>JAAXCT010000119.1:0-1228935 GCA_012490785.1 Eragrostis nindensis | reverse complement strand
TATAAGTTATTTATTTTTTTAATTAGTGATGAAACAATCATTACAAACTATATGATAGTTTTTAATTTGTTTAAAAAATAGTCAAATGCAACTTAAAAATCAATGGCGACAACAATTTACGAACAGAGAGACTAGGTATTTGTGATCCGTGTACTATATGTCCAAGCTTTGTTGAGAGGAATTTGATTTCTCCTACACCCTGTTTGACGCTGCTTGCTCGCACATGAAGCACGGGGAGCACGAAGCGCACCGTGCCACCGTCCCTGCAGGAGCTTTCCCGTTTGTGCCCTAAGGAGGGAGAATCACTACACATACCACCCATGCATCCTGACTAAGTGCGACCAGATGCAAAATGATTTGATTTTGTTGTTGCATGGGCTCACATGAACCAAAACTAGTGAAACGTGATGTGTCGATGCATGGTTTACGTATATCATCACTCATCTTATCTTATACTTACTAATTGGAGCCTCCACATTAATTTTAAAGAAATCCTAAAAATTTCTTAAAAAACAAATATCAGGCCGTAGAATCCAATGCTAGATCACTATTCCATTAGATCTAACAGTATTCTGGTATTCATATTTATTCGGAGTATTATAACAGATCAAACTTGCTTTACCTTCCTATCTTCTCTCTACCAGTTGCTTAACAAAATGACAGGACCATAAATGATTTCAGAGAATGTGTCTTCCTATAGTCTCTGTCAGTAGTTTAACGAAATGAAGAGAACACGAAATGAGAGAACCTTTAAGTTATTTTAGCGCAAGTGTCTTCATATTTTCTCTGATAGATCCTTAATGAAATGTCTCAACCAAATAAAATAAAAAGGGCTATTATCTATTTTTATTCTTCAAAGTATTTGTCCTATCTAGCTCTGCATGTCAAATATGATTGTTATTTAGTATTTGTAATATGACTTCTACTTGAGGTTCCGCGTGTGACAGCTGAGATAGTTTAAGCTCATACATAGCTAGGAATAGGCCCCACGACACCCATGGATGTCATTCTATGATTCTGTTTTAAGCAGATATTAGGTGTTACTAGAAATAATTCCAGTCATATGTACTGATCTTTCACAGCGTAATATGAAGCTACTCAAGTTGGGAAAACAGAATGGACTGGAACCTATTTTCAATCATCTTTTTCTCCTCCATGCATTTAGGCACACAAAAAGTAATACCATATTTTTTCCTTCAAAAAAATTATTTGAAATATTTAGCTACACATTTCCTCTACAGATTCTCCATATTTACTTGATTCATCCACCACTTCTAAAATTGCACATGCGAGTTCACCTAGTTTCAGAGAGAACGTACAACCACATCGAGCACGGCTCCAACCTGTGCTAATTGTGTGCGCAACAACTGAAGCCAGAGTAACATGCAGCTCCTAGCTGACCGGTGCATACATCACATTTGCCCCATCGCGGTACAAGTAAATTTGCATGCAAGTCTCTTCGAGGCCAAGTAGCTCCTGACAAAGCTACTCCCTAACAGTGACAAAGGCCTTGTTTGTTTACCTTATCGATTAGATAATCTAGCTTGTCAATGTAGATTATATAAGCTAGAGATTATATAAGCCAGAGAAAATAAGCTGGCGGGTTGTTTGGCAATCTAGATTATATCTAGTGGACTGATACAAATGACATGACATGCCCTTATAGCTATTTCAAAGACCTTGCTCGCCTTTTTAGAGCACACTAGAAACATGTGGCGCATCGTTGCTGCGCTTAATAACCTCCACTGGTGACACTACAAGTAAACATTTGGCTTGAATCGCAAATATACCTAACATTTGCACGAATTTTCCCGGGTTCTCTAGTCTATCTCGAGTTCATCATTTATTGCATGATCTCCACAATTTCAAGAAAGATATGTATAAATTTCAGGTCTTTTCTTTTTTTTTACTATAAGAATGAACCTAGAGTAAACATGATAATTGTGGATTGATTTAGATAAGTATAGTGGGTTTATTGTTACATAGTGACACATGGCTAATGGCTTCGCTGAAAAACCAGTAAAATGGCAGCGTGTCTAATCAGATCAAAGAAACATCTTTCGCATCTGAACCGAGGAAAACAACATACTTTGGCAATAAAATAAAATCATATTACTAGTCATATAAAAGCAATATCATAAACCGGTTCTTAGTAAGTAGATGATCCTTTCAGCCATCGGTTTGTGGATAACTACTGTGTGCTTAACCTCAGCAATGCAATGTGCAAAGGGGAAAAAATAAAGATGGCATTTATCTGTTCTGCAGTGTTACTATATGATATTATTGCCTTCTGAATATTGTTCCCTTTTCAAATCTAAAAATGATAGAATGATTCCTTACCTCAACACTGCATCAATTTCTGTTTTTCTCTCGCTATATCGGATGTGGAAAGATTGACAGTTGTCATTGTGATCCATGTTATAATCAGGGAGGAGAATGGTTTCTAGTTTTCAGTTTCAGTTCATAATTTCAAATCACTAACAGTATTTCACTAGCATTCCTTTCAGTTTATTATCTAACTCTTGGCTCAACATAGCAGTAACAAAATTTTAAATTTTGTTAGACTGGAAAATAGTGTAATTAAATGAAATATTAGCCTGCTCATGCATAAGTCAAAAGCCACGTGAGCCTAACATATTTGGCGCAACGTGGCTGGTGAACTTTGGTACCCTACCAAGATACAAAGCATAAATAGAAACCACATTCAGGTACTCAACGTGTTTAATACGTTTTCAGTTTCTAAGTAAAACGGATTGGCCTAAAAACAACCTCTACTTGAAAAGAATCAATCGGTCTGCCTTGCTCCACTTACGAAAAGAGAATATACATCTTAAACTGACTGAGTTTCTGCACCTCAACATTCTTATTCTGCATTAAATCTATGTTTCTCTAGATTAAAGAGAAATAAGAGAATACTCCTTTATATTTACCTGAATATATAAACATACCATCTCTATTAGCAACCAGAAATCTGAAATTTGTTTTAAACTCATGAACATCTAGACAGGGCACATAAGAGGCACAAAATTAATCTTCAGAACAAATACGAAAGCATGTTTCCGTCCGGAATGCACCTTAAAATTGAAAGAAAGCCAAGGATAATCTGAGGCTCTGATTACTGATGGCTGTGTACAAAGTCTTCAAACAATTTCATCCTAGTTCCCAATGAGGTGTATTGCTGCAAATTTTATCTGTTTACAGCTTCTGTTCGAGATAGTCAGGTGTGACACCAATGCTTGAGCATGCTGTGAAGTATGTTTGTCAATCCTGATTGTGGTCAGTGCTTCGGCAAGAACTCCATTGACACTGAAACTTCCTCGAACATGCTCATCTGTGGCATAGATATGACTGTGACATTGTTGCTGTCTGCAGTGGCATTGAGATTTGCCGTTAGCGTCTGCCATCTTGTTCGTGATGACGGTTCCATCTGCCTCTGGATCAGTGGGAAATATGCTTGGCGTGAGGTACGTTGGTGACGATGTCTTGTTGGCGCATGCAAGATCAGAGTAACGGATGCCTCCATTCAGACATACTCCCTCCGGTTTTAAATTGTTGACGTTATTGACTTTTTTCATTACGTTTGACCATTTATCCTATTCAAAATATTAGTTCAAACATGCAAAGTTATAAGATATATTTCAACTTTCTTTAATGATAAAACAAATCATAACAAAATATATGATATTTTTTAAAATTTTTGAATAAGACGAATGGTCAAACATAAAAAAAAAGTCAATAGCGTCAATAATTTAAAACCGAGGAAGTATAGTCAGAACACGTGGTAGGCAATAATTTAACATTTGGCTTCAACTTTGCAAATTTTTCACTGCCGGGGAAAAGAATCCTCTGGTCCCTCATTTCAGGAGAGGGCAGCGACTCGCATGGGTGCCGCAAGGGCAGTCCCTCTAGGGCCCGTCTGGGGGCGATTTTCGCCGTCACGCGCACCGGCCAAGCCAAGGCGCTGAGCGTCGGGCGCCAATAGTTTGCAACCTAGACCTCCATTGAAGCACTGGGAGGAGGGGAGCAGCGGCGATTAAGGGCGGAGCTACTTGTGCCTCGCTGGGTGCGGCCACATCCAGTCTTCAAGAGAATTTCAGTGTTATCACCCTTGTATTCACCACATCCGCACCCCCTCAGCTCACAAATATGCACCCACAGGCCAAAAAATCAAGACCAAACAGGCTAAATTGTCGCACCCCCTTCCGACATGCTCTAGCTCCGCCACTGGACTTGACGGTCGTGCACATCATGTTCGGTAGAGGACAGAGGAGGGAGGAAGAGAGAGCCGGCGGTGGTGGCGGCGGTTGAGAGAATTTTCCTGGCGTGGGTCGCGAGTGTTCTAGAGAATTCGGGTTCATCGCAAAAGGAGCGGAGACCCAATCGAATCCTACGGCCCGTATCATTGGTTCGGCTTATCGAACCGTGGTTTTTATCGGGTTGACGTGGATAGATCCAAAACCCAAAAACGCGACCGCGTTGGGATATAGAGAGATTTGACATCCGATAAATTTGTAAAATACAAAGGTAAATAAATAAGTGCAGTGAAAAATTCATCTGCCGCCGTCAGCTGGTCCACCGCCCGACCTTGTGCACGCCGAGATGGAGATGGGGCTCACCTGGCCCAGCTGCGAGACCGGGACGGCGCCATCGGTGGTCGTCGGCAGCACTGCGTTGGTGGACGGGCTTGCGGTACCAGAATTAGAGCCCCATCTGGATACCGCTGAAGAAGAAGCCACCCACGTTCGGGTTACTGCACAATTCGTCCAGAATGTGAATGTCACAAATGTGATGAAATATATGAATAAACTGATTGATCACTTGGCGATCGAATTACCATGCATGACGTGTGGGTCTTTGGTGAAGAGCCCGTAGCAGAACCAGGCGACGGCGCTGAGGGTGAGGCAGAAGGACAGGCTTGACGGGCAGGAACTCGACGCTCTTTGTCTTGACCACCTTGACGATGATGCTGAGCGGCGCCACAAAGACGGTCATGGAGAAGGCGAGGCAGACGCTGCCGAGGAAGATGCGGTGCGCCGCCGCGCCGGGAGGTCTGGGACGCGTCGTGGCCGCCGCCGACGGTGGGCAGGGACACTGTGGCAAGATCGACGACGTTCCCTGCGCTGCGTTTCCGGAGTCATTTTTCTGAGATCGATGCGAGCTGCTCGATCATGGGTGAGACGACGGCTGGAGCGTAGCGCGACAGGCTGAAGCGCAACTGGGATATCTGCACGGCAGCGCAAGGCCAGGGGGCGGCGATGAGCAGCGTCCCACCCGCCCCCAGCGCGCGCGCGATCTTACTGTACAGCGCACCCGCGGTACCCCGTGCTCGCGAACAGCTCCAGCAACGGCGGGATCGCGCCGAGCACGCCAATTCCTGACGCACGAACGGCCTCTTCTCCTCCTGCCGCAGCATGATGCGGCGGGCGATGTCGCGCGCGGTGTCCGGCGACAGCAGGGCGGGGCAGGACAGGCGCGAGGCGCCGGGCCGCCACGCCATCCACCGTCGAACACCTGGCGGGTGTTAGCGACCGCGCCGAGGGTGTCCTCCATTTGCGCGTACTTGAGACATACTGTTAGAAATAAACCACGCCTTGGTTCGGTCCAGGTGTGTCGCGTGCGTCGCGTGTGTTGTGTTGATTCAGTTCATCGTCTAGGTGGCACCAGGTGAGGAACGTGGTGCTTGTAGCATGCGCATTCTGTGTTGCCGGTGCGTAGGAGTCGTAGGACAGTTGGAGCACTTGGCCAGGTTGTTGGCGGTGCGCGTCAGTAGCGGGGCGAAGAAGCAAGCACGGCTCGCGATCAAGACGGCGTCCGGGTCTCGCGGATGAGCATGCGGCTCACGATCGAGGAAGACCGATTCGCCAGGGCGTTCGTGCGCATGAAGATCGCCGGAGTGGAAGCTTGAGGGCTGCGTCACCGTGGTCTATAAAGACTTGTAATCGTTGTGTTTCGGTTTGTGCCGAGTTCAGCAATATCAAGTAGCCAAGATACAGGCCGTTTGCGCGGCCGCGGCGTTCGTCGCCGGAAACACTTGTGTCTGTGCGTGTGTGCGCCATTGCTGTAGTTGCTCGAGCTCCATCTCGCGTGTGTGCGTGAGTGCATTTGTTCCTGGATTTCCAACAATTGGTATTCAGAGCAAGGTTGAGAGATGTCGACTCCACAACGTCTCCGAGCAAGGGGGAAGAAGGGAAGAAGGCTGTCGTCGGCGACGACGGCACGTCGCGTCCGGTCGCGGTGGAGCGCGTCGTCTCCAACGCCGGCGCCCATGCTGGATTTCCCGGCGCTCACCAGGTCGAACTATCATGAGTGGGCGCTCGTGATGAGGGTCAACCTGGAGGCGCTCGGGTGTGGGGGGCGCCGTGGAGTCCGCCGGCGTCGAGCGCCGCGAGGATCGGTTGGCGTTCAATGGCGACCATCCTGCGCGCGGTGCCGGCGGAGATGAAGGGGGTCTCGCGAAGAAGAAGAGCGCCAAGGAGGCGTGGGAGGCAGTCAAGACCATGTGCATGGGCGATGCGCGTGTCCAGGAGGCGAACGCGCAGAGGGTCCTCAAGGCGTTCGAGAACGTGGCGTTCAAGGAGGGCGAGTCCATCGACGACTTCGCCATGCGCCTGCGTTCCATGGAACCGAGCTGGGCGAGCGGGGTGAGGACGTGGAGGAAGTGCGCGTCGTGCCGCCGAGGTATGGTCAGATTGCTTGCTCCATCGAGATGTTGATGGACCTCAAGAGTATGAAGCTCGAGGAGCTCGTTGGGCGACTCCGTGTGGCGGAGGACCAAGCCATCGAGGCGGCGGCAGCGGCGGCGGCTGCAACCAGCGGTGTCGTGCTGCTCACGGAGGAGCAGTGAGGCGCGGCGACGCCAGCGCGGCAAGGAGCGCCGTGGCGACGACGACAAGAAGGGCGGCCGTGGCGGCGGCCGTGGCAACGACGACGACGACGGGAGGAGCAGCGTTTCTTCGGAGGCGAGCAAGCGGCGCGGGAAGTGCTTCAATTGTGGTGTTTGTGGCCACTTCTCCCGCGATTGTCGCCAGCCGAAGAAGGAGACGGTGCTCCTCGCCGATGCCGACGAGGCGTGCCTGTTTTAGACGGGTCGAGCGGCGACGTCGTAGGTTAGGAGGAGTCGTGGTTAGGAGGAGATTGTTAGAAATAAACCACGCCTTGGTTCGGTCCAGGTGCGTCGCGTGCGTCGCGTGTGTTGTGTTGATTCAGTTCATCGTCTAGGTGGCACCAGGTGAGGAACGTGGTGCTTGTAGCATGCGCATTCTGTGTTGCCGGTCCGTAGGAGTCGTAGGACAGTTGGAGCACTTGGCCAGGTTGTTGGCGGTGCGCGTCAGTAGCGGGGCGAAGAAGCAAGCACGGCTCGCGATCAAGTCGGCGTCCGGGTCTCGCGGATGAGCATGCGGCTCACGATCGAGGAGACCGATTCGCCAGGGCGTTCGTGCGCATGAAGATCGCCGGAGTGGAAGCTTGAGGGCTGCGTCACCGTGGTCTATAAAGACTTGTAATCGTTGTGTTTCGGTTTGTGCCGAGTTCAGCAATATCAAGTAGCCAAGATACAGGCCGTTGCGCGCGGCTGCGGCGTTCGTCGCCGGAAACACTTGTGTCTGTGCGGTGTGCGCCATTGCTGTAGTTGCTCGAGCTCCATCTCGTGTGTGTGCGTGAGTGCATTTGTTCCTGGGATTTCCAACACACACCTGGTCACTCGTCGCGCCGAGGGTGTTCTCCACGGCGTTCTCGGAGGCGCTGCGCTTCGTCATGGAGAAAGGTGACGGTGTGGCCGGCGGCGCATGAATGGAGAGCGACCAGGACGAGGCGGTGCTATCTTGGTCTTCGTAGGAGCGAGGAACTGAACCAAACTCACCGATGAGCGGGGAATCGACAGCGGCGCTCTAGGCTCACGCCGTCGTGCAGACAACTTAACCCTGCGCGAGCGCCGCCTTTTGAGCGCGGATGTGCGAGCTGGGGCCCGCTGGTGGAGAAGGAAATCTTGAGGAAATGGAATGAAACGGTGCAGGCATAAATTTTAGGAGGCGGCGGCGCCATCTTCGTCTTTCGTACGAGGAGCAGCAGGTCAGTGACGGAGGCGCTCTAGCTCACTCCGGGGGCCAGACTCGGAGATTGGCCGCAGCCGCTAGACACCGCCGCTGCTCATCTCTCCCTGCCGCCACCAGAGCCCGAGCACCGGAACAACCCGTGCGCCGGCGAGGACGGCGGCGGCGCCGCGGCGGGGCGACCTTGAAGTTCACCCGATTCTCCTCCCCGCTTCTGGAAGATGACGGCCAGCAGATTAAAAGCTGGAGATTTGCCGGGGCGGTGGATGCTCGCGGACGCGCCTGATGCCGACCGTGGGGCGCTGATTAGGCATTCTCCGGACCACGCAACAATCCAGCGACGCACGATCTGCTCGCGATCGCACCTGACGATGCCGACCGTGGGGCACTGATCTGGTTGACCACAGCGATCTGGACTGGCGAGAGGACGACGTCTCCTGTGGTCGGATTAATTAGGTGCCACACGATCGTGCTCGCGGGATCGACGTCAGCTCATCGGGCCATGCAGCGGCGAGTACGCGACGTGGTTGATGTAACCATTCAAGTTGCAAGACCGCGTCCACCATGATCGGGCCATGGCCGGCAACGACACTCCTCCACTCCCCCGTGCGGCTGCAGATGATCGCTGTGGGGCTGGTTCGCGGTCTGTCCGACACTCGAAGATGCTCCTACGTACCATGGAATAGCACAGGCCTTCCCCTCTACTGATGCGATGCGGCAGGCCAGCGAAAGCTTTACCCCGGCATTGTGCCGGTGACGGCAACGGCGGCGCCCGAGGGTGTCGTTCTCCTCTCGGGAGTGGTTGTCAAGGTGCTTTCCATGCATCAGAGTGCAATGGCGGCGCAAACCATGAGGTGGTTCGACAGCTCTCACAACTGTGTTCGATGCTGAACAAAGTAACCTCGTGCTTCTAATCCTCCTGGGCCATTGGTGCTTCTGGTCAGATGAGGGACTTCTAGATTGAGAAGTCATGTGTGGTGGCAATGGTCAGAAGCATGGGATCCTCCGTATGATTGGATTGGAGGGCTCCATGTCGCCATATTCTGCTTCAAGTGGATTGATCTTAAGCTCACCTTCGTGCTTAGATAGAGTCGGTGGATCGAGGGCTCAAGATATGACGGCCGGTGTTGGCCGGATCTGCCCGCTTTGCAGATTGAGGCGGCAGCGGGCGGAATTATTGGCTGCCAGACCGCTCTCGCGAGCCGCCTTGTCCCTCCTCAAAGATGGACTGGGCAATCTGTCTTGTGGTGGCGACTAACAATTGCATGCCAAAGATTCTTAGCAGGCAATCATCTAAGCAACAATTTGTGGAGGTGACGGGAGGAGAACTAAATCGACACTAGATGCGGGCAACCTTTAGTACTATATATTTGTACTAAATTATATCATTCTCTTTCTTTTTGGTTTATGTAATTCCATTTTCTAAATCAACAATTTGTGCGTGTCGGTGTGCGGACACATAGAGGCTGGAATGTAATTCCATTTTCTAAAAAAAAAAAGACAGAAGTCGAGTCTTTAGCTTTCATTCAAGCTGGTTGTGATGTAAGAATGGTTCGTATGCGACCTTGTAAGCTGCAATCTCCAGCAGCGAACTATGTACCGGATATTGCTTTCAATAAAAGCAGGCCAAAATGGCTCCATCTAAAAAAAAGCTAGGATTCCAACCATCATAACGAATCTAACCATGTTGGGTTAGGCACCGTTCCTTCGCTGCTACTATGTGCAATTTCTCGAGTTAGAAATGGAAAACATACATGTCCACCAACCGTGTTAGTGCCAAATCGTGACCCGAAAGCAGCACTATGTGACTATGTCAAAAAAAAAATTCATTTACATTGTAAGGTGATAAATATAATGCACACGATTTTCGGTCATAGCAATGTTTGTAGATCATTTTCTGCTCGTCCATGTAAAACATGAACTCTAGATACTAACCGAGCAAAATATTTCAGAAGATGCCTTGCGAGTGCTTTGTGTGTGTGTGTTTTGTGTTATATCCTCTCCAAAAGATCGGTCATCGGTGCACCGCCACTTGGCCGGTACGAAATCGGGCCTTTAACAAGACAAACTTTTTCTTCCTTGCCAAGCACAATCTTGAAAAGAATAAAAAAACAATAATGCTTCACATCCGATTGGCCTATCCGACTACTCTGTTCGACCAGACAGCAGAACCTGTATGCATGCGTTGAGATGACGGTGTGATAACTGAACAACATATCCGACGGCTTCTGATAGCTAAACGACCTGCTAACTGAGACGATCGTACATCCCGGTCGGATGGCGGGGAGGTACATATAGGACGGAGAAACTTCGGATTGGGCATTCAAGTTACCCGAAAACTTGGGATCAGGTTTTCCGAGGTTTCGTTTCGAAAATCAACATCTGAAATTAGCCTAAAATATTAAAAACCCGACATTTCGGGTACCTAGGGATGGCAACGGGGCGAGTTCGGGGCCTGTTTGGCAAACGAAGAGGAAGGACTCGGGTGCAAAATGACACCCACACCCGCGCCCACGGGTGCAAAATGACACCCGCGCTCTCGCTCGTCGGGTCTCGGGTGGGTGTCGGGTGCCCGTCGGGTCAAAACTTTAACTTCTTTTTTTAAAAAAAATCAAAAGATGAACTCAGAAAATTCCAAAAAATCATGAGAATTTGATGGACTAAAGAATAGATGATGAAGAATCTATTTGAATAAGAATAACTTGAAAAATATAAAGAGGATATTTGAATAAAATTGTTTAAAATGCATGTCATAATCACCTCTAAACTCTATGAACCAAAGAACTGTGTTTAATTTCGGGTGCGCGGATGCACCCGCAGGTGGAAAATGAAACCCGCGCCCGCACCCGAATCTTCGCGGGTCGGGTGCGGGTGTGACCCACGCGTGCAAAATCACACCCCCACCCGCACCCGCAGGTGCCCGAACCTGCGGGTGGGATTGCCATCCCTACGGATACATGACAGTTCGGGTTTGGGTTTCGGGTAACACGAAATTACCCGAACTCATCACAACCTTGAGAAAACAGAGCTTCAGCAGCATTTTTTGCACAAAAGATAGCAGTGATTCAAGTTCGAATGGTCTTGCCGGCCTGTCGGGGTGCCCTCGACGACGACGATGTGCCGACTCTTGAGGCGCTGGGAGTCACGTACGGGAAGATGAACATGGTCGCTGCGCTGCTGCAACGTGGGGCCTCGGGGCGCACCGGGCCGCTGGTCAGGCGCAGCTTCCTCCCAGCCTGAGCAGCACCAGCATTTCTGGGCGCAGATGCAATCGATTCGACTCGCGCGTGCCACATTTCGGAGTTCCCACATTTCTGGGCTGGCTCGCTCAGCACGGCGAGACAGGTGGCGTGAATAGTGCGGATGAAGGGTAAAAGCGTCATTGCAAGCATGTGTACTGTCACAACAACCCGCCTGATGTGATCGTCTCGATCGGGTTCCTCCAATCCCCTGCAATAAAGCACCCGACAGCGTCGTTGCCATCGCCACATTCCACCACCGCAGACCGCACCAAGCCATGGCCTCCGCCGTGCCTCGTACGCCCCTTCCACCTCGCCGTCGCCGGCCTCCTCCTCCTCGGCAGCGCCGCCGCCGGCGACGGCCCCGCAGCAACGACCACCGAGCTGCTGCACGCCTCCGTCCTGCTCCACGCCACGAAGCCGACGGTCGCGGGAGGGCCGGCCTCCTCCCACCACCACCGCGGCCCGCGGGTCGTCCACCACCCTGCCAGAAGACGACGCGCCGCGACATCTCGACCGTCGCGCGCGAGGAGTCCACCGCCCCGGCAACGACGGCTCCACCCGGGTGCTTGTCCTGCCTCTGCGTTCGCGTCGTCGTCCACATGAGCGAGGCCGCCGTCGAGGACCTCGTTCCGGCGCCGAGCGGCATCACCGCCGCGTCCACGAGGAAAGCGCTGCTGCTCCGCAGGCTGCCGGGCTCTGCTCGCCGTCCCCTTCCTCCCGACGCCGCTCGCCGCTCTGGTAGCGCTCTCCGCCATGGCGACCCCCGTCCGCGCCGGCCGCCTCTCCAACGAGACCTGCCCCGGCCGCGGCCGCGAGCACGCCACCTGCACCGTCTACCGCTACCTCCCGACGGCTGCGTCGACCGCGCGCACCCAGCCGTTCACCGGCCTGCGCAAGGTGTGCCCCCACGCCGGCTCCGACGAGCGCGTGCTCTCCGGGGCCTGCGCCTGCGTCCAGCAGCTCGGCGACCTGTTCCACAGCTACTGCCATGTGCGCACCCTGGAGCTGTACGACGGCCCGGCGAGAATCAAATTTCGCGTGCTCCCCGGCCACCAGCCGCCCATCGCCAACCCTGACGCCGTCGTGGCGGGGACGTCTGCTACGTCGAGCTGGAGCACCGCGACTACAGGGAGGGCTACTACATCCTCTGCCCCGTCCGCAAGTGCCCCCGCCTCCCGTTTCTGTGCTGCCCTGAGTTCCCGCACCACGCCGTCGTGGCACTGAAGTTTGACGCCTAGGGTCTGTTGATGTGTTTCGCGTGTGCTCTTCGTACTGATCTCCGTATGATGCTGTCAGAGTTGTGTTTGTGGTATCAGGATCTAAGAGTTTCATGCTGGGTTTTTCCTTTTGATGATGTAGCAATTTCTTCCTGGCTTGTTAATTATCGAACATGTCTGCTCTTGCAAGTTTGATACGTGCTTAAGGCGAGACTGATCGTTTTAAGTGAGTAATTTGCTTGTTCTTCTGTTCTTGGTGGCATAATCTATGTCTGTCGGCAACGTCCTTCGCACAATCTTTCTGGAATGCACTTGGCGTGGCAACAACAACGCCGCCACCTCCGTCAGAATTCTGGAAGTTGCCGAAGCCCCCCACCATCCCGGCGACGCACTTCACCACCTTCACCTTGCTCTGCTGTTGGGAGCTGTGGAAGCATCGGAACGACATCATCTTCGACTCACTGCCTCCCTCAATGCACCGTGTGACCAGTCGGTGCAAAGAAGAAGCCCTGCTATGGCGCTGCAGGATGAAACCTGATGATAGAATCGTTGTTGACGCATGGTGCTCCGCCTTTAGTTCAATGGTGTAAACTATTTTCCTGCTGATGATGTAAAACAATACTCGTGGCCTGTTGACGGCCGATTTTAATGAAAATTTCAGGTGGGGATACTCTCTCCCTACCCCCCCCCCCCCCCCCCCCCCCCCCCCCCCCCCCGCTGAGCTTCAAAAAAAAAAAATCTATGTCTGTTGCCTTTAATTTGGCGTTCTAGTACAGTGATAATATTGCCTAATTGCAAGAAATTGTGTAGGTGGTGAAAGATTATGTTGTGGAAGCCTTCAACACTGAATTATTCTAGTGTGTTTCGATTATCTCTCTCTGTTGTTCAGTTCCCGGAACGACCAATGGAGCATGTACCATCTGTGTTCTTTACTTCTGTCAGAACGTTTCATGTATGGAACATAATTTGTTTTGAGAATGAAATTTGGAGCACAATTAATGATTGTTGCCTCCACATTGCAGCTCCCACTTCAATTTTTATCTTCTGAGTCTGCCTCTCTGCTTTGCAAGATGGCATTCCTGGTTCAGATCCATTTTTCGTTACATCAGATTCTCAGTTCTGTTGAGTATGACCAATGGCCTGCACCTGATCATTACAGATTTTGCCCAATGACCGAGCAATGCCCTTCAGCATTTGATCTTGCAATGTTTTTAACCGAAACAATCCAAATTCAGGAGTGGATATTCTAGTGCAAGATTAATGGTACTGAACTTATGAGAGAATTGCTTGCCATTCGCCTTTTCTTCTCATTTTGGGCGGACAAATCAATGTAAGTTATCTAAGCAAATCTCTGTTCAGCTATTTCGCTCTCTGCTACCTAATTGTGATCATTTAAAAACATGTAAATTATCTTCATTGGGAAACTACATGTTTCATTTGAACAGTTTACAACAGACCCTTGTATGCCGGCATGAGCAGATCATCCGACGACATACCATTTACACAGATGTTTTCTCTTGATAAAAAGAACCCCAAATGCAAACTGTGAATTTACACGAGTAATATCTCAGCAGAAGGAAAATGCAGTCCAATCTGGAGACCATATAGAAATAGCCAAGGGTTCATAAAGCCACACATTTAAGCACGCATCATATGACTACCAAAACAATTCATGTCCACTGTCTTAACTTGTAACACATGCTGAATCCAACACAGCTGACGCATTCCGAAATGCTTACACACAGGCAATTATCCATAGAACAAGTCAAGCACTCTTGGTCAGTAAGCAAAACATAGAACAGAATTGATTAAGATGTCCAAAGAACTGGGATCTGGGACTGTTCATTTGTCAGGAGACCTTACTCACATCTTCGCGCTATGGGGCATTCGCATTTTGGTACTGCAATCATCAAGAAGCAGCAGACAACATCAGTATTTGTGGTGATAAGAGAATAGCAATGGTGCATACAAATTCACAAACATTTGCATAAACCACTATTACTGCTACAAGTTAGCACCATTCAATCCTGAAATGTTTGAATTTGAACAATCTCTGTTCGGTCGGGCTGGATGAGGGACGTGCACCTCACATAAGGTCGGTCAGGTGTCGACCGATCCGGTATCCTTCGAGGTGGCTGGTGGCTTTGCCGGCGCGGCTGGCAGCTTCGCCTTGTTGAAGACCTGCGCCTCCTCCAAAATCCTGCACCAGAGAGGAGAGAGAGGGCACATTAGTTGATGACAAGGACCCGCGCGGCGCTCACCATGCTGCTCGCGCGGCGGCGCTCGCCACGCCGCTGTCGCCGTGCGCTCGCCGCCGTTTGCTGCGACGGGGCAGGATGCGGCTGCCCGCGCCGCACGCCGCATCAGCCACAACGGCCGAAGCAGGTTGATGCGGCGGCGCGCCGCAAGCCGCGCCGCTTGCACTGGACGCCGCACGCCCTCTGCTCCTCCGTTCTGTTCGCGCCCAGCCAACATGCCTCCGCAGTCGAGAACACCTACGCCGCCGCCGCCGCGCCACCATGAGCGTGTAGCGCTGCAAGCGGGGCTCAAGCTCCTCTACCACCAACAGTTGACCACCACGCCATGTCCAACTCCCTCTCATCCTCGTCGCCAACCTCGCCCACCGCGCGCCTCACGTCCACTGACCTCGCCGTCCTCCGCAATCAACCCTCACCGCCGCCCTCCACACCAAACTCTCCGTCGCCGCCGCGCTCCTCGCCCTCCTCACCGTCCTCGCTGCCGGCCCACCTCCTCCGCCGCCCGCGCCCGGTCTACCTCCTCGACTTCGCCTGCTGCAAACAGCCCCCCACCCGCTCCGTCACCCGCGACCGCGAGACCTTCATGCGCCAGTCCGCCGCCGCCGGCATCTTCACCGACGTCAACCTCGCCTTCCGCTAGCTTGCGGGTTGCGGCGCCACCAGTCCCGCGAACCGCGCCGCTCCGTCCGGCTTCGATGAAGCGGCCTTCTGAACAGGCAGTGTGCGGGGACAAATTGCAAGCGGCGGAAGAAGCGAGAGGACAAACCTCTGCCAATGATACTGGACGACGGCATCGTCATCGGCGGTAGCAGGCGCCTTCTCCAAGCCCAAGGCCTCTCTGATAGCGTCCTTCCACTTGTTGGGACCATCCGGCGCGCTCGGCGTTGGCATGTACTTGACAAGGCTCTCCAGAGCCCTGCAGTGACAAAAGGAGTCTATGAGAGGTTGACGAGGCGGCGAGAAGGCTGCGGCGCTCGGCACGCTGCTGGCGGCGATATGGAGGAGGCGCTCGCCGCGCTGCTGGCGCTCGCCATCAAGCACGGACTGCCCGCGCGCACTCCGCCGTGGCGTGCGTGCGCAGCGGCGAGCCCGGGAAGTTGAACGAGGGAGAAGTGGGAAGAGACGGGGACGGTTATGCCACGAGCGTACCTCTGGATCCTGCTCGCCATCGCAGCCCGTCGATCGACGGCGGGAGGCGCGCAGCGCGGCGGTGGTCTGCAGGTTGGGGCTGGGCAGAGACGAAGTGGCGTGTGGTCCTTGCTCGTTTGCAGGTAGTTTGGTTATCGGGTGAGAGGAGAGGGTGGTTACCCGCTATTCCTTTTAACGGGTGTGCTGCACGGTGCGCCGGTTCTCTGCGGCGCCACAGCGTGCGCACGCCCTCGGGTCGGTGCGACGACGCAGCATGCCGCGAGGGCTGCGCCGCGTACCAGGCCAGATGCCACGGCAACAGGCGGCCGTGCTCACAAGCCAATGTCCTCGCGCGCACCGGGCCCGACGCCACTCTCCAAAGCAACGACCGGCATGGCCGCGCGAGCTCACCAGGGCCGCCATGCCCCCACCCCGTCCGTGCCACGCCAACGCCGTGTACTCGATCCATTTGCCACGCCCCTTCCCGCCTTGTCCGGAATCTGGTGCTCCATTTGCCAACATTGTCCCTTCAACAAATACTCCCTCCATCCAGAAATATAGTGCACATCTAGTTTTGTCCTAAATCAAACTTTTTTGAACTTTAACAAATAATATCAGAAAACCGTAAAGACTAATAACATGAAAATGTGTTTACTAGATTCATCGTGAATATATAATTATCTTATTTTGAAATAATATATACTTTTAGATATTATTAGTTAAATTAAGTTCAATTTTTTCTTTTTATAATTACACCGTACAACTCGGACACTCACAACGCACGCGCACTCACCTGTATGAACGCACATACGCAAACCCTACCCTTATGAGCATCTTCGAAGACTGATCGAGCCGGCAAATCCTCGAGATTGATGAAGTCAGCACTGGCGCCTTACTGCCGACGGCCACATCACCTACTGCTCTGAAAGCACAACATCGTTAAATTCTAGAAAATTAGCTCCTACGGGGAGTCGAACCCAGGACCTGAGGTGCTACTAGGGCTCTTGTAACCGCTAGACTAAAGGATCTCTCGCAAGTTCAAAAAAATGTACCATTAATTGTGTGAAAGTGAGAGCTCTCCCTAAGCCTCTCCTTTCTACTGTAGCTTCTCCCTTCCCATCGTGAATCCAGCAAGTTTCTCCAAAAAATTTTGATCGGCCCCCCTCCTTCTCCCTTCCCGGTAGTCTGCCGGCGTTGAGTTGGAGGGGGACCCGTCTGTAGCAGTAGATCTACTAGTAGTTTAGTCTTACCTTGTTTTATGTTTTTCCCCAATAATCTCAGCTTCAGGTTGTCGCTCATTGCTCTAGTGAGCAATTTGTCTGTGGTGCGACCTGGATCGATGCTCAGTTTCTCCGGTATGGAAGTTGCCGTGATGGCTTTCTTCCCCGTTGGATTCCTCTCCGTCGGGCGTCCTTTCCCTTTTTCTTTTTTATCTGTTGCTCTGGTTTCGGTTCACTGGAGATGCAGGACTATAGTCTGAGCGCATGTGCTAAGTTCCTGGATGAGCGCTCAAGCTCCCATAGTCGGGTTGATCGCGCCCTGCTGATCCCCATCTTCTTCCAGGGAGATTCAAATCAGCCTAAGCCCGGTGATGCTACTCAAAATCTACGGCTTCGATTTCTTCTACCTCGTCATCAGATGCGCGATTTGAGGCGACCTCCAGGTGGACCGCTGGAGTGTCAATCTGTCCGCATCATGAGGCTCTTTCCCCATCCTTGCCGTGGTGTCTTGACGGCTTTTTGTCAGCACTGCTTGGTCCCGATGCGGATGGAGGCGCTCATGTTCGAAGCTTTGGTGCGGGAGTTTCGGCCAAGCTGCATCTTCATGCAAGGGAAGCTTCTGCGGCGGCGATGGAGCTCTCTCCGTCGTTGGCGTTAAGTTTCTGAAGAGGACCTCGATGCAATTCTCATTTACCTTTGTGTCCTCATTTTGTTGCTTAAGGTCCTTTGCTTGTATTCTAGATCTTGTATGGGCCTTGATGCAAATGTACCGATGTTTACAGAGTAATGGAATATCCTATGCCCTCCGGGGCGTCCTGCCTTCAAAAAAAAAATTTGTGTCAAAGTGAGTGTGGCCGACGGATCCTATCGAGTCTAGATCTTGACGGCTGGAGGCGGGAGCAAGTACATCAGGCACACGCACCCCCCCGTTTTCCTCGCCCCTTGTACCATTCGGTCCACTCCAGCACCACGTACGATTCCTATGTGTAGATATACGTACGTGCTTCTGGCTGAGATGAAGCAATAGGGACTGTCTAGCTGCCACCCGGGTAGATTAGCAGCAAGCACCACCCGGGCAAACAAAACTAAATTTATACCCGGAAACAACACAGCACCAAATTCGGGTATTTCATCAAGAGTCACCACCCGAATTTCAAATTTACTACAAATAGTCAAATCTGGGCCAAACCTAAATTCGGGTATTCCAGATGTTCTGGCCACCCGATTTTTTGAAAGTTGAAATTTTGAATCTGAATTATGTGCTTTCTATTTTGTCAAAGAAATCTTTCAAAAAATATAAAGAATTTGGCCAACATGATGTTCTGAATTGCTACAAATAGCTGACAGAACTGTTGAACAGGAAATGGCACCAAAAAGCAGCTGACAGAAGATGACAAGCATAAGGAATTTTACAGGCATGAAAAACGACAATCATATTAGCATTAGCTTCAGTTTGAGTGCAAAATACATTAAGCATGTCAAAGTGCAGCTACTTAAATAAGGTCTTTGCACATTCATGCTACAAATAGTTACTGCTAGCAAGATCTAGTGCAACACAGAGTTAACTACATAATAAACATGGCCAGGATAGTACAGAGCAGTTACTTGCTCTGAAACAGCTTGAATGCAGCTTCTTCAGGCTTGTCAACATTGGAGAACTCAGGTGCAACATTAGCTTCAGCTCTGAATCTGACAAATCCACCAAAGCAAGTGAAGGTCTGTCCATCCAAGACCTTAGCATCAGCTTCAGATTCAGTGCAAACATACATGTTTCCATTTGCAGTAGCTGAAATCTTGAAATTATTGTTCCTCAGGAGGAAGCTTGTAGCAGCAGTGGCAACATACAGCTTGTTGACCTTCACCTCACGCTTCATTTTGTCCACAGTCACGAACAACAACTTGTCAGACTCTTCTTCAGCATCGAGACCAAAGTAGTCGCGGATTGGATCAGCAGTGTCAACAGAGTATTCTTCTTCATTGAAGTACTCTGGCTTCACTTTGCCATCCTTACCCTTTCCAGACATTTCTGGTCAATCAAAATATTAATGAGAATCAACCTAATTATGTAACCAACAATAGAGATTAACATCTGAAGACATGCCACAGAAGTAACTAAATCATATACAACAAAAGTAACTAACTCATATTAGCAAATGACACTCCTAGTGAGTTATATATACAACACAGCAATAGGTGTATTTAGCAGCAACAACAACTGTATGTGTATCAAATAACTAGAGGCATAATTAGAATTCATCTTAACAGTAATGCAGAAATGGCAGTGAATTTAAAATAACATAACTACCTGGTTGGTTGACAGAAGAAGAACTCAAAGAACTTGAGGCAGAGCTCAGAGACCTTGAGGCAGAGCTCAGATAGGAATCCAGCTTTCTTATTTTATAGACCTGCAACCAAGATGCTGCTTCTTTAAGTCAGTCCCACTAAACAAACATGGCAAAGCATAAACTAAAATACCAAGACAAAGAGAATGTTATTTAGTGACATACTAAGTTAATATGGTCCTTTATCTCAATCACACAGGATCATTAATCCAAAAAATATCTTATTTCTATAAATTGATACAAGGTACGGTTGCATATCAAGAAATTTACACCTACATATTGCATGTAATAATATGCTAGATGAACTGTATTTCACATCTAAACTGAACCATATAAAGCAAGACAATCACTAGAGAGAATATTTGCATTACAGAATAAGATAAAACATTACTGAATTGATTTACCTGGGTTGCTCCTTTGAAAGAGAGGAACCAAGCTATCTCAACATAAACAGCTGCAAAACCAAGAAACAAATTTAGAGCAATATCATTATCAATCCCACTAAAACAAAAGAGTGCATATCAATCACAAAAAGAGAAGTGATGTACACAGGGAGGGAGCCAGATAGAACCAGAGAGAGACAGTGAGAGAGATAGTATGACTAAAAGAAGGCAGAATCGAATAACCCTGTATTTTGGTAAGAAGCCAAATGGTTTATGGAGCGAACAAGATAGACCAATACAACAACAAAGCTGCACAAACAAAAGATTAGCTGCAAGAAAGAAAGAAACAAAACCAGAAAACCCTAACCTTAGACATTCCCTTCACAATCGAGATAGACCCAAAAGATAGCAATGATGAGTGAGACTATTATGTGGAGAAATGCATCTTTGCAAGCTAAAAAACTTTAGAAATAAGTACAACACAAGAAAGATCTGTCAAACAAATCTTCAGAAATAAATAAAACAACACAAGAAAGATTTGTCAAACAAAGCACAACTGATGATTGAAGATTGTACTAAGAACACCAAGAGAAAGGAAGGTCTGAGACAAATGAACTGTTGGCTTCTTACCTGGGTTGCTCCGTTGAAAGAGTGAAAGACTGGAGAAGCCCGGCAGAGGAATGGAGAAGAAACGAGGCGGAGCTCAGCATTAAAACAGACTGACCAAGCAGTCAAGGCTGAGGGATGTCAAGTCAAACAGTAACTAGGACTTATCCGTCCAGCCTTGGGAGCCAACTACAACCAGGTCCCACTTGTCAAACTAATTTCTTCACAAAATAACCCTGCACAATGCTTGTGCAAAATGAGAGACATTTCTTATCCAAAGAAAATCAAAACAGAAATTACTAAGCAGCTAATTACCACCAGCTCGAACATATAAACAAACTATTACATAGCCCTACCTATAAACGAGGAAAAGACATAAATATTTTCAGAAGTTAAGGAGGTCAATTGCTTTGGTGAAATACAACATCTGATAGGATTTATGTTTTTTTAAAATACTTTGGTCAATTGCTTTCGCCAAATTTTTTTTAAAAATAAGTAAATAAATTTTGCCCCAGAGTATAAGTACACATAATCAAAATCTTCTATTGATAGAGAAGATCTGAAAATGCATATGGGGCTTGTCAATCACAGATTATCTATATAATAAACTATATCCATACATTAAATGGCCGCAACAACACAAAAAAATGGACTGAAACAGACTGAAGATCAAGCAGAGCATTTGTGCTACTTAAACAAACTGATAACTGACAAAAGCATTTGTCCAAATTAAACATTGTTCAGAACATACTGAACACCATTGTTCGTGAAATAGTTCAAAGCACAGTTGAAGCCACAACTAATAAAGAACCTAACAACACTGGAACTAAAACGACAGCAGTTTCCATCTACGCAACAACTTCAAGCAGGCTTTAAGTTCAAGCAGGTTGTGCATCTGGAGCTGGAGCATCATCAGAAGGAGCTTCTTTGTCTTTGTCACCAGCAGAAGCATCAGACCCACCATCTTCACCTTCATCGTCGTTGCCACCATGAGAGTCACTTGGTGCAGGTGCAGGGTTAGCAGCAGCAGCATGGTAGTCAGACATAAGCCTGACCCTGTTAACTGGAGCTTGTACATTCACACGATGGCCAAAATCATGAGCAAGATCAGGAAAGCCAAGAAGATTCACTTTCTTGAAGTGGAAACTCTTGTTCCCATCAACAACACAATAACTGCTACATAGCCAGTCAGCATCTGCTTCAGAGGCACACTTGACAAAGACTCGATTCCCATAATCGATTCCCACTTTAATCTTGTAGCACTCATAAATTGTCCTGCGGATGGCAAGAAACAAGCAGGCAATAACTGGATTCAGAAACTACAATTGCATAGTTGAGCATGAACAAATTTAGAAATAACACTAGAAAAATACCTCCTGCAACACTCTGTGACAGTGAGCAACAGATTCTCTGCATCAACAGATCCAGAAACAAAGACCAAAGTGTTTTGAGGCCCAAGCTCAACACCAAGGTACTCAGCAAGAAGTCTGCTCATCTCTTCCACTTCCAGATCAGGAGCATCATCATCAATGGGATCAACAGCAACAGGGTTGTTTCGCAGGACATCAATGTTCATTATACGGCTAGGATCATGATTGATGTCGTACAAGTAGACTTCATCAATCCTCTTGAACGAGAAGCAAGTCAAAGGATTATCAGTTGTTGTCATCATTGTGCTGAGGTAGCCAGCATGGTCAGCAGTAACACACTTCACCATGATCCTTGATCCAGGATCCATTGCAATGATGACATCAGTCAGTGCAGCCCTAGAAGTGAAAATCCTGTTATAACAAAAAATCAGAATCAGACATATCCATCCACAACAAATATACAAATAACACTTGTTATATTGTAACAACAAGTGCAATCACAGTTTCAAATTTTATTTGTGCAATACAGAATTACAAATTTGATTCAGGCCATCACATTTTTCATATTCAAGCATCGATATACATATCACAATCACATAATATACACCAAAAATCATGGTGTAATTTATATGTTGCATGACTGTACATGGAGCAAAATCACTATCTCCCTATCATAGAAATGTCTAAAACTGTGCATTGATTCTAAAATATAGCACCATTCCTAATGAGTTAAATCAAATATTATATAGACATTGTCAACTACCAACAATACAAAAATTCAGTGAAAGGAATAGTACATGTCACCTCTTCAACACAGCCAACATTGCCGAGAACACATCATTGGACTTGAAGTTTTTTAGAGAGTAAGTCATCAAACTTTGAGGACCTTCGACAATGTCAAGGCTCTCAGCAGAAGTCCTAGTGATGCGTACTCTGCTTTTGTCGGGAACGTAAGGAGCAAATCTGCTGTCAAGCTTCTTCTTCCTCATAGGGCCTCCAGAAGAAGAACCGCCAGCATACGAATCTACAGCTTTTCCAGACATCTTCTATAGAAAAAAGGAACAAATGACAAAATTTCAGATATTTATTATAGTATACAGATTTACAAAATGATAATGGGGCCTCATACAGTCAAGCATAACCAAATGATCAAAATTTCAAACATTTATTATGGTATACAGATTTACAAAATGATTATTGGGCCTCATACAGTCAAGCATAACCATATGATTCAGGCCATCACGTTTTTCATATTCAAGCATCGATATACATATCACAACCACATAATGTACACCAAAAATCATGGTGTAATTTATATGCTGCATGACTGTACATGGAGCAAAATCACTATCTCCCTATCATAGAAAATTGTCTAAAACTATGCATTAATTCTAAAATATAGCAGACATCCTCTATAGAAAAAAGGAACAAATGACAAAATTTCAGATATTTATTATAGTATACAGATTTACAAAATGATTATGGGGCCTCATACAGTCAAGCATAACCAAATGATCAAAATTTCAAACATTTATTATGGTATACAGATTTACAAAAAGATTTACAAACAAATGGGATTAAAAGGCATCACCCAAAGCACCATAGACAAATTCTCAAAAGTTAAAACATTGATATACAGTTCATTATCTCAGAATCTACACCTGAAATGTAGGTGTAATCAATCAACTTCGGAACTCTATTCATAATGAAATGGAAAAAGGTAACAAATAACAAAATTTCAGATATTTATTATGGTATACAGATTTACAAAATGATAATGGGTCCTCATACAGTCAAGCATAACCATATGATCAAAATTTCAAACATTTATTATGGTATACAGATTTACAAACAAATGGGATTAAAAGGCATCACCCAAAGCAGCATAGACAAATTATCAAAGTTAAAACATTGAGATACAGTTCAAAATGTCAGTATCTACACCTGAAATGTAGGTGTAATCTATCAACTTCAGAACTGTACATGGAGCATTGACACTAACTATGAAACATAGAACTTTTGACTGAAATAATGAGGACTATTCATAATGAAATGGAATGATTATACAGACAAACTATAGTAACAATCATCCATTTTTACCTCAAAAGGAGAGATCTGACGAGAACAAGGTTGCAGGGCTCGCAAGCTTCCTACAAAATTATTTGGAAACAATTGTAACCATTAATAAATAAAACATAAACAAATTGAAACTAATTTAAAGCAAGATTTTGAAAAACCCTAAGTGTCAAACAACGAAGAACCATGCAAAATCAAAAGTGATGTTAGTGAAAAAAAGATCGCAGATCATGAACTTACACAAACAAGAACTGGAAAAACCCTAGTTAATAGCATATTACGAAAGATTGAAACACACAAGCATTTGTACATAAAAGCGCATGAAGAAAGCATTCAGAGTATCATTGATAGAGAGATGAATAACCGAAAGAACAGATGGAAATGAGAA
Organism: Eragrostis nindensis; assembly: GCA_012490785.1. NCBI lineage: Eukaryota > Viridiplantae > Streptophyta > Magnoliopsida > Poales > Poaceae > Eragrostis > Eragrostis nindensis. The sequence goes on along the minus strand of JAAXCT010000119.1, from coordinate 1,204,657 downwards.
GGACATGGCGAAGGTAAATGGCAGTGCAAACAGAAAACAAATCAGAGGAGATGAAAAGTTCATTAGGCATCACCTTCCCTTTGCTTCCCAGCTGGAGCAAAGAGAAATGGTGGCGATATAGGAGATAAAAAATGGCAAAAGCAACGTAAATGAGGGATGGCAACCAAGAGAACCAATCATCTGCTATAAATCATCCTCACTTGTGTACAGCGAGCAACCAAACGCATCAACAAAATTAAATCAACGTAAATGAGTATTTATCGGCATGGCAACCAAGAGAACAAATCATCTGCTATAAATCAGGGAAATCGTGCACAACAACGTAACTGAAGCATGTTACAGAAAAATAGCAGATCGTGCAGATCAGTTCCAGCAAAACAGGAGCACGTAAATGAGAAGGTTTCAAGAAGAAAAGGCGAATCTCAACAGACGTACAAAGAGGAGAAAAGACCCAAAGCCGGTCGAACCTTTTCTTGGCTTTCTGCCTTCTGCTCGTGCGACGAAAACGAGAGCAGAAGTTATTATAGGCAGACAGAGAGAAGGGCAAGGGATGGATATGCATCGGAACGGAGATCGAGGGAAACAGTGTCAAATGGAGGCGAAAAACTGTGGGCCAAAAAATGGGCCAAAACATAAAAGCCCACGAGCATCTGTTACACCATAAAACGCTCCAATGGCAAACTTGTAAATTAAATAGAATAAGCAAGGGCAAAAGAGGAAAGAAAAAAAGCTTCTTCGTGGCTGCCAAGAAATAAGGTAGGGCTCCTCGACGAAGCAGCACCCAGCAAACCCAAATCGAATCAGATCAAAGTCAGCCATGATGAGGAGATCGGGAGAAGGACTGACCTGAGACAACCTTCAGATGTGGCATCAACAGCACCTCATCAATCGCCAAGAATCCACAGGCAACGGACCAGGTAGCAACATCGAGATGCATCCAAGCAGCAGTGGGGATCCAGCACACAGCTTTCCCCATCATCATCAGGTAACATCAATTCTGAAGCAGTTCAATTTTGAGCAAGTTAGCATGAAAAATTGCATGCTTAGCATAGCAGCTTTCACCAGCATATGATATTTGACTTGCACCACATGTAAAAATCCATATGCATGCAATTTCAGGATGGTAGAACCTACAGATCTAGAGAATCAATTGCAATTCATCAACTCAGATTCATGAATTATTGTACAAACACGGCAGGGAAAGGAATAACCAATCTAAATGCATCTAGCATCTTGTGCACATCTGCATCTCAAATTTTCTGCTCACGTTTGACAATGTATCAGGTGACAGGGATGGAACTCAACAAAGATGCAGCAAAGGACAGTAGCTTCAATGTCCCACAGATTGAAAATGTAAGATAGCAGCACACTATAATTTTGGACACAGATTTGAATTGTTAGGTTTCCAGTGTCTAAAGCGGTGCAATTATACATTGTACCTCCTGTCAGCCTACTAATTGAAAGCATGCTCATTCAGATGTCAGCTTTCAAATATTAGGTTTCAAGCAATGCAATCACAGTCAAGAAACAACAGCAAAATCCTTTTCTTTTGTCGAAACACCCAACCAGTAGATTAAACTAACTAAACACATCTAGCTTCTTTTGCACATGAGAATCTCGAAGTTAATGATATTTTTTGACAATGTTGCAGGTTGCAGTGATGGAACACAACAAAGATACATCTATTCATAGCTTTAATTTCACACAGATTCAACATGTAAGATAGTAATTCACATGTCAGCATACTCAATGAAAAGATAGTAACTCACATGTCAGCTCATTTCCATGAACATACCTTTGTGATAGCATAATGTTGTGTATCATCAAACAGGTTGTAGCAGCATATAACAACTTGCAATATCAACCATCATCAAGTTTCTGCCAAGGGCAAAGTTCAAGCAGCCAGTATCAAGGGTACATGGACTCAGTTTTTGCAGAAAACCAGGTAACTAGTCGACCCACATAAATTGCATCAATTAAGCTATGAATATCACATAAATTTCTTAACGAAATACTACACAAAATGCAGCAATTCAACTATGATGGAATGCTTCCAGATTTTTCGGACCCTCTTAGTTTGATCAATGTAAGATTTTCTAAATACTAAGCAACATGAGTTTATACATATGAACATGAACACTGAAAAGATAGCAAATACTGCAGACTCAACCATCTAGCTACACCGGTCTAATGGAACAAATTATTAGCTCACAAGAAGAAAGGAGGTTGCAACATGAACAACAGGTACGGCAGACTCGACATGTACATTCAATTACACCTGGGCATAATGTTATTTACAGTGTCAAAACAGGTGTAACTTCAAACATATGCAACTGTAAACATATTAAACCAGGTAACTGTACCAAGTATTCTGAGTTGCGTAAAAGAAGATAAATTTGTGCAGATGAAAAATACTTCGTTCACACAATTGCTACTGGAAGAGTTTCCGCTGAATTATGAAGAAGATGATTTAACAGAAAATAATATGTCAGCTAGCAACAATAACACAGACTTTGCAAATGATGGTACTACTTCAGCAAGCAGTTCTCATGTCAACACTGAGGTATAGGAACAATGAGATCAACAATTTTTTTTTGGTGACAACTTGATTATTCGAAAATGAATTGATCACTTACCAATTTTATATTACACAACTTGCAGCATCTGAACAGTAACCTGCGAGAGGGGAGCTATGAGAAAAACTTGCAAAAGGATGATTTCTCATATGAGGTAAAACATAAAAATTCAGAAAAAAAACTGAAGTAGATGACGCAGTGAAAAAAACTTATCTTTTTTTCATGCATTCAGGAAACATTCCACTGGGGCAAAGACAGCAACGACATCGAAGAAGAGGCTGGCAACTGGCGTACAGATATATTTGAGAACCTGCAGCTTGAACAGGTAACATACAATAAGAACAACAATGCATGTGATTTACATGGCGACATTACAGGTTACAAAAATGGTGCAGCAAAAATTTAAAAGCAGCATATTCCTTTTTCAGGAGGTGGTGGAAGGTAATGCAGAGGAAAACAACAATCCATCAGCAGCAGGAGAGGCTCAGAACACCGAAAGCAATGAGCTAACAGAAGAAGATGTTGAAGCTTTTTTGCAAGAGGAAATGGTAGCTGCGTCAGAAGGAAATAATGCGGATATAGACAGCAAGTACACACCTCAAATGGGACAGCAGTTCCCAAGCAGAGAAAATGCTCATATGTTTTTCAACATTTACGCATTCATGGCTGGATTCAAAGTCTGGATTTCACACACATACAGAAGTACTAGCAAGAAAAGGAACAACGAGTTCTACAAGCTTGAGATGAAATGCAGCAAGAGTGCAACGGCAGAAAACCAAAAGAAGAAGAATAAAAAGCATGCAGAACAATCAAGTACGACATCAGTAGAGCCGAGAGACACAAACGTTGAGATAGTAACTAATTGCCAAGTGGTCATGGTTGTCACGAAGGAAGCAAATCGTGACATTTGGGAAATTACCAGATTAAATCTACATCACAACCATGACCTAAGTCCTGGGCAGAGAAACTCACTATTCAGCGGGCACAAGTTCATGTCAGAAATGGAGAAAAAAATGATCAGGACACTGCACGATATCAACATTGAAACCAGGAAAATGGTTGCAATCCTGTCCTACTTGAGAGGAGGAGTTACAGTATCACCTTACGAAAAGAAAAGCATCAGCAATTTCAGAACGAAAATCAACAGAGAGATAACAGGAAGCGACTTGACTCAAGCATTAGACTACTTCAGAGCTAAGAAGGCAGCTGACCCAAGCTTCTTTTACAAATTTGATCTAGACAACGAGACGAAGAAGGTGAAGAATATGTTCTGGTGTGATGCATCATCGGTGGAGTTCTATGCAGAGTATGGTGATCTGGTCAGTTTTGACACCACATTCATGACAAACAGATACAACTTACCATGCGCCCCCTTCGTTGGCATCACGGGACACGGGCAGACATGCCTATTTGGCTGTGCTTTCCTGGCAGATGAAACAACAGCAACCTTCAAATGGGTGTTTGAAACATTCCTCGAGGCAATGGGAGGCAAACATCCTGCAACAATCATAACAGATCAAGACGGAGCAATGCGAGCGGCAATCAAGCTGGTATTCAAAGATACAGTTCACAGGAACTGTTTGTTCCACATTAAGTCGAAATGCTACAACAAGAACATCAGATGCTTCGCCATAAATGAAAAAGATGGATTACGTAAAGAGTTTGAGGACATCATTAACAACTCAGTCACCAGAGAAGAGTTTGATGTGCTGTGGATGAACATGATGACACGGTACAAGTTGGAGAAAAATAAGTATTTGAACAAGATGTGGCAAACAAGAGACAGATTCATACCTGTATATTTCAAAGACAACTTCTGTCCATTTCTCCACAGCACTGCAAGGAGCGAAGGCACCAACTCAAGGCTGAAGGACAATATAGGCTGCACATATAGCATCATGAGCTTCCTAAAAGAGTACCAAAGAATAATAGATAGAATTCTCAGTGCAGAGGCTTATGAGGACAAGATAAGCAAGCAGAAAAGGCAAAGGAGCTTAAGACAGACTTCGTCATAGAACGGCAAGGACAGGAATTATACAACAGGGCCATATTCAAGAAATTTCAAGTTGAGGTCAAGGCTACAACTAAACTGACATACAGAGTAAAGGAAGAAGGCAAATTATTTGAGGTGTTCCAAAAACCTAACCATCCAGACAAAGAACATAGGCCTAGAAAGTACTATGTTACAACAGACCTGGAGAACAGCGACTTCAGCTGCATATGTTGCAAATTCCAGAAGGATGGCATCCTCTGTTCACACATCCTGAAAATAATTGAGGAAGAAATATATGGTAAGATACCAGACAAATACATTTTAGACCGCTGGAGGAAAAAGGAAAAGAAAATGGTGCAGAACAAGCCTGGTGATTCATCAGAGGGCCAACAATTGCTACAATTCAATGTGTTATCAAGGAAAGGTGCACAGCTAACTTCAAAGGCAGCAAAGAAGAAAGAAATGTTTGATTACCTGTTGCAGGAGTTTGAAAGGCTGGAACTACATCTCGACTCGATGATGGAAGACGAAGTTGCACCTGAATCTGAATCTGCAACAGAGAGGAACAATGAAACAGAAACTGTAGCAGTAGCAGCAGCAGCAGGAGCAACAACAGGTGAGGCACAAGTTGAAATTCAAGATCCAGACAGGGTGGTGCAGAAAGGAAGACCTCCAAAAAAATTAAGGTTCAAAGATCAGATAGAGGATTACAGAAAGAAAATGGACGAGAAGGCTAAAGCACAAATAGCAAAGGTGGCTAAGAAGAAACCAAGGCCTTCAAACGACAACTCATCAAGTAATGAAACTATAATAGATATTTTATACACAAGTGTACTTTAGACAAAAACTAATCAAACTCTTAAAATGTTTAATGCAGGTCCATCTGGCAAATCAAAAAAGAAGGCTAGGAAAGGAAAGCAAGTCAAGGATGGCGAAGGAGAAAGCTGAAGAACCATTGTCAAGGAAATGTAGAGAAAAGTAAAGGCATGACAGGGGTCGAAGCATATTAGTTTGATTAAAGCTAAACTGCAATATCAGCAGCTAGCACAAATGTACTGCAACTTGTACGAATATAGAGAGTTTGCATAAGCAACGAATGTTTGTTTCCTAGCTATTACAATCGACTTGTGAAAGCATTTGTTCTCTAATGCAGACAGCCTTCATAAAACTGAGATTCTTATAAGAGACATGTCTAAGGCAGGCAGTGTTGTAGAATGGATTGCTAAAGGCACATCAGCATTCAATCTTCTTCATCATGAAACAAAGAAACGACGAATTTTTTTAAAAAAAGTAACTTCATATCAAATGCCAAAGAGACAGTATTCTAGTCTTACATACCAAGTTGTCATAGCATGTCACAAGCCTTTTCAAACCAAGGTTGTTGGGAAGAAACATGAGCTCATTTGCAATCTTGATTCTGATATTGGGTACGTCACTTGTTTTGTATATAGACGACATTACAGTTCTGGGAGACCGCCAATGTTCAAGGCCCATCAAAGTGTGAATACCACAATCAATCCTGAAAGCAGAAAATGGGTGAAAAAGTTACACAAAACGAGGCAGAATACTCGGGATAGGCAAACTAACTACCACAAACTGAAACATCGGTCAGAAATTAGAGTTACGTTTCAGTATCTCAACAAATACACCAAGAAATTTAGTGTAATAATAGGGAAGCGAAGGTGTACATTTGTTCAGTCATTAATCAAAACCACAAATTAAAGAGAATTCAGCTTACAGATTGTTTTGTCTTGGTACAGCAGGGTATATTGCTTCATATTCGTCAAAGTGCATGTCAATATTTTCATTCGCATGGTTGAGATGAACGTAAGTGTCCCATTCCACTTCAAATGCTGGGATCTACAGATGAAAACAATTTACTTGAGATAATATACCAGTGACACATGAACCAGAAAAGAAATTCAAAATATATTCAAAATTAGCATGACACGACATAATGACTTACAATAACATTTCGCACATGCTGTTGATAATCATCCTCACTAGTGAACAGCGAATCAAGGAATACATATCTTCTGTCTTTGATATCCACAACAAATACAAACCAATGCCCATCAAAAAGGATTGGGAAGAAAAGCTGGCAAAATGAAATAAAGTCAACACCAAAGTCATGTAAACATTCAAAAAGATTCAAAGAAAGGAAGTAGGAAAAGTTTATTGATCTGAACAAACCATGTCTGACTTATGCAGTGGCCTAGCTTTGCTGGAACGTCTAAATGCACGCTGTAGTACATCATGGTTAGCATCCTCTGGATCCTTCAACAGGTTTTCCTAAAACAAACATAATCTTATCAACATAAAAGCATAGGAACATGATGAGAAAGAACTTTATTTCAAAAGGTGGGGATCAACCTGAAGCTTACCCCAATATTTGAGAAGAAGTAGTGCTTTTTTGAAACATCAGGATGTCCATTGGCTTTCATGAAGAGGTAGCGGCAAAAAACAGCTACAACAAAATTACTTACTTGCCCATCTGGTTTGAAAGAGTCACCAAAAGTTTTAAAGGTGCAGTGTACGCCGCCTATATCAACAGCATGCTCGCTAGAAGATAAGTAGACCCCCCAAGAAAAAAAATTAGAAGTCAGAACAACTTTTAAGCACAGTGAAAAACAGAAAACATAGGCAACTGAACAAAATCACTTACTCTTTCCATTTTGATGTTGCAAGACTACAAATAGCATCGTAGTTTGCTTGTTCACTCTGGGAAACGTGGTACCTGTCTCTAGGGTCAACATACATATCACGCTTTCCAGGCGGGCGAACAAGCCTCCTAGGACCATAGTGAGGCAATTTCCCACCAGAGGTAGAGCCATCTAGATAAGACCGAGGCATGGCAAGACGTTCTTGAGAAGGATCAGAGGACTTTTGAGGTTGAGCTTTAGTTTTTCCAGATGTAGAATCAACTATAAAAAAGCGAGGCATGCCAAGAGGTTCTTCAGCAGGAGAAGAAGAGTGTTGACGTGGAACTTGACTTTTACCAGAAACCATATTGATATCATTTTCAGAATTCTGTGCAGAAGGCAAAGAAGCATTATACAATGATTCAATCGTCTTTGACATGGCGTTTGCTTTATCAAAAACAGTAGTTTCCTTAAGAAGCTGAACTTCTGGTGATATCTACACAGCAAAGTTATGAAAAGGAACACAAATATAACTAACACTCTATATAAATGTTACTGAATAAAAGATCATGATCAGAGCAAAAGTGAGATGTTGAAAAAAGAAACAATGCTCACATTTTTATCAAGCAGCCCAATACTCTTCTTCTTCATGAAGATTTCTGGAGACAATCGCGGCTTCATTAACCTTGGAAGATTAGGAGTGATCCTCATATTTGCATCAGGAGAATCTTCGAGATTTGTAATATCAATGGCATCCTGGAAATACAAACAATCACACTTATGACATAATCTAATGTATCAAAAATGTGTACCAGTTAATATGAACAAGATAGGAATGAACAAACAAAAAACCTTTGCAGAAGACCCAGCTGAATTGTGGTCAGAATAATGTCGCTTCTGCAAATTATATATAAATAACAGTTTCATTAGAGCGATGCAAAGGAACATATAACATGCGTCGAATTGAGTACATGGAAAAAAAAAACTTCACCTAGAACATACCTTAGACTGATTCATTTGCAAATCTCTATGGAAGGGTGAAGGAGATACAGAGTCAGGAACAACTTCTTGATCTAAGTTTATGACATCACTAGCTGAGACTTTTTGAGATGATGCTAAATCAAAATCCTTGGACAATTCTCTAAGGAGTTTCCATGCTTTAGTCCTTGGTTCTTCATCGTACATGTCCTTCAGCTCATCCAACCTTGACTTACGCTTATTGCCTGCAGCATGAATTCAAAAATTAAGAAGAAAGATAGTGAAAGAAATGGAAAAAAATTGCGAGCCTATAAAACTAAGAATAGCTAAGTTCATTAGAACTCACATTGCTTATTGATTCGAGAAGAACCAACTTCAGCAATTTGCGATGCTAGGAGCTTGCCATCATTTTCTGTGAAAAGTTCAAGACATACAAGTAAGACATCTAAATTTAAAGGGTGAACAAGATATGAAGAAATAAACAGAATTCAATACTAACCATGTTTTTCAAGTTTAGATATAAGCTTTTCAACTTGTTCAGAACTCATCTACATCAAATTTGGTACATGGAATTAGAATACAGTGCACATTGAAGCAAAAGTTGAAAACAAATATCATGTTTCTGCCAGGGGATTATAAAGTACCTTTGCTTTAGGATTGTAAGGTGTCACAGGGTGAGATGCTCTAACATTGGCTGCTGTAGGTATTGATCGAGTACACTGCATATTCATTGCTTCCTGAGTTAACCAACAGGATGAAGCAAATAAGAAGACAATACAGAAGAGAAGTACAACAATACAGATTTCAGAGGAAGCATAGAATCATACTTCATTGCGAGGGGTATGTGTGTTGTTATCAGACATCACTTGACCTACATAAAATGCATAATTTAGGAATCTGTTACAGTTCAATTACACCAAATTTACACCAAAATGTTTCATGTAAAACAATAGAACAGGACATGTAATTTCGTTAGATTGCAAGTCAAAAAGCAGTAGGCAATAATATGCAGCATATAGTATTGCTATGAATATAGACATTTACCTGCAAAAGGGGTAGACCGATCAAAATCAAATTTTGGATTGTCATTGTCTTCGATGTTGTCATCACACATGATGAGAGGGAGGATTATCATTATTGGACACTGATTGATCGACCTGAGTGCTCTGGGCAAAATCATTCGGAACAGCGTCACATAACAGCTTCAACAACTTGAGAACAACATTCTGCATCCTGCTATCAACAGCATAGGCATGCTCCAGGAGGGTAGAGAAGCAATCTCTCATTTCATTGGGAAGAGATGCTAGAGAACTAATAGCCATATTCACAGATAGAGATGAATAAATGCTGTTCTCATCCAAAAGCTTGCAAATCTTTGTCTTGAGAACCTCAGGTAAGTTGCATCCAGAATTAACAACCAATTGTTGCTTGAAGTCATTATTCATACACAGAGATGAGATGCCCTTGTTAATTGCAACAGAATGCTGCAAATTATATAAAACTACATTAGCTCTCACTTGTGCAATAGAAGATGGGGGGGGGGGGGGGGGGGGGGGGGGGTGGAGAACAAAACAAAGTTACAATTTCGTTGGGAAAGGCATATCTGTTACTTACTCTGGAGTAGCATGTCCTTGTGATATCAAGCAGGGGCCTCAATCCATATACACCATTTGCAGATTGATCCAGGTCAGCATACTTCTGAATCAGAGATTTCTTCCACACAATAGTTCGTGGAATGGCTGGTGGAAGTTGCCGTGAACCAAAATCAACAAAATCCAAGTAGAAAACCTACAGAAGTTGATCAATGTAAAAATTTCTAAACACTAAGCAACATGAGTGAGGCATACATATCAACATGAACACTGAAAAAATAGCAAATACTGCAGATTCAAGGATCTAGCTACACTGGTCTAATGGAACAAATTATTAGCTCACAAGAAGAAAGGAGGCTGCAACGGGAACAACAAGTACGGCAAAATTATCATTTGCATTCGATTACACCTCGACATAATGTTATTTACAGTGTCGAAACAAGTGTAACTTCAAGCATATGCAACTGTACCAAGTATTGGGAAGTATGATTCGATATCTGATAACAGATACATTCAGATACTAGAGAAACAAAAATATAAGGCAGAACATATGAATCAACATTACTTACCGCAAGGATATAAAGACATCCTCCAAGTGAGGGGTCATCCCTTCCAGGTACATTTGCAGACTTCAAGAAGGTCTTAATATGCTCCAGTAGCCAATCAAGCATGGCTTTGCACCAATTAAATTTTTGCAAGTTATCAACATCTTCAAAAATCCCCATGTACTTGACACTTGGGACTAATGAACTGTTGGGCAACAGAAAACAACTCAATGCAACAACTATGAAGCACACAAATACGTCTTCGTTAGACATGTCTTCATTTGAAATGAGCTTGTTTCCAAAGAACTTCACAGAGGGTAAAGAGGTCTTGCCAAACTTTTGCAGCAGCCAAGATTTACCGGCAGATGGATCAGACGGAAAAGGGACGCCATTCATCGGGAGATCAATAATATAATTGACAATTTCAGGAGTTAGTGACATCACTTTGTTGTTTACTATGATATCCCCAGATTTGTAATTCACCAGCTTTACGACCCATAGAGCAAACTTTTTCGGAACAAAGCAATGGTCAAAGTTCAAGAGAGAACCAAAGCCATACTTGTTGATAATCTCTTTCCTTTCATCGCTGAGAGCAGCAATCACTTTGGAGTAGTATGTAACAGAGAATCTGGTAAAACCACCTTCCTTCTTTTTGTCAGTAACCTGCTTCCTAGGCTAGAAGAAAAGAAAAAATATACACACAGTCATTTCAATTTACATACAAGAATCATCAAACAGCAGACTGAGTATTACAGTTAAACATGTGTACCTTGTTCTTAAGGGAGTTGCACAACTTTTTCTTCAACCTTTTTACTTTTTCAAGCTGTACAAAAATTAATAAGTACTTAGCCAATGAATTGTACAGTGAAACTAAATTAGAATTGAAATGTGAAAAACAAATGTCAGAACAAAGCATTCACATAACAGGGGCATGATACTTACTTGATTTAGACATTGGAATACAAGATCTTCGGTAGTATCAGCATCAGCTTCACTGCTGTCATTTTGCTGCAAACAAATCACAGTTTACATTTAAATTTTGAACTGCTTTGTTAGGAAAATAAATTGAACAGAAGAGATCAGGTATTTACTTCTTCCTCAGAAAGTTCATCGGAATCATTCCCTTCATTAGCCACAAAATCATCATCAAAAAATGGTTGACTATCATCTTCAAAATCTGAATCCTCATAAAAACGCTCCCGGACTCGTCCCCGTCGTGGTGCCATCTGAAAATTAATTGGTGGACATTTAGTACGACTAGATTTGTAAGAGAAGGCATGCAGGACAAGGTAATACTCACAGTTAAATGATCAACAAATGTTTAATACTAGTGGCAATTGAAATTAAGACAACATCATCAGGACACTTCCTACTACGCGAATGCAATAGAGCCTACTCCTACGACAGCACCAGAATTTAGGAGGGAATGAATGAAAACGCAGGACCTAACGAACAAAATCCATCAGAGATGGGACGAAGGCTACAGGAATGACATCAAAACAAGCAGGGTTGAGCATATTACTACTAGAGCACCAAAATCTAGGGGGAATTGAGAGAAACACACAGCCTAACCAACAAAATGAAGCCATATTGCATAGAACGAATGAGCTAAAAGATCAAATCAGGCAGGGAGCTTATGAATTCTATCGCACGAGCAGAATGGGAAGGAATCGAGTGAACCAAACGAAGGAACCAACAAATTCCAAGCATAATCCATCGTACCCATCACAGTACACAGCGAATCAAGCAGGTTTCACCTTAATCACCCTACTGCATCCTACTGAAGCTTCTGAATATCGAGGAAAACGAGTGAAACGTATGACGAAACCAGCCGAATCCAACCAACATGCTTTCACCAATAAGCAGAATGGTGGGGGGATCGAGTACTCTAACGAAGGAACCAACAAATTCCAAGCATAATCCACCGGACCAATCACAATACACAACGAATCGAGCAGAATGGTGGGGGGATCGAGTACTCTAACGAAGGAATCAACAAAATCCAAGCATAATCCATCGGACCCATCACAGTACACAACGAATCGAGCAGAATGGTGGGGGGATCGAGTACTCTAACGAAGGAACCAACAAATTCCAAGCATAATCCATCGGACCCATCACTGTAAACATCGAATCGAGCAGGATTGAGCTTAATCCACCCTACTGCATCTATTGAAGCTTCGGAATAGCGAGGAACTCGAGTGAAAACAAGGACGTGACCAACCGAATCGAACCAACATGATTTCACCCATCAACAACATGCGACAACTATCGATACGACGAACCAAACTCTCCCATCATCCTGCTACTGCAGCGAAACAGGAGAAATCAACAACAAATCGCTAGATCTACCATCAAAGTGAACAAATCCCATCGAAATCATAAATCCACCGGTGCAAATCGAAGGAATCAGGAACAAACGCATCAACAAAAGTAAATCAACTACCAAATCAACTGTAAAACAGGCGACGAATCACATCCAGAAGGGGAGGAACGGGAGGAGGGACGAACCCTAGCACCAGAGGAGGGGAGGGAGCCGAGGAGCGCGACGCGAAAATGAAAGGGCGGCGAAAATGAAATGAAATCGCTCGTCCCACGGCTATTTCATCAGGGCCCACCTGTCGGCGCCGAAACGCATCAGGCAACACTCAACATCGGACAACTCAGATCGAACGGACAGCAGCCAAAGCCAGCACGCATCGGACGGTCAAAAAATCGGGTGGAAGAGGAGACAGATATGCCCGGGTGGATTTTAGCAATTCCCAAGCAATAATCTCCGCTCGTTTCGGAGGTCGTATTTCCGTTTCTTATCATGCTGCATGATGCGTGTTGCGTGAAGTGCAGTGGCGGGGCGAGGCAGCTAGCCGGGCCGTAGATCGACGCATGCGCGCTGGGCCGCCGCGCACGTACGAAGCAGCGACCAAACGACGGGGGGGCGGGCACACGCGGCTGGGGAGAACGGGTGACGAAACGTGCAGTGCACGGCGCCACCGCGCGCAGACCTGTGCTCGGAGGTGTGCCCTCCCGTCCCGTTGTTGTGTGCATCGGCATCGATCGGACCGAGGGATGGAGGGCCGTCACCCGGTTAATTCGTAAAAGACCGGCCCGGTTCGCCACTTGCTCAGCCAACGCACCCGCTAGCCCGAAAAGGTTCGGATCTAGCGTAGGGTCACGCCACACGTACGCGCACCAGAGCCGTTCACGGTGAGGGGTGGTTGGTTATTCCCTTCCTGACGCCGATCGAGGGGCCAGCCAGCAGCCGGCACCGCCGTGACGACTGCACATGTCGAGCTCCACGGCCAGGAGGAAGCTCCATCGATCTCCGCGTGGTCAGGAGGACTGACTCCGCATGGGACGGCCAGCGTCGTCATCATTGCGCGTGGACATGACGATCGAGCACGGCTGCCTGCATGATTCCGCTGCAGTTCCGCACGGCGGCCTGCCGCGCCGCCCCGACCTCGCCTTGCCGTATGCCGGCTACGCGCCACCCGCTCCGGCGAGCTCGTCCCGCCGCGCCGCGCCGCTCCCTACCCCGCCTCACCGCGTGCCCGTTCCTGCGAGCTCGGCCCGCGCGCGCTGACCCCGACGCCGTCGCGCCCGCTCACCCGACGCGCCGCCCGCTCCCGCGAGCTCAGCGCGTCGCGTCACGCCGCCCCCGTCCTCGCCTGGTAAACGTACGCGCCCGCCACTGACCTCGCTTGGTCGCACGGCACGCAAGCGCGGTGGCGCGGGCCATGGCGTCCTCGCACCGCCGTGGCGCGGACATGGCATCCTCGTCGCGCGGCAATAGCGTCATCGAAGCGCGTGGCGCGGGCATGGCGTCCTCGTCGCGCGGCCATGGCATCCTTATCCTCGCAGCGCGGTGGCGCGGGCTTCGACGTCCTCGTCGCGCGCGCCGCCAGGGGAGCGAGTTGGCGCGGCCGCGGCGGCGCCCTCGCGCAGGCAGCAGAGCGCGATGTGCGGTGGCGCGATCACGGCGGCCTCGTCGGGCAGGCGTAGCCAGGGAAATCTAGGGAAGCTCGACGGCATGAGTCATGGTGCCGCCATCGTATTACAAGATAAGATAAATTAAATATAGTTAAACGTATAACCAATATTCCTACCTTACCCCACTGGTGTGATCGTTCCCTTCTCAAACCGTTGGCCCGGGCTCGATTACGCACCGGACCCCATTTTTTCTTTCTCGGACGGAGATTTTTTCCCGTTCCCATTTTTTTTCGGACGATAAGCAACTCATTTTTGCCCCTAGTAAAACCAACTTCTGCAAGAGTGAAAAGCTCATTTTTGCCCCTAGTAAAACCAACTTCTGCAAGAGTGAAAAAGGTAGGAACAATTAATTTGGACTTTACACATCTCTTATCCTAACTTTAGCCCATTTTAGCTGAGTTGGAGGGACTAATGGGTAAATGGGTTAAAATTTAGCTCTCATTTTAGTCCACCTATTTAGATTCAAATTGACTTTAATCCATGGATTCAAACAGGATATAAATTTAATGTTGCTGGAGTCTGTCAGCGGCAGAAAGACGAAGCCGACACGGTTTCACAGACACCGGCTTATTCCATCTAGCGCATAATTAAAGCGAGATAAGCAACGTCCTGCCGCGGAAACAAAAGAGAGTTGACACGTTCCACGACAAGTTCCCTCACCGCGCCGCCATCGATCGCCCAACACGTATGATCTGTAGCCAAACAATTAATTAAGCTCTAGGAGAGGCGATGGTGCTGTACGACGAGATCCCGGAATTCCGCCACCGCCTCGTCCACGACATCGGCGACGGCTTTCTGATCGGCGCGGGGGGCGGCTCCGCCTTCCACCTGATCAGGGGCCTTCGCAACTCGCCCAGCGGTGGCCGTCTCGCCGGCGCCGCCCGCAGCGTCGGCACGAACATGCCTCGCGTCGCCAGCACGTGGGCCGCCTACTTGGGCGTATTCTCCGCCATCGAGACCGCCATGTCCGCCGCGCGCGGGAAGGAGGACCGCTGGAACTCCGTCGCCGCCGGCGCCGCCACGTCGAGTTTGTTTGCCATGCGCCGGGGCCCCGCCGCAGCCGCGGGCGGCGCGCTCATCGGCGCCTCCTTCCTAGCTGGAGTCGTTGCCATGCACTGGACCGCTGACTTTTTGTGCAGCCGCCTTAGTATGTACTGCGACGAAACCAGGAAGCCAGCTCCGGTAGCCATCACCACGAAAGGCGAAAAAGGAGGTACGCTTCTTTCGTTTTGTTGATCCATCCACGTCAGGTCAATATGTTTGATAAGTCTCCAAGGCCTTAATTTGCTTCGTATATATATGTGTGGACTGCCTTCTCATTTGTCCAATTGCAGTGTGCAAGCACAGATTTCTCATTTAGGTTTCTATCTGATGCATGAGTTTATTTGACCGAAGGCCTAGGAAATTAAACAGACACATGATGTACTTGTTTATTCATTGCATGCAATTGTATTCTGTCTTTCAATTCATGTTTGTGTATTCTGCTTTGTGAACATAGATTGTAGTATATGTCCCCTCAAGTTCTTTTTTTTTCTCTTTTTGTGTAGGTGATCTCTGGGGAATTAACAAAATCCTCTTGTATGGACAGAAGCTTTCGAAGTGACTCAACGTTTCAAGAGCCTATGTTTGGTTTCAAGTACTCTATAACATAAT
This sequence comes from Eragrostis nindensis, assembly GCA_012490785.1. Taxonomy (NCBI): domain Eukaryota; kingdom Viridiplantae; phylum Streptophyta; class Magnoliopsida; order Poales; family Poaceae; genus Eragrostis; species Eragrostis nindensis. The sequence goes on along the minus strand of JAAXCT010000119.1, from coordinate 1,188,691 downwards.
ACTAAGAGCCTCTATAGTAGTGTTTTCAGTGGTTCAGTTTGAAGGGAAGAAGTGAAACTATGGCATGTCTTTGTAGCTCAGGATTTCTGTTCGTAGCAAGTGGAGCTATGTTATCTTCTTTTTAGGAGTAATTACACATCGGAGCTGAAATTTATGTGATCTTGAACTCTCCAACTCTGCAAGTAGTACAACTTACATGGCTTGTACCATGACCTGAAAATGTTGATATTCGATATATACTTTCTCCTATTTTGTTTTGTTGACGTTGGTTAGTTAATTAGAGCCATAAATATCTGAGTTGTTCGAATTTACACACATATTCTACGTATCACAGCAAGATGACTAGTACAGGGCCCATATGAGTTGGATTGACAACAGAGGGTTGAATAGATAAATTATCCATGACGAAGGCAAAATTTCTTCAGTGTTTCTGGCTTTGGAATTACATAAATATTACTTACATGATAACTAAGAAAGAGCTGTGACTTTGAAGCTACTGGATAATTTAAATTAAGTTCGTCGGCTAAGAAATTAATGAACTCTAAAGTTGCTATTACTCAGAACTATTAATGAATGTTTCTAAGTAGAGAACCTTTTTTAAGTGCATGTACCTGGGATTCATTTAGCCAGCTTCGCCAGCGCTGCTATGCATGCCTTACCAAAGCTTTAAAAGAAAGATTCAGAATTGCCAACGAAGTGCTTAACTAAGGGAACAAATCAGTGTGGGTGTTGTTACATATCATTGGGAGTTTCAACAGGTCGTGCATTTAGCAGAACCAAACCATGACATGTGATGATAAGTAGAGGCACATGCAAGTCCCGAGTGATTGGATGAAATGCTACACTTAACAGTTAAATTTGCTAATCTGTTTCCCCAAATCAAAAACCTGTTGCCAGCAAAGTACTCTACCACAGCAGCTCATGGTGATCAGTAATTGTCGTGTCCACGAATCTCCGGTCGATGTGAACGGAGAGGACCAGCTCCCTGGATGCGTCGCGCTCCCGCAGCATATCCCTGGGCACATGGCAATGTACATCCGGTGCGATCCCGTCGCCGTCGGCCGTCGGCCAGCGCAGTACTCCACAGCGGCACGGTCGCGAAGAAGTAGCCCCTCCTCGATCGACCGGCGGAGCGTCCGCGTAGAACGTGCAAGGCGAAGCGCGGATGTGCGGGGGCGTTGGCCGTACGACGTACGTGCACCAGCTGCACCGCGGCGCCACGGCCATCAGGACACAGCGACGCGTCGTCCCCGCGCCGTAGCCGCCGTCCAACGGCACAGGGACGGCGAGCAGGCGCGGCGTGCCGTAGGGGACCTCGTCAGCGTGCGAGGCGTGGTCGCGGGCTAGGCGCGCAGATGAAGCCGCAGCCCTGCAAAAGCTACACGCCAGAGCGACCACCAGAGCGCGTGCGAGCACGCCAGGGCGGCTGCGTCTTCGCCGCCGGCGCACGAGATCCCCAGCTATGGCGCGGCCCTGGCGCTCCTCGGCGACCCGGCGGCGGTGCAAGACGGCCTCCTGGATCCTGGTCGTCGTGGCGTGGAGGAGGACGAGCGCCGCGGTTTGTCCGTCCTGTGCAGTCTCGGTAGCGTGCGTCGGGACGAACGCCGAGGCCGGGCCGCACTACATGCATGTGCGATCGAGCTCTAGGCTCCAGCCGTCGACGCGACGCGTGATTTTACCCCCCTACTTTTTCAAAGTGCGTCGACGGCCGCGGAACCTGCCACGACGTCTCCGTCAACGACGGCGCCAGGCGGCGTGGGCGTGTGCGCCTTGACGAACTACGGTCGCCGATCGAGGACCTGCTCTCCGGTGCATCCGGTTCTCGTGCCTGAGCTACGACTGCCGCCTTCCGCCTTCGCCACGCCATCGACCTGCTCCGACGGGCGCTGCGACTTCCCCGGCCGACGACGCGCCACCTGACGGCGCACCACGGCTGGACCGCCGTCGGCTTCCGCTACGGCCAGCCACTCGAGTCGACGCAGTCCGCCCTGCGCGCCGAGGACGACGGCCGGCCGTTCGGGAGCCATGTCCATGGTCTACTCTGGATCCGGCCGGGGACGAGTTCATGTACTCCGCTCCGAGGTGAAGACGTCGCGGCCTGGTGGAGGGCCGGCCGCACCAGATGTACGTGCAGGGCTGCAGGCCACGGTGTGGGGCACGTCGATGAGGTGACGCCAACCAGCAGGTCAGGACAGTGCCGGATGACATTGTTCCCCGCCGGACGGCCCTGATGTTGATTCCGTCGAGGTGCGCGTCCACAAGGTGGCGCCCGCAGGTGCCGGCCGCCGCGAATTAGGCATGTTCGGAATCCTTCGGATTCAAACAACTTCGGAGTAGCATTCAAGCTGGGTTCGTTTGTAGGACGATTCATGTTCTTGTGGGCATCGCCCGGCGACGGCGGCGGCGGCGTTGCTCAGTTGCTCACCCGCAGCGCGCCGAGGAAGCGGCCAGCCGGAGGAGGCGGGACTGAGCCGCCAACGTGACGGCCCTGGTCGCCGGCGGCGCGGTGGTCCCCGCCTCGATGTCCGCCATGGATGCGCAACGACGGCGGAGTGGGTCAGTCGCGTGTGGACGAAGCAGAGGAGGCCGGAGGTTTACGGTGACACGCGTCGCCTTGTACTCATCTAAGTAGAAAATGTTTTCGGTTTGTGTCCTCAAAAAAAAAAAGGGTTAACGCTTTTTATCTAAAGCAATAGTTTCACACAGTGACGAAACTTGACCCAAAAATAGACGAACCAACACTAATTAAATTGTGATGATATAAGCAAGTCGGAGGGGTGCTACTTTAAAACTCAAGCAGAAAGAACACTTTCATTTAGTCATATATACCAGTCTCTCAAAAACAAAATTAGTCATATACCAACTTTTTTTTTTGGAAAATTTGAACCATTTGCCTTAACTGCATTTGACCTTATACGTACAGAAGATTGTTCATTTCCGTCAAATGGAACCCTGAATCCATCAATTGCCGACTCAAACTCAACTCATCCAATCCTTCACTCCCATGTGTTCCTCATTTCCCACGAGAGATGGTGGTACAATGTGACACCTTAGTCCTCACAGCCTCCTGCTGTTGCCATCATTTTTCAATATTATTATATTATATGCAGTTTGTGGAGAAAATACATCTAAAACATCTTATGAAGTTTATTTGAATTTTAAAAAATCGGACTGGCTTGGCTGGTCGGTTTCCAAGGATTATCTGGTCCTTTACGGTTCAGGCATGCTCTACGGCCAAAAACAGTGGCGGAGCACAGCACAAAATTTAGGTGGGGCATGCTCGGCCATGGAGCGCCGCCGCCGGAACGCAGGCATGACTAGGGCTGGACGAAAAGCTCGTGGCTCGTTAGCTCGGCTCGGCTCGTGGCTGGCTCGGCTCGGCTCGGCTCGGCTCGTTCACTTTTTCTAACGAGTCGAGCCAGGTTTCTAGCTCGTTACGTTTAACGAGCTAGCTCGAGCTGGCTCGCGAGCCGCTCGCGAGCCAAACGAGCTCATCAAGAAAAAGAAGAGCCTTGTCCGGTGGAGCTTCATGAGGTTGCCGGTGCCTTCTTTCCCCGTTGCAGCACTCCCCTCTCCCTTCCCCTCCGTCACCGACGTTGCAGCCATCAACGCCAAAGCGCATGGCGAGCATGAGCTCGTTGTCCTCATCGCTCGTCCCATGACGATGGCGACGGCGGAAGGGGACCGAGTCGAGATCCAAACCGCGGATAGGTGGCGCGAAGCGTGGCAGCCGACAGCTCAAGCCAGGCGATGCCACCCTCCTCTACCTCACGCGGTGGTTTCACCCCTCCACCTCCTCACCTCACGCGGTGGCGCCGGCTCCCCCTCCGCCGTTCCTCCACGTTACCGGCCCCTCCCCTTCCTGCCGCGATCACCTTTGCGACGTTGGCCTCCGTCTCCCCGCCCGATGCACCATGATGCTCAAGAGCATGAAGATGTATGCTGTGGTCATTGTCTTCTTCTTCAAGTCATAGCGGAAGTGCGAGACGAGCAATGGCGAGCTGAACGAGCTGGCTCGCGAGCCAGCTCGAACTCGTAACGAGCCGAGTTGAGCCAGCATTCCAGCTCGTTATCTTAACGAGCCGAGCCGAGCCAGCTCGTTATCCTAACGAGCTGGACCGAGCCGAGCCGAGCCGAGCTGGCTCGGTAGTCCAGCCCTAGGCATGACGCCACCGCAAGATCATTAATCGGCGCGTTGGGCTCCTCGGCTTAGCTGCAGTGTGGGCGGTGGCAGCGCGTGGACTCCGTGCAGACGACGGTGAGCGGCGGACACGACCTCAACGGCTGCCGGGGAGAGCGCGCCCGTGGAAGCGGCGGCCAGCAGGCAGCATCCCATGATGGATTCAGAGAACTGTGCATAGGCGGCCGGATCGGCCAGCATCCCATGGCGCGCGTGCTCGAACGCATCCTGGACGCGTGGGGACGAGGCGACGCCGACGCGGAACAAGCCCTCGCCGGTGGCCAACCGGACGGTGGCGCTGAGGTCAGCCCCACTCGCGTCCAGGCACCGCAGCGCCTCGTCGCGGGACACCTCGGGCCACAGTAGCTGCGCATGAACGCGACCCGTCAAGCGAGCAATGCGCGCACCGGAACAGCGCCGCGGCTCTGGCCATGACCAGCGGGCGTTCTTCGTCGCGTCGTACCAGATCGCCGCCGGCTAGCTGGCCCCACCCAGCCGGCCGTATGGGGTGCTCCGCCAGTGGCCAAAACGAGAAAGCCTCTGCCAAGCGCGCTCGTGTCGGCCGCACCAGGGGGCAGGATGCCGCTGCAGCTACATATGCACCCGGTCGGATTATATATGTGATGCTTGCCCTTCGCCGTGGCTGTCATATAGTCGCGGTCTCGCGGACTTTGGCGGCCGAGGAGGATGTAGAGTCGTAGACGCACGCCAAGAAAAGAGAAGGAAGAGCAGGACCTCTCCTCCAGTGGGAAGCGATGATCGCCGCCGCCGCCGCCGCCCGTCCGCTTGCCAGAGTTCACCTGCGCTTGCATTGCTGTGGGGCACTCCCTGTGCCTCACGTCCTTCGCCGCGCCGTGAGACAGTACTGGAGTCACAACGAACTCTTGCGGTGAGGGACGACGTACACACTATACACGGTGCGTAGTTACCCATGCACGGTGCGCATCTCAGCGTGCAGACGTGCGCGACGACACTCGTGCCCCCGTCGTGCGGTGTCACAGTGTACGGTTGCGGTAATTATGGAAGGACGCGCGTACGTCACACTCCAGACCAACACGTTCTAAGGCGGTGTTCGTTTCTCTATGCCTAATTTTAGGCCTGCTAGAATCTTGTCATTTAGAGATATTAAATAAAGTCTAATTAAAAACTAACTGTAGAACTTTGTACTAATTTGCGAGACAAATCTAATGAGGGTAATTAAGCCGTGATTAGACAATGGTACTGTAGCATCACTGTAGCGAAACATAGATTAATTAGGCTCATTAGATTCGTCTCGTAAATTAGCACATATCTGTAAAAAGGTTTTGTAATTAGACTTATTTAAGACGTCTAAATAACAAGATTAATTTTGATGTGACCTTTAAACTTAAAGAAACGAACACCCCTTAAATACACCTGGCCAGCCGCCACTCTCCAAGCAACGCAACCGCGCACAAACATATATCGATATGTTTGCCCGCTTGGCTAAGTCGGCCGGAATAGGCCGAGTTTGCCATGGCTTGGTTGGTTACCTGGCCAGCACCCATCTAGCCAGGCTAGAGTAATGCAAATGCAACAGGGGAGAGAGAGCCAGGACAGGGGAGAACGTCGGATTCAGCAGCCGTTCAAAGTCTGGCCAGCTCCGAGCTAGCCAGGGCCCACCGCCCTTCTCGGTCCAAAAAGCATAGGGAGGGTGAAAGTCAACATATCATATTTGGCATCATATAATTCTGAGATGGATTTACAAAAAAAAAAGAGCAAATGGAATGCAAGCGACCATATATCATATTTGGCACAGGATATGGCCAGTACGTAGTGTCACTCTGTAGCAGAATGCATGTCTAGAAGTTTTCTATCCCCGGTTGTTCGCCACAAGCTACTACAAAAATGTAATTAAAAGAGAACCATAACATGTCCCAGATAACGGCATATGCACAATGGTTTCGTTTCAAAACAGAAAACTCCGGTCGTGCGTAAGTAACATCATGTATATCTTGTGGTTACAGAAATCAGCGCTTCGTTGACACACAGAAGACAAATTCAAGCTCTTCAACTCCAACCACATTCCATAGCTGAAATTACAACAAAACAGTGTCAGTTTTATGCAAATATATCTCCTATCGTAGTTTATGTAAAGCATACCGGCAGTAAGGCAGCATCACATTATCGTAGCAGTTCTCAAGTTTAGGATGAAATGGCATACCGCAGTTTACAAGTCTGGAAATTACCTCACTAGCAAAACTAAATTACAAAAAATGGTACCAAATAAAAAAAAAAGGAAAGATCGATGCTAACCCAACTCTCAGTTCACACCATTTACCAATTTTCGTCATTATACACACACACACACTATCGTTTAGGCATTAGGGACCAGCTGAATCGGCTAGTGAGGAAGCAATCCATCATGAGCAGAACAATATATTGCAATAAATCACAAGTTGCTCATGCATTTCGACTCAAACCTGTCAAGAAACTAAATGGAGCCTACATGAAATGTGGTTGTTGCTTTCTTGCATAGCATATTGCTGCTACTTTCATTGATGAACACCCTTCGCATATTGATCTGACTTCAAGTTTACAGTCACTTTGGATAAAAAGGGAAGCTGATTAATGGAAAACAATAACAGCAAAAGAATGTTGGCTACAACGTATCACATTTAAACCCACAAATAACATGGGTTCTAACAAGCCAGCACCCAATTGAATGATCCATAGATTTGTTCAGAGATGATACTAGCAGATGGTAACGTACGATTTGGGACTGTTTCTTACATTTCGGTTGCTTTGCCATCAGTCCATTTCAAGCAAGCCCTATTTCAAGTAAGGCGATCATTTCAAGTAACACGATCATAGATGGTAAGTTATACGCCCCAACCATTCATAACATTTCAAGTAAGGCGGCCATGACAAATAGATAGGCAGAATATACATTATTTTTGCAAATGGCAACACCTCTGAAGGCACGTTCTTGTACTAAAACTGTTCAGTTATAATTTATTTTAGAGTCCTGTAAATGATAATATATTACTACATCCAACCAAGGATGTTCTTCAAAATGTTTTGATCGGTGGTAAATTACGTAGAAAACATCCAACAACAGCTGACATACTACTGTGTTCTTTCCTTCAATGATCTAATCATCACTTATAGCACCCTATATAACAAATCTTGAACCAGAACTAGCTTAATTAGTCATTAACCCAAACCTACGTCACTAGGAAAACTAATTTCCAAAAACGGCACTACGAAAAAATGGACAGGTTCGATGCTAACCGAAACCTCAGTTCACACCATATATCAATTTTCATCATGATATACAAACTTTATTTTGTAGGCATTAGGGACCAGGATTGGCTAGTGAGGAAGTAAGTCAATTATGAACAGAACAATATATAGCGATAAATCACAAGTTGCTGATGCATATCAACATGTCTTTTTTTTTTTGCGGGTAAACATGTCATACTGTCAAGAAAATAAATGGAGCCTACAAGCAATGCGGTCATTTCTTTATTGGATAGCATATTGATACTACTTTCATTGATGAACACCATTCACATATCAATCTGACGTCAAGTTTACAATCTGGATAAATGTCCGTTTAGATGACAGGGAAGCTGATTAAAGGAAAACAAGAAGATCAAAAGAGCGCCAGCAACAACGTATCACATTTAAGCCCACATAAAACATGGGGCAGCACCAGACGGAATGACACTAGCAGTTGGAAATTTAACAAACAGTTCCAAATTGACTGATAGCAGAAACAGAATTCTAAAACGTGGTGCTCATGACTAACAGATGGTAAGTTATATACGCCCCAACCATCTCATAACATTTCAAGTAAGGTAGTCATGAAGAATAGGTAGAACACACATTATTTGTCAATCTGCGACACCTCTAAAGGCATGTTCTTGCATTAAAACTAGTAAATGATAATCAATTGCTACATCCGATCAAGGATGTTTATCGCAACGTTTTAATTGGTAAATTACATAGAAAGCATCGAGAGCAGCAACTGACATACTACCGTGTTCTTTCCATCAATGATCAAATCATCACTTATAGCACCCTACATAACAAATCTTAAACTAGAACTAGATAAGTCATTGAAACTCAAATAGATGATGGATCAAGCGGAACACCCTGACCTTCCAGCCAAAGGATGGATATGTACTTCAATGTCTAAGCATCAGGCTTAGCAATCAAGAACAAGGAAAAACTGCACCAGAACAGAGGAAACGTACGAATCAGCCCGCGTACCTTGGACGATCACGAACTATGCTGCCTAAGCTTCGGTGCCATTCGGCGTAGCGGCCATGTAGGAGAGGACCAGGAGTCCAGGATAGGGAACGCACAGCCAACCCAAGACAAGGAAGAGCGCGGCCTCGAGCAGCGGGACGCGGGCGCCACGAGCTCTCTGCGCTGCGGCCGCGCGCGGTGGTGCCGGAGCCGGCGCGGGCGCCCTCCTCCGCGCGCCAGCGACGACGAAGTTCATGAGGCAGAAGAGGCAGCCGAAGGCGGGGCAGACGTACGGCTCTTCGCTGAAGGCGCGCTCCACGGTGGCTGGCCTCGTACGCCGACCACGTCGTGGCCTCCGCGCCAGCGCCGAGTCTGCCACGGGGTCCGGGAGCACCGCCAGTCCACCGCACGAAACGAAACCCCATCATGAGACCCGCCGCGAATTTCCGGCCGGGGAAAAAGTGGCGGAGGCGGCGGCGCGTACCTCGGGCTCGGGGATTACGACGCGGACGGCGTACTGCAGGCGGAGGGAGACCTGGGAGAGCAGCGAGCAGACGAGCAGGGCGGCGACGCGGAACCGGGGTGAAGGCGTCCTCCACGCGGAAGCGGCGGCCGCGCGGGCCCAGCTCCTGGCGATGTCGACGGCGAGGCTGGCGGTGATCGACCAGGTGGCGGCGGCCCAGGCGCCATGGCGTGGCTGGCGGTGTGAGCGGAGCGGGCAGGCAGGTGGTTTACGCTTTTTCGTCGGCGTGTGGGGCCCTGAGCGCGCTCTCCAGGTGGGCGAGTGAGTGGGTGACGGGTGGCGGAATGTTGTCGCGTACTCGCGCTAGCGGGCGGTTGCGAGTGCGCCCCAACCCGATCAAGCTGTCAGGGGGAGACCCGGCTCACTTCTTCCGCCTCGTGTCCTCGCGCTTGCTCCATCTTGGGCAACTGATTTCGGTGCCGTGGCCGGCCGGCATGGCTAAACCAGATTGGGACCGCCATGGCTGACGAAACTTTGACAGAGCAACCACTCAAACGCGGGTACTATTTGCAAAACCGCTCCAGTTTGCAAGCATTGGATTTTCACACCAATCGAAAACAAACAAGTGTTAAGTCTGCGATCTCTAATATTGGTAAACTAGCATTTAATTTGCATGCACATTCCAGATAAAAAGAACAATCCACATTGCTTATACATTCAGCCACAAGGAGATGACTTGTGGATGAAGGAAAATAAAATGTCAGCAAGGGAGCAATATCCCATCACCCATAGCACAAGTACACGTATCATGTATGGCTGCCAAATCATTTGGCAGCAGAAAGCTGGACCTAAAGTAGTCCTGAGGTTGCACATTTTCCCATCTCACTGTCATGACTGAAGTTCATCCATGAAATGACCGAAAATGGTCGACATAGCATATAGGCTAATTTCTACAATAGTTTTGGAACAGAAAAATGTGCTTCTCATTCGATTGCAGACATCAATATTTCACTGACACACAAGTCAAAATCAGACGCTCTTCTACTCCAGCAAAATGAGTATGCTTGTGTTCCGGGACTGAAATTTCAACAAGGAGATGTCAGGTATATATACATGGTACTTATCATGATGTACAGAGTACAACAGAGGGGCAGTAACACTACATTCTAGCGAAGTCTGAGTGAAATAAAAACGACCACAGTTATTTGAAAAACTCAAGTCCTGAATGCTCGCAGCAACTAGAGAAAATACGCTAACTCCAATACAAGTTAACACCATTTACTTATTAATTTCAACATGAAATATGACGTGCTAAACTGTCAGTTCAATGGGAAGTGGGGTAGGACTGGCTATTAATGAAGACGGTTAGACTTAAATAGCATAAATGCTAATTCCATCCACCAACTTAACGCTTGTCACCAACAAGCTTGGTCACATTTTGGTGGCTAGAACCTTGTCACTATATGTATATAATGACCAATAATTGCATATATTGGTCACTAAACTATATAGCAACCAACACAACCTTGATAACTACATATAACGTTGGTCACTAAAAGCATATATCCACCAAATATCTCAAACTTTGTCACTATTAATTAACTATTGTGACCACCAATACACATATAGTGACCAAGTACCATGGTGACTAATAATCATTTTTCTTGTAGTGAGTAGCGTGAAAGCAGTTCTATGCTAATAAAGTTCCATACAGAACAGCAGAAAATCTAAGCAGATGCCACATTGCACGAAGCTCAATTTAACATCAAATCCCACAAACAGGGTTACAAATACATCAAGAAAGTATTAGCATAAGATGCCGATGGTCAATAAACGAATACATATCAACAAGCTGCCAATGAGTAATTATACCAGATAAGCACACACAAGAAAGGCAGGAACAGTTATATGTACTAGAGTCTGAGAGTGAATTAAAAACTGGAGAATATGTGTCCTACAGTTATTGGCAAAACAAAAGGCCAACACGAGCAGTTGGTAAGAATGAAAATGCGCTAACTCATATCCAAGTAGACACATTTGTTCAATTTCATCATGAAAGTACACACATAGTCTGTTCATTGGGAAGCAAGTAGGACCAGAACTAAATACACATACTGTAATTAATAACTTGTTGCGCATCAACATATACTAAATTAGTAATGTCCGACCAGATGATTACTTTGAGAAATTTTTCCATCTCTCCATCGAAGAGCACAATGTACTTAAAATGTCTAGTCTGTTTTCATGTATGTAGTCTAGATCACAATCAGATTGAGTTCTCTTAGATAAAGGAAATGACATTCAATTAGATAAACAGACAATTATCTTAAGAACACAAGATCCCCATGTTGCCATAAGACTGTTTGTTTCCAAGCAAACGAAGCAAATCAAATAGATCACACAATTCATTTAACTGGGTGTCAGGACAAATATACTCGAGAACTGAAATATACACAGAATAACCAGCATCAGTACATAAACCGAATGAAGTTTAACATATTTGCACTCTACAGTTTTATACACAGAGAATGAGAGCATACGTCAGGCATTGTACCTATAGCTCCTTTTAAGCACACATTTTTTTATGATGATAGATTGATAGTATCTCACAGAAGAATTCCCAAGACTCCCCCCCCCCCCCCCCCCCAAAAAAAAAAGGGAACCCCTAGAACATTGGAACAGTAACCTATATAAACTAAAGTGTTGAGCTCATGTACAGCCAAGTTAGAGTGAAAGCAGTGCCACGCTACTTAATTTCCCGCACCAGACATATGGAACTAATTAAATAGATGCCACATCACACAAGGCCCCTCTTAACTCAAATTTCGACAAGCAGGGCTCCATATACATCAAGAATAAATAAGCATAATGCATTATGGAGCATAGAATTTACCACACCAACAAGCTGCAAAATGTCATTTAGCAATTATACTAGCAGCAGCAGCTGAAGAAGAGCACCAATTGGTGCACATGAGAACGGAGTGCCCCAATTTATGACAAGAAACAGTTGAGAATACTAAACCAGCTCTGCTTTTGAGGATTCCATTTCGAGTAAAATATGCATACCGATAGGTATCACCGCGGCACCCCAATCCTGAAGACGGCGGCTAACATGACGCGGCTGTTCCGTGGCAGGGGATCCATCAGAAACATGTCTGCGCAGATACGAAATGGATGAATCAAATCCAGGGCAAGATGAGTCAAAATCCAGGGAGGAGGAGGAGGAGGAGGAGGGAGAGAGAGAGAGAGAGAGAGAGAGAGACCTGTAGCGCCCATGAGAGCCGGTGAGACCGGGCCCACCTCGGCGGCCGCGACGGTGGCGGCGGTGGCGGCGGCGCGACCGCCTCCGTCCGTGAGCAAGACCTGGAGACCGGATGGGGACGGCCTAGAGTCCGGCTCCACCTGTAGGAAAAATCAGAGTGAAGACACGGACCCGGTAGGTACCCGAACCCGAAAGCCCCCAATCCGTCTCCTCAACCCGGCTTACCTGGGAGTGGTGGCGCACGGCGCCTCCGATCATCCCCGGCTTCCCGGCCGCCCAGTGCACGCCGGTGGGCTTGTCGGCGGGGAGGGCGGGCAGCGGCACGCGCGGAGGCTCGTCGGTCTTGTTGCGCCCAGTGATGGCGACCTTAATGTTCTCGAGGAGCTGCGCCATGCCCTCGATATCCTTCTTCGTTTTGGGAATCAACATGGAGGCGGCGGTCCTCAGGCCAGTGCGCGTGGCCACCAGCATCCTGAGAAGCCTACGCGTGCAGAGCGAAGGAATCAGAGATGGACGAGGTGACCGCACCTCCATGCTCGCCAGCAGCAACTCGCGCGTGCAGCGGCGCGCACGGGTTGGTGGCAGCGGAGCACGGAGGAGCGGTCGCCTATGGTCCCGCGGCGGCGTGAACCAGGGTCCCCGCTTCGTTTGGAAGCAGGTAGGGAGGGAGAGGGGGAGGGGGAAGGGGAGCGGGAGCGGGCGCGTACTCCTGGGTGAACGTCTTCGCCATGGCGAGGTGCGTGCCTGTTGACGAAGCTGTCCGACGCGTCCGGTGGAGCGGAGAACGGGGAGGAGCACGATGAGGTGAGCGCGCGTGTGGGGGAGCGGGAGGTTGACGAAGCTAGGCGAGGAAGGCGACGAACTGGTGGGGTTTATACCATGGCGATGTCATGTCACGGCGGACGAGAGGTTGCAGGCGTGACCGGTCGGTCGGGGCGTCGTCTCGGACGGGTGCGGTCCGGTCCAGTCCGGTCCGGTCCGGTCGCTCGCGCCGGATCAACTGGGACTTGCGCGCGGTGTTCGTGCACCGCAGGTACACGGGGTCACGCGGCTCGAGACCACGCAACGCGCCCGCCTGCTCGACGCCTGGGCCGCCTTCACGTACGTCGTGGGCGCTCATTGCCAGTGTCGTCGCCGCGGCCGCCCCGGGCTTGGCGTCGAGGACGGACGTATTCACAGGTGGACCATCACTGGCGTGGACGAGGCGTGCCTCGTCGGCGGTCGCCTCTTCGTCGCCGTCGTGCGCCTGGCGTTCGTGCGCTGGCGGTGGCACGCCACGACGGCAGCGGACTCGATCAACGCTGGCACGTACTCCGTCCCGATCGAAACCACGCCATGGCGCCGCTCCGACGACGCCGCGCGCAGAGTCCGGCTCTGCCCTGGCCTGCGTCACGTGTGCGCTCGACAGGCAGGGGCCTGAGCCATGCGTGCCAGCGCCCAGCTCTCCCGGCCGGATCGATCGATTGCCCTCGATCAGGCACAGGCAGTACGCCGCCCGCGTGACATGCCAGATGTGACTCAACTTGGTGGCGCGTTTCGATCCTGAGTGGCGATCGATGGTTTGGCTCGATCATTTCGATGGCATTCTCGGCGCCGGCCGTGGAGCGCGTCCTGAGCAACGAGTGGCCAGTTGGCGACTGCGTCGTCGCTCTTAATTCGTCGCCGTCGTCCTGGCGCCGAGGAGGCCGGCGCGTGCATCGGCGGCCGGCCGGGCAGAGGAATGGTGCATGGCGGCCGCGTCTTCTTCTTTTACTTTTACCGTGGCACTTGCAGTATATATACTTACAGACCGAGCCCTCTTGTGTTTCAGCAACCATGTGGAGTACTGTTTCAGCAACGAAACAGGTTATGGGGGCGTCTTCTTCTTTTACTTTTACCGTGGCACTTGCAGTATATATACTTACAGACCGAGCCCTCTTGTGTTTCAGCAACCATGTGGAGTACTGTTTCAGCAACGAAACAGGTTATGGTTATGTGCACAACCATATTTTGCTTCTTTTTCCCCCCTCTTTTCCTCTATTTGTAAGTTTCTATACAACTCATATAACATTATTTATGCATAAACTACTAGTCTGCTGCCCGCAAAGTTCAGTATAATTTACAAGCAAATAAGTGAATATTCAGTTGTATCCTACATTAGTTTCTCGATCGGCAGTCTGTTGTTTTGCCTGATTTTGAAGCTCTGCTGTGTTTAACGTGGATTGTGCTTGGTGATTACTCATGGCAAGAGCTTCATTCCTTTGTTATGATTTGTCCATTCATCCAGTCTTCTTAACCTTCGTAGTAAATAGTCATGAATCATATTCACTGCTTGCCACTTGTGAGAATATGGTTCCATACTTAATCCAAGTCCAACAAGATTTCGGCTGTTTGAGTTGGTGCAGCATTTTGAAAGTTGGCAGTTGACTTCTTTTTTGTAGGATCAAATTATTTTTAGTTTATTATTTTTCTGTTTGTATCAGTGATTGAGCAGCTTTTGGGTCTGTACATGTGGTACCAGTTTCGTCCTAAAACTCAATCGGCTCATCATGGCCACTCGGTTCTGACATTGGTTTATTTAAATACTCTATCCAGCTATTCTTGCCATTCATATTTTTTCTTGTATTCCTTTGGTTTGAACATTGTCCCTTTATGCAATTTGATAATATATATATACTTGAACTAGACTAGATTTTGATCGAGCTCATGGATGAAACTAGGACATACTCTTTTTACCATGACTAGCTCAATTAGGCTCCTATCTGCTCAGATATTACTGCATTATACTCCTTATTTGCAACTAGTTGCTGTTACAAACATGCCATTTTTTTGCTGGTAGGTTACAACATGCCATTATAATCATCACAGGGATGCTTTCTAAATAACCCGTTCAAATCCTACTTCCACAGATTTAAGTATCTCTAGTTTAGCAAATGCTTGCGATGGACCTTTGTTCTGTCAAAAACTTTGGACCTCTGAAATACGGAGTTTTATTTCATGCTAGACTTTGCTACAATGCTTGCACTGCTAACTACTGGTGTGCTCTGTTTTCTGACATTCTCTTGTTGATTTCAGTTCTGGAATGCATGGCATTTTGCTGGAGTAGAAGTGTCTGAAATGTTGGTTACTGCAAGATGCAATGCTACTTACATGGCGTCACAATTTTCTGTTTAGAAACCACAGTAGAAAATATCAAAATACCACAATACAGGATGTTTTGACCCTTTTCATCCATTTTGTTTCGTAGCACCTTCTGGGGAAGTTCAGTTCGGAATTGAGCTGGAATGAAAATGTGCGATGCCATTTTCCTTTTTGGGTTAACAATCCCAGTACTGGATTAGTATTACAAGTCAAATACTGTTCTTCAAAAGATGATGTACGGCCACCCGCAGGCTGAGATTCTATTTGCCTTGCCGATTTCATCAGTCTATCACAATTTTGATTCTAGAATACCAATGATAGCATTTTGAACTTGCGTCTATATCCAATTCCGTGGTGGGCTCAGTGGCATGGTGCACATAGATCACCAAAAGCTTCCATTTGACCGCCAAAAGGATATTTGGTTGCAGACAATATATGCACATTCTAACTGATCTGCAGAGATTATCCTAAAATAGTAATCTGCTCGGCTTTTTTAACAGTTTGATAAGCTGAGATTACGTATTCAAATATTGTCACACGCTTTTGATTAGTTGAGACTTTCTCGTTAAATTTCATTTCGTAAACCACTCTCAAAACGCAAGTTGAGAGGATCCTATAGTTAGAAGGGAGGCTGTGAGAAGTAATAATCCGGGTGAGCGACGGAGCGAGTCCTTGACAAAGTTGACCCCGTCTCACCCATATCATCATTCTCTGCACGCCTGCCTACATCGCCAACCCACCACACCCCCCGCTTCTTCACTCGCACAATCTTCTGGAGCTTGGGTTTCCCCTCCCATGGCGGACGCAGAGGCGGCCGTCCGCCTTGTCGCCAGTGGCGAAGCTAGAGCTAAATTAGCGAGGGTGCACTACTTCATAACACATAGAGAAAACACCTCATTTTGCTGTCAATGGGTGCATAATGTTGAAATTAGAGGGTGCATACATGGTGAAAAACAAGTCCATTATAAGAGAAGTCCAGAAATTAGTGGGTGCATTTGCACCCAGCAGCTTGTACTTAGCTTCGCCCTTGCTTGTCGCCGTTCCCCTTCCCATGGTGGATGTCGAGGCGGCGGCGGTGAGGGCCGCGGCAGATGCGGTTCCGCCACATGCGCCGGCGCCGGCGGCCAGGCGGACGGTGGATACGGTGGCCAACGCCGTCATCTGCTGCTGCCTCGCCGCGATGTGGGTGAGCAACGCCGCCGCCGTCCTCGTGGTCTTCGCGCGCTACGCCGTCGGCCGGACCGCCCACGCCACTCGGCCCTGGTCGTGTTCGTCGCGAGGGTGCTCTTCCTGGGCGCGCTTCCGGTCGCGGGGCTCCTCTGCACGTGCAGCGTCCTGGTGCTGTCCGTGCGTGCGCATCGTCCGACGGCAGGCCGAGCCGCCCGAGCTTTTGATGCTGGTGCGTGACCCCCAACCTGTTCCCGCTTGTTCTTCTTCTCTCCCCAAAATTTCCGATCTGCGGGACCACTTGTGAGCTTTTGATGCGCGAATTGTGTGGTGCTTGGTGCTCCTTGCTTGTTCCTGCAGGTTGAGGGAGTGTACGTCACCGCGCAGATACACGGCTCAGAGCGTCCCGCGACGCGCGGCCGGCGTCACGGCCTCATGGCTCTGCTGAAGTGCTGATCTTCGTCTTCTTCTGGATGCAAGTTCTGTTTGTCCTGCTGATGCAAGACCGTTCGCCTTCAAGCTCTTTGCTGGGAAGACGCCATGACGAAGCCTACCTTGATCAGTGACATGGGAATCTTCGCGTGCTCTGCTATGTCATGTTCATCTTCATCCCGTATGTCTTGGTCCAGGTGAGGGATATGCCGAGGTGAATCGTGGAACGGCCTGGCTGCTGTGACGCATTGATACAAAAATCTTGCCAGGTACCTACCATTCAGTTTTGTGTTTCTTCTCGTATAACTAGTACTTGTTGTAAAGATGTGGCCATTCTCCTCTGCTTGTTTGGTGATTGATGCATTGCAAACCTTGACCCGTAGAACTTGAAGTCCAAGAGTTCAGCCGGAAGGACACGATGTCCTACTACCTGTCTGAATCATCATCTAGTTGAGAATTACTGCTTAGCTCTGGTCCAGAAATTGTTGTCTTGTTCAGTCATGTCTGACCTTCCAACACAAATGTTTAATTTGTCATGCAAACCGTTTTAGACAATCCTTGTTTCCCTTCGTTCTCCCTTGATCAAACAGGGTAGCCATCACTAACTTTACATTTGACTAGATGCATTATGTCAGTTCATGAATCTTTTTCTGCGTGATTGTGTTATTTGATGCAGCAATGGTTAATTGTTGAATAGAGACATTATAACTTTACATTCCACTTTAGCTCCATTTGGTTCAATAGTGTGAAATTTTTTATGTTTGGGAGCAGTCAGTTATTTATTGCAGTTTACTGTTTTAATATTAATGGGTTTCTGTATCACTAGCCCATTTTGGTGCCTAATGCCCAATGAACAAATCGTTTTGATGATGAAATCGGTAGCATTGTGAACTGAAATTTTAGTGTTCACCCTCTTGTTTGTAATGCAATTGATTTCAGTTCTATCAGTGAAAATATTTGCCGGACTTGTAAAATGAAACATTTTATTTCAGTTAAAACTTTGTTGACGTTGTATCATGTATATATTCATATATATGATGAATGCATTTTATTTCAGTTAAAACCCCTGCTCTGCTTTTGCTCGCCTTCCCTTTCCTCAAGGCCGCCACCCCGAGGAGCCCCCAACCACTCCACCCCCGCCCAGAAGCTTCCAGAGCCTAGGGTTCCCGCCGCTCCGCTCCCATGGCGCTCTCCCTCTCCGACTACGCGGGGCTCTTCGGCTGGGTGGGCGCCGCGCTGGTGGTCTACGCTGGCGTCGGCGCCGCGATCCGCAGCGGCGGGCATCCGCAGGCGGTCCTGATGATCTTCGCCGGGGCGCTCATGCAGCGAACCACCATCCCCAAGGTATTCTACCTGGCCCCGCGGCGGGACTCGTCCCTGTTTCCCTTGGTTTCTCCCTGCTCTGGATTTGTGGCGTTCCGTGTGGCGACGACGGTTTGGTTCCTTTTCCATGGCAGGATTGGTAGCAGCCCAGCTGGAGCGGAGGACCCGGAGCCGAAGGCAAGGAGATCGCTGCGCAGCTCACCCTGAAGGACGACTACGTCTGGCTGGCCGTCGCCGCCGTCTGCATCCTCTGCCTCGCCCTCAGTGCTTGCTTGGCGGCCAAGAGGAGGAGGAGGGCGCCACCGCGTGCGCCGGCGAGGAGGGGAAACTTCGGTCGGAGGGCGTAGTGTGTGACCGTCCAAGGTATGCGGTCTTCACGCTTGCTTGTCTTCGTCCATTCTGCTGTTGGTTCGTGCACCGCCGCCAGGTTGATCTAGATTTCGGTCCTTGTCCAGATCGAAGGGAAGTTCCAATAGTATTGTGTCTTCTGTTTGATTGCAGTACAGTTGTTCATAAATTGGGGTAGTCCTTCGTGCTCACGTGCACATATATGCTTGGTACTGCTTCCATATCAGGGCACTGTTCCAGTTGCTGCTAGATTGTGCTGCTATGATTGGTGTGCCATTTTACTCAAAATGGAACCAATATCTGTTTGGTTGCGATGTTTGTTTATAAACTGGGGTACCTCATAGTGGTCATGTGCAGTTGCTGCTGCTTTCATTTCAGGACACCCTTTCAGTTGCTGCTAGATCATTGTGCTGCTATAATTGCTATGTCATTTTTACTCAAAATGGAATCATATCAGTTGAATTTAGTACTTTCTGTTTCTATGAAGCTAGATTCGCTGTTGGGGCTTCTTTGTTTAGTATAGTATGTATTACACAATAAAGTTGACTGGATCTTCACACCTTAATATGTAAGGCCACGAGCTAGTATTGACAATGATTGGTATGACATCATTGGTATTAACCATTCGTCCAGATAATGGAGAGTTCTACGCCACCAATAGTAGTTAGCTTGTATCCTCTGTGTAAAACATTAGCACGATGTTGATTATTAATATCCATTGATTGGACACCTTAATCTGCTAGTCATCTGATAGTATCTGCAACGTGGATCATTAATGTAGCTTACATTATTGTTGCCCTTGTTGTTGAGCTTTGAACTTAACTCTTTTCGTAATATTGTGCTGCTTGAGTTAAATTGTTAATGGAAACAAATTAATTTCTAGATGTTAACCTAGTAGGTGTCTTCTGTTAGGAATTATGACGCGCCACTGAAACTTTCTCCATGGTTCAAGCTTGATTTTTCATGGATGCAGGGCCTTTAGTTGTGTTTGCGCCCTGTGCTCATCTCTTTCTGTTTACATCGTATCAAGTTATTGTCTTATCGACATGCCATATTGGTGCTTCTTTGGGAAAAAAAGGATTCATTGGGCAGTGAATTAATTAACATGGTAATGAGCTGGGCTTTAATTGAGCACTTTTATCTCTGTGATATCAGCAGCAGCTTGGTGATTGGACCTTTTTTATTTGTTAGCATCTTCTTATGGTTGCTTGAAGTATGTGCTGTTTGGGTCCCCTGTTTGTAGAATTTAAAGTTGACTGGAGTCTTTTATGATTTGGGATCTATTTAGTTCGCCTGATGGTTCTGTTTTGAAAAAAATATTAGTATATAGAACTGCTTTGATGCTAAATTGATCGTGCATGAGTTTCAGCACGATTTTGATTAGTTTGTGTTCTTGGTTTCTTATACAATATTTTGTTTTTTAAGAGGACTCTGCAGTGGCAATTTCTAGTTGGACAAATGCATTTACTTTGAAAATGGGTACAGAGCTTGAACATTTGGTTTATGGCTTCATGCATTATGCTTAGAAGTATAGAGTGCAAATCATATAAGTTACACATCGGTATGTTTTCACCATCGCTGTGATCTTTGGTGCATATCTCAGTTCTGAAGCTAGAGTATTTTTTTTCTGCACTAAGTCTAAATGTAAGTGAAGGTTTCAAAAGTTAGAAGCTAGTTTGGTATAATTGCTTATGTCATATTTAAAAATTTTTGCACTATATATCATTGATGACCTTTTGTGTTCAAAAATCAAAATTCTAAATGGTTAGTTACAAGACATGCTTTCTCAGAATGCCTTGATAGATAATCCTCATTACCTTGCCCTCAGGGAAGAAGCATATATAAATACAAGCTTGTAGCGACATCAGCTTCCCTGATCCTTGTTCAGTTTTAATATTTCAAAGAGTTTGTATGCTCCACCCTTCACAAAAGCTAGTTTTGATTTTGTAAGCAAATGACATGATGACCAAGTGATCTCTGCATTTGGTCTTTTAGCAAGTTGTCCTTAGGCAGTGATTGTCCAACTCGACTCAGTTAGAGTGATTTCCCATCTCTATTAAGTTTGCAAGCAAATAATTCAATGGTCAGCTGGGTATATCGTGATTTTTCTGATTCTATTCATATCAAGTGCTTACTTTTGCTTCCTTGCAAAAAAAAAGTGCTTACTCTGCTTTATCTTAAGTGGATATTGGTTCCTAAATATAACCCATTTTGGTACCACACTTCTCTATCAACAGAGTGTATACCCTTATGCTAAAATTGGTAAAGGTTTTTAACAAGAATTTTGGTTAGCTTCGATCATGGAGTAGCTGCTTTCTTTGGGTATCCTTTTTTCTTTCTGATAACTGTAGGGCCTCCAAACTAGAATGTTTAATTTGAATGTGTTGCTGCTTTCCTGTGGACTTCGTTATGACTGTGTTACTGACATCTTCTTCTTGATGCAATTTCAGTTCAGGACAGCACGAAGTCTAGAGGGAATAGAAGAGTTCAGACCTGTCTTTTCCGTCAGTGAAATTTTCGTGTCTGCGACCAAGTGTTTGGCAAGGTGTTCGCTTGATGCTACTTTTGCGCTACCATAGTTTTCTGTTCTAACTTCTGAGACCATTTGTGGAAACGCTATAAACTTTGCTATGTTAAGCTTTGTCGCCCGGCATTTTCGAACTTCAGGTTCTGGTACTAGGATGGGAAGACGTGCACTATCAGTTCCAGTATTATACAGTTCAGCACTCTGTTATTGAATGATAGGAGTATGCTACTGCCACATGTGTAGCTCTGCCGTACGGCTACTGATGACTCACTTTCTGAGATCTTTCAAGTACTGATCTTTTTCTTCTTCGTTGGCCATTTCTGCCTGTCGTTATATTACAATGTTTTGGTGCAATGCTTGGTTTTGTTTTGGTTGTGAGTTGAAAAAAAAAAAGAACTGGATGCGTCGAGTTACCTGATGATGATTCAGGCGCATACAACTTAAGCGAGCGCATGAAGAGGAAGGACTAGTGAGGGCAGCCGTCCGGCGGGGCGGGAGCATGCTCCATGGATGGCTTGGGAGTTGGGACGCGCCACCTTCGCCTCAATAGCCATGCATCTCCACTTGACACGGACGTGTTGGCAGCGCGCCGGCTGAAACGTGTCGCGCTGCTGCTATGATCTAAAAAACGTGCAAACGCAGTGATGGGGCGCCCGGGCGGCCTTGCCCCAGGAGCTTGAACGGAACAATGCTGTGCCTCCACGGCACTTACACCTTATATCACCTAACGGCTGACGTATGGAGTCAATATAGGGTCAACTTATCAAAGCATCACAACGGGTTAGAAGAGCGGGAGCTTTGCCAATGTGCCAACCGTGCGTGCCCTGGATCAGGTTATTTATATTTGAGGACCACAAACTAGTTTCTTAATGATAATACGTAATTCTATAATTCTATTGACAAAGCCTAAATATATGGGCAAAACTTCAACATATATGATCCAAGAAAAATGAGATTCAAATAGTTGAGAAACCATACCTAGGTACGCACGACATGAGTCGCTGGACAATTGTGTCCTTATCCATTTGTTCCCTACAATGTTATTTGCTTAGGTGCAAGGTAAAAGTTAAGAGCTTATGTGACAATGGTATTGGCAAAGAAAAGTGCCACTGTGCGCACAATCAATATTCTTTTTTTTTTCGATTACACAGTACAACTCAGACACTCACAACGTACGCACACTCACCCCTATGAACACACGTACGCAAGCCCTACTCTTATGAGCATCTTCAAATTAAGACTGAGCCGGCAAATCCTTTAGATTGATCAAGTCACCACTGACGCCTCGTTGTCGACGGGAAACGTCGCCTACCACTAAAAGCATAACGTCGATATATCCTAGAAATTTTCTCTCACGAGGAGTCAAACCTAGGACCTGAGGTTCTACTGAGACTCTTGTAACCGCTAGACTACAACCTCTTTCGCGCACAACCAATATTCATACGATCAAAGATTTGATCATATAAATTATACTTAGGTAATACCGTATTATTTGTTGGAGCAAATAATTCATTTCCTACTCTGAAACTGCAAACCGACTTTGGATCTTCTGGAGTCATCTGCTAGTAGCTAAAAAATCCAGATACTGCATGTGCATGTCCAGCGATCGATGAGAAAAATCAAGCAAGTTGCTTTTGTTAGGAAATTTCTAGAGCCAAATACCAAAAGTAAGTCAATGTAGCTCAATGAATGTCAATATGTAGTATAGTCTGAAACCCTGTAACCGTGTAGCACATGTACAAAAGAAAAATATCATATGGCTGGGTAAGTCGGTAAGGTGAAGTCTATATAAAGGGCCTGTTTGTTTGGACTGGAGCTTTTGAGCTTTTAGAAAAGTTGGCTGTTTGAGTAGCTGAAAAGCTGTCTGTTAGATTTTAATGTTGGCTTTTGTAATATATATTAAGCTTCTCGGCATGCCAAAAAATAGAAGCACATCTCAGCCAGCTTTTCAGCTTTTAGTTCATTTCTTCAGAAGTCAGCTTTTCAGCACTCCAAAAGCCAGATCAAAAGTTTGCTGTTTGTTTCAGCTTTTCAGCTGGAAAAGCCAGCTGAAAAGCTGAAACAAACAAAGCCCAAAGTCTTGTACTGCAGCCAGCAATGTAAGATGAAGCTCTGAAGAAATAAGAGAGAGTCACTACTCTGTTTTGAGCTGCTCGCAGTCTCCACCCTTGTGTCTTTTGCCCAAGCTCTCAACAGCCAACACAAGTGAGGTAGGGTGCTTGGTAGCACCAACAACTGGTATCAAGATCCTTCAGGTTTTCGAGTTCAGAAATAGCGAGGTAGCACGGTGCATCAGAGTTCATCGAAGCTAAGAAGATGGCTTCAGTTTCAGTGTCAATGAATTTATGGAAAGTGTCGCTAACCTGTCGAATTTATAGCATCTGTCTTCTTTAAATATGACAATCCAGAATCATGCAACTAACCATGTGTTACCATGTCAGCAATGCATAGAATTTACTTTGCATGTGCATGCGTGTAGAACAATGCCAAGAATTTGGTATTTAAAAAAAAAAACTGGCTCCAACCTCTAAGAAATTTGACAGAAAAAACCCGATGAAATTTTGGTCAAACAAATCTTCAATTTTTTTTATCAATGTTAATAAAAATAAATAAATTTTGTCAAACTTAGAACAAAACCTGGAAGTAAAGACCTCCATTCCCATTACAACTATTAGCGATGGGTTTATGCGACCCTTCTGTAATAATATTAGCGACAGGGCGTCACTAAAGGGTATTTTTTAGTGACGCATTACTAGTGACGGACAAATTCTGTCGCTAAAGGCCAAAAAAATCCTCGTCGCTAAAAGCCTTTTCTTGTAGTAGTGATCAGCTGTTATGGTTCGAAACTGTGAAATTGCCATTGCCATACTAAACTTCAGCCATTGCAATTAATCTAGATTTTATAAGTTTTTTATTCGGCTGTATCGAATGCTTCCAATGCTATACTTGAAGCCGAAAAAACTTTATCCAAGATGGCAATGATGTGCTCTTGACCTCGCCATCATAAGACAAACAGGGGTGTTACTAAATGGAAAACCAGGGAGATGGATTTAGTGTCGCCAGGGTTTCAGATAAGGTGATCCATTTTTATTTTGCCTCTTTATTATCATTGCAGCCTAAATGCTACAAAACCAAGCGTCCGGCACAAGGGGAGATTTTACATGCATATGACACACGTACTTTGTCTTGTTACTTTTAGCTTATCCTGCATATATCTCTGTCTTGATCCGTACTCAAATGTTCAGTACTCGTATTCAATTGGAAGAAGATGAGTTTATTTCATCTTATGCTTTGTACATGTCTGATATAGAAGAAAGTGTGGTGTATTTGTTGTTGGATCAATATGGGGCTGCTGAGTCCCGCTTAACTCTTCTCGGTAACTAGCAATTTGCCCGAGCGTTGCTACGGGCGTTGAAAATTTTTGTGAGATACATGAATGAAAAGGGCCAAGATTTTTGAACATATGGACAGACAAAAACTTAGCTTGTAGTATTCCACATAGGTGAGCAATTACGAATAGTATACAAATAGTGCTAAAAAGAAGTGGAAGATATACACATCTCTATTGCCTTGTGAGATACATCAATTTCATGTTTTTTTGAACATTTTTTCATGTTAATGTGGACAGTCAAATAGTAGATGATAATTACTTTTGCGGCTTCTAAGCTTGTGTCATATTCAGCCATAAAATACAACCTGATAAGTTTCCTATTACTCAAAAATGTTAAGTTTGGGCTTTGTTTTCCACCGTGAAAAGTTTGATTAGTCCACCTTCATCAGAAGCCATTATAACTGCCTTGTTGATGCTAAATTTCTTGAGCTAAAATGTTCAGCCGATGGTTTCATTCGAAACGATAACATTGCATGTGTCCACCTTTTCCAATATAAATCAAACAGCCTTTAACTCCAAAAAAAAATAAAAAATCAAACAGCCTAAAAAGATATAAGAATGTGCAAGCAAAGGCACATACTTGTGTATCGTCAACAGGGAAGCCTTTGCTTGGGGAACATCAGCAAACAACTCAGAAAACGGGTAAAAATCAGACATGGGCGTTTCTCCTTTGTAGAATAAGGCCCATACTTTCTAGAATATTGCAAATCTTACAACATTAATGGGCCTGTTTGGCAGGTTGTTTTGCAGCTGTTTTACGGCAGCGGCTGCTGAAGAAATAACTACGAACACTGTAAAGGCTGCTGAAGAAATAACTGCGAACACTGTAGCTGCTGATAAGCAGCAGGCTTGGCGAACAAGCTGATTATAGATACTTAAGGATATTTCTAAAGTGTATTTACATGAAAGAGGTTGGTCCCCTAACTATATATGAGCTTCAAGTTATAATGGCCACCTGTTATTTTGGATGTTTTTTATTGCTATGATTTGGTTGCTGCATATATACAACATTTGCACTCTCCAATTTTCCATAAAATACTGCAATTTTCACAATCAATGTAGACACCACACTGCTTATTTGATCCAAAAGGATGTGCATCGGGATTACATCAACATAGCGACAAAATTGAAATGCTATCATTTACGTACCACCAGTATCAATTGAAATGTATTCATAACAGCATCACAGAGCCAAGAATGGTGGAATGCACAAACTTGTAGATCACGTTGAAATCAGGGGCGAGAGGCAGGTCAGGCTGAAGACTGAGTGAGAAAAATATTCATTTGCGGCGAATAGGAAATAGGATAAAATCGTAGGCAAACACAGCGACCACGAGGAGGGAGCGAGGAGGAGAAAGGGAGCAGCAGAGGAGAGCAGTCATACTTCTTGGCGAACTTCCCGAGAGAAGACATGTCGGCGGCGTGGCTCTTGGGCAGGAAACCTTCGCTCCGCTTTCCTCCGCTCAGCGCCGACTAATTTTGTAGATAATAGGATGACCAGTTTCTTATAGAAAAAAATTACTGAACTGCACCAGACTCATGAGAACTAGTCAATACTGTTTACCAGAACCAGCACATTTTCACCAACAAATAAGAAATACACCCTAAGCTAGTGGTGAACTTGTGATGACCACAGCCTCAAGCAAATAGCACCTACGTAGTTACTCTCAAAGAATCGAGCCTTTCAGATGGACAATGTAATTCAACCGAAAGGATCCACCTATGTGGAATATGACAAGTCGTCATTAAAAGATAAAAATTTTGTTTCCTTTCACCTGTGTAGGACATACACCTCAGTAACTATCTGAAGACTAGCATGACACTAGAGACATGTTTATTTTTCCTCCCCCAAACTATTAAATGTATCTCCTAACCGATGATTTGTTCAACTCAAGTAGTGGGAAGAGCTAATACGGCTCTTTTGTTTTGAGATACAATTCATATACAAAGATAACCTTTAACATGAAAAAGGCAACATACTAGTTGAATTCATTGAATTGTACAGCAGTAAGTACATAGTTTGCCAGATAAACAGTCCTGCTCACTTGCTTGGCGCCTACATTGATACAGATTCCCTCCCCCCCCCCCCCCCCCCCCCCCCCCCCCCAATCACTAATTGCACCAGTCTGTAAAACTAACTACAAATTCCTCCTGCAAACAGGATATCAAGGCAATAAGCGTTCCAAGCTCATTATTCGCTATTTTCGGTTTGGTTCAGTAGTGCAGATGCAGAGATTAGTTTCTGCCCCATACTGGCCACAAGCCACGCACATGAACTACTCGCACTACCCTCACAGGAAAACCTGTTTTTGCCGAGTGTTGTAAGTCAGGCACACGGCAAAGAGTTAATTTGCCGTGTGTAAAAAATAAAACGCTTGGTAAATAAAAAGCACTCGGTAAAAAATTTATTCGCCGAGTGCTTTTTATTTCGCACACGGCAAACAAAACAAAGCACACGGCACAAGCAAACACAAGCAAACTCACGGCAAAGTCCACTCATTCCCTCTCTCCACCACGGCCTTATCTCCTCCCGTCCTTCTCCCCTCATCCACTCATTCTGACATTCTCGCTCTCTCTCTCTCTCTCTTTTTCTCTCTCGCATGCACCGGGCGTGGAGCACCCCGAGGCGGATGGCGGCGGGCTGCGGTGGCGATGGCCCCTCCTCTCTCCGGTCTTCCGAGGCAGTGGGCGGCGGCGGGCTGCGGTGGCGATGGCCCTTCCTCTCTCCGGTCTTCCGAGGCAGCAGGCGGCGGCGCGGGTTCTCCCCTTCCGTTTCCCTCCTCTTCGAAGTCGCGCAGCGCAGCAACGGGAGCTCCATGGGCATGGCAGATCCACGGCGCCGCCGGCCAGATCTACAGCGCCGCCGGCCTCTTCCTCCGCGCCCGGCCTCCTCCTCCGCGCCGGACCTCTCCTCCGAGCCGAACCGGTGGTCCTCGCGGTGGTCCTCGCACTCGGGAGGAGGCGGCGACGGCGGGCGGCCATCCGTGAGCTCCCCCCTCAAGGCAGACAGTGGGGCAGCGGCGGCGGCGATGGCCCCTCCTCTCTTCCGGCTTCGGGCGCGGCGGAGGCGGCTCCTCCTCCCGGCTTCGGGCGTGGCGGCGGGCAGCTCCGGTGGGCGGCGAGAGGTGACGACGACGGTGACGTGGCCGCGGCGGGTGACATAGACGATTTTCTTTTTATTTTCACGAAATCTCTTCTGCCGTGTGCTCGAAACAAAGCACCCGGCAAAGTGATGTTTGCCGATAGAAATATGCCGAGTGGTGGCCTTTGCCGGGTGCTACACCCGGCAATGCCGGGTGTTTTCTGCCCTTTGCCGTGTGCTCAAGATGGGGATTCCCGTAGTGCCTACTCACCAACTCATCGGAGCATTGACATAATTGAAATGGAGTCCTCTTGTTTCGGTTTGGGGAAAAAAATGGAAGGCGGATGGCGACAGACCTGTTCATATGAGGAGGGCCGGTGAGATGGGGCCCACGTAAGCCGCGGCTGCGGCGGCGGCGGCGACGGCGAGCGCGAAGCCCCAACCCTGGCCCTGGGGGGCCAGTGGAACTGGCTCCGGCTCGATAGGGTCCTCCTGCCGTCAGACAAACACAAACACCGTTATGACGGAACATATAAGCGAACCCACTTGACCCGCACCCGCGCTCCGCCCACCCGCCCGCACCGCGACTCACCTGGCCATGGCCGTAGAGCGCCGCGGCGACTCCAATCACCGCCTCGATGAGGCTGGCGACCAGGAGCTTGAAGTCCAGCCCGGAGGGCTCCACTGGGGGGAGGACGCGAGGCCTGTAGTTCGGGCACCCCGGATGGTCTCTGTAGAGAATCCACGCGAGGAAGCCCTCAAGGATCCTCTTCTTCTTCTCGTAGTCCGCGGGGTTGCTCGGCGCGAGGACGGAGACGACCTTGCGCACCCCGCGGCGAACCGAACCGAACACGCGAACAAACCTGCGCGAGAAACAAACATCGGCAGGTGAGACGCGTTCCTCGCCGCCGCCGCGGCTTCGGTGGCCGGTGAGAAGAGACGCACGCCCGGCGCTGCGAAGCGACACGGCGTGCTCGCTCGCGCTGGGCGTGCTCCCCGCGTCGCTTCGGCGTGCGCGCAGCAGCGCGAGCGAGTTGAATGCAGCCAGAGCACCCAGTGCCGCGTGAACCACCAGTCCGCGGCGGAGCGCTGGGCGACCTCGCCGGGCCCGAGAGGGAGGGGGATGTCTTACTCCTCAAAGTATCTAGCTGTCGCCATGGTCGGTGGCGCGGGTGCTCGAGGTCGCGGAGTCGCAAGGGCTCGGCGCCGAAGGCTTTCCACGCACCGTTCGGGCACACGAGGTGAGGAAGCTTATGTGGGGAATGGCGGCCGCCGCGCCGGGGGGGTAGTTTTATAGTGACGGCGATCGTTCCAGCCTTCATCGTGCCCGGAAACAAACGACGGGAGGTTGCAAGCCTGACCGGTCGGTCGGTGCCTCGTCTCAGAACTGGAACGCGCCGGTGTTCTTGCGCGGCCGGTACACGGGACCGCGCGCGGACCTGACTGGCTCGCTCCGGCGAGCCGCGATACCACGCCACGGCGCCCGCCCGATCGACACCATTACGTCGGCGCTCATTGCCAGTGTCTTCGCCCGATCGACGCCGTTATGTGGGGGGGAGAATGGCGGCCGCCGCGCCGGGGGGTAGTTTTATGAGCAAATCCCCTCTATGCCATAGAAAAATATAGCCCATCCCCTATGTGCCATAAAAAATGTACACATCTCTTCTATGCCATAACTTTAAATTTTCCATCCCCTATATGCCATAACCGTTAGATTGGGGTGTTAAGCTGTTAAAGAGAGGGGTAAAAAGACAATAATACCCCTAATGCATATTTGTGTCTTTTCATCCCTTCCATGCCATTAAAATGAAGAACAATATATTTCTAACGTGTGAAATCAGCATCAACATGGGAAATACAAGAGAGAAGCTACACTGAGAGGATAAGGCTGGGGAAAAGTTGGGTGAGGAGAGAGGACCGGTGCTTCAACGTGAGCACAGATGGATGGCCTGTTTTTCTTTATTTTTCAATCCACTTGTGGGTCCCATCAAAACATAATGAAGCATTGCATGCGAACCTAGCTAGCCAGCTAAACGGGCAACGAAAATCAAGCTCACAGTGCTGGTGCTAATTCTTGATTTATTATTTTAATATGTATAAATTGCCGTATCGCCGTATCGGTGTTTTTAGAAAATTGACGTATCGCGGTGTCGCCGTATCGCGTATCCGTATCCGTATCGCCTTATCCAGGCAACACAGAGGGGAGGGGTAAAAATGGGAAGAAAAAATGAGTTTGACGGTGTTAAGCCTAAAATCTAACAGTTATGGCATATAGGGGATGAAAAATTTAAAGTTATGGCACAGAAGGGATATGTATATTTTTTGTGGCACATAAGGGATAGGCTATATTTTTCTATGGCATAGAGGGAATTTGCTCTAGTTTTATAGGGTTTTATAGGGACGGCGAGTCGTACGTGTGTCCCGTCGGCGGTTGCTTCTTCGTCGCCGTCGTGCTGATCGGTGTCGCGCACCTGGCGGGCCGAAGCGAGCGCTGGCGGTGGGCTGGGCCCGCGGCCACCGCCTCTGCGTCGAGGACCTGTTCATAGGCCTCCGCGTGACCATCACCGGCGTGGACGAGGCGTACGTAACGTACGTCGTCGGCGGTCGCCTCTTCGTTGCCGTCGTGCGCGCGCCCGGCGTTCGTGCGAGGGGCGAAGCGCTGGCGGTGGCCTCGATCAGAGCTGGCACGAGCTCCGCCCCGATCGAGACCACGCCACGGCGCAGCTCCGACGGCGCCGCGCACGCGCAGTCTCCTCTCCGGCTCCGCATTGGCCAGCGTCACGTGTGCGCTCGTCGACAGGCAGTGACCTGATCGTGTGACATCCCCGACGTGCCTCAACTGCTGCTTCGTGGCGGGTGGCATTCTCGGCACCGGCGCGCGACGAGGTCGGTCAAGGTGGAGGCCGCCGTACGTGGAGCGCGTCCTGAGCGACGACTGGCCAGTTGGCGGCTGCCTCGCTCGTCGTCGCCGTCGTCCTGATGACGATCCTCGCGCGTGCATCATACAGAAAAGTAGAAAACCAAGTAATCGCACGCACTCGTAGCTAGCTAGTGGCATGTACAAACTAAAGTTACTAAAGTAAAACTGAAAATAAGGGACTTGCAGCAGCTGTTCCTGAACGCGAAGCACCCGATCGACGGAATAGACGACGACGATGAACACAAAGGAAGACGATGCTGTGTGACGATGGCGGCGCGCTTCCCGTCCCGCTTGAGCGAGCGCGTCTACCATGCCGGCATTAATTCCACGACCGGCAGGCGGCAGGCGTAGCAGAGCTTGTCCTCGGCGTAAGTGAAGTTGCAGCTGGTGGGCGGCTTGCAGCGGCGCCGGGACTTATCGATCGGGGACAGGTCGCTGCGCAGGAACTGCGCCAGCGTTGCGTTCATGCCCTCCTATATATCACAGGTGCGCGCACATGTCGGCGTCGCCCAACGTGCCAGGTGGAGTTGTCCTCGACAGAGACGGTACGTACGTACTCCTTCCTTGTACCCGGCCCCCGACAGGACACGACCTCCCCGGCACCGCGGTTGGCGAAGGCGAAGGCTAAGGCGGTGTAGCAGAGGAGCGCGACGATGAGAACGAACATGCATGGCGAGGAGGTAGACCCAGAGCAGCCAAGTGAGACTAGAATCAAAGTATTTGAAACACAAGTATTTTGGCAAAAAATTGGAAGTTTAGATAGAAGTATTGTAAAATAGAGACAGTACTCATTACTCTATTTGAACTAACGGGTTGACCTGCGAAATACACATACATTTCATTATCACCTCTGAAATCTTAATCTTATAAAAAAAGTTAGCAATATGTTTTCTAGAATATTGTAATTTTTACATCATTTTAGATATTCAAGGATATTTCTAATATGTACTCACATGAAAGAGAGTTTGGCCCCCTGCTATATATATAACATCTGAAAGTTTTAAGGACAACCAGTTATTTTAGATATTTGTTATTTCTAAACAATATAAATGAACATGGTAACTTTTTCGTAAAATATTGCAAATTTTCACAATCAATGAAGAAATCAAGTCACTTATTTTAGCTAGAATGTTGTGTATAAGAATCACATCCATATAGGGACCAAATTCATATGCTAGAATTTATTACCTATCACAGAAAAGAACCACTCGTCGAGGTGCGCCTCATGTTTAGGTCCAACAACCCGCAATTTCAACAATGGATTGAACAGGAGGAGGAGCCTCATGCTTAGGTCCACGACCAGCAATTTCAACACAATAGAAGCTAACTAGATGAAAAATGACATTTCATTGAACACAGAAAGCAAAATAAACTTGAGAGAGCACCCTTGTGTTTCAGCAATTTTTAAAAATAGTGACTAATTGTTTTGTCTGCATCGCGTGTCTACATAATAAATCCAAATGAATTGCTTAAGCATAGACCAGCAAACAACTCATTTAAATCTACCGTACATAGACGTAGCTCCAACACAAGAATTTCTCTATAATAATTACTTAAATAAATAAATATAAACTAAAAGAAAAACTAAATTAAATAAGAAAATAAATATATTAAAGAAAATCTAACAAAAGAAAAGATACAAGAGAACTTTACCCACTTCCGAAGAGAACTCCGGAATCCCGAATGAAGCTCTCACTTCTACTCTAACTCCTATAACTAAAACACTAATTCTATTTTTAAACTACACAAGTGGAGTGATTCTTCCATGAGATACACTTTGAACCGGCGGAAGAAGCTCCAATTTATAGCCCCAAATGAGGTGGGGCAGTGCGCACGTCAAGTAGGAGAGTGATTTGCACGTTAAGCCAGGCCGGCCAGGCGGCCATCCATTATCTCTGATGGCCACCGCCTTCCTCGTGGACGCTCAAGATGGTCTCCTAGTGTCGGTTTCAAGGTCGATGGATGTCTCAGGGCGGTTATGGCTGAGTAACCATCACGTTTTGGCTCAAAAGCCCACCTTTGCGATGTCGGTTACTCTTCCACCATAATGGGACTTGGGCTAGATGTTTTATATTGTATGTAGCCCACTTGAGGAAGCTTGAGTCCAAAGGAGACAAACACAGGACCATTTTCGATTGGCACAACTTCTGCTCCCGAACTCCGATTGGGTGATTCAAAATTCCATCTTGACTATCTCAGCGAGGGCTTTGACATCCAGAGGTCAAATTTGTGATTTGAATAATTATTTCTAGATGTCCAAGTCGTTCCTTGTTTTCTTGCATCGAACGTTGTCGAGATGTCGGAGCAGAGCCTTGTTTAACTTGTGCATTTGGGTATTTTCTTTTTATCCATGATTGTAAGCACATTTGCACCAATATTTCTATGTACCTTCCAAAACAAGATTACATCCAAAACTTGTGGATTGTTAGTTTAATGCAGAAAACATTGGTGCAAACCTTTATTCACCAATAAGTTGACGGTCATTTTATGATTTAACGACCGTCAACATCCCGCCCCCCCCCCCCCGGTCGCACCTGCAACTCTGCAAGAGCTTCCCTTTTTTTATACATGTTGTTTACTTGATCAAACAAAAAATAAAGGCAAAATTTGCAGTGGCACACTACAAAAATGTGGTTTTTGTTCCAACACACCGCAACTCGCTATATTAGCCATAACATACTGCAAATCTGTGTCTCTTTGCTGTCGCACACTAAATCAAAGAGATATGATGTTTTCAACTGTTTCATCTCATAGCAACAAAAACATTAAAAGTTGAAACTTTGCACAATGATACATTTTTGCATTGTTATCCATGTGGTATTTTGTATATTTTTCCTCAACTTTTCATATAACTTTTCATTTTAAAAAAATCTAAATTTTTTCAACCAAACTATGTGAAAAGTTGAAAAAACATCTATAAAAAATCACATGGGTAGAGAATACAACACTTTATGTTTGTGCAAAGTTTTAAGTTGTAATGTATTTCGTGCAAGGAGATAAAATTTTTGAAAATATCACTTTCTGCTGTTCTAGTGTGTTTTGGTGTGTTGTGGCTAAGAACCACACAAATTTGAAGTGTGCCAGGGCTAAAATTCCAATCTTGCATTGTGCTGGACCAAAAACCACGTTTTTACGTGCCACAGCAAATTTCGCCAATAATGAAACCCAATTTTAATGAGGCTGGATCGAACCTCAATTGGTGAATAATGATTGGAGTCTGGCTTTCCCTGATTTTACCCTCGTATCAAAAACTCGTGTTACCTCTAATCATGTGCCTCTTCTTCTCAAAGCTGTCACGAATATTCCGAAGTCAACTTAATTGGTTCTGTCTGATGGAAAAGCTAGCATTGGTTGCTTTACCCAGAGAACAAGCTCTTGATAATCAAATTTGGGCTAGCATCGACAGCAGTCACTCTGCTCTTAAAAGAACTAGAGCTTCCAAACAAAATGGATCAAAAGTAAAAAAAAGCATCGCCAATTGCCATACTAAACTTCAGTCATTGCAATTAAGCTAGATTTTATAAGTTTTTTATTCGGCTGTATGGAATGCTTCCGATGCTATACTTGAAGGCAAAAAACTTCATCCAAGATGGCAATGATGTGTTCTTCACCTCGCCATCATAAGACAAACAGTGGTGTTACTAAATGGAAAATCAGGGAGATGGATTCAGTGTCGCCAGGGTTTGAGACAAGGTGGTCCCTTTTTATTTTGCAGCCCAAATGCTACTAAACCAAGCGTCCGGTACAAGGGGAGATTTTACATGCATATGACACACGTACTTTGTCTTGTTACTTTTAGCTTATCCTGCATATATCTCTGTACGTCTTGACCCGTACTCAAATATGTTCAGTACTGGTATTCAATTCGAAGAAGATGAGGTTTGTTTCATCTTGTGCTTTATACATGCCCGACATAGACGAAAGTGTGGTGTATTCGTTGTTGGATCGATATGGGGCTGCTGAGTCCCACTTAACCCGATCTTCTCAGTAATAATATGCCATACAACGGTCAATGTCTTTTGAACACGCACGTCACAACACACATTTAGTTGCAAATCTATGCAGTGAGCAGAATTATCGTCCAGTTTGTTCAGCGGCGTGCCACTCCTACCTAGACGTCTGTCAGTAGCAAATTGGCTGTCCGAGTAGACACATCATCTAGAGAGATGTACGGTCTTTTGTAAAAATTATCTAGCAAATTGCTAACTATATTTTGTAAAAATTGTAAGATGAATAGATTGTTGTATAATGGTAGATTGTATTGCATTGAGCCTCTCGGCCGGTATATATGAGAGTACAAGACTTGGGGTGCAAAGCACCCCCGGGATACATATGGCAGTCCTTGATATACAATATATAGCCTACCAAATATACTCTAACATCCCCCCGCAGTCACAGCGGGAGCACCGCAGACGGTGAGACTGGAGAAGAAGCTGAAAGTAGAAGCCGACGGACTAACATTCCCCGGAGTTGTAGCGTCCATGTGGAGCGAATGCTGTGACTGGAGAGAAAACCGGCGGGTAGCTCATGCTGATGATAGCCCTTTGTGCCAAGTGTCGAGGTAGCCGAAAGCACGGGTGTGTAGCCGTGGTCTAGGAGGTCGTGCTAGAGGTAGCCGTGGTCGACGAAGCCGAAGTTGATGTAGCCGATTTCGAGGAAGCCGCACATGAAGCCGCCGGCGCATGAGGGCACCAATATGAGGGTGCGCGAAGACGCGCCTGGAAGAAGACGGCGACGCGATCGAGGCAACGTGAAGAAGAAGGTTGATGCCGAAGTCGATGCTGTCGAACCGTCGTAGGCGAGGCGTGCACCGGGTTTGCCAGGCCCTGGAACGCGTCGGGGACTAAGGCACGCACCAGTGTTGCCAATACCGGGCGCACGAAGGTAGGAACCATCACGATCACATACATCAGTGCCGGAGGGGACCAGCAGAGAAGGCCTCCACAACGGTCGCAGCGCATAGAGCGGCGAGGAGGAGAGTGCCAGCGCAGCCGCAGTTGTCGGAGTAGACGAAGTAGTCGAAGAAGAGACGACGACTCTGGTGACGTGGTCGTGGTGGACAAAGACTAAAGACGTGGCTAAACTGGCGGCCAGAGGTGGCAACGCGGGTAGCCTGTAGATGCGCGGCGGCGGTGCTTGAGGCAGGCGAAGAAGAACTCGAACGGCTTGACGAAGACCATGCACGTAGACGATCAAGTAGTCGTCAGTGCGAGGGGCCGGCGGTGAAGATGCAGCGACATGTGCCACGGTTGACAGAGTTGCGCCTTAGAGGGCGCTTCTCAAGTCAGTGGCGACCACGGGCGGCGCTGCGGCCCGAGGAGGCGACGCAGCGGCAGCCCGAAGCTTAAAGGCGTGGTATGCGGCCTCAACGACGCCGCATGCATGGCCAGCTGATCAGACCGACGGCTTGAAGACGTGGTGGTGGCGATGTCGAGGATGTCCCCAAAGAAGGCGAAGACGATGAACCGGTATGTAGACGTACGTGCAGACGAGGTAGCCGAACAACGACGCATGAAGGCGTCCCTTGAGCGCCAAGTCCGTCTGTGCCGCATGAGTTGTTGACGATGTGCAGGCCGGTGTTGTCGATGCCGATGTCGGAGTAGAGGCACGCGAGCTCGACGGCGATGGGCGACGCAAAACCAATCACAGATCGCAAAAAAAAAAGTACAGCAGCAGCAGATCGAACAAGTCCGTGTAGAAGAACCGTGTGCCCATAGCCTTGTCCTCCACCCTATCTTCTCTCTCGCGAAGCACCGAAACAATAAAAAATAGGGAGACCAGGCAGCTGAGCGGCGAGGCCAAGTTGAGCGCCTCGTAGGCGGGAGCGCGCCGACGCGTCGCGCGTGCAGCCTGGCGGCGCAACAGAGGGCGTGACCCAGCGATCGGCGTGGAGCCGTCTCCACGCCGCCCTCCATCAGCGCTTAATCAGATCTACACGATGGCAGCCACGGGAACAAAGAGATCCAGTCTGTTTGCTGCTTGACGGGAGACGAAGACGACGGCGGCGGGTCGAAAAGACCCGCGGCGAACCAGGGGCGCGGCCTCCGAGGAGATTAATCTCCCCGAAGGCGGCGCGGAGTAGGACAGCGGAAGCTAGGCTTTTATCTCTAACCAAAACTCGTGATACCATGTAAGATGAACAGATTGTTGTATAACGGTAGATTGTATTGCATTGAGTCTCTTGTATATATGAGAGTACAAGACTTGGGGTGCAAAGCACCCCCGGAATACATATGGCAGTCCTCTATATACAATATCTAGCCTACCAAATATACTCTAACAAAAATTATAACCGCAATTTTTACGGTTAACCGTATTTTGCAAAAATAAGAACACCAATTTTTACGGTTAACCGCACTAACTAAAAATTTTAGGTAATTCCGTGCGGTTAACTCGGTTAATCAGTTTCGCGGTTAACCGCGCCCATCCCTAGGCGGCATGCAGCACGGGGACTCGATCGACCGGGGTTGACAGTTGGCCTCCTCCTCCATCGTTCCCGTCTGGCGGCGTTGGCAGCAGCCTCGGGGGTCGTCCTTGCTATGCACGTGTCGCACATCCACCTGCTCTCCCTACCTGCCACACCTTCTGAGGCAACTTCCGATCAGCAAAAGACTCGACTCCGTGCCTAAATATACACCCATGAAAATTTTATAGATCTACTGAAATGAACACTTAGTCAGTCATGCCTAAATATTT
This sequence comes from Eragrostis nindensis, assembly GCA_012490785.1. Classification (NCBI taxonomy): domain Eukaryota; kingdom Viridiplantae; phylum Streptophyta; class Magnoliopsida; order Poales; family Poaceae; genus Eragrostis; species Eragrostis nindensis. The sequence goes on along the minus strand of JAAXCT010000119.1, from coordinate 1,151,565 downwards.
TTTTTACAAGTGACTAAAATTAAGCATAAATAAATATTGCAATTATCTCATCATTCTTCCCAAGACAAAAATGGTATATGCAATTTTCTAGCCTTATGCTTTTGATGACATGAAAGCTATGAAGGTACAATATGCAGGGAAGCTTACTATTTGGCAGAGCTGACTATGGTGCTTACCCTGGTTGCTATATCCATGGTTTTCTAGCACACCAGATGACCGCAATGTATAATAAAATATTATGATTAATCAACAAATTAAAGTTTTTACTTTCATATTAGAAACTTCAAACAAAGCACATGAAACATTAGCAACAATGAGTAGAGCAAGGAGTGCCACCAACATAGTAATACTTGACAAACTGGCAATTACAAACTGCCTACGGTGACAGATAAAATACAAGTGCACTTTAGTAATTCTTTTATCATCTTATGAATAAAAGGTTCTAGAACATACATTAAAGCAATGTATTGTTTCTAGAATATTGCAAATCTTACAACATTATAGATACTTAAGGATATTTCTAAACTGTATTTACATGAAAGAGGTTGGTCCCCTAACTATATATGAGTTCAAGTTATAATGGCCACCTGTTATTTTGGATGTTTTTTTATTGCTATGATTTGGTTGCTGCATATATACAACATTTGCACTCTCCAATTTTCCGTAAGATACTACAAATTTTCACAATCAATGTAACACCACATTGCTTATTTTATCCAAAAGGATGTGCATCGGGATTAGATCAACATAGGGACAAAATTCAAATGCTATAATTTACGTACCACCAGTATCAATTGAAATGTATTCATAAAGCATCATAGAGTCAAGAATGGTGGAATGCACAAACTTATAGATCACGTTGAAATTAGGGGCGAGAGGCAGGTTGGGCTAAAGGAGACTGTGCGAGAAAAATATTCATTTGCGGCGAATGAGAACTGGGATGGGAGAACCGCAGCAAACACATAGTTCGCGAGGAGGGAGCGAGGAGGAGAAAGGGAGCAGCAGAGGAGAGCGGTCGTACTTCTTGGCGGACTTTCCGAGAGAAGACATGTAGGCAGTGTGGCTCTTGAGCAGGAAACCTCTGCTCCGCTTTCCTCCGCTTGGCGCCGGCGGTGATGGTGACGACGAGGTGGCAAGGGAGGCAGTGGCAGACCCACGGAATCGGACGCATGGGCCTTGGCATACCCTAAACTTCTGGCCCAAACACATTTTCCACACTGTACAGTAACTGAATTTTTTTTCCTTGGCCTCTTTTTCTTGTTGGCCCACCCTAATGAGCCGAGCTGGGTCTGCCAATGAAGGGAGGAATGGAGGAGGCGAGAGGTACGGTGCGCCAGGATCTATTGCGGTCCTGATTTTATAGCCAGGCGTGCGGCTAATCTGCGTGTCGTGATATTTTTCCTCTCTGAATTAAATATTATAGTTCCACCCCGTTGCAATATTCGTATGCTATTGTAATGGTATGGTCCTGTCCTGAACAAGCTGCTTGCCCCGGGTTTGATCCCATCTCACTCGCATTTTATACAAGAGCAACGCCCGTTCAAAAATGTCACCCTGATAGACCGACCGTAGGCATTGGTATGCAGACACGAAAAGAAGAAGCTGGCGCAAATAACTGGACAATTGTAGAAACGAGCCATGGAGTAATCAGCTATCTGTGCGTCGGAATGGTGTGGAGGGATCGACCTCAGCCTGAAAATATGCCCCGGACTTTCGAGAATGTCATTGCAACAAATGTAGGGGTGTCGCCGTCAAAGCAAGATTGTCCTTATGGCTGCAACTGGGGAGAGTGCTCAAGAGAGCGTACTGTGTTGAACTTGGAACAGCCATCAAGCTGAGCTGTCTGACGATTTTGTTTTATTCATGGAATAAAACGGGGGAGATTTATTATTCTAAAATAGACCATAGGCGTCGTCCTGTTTTATGAGCTAGTTTGTTGCTTTTCTGAGCACCATGTCTGATGAAAATCCAGAGCTGTTTGGATTCAGCCTGGGGAGGAGCTGCTGCCTGCCAGGTAATTACATCCGCAAACAAAATCCAAAGCTTGGGGGCTGCTGCCTGCCAGGCCCAGGGTCAAAACCTAACTAGCCCTCCATGATAGTCAGGGATGGAGCGGTTGCCTGGTCCGGCAAATGAGCAGTCGGTTGTTTGGTTTGCAAAAGTGCCTAAGAAGGGGAAAAAAAAGATGAAAATACGCTACGCCAACAAGTAAACATGCCATGGAGCTCTTTTAGATAAAATAATAACAGGTTTCGAAATGAGTTGTTCTGACGGTTGATGCTTGAACGGAACAATACTGTGCCTCTACGGCAGTTTCATCGAAGCTAAGAAGATGGCTTCAGTTTCAGTGTCAATGAATTATACAAAGTGTCGCTGACATGTCAATGGATTTATAACAAGTGTCTCCTTTAATTATGGCAATCTAAAATCATGCAACTAACCATGTTTTGCCATGTTAGCAATGCGTAGAATTTACTCTGCATGTGCATGTGTGTAAAACAGTGCCAAGCATTTTGGTATTTAAAAAACCCGATGAAATTTTGGTCAAAATCTTCAATTTTTTTATCAATGTTAATAAAAATAAATAAAATGTCAAACTTAGAACCAAACCCAAAAATAACGATCTCCATCCATTACAACTATTAGCGATGGGTTTCTGCCACCTGCTGTAATAATATTAGCGACGGGAAAATCCACCACTAAAGGGTATCTTTTAGCGACGCATTACTAGAGACAGGATAAATCCCGTTGCTAAAAGCCTTTTCTGTAGAAGTGATTAGTTGATATTGTTCAAAACTGTGAAATTGCCATTGCCATACTAAACTTCAGTCATTGCAATTAAGCTAGATTTTATAAGTTTTTTATTCGGCTGTATGGAAAGCTTTAGATGCTAGTATACTTGGAGCCAAAAAAAAAAACGTCATCAAAGATGGCAATGATGTGTTATTGTTCTCGCCATCATAAGGCAAACAGCTAGCGGTGTTACTAAATGGAAACCCAGGGAGATGGATTCAGTGTCACCGGGGTTTAAGACAAGGTGATCCCTTTTTATTTTGCCTTGTCTTTATTATCATTGCAGCCCAAATGCTACTAAACCAAGCGTCCGGCACAAGGGGAGATTTTACATGCATATGACACACACGTACTTTGTCTTGTTACTTTTAACTTATCCTGCATATATCTCTGTCTTGATCCATACTCAAATGTTTAGTACTCGTATTCAATTCGAAGAAGATGAGGTTTGTTTCATCTTGTGCTTTATACATGTCCGATATAGACAAAAAAGTGTGGTGTATTCGTTGTTGGATCGATATGGGGCTGCTGACTCCCGCTTAACTCTTCTCAGTAATAACATGCCATACAACGGTCAATGTCTGTTGAACACGTACGTTACAACTAGGGCTGGAAAAAAAGCTTGACGCTAGCGAGCCAGCTCGGCTCGACCTTAATTTTGGCTCGGCTCGGCTCAGCTCGGTCTTCTTAATGAACCAAGCCGAGCCTCTAAAATAGCTCGTTTGTTAACGAGCCAGCTCGTGAGCTGCTCGCAAACAGTTCGATTAGCTCGATAGGCTCGATCATATAGAAATGTCAACTTTAATTCTTAATAAGATGATAGTTTATGTTGGGTGAAACTCAATTTATCATCTAAAAAATAAATCAAGTTCAATATAGATAAAAATCATGTTAAATGTGGACCATCTTTTTATTTTCATTTATTTTTCATCTTTATTGACTTAGATTGATATTTTTTCTACAATATTGTGTTGTATTATGATTTTTGTGTTGTTGGCACATGCTACTATTTAAAAACCACTTAAAATCACCTAAATTTTTGTCATAAAAATTTTAACATACTTGGCTCGTGAGCCTAACGAGCCAGCTCGATCTTTCTAAATGAACCGAGCCGAGCTTCCATTTTATCTCGTTATCATAATGAGCCGTGCCGAGCCAGCTTGTTATCAGAACGAGCTTTAATGAGCTGAGCCTTAACGAGCCGAGCCGGCTCGTTATCCAGCCCTAGTTACAACACACTTTTAGCTGCAAATCTATTCAGTTGTTGTGGCGTGGTATATTTAGCAGAGTAGCAGTGAGCAGAATTATCGTCCAGTTTGTTCAGTGCCACTCCTACCTAGACGGCTGTCAGTAGCAAATTGCTGTCCGAGTAGACACATTGACTAGAGAGATGTACGGTCTTCTAAGGAATAACCATCGAAATATTGGTGGAATAAGGAAGAAATTCCGGAGGGTATACATACATGACTTCATCGTGTCACGGAAGAACAGAACAATGCTCTAGCCTGCCCCTGATCATAACAACCAAGTAATCGCACGCACTCGTAGTGGCATGTACAAAAACTAAACTAAACTAAACTAAAAGTGACAATAAGAGGCTTGCAGCAGCAGCAGCAGCTGGTGGTGGTGGTGATGGTGATTCTCCACCTGGTTAGTGGCTGAATCAAGCGTATCTGGAGCTAGCATACTTGTCCCGGCGGCGGCTGTTCCTGAACGCGCAGCACAGCGATGATGAACACAAAGGAAGACGATGTTGACGATGGATGGCGGCGCATTGCACGACCGTAGCAGAGCTTGTCCTCAGAGCCCAGATGCCCGTGCCGAGGAAGCGGACGGAGAGCAGGAACGTGATCAGGTTCAGCGCGCCGGCCGATCAGATCACGTTGTTGCTCAGCCGGAACGGCATGGCGCTGCGATGACTCCTTAATTTAGTCCTGGGAGAATACACAAAAGCACTGGCTTCTAGCGCTGTCAAACAATTTGTAAACAATGAAAACGGATGGGAATTGAACTGATGAGATATAAAAATGACAAATAGACATCACACGATTCTCTTTTATTGTGTTTTATTACGCTTGAAAAAAATTAAAAATCAAACCATGGTTGATTTATTGAAAAGCTTTAGCAGCCGGACTTAAGGGTTTACCGGCTTCCGTTGCCCAGTCGGCCTTCTCCTCCATCGTTCCCGTCTGGCAGCGTTGGCAGCAGCCTCTGGGGTCGTCCTTGCCGTGCACGTGTCGCTCATCCACCTGCTCTGCCTACCTGCCACACCTTCCGAGGCAACTTCTAATCAGCAAAAGACTCAACTCCGTGCCTAAACATACACCCATGAAAATTTTATAGCTCTACTGAAATGAATATGTAGTCCGTCATGCCTAAATTTTTTTTACAAGTGATTAAACTTAAGCATAAATAAATATTGTAATTATCTCATCATTCTTCCCAAGACAAAAATGGTATAATCAATTTTTCTAGCCTTATGCTTTTGACATGAAGCTATGAAGGTAGGTACAATACGCAGGGAAGCTTACGGTTTGGCAGAGCTGACTATGGTGCTTACCATGGTTGCTATATCCATGGTTTTCTAGCACATCAGATGACTCCAATGTATAATAAAATATTATGATTAATCAACAAAGTTGTTACTTTCATATTAGAAACTTCAAATAAGGCACATGAAACATTAGTAACAATGAGCAGAGCAAGCAGTGCCACCAACATAGTAATACTTGACAAACTGGCAATTACAACGGCCTACGGTGACAGATAATATATAAGTGCACTTTAGTAATTCTTTTGATTATCTTATGAATAAAAAGTTCTAGAACATACATTAAAGCAATGTATTGTTTCTAGAATATTGCAAACCTTACAACATTCTAGATACTTAAGGATATTTCTTAAGTGTATTTACATGAAAGAGGTTGTATATAGGAGCTTCAAGTTATAATGGCCACCTGTTATTTTGGATGTTTTTTTTTATTGATGATTTGGCTGTTGCATATACAACATTTGCACTCTCCAATTTTCTGTAAGATAGTGGAAATTTTCACAATCAATGTAGACACCACATTGCTTATTTTATTCAAGAAGGATGTGTGTCGGGATTACATCAACATGGGGACAAAATTCAAATGCTATAATTTACGTACCACTAGTATCAATTGAAATGTATTCGTAACAGCATCGCAGAGCCAAGAATGGCGGAATGCACCTATAGATCACGTTGAAATTAGGGGTGAGAGGCAGGTCAAGCTGAAGGAGACCGAGTGAGAAAAATATTCACTTGCAAGAAAAAGAAGTACCCACTACCTATAGTGTTCATCGAGTACACCTAAATGGAGCATAATAGTTTGGTCTGTAAACATAATCCTAGAGAGTAGTTAAAATAGAATGGAGTTACAAAATCACCTTATACCAACAGACAACTTGACAAAAGTAAATGCAGCATCCAGTTGATCATTACTCAATGCCCAAGAATGCAGGCCCTTCACCCATTTCTTTCCACAACCACATCAACACTAGAGAGAAATTTGAGGAGTCTATTTCGAGTAAACTGTCATGACGAAGCAAATCAATTGGTCCACGCTTCTAACATGTTTCCCTGCCCCTAGGATCTAGTATAAATAACTTGCGTTATCAGTTCAGATTGATTCCATCACAACAATAAACGCGAATCAGACCTCTAGAACACAGATTCCATCACAGCAACTCCACCAATCAAGCAACAGATAGTAGCCAATTCGAACGCATCACAGACATATCGTTAGTACTCGGAGAGAGATTTGGGAGGATGGAGGCGTGTACCTCTTCACACCAAATCTGTTGGCGAGGACAATCCGAAGAGCTGCCTCCTCTGCCGCGGACGGCTTGTCATCCCGTTTTGGGGAGACCTTGCCCATGACGCAGCTGCTTGTTACAGTAATAACTCTGATTGAAGGAGGAAAGGAAGTTATAGGAGAACCTATCCTAGTCCTATTTCATATGTGGGCAAATTACCAAAGAGTTGCTTTCCTTCTAAATCAGAAGGCCTCACCCGGATAAACAGTAGAGTACCCTATGTTCTAAATCACCAGTTTATTCAGAATAATAAAGAGAATGCTCCACCTACATTGTGTTTTGCCTCATGTCTACTTTGTGTACTTGTTCTCTACTGACACTGCCAAGCTTGCGCTTGACGTAATCCCACAGAAGCTTCAGACGGTTGAGATCCACCTATGAGGTGGGGATGGCAGCACTGCCGCAGTCTTGAGAACATCGAAGACCCTGCAAGACAGTAAGCGAGTTGGAGCCTTGAGAAGAACCCTGCTATCAAAACACCCTCCCAGGTCGTCGAGGTCGCATCCTGCCCGGCGATGAGGCGTTGCGGCGCGTGCTGCTCGCCATGTGTTCGACGCATGGTGGCGCCGCGGCGAGAACGCATGGCAGCGTGCAGGCTCAGCGCACTAGTTCACGGCGATTGTGCGTCTTTGTTGCTCGACGCAGAGCTTCGTGCTGCCGCGCGTGCAGCAGGGCGTGCCCTACATGGAGCAGAGGCACCCCATGGCTGCAAATAGGAACTGGGACGGGAAAACCGCAGGAAAACACAGGGCTGTGACGCGAGGGGGAGAAAGGGAGCAGCAGAGGAGAGCAGCCGTACTTCTTGGCGAAGTTGCCGGGAGCAGACATGGCGGTGGCGTGGCTCTTGGGCTAGATACCTCCTTTGCGCTTTCCTCCGCTCGGCTCCGGAGGTGATGGTGACGACAAGGTGGCAAGGCAAGGAATGGAGGAGGCGCGAGGTACGGTGCGCCAGGATCTATGCAGTCCTGATTTTACAGCCAGCCGTGCGGGAGGACGGATCCAGAGTCGTACGGGCTTCTCTCTCTCTAAATTTTAAAATTTTAGTTCCACCCAGTTTTAATATTCGTTTGCTATTGCAATGGTATGTTACCCCGTTTTAATTTTTTCGCTGGCGCGCACCGTCGCTCTGTGCCGCCATTCGTTTCAGCGCAACATCTCACTCGCATTTTATACAAAAAGTACCTTCAAAAATGTCACACTGATAGACCATAGGCATTGGTATGCAGACAAGACAAGAAGGAGAAGCTGGCGCAAGTAACTGGCCAATTGGAGAAACGAGCCATGAAGGGATCAGCTATCTGTGCATCGGAATGGTGGAGGGATCGAACTCAGCCTGAAAATATGCCCCGGACTTTTGAGAATGTCGTTGCTACAAATGTAAGGGTGTCGCAGTCAAAGCATGATTGTCCTTAAGGCTGAAAGTGAGGAGAGTGCTCAAGAGAGCGTACTGTATGTTGAACTTGGAACAGCCATCAAGCTGTCTGACGATTTCGTTTTATTCATGGAATAAAACGGGGGAGATCTATTATTCTAAAAGAGACCATAGGCGTCGCCCTGTTTTATGGGCTAGTTTTGTTGCTCTTGGGCATCATGTCTGATAACCAAAGACCCAGTTCCTGATAGTGTTTACCCAGAGAACCGAGCTCTTGATAACCAAATTTGGGCTAGCATTGACAACAGTCACACTGCAAATAATATAGCTGCTCTTTGCCTATACGCCTTAAAAGAACTAGATCTTCTTCGGTAAAAAAAAAAGGGATCAAAACTAAATTTGCATTACACGATTTTATAAGTTTTTTATTCGACGGAATGGAATGCTTTAGATGTTATACTTGACGCCAAAAAACATCATACAAGATGGCGATGGTGTGTTCTTGACCTCGCCATCATAAGAAACAGCGGTGTTACTAAATGGAAACCCAGGGAGATGGATTCAGTGCCGCCAGGGTTTGTTTCATCTTTATTTCACCATGTCTTTATTATCATTGTAGCCCAAAGCTAATAAACCAAGCATCAGCACAAGGGGAGGTTTTTTTTACATCCTCACCCCTGACATACTTTATCCTGTTATCTCTGTCTTGATCCGTAAGTATTCAATTCGAAGAAGATGTAGTTTCTTTCATCTTGTGCGTTGATGGTATGCTTTAGACCAATGTATGGTGTATTCTAGCTTTATTCGATATGGAGATGCTGAGTTCCACTTAGCTCTTCTCAGTTGCCACCAAAATGCATAGGCAGAGCACCTGCCATTTTCCGTACAAAAAAAAAAGCTATACAACGGTCAATGTCTTTTGAACACGTGACAACACACTTTTAGTTGCAAATCTAATCAATTCTTGTTTTGTGGTATGTTTAGTAGAGTAGCAGTGAGCAGAATGATTGTCCACTTTGTTCAGCGGCATACAGTATTTGGGAGTGCCACTCCTACCGAGACGAAGGCTGTCTGTAGCAAATTGGCTGTTCGAGTAGACACATCGACTAGATGTACCGTCTTCTAAGGAAATGCTGGAGGAAATACTATCAGCGCTATATATAATGAAGGAAATGCCGGAGGAATGTTAGTGCTATAATGAAGGAAATGCCGGAGGGTATATATACATACATACATATACGACTGTATCGTATCACTGTCACTGAAGAACAGAACAATTGATACTCTAGAGAGCCTGCCCCTGATCATACAGACAACCAAGAAATCGCACGTACGCACTCGTATGTAGTGGCATGTACAAACTACTAAACTAAAACTGACAATAAGCGACTTGCTAATGGTGGTGATTCTCCACTCATTAATTGGTTAGTGGCGTGTCCGGCAGGCAGGCGGCTCCGCGGCAGAGCTGGTCCTCCTCAGCGTACGTACGGATTGGGGACAGGTGGGTGCAACAGCGTCGCGTTCATAAGCACGGGACGCGACGCTGGCGCAGCGACCTGGCCCGGCGTGCGTGCGCAGCTAGATCACGTTGTTGCTCAGCCGGAACGGTGATCGAAGCTTTGTGCGCTGCCATGATGAACTGAACCGTTTGAATTGATCAGGTGAGGTCGATCGGGTCGTGAGCTCGTGATTGATTTTTTTCTCTGTTGTTAGTTGGGTTGCCCCGGCAGGGCAACTTTCGTGGGTGGGTCCTCCTCCATTGGCAGGGCCGTCTCTAAATATTTAGGGCATGGTACGAAATACGAATTGGGCCTCTAAAATTTAAAAATTCACATGGCCAAAGAATGCTAGTTAACTATATAATATCGTTCCTCTCATTAACTATATATTAGGAATTTATCAAGTATTAGTGCCAAGAGAGTAAAAGTATTACTCGATAAACAATTTGACCTTACCTTCGATTAATTATAGAAGAATCCATCTAGTATTTCTTAAGGTGAAATCTTCAATTATATCTTCGTACTTAATCTGCACCAAGACATCACTTTTAAGTGCTATTGTCGCAAATTCATTGAGTCTTTCTTGTGTCACATAGTAAAATGCAGGTTTAGAAAACCCCCCGAACCCCCTCTCCACCCTTACAAAGGGGTCACATGTCACTGATGTGAGATTGGTTCAGACTTTTACCTATGCTTTGAGTAGGGAGAGACGATGGAATTTTTTTTAACTTAGAACCGTATACGTCTCCACTGAGAATCGAATCCGGGACTTAGAAGGTGTCACTCGACAGGGTCAGGAGTTAACCTTTAGGCTAAGACCTTTTGGCGGGACGATGGTGTCAGTCGTCAGGTACTTAGGTGGTAGAATTTTTTTTCCTTTTGATAACCCAACATTAGCCTGCGGGCGCTCGCCCGAGTGGCCAGAGGGGCCGTGGCACCGCGGCACTGTAGTAAACAGTGCTTGAAATATGGTACTGTTCACTGCAGTGTAAAAAAAAAATCTCCCTCGCTTCTCTGTTGGACCAAAGCACAGGTTAAGTACTCGCGCCGATTCTCACTGGCCTGCTGAGTTCCTGTGTAGGGTGCGAAGGAGGGTTCGGAGGTTTTCTCGATCTGTGTGAGAAGATCATTCTTCTTAACAAAATGCCGGGAGCCGTCATACCCCCGCAGGTCGAGTTTTTTTTTTTATAACCCAACATTAGTTGTTGTATGATCGATGCTTTTACCACTTTGATTTGCTTCACTGAATTGAACTCTGACGAACGTAACAACGATGAGCCCTGACTAGTTCTGACACGGTGGGCTGGACTAGGCCTACATCGACTTGGTTTGAGATCATTTGTCAGCCCGCCAGGAAGGAAATCAAATCTCAGCCTACATCCAACACGGCCTACTACACATTACCAGGCAGCACTGGGCCTTTCTTGACATTTAAGCTGTGCTGGGCCTTCCTTCTAGCAGACCTACACCTATATGCATTGTGAATTGGGGATCACAAAATTTTCGGGAGCCCTGGCCCGTAGTCCACCACCACCACCACGGTTTTTTTTCTTTTGCGCGCTGGGCGATGATTTTAAGATTTTTCGCTGGAGTAGTATCCTCGTTACGAAAACGTAAGCCACGCGCTCACGATAGGAAAAAAAAAGGCATTGTGCGTGAGCTGGTGTACCAGTGCACGCGCTCGGAACAGCAATTTCCGCCTATCCGCCCCTGGCTCTCGCCCCTCTCCTTTCGATCTCGCGATCTTGCCGCCGGGGAAAGATGGCGGCGGCGCCGGCGGTGAGGTTCCCGGTGTACGGGATAGTGCGTCTGCTTAGCGTGGCCGCGGCGGCGGCCATCCTCTTCTGGGCCGTCCACTTCCGCGGCGGCATGACGCTCTCCTCCTCCGTCGAGGACAAGCTTCTCCTCTTCAACGTAATGGAAGAAATCCCTCATTCCCTTTCCCTTATGGTGCCTTCTTCTTGTTCGAAGCCTTGCGTAGCGTGCGAATGATGGCGTCGCTTGTGCGGGCTTGCTCGATTGACTTAGCCAAGAATCGGATCGAGCTGTTTTGTTTGACTTGAATGCTTCTTCCATCTGCTCCCTGTGGGCATGAAATGTGATAGGGTTTGGGTAAACCTTGAAGAAATGGAGGTTTAGTTGGTTTTTCTATCAGCAGTTTTGTTAATTGGTTGAGGGTTCTGGCTTCTTAGTATGAGTTAAGTTTCTTGGTAGGAATTTTATGGAAGCAGTTTACATGTGTGATTGTCTAATTGTGTTCAGTATATGCTTATAGTTGTGTACATTTTCATAGAAATAAATCGGCCCATGATAGATCAAATTCTTCTTTCAGGTTCACCCTGTGTTGATGCTGATCGGTTTGGTAGCGTTAAATGGTGAAGGTTGGTGCACACCCCTTGAACTATGTTGAATTTTATACCTTGCTACATGGCACATTAATACTTGTGGCATCACATTTTGTGCAATATAGCTTCCAGAAATACTAGCCAACTAATCTATTTATCAGAAACTGAACATAGAGGCCTGACCCTAGCCTGTAGTTTTGCTGATGCATTTCAAAATCAAGATCGCCAATTCAACCAACTTTGCAGTTGCATTTGAAATCACTGGAGTCAATATGTAGCTAGGTGTATACTTGAGAAAAATAGGGAAAGGTTCAAAAGCAATACAAATAGAACCCACGTTTTAGCCCCCGCACCTACAGTCCCATTCCTATCTCCAGATAAGTTCCAATGTGATTACATCAAGTCAAACAATTGTCATTCTCCATTTTAACGTTCATTTGGCTGGATTTCCATTTTTCCTATCATAATTTCTGCTGTTGTGCAGGGCATATGTTTCAGTAATCTAGGTGGTTCAGTTTTGTAATTTTGATTGTTTAGAAAAGAAAATTGTTGCTGATGCCTAGCATATTGCAAAGACAGACCATATGGATGCCAAGAACATTTTCCCTTACACTCTGTCCATATTATTTCAATGTATGGTCTACATGTAAAGTAAATGAGTTTAAAGTGTTATTGCGATCGTTTTATTTGTGGACATAATGTTTGTTCGCTGGTTATGTTTGTGCATGCAGCTCTCTTGGCTTATAAAACAGTGCCAGGAACGAAGAAACTAAAAAAGTTGGTGCACCTTGCCTTACAGTTCCTTGCCATGCTTTTGAGTCTAATTGGCCTCTGGGCTGTTTGGAAATTCCATGATGAAAGAAAAATTGACCACTTATATACACTTCACTCTTGGTTGGGTATTTCTTGCGTCATGTTCTTCAGCTTGCAGGTAAGAGATACCAACACTCTTATGTGCAGTTTTGTTCTTCGTAACAAAAAATATATTAAAATGTAGGTCCTTCCCCTCCTAACTACTTACATTGAATCTCTGCAGTGGGCTACTGGATTTTGGACCTTTTGGTACCCTGGTGGATCAAGAAGTGGCAGAGCATCTCTCCTTCCCTGGCATGTCTTCTTTGGTGTGTTCATATATGTCCTTGCTATTGCCACAAGTGTTACAGGACTCCTGGAGAAGTCCATATTTATGCAGAGTGCCAAAATGATTGGACGCTTCTCCACGGAAGCATTATTTATGAACTCACTGGGAATGCTCTTAGTACTCATGAGTGCTCTTGTTATCCTTGCAATTGTTAGTCCTGGAACTGGTAGGATTGACACATACCGAGGTTCGTCTGAATGAGAAGTGCTTACCGTGTACTCAGAATTTTTCTTTCCGTATTCTGATTTGAATAGTTCGAGTTGAGGACAATTTGGCTCCTGTAAGAAGTGGTTCACTTTCTCCATTCCAGTAATTATAAGTTGATGGATCAAGATGACAAAATTACCTTTTCAGAATACAATTTATAAATGGAACATGATGGAATCTAAGTATGTATTTCTATTACGCCCGCGCACGGTGTTCTATGTGGAAGCTGGTGGCTGCGTGATTTACATCTATCTAGGCCTATGGCTAGTAGGGCCCTACGTTTTTCACTTCCAATCCTCCCATACGTGAAATAGTGTGACAACCTGTAGCATCACTGAAATTGCTCCAAATGTTCTCATCCTCCATAGTCACAACTCCTGAGACCATCCTCCAACAAACTTGTGCCGTCAAAATTTCCAGATGACACGAGATATGCAAATTTTTACAGCTATATTGCACATTCATGCCACCAAGTTAAATAAAAAAAGTGAAATGTGTTGCTTGATCAAACACATCCTGCAACGTTACCAAGCACTTGACATGCCAATGGATTGGATTGCCTTGGCAATGTTCAGCAAAGCACGAAGAATAGAAACGCACAGGAAACTTGTTTTCCAAGATGCCATGTACATAGATCCAGTTGAAGACATCTTTATCCAGACATTAACCTTAGGACATCTTTATGCAGACATTAACCGAATGACTTACAGAAATCCTAACAGGGAGGAGGAAACATCATCACAATTTTGTTCAACAGCAAATGACTAACGCTACTCATACAAATGATATGGAAATGCCAATCCAGTGTCAGTCGAACAGCCTACAGAAGATACCCACTAAACAGCACCATGTCAGCAAACTAGTCACTTCCATCACCCCTGAGTATCATAGATGAGGCGGACCTTTGCAAACCTGCCATAAAAAATAAGCATACAAGTTCAGTTTAACATTCCAGCAAATTTTCTAGATAATAGGGTGGCCAGTTTTTTTATAGAAAAAAATTACTGAACTGAACCAGATCCATGAGAACTAGTCAATATTGTTTTACTAGAACCAGCACACTTTCACTAACAAATAAGAAAATGCACCTTAAGCTAGTTGTGAACTTGTCATCACCACAGCCTCAAGGTAACAGTACAAAAGTAGCTACTTTCAAAGCACCGAGCCTTTCAAATGGACAATGTATTTCAATCAAGTGGATCCAATTATGTAAAATATACAACTCACAAAAATATGACAAATTGTCATTACAAGAACTTCAACACATATTAAAAAGTTTGTTCCTCTCACCTGTGTGGACTGTGGACATACACCTCAGTCACTATCTGAAGACTAGCATGAGATTGTTCATGTTTTTTTTCCCCAAACTATTAAATGTATTTCCTAACCGAGATTACTTTCAGTCTTGAAAGGCATGCAACAACAGTTGTGTTATTTTTCTAACTTCAGACATGCTTGGTTCAACTCAAGTTGTGGGAAGGGCTGATAAGGCTCTTTTCTTTTGGGATACAATTCATACAATGATAAACTTTAACATGAAAAAGGCAACAGGCTAGTTGAGTTCATTGAATTGGACAGGAGCGATCTCAAAAGAAAAACAGACAAGATTAAGTACATGATTTGCCAGATAAACAGCATGCATTATCAACAAATAAACATCCCTGCTCGCTTGTTTTCCGCCTAAATTGATACAGAAAATACACATAAGGATACCATTTTCTAAAATAATGTTACTATACAAAGGTCACAATACCAATATGATGTTATGTAGGGGGCTGTTTGGATTGGGGCTACAGATGGCCACGCCACACGCGCACTTGCCACACTTTGTGGCGCCGTAAATCCACGCCACACTTTTCTGCACTGCTTTGCTGTGGCGAGCACTGCCCCCGGCTGGCAACCAACAGCTACTTTTCTGCTGTGGCATCCACAGCTGTGGCATGGCAAACGGAGGCGGCAACCAAGTACACCCTTAGTTTTTCACCTTCCAATGGCCTCTACAAATCTAAACTGATGGAGATGCCATATATGTTAACAGAGACATTAGAATTAATTATCTCACTGGGATACAATCACTGAACTTTTCTCAAACGTCCAGCCACATCAAAATGAAGTTCATATATAGCCACATCAATAACAAAGTTCATATCAAATAAAGCAAGCCCATCTGTATGTTCTATGCTTATACTATTTTCCAGCAATGTTAAATTACTAATAAATTTTGCACAAGTGAGACAGGTAGGCACATGGTCAATGAAAATCCATTTACATTCTAGTAATTTATGTTCTTTGGTTGGTCTGATAGAAAATATTTCTCTAGTCAAATGCAGTGTCTTTAAGGCGTCGCTTAGGTGTCTGGGCGCACCTCCAATGCCTTGGGACGCCTTGGCCTTGTAGTGTCGCCTTGGCGCCTAGGCACATGGGCGCACCTCCAACGCCTTAGGACGCCTAGGCGCCTTAAAAACTATGGTCAAATGCTTTTTGTGTAATGGCAAGAGTCACAAGACCCAGATGGTGTAAATTGGAAGATACCTCATGTTGATGGATGAGATGCTAATGCTCCTTGGCAATCATTGCTCCATTGACATCTGACACTCCAGCTCTGCCCTTGCGCTTCCTCGAGTGAGTTACAGCTTTCGCAGATGGGTTCACAGAAGGATCAGTTGCTGGTACGATGTTTTGTCCTTGAACAGTGATTAACAAGGAAGCTTGATGTTGCGACTCAGATGCTACATGATCTGGTCCCCCTGCAGAGATTCAGTGACATTTAACACTTGATATTGTGACTCAGATTCCTGAAAATGAGGTACACTGTGTATGCAAAGGAAGATGTACCGTATGCTGTGTATGCAGCAGGACGCGTAAACTTTATAGGAGTAAAAGTAGTTAGGATTCTTGTTGGAGTACTGTGGGCTTCCTGGCTGACAGCTACTGTATCTTTGCTGTTTCGAGAAGATTTGATAGCAGTGATAAGATTTTCCTTCGATTTAACAATATCCTTCATACAAGTGTCACCTGTAGCTGCCACACCATAGTGACTTATTAGTTATCTACCTACAAATCAATTATCAATTCTCAATAGAACAGGTTCATCTGCACTTTCTTTCTAATCGGAACTAAGGTAAGATAGTTACCTAAAATTGACTTGACTGCAGCACGAGCTGCTTTCTGCTCTGCAATCTTCTTGCTGATTGCAGCTTCACCGGTATAGTTTCTCCCATCAATCACCACGGATGCAACAAACAGGGTCATGGGCTTTTCTTTAGGGGCTACGGTGTAAGAGGGTCCAATGGTTTTCTTCTTGACAGCAAACTCATTGAGAATAGATTTACAAAACACCACATCCTGAACAGCAGAAAAGGAATATATATCAATATATATTATTTTTTGGTTTCGTAAATAATACAAGGCAGATATGCATACTCAACACACAAACCACCGGCACGGCAACAGAAAGACACTTGTGCGCACGCATACACTACACATGCTTGTATATATTCAAGGCGACCACTATTTCATGGTATGTTATTTTTTGAAAGCCAAAATAATAATTTAGTATCATGCTCTGGTATAACATAATTAATAAAAATACATAAACGTCACTGCTCATGGAGTGAATGACGATAGACAACCAAAACATGCAACAGTTTCAGAACCATACCTCATCAATCAACTCAAGTGCCTCTCTAACTGTACCCACGTCTGTTGTTACCAATGTCTCATAGGCCACTCTGGCAGCATCCTGTTCCGCTTCCTTGCGGCGGCTAAAACTCTGAGTTGATGAAAACAGCTTACCCCCTACCTCCACTGTGCATTTGAACTTAAGTAGATGATACTCGCCTTCACTCTCAACATTGTAGATTGGCAACTTCTGATATGTCCGTTGAGCAAACTGCTGCAAGCGGTTTTTATGCATATGTTGCTCTGTTTACCATAAAAAAAAACAATCAGTAAATACTAAATAGAACAATCGTTAGGCAGTTTCAACAATTTCATTCTTTTCTCACAGGACCCTTGATTCCACAGAAAATACGTAGCAGAAGTAACACAGGAAGAATAAGACAATGAAAATAAATTTAAATAGACTAAAAACATAGATTAATTCTTATTGATTGATTTAAGTCGTCCTATAGGCCATAGGGAACAGATTGATGCACTATGACACGAGGTCAACCAGGCAACACAAAAACAAGGCATGATTTCAGCCGACTCCAAGTCAGATTGACTCCATACAAATCAAACAGTACACCTTTTAATTCAAATCATGATGATGCGAAACAAGAGGAACCATGTTACCCTTTAATTCACCAAGAATTGTGCCCTTTGCACTGACAATAAACTAAGATCCCCTAAATGCAGAAGCTACCGCGCGGCCAGCAGTGTATCTGACAAACAAATCAAACAGTCCACTCCAGTCCACAACACATGTACTAGAGATCAAAAGGGTCCAATAACTGAATTGACATTCGGTTCCTCACCACGCAGATTTTCCCCAAGCTCAACGGCACGCTCGGCTCTACCAAGGACGCAACGCCTCGATCCAGTTCCGCTGATTCCTCGTCACGGGGCAACGTAGTGCTTGGACACGAGGTGCGAACACTGATCGCTCCCTCTTGGAGGCTGCGCCGCCACCGGGAACCCTACCGCTACGCTCTGGGCGCGAGGATGCCCCGGCCCAGGTGCTCGATCAAAAGGCACGAAAAGGGAGGGAGGACGAGAAAGGAAGGGAGCTCACCAGGGAGGGAGGGAGACGGGGTCGCGGCGGCGGCGGCGGTGGCGGTGGAGGAGTCGCTGGCGGTAGCCGTCATGTCGGTGACTGGATACGGGGAGCGGTTGAGGGTTTCGACCTCCGTCGCTATGGGGGAAGGCATTTGTTATTTTCCTTTTTCTTTTTCTGGAAACTAATTAATTTATTTTTTTAGGGATGGAATCCAATTAATTGCATTATGGTCTTCTGAAAATGACAACAGGTAGCTCGCCTGGGGACTTAGAAAAAGTGCGAGGATGATGGTTACACAAGGACAGTGTTTAATAAAAAGGGGCTATTTTACTCTTAAAATTTAGAGTTTACGATTTTATTTTTGAATTTTAAAATGAAGACAAAGTTTATCCCTATTAAGGATAATATCACAGTATTTTTATTGCAATTTTACCCTGATAGGGGCAATGTCACACTTCAGTTTGAAAAACTAAGAATAAAATTGCAAAGTAAAAAAAAGCTAAAATCGTAATTGAGAGGCACACTAAGGGTAGAAACACAATAATCTCGTAATAAAAAGTTCTCATTGACGTACTAGAAATATAGGCAGTTGACGCACAGTAAACTATGATACGCAGGTCTTCAAAAGTGAGGAATTAATGCGGCATGATAAAACGGATGTATATGGATGAAAAGATGTTTTCAGAAATATAAGTCAAAGGGAGGTATGGCAATAAAAGTTGATGTTTGAGAGAGAGAGAGGTAGGAGATGTCATGAGGTTGAAGAAATTATGTGCCTTTTGTTCGGGCAGATGTTCGATTTAACAAAAATGTGTCCCTTCCTATCCTCTCCCATGTTATATAGCTCGATTTAATCAATATATTATTTATAGTCCCCTCATTCTCTATCCTCTCTCATTTTATATGGAGGCATTTATAAAAGCGATTCTTGTTTCGATGCCAATTCTGAAATCGATCTTCTTCTTCAGACTTTGCAAAAATAATTTTATTTTTTAATATGAAACTACCATCAAGTTCTCTTTTGAGATGTCCTTTAGTTAGAGCTGCAAATAGCTGCCTCTTAGGGTACCCTCCGACCCTAGTTCATTTGGTTGAACTAAAAAGGGTCAGAGGCAAAGCTAAAGATCGCTAATTTGCACCCCTACATTAGTAAAGCCTCTTTTTGAATTAAAAAAAAATCATATAACCTCTAGGTAAACAGGAAAGGACCGGACTGCCCCTGCCTAATTTCTCCTTCAGATAAGTCGACTTCCTTCTTTTTTCTCTGCCTACCGTTCGTGATTCTCATGTGCCCTAACCCTAAACTAGCGGGCGGCGCGTGGCTGGGCAAGCGGCGGGCGCACAGCATGGCAAGTGGAGGCAGCGCATGGGTGGGAGCGACATGTGGCACAAACGCTATGGCATGACGCGAGCGCAGCCAGGTGTTGCGTAGCGTGCGTAGGCTAGATAGGTGTTGTGCAGGTAGTCAAAGCTTAGCACGGCGTGCATCTCTACTGCAACGCGCGCACTACTAGCATTTGAAGCGTGTTTGCCATATCTTGATTTTGTTATCCCACACACTGCTAGTATTTTTGGTGAATGACGTGTTACTCTCTATTATGTTTATCCATGAGTGAGCATTAAACAATCTTATTAATAAAATTACAGTTTACACGTACTTTGATTCTGTCTCTTACATATTGCATGCTGCCAAATTTTTTCTCAAAATTATATTCATATCTCACTTGTCAAAATTTCAAGTGATATATGGTTCTCTTGTCAAAACAAATGCAAACTATAAATATAAAAAATATCTGTAAAACTTATATTCAGATTTTAAAACAATGCTATGCATATTTTAAATCATTTCAATTATGCTACAAACTCATTCAAGTATCTGATTTCATATTCATATTGCTTGTATTGTATTTACAATAGGACCAAAACTGCAAAGCTTTGGGCAGTCTGTTTTAACCGGTCTATCGTCTTGCAGATTTTTGCAATTTCATTCGCCAAACCGTAGGTTCCATAAAATGCCCATGAAACCCGACCTCTCGAGCGAGTCTCGACTCCTCTGCTGCCCGCCTGACCTCGCGCGCTTCGGCCCCCGCCAGACCTGCCGCCCGACCTCGCTGCTTGCCCGGCTCTGCTTGCCGTCGTGGGCCCGCTCCGCGCCGCCGCGCCGGCTCCCCCTCCGTTGCGCTGCCGCGGCCGGCTCCCCTTCCCTAAACAGAGGCTACGCGTTCGTTCTTTCTCCCTCCCCGTTCCTCTTGCTCGAGGGGTCGAGCGAGACCAGCCCGCCGGCGGCGCGCCCCACTCCGTCCCCAGGTGAGAACCGAGATCCCCCTCGCCATCCTCTAGAAAATCCCTCCCCTTCCTTTTGTTTTTGACAATTAGGCTGGACGTAGGGGTGATGGGTCGATCCCGAAGATTTTTTTCCCCAATTGGGGATGATATGGGGATTGGGGATATGGGAATTTTCATCTCTCGGAGGAGAGACTCTGCTTGCGTTAGGTAGGGCGGCGGCCCTACGTCGCCCTATTGCTCGGTCCGCCTCTGGTTGATCCGGCTTCCTTATGGAAAATTGACAGCGCGACCCGCATTTCCCTTTTCATAGGCGATGAACAAGGACTTCGATTTAATGCGTTTCCAGCCAGAAATACTTTAATATGATAGCCCAATTTATGTAGAGATGGCAATTTGATGTAACTCGATCCATTCCTTAGTTTTCCTTGTAATGTTCGGTAGAACTTGACCTCGTCCGTAGACAATAATATTGGTCCGCGAGTGGTCGCTTGGACCTAGTCTGGTGCAACTGTACAATTGCAGCATCAGTTCTTTAGTTTCTTTAGCCAATTGTTCAACTTGGGACCCCCAACTTGGTTAGGATTGACTTTGGAGTCATTGTCTTTACTTCATATTATCTTCCTCCATTTGGCAATGCTTCATGATGCTGCTCAAACTGTAACTAGTTTTAAAAATTCAGTGTTTCTTGGTTGACGTGAAGGTTAAACTTTTTGCAGTGAAGGCTAGAGTAAGAGAAGAACGGCTACGGGCATGGATAGGAACCAGGAGCTGGAAGAGATGACCCCGAATGACTTGGATCCACTTCTCGGGAGGGAGAACCAGGAGGCAGAGCCATCACCGCAGCTTTTGCCTCCAAGGCCAGCAACTGTGACCCCGCTGGAGATTGAGGATGAGGAGGCCGATGGCTCTTCTGCTGCCTGCTGCCGCATTTGCCTTGAGGCCGAGTCTGAAATAGGTGATGATCCAAAATGCTACCTGGTCAAGTTTTGTTATACCTGTTAGATCAATTCATCAGTTTATTTCAATTTGGGAATGTGTTTGTCGGATGGTAATTTTTTCCAAGCTGATTGAAGACAAGATTAAATAGAAACATGTTTATTTTGTCTCATACTGACTTGGCCTGTTAATCTAAAAACAGTTTTATATATGGCCTCTACTTGAGTATGCTATGATTTGGTCATAGAACATATGCAAGCAAATTGGGGTTAGAATGATCTCCGATCTGAACCATACCAAATGCCTCCTCAAATATTAAGGTTACCAACTGGGACCACAAGCAAGATGTAACAGCTGGCTAACTTGCAGAAGGCTGTCACTGTTCCTATGCTATGTTTATAGAATCAAAATATGGTTTTCCATTATTGTGGTATCAGCATGTAACATGGTCTAACTGATTTAAAAGTTGTCCTGGAGAAGGTCTGTTATGCTATTGTGAGTTGTAACTAGTTCTTTCAGTAAATTGCAGGAAAATAAAATTGATATTTTGCTTGAAATGAATGAAAATCATTCTGAAGATTATCCTCGTTGTTATGAAAATGAAACTAATCCTATGCATCCGGTCATATATTGAGCAAAATTTGATATATTTTTTGCTTATCTTTTGAAGTTGAGACTGTAGGAATGTTTAGGATAGGACGCATTTGTTGAGTAGCTCCTTGTGGGTACTGTTTAATCAACAATCAATCTCACTGGAGGTTTGTGATTCTGTTTTTGTTTTTGTTTTTGCTGCAGGTGATGAACTAATATCACCTTGCATGTGTAAGGGAACTCAACAGTTTGTTCACCGTTCTTGCCTCGACCACTGGCGGTCAGTTAAGGTACGCCTAGTCCATACCAAGTTTTCTCAAGCACATGATTTGTGCCTGACTTTTCAATGTCACTTTTAACACTACATGCCTCTAGGTTGAAGTCTTGTATGTCAAAATGCTTGCATAGTGAATATTATCATTAATTAGTCCTGTATATTGTAGGATGACCACTGGTTGAAGTCTTGTTTGCATAATGATTTATCATTTATCATCAATCAGGTCATTTATATTGTAGAATGACCAGTGAACGATAGTGCAGCCTGGACGTTAGATTTTGTTTTCCGTTGGTGACAGTAGATCACAATACCCAGATCTGAGATCTGTGCCTGATTAACCTTTTTTCCCTTTCAAATGGCAGATTCTGACATTGCAAAGATGTTATCAGAATCAGATTTTTGACATGCACTGGCAGTATTCTACCTGTTAGAAGTCGAGCCACATGGCTCGAAGCTTATCTTATCTCAGCTTGATGCGGAGGGTAATTGTGGAATGTAGAGTCTTGGCTGCAGTTTCTGTGCCACTTAGTGTCAAGTTATGTCAACTTCTTAAACCTAGGTTGACCTTGTGATCTTTAGTGATCTTTAATGATTTCCAGGTTTGATGTTATGGTCCCTGAACCGAATGATTCACTGTCATCCTCATTAATTTATTTCCTGTCAGATAAAGTGAATGAAACAATAAGTTATGTACTATTTCAAATTCTGATGTTGTATGCTTATTTTGTAGGAAGGATTTGCATTTTCACACTGCACAACTTGCAAAGCTCAGTTTCATCTTCGGGTGGAGACTTGGGAGGATAACTCATGGCGCAAAATGAAGTTCCGGCTCTTTGTTGCAAGAGATGTTTTCCTTGTGTTTCTTGCAGTGCAACTCGTAAGTTTTTAGTAATTGAACGCACTTTCCTTTCGCTTCTTTAACAAAATGATGTCAAATATCCTCTAGATTTCTCAATAGATATTCTCCTTAAGATTTCTCAGATACTACTTTTAAGGTTGTATACTATGAATGTGTTACCGTATGCCTTTTGAGGCATATATCGTTGCTTGTTTAGTTAAACAATGATAAAATGTGGATCCATACTCTGAATGATACAACAGTGCAGTGTATTCGATTATTGAAAAATATTCACTTATTTGTTCTTTCGCTCAGCTCTTAGATAGATAGTGGTAGGTAAATACTTGTTGAAGGCACAAGTACTGTGAAAATATATGGCAATTTTGGGTCATTTTTCTGTAAATTTAAGATTCATGTCAGTGAAACAATTACAAACTGTTGTCATTGTTGCAGACCATTGCTATTATTGGTGCAATTGCGTACTTTCTAGACAGGGATGGAAGTTTTCGGAACAGTTTCAGTGATGGCTGGGATCGCTTCTTGTCAAAGCATCCAATACCATTCTACTATTGCATAGGTAGGCAAATAATCTGTTTTCTTATGCATTCTCATAAAGCATCCATGCTGTTGATAACTGCATTCTGAACTATTAGTTATTATGTAAAGTACTTATTTCACCTCTGATCAAAGCGTACAATCTGTGGTTACTGCATTATCCCTGAACTGCAGGTGTTGTGGTATTCTTCGTTCTGCTTGGATTCTTTGGGTTGATAGTGCACTGTTCATCCTTCAACGACAATCAAGATCCGTGCCTAGCTGGTTGCCGGAACTGCTGCTATGGTTGGGGTATCCTGGACTGCCTGCCTGCTTCCTTAGAGGCATGCTTTGCCCTGGTGCTCGTTTTCATCGTCGTTTTTGCCATCCTCGGCATCGCGTATGGTTTCCTTGCTGCAACCATGGCTGTTCAACGGATCTGGCAGCGGCATTATCACATCCTGACCAAAAGGGAGCTTACAAAGGCAAGCAACTTCCTCAAATCAGTTTCCTGTGTCATCAGATGAAATGAAACTATGCATGTTCCATTCAGATACTAGGAATTCGAATCTCAAAACCATAGTCACCGGGATCGGGGTCGATGGCGCGTTCCGCGATCCCGGGACAGCGTCCCTATCCGAGAGTCGGGGTCGATGTCCCCCTTCTGGTTGAATCGCGGCCCCAATTCCGCAGAGACGCTTCACAGGCAGCGGCTATGTCATCCTCCGCATCAGCGCGCGTGAGGGAGGGAAGCCGCCGACGGCAGCGGCAGAGCTAGGGAGCGCTCGCAGCAGGCAGCGATGGCGAGAGCGAGAGCGAGCGAGCGCACGCACGCACGGGAGGGCAGGGGAGGGGGGAGGATCGTGTTTGGACGAGGCTGGTGGTGGCGCAGTGCTGGGAGCTGAAACAGGACGTAGGGTTAGGTTTGTCGATGTGGGCTGACTGGGCCTGGTGTAGTTTTGATTCTGGAACAAGATAATCGGAGCCAACACAGCCCATATCTTCCTTCCCATTTTTTTCATTTTTGTTTATTTCCTAACGCATTAAAAATATCCATATGAGGCTCATCGATCTGTGGCATCGACCCGGATTAGTTGGGGTCGCCTACCACGTTCCGAAGAGGTATACCTCATTCGTACCTCAATTTTTTCAAGTGCCGACTCTCGTCCCTCGACCCCATCCCTCGACCCCATCGACCCGGATTCGTGGTGACTATGCTCAAAACTATGGATCATAGTGGTTATGCATCTGATTTGGAAGAAAACTGCATTTCTCACGCCTGGATGTCTCATGTGCAGGAATATGTTGTGGAAGACCTTCACGGCAACTACACAGCACCTAAGCTTGATCCGGAGCACGAGGAGCGGCTGAAAATGCTAAAGCTGCTGTAGAGAGTTATCTGCGTGTTTCGTGCCAATCACATGAACATGGCTCGACCTCTCTTGACTCCAGAATCCAGATCAAGGAATGGGAATGGTCGTCTGGAGTCCTAGACCACTGTAAAAATGGAATCCTGATCCTGCCTATAACAAGCGCTGAGTTCCTTTGGAGTTTCAGTTTTACCTTATCGGTAACCAACGTCCAAAACGTGTAGTACAGTCTTTTTTTTCTGTTGTTTGGATTTCTGGAAGTGAATGATTGTAAGAACTAAATTTGTCATCTGAATTAGTCTTGTGATTCCCTTATGTGAAACACCAGAATAAGATCTGGTTCATGAATCTAACGCATCAACAGTTTGCCACTATGTATCGTCTTATTATTTTTCCAGGCCTTGATGTTTACACGGAGTAACCAGTGCGTATTACAGTTCTAAACTGCACATGCTCCCACGCTTGTTAGCAGTGGTAGAGTACATAAAGCTAGTAACAGCTATCCGGTGCCGGTGACGCCGAGATCAGGCTTGCCCTCCTCCTTGCCGGCGCCAAACACCGGGCCGCCCTTGCCGGCGGCGTCCTCGACCTTGTCCTCCAGCTTCCTGACGGGCAGCCCGCGCTCGTCCTCACCTGACCGGAGCTCGGTCCTTGGAGTCTGCTGGCTCTCTTGGGTGCCGCCGCCGGCGACGGGAGCGGACCTGTAGGTGGTCGCCGTGAAGGCGCCCTTGGGCTGTGCTCCTTGTGCGCCGGACATGGTGGAACGGTGGGATTGGTGGTGGGTGGGGGTGCCCGCGCGCTGGGTTCTTGATTAATAAGTACGCCTCTCGTGGCGATGTTCGTGCCATCTGTAGAACAAAGCTGCCACGTGGAACCGAGCTGCGCGGGGCGTCGTACGCGTGTATGCGATGACCATCCAGAAGCAACCCCCACTGAGGTGATTATACTAAAGCAACCCCAACAAGGCGTGCATGACGTCATGCAACCTCTGCTGCTTCTAGGCCGCATTACTTCCGATTCAAAAAAAAACCAATAGCAGAGCTACTTCATCCATTTCAAATTACATTACTGATTTTTTAAAATCACGTTTGACCGTTCTTATTCAAAAAACTTGTGCAAATATTATTTATCTTGTTATGGTTTTTTTTATCATTAGAGATATTTTAAGCATAATTTATATGTTTTTATATTTGCATAAATTTTTTTAAATAAGACGAGCGGTCAAATGTAATGTTAAAAGGTCAAAAACGTCATGTAATTTAAAATGGATGTAGGAGCATTTTCATTAACTAATTGCGATATACTGATAACATAATAATTCTATTAGTATTCGACTCATAAACTGCATCAGAATTTAAGACCACGATTGGGTGCGCAACATGAAAATATTAGGAACGGTTCAGAGATACGTAGCCCAAACTTTGTAACAAAAAATAAAATTAATAAGCCTGAGCCAGTTATCGCTCTCCAAATCTTTGTTCTTTGACTTGCCCTGCCTGATCAGGAAACTGAAAAGTGCCTTTTTGTTTTCGTAGTTTGGGGTCCCTACTTTTAGCTTGGTTGAGCATATTATTAGTTAAACACAACGTGCATTGTGTTCTGGTTCCAACAAATTGTGTTATTTGATCTATCTTTTTTCCTGCAAAGTTTTATTTGATCTTTTGAATTTGTAAAATGTAAGTTGAACTATAGTTTGTGTGAGCAATAAGCATGAAAGGAAAACAAATTTTGCTGGCATTACTTTCTTTTTGTTAAATATTACTTTTTTCGCACAAAAAAAATTACAGCTATCGGAAGTGATTTTTTCGGCTGCGCTGCATTACATGTTTCTTTAATCTCACCCTCTCTCATGCTCTCTAGTGGCTCGCTGCAGCTGCACAGCCACATGAATCTCTCCCGACTGTTTCACAAAAAAGAAAAAAATGTTGACGAATCTAGATGATGTGCCATCATCACATTGGGCTTCACAAACTACAGAAGTGGGAGGTGGATGACGAAGCTGGAGCCATCAATATCTCTAGCTGGGACCAATCTGCCTTATGCCTCCCACCTTAAGGTGCTGTTTAGATACAAGTTGGGTTAGGGAAAGGGAAATGGAATGGGAAATGAGGAGGTGGGTTGGGGTTAAGGAAATAAGATTATTTCCCTTTCCAATGTTTGGCATGCCTATGGATTGGGAAAGAAATGTATTTTTCTTATGACCAAACTACCCTTCACAAAACAAAACAAAATTCGTCTGTAGCATTTGTTAGCAGCGTTATCTGCATCAGCATAAATCACTTCAATTCAATCCATCTTCATTCATGATGTCTCCACCCGAAGGCTCCTCCACAAACACAAAAAAAAGGCAAAAAAAAAAAAGAAAATAGAAAGAAACTATCTGCTGGGGGACAGGATACGAGGCAGCAGCAAGTTCCTTCGCAACCCAAAGCTGCAGCAGGTGGCTTTGGAAGAATAGCGGCGGGCTTAAAAAAAATCCGTCGCTACAGACCCCCACGGGCCTGTAGGGGCGGTCTAAAACTTGAACCGGCGCTACACTCCTCTGTAGGGGCGGCCCGTATCTTCAGTCGCCGCTACACTCCTTGTAGGGGCGGCCCATGTCTTCAACCGCCGCTACAGCCCGCCGCAGCCCATGATTATAAAATAGCAAAACCCTAACCTATCCCCTCCCCTATCCCTTTGCTCAGCCGCACAACACGACGCCCCTCCTCTCTCTCTCTCTTTGCTCCCGCGACGACGGCGGCTCCCGTGAGGCTCCCACGAGCAGACCGGGCGGCGGCGACGTCCGCGAGCGGATCGTGCGAACGGTGGCTTCTCCTGCTCCTCCTCGACTCCCCTCGGCAAGGAGATAGTGTAGGCGCGTCCCCCTCCTCGGCGGGATCCGGCGCCGACACCCCGTCCTCGGCCGGATCTGCCGGCGGTGCCCCCTCCTCGACCGGATCCGGCGCCGACGCCCCCTCCTCGTCCGGATTCGGCGGCGGCGCCCCCTCTTCAACGACGAGCCCCTCCTCGACGACGACGGGCGACGCGGCTCCGTCGACAACTTCTTCATCCTCCAGATCCGACGGCGGTGCGGCTCCTCAGAGGTGTGGCGCGACGCCGGCTACTCCTCCCCAGACGCGGCGGCGGCTCGGCCTCCCCGACGAAGGCGCGCCTCCTCCTCTCCCTCCTCGTCGATGGTGCCCCCTCCTCTTCATCACGCTCGGGCTAGTGTCCATTTGCCGCGACGGCACCATGAAGTGCAAGCGGCGCCGGAGCAACGAGACCATCGTTGTCTAGGGTTTCGGTGAGATCCGGTGGCGCAGTGGTATGGCACGGTGTCCACGGCAGCGTGGTCCTCCTTCACGGCGACGAGTGGATCTGGACGACGGTGACGACATCGGCGGCTGCCGTGGCCGGAGCCGCTTTTTTATATATTTTCTGGATTCATCTGTAGCGGCGGCTGAAGTTGTGGCCCGCCGCTACAATGTTTTTTTTGTTGCGGCGGCTGTGCTGCATCCGCCGCCACAGCTGTTCTTCTGTAGCGACGGATGCCTAGCGGCGGGCCGCCATCCCCGCCGCTACAAGCGTTTTTCCACCGCCCCTACAGTCTGTTTTTGTGATAGTGCTTGGAGGAGCTTCCAGATGCTGCAATTGATGGCGGACAGGCACCACGTACCGCACCAGGCAGAAGCATCCACACGACGAGCAGCCAGAGGCGGATCAACCGCGTGTTTCTTGGCTAGGGTATCGTCGGCGACCCCCAAGCACAAGGGCGGCGGCTGACGAACTCAGATCTTGGTAGGCACTGCGAATCGCTGCGTGAGGCAAACTGGCAAGCGAGAATCTTGGTCACTGGTGGCCGGCGATGCGCCAATCGCCGCAGGAGGTGGCTGCCAATGTACGCGGAAGCTGGCAGATGATGGGCGGTACTCCTCGCAAAACTTGCCAACGCTCGTTCGCCGGAGGGGTAGGCGATGTCCATCTCTCATATCCCGGTCAAAACCCACCCTCCTCATTGGGATGGGATCCGTGGGAAATTCAGGTCTCTTTTCCCTATCTCTAACCCTCTTCATTTCCCTAACCCAAAATCCAAACATTGGATTAGATTCATCCCATCCTTCATTTCCCTAACCCAACCTTCATTTCCAGCAATCCAAACAGTACCTATTTATAGCATGAATCTGGATTTCCAGTCCATATTGCAAAAAAGCCCCCAGCTACAATCCCCCATGAGCTGACACTCCTATATTTAAAATTGAATGAAGGGAGTACTTATGTGTCCACACAACCCACTTGCTTATAGCGCCAAATTCTAATTATCACCTTTCTTGTGGGGAAAAAATATGATTGTCTCATTGGGGCTGGGTATCCCGGATGCCTTGTGCTGCCTTCCCGATGAAAAATATGCGGAACTTTCTTCATGACTTCATCTCGTGGCCTAGGCAACATATAGTTGATTTAGAGGAAGGATACGATTCATATTCTAGGCACAGTTTTTTGCGGGAAGCTTCACTCTTCAGCTATCCCACAGGCGCCCTATCACTGCACCCTGATTCTTTTTTGGCTCAATAATTTTGCAACATGGAGATTGATCCACCTGTTCCAAAAAAGCAAAAGGTAATATCCCCTACCACCAGCTTCAATCCAATCTCCAAGTCCACGTCTCATAAGTATAAACTTTCACTATAGCTCTCTTTCGAACTCGCATCAATACTAGATGTGCATACATGTCGACACCATACATAGCACGCTAGAATCACGCGTTTACTCATCCAAGATATTGTATGTTTTTGATAAGTAAGTATGGCTTCACAAACTCTAATAAATATGTAATGTTATGAAACTGAAGTGCAAGCCAAGATAGATATACACATGATTTTTCAATATATATCTGAATATGTATATATATTTATAACTAGTGTTTCAAAAGCTTGATTGGAAGCATGTACAAAGCAACTTGTTCTTGTGACTGAAAGGCGTAAAAAGAAAGTAGTTAGAGTGAATTGTTTTAGTTCTTACATGCACAGAACACATGTCTTTTCTTACCTCAGCCCCAACAATTTTAGCCGCGCCATAAGATCACTCGATTGTCAAAAGAAAGACAAAATATTCCCATATCTATTCAAGAATAATTTCTCTTTCGCAAACTAAAATATTCCAGCACTCAATATATATATAAGGTTCCCAGACATGCATCAATATGAGTTCTGAGATTTCAGAAAAACAAGAAAAAAGATTCTATTCCAGGTATGTCGAAAGCAATCTTACATCTCTAACACATCCAAGTGAATCTACATGCTACTAATTTTGGAACGAATATGAGCATTAGAAATTAATGTAGAGCTGGCCTCCATCAGAAAAGTGGTGCGAAAATGGAAATCAAAGCAATATAAAGGAAGGCAAGACAGCATAGCCACACTAGACAACTAAACAATTATGATAAGAGAAACTGACCTTAAAAAAGACACTTGTGTGCTGTTGATTGATATCTTTGATTTTATATGCTAAACAATGCCACAATTTCGGGAAGTGCTAGCTGTTTAGTTGTACCCACTGTTTAGTCATGCAAACTTTTGGTCTTCTCTAATATATTATGTTTTACGCCAATTATTATTGAAATTTTATCGGATGATTTATTTCTCGTTTATTTCATCTCTTGCGCTTTTGACACCTGAACATTTAACCCACTAGACCTTTATATTGTTACATTTTGGAATTGGGGGTATGGGAGAGATCAAACAAACAGAACAATCAGATCATTGAATTGAAGCATAATGCTTTGTTTCTCCAAATAGTTTAATAAAATTCAGTAAAGATATGCAACAAGACAATCAATAATTTAAGATGCTAAAGATGGGCATATACTGATGGAGACGAATAAGCACATACAATGCATGCATTCGCAAACACACACACACACACACACACACACACACACACACACACACAATGCATACACATATTATTTGTCTTGGTTATCATTTATGCATACAACTACAGCATTCGCATGCGAATATACATTCGTGTGACTCCTATAAATAGCTAGAGTTTGCTATCCGCGGACACCAATATATAACTAGAACACTCACACTCGACCAATATATTTTCTACGTATCGCTCCATCTCGTGTTGAACTAGATCGCCAATGACGGTAAGGCACTAGCAGCTCCGTGATGTACTTTTAATTTTTTGGTTCCGGTTTTTTCTTCGACACAACTGGCATCATATATAGAACAGCATAAGTTTTCTAGGGGCATGCTCTGCCTATATGGTCAAGGAATTCGTATCGGCTCGCTGTTAATCACTTGCATGTGAGATATATTCCTTGATAAGATTTTTTTTCTGCTTTGATTACTGGTCGAATTTGTTCCCAACATATATACTTTTAAAAGTTGAGTAGCAACTTGTATACTTGTTGATCCAAATTTCTGGAATGGACGGGGACAGAAGCAGGTTCGCTGCTGCTGTACTGTGTCTATAAATAGGTGAACAATTTGTGAATCCGTTTGAGCAAGGGACTACTAAACCAGATATACAAAAATTTAGTACACAATTAAGGTGTATGTAAGATGGACCTATTACACAGAGAAGTATTGCCTCTCGTACGCCATCCTACAGATCAGCGCTCAATGGTAAATTAAGATCCCATTCCTACGAAGCAGAGAGAGAATTGATATGATAGTTGTGCATACATGTTATACATCTATGTAATTAGCTGCTGTAGCCTGTAATGACTCATATATATAAGCATGGTTGTGGATGCAGACGCCGGCGGTGATGATCGGTCCGTGGGGCGGTCGCGGCGGCACGCCCCGCGACGTCCGCAAGGGCAACGGCAACCGCCCCCGGCAGCTGGAGAGCATCACGGTGCGCAGCACGGACAGCTACGGCGGCCGCATCAACGGCTTCTCCTTCGTCTACGTGGACCAGAAGGGGCAGTCCATCCCCGTCGGCATCTGGGGCTCCGCCACCAAGGGCTACGAGGACACCATCACCATGGGCCCCGGCGAGTACGTCAACCACGTCAGCGGCACCGCCGACGCCGCCGGCGTCACCTCGCTCACCTTCGTCACCAACACCGGCGTCGAGTACGGCACCTACGGGTACCCCTCTGGCACGCCCTTCAGCGTGCCGCTGCAGCAGGGCAACGGCGAGGTGCTCGGCTTCTTCGGACGCGGCGGCGACAGCCTTGTCGCGCTCGGCGTCTACGCCGCCGCGCGCAACGCCTTCTAGCTAGCCTAGTGATCCAAACCCACGAAAAATGCTTGGATATGCAGTACTTCACCGCTCCTAGCTAGTGAGGTACTAGCTGCAGAGCTACGTACATACCACTATTAGCTAGCTACCATTTCACTCATGATCGAAATAAGAAGAAGGTCGGTCGCAGGTGGTGTGCCATCGTGTCGACCCATAGATGTATTCGTAAGCATGCATTTGTAAGCTATGACTCAAGCTCTGCAATAACATTTATCTCAGACTGTATAGCTGTATGCTTTCCTGCTGTGAAACCAGTATGTGTGCTAAGTGTAACGATTATGTATCAGTTATGGGATATGACGATGTTCATCAACGGCCTTCACCATAATTTCTTCTTTTCTAACAGGCTGGAATATCGGAATATCGTTTCAGCATACACAATAAATTACGAACACTCTCATCATTCGGATCATTAATCGTCATCGAGGAAACAATTGGAGTAGCATTTAGAATATGCCTGTCGATCAAAGCATTAGGGGATGAACGCGTAGTTTTTCTCATCTTCCCATGTTCTAACCTGTCAGGTTTACTATGAGATTCTTGTAGATCAAACAGATATATTACGTACATTGCCACCCGGGGACATATATGCATGTAACCAATCGAATGTATTTGATGTCTCTTTGGTATTTGATGGCTCCTTGTTTCTCTATAGAATTCTCTACAGAAGCTGGTTCCAGCTTATCTACTCTTCACAACCGAATACAACGCCTAGTATAATGCTTGAGGGATTCGACCGGTGAAAAAGCTTGTTTAAAGTTTTAGCGACACCTCAACAGAATCTTTCCCTTTTTTTCTAAAACTGTGGAACCCCTTTTGACATTTCACATATATAGGAATCCTATATAGTATCAGGTGGCGTGCAAAGCAAAATTATTCTTGCTACAGATAGGGCCTTGTCACATTATTGCTGACTGAATCTTTCTTTGGCTTGAATAATTGGGGTGAGAACAATGGGATAAAAGGTGGAGGGCATCTATCTTGCAATCACCTTGAGAGGGTGCAGTGCAAGGCACAACATTTTGAATATGGGCGAAGAATCTGGCAGGTGCTTTCTTGGTCGTGTGTATGCATATAGCTATAACTGAATGGTGTTGAGAGGCATTGAATCGGGGAAAGAGTCTGGTAAGTGATCCGTATTAAAACAATGGAGCATAGTAATCAAGCCAATATTTTATTTGGGGTCATTAAACAAACAATGTAGAATTGTTGGAGGTAGTAAAATGGACTTTTCCTTCTTGTGAAAGGCAAAACATATTGAGTAGGGTATTATGAGTGTATCAATCAAACATGTGTGGCGATAACTTTATTAAAAGAAAGAAATGTCATAGGGAAATATAATCCATGACACATTTTTATTGCCCCCCCCCCCCCCCCCCCCCCCACCATTTTTATTGATAACATTAGGAAAACTTTCACTAGTGGAAAAACATACATC
Organism: Eragrostis nindensis; assembly: GCA_012490785.1. Classification (NCBI taxonomy): domain Eukaryota; kingdom Viridiplantae; phylum Streptophyta; class Magnoliopsida; order Poales; family Poaceae; genus Eragrostis; species Eragrostis nindensis. Next base: position 1,118,139 of record JAAXCT010000119.1, on the reverse strand, counting down.
CATGAAAAAAATGTTTTCGTCATGGTAGAAACAAAATTCATCATAAAGGATTACGTACCAGACGTTCTTATTTTTTCACTTTATGAAGGTTACCAGAGGTTCATTTGTACTTCTATGATAAAATGAGGTTTTGTTCTATGATACTTTTTTTTTTTTACTTTCGTCATAAATTCGTCACTCCAAAACTGCGTCATCGATTTTCCATGTTGAACCACAAAATTTCATCATAGATATGCCTTTGTCTTGTGACAAAATTTCATATCACGAGGAAAACATCATATGGATAAGTGCATTTCTGATAGTGATTTTTTAGATTAAAATAATGTTATGATAGCGTTTAGTTACATCGACGTCGTCCTTTGTATTCTCCTACCTTGCGTTTGTCCCATCTATCCTGTATGTGACACCCGTGTTGGAAATTGCATGTCCAGATTCTCAACAAGCCTGCATCTACAAAATCTGGTTGTGAATGTCACTGTTATTGCCTGCCTTCCTTCAATTTTTCATTTTCATCACCAGACCATTTGTCTGTGGAGGTCAGTTTCGTCTTATATATCTACTGGTTACCTTTTTCATTTTGTTTTTGAAAACCTATCTATAGTACTTGGATTCGGGCTGGAGAATTAATTTCTGTCATGTCAATATAAGGTTGCTTTTGACACTTCAAACTTGATGTTATTCCTACAGTATTCTAAAACGACCGGCACTTATTTTGTTCAGTGTGCCGAGGAATAATACATATTTGATGAACCAATGGATGAATAAATAACATTATAATGTGGAATAATTTGGTGCACAGAGACATTATTGCTAATTGGATAGACACATCTCTCGTGTAGAAGAGAACTAATTATGGCGTATATGGTCTCAGAAGTGGAAGGTGATAGAGTTATAAATTGCTCAAAGGATAAATAAAGGTCTTTGGAGCACTTGCACAAGGAACAATTCAGCACTTGCACATACATTGGAGCCCAGGTCTATAAATTGGCGATCGATCCAGTACTCTGCGTTGCATTGTCGTTCTGAATTTGCATTATACATACCACACAGCAAAAACAACAAACATATAATTAACCGGCGCGAGCATGTATCTACTTCAGAGAGAAGTTAGCACTGCGGCTAGCGGCCTAGCGTTACCCCTCGCCCTCGGTCGCCCAGCTAGGCCAGGCACCGCCGCGAGTTCAACGGTAAATTATAGGAAGTAAACACGGATGATTGAACTGTGTAAATAATTAATCTATTGTTCCATACTTACGTATATGATATATGCAGATGATGCCGGCGACGGCGAGCCGGGGGAGCTCGAACGCGGCGGTGAAGGTTGGGCCGTGGGGCGGGCACGGCGGGACGCCGCGTGACATGAACGCGCGCGTGCCGGCTGACCACCTGGAGAGCATCACGGTGCGCAGCATGCTGCTCCCCGGCGGCCACATCTGCGGGCTCTCCTTCGTGTACGTGGACCGCAAGGGCCAGTCCATCCCCGTGGGGCCCTGGGGCGCCTCCAAGGCCGGCGCCGTCGAGACCGTCGCGCTCGGGGAGGACGAGTACGTCGTCGAGGTGTCCGGCACCAGCGACGGCGCCGGCGTCACCTCGCTCGCCTTTGTCACCAGCTCCGGTGCCTAGTACGGGCCATACGGCTTCCCCCTCGGCACGCCCTTCAGCCTCTCGCTCCAGCACAGCAACAGCCACGTCATCGGCTTCTTCGGGCGCTCCGGCGAGGTGCTCAACGCACTCGGCCTCTACCTCGCCCCGCGCACCTAGCTATTAGTTACATGTTACGGTGTTGCGTACCCGTCATCAAATTAATGATCATTGCGCCTAGCATATGGGAAACAAGCCAGCATCTCCGGCAAGAAGTTGTGTACCCCTAGCTAGTTGGCAGCTAAACACTACGGAGCTGAGCTCGATTCTTGCTCCAATCCATGTTAATGTGTACGAGTGTAATTTGTGTGTCGAAGATACAGATCGATGTTCCCAATAACAATAAGAAACAGAAAAATATAGTTACCGCTAGTTTATGCGCACTCACTCTCTGTCTCTATTTATGCGCACTCACTCTCTGTCTCTGGAACAAGCTAGTTTTCGTCATCAGCTAGCTCTTTCAGCCTTTCGTGATGGCCACCGGGCAACAGTTTTCATGTATGTGACCCGCTCGCTTTTCGCTAGTTCTCTACTCGTGGTTTGTGCTTCTTAACCCATGGCGTTTGCTCCCTAGTGTGTGCTGGTGGTACAGTCGGGTCGGACAACCGACAACACACGTGTAGACTGTAGAGTGCTTTTGAAACATCCCCAAGACTACCATCTACCTCAAAATTACTGATGGGTGGTTGTTTGATATTTCGAGATTTTCACGTATGGTAATTTAAGATTTCTTATGTTTTATGCACTTTGAAAGTTATCTATTGGGGGATGTTTCGCTAATATATGTAATCCCTCCGTCCAGAAATATAGTGTACATTGTTGGCGCTGCTTAATACGAATATTTTACCGCCAACACCATTCAATAAAAGCCATCATACAAGGATAAAATGAGCATTCTTTTATATTAATGGCTCTCCACAAGTTTTGTTGGAGTATTTGAATGCAGGGAGCAATATGGACGAAATTCACAGGAAACGGGGGATAAAGCCCACCGGCCGGCCCAACCATAGGCCGGCCGGCCTGCTCAGGCTCCCACCGAGATCCAGCTCCTCCCCAGAGGCCTTCTACAACTTTCCCACGTAGAATTCAAGGCCCAGCCCAATATCAAACAACCGACATTCTAGAACATGGGCTTTTGGGCCTAAACTTGAAGGCCACTCCACTTCTACCGACTCCATGAAGAAACCGACCTGCTTACCGCCCTCAGGAGTCCATCAGAGCCGTCCAGGGAAGAGGCGGTGGCGAACCGACCACATCAGTGGCCGGCCGGCCCCCCTACTAGGCCGGCCGGCCGACCTTTGCTCCACCGACGTCCCAGCTTCGGCCAGATGATTCCCACCGACTCCAGCAAGCTATAAATAACACCATCCGGCTCCAGAAGCAAGACACACCTCATTTGATACTTCATTTTAGTCTTTTGGTAGTAGGATAGTGTTGCTAGGAGAGAGTGAGTGAGAGGGAAGGAGAGCTAGAGGCCCCCGGCATGTCGGGACTCTACTTCTTCGTCGCCTCCGGTATGCTCCTCGCCTGGGAGTAGTCGTCTTAGTCTTCCAGGCCGGGCAACATGTAAGAAGATTATTGGTCGGGCAATAAAGTAAGGTATTCTGCTTTATTTAATTGTGGGTTTCAGGTATGCAATGAGTATTTATTTATTGCATAGACTAGCTTATTAGGACGTCCTCGCTAGTTGTGACGATAGGTGTAAACGTGGTGTTTAGACCTAGAGTTATCCCTGATTTGCTCGTAACCCCACGGAGGATGGTACCGCGAGTATGTGTGACAGGCATACCGGTCTCTGTAATCCACCACGTCCGGGTTATTGTTTTTAGTAGGGAGGTCAATAGCACGTAGTTCCCCAAGTTGGTTGAACCTAATTCTCGAGTTGCTACCTTGGCATGCGTGTGCCCCGAAACAAATAATAGAGTAAGGACCTTACCAAATTGCCCAGCTACATAGCTTCTTATCATTAGATTGCCTGGCCAGAAGACCCTTTTAATTACTGCTGAAAACTCCGCTCCTGTGTGCCGCCTTTACGGATCGATACCTCTAGTGTTTAGGCTTTAGTACACTATACGTTCCCTGTGGATTCGATACCCTAGGAATACTCCTTGTGGTGAAAGCTACATCGGTATCCGTACGCTTGCGGATTAATTTCTGTTAGGCCTTAGGACTGCCAACATACATCTAGTTTTGTCCTAAGTCAAATTTTTTAAACTTTGACCAATAATATCTATAAAACCGTAAATATTGACAACATGACAATGCTTTTACTAGATTCATCGTGAAATGAACTTCATAATATATAACTATATTACTTTGAAATAATATATATTTATAGATATTATTGGTCAAAGTTTAAAAAATTTGACTTAGGACAAAACTAGATGTACACTATATTTCTGGACAGAGGGAGTAGATCTAGTTATTGTTAATTTACTTTGGGAGGCCAAATTTGGCAGATGTAGAAGTACGAAACTTAATATATTTTGTACTTTTACGAAGTAAATTTCACGGAACTGTTTCCCTAGCAAAATTATTACATGCTCTAAATTGCTTCATCACAAAATAAAATAGATACACATAGCTTTAATATATATTTCAATTTCATGCTAAGTCATAAAAACCGGACATTAGTGCAATATAGGTTCATAGCAAAAAATAATAACAACATCACACACATATGATTTATCGATAAGAGTTAAAAAGGCCATATAGGTAATTGAAGACTTTGCTCCCTCTCTGAGTTCTAAAGATTTGCTGATTGTCAGGTTGTTGGACCATATTTTGCTACCGCCAGCTCTTGCGAGCTAAGAGCAACTCCAAGAGTTCCCAATAGAGGCTCCCAAAATCTGTTTTTGGGAATAAAGTCAAAAACCGACCCTCCAACAGATTGCCAATCGCGCTCCCAATTTTCTCTCGCTCCCAAGCCAACCAGCCGGGTTGGCTTGCCTTCTTTCCGCCACCTCGTCCCGCTCCCAATCACTGGTTTCGCTCCCCGCGCCTTCCATCTCCTACAAGCGACACTTTGTCTCCCCTTTCCCCTCTCATTCCATGCCTGCAGTTTCCCAATCATGGCTGCAATCTGCCGAAGAGAAGAATCGTCGCCGCGCCCGTGTGGCCGCCGCGCCCTGACGGAGGTCGCAGGACTGCCGCGTCCAGTCGCATCCGCCACCTCGCTCCAGCATCCTCCTCCTCCTGCTCTTGAGCCTCACCCCCTGTAAACTCTAGGCAGCGCCGCCCCTGCAAAATTTTGCTGGCATTACTTTCTTCTTCGGTTAAATATTGCTTTTTTGCAAAAAAAATTGCTTGTTTGAAGAAAATTTTGATGGCATTTACAGCGATCGGAAGTGATTTTTTCGGCTGCGCTGCGGCTTTCTCTAATCTCACCCTCATGCTCTCTAGTGGCTCGCTGCAGCTGCACAGCCACAGGAATCTCTCCCGACTGTTTCACAAAAAAGAAAAAATGTTGACGAATCTCGATGATGTGCCACCATCACTTTTTTTTTTCAAGAGGATGGGCCAACTGAGGGACCCATCTGCAGCCATGTGTGCGGGAGCCGACGTGAGGAGCTGTAAAGGCTCAGGCCTGCTCCCGATGGTGCGCACGCGGGTCGAACCCGGGTGGGTAATGCTCACGGCAAGAGCGTTACCAACCGAGCTGAGCTCGGTTCGCTTACAAACTACAGAAGTGGGAGGTGGATGACGAAGCTGGAGCCATCAATATCTCTAGCTGGGGGCCAATCTGCCTTATGCCTCCACTGAATCTGGATTCCCAGTCCAGATTGCAAAAATGCCCCCAGCTACAATCTCCCATGAGCTGACACTTATGTGTCCATACAACCCATTTGCATATAGCGCCAAATTCTAATTATCACCTTTCTTGCGGGGAGAAATTATAATTGTCTCGTTGGGGCTGGGTATCCCGGATGCCTTGTGCTGCCTTCCCAATGAAAAATATGCGCAACTTTCTTCATGACTTCATCCCGTGGCCTAGGCAACATATAGTTGATTTAGAAGAAGGATACGATTCATATTCTAGGCACGGTTTTTTGCGGGATGCTTCACTCTTCAGCGATCCCACATGCGCCCTATCACTGCACCCTGATTCTTTTTTGGCTCAATAATTTTGCAACATGGAGATTGATCCACCGGTTCCAAAAAAGCAAAAGGTAATATATATCCCCTACCACCAGCTTTAATCCAATCTCCAAGTCCACGTCTCATAAGTATAAACTTTCATTATAGTTCTCTTTCGAACTCGCATCAATACTAGATATGCATACATGTCGACACCATACGCAGCACGCTAGAATCATGCGATTACTCATCCAAGATACTGTATGTTTTTGATAAGTAAAGTATCGCTTCACAAACTCCCATAAATCTGTAATGTTATGAAACTGAAGAGCAAGCCAAGATAGATATACACATGATTTTCAATATATATCTGAATATGTATATATTTATAACTAGTGTTTCAAAAGCTTGATTGGAAGCATGTACAGAGCAACTTGTTCTTGTGACTGAAAGGCGTAAAAAGAAAGTAGTTAGAGTGAATGGTTTTAGTTCTTACATGCACAGAACACATGTCTTTTCTTACCTCAGCCCCAACAATAGCCGCGCCATAAGATCACTCGATTGTCAAAAGAAAGATAAAATATTCCCATATCTATTCAAGAATAATTTCTCTTTCACAAACCAAAGTATTCCAGCACTCAATATATATAAGGTTCCCAGACATGCATCAATATAAGTTCTGAGATTTCAGAAAGACAAGAAAAAGATTCTATTCCAGGTGTGTCGAAAGCAACCTTACATCTCTAACACATCCAAGCAAATTTACATGCTATTAATTTTGGAACGAATATGAGCATTAGAAATTAATGTAGAGCTGGCCTCCATCAGAAAAGTGGCGCGAAAGTGGACATCAAAGCAATATAAAGGAAGGCAAGACAGCATAGCCACACTAGACAACTAAACAATTATGATAAGAGAAACTGACCTTAAAAAAGACACTTGTGTGTTGTTGATTGATATATTTGATTTTATATGGTAAACTATGCTACAATTTCGTGCAATTTTCTAAGGCATGTGTCGTGAAGTGCTAGCGTGGTTAGTACCCACTGTTTAGCCATGCAAACTTTTGGTCTTCTCTAATATATTATGTTTTATGCCAATTATTATTGAAATTTGATCGGATGATTTATTTCTGGTTTATTTCATCTCTTGCGCTTTTGACACCTAAACATTTGACCCACTAGACCTTTATATTGTTACATTTCTGAATTGGGGGTATGGGAAAGGTCAAACAAACAGAACAATCAGATCATTGAACTGAAGCATAATGCTTTGTTTCTCCAAATAGTCTAATACTCCCTCCATTTTTAATTATATGACGCCGTTGACTTTTTCGTTGAACTTTGACCAACAATATAGATTTAAATAATTATTTTTTGAATGTAAAATGAATATTATTGAATTCATCATTAAAAGCACTTTAAGGTTAACTTATACACTTAGCTATTTACACAAATATTTTGAATAAGACGAACGGTTAAACGTAACGAAAAAAGTCAACTTCGTCATATATTAAAAAACGGAGGGAGTAAAATTCAGTAAAGATATGCAACAAGACAATCAATAATTAAGATGCTAAAGATGGGCATATACTGATGGAGACGAGTAAACACATACAATGCATGCATTCGCAAGACACACACACACACACACACACACACACACACACACACACACACACACACAATGCATACACATATTATTTGTCTTGGTTATCTTTTATGCGTACAACTACAGCATTGGCATGCGAATATACATTCGTGTGGCTCCTATAAATAGCTAGAGTTTGCTATCCGCGGACATCAATATAACTAGAACACTCACACTCGACCAATATATTTACTACGTATTGCTCCATCTCGTGTTGAACTAGATCGCCAATGACGGTAAGGCACTAGCAGCTCCGTGATGTACTTTTAATTTTTGCTTCTGGTTTTCTTTGACACAACTGGCATCATATATACAACAGCATAAGTTTTCTAGGGGCATGCATGCTCTGCCCATATGGTCAAGGAATTCGTATCGGCTCGCTGTTAAATCACTTGCATGTGAGATATATTCCTTGATATCTCATCTCCGAAGATTTTTTATTTCTGCTTTGATTACTGGTCGAATTTGTTCCCAACGTACTTTTACACGTTGAGTAGCAACTTGGTACTGTGTCTATAAATAGGTGAACACTTTGTGAATCCGTTTGAGCAAGGGACTATACCAGATATACAAACATTTAGCACACAATTAAGGTGTATGTAAGATGGACCTATTACACAGAGAAGTATTGCCTCTCGTACGCCATCCTACAGATCAGAGGTCAATGGTAAATTAAGATCGATCCATCCATATGAAGCAGAGATGCTTGAGCGACAGATATGCATACATGTTATATGTGTAATTAGTTGCTATATATAATAATGACCTACATACATATATGCATGGTTGTGGGTGCAGTCGCCGGCGGTGATGATCGGTCCGTGGGGCGGTCGCGGCGGCACGCCCCGCGACGTCCGCAAGGGCAACAAAAACCGCCCCCGGCAGCTGGAGAGCATCACGGTGCGCAGCACGGACAGCGACGGGGGGCGCATCAACGGCTTCTCCTTCGTGTACGTGGACCAGAAGGGGCAGTCCATCCCCGTCGGCGTCTGGGGCGCCGCCACCAAGGGCTACGAGGACACCATCACCATGGGCCCCGGCGAGTACGTCAACCACGTCAGCGGCACCGCCGACGCCGCCGGCGTCACCTCGCTCACCTTCGTCACCAACACCGGCGACGAGTACGGTACCTACGGGTACCCGTCCGGGACGCCCTTCAGCGTGCCGCTGCAGCAGGGCAACGGCGAGGTGCTCGGCTTCTTCGGCCGCAGCGGCGACAGCCTCGTCGCGCTCGGCGTCTACGCCACCGCGCGCGACGCCTACTAGACGGCCTAATGATCCAAACCCACGAAAAATGCTTGGATATGCAGTACTTCACCGCTCTTAGCTAGTGAGGTACTAGCTGCAGAGCTACGTACCACTATTAGCTAGCTACCATTTTCACTCATGCATGATCGAAATAAAAAGAAGGTCGGTCGCAGGTGGTGTACGTGCCATCGTCGACCCACTGCATAGATGTATTCGTAAGCATTTGTAAGCTATGACTTGATCAAGCTCTGCAATAACATTTATCTCAGATTGTATACATGCATGCTTTCCTGCTGTGGAACCAGTATATATATGTGTTAAGTGTAACGATTATGTATCAGTTATGGGATATGACGATGTTCATCAACAGCCTTCACCATAATTTCTTCTTTTCTAGCAGGTTGGAATATCGGAATATCGTTTCAACATACACAATAAATTACGAACACTCATCATTTGGATCATAAATCGTCATTGAGGAAACAATTGGAGTAGCATTTAGAATATGCCTGTCGATCAGAGCATTAGGGGATGAACGCGCAGTTTTTCTCATCTTCCCATGTTCTAACCTGTCAGGTTTACCATGAGATTCTTGTAGATCAAACAGATATATTACGTACATTTCCACCCGGGGACATATATATATGCATGTAACCAATCAAGAAAGATATGTAACCAAACATGATGAAAGTAACGTCAGATTATACAGAGACTTGAAGTTACATACGCATGTTAAGAAGGAAGATGCCAACCGAACCGGACGATCTTCATCGTCCTCAGATCACTGTGATAGAAATTTGCATTATTCATTATATTACTCGTAGTTTACAAAGGCTAATAATCTTTTGTAGCCAGATCAGCAAACAGGAAATTACATGGATATTTATTTATTTGTTTCAAAAGAACAAGGAAATTCTTCCCATCCATATAGCAAATACATGACCTGTGCTTTATGACAGAGAGTATAGTAAATTAGGTACCCTTTTTTGGAGTCGCTTAAATCGAGTTACAACCGAGACGTCGTCATAATTATTTTCTTTTTTCAACCCTGTTAGCTTGGTTGCATTTTCAATTAATTTATGTTTTGATAAACGAGAAGATGTTCAGTGTGACTATTTAGTATTGGAGTGTCTCTTTTTTTTTTTTGTGAATGTATTCGAGTGTCTCTATGATTGCCTTTCTTTCTTTGAATACTTTTGGCTCCTTGTTTCTCTATAGAATTCCCTACAGAAGCTGGTTCCAGCTTATCTACTCTTCACAACCGAATACAATGCCTAGTATAAATCTCTTGAGGGATTCGAACAGGTGGAAATCTTAGCTTGTTTAAAGTTTTAGCGACACCTCAACAAAATCTTTCCCTTTTTTCTAAAACTGTGGAACCCCTTTTGACATTTCACATAGGAATCCTATATAGTATCAGGTGGCTTGCCGAAAGAAAAATTATTCTTGCTACAGATAGGGCCCAGAACCTTTCATTGTCACATTATTGCTGACAGAATCTTCTTTTGGCTTGAATAATTGGGGTGAAAACAATGGGATAAAAGGTGGAGGGCATCCATCTTGCAATCACCTTGAGAGGGGGCAGTGCAAGGCACGACATTTTGAATATGGGCGAAGAATCCGGCAGGTGCTTTCTTGGTCGTGTGTATGCATATAGCTATAACTGAATGGTGTTGAGAGGCATTGAATCGGTGAAAGAGTCTGGTAAGTGATCCGTATTAAAACAATGGAGCGTAGTAATCAAGCCAATTTTTTTATTTGGGGTCATTAGAGAAACAAATGAATTATATTGTTGGAGGTACTAAAATGGTCTTTCCTTCTTTTGAAAGGCAAAATACTGAGTAGGGTATTATGAGTGGATCAATGTAACATGTGTGGCGATAATTTTACTAAAAGAAAGAAATGTCATAGGGAAATATAATCCATGACACATGTTTACCCCCCCCCCCCCCCCCCCCCCCCCCCCGATTTTTTATTGATAACATTAGGAAAACTTTCACTAGTGAAAAAACATACATCCATGAAAAAATGTTTCGTCATGGTAGAAGAAAAATTCATCATAAAGGATTACGTACCAGACATTCTTGTTTTTTCACTTTATGACGGTTACCAGAGGTTCATTTGTACTTCTATGATGAAATGAGGTTTTGTTCTATGATACTTTCTGTTACTTTCGTCATAAATTCGTCACTCCAAGACTGCGTCGTCGATTTTCCATGTTGAACCACAAAATTTCATCATAGATATGCCTTGTCCTGTGACAAAGTTCAGTAACATCACGAGGAAAACGTCATATGGATAAGTGCATTTCTGATAGTGATTTTTTTAGATTAAAACACTGTTACGATAGCGTTTTAGCTTGCTACTTCTTTACTTACAAGAAGTTGTATTTTGATTTTGTTACATCGACGTCGTCCTTTGTATTCTCCTACCTTGCGTTTGTCCCATCTATCCAGTATGTGACACCCGTGTTGGAAATTGCATGTCCAGATTCTCAACAAGCCTGCATCTACAAAAACTGGTTGTGAATGTCACTGTTATTGCCTGCCTTCCTTCAATTTTCCATTTTCATCACCAGACGATTTGTCTGTGGAGGTCAGTTTCGTCTTATCTTTACTCCTTATTATCTGGCTTAACAGTCCACTCCCGTGCGACGTGCCTCGCGCGTCTACAAATCAAAAATTCGGCGCCGACAGGTGGGATCGCCTCCTCTCCGCGCATCGTCTCGCACGCCTTTTCGCTCGCATCGTCTCGCACACTCCGCCGTCCGCACGCCGCCTTGCTCCTCCCCGCCTCACGCAGGCGGTCCTCGCGCGCACGTCCGCACGCACGCCTCGCTCCGTCGCTCTCTCTTCCCTCCCCGTCCCGACTTCTTTCAAGTTCTTTCCTCTCCCTCACCAAACCCTAGCCGCCGTCCCCAACAAATCAAGCTGCCGCCTCCCTGCTCCCCGGCGTCTTGCTGCGAAAGAACAGCAATGGAGGCTTCGTCGCCGGAGGAGAGGATGAGGAGCGCGGCGAGGGAGGCGAGGAGGAGGAGCGGCTGGGCCCCGCGTCGGGCCAACGACGGCGCGAGGGGGAGGCCGACAGGTGGGTCCCGACCCCGCCGTCTCCCAGTTCTTCGTCTCCTCCAACGCCGGCATCGCTCTGTACATCTTCCTGTACATCTTCCTCATCATCACGCCCTTCATCGGTTAGCTCCGCTGCAGCCCCTTCTCTGCCTCCCTAATTTATTTTTCCCTACTCGGTTTTGCTTCTTATTTTTGTGATGTTCGGGAACTGAGATTAGTCTGCTGTGCATTGATTCCCTGTTTCGTTCTCAAGCAGTGCTGTGCCCTCTGCACTACTACCACCAGAAGCATCCCGTCAACCTGCTCCTGCTTGGCCTCTTTACCGTCGCCATCAGCTTTCGCATTTTTTGGCATGACATGCGCCTTCACCATGGCAACATCTTAGCTTTCATTGTTCATTTCTTACTTGCTGTAAATTGTTGTTCCATATGACCGCGTGACTGAATTTATGCAGTTGATTCAGTTGAGTCCCTGAAATAGTATTAGTAGTTGAATTTGTTGGTTATTATGATGATTGTTCATTAGGTATCCCCTACTTTCGTGACCTGTTTCTGGATAACTGGATCCTTTCATTTAATATACGTAAGCATTCAAAACATTTTGCAAGTGGATGTTGGATAGAATGATCAGGATTCACTAACAGTTATCACGGGGTGTATGTTGATCACCACCGCTAGCACATAATTGATATGGTGGTGGTGGTGTATTATGCTACTCGGAATTAATGACGCTTTCATAGAAGCATGTTGTGTCGCTTTTTCCATCTACGACATAATCGTGCTGCAGAAATAGAACTCACGTCATCTCTCTGTAGATATGTCGATCATATATATCTAACGTACCGGCAGCTGACGTTGTATTCTCCCATTGTTATTGTCTAGAATGGTCTCCAGTGCCTGCTGAAATTTTGCAATTCTGCGGGATATTAAGCAAGTGGCGGCGATGGAAGTGGTCCGCCTCCCTCTCCCCCTCCACTGTGTCGTCGTGGTCCTCCTCTTATCGCCGACACCGAGGTGGCCGGGCGTCTTGCCGGGCGCCGCAAACCATCAGTGTTCACTCACCACTTGCCGGGCGCCGAGGTGACCGGTGCGTATGATCTTGTTGTTCTAATAGTTTTTCTCTTCTTTTATTTATCGCCTTAGAACAATGCCTCACTAAGACTGTACATGCTGTTTACCAGCGATGGAAGTGATATGCCAGTTTCAGAGCACTCCCAGTCAAGCCTCTCATGCTTATCGAAATGTTTATTGATCTGTATGTAGTAATAGATAAAACCATGATTACTTAGTTTCTGCTACTTGCTTGACTTAAGGCAACATCGACAATGCATACCATGCAATCAGAACGTGCGTCACTTGTACTCTATTTTCTTATGTTTTTTGTTTATACCTCATGGTCTGCTGTAGACCTGTAATTCTTTTCTTTCTTTCCACCTGAAATATATGTTGCTTGTGTGGTCTGAAATCTGATTATTTCTTTTGTCTCATTTATGGTTTGATTCAGCAGCGCCCACAGTGAAGATTTCTCCATGTGTTATCAAGGTACATTTTGTAATTTTATTTAACTGCTGATTTAAAAATTAATAAAATTTCTTCTGAAGAAAGCTAGCCTTCAGGGTGCAACATTATACTTAAATTTTAATATGATGCACTAAAATACTTGAAAGACTTGTGATTATAAGAGTTTTTGACATACTCAGTTCTATAACTCCATGGCCATAGATTACAACAGGATGCCTACTGATTCATCACTACTGAGTTTCTTCTGAATTATTCTAATGCAGGTGGTGATTACCGAAAGAAAGAGGAGCTGACCGTGTCAATTATATGAAGTTGCTGCTAGGGTTCTTCCATTCAGGCCATCACTATCAGCCAAATCTTTAAAAAATCTTTAGTCGTGGTGAAGCCACGCAGTAGGTGAACATTCTTGGTTGTTAAGCGAGTGCAGTCACTGTAGATGAACATGAAGTCTTCTATTTTATTTCATCCTATTATTCATCTAATCTTATTCTTTTGTCCCTTCTTGGTTCAGTGAGTGCAGTCAGAGTGCATTCTGCTTGGTTGTTTAGTGAGTGCAGTAAGGGCTGTTGCTAGCCCTCAGCCATCGTCCCCCGCCATGGTATTTATGTGCTTCTTTACCATCATAGTATCATATTCTGCCTTCAGAATTGTTTTTCCATCCTCACTATATTTTCATTCCTGTTTTCAGTGAAGCATCAGGAGAGAAGTGTATTGAAGGTAGTCCACCAGGATTTATGTTCACCTTCCTTTGATATGATAAAATCAACTCTAATTCTTCGTTGGGATAGTTTGCACGTGCATGTGTATACTATATATTCATTTCTATTTTTATAGAATTTACTTCCATTAGATCATTTATGCAAGATATGATACCTTTGACCTCCCCCGGAATAGTCTTTTAATTATGCATACACATTTATACTATATAGTGCCATATTCACTTTCATATTGTAACCATGGCAAAATTCTGCCCAGAAGTGCCTTTTCTGGAATTTCTGCTCATAATAAAATTCATCTGAATCTGAAAGAAACATTACATACAAATTGCAGTGCCTTTCTTATCTCAGTCATGGCAAAATACCCAGGAATGACAGGCTTCTAGGATTTCGACTCATCTAAAAAGATTTATCAGAAAAAAGTTACATATAAGTTGTAATGCTTATATTCCTAGAGTGCAAGCCTATGTCCATTTCATCCACACTCAATGGTTCCGTCCCCTTCTTTTGAAAAAGTACTAAAAAACTCGGCCGGGGGGATTGACCTCCACCCGCGGTATTGTGTTAAGAAGAAGACAGCCTTCTCACACCGGCCGAGAAAATTCCCGAACCCCCCTCCCACCCTTACACAGGACCCGCTCCCCAGGTGAGACTGGGCCGGGGCAAAGCACCGTAGCCCAGCTGGGCCGGGTTTCCAACCATGCTTTGGGAATTGGGAGAGGCGAGGGAATTTTTTTAACCTCAGTCCGAAATTCGCTCCCACCGGGAATCGAACTCGAGACCTGAGGAGGTGCCGCTGGAGCTCCTAGCCAACCGGCCACAAGTCCTTTGGCATTTTGAAAAAGTACTAACTGTTGCGTTAATTTTTGAATTGTATTACCTATACTTTTATTTAATGGATTGTGCTAATTTTACAGGTGTTAAGTCTGTTTTGATGAATATGTTCATTCATAGGTTAAGATAAAGTGAAAGACAAAAGAAACTTTGAATTATTGAAATCAATCCATCATGAGTTTGGTGTGCTCAGGATTCCATGGAGTAAAAGTAAATTTTTGATCCTTAATTTATCAGTAATACTCTGTTGTTTAAACGAATTTTGGGAGGTCCTCATTTCTTTTCGGTTCCAATTATCATATTGTACATCTATCATATATCTTTTCTTTGAAGCATTTCTTGAGGGGGAGTGTTGCTGCCAGCAAGTGCATGACGGTGCACTTGGGCACAACAGAGTGATGGTGGTTGACAGACGGTGCACTTCGGTCATTGTGACAGCCACAACAGAGCTTTGGTCGTGAAGGTGGGATGGGTACGGCTCCATGCTGATCATACAGGTTTTTGGGCACAACAGAGTGATGGTGGTTGACTGGATGACCTGCCACACATTTTTTTAGGCCTGTATTTTTTTCTCTTATGGTGAACGTAAAGAAGCACAACTTTTGTCATTGAAATATTTTCAATATTTTTTTTATCTTGGCAGCATTGGAATTTTAGTTAAAAATGTTAATAGTGAAAACACTTCCTGTTGGATATAGTCACTCTTAACCTCCGGAAAAGAATGTAGACATGACACGCTAACTTTTTGGATGACAACGGCTGTATTTTGTACATCTTTCAAGAACCGCAATGTGCGAGGACGTGATGTGCTATAAATGAACATCTGTTGAATCTATTGTGTCCCAATACAAATTATACAAATTGTTGGACAGTTTCCAGAATGGTTGTTTTAGTTCATATTACCCTGTTATAAATATTGTTTATTACTTTGTTATAAAGTTGTCAATCATAAAGTTTAAAACAAAAAATAATATTTTTGTTGGATTTTTTTCGTCATCCCCGTTGCAACGCACGGGCACTTTTGCTATATATCTAATGGACCTTTTTCATTTTGTTATTCGGGCTTGAGAATTTCTGTCATATCAATATAAGGTTGCTTTTGACACTTCAAACTTGATGTTATTCCTACAGTATTCTAAAACGACCGCCACTTACCTTGTTCGGTGTACCGAGGAATATTACATATTTGATGAATCAATGGATGAATAAATAACATTATAATGTGGAAAACTTTGGTGCACAGAGACATTATTGCTAATTGGATAGACACATCTCTCGTGTAGGCTTCATGGAAGCCAAATTTACTGGGTCTGAAGAAGAGAATTAATTATGGCGTATATGGTCTCAGAAGTGGAAGGTGATAGAATTATAAATTGCTCAAAGGATAAATAAAGGTCTTTGGAGCACTTGCACAAGGAACAATTCAGCACTTGCACATACATTGGAGAGCCCAGGTCTATAAATTGGCGATCCAGGACTCTGCGTTGCATTGTCGTTCTGAATTTGCATTATACATACCACACAGCAAAAACAACAAACATATAATTAACCGGCGCGAGGATGAATCTACTTCAGAGAGAAATTAGCACTGCGGCTAGCGGCCTAGCGTTACCCCTCGCCCTCGGCCGCCCAGCTAGGCCAGGCACCGCTGCGAGTTCAATGGTAAATTATAGCAAGTAAACATGGATAATTGAACTGTGTAAATAATCTATTGTTCCTTACATATATGCAGATGATGCCGCCGAACCGGGGGAGCTCGAACGCGGCGGTGAAGGTTGGGCCGTGGGGCGGGCACGGCGGGACGCCGCGTGACATGAACGCGCGCGTGCCGGCTGACCACCTGGAGAGCATCACGGTGCGCAGCATGCTGCTCCCCGGCGGCCACATCTGCGGGCTCTCCTTCGTGTACGTGGACCGCAAGGGCCAGTCCATCCCCGTGGGGCCCTGGGGCGCCTCCAAGGCCGGCGCCGTCGAGACCGTCGCGCTCGGGGAGGACGAGTACGTCGTCGAGGTGTCCGGCACCAGCGACGGCGCCGGCGTCACCTCGCTCGCCTTCGTCACCAGCTCCGGCGCCGAGTACGGGCCATACGGCTTCCCGCTCGGCACGCCCTTCAGCCTCTCCCTCCAGCACAGCAACAGCCACGTCATCGGCTTCTTCGGACGCTCAGGCGAGGTGCTCAACGCACTCGGCCTCTACCTCGCCCCGCGTACCTAGCTAATAGTTACTGTTGCGGTGTTACGCGTACCCGTCATCAAGTTAATGATCATTGCTCCTAGTATATGGGAAACAAGCCAGCATCTCCTGTAAGAAGTTGGGTACCCTAGCTAGTTGGCAGCTAAATTAAGGAGCTGAGCTCGATTCTTGCTCCAATCCATGTTAATGTGTACGTGTGTTTGTGTGTCCAAGATACAGATCGCTGTTCCCAATAATAACAAGAATCAAAAATTAATAATTACCACTAGTTTATGCGCACTCACTCTCTGTCTCTCGAACAAGCTAGTTTTTCGTCATCCACTAGCTCTTTCAGCCTTTCGTGATGCATGGCCACCGGGCAACAGTTTCAAAAATGTTCCTGAATCCTGCATCGGCAGTCATGTGACCCCGCTCGCTTTTCGCAGTTTGTGCTTCGTAGTAACCCATGGCGTTTGCTCACTGGTGTGTACTGGTTGTACAGTCGGGTCGGACAACCGACAACATACGTGTAGACTGTAGAGTGCTTTTGAAACATCCCCCGAGACTACCATCTGCTCTCAAATTACTGATGGGTGGTTGTTTGATATTTTGAGATTTCACATATGCTGATTTTTAGATGTTTATGTTTTGTGCACTTAATTTGAAAGCTATCTACTGGGGATGTTTCGCTAATATATGTAGATCTTCTTTATCACGATTGCCTTGAAGTTATTGTTACTTTACTTTGGGAGGCCAAATTTGGAAGTGGTAGATGAACAAAACTTAATGTATTTTGTTTTTTATGAGATTGATTTCATGGAACTGTTTATGTGTAGTCACCCTAGCAAAATTATTACATGCTCTAAATTGCTTCATCACAAAATAAAACATGTACACAGTGCTTCAATATATATTTCAAGTTCATGGCAAGTCATGAAAACCGGACATTAGTGCAATATATGTTCATAGCAAAAATAATAACAATATCACACGCATATGATTTATCGATAGGAGTTAAAAAAGGTCATATAGGTAACTAAAGATTTCGCTCCCTCTCTAAGATCTAAAGATTGCTGACTGTCGGGTTGTTGGACCATATTTTGCTACCACTAGCTCTTGAGAGCTAACTTGTGTTGGCTCATTAAGCAAATAATTCGAAAACTAAGCTTGCCTCAACTCGTTAATGAATGAGTCAAGCCGAGAGCCAAGGTGTGATCGAGATGAGCACGCTGACCATCAAGAAAAGATTCATTACTTCTCCATGAAACATGTGAGAAAACAGAGGGGAAGTACCCAACCAAAGAACAAGTACACAAAATCAAAACCTATTAACAAATAATGATTTGTTTTTTTACTGAAAAAATGCCGCATGTCAAAACAGGAGATAAATGGAAAATATCAAGATAGATTGCGCATCAAAATAGGAGTAAATTTGCCCAGCTCTTTGAACTTCACTGTTGTATCTCAACCTAATCTCTGTTGCCCTTTTATAGGGTATAATACAAATTTCTTGAAATATAAAAGTAACTTAATGTAGTTTTCAGCCAAAAGAATCAATTTGTTACTCACCACCCCCCCCCCCCCCCCCAAAAAAAAAGGAGGGAACTTTATCTAGTGTGTAATTTATGATTGGCTTGAAGTTATCTTTGAGCCCAAACATCAATGGACGGAACTCAATTTATATATTTGGACTTCATAATTTTATAGGGAATAAATTTCATAGGATTGGATTATTCATGTCTCATTCTTATAAGAAAGGTTTGATATAAGCTACATATATACTTGCTTTAATTCATAACACACATTTTTAATCAACTTTCTATTCCAGGCAATGCTTTGTCATTCTAGCTTCGGATGAATAAAATGTAGATCGACCAGCTCTTTGAACATTACCGAATTTGCTCTCCCGAGCCTTCCATTGCCCTTATATAGGGTCTGATAAAAATTGGTTGAAATACAAAAATAGCTTAATTGTTTTTTGAGCAGAACAAAAATAGCTTACTTTTTTTTTTGAGCATGAACAAAAATAGCTTACTGAGCAGTTGCCCTTAATTCTATCCCTTCCTTCATTTTGAGGGGGGAAAAAAAGGAGAAAAAAAGGGACTGCCTATATGCAGGGCGTCCTACGGTTTACATTTGATAGATCGGCCCAATAGCCTATTAAATCTAGGCAGCCCAGCCCAAGTTCGAGTGTCAACATTTTGAAATAGAAGAATCAACATTTTTGTAGTTCTATTTCAATATTTTTAAAATGAAATTAACATTTTTTGAAAAAATGTTGACATAGTGCAAACAAAATGTTGACATAGTGCAAAAAAAATGTTGACATAGTACATTCAAAAATGTTGACAAAAATTTCAAATTTTAAAAAATTTAAAAAATATTCATATTGGATCTCATTTTGTAGAATTAATTGTAACAAACACGTAGGTTCAAACGGATTCGAAAACGGACTTACGGTTTAGGAGAAAAATGCGTTTAAAGTTTAAAATCCGTTTCTTTTTCTCCCACCTCCCACCCGCCCCAATCAGAGAGCGACACGTGGCAGCTTCTCAGCCATCCCCTTCTCTACCTGCGCGAATCTGAGCCGTTGCACGAATCTCAAACACTGTTCTATCAAAACTTAACCATAGCCCGCCCTCCATATAGGATCCACCGAAAAAAACTTCATGTTCTCAGGACCAAGCAACTAAGATCTCGGCCCAACAACTACCTAAATCAGGACCATGAGCCAAGACACAGATAACGGCCCGCCTGTCCCGGCTTTGCGCCGGGGTACAAACGTCTTATCGCTTCGGACGCCATTCTTTCCCCATTCCACGGGCGCTCGTCGTCTCGCGTGCCTCTCGTCCTCACAGACGACGCCGGCGCCGCCGCCTCCTCCTCCTCTCGGAAGGCGACGGAGCCTGCTGATTCTCGCATCCACAGGTGTTTCCTTCTCCTCGCTCCCTCCTTCCGTGCCTGCTTCTCCACCTCCTGAGTCTTTTCGTCCGCGTCGATCTGGGCTTTCTCTCGCGAATCCACCGCGGGAAGGAAGGTTAGATCCGGTTGGGTTTCGTGGTTGTTCCGCACCGTCTCCGTCGGGCTAGCGTGCTCGAGCGAGCCCGCTTGCCGGCTGTGGCTTGTATCGCCTCCAGATCTGGCGCACCGCGGGACGGGGGAGGCAGGCGCCTCCCATCGGCTATGAACGAGCCGTATAGATTATGTTCGGTTCCGGCTCATTTCTAGGTTCTAATCGCTGCGTTAAATTTGTCTTCCCCGTTGGTGATGGGTTTCATGGCTTGCTCCCGGTCCCCATCTTCGAGCCAGATCTGAAAGGTTTTCTATTAGCGTGGGTGCGGGCGGATGACGAGGTTGCTTGATTCCTAGCACTGTATATTCGTTCTTCGCTTCTAGTCTGAACGCTGGAGGTGTGAATCCCCAACTGACATATTATACCTGCCCTAAGGTTGCATGTAGTTTTGCATGGGTTTCCTTCTTAAGAAAATAGTGAATGCTTGCTGCTTCTTTGAGGATTTTGTTCCCTTCGTTGTTCAATACAAGTATTGAACAGTAGTTCACTTGTACCACCTTCATGTTAAAAAGTTTCCATACATAGTGACCCTATGTCTGACACTGTTTCTCCCTTGTGTTTTCCAACTAGATGTCTCAATCCAAGGAAGTGAGGTTAGTGTTCTATTCTGTCTCAGATGCTGTAAATTGCGCACTTTGGTATGTGTTTTGGTTTGTAAACTTTTATTTTCAGATACACTGCACGGTCCATTACACCTCCTGCAAATCGGAATGGCACCTCAAAGTCTCCCCCTCCGACAAGGCGCAGCAATTCAAGGTCTCCTCCTCCTAGAAGGCGTGATCGATCAAGGTCAAGGGATAGAAGTCGATCCAGGCAAGCATATCACGTGCTCATGATTTATGATAATTTATTAATAATTCAACATTATGTCAAATACATTGCTGTGCCTTGCTCTCAGTCCAGTAATGATATTAAAGTTCTTGATTGTCTATAGGAGCGAGGATGATAGAAATCCAGGGAATAATCTTTATGTCACTGGATTGTCTACTCGTGTAACTGAAGATGAACTTGAGAAGTTCTTTAATAAGGAAGGAAAGGTATGTTCTCAATTTTTGGTTTATGTTCTTATTATTATTTCCATTTTCTCTGGACCATCACATCTGTTCATCTTGTGATAACCATTTGGTGTGTAGTTAACTTGTAGCAATCTTCAACTTTGTAGGTTAAACACTGTCATGTTGTTCAAGATCCTCGGACAAAAGAATCCCGTGGCTTTGCCTTTGTGACAATGGAGACTGTTGATGACGCAAGGCGCTGCATTAAGTACCTTCACCGCACTGTACTTGAAGGTCGCCTGGTTACTGTGGAGAAGGTTAGATGTTCACCGAAAATGATTCATCACATTGTATCTTTTGCTATGATAGTTCTGTTAAGCAGAGATATTTTTTTTTGTCACGTTATCTGTGTAGTAATTTCACATATTCTGAAAGCATTCCTAAAGTTAAACAAGTAAGCTGGCTATTACGTTAAATATGGTTTCTGCATGGTCTTGTGCATGTTTTTCCATTAATCTTCAAACAATTGTTTTATCACTAGCATACTCTTGTGCACCATGGAAAATATATTCTGTTAAGTAAAAACAGTAATTGATACTATGCTCTATTCAGTTGAAAATTGTTGTGAAAGGTCCTTGAGATGAGGTATATTATGATTATGAGTATGGTACAAATATGTTCTTTTTTCTGTGAAAGGAAGAGTATATCTTCTTGGACACTCCAGTCAGAAAAGTCCACTCAGGAACCATTTGTAATGTGCTCTGATGCAATCCTAGTGCGGTGAAGGGGAAAACCTTCTCTGCCTCTTCAACTGGGGACTTAACTCGTCTCGTGCTAACTTCATGACCTTCCAGTTTAACACGATGCTGGGCTGCTTCGACGTCAACCTGGTTGGTTCAGGCTGTGCTGTCTTCGACCATGGTTGTTGTCGAGGGGCGTGCAGCTGATGCGATGGTGCTTATCATCATCCCTCAGAGCTCATCTTCACCGCGTGTCGTCTACACCTCCCTCACCGACACTGCATACCCGCTACACCAACGTGAGAGCTGCCGCCAAATAGCACGTCGATCGTGAAGTCTTGCTGTGCTTTGCGTCACCGCCACCGCCACGGCAACGTCGCCCTTGACCCAAGAGGGCTCCACGTTGTCTACATCGACTGAGGAGACATGGTACATGCTGCTGCCATGTCGCAACATCACCAATCGCCAGTGCACCTGAGAGATGCAAACTTCATCGACAACTATCCTGATTCAATGGACAATGCAAGAGGCGTAATCTGGTGCATCCTTTGACCATTGGCTACACCGACTACGGAGCAAATGCACAAAAGTCGTCTTTGGTTGAGGTGGCATACAACGTAAAGTCATTCATTATAAGAGGCTTAATGATCCATCATTGTTTGTTTCCAGCAAGGGGCATGCTTTTTCAGTTTATTTATCTATAATTAATCCATGTTTCCAGTTAAGATTAAATAATTGAGATCCTGGTTTGTTCAGAGTAATTGGAAGTTTATTTTTTCTTTTACTGTGGACACCAACTTATACTTCTGTTGACGATGTTGATTGCAGGCTAAACGAACCCGAGAGAGGACTCCTACTCCTGGAAAATACTGTGGTCGCAGAGGTATGAACATAAATAGAGCTGTATTTGTTTTGTAGCTTTACTATGAGTCTATGACTCCAATACTGTTTGCCTTGCTTCTAAGTGGCTCTACTTCCTGTTGTTGAATGGACCAATCTATTTGTTTGCAGTGTTCAAATGTGCAATGCTATTAGTGTTACAGCCTAAACTTTGTTCTACTTCTTCAATGTTTATTTTCGGTCATAGGCTATATGTTCTGTTCATATCGACAGTATTAGTTCTTCTATGTGCTCAATGTATCCAGTTCTTCTCTTTGTAATGAATGATTTTTTGTCTTCTTTTAGCTGGCATATTCTACATGATTAAAGTTTAGTATGTAAGTAAATTCATAGGTGCAGGCCTTGTTTTCCTTGAATCACCTGTAAAGTAGACATCATCATATAAACCCAGCCTGAAAAACATATCTTCAAAAGCAGCGGTGTTCCAATCTGGTTTCATGGGGTTGTTTTTACAGGCTTGATATCTGCTGATTCTTGTATCTCAGACATCTGTGTTCTCCGAAGTAGTAATAATAAAAAGCATTATTGTTTGCAACCAGTTCCTGGTATTATAGCTGTATCTTTATTTATTTGATTTTTTTGAAATGCAGGAGGCTCTCAAAAGCGCTCTCGGAGCCCATCACCACACCGTTCTCGTAGGAGGGAGCGGTCTCGCTCAAGGGATCGCAAAAGGGAGCGGTCTCGCTCAAGGGATAGAAGGCGATCTCGCTCAAGGGACCGCAGAAGGGAGCGGTCTCGCTCAAGGGACAAAAGGGAGCGCTCGCGCTCTAGGGATCGTCGCAGGGAGCGCTCGCGCTCTAGGGACCGCCGCAGAGAGCGATCACGCTCAAGGGACCGAAGGGGCAGCTCGCCTCATGAAAGAGATTCCCATAGAAGGCGCGTTGATCGGTCCAGGTCACCAACCGGCAATGGGAACCACAAAACAGACTAGACATCATTTCCCTAGTGTGATGAACCATTTGTTTTCAGACCTATTAGTAACTGTGATGCTGCCTTTAGTGGTTGTACTGTGAGACGTTAACAGATTTGTGGCAGCGCTGCTACATTTGATGCTTTTGTTTTTGGTATCCGAATGTACTGCTATCTGTTCTTGAGATTGGTTTAGAACAAGCTTCAGAGTTTTTATGATATAAATTCTTAGATGTTTGCGTAATATCGTATATGTTTTAGTTTTCGCATTGGGAGGCGTATTATATTGAGATTTGATAGACAGGCTATGAGATAGTCAGATAGAGCCATGAAGCAGTTGCCTCCTGATGTGCTTTCCTGATCATCGCAAAGCGAGCTTGGTACGCTGCTTGTTTGCAATGCTCCGGCCTACGGGGTTGTATGTTCATTACAAATCTTAATGTAGTGGGAGCAGTATGTTTTACGCCCTTCAAAACAATCATCAGTCTCCAGGGACATATTCCCTATAATCTTATCCTCAGCAGACGGACAGACTTCCAGGGGCTGCATGTACTTATTAGGTCCAGAAGGGATGGTCTTGCGACTGAATTTCGAGTCCGATCAGGCTTATTTCGCTGGAGTCAAATGGACATGGGCTTACTCCAAACGTACTCAAGATCTCGGATGTAATACTTTAAATAAGACGAATAGTCAAACGTAACAAAAAAAACAGCAACAATAATTTAAAACTGAGGGAGTATGCAATTTTACATCAATCAGGGATGCCTTTGAAAACCAAAACGATGTTCTTTCATGTAACCCAGAAGGCAAAGCCCTTTGACAAATGACACGTCGTATTTCCTAAGCATGCCATGCATGCAAAGTCTGACTTTCGACTTCACTAACTTAATGTTGCAAACACGCATCTCCACCTTATCTTCCAGCTAGTTTTGGCGTACGTACTACGTAGCTGCTGTTCGAAATCGTTTTCTATTAATGGTCAACCGATTCATTAGACAAACCAGACATTAGATTAAATCCCATAAATAAAAATAAAAAACGTTTCAGTCAAAACCTAATCGAAAGACAGGGAGTATTACATCCGAGGTTTTTCTTCTTCTTCTTCTTCTTTTCTTTTTTGCATAGATAGTCGAGCGGTCAATAAAAGGTAAGGATGTGCTTCGAGTTTTCAGAGTAGAACACTTAATGGATGCTGAGATAGGCTTGAATCCCAAACCAAATTCCAAGAATGGGTAGTTTTGAGCCAAATCGTAGAACAAATAGAAAGCATGTTCAAACAAAACCGGTTGTCCTCGCTCGCAGTCCCAAAACCAGGCTTCATTCATCTTTTTCGCACCGCTGGATTCCGAAGTGAAGTTTCGTTGTATGGTTACAACTTGTTGATGAGAGAGGAATTGGAACAAATTAAATCAGAGTTATCCGTACGTACGCCAACGTGTGCTTTGGCCACCTGGGTTTCATGCAATGCACCCACCGGGTG
Source organism: Eragrostis nindensis (assembly GCA_012490785.1). Classification (NCBI taxonomy): domain Eukaryota; kingdom Viridiplantae; phylum Streptophyta; class Magnoliopsida; order Poales; family Poaceae; genus Eragrostis; species Eragrostis nindensis. The sequence continues at coordinate 1,093,115 of JAAXCT010000119.1, read as the reverse complement.
GCTGCCTAGGTGATGGTGGTCTACTTGCAGAGACACCACCTCTTCCCACGTACCACAAGATTTTCAGCAAGAATTTGTACACATGATACCAATAATCCAGCGGTTAAACCGAGTGCTGCGCTGCTGTGTACGGTAACTTGAAATGGAAGGACGGACTTACAAGTTGGACTCCAATCACTTAAGCTGATAGATTATTATGATCTCAACGCTGCATTTTTTGTGTTGCAGCAACAAAATGGATTCGTCTCCGTGTACACTACACGCTAAGAAAACTTCAAAATTTTCAAATGAAAAGTAGAGGCAATGTTTTGGTTTTACTCAAAACTACCAAACATTTTCATCCGAAAATTTTAAAACTATTTTTTGGCATAAAGTGCACAACGAGACAAACCTATTTTGGTACTGTAATCTAAACACTTTTTGTGACAGTATTAAAATTTTCTATCAGCTAAAGTGATTGGAGTGGCAGAGAATCTGTCCTGTTGATTGGCCTTGGAACTAAGGCCAATCTCAGTGGGAGTGTCAGTAGGCAAAAACGATGACATGGCGGAGTATTTATTATGAAATGAGCTGGATGGGTTTCATTCCCATGAAACTTCTTTGGCACTATTTCACATGTATGAAACTCTAATGAAACATGCATTGAGAGTCTAAAATTTCATCTCAACTTATTTTGACCAATCACAAGACAACAAGTTAATATGATGGCTTATCTATGAAACCGTGAGATAAAATTGTTGAGAGAGCTCATTTCATATATCAAACTAGATCTTTTAAGATGATGTGGCACTCTTAAAAAAAGTGAAATGAAACTATGCATTGAGGTTGGCCTAAAAAGAGATCCAGTTTTAAGGGAATGCACCGTTGAAATAGATAGATATCCTTACCTTTGTTTCTTAATATATGACATTTCCAACAGCTAATCTCTAATTGAACAGCTAATCTCTAATTCAAATTGAACCTAGATATGTTATCAAAAACTTCATAATTTTCAGAACGTATGGCACCGCCAAAAAAAAAAAACAGATGGAGTACATTGCGAACCAGACGTGTCTTTTTTTGTCCCGAAAGTACCTTTTTTTTTTTACTAATGAACCTAACAGCGGGTGTCATCATGTCATGTGTGTCTATCGTCCACAGAAGAATTAACGAATTATACAGCCTCCTTCCGTGACGTCGTGTTCCGTCGAGGTGCTGACATCACGCGCTGCTGCGATTTGATTATTCTAACGACGCGCAAAGAGGCTTGAAGATTCGTCATGTGTGTCCCACGTACGCCGGTCGCCGGTCAAGCTTCCACGTAAGTACTCCATTCCTTTTCTCATCCTCTTCTCCTCCACTACCAAACTCTGACCATCATCCATCAATGACCGCACACTAATTTAACGATCATCATCTCACTCTCATTATCACTCTCACTCTCATCAGCCCATGCTTCTTTCTCTAAATGGCACCATCCCGTTAGTTAAGATATATATTTTGATCCATCACAAAAAAAAAGAAATATATTTTGATCGATCATACTTTCGGCCTGTTCGGCAGGCTGATAACACTGTAGCGGCTGCTGAAGAAATAACTACGAACACTGTAGCGGCTGCTGAAGAAATAACTGGAACACTGTAGCTGCTGCAGAGAAGCTGGCTGCGAAATAGGCAGCCGAACAGGCTGTTTATTTGTTTTTTTGGGAAGAAGACTTTATTTGTTTCATGTGCTTTATTTTTCTTTTAAAGAGAGAAGCGTACTACGTGGCTGTGAAAGTAAAGCAATTAACATGATAAATCAATGTCAGGAAAGTTTGGCAAATGATTTTCTTAAGGTTCGACGCCAATTTAGTTGCACCAGCAGACATCAAATTATTTAACCCAACACATCACAAATCAACACAGCTAACGTTACGTACTAGGAATCCTGTTTGAACAAACAAAAAGAAAGAACTTGAATTGAAAACAAGTCCAACTAACAAGACCTCAAAGCGCAAACAAATCAAAATTTATTGCTGAAACCAGTCAGGACATCCACAGACAAACTGGAGTGCTACCCTCACCAACCAACAGCGCCTCCCTGCAGATTGTACCAGGACGTAAGTAAGTACGCTGCAGCAAAAAAAAAAACAAAAAGGCAGAATATATAAACTTGTTGCAAGCAATCGAAAAAAAAAGTGGCATGTAATTTAAGACAGGGTGGAAGGTTTGAAGCAGTCAAGTTTTGACTTTGAAATCTGGCTTGGATTGTTGCAGCGGGTATGGCTGGGATGGCTGGGGACGCAGAGATTAGCGAAGACCGGTTGAACGAGTCCAAGATTCTCGATGTTTCGGTGCGGGTCGGAACCGACCCGGGATGCCGTTCAAACGGTCAAACATCACAAGCTACCACAGGAACTCTCAGAGCAGAGGGTTTGGCGCATCACCGGAATTGGAAGTGATACTATTTTTTTTTTCTTTCAACCTTTAGGTGGATATAGTAACTTACAAGGCTGACTCACAGCTCAAGGTTTTCTGATAAGATATGAGAGAAACATGTTTGTAACTCGTCAATGATTTGACTTACCAAGCATTTGGTATGTACACGCATAATTATAATTAACGAAAATGCGACCATGAGCTCCTACCACCTTCACTAGCCATTTCCTGACATCATTCCTTTGCGATCGACTGATCCATCAACTCTTGACAATGATGTTTACTCTTTTACAACCATATATACACATTGCCATATATATGCTTCCTTCCTCTATCGGCAACGCAACGTGCTCCACAAGCAAAGAAGGATTTGAGATATGATGTCCATGTGATCATAGTAGGGTGATTGTTGAGAATAGGCCGTATGGTTTTTCACTCAGGTCTATCTCAACTTGGTAATTCTCTATCGTATAGAGTGCACTCTCTGGTCCATCTTTTGGGTGAAAAAAGATGAAACTAGTAGTGTGTTTGTGTGTGCGTGCATGTGTGAAGAACCGGCCACTCATGAGAAGGTAACTAAGGTAGCCCCCTGTAATGCCGCGCATCATATCATCATCACACACCCACTCATCTCAAAATTTTAAGAAGTTGAAACATCATATTACTAGTCATATATCAAAGTGGACAATTCTGAAATATTACAATTATGAAAGCAAAAGTTGCTTCACATAGCTTTCTCTAACAATATCATGGTTATTTCAATTTCAAAATTGTATTCAAGTCCGGAATTTTGACCAGTGAATGATATCAACATGCATAAGTTGATGTAGTATTCGAAATTTAGGCTGTGACATAGGTAGCGTTCGGATGGGAATAATAGGCCTATTATGCACTGTAGCTTGTCACATCAATACTTCCGGCACGATTTATGTGTACTAAACAAAGTCAAATTACAAAACTAAGTCCAGGACCCCCCCTCTATTTCGCGAGACGAACGCAATGAGGGTAATTAAGCCGCGATTAGACGATGGTTACTGTAGCATCACTGTGTCAAAACATTGATTAATTAGGCTCGTTAGATTCGTCTCGAAAAATAACGCCCGTCTGCAGAAAGGTTTTGCAATTAAATTTTATTTAGTACCTCTAAATAGTAAGATTCTTTTTACTTTAGAGGGTAGAACTTTAGAGGGCTCTTTAGAGCCCTCATCCGAACGCTACCATAGTATAACTACATCTCATCTGAAATAACCTGGTCCACCACCCTCAGCAAGCAACCAAGACACTAATTACATCATCGAACATAACAGAGTAGCAGCTGACATGGCTACCATCGCCCCCCCTTGAGCAGTGATGCAGTCTAGAAGCTGGAAAATTGGACACAAACCCAATGTGCGGCTGGCTGAGTGGATCGCCATCAGTGTTTTCATCCACGAGTGCCTGTTTTCTCCAAGACCACTTGACCAAAGGGGTTCCGGGCCCAAACCCGACCCGCTACGGGGCGAGCCAATCGCCGGGCGGTCTCCCCGATCTGGAGCAGTCAAACAAATCCCCTGCTCACTCGAGAGGGCAGAGCAGCGCACTTCACTTGAAATTCCGTCGGTCGTCTCCACGCGCTTCCCCGTCCCGCCGTCGCATCCATCCATCCCCTCCCTTCCCTTATAAACAAGCGCGCTCGCCATCCCGCCTACCTCACACTCACAGTCCTGTCTCTCGCCACCACCACGAACACCAACCAACCAACGCTCCTCTGCTCCTCCTCGTCTTCAAGCAAGCTCTTCAATTCAGTCACCACCGATCACCGATCGATCACTCCCTCCCGGCTCGAGCTACCTCGCCTGCAGCAGCAGCAATGGACGGCGCGGACGGCCCGCATGCGCAGCAGCAGCAGCAGCTGGTGGCGGAGCTGTGCCGCGTGCAGGACCTGGTGCGGCAGCTGGACCTGCACCTGCGCGCACCCTCCTCCTCCGTCGACCAATGCCGCCGCCTCGCCGCCGAGATCGTTGCTCTCACCGACCGCTCCATCGGCATCGCCGCCGCGGGCGCCGTCGCCACGCCGCCGTACCCCGGCTCCGGCGCGCCCAGCCCGCTCAGCGACGCCGGCTCCGACCAGCAGCTGCAGCACCCGTTCCGCGGCGGGAGCCCCAAGAAGCGCAAGGCGACGGCGCGGTGGTCCAGCCAGGTGCGCGTCAGCGCGGCGGCGGCGGCCGGCGCCGGCGCCGGCGCCGAGGGCGGTGGCCCCGCCGACGACGGCCACAGCTGGCGCAAGTACGGCCAGAAGGACATCCTCGGCGCGCGCCACCCGCGGGCGTACTACCGCTGCACCCACCGCAACTCGCAGGGCTGCCAGGCCACCAAGCAGGTGCAGCGCACCGACGACGACCCCGCGCTCTTCGACGTGGTCTACCACGGCGACCACACCTGCTCCAGGTCCGCCGCCGCCGCAGCCGCCGGCGGCAATCGCCGGCAACCGCAGGAGCCGCAGCACAACCCGCACGCCGAGGCCCTGCTGCAGAGCCTCGGCGCGCGGCTCACGGTGGTGGCCGCCACGGCGGCGGCCGCGGACGGCGCCGCGATCGCCGTCCCGCCGATGACGCCGGAGAGCCTCCCGCCGCGGGGCGCGTCGTCGCCGTGGTCCCTCGCCTCGCCCGTCGGCTCCGACTCCAACAACAACGTGTACCCGTGCCCGGTGATGGACTGGCCGGCGGACGGCGGCGACCTCCAGGAGGCGGTGTCGGCGTACGCGGCCGTGTCCGCCGCCGCGCACATGCCGGCCCTGGGCACCGACTTCATGCCGCCGGAGTTCTTCGCTTTCGACGGCGAGAGCTTTCACTTCGGCGCCGACGACGTCGACGCAATGCCGGGCCTCTTCTTCCAATAAAGAGATGAGGGGAAGACAGTCGAATTGCGAGTGTGACCAGCCGCCCTGTCCATGTCTCCTCCATGGCAGGAGGGAAGAGCAGAGCAGGCCTCTTCCTGACCAAGAATCTGTGAAGTAGCAGGAAAAGTAGCAAAGCTTTTGTTAGGATATCTCAAAAGCTTATTTTCTTTAATCCCCTTTCGTTTTAATTTGTTCTTTTCCCCTTCACTTCTCAACTTGTGGAGTTGGGGTTTGTTCGATTGCAGTCCCAGCAAGGGAATAGTGAGATAAAAGTTTAATTAATGTTACTGCCCGATCCCAGAACTCTCAGAGGAATGTTTCACTTTGTTATAGAAGGTAACGAGAACAATGAATTAACCTTGTGATGTTTTCATCCTTTTGTAAACCATCCTGACAAATTGTTTAGTTACGAGTCAAGGTGATCAAAAGGGTTTCAGGATCTCAGTACAGGTGCTGGTCAGAATGATGCCTACAATTGTCCACGAAAACAATGGAGTTCCATCACAAAGCTTAGGCCAGGCCACATCAAAATACCAAAACAATTTCACTCTGAGATCTCTAGGATACACCTGAGGACTTCACGGATGGAACAAATTGTTTAATGATAATCACAGTAATCAGAAGGGTTTCAGGATCTCAGTACAACAAGCGAGCATACAGGAAGTAGTCAGAATGATGTCTGCAATTGCTCAGCAGAAAAACAATGGAGTTACATCACAAAGCTTGGGACAAGCCTGATCCCAACTGCAAAACATTCACTCTCAGATCCGCAGCAGACCCCTTAAGACTGAACGGATGAAACACTCCTGCTAGAATTTCAAAAAAGATCCCATGGATCTAACACCGAGGTTCTCTATATCATGAAGCCTTCAGTTCACCAATGCAGAAATCCTCGATGATATCAAAGACTCTAGTGCCGTGTTGTGGGCTGCAGGTACATAGAGAAGAATGTCATCAAATCAAGGCAGGAAAACAACAATGTACCTTATATTGATTTTTGTACAAGCAGAGGCATGAAAGTGGCATTAGCAAGGCCATAGTTGCAGTAACTCCATCCAGGAAAATAAAAAGATAAGGAAGATACAGAACGATATTATGGAGGGTTTCACAAAAAAAAAATCCGTGTGAGAATTTGGATTGAGCCGCAAAACTGACAGCTTATTTGTGTCTGATTTTTTTTAAAAAAAATGAAATTTATGCTGGCATGAAACTGTAGAACGAAAAAGACTCACAGACATCTGCTACTTTGCCAAGGACACACTTCGTAAATCATGTAGCAATGTTTCTGGCTTGGGGAGTACAAGAGCATAAGCCAAACCATGAATACACAGAACAAACTTTTGGACATGAAACAGAGCAATTTCCGGGTAGGCGACAAGGAAACCGAGAATATGGGGAACAGAGCATTAATGTCATTGTATTTTCTTCCTCTTGTTTCAGAAAGATCTCCAGGGATGTAGTAGAAACATAACAAAAAAAATATTGCTCAATCTCTATGAACTTGGTCCATTAGATCATCAATTTAATATAACGCATATTTAAAAGCCATAGTGCTCCTGAAAAGAATCTAGTAAAAAGCCAACATGAAACAATACACTATGCAAAAATACTGGATGTCCTATGGAAACAACAAATAATTACTGGGAAAATCATTCAAATTAAAGGCACTAAAGCACTGGGGAAATTATTCCAGTAACAACAAAATAACAAGATATAATTACTGGGAAAATCATTTGAATTAAAGGCGCAAAAGCACTGGCAGGACATGCAGTGAAGTAAGCAAGAATACAAGTTACTAACCCAAAAAATCCTTCCGTTGAATCACCACCAGCATTGTTTAAAATAGCATCTCCACCTGGATGTTCCTCCACATAAGAAGTGACATCATAAACCTGATTCAACCACCAAAGAGAAGTTTAGAAGAACCAGAAGAATGGACTTCCCTACTTCCATCTAAAAGGCATTGAAGAGGAACAAACTAAGGTGCCCACTGCATTTATACAACCTTGTCCTTGATGATGATCCAACAATCTTTTCTCATGTTATGTTTGGAGACCTCTTCCTTCGTATAGGTCTCCTGAGTGAAGAAAAGATAGTTTTATGGGAAAAATTTGTTGTTAAAAAGAACAGTCTAGTTACAGCATGTACAAGCAGTGTTCAAAAACTACTGAACTAAATATGAAAGAGCAATAGTTTTACCGTTCCATTGGCTCTTGAATTGGTTCCCTTTGATTTACCTACACAACATAAAAAGTAGTTAGCGCTCCAGTGTTTCACCTTAAGTTATAACAATGATGGATGAACAGATAATGAGGCGTGAACCTTTATCTTGGGACTTAGGAATTACAAAGAGAGCTCCTAGCACCAAAAGAATGACAATTGAGATGATGATAATAATGTCCATCTTGTTCCTCCAGAACTGAAGATTTTGCAGCCACAAAAGAAACACTCTGAAGCAGAAAAGAAACAATTGAAAACTTGGAGAAAAAGAAATAATGATAATGAGGAAAAAAAAATGTGTGATATTTAAATCAGTAAAGATTACAGAAGATATGCCATCCTATTTGAAGCTAAACAAAACTATAACTTAACATCTAAGAAAGTCACCCACTGAACTCAGTCAGATCATTGGTAGCATGGCAGTTGTTCAAGGGTAATCCCAGGAAGAGTACTTTCCTTTTGTAGATGTATACAATTGCAGATTGTCAAGATAAATTTATTGCAGGAGAGGGACGTTTAGAATGAAAACTAGTAGAACATATAGAGAAAGGGAGAACTGAGAAGGGCTTTGGCAACGTCAGTAATCAATGTTTGCCCTTTCTACAAGGCTTGGTAGATGACACTACCTTAAAATGCATGCTTTGCAGCAGGTTAGTGTGAAGGTATCTGTTACAATCTGTTCGTGATTCAATACCTATGAACATTGCCCCAGGAGTCGTCATCACTCTGTCTACACCATACATGGCATGAAGGGAACAAGAGCACCGCTAGAAAACTGAAATCAACACTTCTTTATTACGAATAAGTGTGTTCCTTCAGACCAACTAATTCTTAAGCTTGTAGGCAAGACAGCACTCTCTTATAGTATGATTCAAGAGTAGGTGAGTGAACAAGCATTATTAATGCCCATGACTCCACCGGGTATGGTTGAAGCTAGCAGAATTGAGTGCCAACATGTGATTCACAGGATGCACAAAAAATGTGTTCCCAACACAAACAGAAGGGAGGATTTATCCCAATCATAGTTAAAATAATAGCGATCCACATGATCCAAAGCTACCTAAAGAAGTTAGAACCAATGCCAGCCTAACTACCGAAAAAAGTTGTCCTGAACATCAATCACCGCGGGCAGTGAACCCAGCAAGGACACTCCACCCAGACAATTTGGACCACGCCTAGCCTAACTATGGTGCAGAAATGAACAGCAGGAAGTAAGAAAGATCAGACATCCGTCACATCCGCATCAGGGATGACACCTTGGCACGAGGTACCAATCGCAACCGTCCCAACAAGCTCGCACCACCCACCTGACGGCTGCTTCCTAGCAGGCAGCGGCAGCAGCAGCAGCAGCAGCGACCTCGTAGTACCATATTCCTAGCTCACTGAGTAGGAGGGGATGCGCCGCACGGGGTGGGCATGGCATCGTCCATGGCCCACCCCGGAAGGGAAAAGGATCCAAGGAGGCAAGGTGCGCGCGGGCTTGCTTACCAGATGGACAAGGAGGGAAGGAGCCGATCCGCGTCCGGGCGGGATGGATCTCAGCTCCTCTTCGCTCGCCGAGGAGGAGGACGACGGACGGCGACGAGACGTGGCGACGGCGTTGGGCGGAGCCGGCCGGTTGAGGGGGAGAGCTCACACTAGAGAGAGAGGGAGGCCTCACCGGACCCCAGTGGGTTGGGCCGCACCGAGTGAAGAGACGAGAATGGCCCGATGGCACTTGTTCGTATGTTATCTGGGCCAATACCTTCTATGGGCTTCCACTCCAGTGACATGCCGTAGGAACAAAAATGGAAAATTCCTTGAGCACGAGAAAATGAGAGGGTGCTCTCAAAAAAAAAAAAAGGAGAAAATGAGAGGGTGTGCTAAAAAAAAAGGAGAAAAATGAGAGATGGGTTCGGTAGGAAAATAATTTTTGGGATAATTCTCAGACAAAATCTTTGAAGCTGTACCAAATGATGATTTTTAGTTTAGACTGAATTTTTGTGAAGTGATTCTCCGTAGAAAAAAAAGTGAAATGATTCTCCAATTGAACTAAGAGACTGGAAGGTGAAAAAAAGAAGCTTCTCTTGATTCTGTGAGGCGACTCTTTGTCCTGATTTCTAAGAGTTTATATTATAGAGAATTATTTTCCTTCAATGATTCAGGTCCAGTTTAGTAAGGTTCAATATTCTCTTAGAAATATTTCATGTGGTTTCTGTCTTGAAAATATTTCTCTAATGAATTAGATTCACTTTGTGAAATCGTTTGGCTCACTGGTTGGATTCCGAATCCGAAGAGATCGAATATGCTAGTTGCAATGAGTAAAACTGAATTCAAAATGAGTAAAAGGTGTTTCTCTTTTACAGTGTAAGAAAGTGAGAAACACTTCGAGTGAGTTATGGCTGAAACGCTTCACCTTTTAACCATTTGATACAGATTCTACTAAACTCATGGAAGAAAATGAAATGTTTCAGCTGGCCAACCAACCCCTTAGCTTCTCACTTTCAATTATCCAGCTGGCGCCAATCATCCAATTAGATACTTAGGACAACTTTGTTTCACTCTTGTCTTGATTGATGATACTTATCTCTTTATGAATGATTGGGGCGATTCCATCTACATACTGAGATACAAATCGAATTTTGGTGATTGTTTTGTTTTTCTTCTTGCGAGAAAGGTGGTTGTTTCCTCCGAGCTATGAGACTGATTCCAACCGGAGCCCCATACAGCCACTTACATCCAAAATGGGTCACAAAAGTATTAAAACATTCCCCCAACCGATGATCTAAAGGGAAGACCCAAAATGCGACTGAGGGAACTCGCCACGCAAAAATACATCAGCACAGGCCGCAACCAAGCCATCCGCGCGCGCGCGTGTAAGCTTCATGACCATTGGAGCTAGGGAAACCCCAAGGTATGAATGTTTTGGTGATAGGATGAGAACCATGAATGTGACTAACACTCTTTGTGAGATCTTATAGGTCACATATAAAGAAAGCTCCGTCCGTTGGTGGTGAACGCCAACACACCATGAACTTATTGACAAGGATGATTGGTTGCCTTCATCTACACAAGAACGGACTTGATGGAGTCGCGGAGAAGACATGGATTAAGGCTAAGGACATGCTAGATCCAAGCGGGTGTTGCTTGGTTAGATGTTAGCTTGAGTCCATAGGAAAAACCGGACTATCAAGAGGGTTCGAGGTGGTTCTCTTAGTACACACTAGTTACAGAGATCATTGGATGCATGGTGAGTCTCTCAGGGGCTAGGGTGGCAGAAGAGAGTTGAAGGAACCAAAAAGATCAAGTGTTGAAGAAGAAGATCAAGAAGAAGATCGAAGCTGTGAAGGCAGAAGAGACCGGACAGTACGGTCAAGGAGACCGTACAATACGATCTACAGAAGAGTTCCAGACAGAAGAGTTTAAGTTTCTGGAAGTTGGAGAAATAGAGACCGGACAGTTGACCGGACAGTACGGTCCTAGGGACAGGACAGTGCGGTCTCTATTGGAGTTTTCCAGACAGAGAAGCTGAAGTTTCTGGAAGTCGAAGAATGAAGACCGGACAGTTTGACCGTACAATACGGTCGAGGACCGGACAGTACGGTCTTACAGGCGAAAGAGCAACAGAGAAGGAGAAGTTTCTGTTGGCTGAAGAAGAATGGAGACCGGACAGTACGGTCCTAGGGACCGTACAATACGGTCTGGTCTGAGATGAGTTGCAGCACTCCCTGGATGCCGGTCTGGTGAAGACCGGACAGTACGGTCAGATGGAGACCGGACAGTACGGTCTACTGTACGGTCATCACGCAGACTGGGCACTTTTGGACAACGGCTAGTTTGAGGTTGGAGGCCTATATATAGTCGGTTGCTTACCTCTTTGAGGTGCTCTTGGACCCAGGAAAGAGGGGAGGTGCTGCCAAGAAGCCAAGAGGAAGAAGTGTGAAGCACTTGAGAGGGATTTGGAGTGGTCCTAGTGCTTGAGAGAGTAGCAAGTTGCATCCTTTGATCTCTAGGCTAGTGTGGGCTTGAGAGAGTCATCTAGGGCTGTTACTCTTGGTCTATGGCGAGGCCTAAACCGGTTAGGCGTCGGTGTTGAGCTGTCCAAGGAGATTGTGGAAGTCGACACAAGTTTGTACACGGTCTTGGAGCTTCCCGTGCGAAAGAAGCATCACTAGTGGAGCGCCCTTTGGCACGCATCAAGTGCGGAGCCTTACCTCCGGAAGAGTACCCGGGATCGAGCCCGGCGGGACGTGCCCGCGACTTCACTCGGAGGGTGAAGTGTGCTCTAGGAGGGATCGCCATCGAGCGGAGGGACGGGGTCGAGACTCCGGTGGGAGTGACCCAACGTGGAGTAGGGGAAGGCGCCATCCTTCCGAGACCACGGGAAAACATCATGAGCATTCTCTATCCCTTCTCCTTTACTACTCGCATTTACTTATCGCACTTCATATGATTGCTTGTAGTACTTGAGTTGTGCTCATATCTTGCTTGTGTGTTTACCTTGGTACCTACTAGCTTCACTAGGTTTGCTTGTTTGCCTTGCTCGTGTGCTTACTTGTTATAGTCTATCTAGTAGCTCTAAGGACTCTACTTAGTGTGCCTAGTATCTTGGTTGCCTTGTCTCTAGTTATCTTGTTCCTTGCCTTGCCTAGCTTAAGTCTTCCGCTATCTATCTATCTTGTGCTAGGTTGCTAGTGTGTTGTGATTGTGTTATCTATATGCACTAGCTGTATAGGTTAAGGATACTCCTTAGTGTGCTTTACCTTGTCACTAGAACTACTCGCTAGGAGTTGCTTGGGTGTAAGTGTTTGGAAATAGATTCTAGAGTGCACCGATTCACCCCCCCTCTCGGTCACACGATCCTTACAAGTGGTATCAGAGCCAAGTGCTCATTATTAGGGCTTTACCGCCTTGAGTCGTGACCGGGATTGCGTGTGGGAAAATGGAGTCCACTCATGATGACGTTTCTAACACTTCCATCGCCTCTACCTTGATTGAGCCTTATGATTGTGTGTTTAATGACATTTCCTACTATGGTGTGCGTGATGAGTATGATGAGCTTGTTTTGAATGATAATGAGGATATCACTAACTTCGCATCTCGCTTGTATGTTCTTGCTAGGAAACTCATGTCACGAGGTTATCCATCTATTATGCACAAGCATGTTGTGAAGAAGCTTATCCGATCTCTACCACTCTCGCGGTTTGGTATTCTTGCTTTTGCTCGAATGGATGAGTTTGTGAACATGCCCTATGATGAGGTGGTTGCTATTCTCTCCTCTCTTGAGGAGGATATCAAGAAGGGCAAGGATTTCTCTCATGCAAGTGAAGATCAACATATTGAAGCTCAACCTCTACCTCAAGCTCAATCATCATCTCGTGTTGGTGAAGGTTCTTCTTCTCGGGATCAAGAGGATGGATATCTCAAGCTATGTGATGAGTTGGACCACATCTCTATGGAGCCGAATGAAGATCTTGTTGAGTTTGCTCTTCGGATGGATTCACTCATCAAGAGGATAAATGAGAACAAGCTTTGGATAGTCACTAAGGGTCAAGGTCTTATAAGGTTTCTTGATGCTCTTCCAAAGGACAAGTATGGTGATCACATTGAGTTTGAGAGCTTTGAGCTTGAGTCATATTCAATTGAGCAAGTCATTGAGATCGTCACAAGAAGAAGGGCTCGCTCTTTGCTCTCTAACACATTCAAGACCCCAAGTGATGATGAGGAAGAAGAGGAAGATGATAGAGTTCCCGTCTTCTATTGTGATGATGACTATTCAAGTGCTAGTGATGATGAGCCGAAGCCTATCAAGGAATATCCCCCGGATGGAGATCTCTTACCTCCTTTCTATGAAGACTACTACAACATGTATGAACCGGGTCTTGCCGGTGGAGCTCACTACCTTCTCCTTGACATGTATGATGAGTTCTACAAGAAAAGAGAAGAAACTTGGCTTGAGTGTTGGAAGAGGCTCCTTATATTGTTTGCAAGAGTCAATTCGTTTGAAGGGAAGGAGAAGGTTAGTGATGAGAGTGCTATACGGATAATGTTGTCTCTCCTCCACTATCATCGGAAGATCTATGTTCTAAATGATATTGGTGATGATATTGATCGGATGCCTCTCAAGGAAGCTATCTTGATTGCCTTATCCTATGAGCATCAAATGTACAACATCCTTGAGTACGCCAATGGAAGTGATGAAGTGGGAAGATTTCAAGCCTATCCTCTTGGGAATCATGTCCTACACTTGGGATATGATCGGAGTGAGTGGAGACACAATGGAGTCACCAAGGAAATGATTGACGTCTTGAATGCATTGGATTTGGACTTTCTCAATGGAGTTCCTATGGCCTACATCAAGAGCAAGCAAGAGGTAAATGATATGTCAATTGATTCTCATGATACTAACACTCCTCTTTGCTTGATGGCTACTTCCAAGGTGAACTATAAGATTGGTGGCAAACATTGGGTGTTGGATAGTGGGTGCACTCAACACATGACCGGTACTTCATCCATCTTCACCAACTTGGAAGAAAATGAAGATCATGACAAGGTCACATTTGGGGACAACTCCAAGCACAAGGTGAGAGGTCTTGGTAAGGTGGCTATCTCGAATGACCTCTCTATCTCTAATGTATTGCTTATTGAGTCCCTAAACTTCAATCTTCTATCCGTTGCTCAAATATGTGATCTTGGCTTTTCTTGTAACTTTGATGCTAATGGGGTGGTTCTTCATAATGATGCTATGGGTCTCACTATCAAGGGCTTTCGTCATAATAATCTATATGTTGTTGATTTTGAGACTAACATTGTTGCCCCTAGCACTTGTCTCTTCACTAAGTCCGCTCTAGGTTGGCTATGGCATCGAAGGCTTGCTCACATTGGTATGGGTCAACTCAAGCATGTGATGAAGAACAAGCTAGTGAGAGGAGTCAAGGATGTCACCTTTGAGAAGGACAAGCTATGTAGTGCATGCCAAGCCGGAAAGCAAGTGGCTTCACCTCATCCATCCAAGAATTTCTTGTCAACTTCAAGACCTCTTGAGCTCCTACACATTGATCTCTTCGGGCCTACAACTTATGTGAGCATTGGTGGAAATCTCTATTGCTTGGTGGTAGTGGACGACTACTCAAGATATACTTGGGTATTCTTTCTTGAGAACAAGGCACAAGCAATTGGGATATTCAAGAAGTTTGCTAGAAGAGTGCAAAATGAGTATGGGCATCACATCAAGAAGATTCGGAGTGATAATGGGACGGAGTTTAAGAACTCTATCATTGAAGACTATTGTGATGAGATTGGCATAAAGCATGAGTTCTCGGCTACATACACTCCTCAACAAAATGGTGTTGTTGAGAGGAAGAATAAGACACTTATCACTCTTGCTCGTGCTATGCTTGATGAGTACAACACTCCGGAGAAGTTTTGGGCGGAAGCTATCAACACGGCATGCTACACCTCCAACCGGATCTATCCTCACAAGTTGCTAAACAAGACCCCAGATGAAGTGATTGTTGGGAGAAGACCGAACGTTGCCTACTTCCGAGTGTTTGGTTGCAAGTGTTATATCTACAAGAAGAGGGAAAGACTTGGCAAGTTCGAGAAGAGGACCGATGTGGGCATTCTTGTCGGTTACTCGGGCTCGGCTAAGGCTTATCGGGTTTACAACACCTCTACAGGCTTTGTTGAAGAAACCTATGATGTGCAATTTGATGAGTCTCACGGGTCTCAAGAAGACCCTCCTTCTTCTCATATTGTAGGTGATGAACCCATCGAGGAAGCCTTGGAGAACATGCCCATTAGTGAAGTTATTCCTCGTGAAGACGGACCTCCGACACCTCCTCCAACAACTTCATCAAGCGGACCTTCTACGAGCACATCTCAAGTGAATCCAAGCTCTCCCTCAAGTGAACAACATCAAGCTCCATCAAGCGAACCGCAACAAGCTTCATCGAGTCAAGCTACTCCAAATGAACCGCAACAAGCGCCATCAAGTCCACCTCATGCATCTACGAGCCAAGCTTCACCGAGCAATCAAGAACAAGCACAATCTACTTCAACTCAAGATGATGGCTCGGGTTCACCTCTTCGACAACAAGACACTCACATCTCTAGGGAGCAAGCCGCAAGAGATGCGCAAGATACTTCGCCGGCTCCTCCTCCTCCTCGACAAGAACCTTCAAGGAAGCACAAACCCATTGCTAGGGATCATTCACGTGATCTCATCATTGGGAGTCCTTCTCAAGGGATAAAGACTAGGAGAAGTCAATATAAACCTAATTATGTTGATGAAGCTAACATTGTTGAGAATTTCTCTTTTGTCTCTACCCTAGAGCCGAAGACGATCGAGGAAGCCTTGAAAGACCACAAGTGGGTGCTATCCATGCAAGAGGAGCTCAACAACTTCAAGAGGAATGATGTTTGGAAGTTGGTGAAACGGCCCAAGCGATTCAATGTCATTGGCGCTAAGTGGGTCTTCAAGAACAAGCAAGATGAGAAGGGAGCAATCGTGAGGAACAAGGCAAGACTCGTGGCGAAGGGCTACTCTCAAGTTGAAGGCGTCGATTTTGACGAGACTTTCGCCCCCGTCGCTCGTCTTGAGGCTATAAGAACACTTCTTGCTTATGCTTCTCATTTTGATTTTAAACTTCACCAAATGGATGTAAAAAGTGCATTTCTCAATGGACTAATCAATGAAGAAGTTTATGTAGAGCAACCTCCCGGCTTCGAGGACCCCGAACATCCGGACCATGTGTACAAGCTCAAGAAGGCTCTCTACGGACTCAAACAAGCACCAAGAGCATGGTATGAACGACTTCGAGATCATCTCATCACCAAGGGCTACAAGATCGGTAGTATCGACAACACTCTCTTTACTAAGCATATTGGTGATGATCTCTTTGTTTGTCAAATCTATGTTGATGATATCATCTATGGCTCCACTAACGAAATCTATAATGATGGGTTCCGTGCTCTTATGAAGAAAGAGTTTGAGATGTCCATGATAGGTGAACTTCATGTCTTCCTCGGTTTTCAAGTCAAGCAAATGAAGGAAGGCACGTTCATCTACCAAGAGAAGTACACTCGGGATCTTCTTAAGAGATTCGGCATGGAAGACTCCAAGTCCTACGACACACCTATGGCTACAAGTGTCCCTCTTGATGTGGATGTAAAAGGTATACCGGTGGATCCTAAACTCTATCGTTCTATGATTGGTTCACTTCTTTACCTTACCGCATCTAGACCGGATATCATGTTTAGTGTATGCCTTTGTGCTCGTTATCAAGCTAACCCCTAGGAGTCCCATATGAGTGCCGTGAAAAGAATTCTTAGGTATGTCAAGAGCACTCCTACAATGGGCCTTTGGTATCCAAAAGGCTCGGACTTTGGACTTGTTGGCTATGCGGACTCGGACTTCGCCGGATGCAAAGTGAGTAGAAAGAGTACCTCCGGTGGATGCCAATTTCTTGGACAATCACTCATCTCATGGAGTTCCAAGAAGCAAAATTGTGTGGCTATCTCTACGGCGAAGGCGGAATATTTGGCGGCCGGTGCTTGTTGTGCTCAACTCCTATACATGAAGCAAACCCTATTGGACTATGGATTAGCTTATGGGCAAGTACCTCTCTATTGTGATAGCGAAAGTGCTATCAATATGGCTCTCAACAAGGGTGATCACGGCCATGCCAAGCACATTGAAGTCAAGCATCACTTCATTCGAGATCATGTGGCCAAGAAGGATATTGAATTGATTGGTGTTCGGACTCATGAACAATTGGCAGACATCTTCACCAAACCACTTGACAAGAAGACCTTTTGTAAGCTCCGGGGAGAACTTAATGTTCTCGACCTCTCCGACTTCACTTGATATCCTTGAGCTTACATATGTATATATGTATATATGCTTTGCTTGTTTTTGTTTGTGTTGTTGTTTTTGTGTGTTCTTCTTGTTTTGTAGGACCGACGACTAACCTTCTTGAGATAGCAATGAGCATGGGTTAAGTTTGGGATTGGTGGCACTTGGCTCCCGAGGCTTTGAAGAATGGCTCGTTGTGATCAAGCTCATGAAGGGCTCAAACTTGTTGTTGGTAACTTCGCTCTTAGCTTTCTCTTGTTTTACCCTTATAGCATCATGCATTGTACACTTATCATTCCTTGCATTCGCATCATGCATCTTGCATAAGTGTCTCGGCGCCGAGCACCCATCTAGGGGGAGTTGCTTATTCACAATATGAATATATGACCTCCTATGATGAATTTATAGCAATGCTATATGAGCTTCATGCCCATTGAACCAAGATTTTTGAGCTCTAAGGTTAAATCCACTTGCGCGGCTCAAAGTCTATGGGTTCATACATTTCCATCATCATCAACTAACCCCTATGTACTTCAAGACAATTTTCTTTTGAGAATGTGTGTAGGGATAATTGTTGGGAGATGGAGAATCACGGATCAAGGGGGAGCTTCACGCCAAATCAAGTAACTCATTTTCCCACTCGTCTCCTACATTTACACTAACCTTTTATCCCTTGGAAGAATTTCTTTTTGGATGATAGATGCCAAAGGGGGAGAAGAGTTGGGCTTAATGATCGAGCAAGAATATGGGGGAGAAGAGTTCGAGCGGAAAAGAATACGGGGAAGAAGAGTTCGGACTTACAATGAGTTGGAAGATGTCACCTCAAGGGGGAGTTTGTACAAGAGAAGATCAAGTGATCAAGACGATCGATCTTCGCACAATCTTGAGATTGATGCACGTGTCAAGGGGGAGCGAAATTCTACAATGTAAGTATGAAGGTAAACCCCTTGCAACCTTTGCTTGTCATAGCTCCATGTGCTTTCTTTCACTTGTGATATGAGTTTTTGCTCTAACTTGTGACATCTTTTGAGCTATGACTTGTCTCGATCTAATCAACAAGGTAACTATCTCTCTATCATATGCTTGTTGTTTAGTGTCTTGATCGAGTTGCGCTTTTATCTTGGCTTTTGTCATTACATTCTTTATCTTCTCGATCATTTTTATCATGGTTGTCATCCATCACCAAAAAGGGGGAGATTGTAAGCTTCATGACCATTGGAGCTAGGGAAACCCCAAGGTATGAATGTTTTGGTGATAGGATGAGAACCATAAATGTGACTAACACTCTTTGTGAGATCTTATAGGTCACATATAAAGAAAGCTCCGTCCGTTGGTGGTGAACGCCAACACACCATGAACTTATTGACAAGGATGATTGGTTGCCTTCATCTACACAAGAACGGACTTGATGGAGTCGCGGAGAAGACATGGATTAAGGCTAAGGACATGCTAGATCCAAGCGGGTGTTGCTTGGTTAGATGTTAGCTTGAGTCCATAGGAAAAACCGGACTATCAAGAGGGTTCGAGGTGGTTCTCTTAGTACACACTAGTTACAGAGATCATTGGATGCATGGTGAGTCTCTCAGGGGCTAGGGTGGCAGAAGAGAGTTGAAGGAACCAAAAAGATCAAGTGTTGAAGAAGAAGATCAAGAAGAAGATCGAAGCTGTGAAGGCAGAAGAGACCGGACAGTACGGTCAAGGAGACCGTACAATACGATCTACAGAAGAGTTCCAGACAGAAGAGCTTAAGTTTCTGGAAGTTGGAGAAATAGAGACCGGACAGTTGACCGGACAGTACGGTCCTAGGGACAGGACAGTACGGTCTCTATTGGAGTTTTCCAGACAGAGAAGCTGAAGTTTCTGGAAGTCGAAGAATGAAGACCGGACAGTTTGACCGTACAATACGGTCGAGGACCGGACAGTACGGTCTTACAGGCGAAAGAGCAACAGAGAAGGAGAAGTTTCTGTTGGCTGAAGAAGAATGGAGACCGGACAGTACGGTCCTAGGGACCGTACAATACGGTCTGGTCTGAGATGAGTTGCAGCACTCCCTGGATGCCGGTCTGGTGAAGACCGGACAGTACGGTCAGATGGAGACCGGACAGTACGGTCTACTGTACGGTCATCACGCAGACTGGGCACTTTTGGACAACGGCTAGTTTGAGGTTGGAGGCCTATATATAGTCGGTTGCTTACCTCTTTGAGGTGCTCTTGGACCCAGGAAAGAGGGGAGGTGCTGCCAAGAAGCCAAGAGGAAGAAGTGTGAAGCACTTGAGAGGGATTTGGAGTGGTCCTAGTGCTTGAGAGAGTAGCAAGTTGCATCCTTTGATCTCTAGGCTAGTGTGGGCTTGAGAGAGTCATCTAGGGCTGTTACTCTTGGTCTATGGCGAGGCCTAAACCGGTTAGGCGTCGGTGTTGAGCTGTCCAAGGAGATTGTGGAAGTCGACACAAGTTTGTACACGGTCTTGGAGCTTCCCGTGCGAAAGAAGCATCACTAGTGGAGCGCCCTTTGGCACGCATCAAGTGCGGAGCCTTACCTCCGGAAGAGTACCCGGGATCGAGCCCGGCGGGACGTGCCCGCGACTTCACTCGGAGGGTGAAGTGTGCTCTAGGAGGGATCGCCATCGAGCGGAGGGACGGGGTCGAGACTCCGGCGGGAGTGACCCAACGTGGAGTAGGGGAAGGCGCCATCCTTCCGAGACCACGGGAAAACATCATGAGCATTCTCTATCCCTTCTCCTTTACTACTCGCATTTACTTATCGCACTTCATATGATTGCTTGTAGTACTTGAGTTGTGCTCATATCTTGCTTGTGTGTTTACCTTGGTACCTACTAGCTTCACTAGGTTTGCTTGTTTGCCTTGCTCGTGTGCTTACTTGTTATAGTCTATCTAGTAGCTTTAAGGACTCTACTTAGTGTGCCTAGTATCTTGGTTGCCTTGTCTCTAGTTATCTTGTTCCTTGCCTTGCCTAGCTTAAGTCTTCTGCTATCTATCTATCTTGTGCTAGGTTGCTAGTGTGTTGTGATTGTGTTATCTATATGCACTAGCTATATAGGTTAAGGATACTCCTTAGTGTGCTTTACCTTGTCACTAGAACTACTCGCTAGGAGTTGCTTGGGTGTAAGTGTTTGGAAATAGATTCTAGAGTGCACCGATTCACCCCCCCCCCCTCTCGGTCACACGATCCTTACAGCGCGTCTTCTTCCCCGCCTCCCAGCCGCACGAGGCCGCCCTGCCCCCGGGTCTGGTCGCCGCCTCGCCGCGCGAGGCCACCCGCGCCGCCAGCTCCCCGCCTCATCTCCCCTCCCTCGTATGTCCAGCGCCGAGGTCCGCTTCCCCGGATCGCCGCCGCCACGCTGCTGCTGCTCGTTTGAGGTGGAGGCGGAGTGGGCGGGTGGGGGCGTCCGCGGCGTAGTCGCCGCGGCGGGCGGGGACGGCGGTGCACGAGCGTCCGAGTGCAGCGGCGGGTGGAGAGGCGAAGGGGAGGAAGGGAGTTGGGCGCGGCGGCTTGAGAGGCGAAGGGGGAGGAGGGGAGCTAGGCGCGGCGGAGGAGAGGCTCGGGGAGGGGGAGCAGAGGCGGGTGGATGCGCATCCGGAGTCGCTGGAGAAGAAGGAACTCGTCGGAGAAGAAAGAACCGTCGGCGGCGGAGAGGGATTTGGGTTTGAGGATGGGACTTCGGTTGGAGATGTAGATTTTTAGGTGTTGTATGTTGAGCATTGTTTACACCCAATCTTGGTTTTGGGTAGCCAGAGTTGGAGTCAGTCTGATTTCAAGCTACTCTCATACACACACATTCATTGGTTGAACCTAGAACTGTGTGATCAATGAATTGGATAATAAAAATTTGTAAATATTCTCAGCAATCAAACTTACAATAAGAGAAAAGAATTCATCTCAACACAGTCAAACTATATAGGAGTACAAAAGAGTTGTATAATGAGGGACATCTTAAAATTCATGAATAAATAATTTTGTACGAAGATAATAATGGCTCTTGTAAATCCTTTTCTTTTGCTACTTGCTAAAGGACCAGCGAGAGCTATGTATAATGTATTTTAGTCTTCGTCATAATGGTTGATGTTGTACAATAGTACTTGCACCTCACATGAGCTGTTTGAAAAGTGTATTATTCTGTTTGAATACACGTTATCTATTATTTTTATGCTCATACTTTTTGTTATGTACTGTTTTTGTTATTTTATTTGATATTATAAACATGAAAACCCAAAAAAGTTTTATTTTTGTCTCGTACCTACTACCTAGTACTCTATATCCATCTTTACCTTTATATTTCTCCTCTTTGTTTTCCTCGCACTTTGTTTTCCTCGCACTCACTTTTTTGACCTATCCTTAATCTCCATGCCTGAAATAAAAAAAATTGCTATAGCACACTGTTTAATGCTGGTTTTAGCCACAATACGCTGCAAAAGCAGATTTCAGCTCTAGGACACAAAGGAATTGTGGCATTTGTGTGCCCGACACTATAGTCGGGAAAAAGACAACTATCAACCTTTTTTAATCTCACTTTACAAAATACTTTACAAGTTGAAAATTTTGCATATAGATTTGTCACATTCTCTATTCATACAATTTTTTTATAAAGTATTTTTTTATTATTTGTATAACGTTTAGAGAGAAAAAGATCTATTTGTTAAACAAAACTATGCAAACAATAAAAAAAATGCTTTGTAAGAAAAATCATGAGATTAGAGAATGTGTCAATACTTTTATATGCAAAGTTTCGACTCAAAACGTATTTGTGCATTGAGATAAAAATGTTCTCTGCCTTTAGTGTCCAGGAGGCAAATGCCACACTTTTTCAGTGTCCTACAACTAAAATCAACTTGTGTAGTTGTCTCATAGCCAAAACCAACTTTAAACGGTGTCCTGTGGCAAAGTTGCTTAAAGAATTAATATTTTTCTCTTAAAGCATATTATATTATGTTATTTATTTTTCCAAGTTTTCTACATCAAGTTTTCTTTCTAAAAAAACTGTATAAATTACCAATGTGATTATGTAAACAAATCCTACAATACTATATAGGACTTTGATAAATATTTTGTCTTAATGAATCATGCAATCCTCATACATGCACAGCTAAATATACAAATGCTATTCAGCACCCTAGGTGTAGAATAGTTATTCTACACCTAGTAATTTTTTATTGAACAAAACGATCATAAATTACTGAACTGAGTGCACGACGATGCTAATATGTGTCAGTAATTCACGTTTCGTGATCGCATTCAGTAAAAATCATGACATTTTGCACAGTAATTTTAATAATTACTGACAATTTGTTCAGTAATTATTAGTTAGGTGTAGAATAGTTATTCTGCATCCTAGGTGCAGAATAGCGCTGTGGCAGCTAAATATGGTAGTCAATTATTCTGATAAAATCAAAAAATTAATTAGAGATACATATTTTTCCATATGAGTTCCTATTTTCGCCATGGCAGACAGCTTGGACAAATCCATGTGTCCTCTACTTCCTACCTTCGCGGCTTCAAAGGGTTCTCTAAAATCCAAATCGCTGCTTGAGAAAAACCACCAAAAAGCCGTTTGGTAACGCACCAACCGGCCGGCTCCGCTCCCCTGCGCCACCACTCCCCCCGCCGCTTCTTCCAGAAGCTTCCAGAACCCAAGCCGCCCCCTCGGCGCCAGTTTCTGGAGGGTTCAAAAAGGCGGCGCGGAGATCTCGGCGGCGGCGGCGGTGGCGGCCATGGTGGGCCCGTGCTGACTACTGGCTGAGAGGGTGAAGACGGTGCTCCGTTGCGCGGGATCCGGGAAAGAGCGGGCGCCAACCTCGAGATCCCGATGCAGATCCGGGAGGGCCTTCGGCGGCCGGCCCCGGCCGCGGGGGCACTGCGGTCGCCGATGTCGGCGATGATGCTCGCCATGTTCGCCACCATGGCCTCCTTCTACGTCGCCGGCCGGTGAGTCCGCCCGCCCGCCCGCGCGCTTGCTCGTCTCATTTGTCTCTTCGAAATGCTCGCTTGCTTCCGTTCTTCAACTATTCTGTTTGGTTGGCTTGTGTTGCGATCGCTGTGGAGGAATTCTTGATCCCGGGATCATCATGGCAAGAGAAATGTTTAGCTTGCTAAGCTTAGTTTGATCTTGGCAATTGAATTTTGATCCAACTAATGGTGCATGGGAGAAGTAGTGGTGAAGTTCGGATCTCAACTGAGTTTTTATTAGAGATTCGGTTTTTCATTTTGGCATGTAGGGCGGGCTCGTTCAACTATCTCACATTATCAGTTAATGCGTGAAGCATTTTTTTTTAATGTTATTTATGTCCAAATTATTTTTTGGCAGAAACTTAGCTTGACCTCTTTGAAACTTTGTCAGAGTAGTAGGAGACGGCTCTCCATTTTGTTTGCTTGTAGAATCTAGAATGTATTGCGTTTTGACCTTTGCTGTCCTGGGAAGAAAATTATGTTGACTTTAAAATTTCAGATTGTGGCAGGATGCACAGAACCGGGTTTACCTGATTAAGGAGCTCGACAGACGAACTGGCCAGGTACCACCCTGAGATCTTGTCCTTTTATGCTCAGTTGAGAGCATGGATAACTGTTTTGTTTTGTTGTGTTCAATTCAGGGGCAGTCGGCAATATCAGTGGATGATACATTGAAGGTTGTTGCATGCAGGTAACTCTAACCTTGTAGGGTCCATTTATATAGTATGTAATATTGCCTTTTTCATGTACAACCTGAAAAATTGTTCAATGCATTGCAAAGTGTTTTTTTTTAATGTTTGGTGGTAACTTGAAGCCTATTCACTTAACACACAGATACAGATTTATATGAACATTTTTGTACTGTAGTAATTGCTTTGGTGCTAAACATCCTCTACTCTTTAGGCAGCAAGGCAAGAGATTGGCATCGCTTGAGATGGAGCTGGCAGCAGCGAAGCATGAAGGCTTTGTTGGGAAATATTCCTCTGAGACAAATTCAACGAATTCTAAAACGAAGCCGTTAATTGTTATTGGAATAATGACGAGCTTTGGAAGGAAAAATTACCGTGATGCTGTGAGGAAGTCGTGGCTTCCAACAGGTACCACTTCTTGCATGTGTTTGTCTTGTCTCTTGAATTCAATACTTACAATACTTCCATACCAAACAGTAGTAATATTGGGACATTCAGTTGTAGCAATTTTGTTACAAAAATTGGAGCTCTGCCAAACAGGCCTTTATACTTCAGCATAAGATGCTTCCTTTTACCGTGAAATCGAGTACAATAATATAAAAGTTATGTTTATGCCAACTATTAGACTGTCATATGTTGCTTGTTTGTTAGCGTCTGGAAAATGATACCCGTCACTTGTAGTAAATGTTAGTAGATAGAAGATAATGTTCTGCATAAAGGCAGACATGAGTTGTTTATTTTGAGGAATGTATGTAGAAACACTTATCTTATTCTGAGTGCTTATTCTTGCAATTATGAAAATGTTAGTACAATTGAAGCAGTGATTGGCATTTTAGGTGGTTGAATTTCTAGGAGCTAATATTCCAGTTATGCTTGTTCTTGCAATGATGTACTGTGATTGTGGAAACTTTCTTAAAACTAATATGTTTAAGATTACCTTAAGTTAATAAAAGGTTCTATCTTTATTTATTATTTTCTAACCTAGATTAAGTAGAATATTCTCAGTTGCACATCTGGTTTGATTTTCTTGACTGCACAGGTTCAATGCTGAAAAAACTAGAAGAGGAAAAAGGAATTGTAGTACGTTTCATAGTTGGAAGAAGGTATGTGTACTTACGTGCATACTGCAGTGACCATATGAAGTGTAGATATATGATTAATGATTGTTCTCTTGTATGTAGTGCAAATCGGGGGGATACTTTCGACAGGGAGATTGATGATGAAAATAGGAGTACGAAGGATTTTTTGATTTTGGTAAGCCTGGCAGAACAATTGAATACGTAGCACTTAATGTTTATGGATGTCAATGAGAAATACTTTTTTGCCCTCTTATTATGCTCTTCTGTTAGTGTTCAGTGCAGATTTCAAAACTTTATTCATGTTCGTTCCAAAACCTACTTTTATTCACGCTTGTTTTATTTCTTGTGCATTTTAATGTGCTTCTTAACATTCTTTTTTCAGTGGTGTCTTGTATCAGAAGTTTCTTGTGAAAGTCGATTTGAGTGTTGTGACAGTAAAACACCTTCTTACCTATTGCTATATCTGCTTGATCTTTTCTCTTGATTCAACACACTTTCACTGTAGTGTTTGGGTGGATCCTGTTACCTCCTATCAAACCATTATAGATTAGTACTTTTTTAATTATTGACTCATTTATTTCTCTTGGAAGCAGTTTGGATAGTCCTAGTTTCAGCTTTTGACTTTTAAATGGCATCGCAGGATGATCATACAGAGTCTGATGAAGAGCTTCCTACAAAGACAAAAAGTTTCTTTGCCAATGCTGCAGAGGCATTTGATGCTGCATTTTATGCTAAGGTCAATGATGATATATACATAAATGTTGGTATGTGCCACCTATTTGTAGCTTTATTACTTTCTTGCCTTTTTTATTGCATAATTGTGTAGAACCTGTGATATCTGATGTTACATAACTTTTCGTGTTTTGACCAAGCATGATCGCTAAAATCTGATTCGGGTCATTAGTCTTTTAACTAGCTCTGCTAGTAAAGTTCATTGAAACGGTAATGATAAATATCTTTATTACGGTTGTTAAAGTATGAGACTCCCCTGCCGTTTATACTTTCAAGAAAAGAAATAAACTCATGCACTTTTTTCCTATGATCAATCTAGATATCATGAACATATTGTATTTGATGGACAGACACACTAAATATCGATAGACAAATAGTGAAGCTAGAAAGCGTGCAATCATACATACAAAAGTAACATTTGGATCGGAGGGAATTGACGCATCTCAAGGACTTATTGTTTGTTATTTCTTATAGCAGTGTTCATGTTGCGATCAGTGTTTTGGAAAGCCAGAAGTGACCAGGGTTTTGTTTCTCAGCATTACTGGTGGTTACTTGAAAGAGTCCAAAAGTTTTGTTCTTGAGTTCGCAAACCTGACGAGAATGAAACCAGATTAATTCTGGGCAAGCTTTATTTCACAATTCCGGAAATATAAATTCCCTTTCTGAAAACTGGGTGGTACGGAAATTCTTCGGGTGCTCTAAGTTTTTTGAGAAGCCCCCTAGTCGAGTTTTTGTTTTCCTTAACTAAGTTTCCTGTGAAGCTACGATATTTTCTGCGTCTCCCTGAGACAACAACTTCCGTTAGCTGTGAAACATTTACAGAAAAAAAATGTACTTCATTGACCTGTAGAAAAGAGGAAATCTGTATTATATAGAATACTGGATTTCTGCTTACGTAATTGCTTGTGGAGATATGATTCTAAAATAATTACAGAAATTATACTTACATGTCACAGCATATTGCATTTTGCAGATACTTTGAGTGCAATGCTCAAAACTCACTGGGACAAGCCTCGTGTCTATATAGGCTGTATGAAATCTGGCGAGGTGTTCTCTGAATCGTGAGTATTTACGGCTATTCCTTTTGAGAACTTGGTGTTATTTTTTCACTGTATGTGCCCTTTTCATTTGGCAAACTTTTCTAACAGTTTCATTTATAAATAGAACTCATAAGTGGTACGAACCAGACTGGTGGAAATTTGGTGATGGGAAATCGTAAGTGATCCGTGCTCTGAACTATTGACTCCTTTTACATTAATTGTTTATGTAGTATAGATGAAAAATTGGAACCAGTGAATATTGCGACTCATCTGTGTCCATTTACGACTTAAATAGGTACTTCCGACATGCTTCTGGTGAAATGTTTGTCATATCGAGGGCCATAGCTCAGTTCATTTCTATCAACAGGTATGCTATCTATAATCTGTATATTGTGCCCAAATTCTATATCCTAGACCAACAAAAGTCTAAGAACCATAAACGAAAAAGCATTCTTATTTGATGGATTTTTTTTTTGGATAGATCTGTGCTCCGGACATATGCACATGATGATGTTAGTGTAGGATCATGGATGATTGGGCTTGCAGTGAAGCATGTAAATGAAGCTAAACTCTGTTGTTCATCATGGCCCTCAGGTTTGAACTCCTCCTTTGTGATAATCATATATCTGTTTGATGTGATGTTGTCTGAATGATCCATCTTTCTCATTAGTTTACTATCAAAGTTTTAGTCTTGATAAATGTTTCATTGGAAGGAATACCATTCATGAACTTTATCGGGTTCTTCTTGATCTATTCAAACCCTGAATTGCATAGTCATCATTGTCTGTGAATACTGAAACTTCGAGAAGTAGATAATTCCTTGCAGCTTCTCGGAAGATATAGAATAGAGTTAATAGACTAAGTGATATGCTCATGGAAGTACTTGTAAATGCTGCAACTGTAACTGGGATTTCTAAGACTGCCATAACAAGTTAAACAAAAAAAAATTGGGTTATTAGGGTTTGAACACTAAATAATGGTTTGAGGGCGTAACGAAGACCGGAATGGATGCAAACTGACTTAGTTCGTGTTCCTACTGCACGTGCTTCAAGTTCCCCTACTACCCTGAAGATTCAGCTGTGTTTATGTTCCGAATCTGTGGCCCGTTACTATGGCATGGGCCATGCTATACATATTTTATCAAAATGTGAAAGAATGAAGGAAAATGGTAAAACCAAAGCCCAAATGCAAGGAACATAGTGATTTCCAGATTGGAACAACAAATGCATTTGGCCTGCTATGAGTTCTTCATTTATGTAATTTGCTTCTAAATTGATAAGCCATTTGAGCCCTAGTTAGTATCTTAAATGGATAATAACTGAATTCTATTTTGCAGGAGCTCTGTGTTCCGCTTTGTGATGAACAACGCTGAGGAAGACTTTTACGAACAGTGTCATGAGTGTACTGATACATGCCATCTGTGAAGAATGATTGGGGACTGGGGAGATTTTGTTTTCTGCCAGTTTCTGTGGCATCATTGGAGGAAGCTGGCGCAGTTCCAAATCTGATATCACTTCAAAGGAAAGGTCTTGCATCTTTTCTTGGCAAGACTAACTGATAGAGCCATGAGTTTTAAGATCCATCCGCAGATGTATCCTGGTTTTGATTACCATTTGTAGATGCCCACCCTTACCATTCTTTTTCTGACAGATACGACATTGTTGGAGTGACAAAAATTAATAGGAATTCAGGAAATTATTTTACTCCATAGAATACATCTCAGGAGACATTTTTTATATGTACTAATGGCTGTGAGAATTACAGACGAGATATTGCATGGAAGTCTCTCACAGCTTAAATGCACGGAGACCAAATTTCACACCTACGACTTTTCCGTTCTTCTATGTGCAGTATCTTTGTGAAGCATGTGTAACGAAACAAAAAAGAAACAAAGATTAAGATCTATGTTTTACCCATGTTTGTGAAAAATAAACGGTTAGTATCTTGGGAATTACTATAAATTTTAGAAGAGGCGTAAAATGGTGAGGATCTGTGGCTTTAAGGAATTTTTTAGGTAAGAATGAAGCAAATGAAAGCCCTGAGTCTTTTTTATTTTTGATCCGGTGTTTTCTGCGGCTGACAGGTGCAGTGGCGTCATGTGACTTGTGATGCACAACACGAGGCCAAACGCTGCTTTTCTTGTGGTTTGTTGGGCAAGAAAGCTTCCAGGTCTCGTTTTCATACCCGTTTGCTTGGGTCAAATTTCTCTGGTCAATTGTATGGACAAACGCTGCAAAACACATTTGATGAAATTTGCTGTGGACAGCTTTGAACTATAATAATTCTTTAATGGCGATAAGGGAACAAAAGGATATACTAGCTTCGTAATATCATTTCAGATGCTACTAGCTGTGTTCATGTACTTATGTTCAAATGAATTATATATGACATATTTAACTTGGAAGGATTGTGATGAATTTCCCTTCTTGCAAGTGTAGAAATGGAATCACCGATTAGGCAACATATTACCACACCAAATACTTCACTAGGTTGGCATGCTCCCATGGTTTTTTTTTTTGAACAATGTTTCCATGGAATACACAATATAAAAAGGAGAGAAATGAATCAGAACAATCAGAATATTTTAATACAAGATTCTCGTTATTTCGAAACAGCAGTGTTTTATACGTACGTCCGACCATTGTGTTCGATTGCTTTCTGCGCATGCACTTCTATAGCTAGTGAATCAATTAGTGAGTTCCAATACAAAATGCACATGCGCATCTATCATCAGACACAGGAGTTTTGTGTAAACCCTTCTCCATTTCGAAAACAATGCTAGGGCCTTGGTGTTGTATTTTTCTATTCAAGCGGGAAGAAAGTGCACCTTAAAACAGGATGCTGAATCTGGAAAAGTTTATGCTCGTCCATTAATTGTTCCATCAACATAATACAAAAGTATCTCTCCTTGATATATTCCCTTGTCAATATATATATATATTTTTTAAAAATCAAATACCAATATCAAAAAATGATAAAACACGTCACATTGAAATTTGAATCAAATGGTTAGTTTGACTTTGAACCAAAGATCGAGAGCAAGACACGACACGGCCTCTTCCAGATGGAAAAAACCTAGGGGCGCGTTTGGATTCCTGCATCTGGGCCGCCCAGGCTCTCCCGATGCAGGTTTTGCATGATTGGATGCCTGCACGTCGACTTGGGCCTGGCCGGTGGGATGCAAAAGCTGTCCGCGAGCCTGGCTCCCAGGAGACGAAATCGAAATGCGTTTCCCATGGGCCAGGCTCGGTGGATGCGGGTGGCTTGGCGCTAATGACAGTACTTAGCAAATAATTAGCATATATTAAGCAAATATTAGTATTTTTTAAGGTGATTAAGGCTTAATGAGACAAAGTAAGAGCATTTATAATATACTTATACAAAATAAACATAATAACAGCATTAATTTTAATATTTTCTTTTGCATAGCATGTCTCGATGCGAGCAACCAAACAACATCTATGCTCAGCCTGGCTGGATGAATACAGGAAACCAATCAAACCACCATTGCATCTACTAAGCCTGGCCAGCAAGGGCCTGGCTGGCAGATACGGGCCAGGCTCCCTTGGTCAAGAAACCAAACACGCCCTAGATCGTCAACACACACGCAGCTCCCCCACCGGACTTTCTCTAGAAAGCGACAGCAAACCCCTCCTCCCCCCTCCTCTTTCTAGAGAGAGAGGGGAGCCATTGCCTCGCCGCCGACCTCCCGAATCGAGCTAGTCCGAGCCGGCTAGGGTTCTAAGCCGCGGTGCGCGCCATGGCGGGCTGCTCCAGGGGCTCGCTCCCCGCCTGGATGACCGCCGCCGCCTCGCGTGTCGATCTCTCCGGCGGCGCCGCGTCGTCTCACCAGGGCGCCCCGTCCTCCTCGTCGCAGGCGCCGCCGGCGGCCGGGGCGGACCAGGAGCTCGGGATGGCCGAGCGCGCGCTCTCCGCCGCCGGCGCCGCCTTCGTCTCCGCCATCATCGTCAACCCCCTCGACGTCGCCAAGGTCGGTCCCCTCTCTCAGCCCCGCCCAACTGGTGGTTTCCGCGCGCGAGGGGTTCGGCGGCTGCTAACGCGTTTGGTGTGACTGGATGCAGACGAGGTTGCAGGCGCAGGCGGCGGGGGTGCTGTACAACCATCCTCCCCAGATGGCGGCGCTCGGGCCTGACGCGGTAAGGAATCTGATCCTATTCCTTGTCGCGTGGTGGGGGATTCCTTGGTGGTTGCCTTGGTGCCAAACCTCTGATTCTCGAGAGGGAATGATCCAATCGTGGGGGTTAATGCCTTTGGGGTTGGTTGATGAAGTTTGGTTGCAAAAACAAGGGTAGCGTTTGTGAATGCCTCTGTTTGGTATGTTCATTGAGGAATTGGGGAGGTCAGTGGTTTAGTCAAAATGTTCACCTTGGCGTTCATCCTTTATTTGTAGTGTCTGACTGCAAAATCATGTCGATTTCAAGGCATGTTTTCGTGATCTTTACCTTGTGGATAGAAGGGCAAGTTCGGGATGCCATGCCATAGCTTGGTTTATGTTTTGTGCTTTTGACAGCTGGACAGCTGGTTGCTTTCCCAGCCTGTAACAGTCACATTTCAAAGGCTTTGAATAGTTCGTTTGCTTCCACTGCTTGTTCAAGAAGCAGGAATGGATAGCTCGTTAGAAGTACTTTCTGACTGCACAATGTGGGATTTCAGTAGTAGGGTTTAACTATGTTGCTTTTTTAGAAGATGGATTTGAGATGCTAACTTTATTGTGCTAGAGCCTAGAGGTGACTTGATTCTGTTGGTTGGTAGATGGAAATTGTGACACTTATGAAGATTACCGTACTGACATGACCTCAAGTCCTTGCAAGGACCAATAGTAAAACCGAAGTGTTGGTGATGCAATTTTTGGTTGACCAAGGTTTTCTTTTCTTGACTGGTTAATTCTGCCAATTGCTGTCACTAATCATGTGCTTTAGAAACCAATGACCACAGTTATGCTAACTGGAAAAATCGCAATATTCTTGGTATTACCAGAAAATTTAATCGATGCAAATGCTATGATGGAGCACTGTTAATTTGTAGTCAACGGTTCGATTCCATTTCTGTGGGTTTTGACTCTAACAAGTGTAATAATCTGGAAGAATGCTTC
Source organism: Eragrostis nindensis (assembly GCA_012490785.1). Taxonomy (NCBI): domain Eukaryota; kingdom Viridiplantae; phylum Streptophyta; class Magnoliopsida; order Poales; family Poaceae; genus Eragrostis; species Eragrostis nindensis. The sequence goes on along the minus strand of JAAXCT010000119.1, from coordinate 1,061,168 downwards.
TGATTGTTTTCACTGCTTTCCAGATCCTGTCTGAGTTCAGATGTTCCCCGTCATGCACACGAGGTATCATATTGGGAAGTGAGCCTGTTTGCCCCCCTGATTGCTTCCAGTACAAGGGAACACTTGATGTATTTTTGAAAGTTGTTAGACAGGTAATGCAGCGTTTCTTCTTTGTTGTTGACACGGAAGTTATTCAAGTTAGTGGAAACATTGTGCACATGAACTAACCACTGTGATAAATTGGTTGTTACAGGAGGGATTTGGTAGACTATGGAGAGGTACCAATGCAGGCTTGGCGTTAGCTGTACCAACTGTGAGTTCTCTTATACTAGATTCAGTCGTGTAAGCCATTATGTCGTTTTTAATGGTTTTGTTCTGTTGCATGTGCGGCATCTGCTTAGTAGTTTCAACACATCGTGATACACTTGTAATATACATCTATCATTTGTAATTGGATTTCAAGACAAATTTAGCATTTTCTTCAAATTTCTTCACCCCTCTTGACAACTAGTCTTCTGCATGACCTAACATAACATTTTAATATCTAAAGTTCTAAACAGAGTGTTCTGCATTACTGATTTTGTTTTTAAATGCGAGCAGGTTGGTATTTACTTGCCATGTTATGACATATTCCGCAACATGGTGGAAGATTTTGCAAGAAGTAATGCTCCTGGTTTGACACCATATGCCCCGCTAGTAGCTGGAACAGTTGCACGTTCGTTAGCATGTATTGCTTGTTCTCCAATCGAATTGGCAAGGACACGGATGCAGGTAGTCCTCTATTTGAGTTGTTTATGTTTGAATTCATGTCCTTGAAGAGGTACACTAAGTGTAACTATGTTTTGTTACCTGAGGTAACATTTTGTTGTAATTAGTGGTACCTCTTTGTACCTTTCCAATAATGTTAAAAATCCTCTCTTGAAGGTCTATTTCTGTTTAAAAAATCATTCTTGTATGCAATGTAGGACCACGAAACATTTCCCTTATTAGTGTCAAGTAGTTACTATTATTCTTGTTATCAGGCGTACAAAGAATTTCGGCCTGGGGTGAAGCCTCCTGGGATGTGGAAAACATTGGTTGGGGTTCTCTCACCACTTGCAAGTTCAAGTCAGAATGGTACGTTGGTTAATTTGTTTTTGTAAGCAGTAGGCTATCCTGATTCAGTTTTAGTAAAAAGTGACATAATATTGTCTTTTTTCTCTCTATTTTTTTGGCCTGTTGCCAAATTGCAGTGTTTTGTATCTTCTTTAATCTAACATCTAAATTGTTTCAATCAGTTCAAAATTATCGTGCCCTCTGGACTGGTGTGGGTGCGCAACTTGCTCGGGATGTTCCTTTCTCTGCTATATGCTGGTCAACTCTTGAACCAGTAAGTTTGTGTTTTTGTTTCTAAAATTAATTTGTGTATTTGCTAAATTAATGCCACATTTGTGTGTTACCTTACTTTTCTGACATCATTCGCAGATTCGAAGAAAATTGCTTGGTCTAGTTGAAGACGATAATGCAGCTAGTGTGGTGGGAGCAAACTTTGCTGCTGGCTTTGTAGCAGGTAGTCTTGCTGCTGGTGCTACATGCCCTCTAGATGTTGCAAAGACAAGGAGACAGATAGAGGTTTGTATTAACTCTCCATGTACATTTGCATCACATTTATTTTCACCTGCCACCAGTTTTATACTCATAGCCCGTTTATTCTGGTGTTCTCTTTCATCTTTCTAATTGACGCACCTTTTTTTCCATTTCAGAAGGATACTGAGAAGGCAATGAGGATGACAACAAGGCAAACATTAAATGAGATTTGGAGGTAAGGAGGCTCCAAACTCGACGAAACAATATATATTTTTTCGAGCTGTACATCTTTGAATATTGTGGGCCGGTTTGGGTGAGCCAATTGATCTTATGTAACTGATGCACACCTTAGTACACTTAATATAGAAGATCTTGACCTTAGAACACTTGGATGTTTTAAAATTTAGACTAAGAAATCTATATCACACTTAAATGAGAAGAAATTGGGGGCAACAAAGAGTTTGAATGGAGCGGACATCACTCTTGTAAAATCTATTAGAAAGAACCTGGCATGGTCTTTTATGGAGATGATAATATCATGAATGGCAACAAACTTAGTGAAAACAAAATCATCTGATCAGATGAAGGGGTCAAAGATGGTTCGATTCATGGTGGCATTTCAAGATCAGTTTTTTCCTTTTTTCTTTTTGGAAGCCTCCTATGCAGCTGTAGCATCTGTTCATGTGCGTACACACTCACACCACGGCACACACCTACACCCACCCACGCACATGTCCAAACCTACCACTACACAATCGAAGATCGTGCCCTTCCGAAACCATCATGCTTCAGTGCGCAACGAGGGGCGTTGCATTCCCTTCGTGGCATCATGCGTAGAGAGGCATCACCCGTAGAGAGGCATCTGTAAATTTTTCAAGAATCGAACACGCTAGTTGGGACAAGGCACATTCTCAAGATCAGGTTATTATGATAGTTCAGAAAGTCTTTTACATTGTAGATAATGGGAAATGTCGGATAGCACTAGGTAAGATTCCTAAAATTTTGTGGACATTATTTTTTTTTTTGCAGCACTGGAAGAACTTGTGTTATTTTGTTGGACTTAGTGTCATCTATTGCTCTAAATATATGTACTTGTGTTGTGCACTCTTGCCTTAACATGGTAGTTAATGTGGTGCAATCAATATTCTTTTTGTTCAATACATGTCCTCTCTTAGAGGCCGCAGGTCGGGAATCCTCTTCTTTGTGATTACCATAGTACTCAGCTAATTTATGCTTCCATTGACTTTTGTGGCAGTTCTGGAGGTCTGAAAGGTCTGTTCACTGGTGTTGGCCCACGTGTTGCACGTGCTGGCCCATCAGTTGGCATTGTCATTTCCTGCTATGAGGTCGTCAAGTATGCTCTCCATCAAAGGCGCTCCTCATTAGTCATGACCCAGATATCTTAATATGGATATCACCACCTTTTTGTAAAAACAAGGCCTGCCCCAGCCCCGCCAAGTTCATGCCTGGGTATTCGTGCTTTGGACGGGGAGGACAAGGAGTAACTTCGGAGGATCAAAGTGCTCAACAATCAACAGGCTTTTTTCATGGACGCTGTCCATTTTGGCCGCAGATACTATTTCATTTTTGACATGGAGCGCGCTCCAGTTTTGTCAGGTGGTTTGGACCATCGTCTAAGCTTATCTTTTGCACAAAGCTGATTCTGCTTGGATTAACTTAGGTAGACCCTGTATTGGGAGGTGTAGAGCTGACGCTGAACAATAAGGCGTTGCACTTGGTATCCTCGAACTACAGAAGAAATTTTGCCATGTTTCTATCGATATGTTATTCCCTCGTATAATCAGTGATCAAGATCGGTTGTTAGCTGGGCATTTTGTTGCCTTAAATTACTGTTTTCTACAATGTCGAATTAGTTTAAGCTGGCTATGATTATTATTTGATTTGATTACTGGAGAATATGTTTGACTTGTTTGTGCGAACCAGTCAGCCTGTCGTTGGGTTACATGTTACCAAGGTTCGCTTAGGTTCTTTACATGAGCCTAATATTTCACTAAGCCCAAGTCTTGCGTTTCTCGCCGCCCCGCTTTTGTATTCAACGTTTGCTCTGTTGTGTTTGCCTGTGGCAGTCATCACTGCGCTTCGGGCTTTGCTGCGCTGTCGTTGTCATCTCCGTCCCCTGAGCCTGCACCAATTCTCCATGGATGTAGAAGGTTGTTCCTGTTGTCTTTCTTTTGGAACAATTTTCAAAATTAGTTGGAACAACTTTTACATCCACCTGAAGCAATTTAGTTCTGCTTTAAACAATCGTGACCTACGCCTCGATACCGACAGTTGTTCGATGTGGTTCGCAGTTGTGGCAGCTCGTCTTCTTTTTCCTTCTCTTTTTGTGGGCAGTGGCAGGCACGTCTTCTGGGACGAGATGCATACGCTGTTATGGGCCAACTCGCCCAGGCGATCTTTACCAGTCCAGTACCCTCTCTGCTGCAGTGCACAACATGATGAGAAGAAGATCCACCTCAGACCCGGGAGCATCCATTCAAATGATGAAGGATGAGCCCAGTATAAAACAATGCAGAGAAGGCCCAGCTTAAACATATTCAGCCCCAGGCCCAATAAACTGGCTCAACTGATCAACTCACAGTTTCCAACTCAACTCACCGACCGATTGATTTTTCTATTGAAGAACGTCGCATTCAAGGAACTGTTGCTTGACCGCTATTTATTAATATTTGTAGCCTCCCCATTGTGCCTTCTGCATCCATTTCTTCTCCCCTCTGACCCATCCACGCTTCCATGCCTCAACACTCTTGAGAAAAAGTAGGGCCTATTCAATTTTCAGGACTTTGTTCATCTTTATGTCAAATCTAATTTTGTAACGCTAATATCCATTAGAGCTATGGTTTTAGGATTGGAAGGCATCAGGAATGTCCACATACTTTTGCATCTAGAGCTGTTCGGCTGAGGCCACAACTAGTAGAGCAGGTATAATAAGGCTGAGTCAGCTAGTTAACAGGCTTGCCACATCAGAAAGATCCCAGCTGGAAGAGAGAGAAATAAGCTGGCGTTTGGCGAGACGCCGAGCCGATGTGGGCTGAACACTTGCTTCAAGAAAAGTTACCAGTTTCCACCAATAGCAGTGACTGCATGCGAGCTTTAAATATTAACTAATCAATTCAACAGCTCACTTTGTCAGCCAGCCCACTATACGAGCCGGCGACTACGTGGAGCTTGCCGATAACGAGCCCCGGAAGGCTTATGCAACGCAAAGACGCCTAGCAAAATCGCAGCGGCAGCTCAATCAACGGCAAGAGGTCACGACGCCTCACGATCTTAGTTAAGATATTCCAACTAATTTCCCTCTTATATATTTGAATCTGGTTAGTTAACATTCTACAAGCGTATACAATTCAGATGGAGTACTATTTTCTTTTCTAGATCCAAATTTCAAGGGCTCAAATTGCGAACATGAAGATGGTTAAGTATTAGCTGCATCATCTCCACTCATCACCTCGTTGGTTGATCTAAATTCCACATGTGCCTATACCCCAGCTCCACCAGGTTCACGCCTGGGTTCTCATGCTTAGCACTAGCAAGGTAAGGAGTGAACTACATAAGAGGATCAAAGTGCTCAACAGTCCTTAGACCATTGTCGATTTCGGCCGCATATGCCATTGCAGATTTGTCATGGATCGGAGCGGGCTCTAGCTTGTCAGGTGGTTTGGATTAATTATCCTGTAAGCTTGTCATCATTTGCGCAAAGCTGGATCCGCTTAGATTAACTAGGTAGCCCCTGAACATTAGATTAGGTGTAGCGCTGATACTGAACAATAAGCCTTGCACTTTTTTTTTGAAACACAGTACAGACGCAGACATTCACAATCACGCACGAGTACTTACCTTTATAAACACACGCACGTAACCCCCACTCCTATGAGGGTCTCTGAAATACTGGGTCAGCTGATCTTAAGATTTACAAAGCCACCACGAACACCTCGCTACCGATGGAGACATTGCTTCCAACTGAAATAATAAATAATCATATATATGCAACACCATGGTCTAGGACTTGAATCCGAATGGGTTGTTTTCACCACAAAAGGCCTAAGTAGCTGAGCTATACTCGCTCTGCAATAAGCCTTGCACTTGGTATCCTCAAATTACAGAAGAAAAAGGTGCAAAGGAGTAAGCCTGTTGACATCTTATGAGTTTTCCATGGGTCTCTGCTGCAGTGCCAATCAGTGACGATCAGGAAAATATCTCTCAAAATGGCCCAGGAGACATCCCATCAAAATCAAACAGGCTGAGCCTAATAGGGAACAATACATAGAAGGCTTATCTTAAAACATATATACTCAGCTCTAGCCCACTCAGCTTGCAGGAAACGTCCCCTATCTCGACTCACAGTTTCCATGGACCTACCTGCGCATTAACCAGCTGTAGCTTGACCACTATATATATACTCTCCCCATTTTGCCTAAGCATGCTTCTATGCCTCACGCTCACACTTGAGATAAAGTAGGGGGCCTATTTTCGAACAGGGCAATTGGTCCGTAGGACTTGGTCCATCCTTGTGTTAAATCTAACTCTGGATCCCTAAACACCTTAGAGCTAGGGATTAGGTTTGGAAGACATCAAGAATGTCTGCATGCTTTGCATTTAGAGCCCTTCGGCACGGGTCACAGTTGTTAGAGCGAGATGATAACATGCGGCCGAAGGCTTTTACGATTGCGATTGGATGGGAGCTCGGCGCCACGTACAAATCGGCAGCAGTCCCCTGAAACTATGTGTTGTCCGCCGTGCTCATAATGTACTCCAAAATGACCCTGTGCTTCCCCTGAAACTATGTGAGCATGGCAGCATGCTAGCCTAGGCTCGCCCCGGTCATTCATCGAGGATGAACGCGACTAGTCATGTAAGTATGTATCTGATGTGACACGCTCTATCAATACTTCTTAGCTTAACTAATCAATGCGTAAATTGAACCATGCCATTTGAGGGGGTTGCCGTGATTCCGAATGCATTTTGCATTCTGAGTTAACCTTATTATTAAAACATTCAAAATTGAGTATCTTACTTTCGCTGGGCATTTTGTTTCCGTAATTTTACTGCTTACTACTCCCTCCGTCCCAGAATATAAGCATTCTAGGGTTTGGTCAAAGTCAAGCTTCCTTAACTTTGACTATAAGTAGCAAAATATTTATAGCACTCCATTATATATAGTTGATGTTGTTAGATTCATCGTGAAATCAACTATCCTAATATGCAACTCTTCATATTTAAAATATTTTATTTTTATAGCTATTGCTAGTCAAAGTTGAACCTGACTGACTTTCAACAAACTTAGGAATGCTTATATTCTGGGACGGAGGTAGTAGTTACTACAATGTCTAACGAATTAATTTAAGATGGCTACTCACTGACGAATGTTCCTGTTCATAAATGCCGAGGTGACAAGTGGTCAGCGTGTTAGACGTACGGCTTGCTTATAGTACTATGGCATGGGTCTCTGTTGCATGTGCCACGATCAAGAAAGTCATCAAAATTGACCAGGACATGACATCACCAATGAAACATGGACCGTCTTAGCAGTGGCGGAGCCAGGCCCACAATTGAGGATGAGCCGAAATGCTATTGGGCCAGCGAAGGTGGGCCGGGAAAGAGAAAATCTAAACTTTAAAAGAAAAAAAAATATTGCTACAGTGTTAAAATGACGTGTTGAGTTGAAACTGAGGACCCTTGGCTGGCTCCACCCCTGCGCCTTAAGCAAATTCAGCCTAGCCCACTAAGCTTGCTGGAATGTCACATGTGGCTCGACTCATAGTTTCTAACGCACCCACCAACTTTCACAATAATAACCTACTGTAGCTTGGCCCCTCTTTATAGCCTCCACGCTGTGCCTCCTGCACCGATTCGCCCATTCCTACTTCCTCTCTAACTCATGAATGCTTCCATGCCACACACACACTTGAGAAAAAAAAAAGTAGAGCCTATTCGAACAGAGCAATTGGTATGTGAATTTTAAGAACTTGGTGGTGTCAAATCTAAATTTGGACCCCTAAACACCTTTCGATCTAGGGCTGTAGGTTTGGAAGGCATCAGGAATGTCTACATGTCATGCTTCTAGAACCATTCGGCATGGACCACGCGTGTTTCGTGGAGCTTACTGATAACGAGTCACCAAATGTTTATGCAATGCAAAGAAGGATGTCAATATAGCAGTGACCACTGAGGGACAAGCGAAAAATCAAGACTTCTTAAGACCCTGATTAGTTCTGATACTCCCTGTGTTTTTTTATCTTAAATATATGACGATGGTTAGTTTAACTCCGAACTATCCATAATCAAAGGGAGTATGTTTTTCTTTTCTTTTGGATAAAAATTTCATGGCTAACATTTCGAACATTAATAATCGCAAAAAAAAAAATCGAACGTTAAGATGGTCAACTATTAGCTTCATCTACTCCGACCTCGTGGATTGCTATAAATCCAAATGCTTAGGCTTGCAAAAACAATACATTTCCTTCAGTGACAGGACGCCAACAACTAGGCATTTGCATGTCCATGTAACGCCGCACCATTTTTTGTTTCTATTGTAGGTGACTCAGAATGGTGTGATATACTACTCCCAGACCCAGAGAAATCAGCTTTAGTCGTCACGTTCAGTTGCTGAAAGAGGTAGCGCTAGCGTGCAGTACATGGTGTGTCACTGAAGATTGGTCAGTTGACTAGTACTACATGTATATTGCTGCCACCATATACTGACGATCGTCTTAATTCTAGCATATTGAAAGACTTGGCTCGCAGTTCCGTTACTTTGACCAACTTGCACATTAACCAAACCGTAGCTCGGCGTATAAATAGCCTCCCCATTTTTGTGCCTCCAGCACCTACTCTGTTAGACGTTTCAGTTCAGATTTGACGTTTCAAATATGAATGAGGCTACTTACATTTTGAACCATAGCAAGTCATACCTCTTGCCTAAAATATGTAAAAATATGAGAAATACTGTCGAGTATGTCATCAGATCTTCAGTCATCACACAATGATACAACTGCAGACATAGGTACTATCGAGTATGTCAGCAGATCTTCAATCATCACACATTGATACAACTGCAGTCATTGGCATTGTACATAGATTCAAGTCTACTTCTCTCTGTTTTTTTCCCGGAGTCTGAGAAATGACCCTGGTGAGCACAATTCATGCACACACTCTCTGACACAACAAGACAGAATACATAGGAAATGTACCAAGGAAGCGTTTGGTTGGGGAATGCAAACGGTATTGTTAAAGTACAATCTTATCTTTGGGTGCGTTCGTTGCACCCCCCTCTAAAGTTTAGACCTGTCACATCAAAGAGAATCTTACTATTTAAGAATATTTTTATTCAGTTAGTGACAAAACCTATGTCACGACCCCCCTCTAAATCGCGAGACGAATCTAATGAGCCTAATTAACCTAAGTTTCGCTACAGTGATGCTACAGTAACCATCGTCTAATCACTGCTTAATTACCCTCATTAGATTCGTCTCGCGAATTCGAACGGAGTCCTGAAATTAGTTTTGTAATTAAACTTTATTTGTAATCACAATATTCGTTGCAAAAACCCTCTAAAGTTTAGACCCCATGCAACGAACGCACCCTTTGTTAATGTGTTCTTGTAGAAGATATCCATCCTGGTGCTTTTCTCATTTGGGACTGCTAACTTGAACTTAAGGATACACAATCTATCATTCTTTTATATATCCATTGCAGGTTTGATCGCTTAAAACAAGACAATCATGAGTGGTGTGCGCGTTAAAAAATATATGAGAGCCCAGTGATCAAACATTCTACTATTTAACGTTCTCTCTCTCCATCTTCAGCATGGAAGGCTTAGCTTGATAGCTACTACGTATACCAGGTTGTAAGAAAGTTCTTTGTCCTTGAAGTAGAGCATATATACTAAAATCGAACCTCAAGAGTACATGAGATGAGTAGGAAATTTAAGGCGCAGAAGCCAACATGTTTCATTTGGCCAAACGTGTAAAACTTTATACTAGTGGTGGCATCAATTATTACACTGATCAGTTTGAGAAAAATTAAACATAAGATGAAGAACCATAAATAGTTCACTTAAATTTATCCACATAATGTTTGGAAGTGATGTAATAGTTCATACTGACGTCACTTAAGTTTATGCACATAATGTTTGGAAGTGATGTAATAGTTCATACTGACTATATACACGAAGTAATTGAGTATATTTAGTGCAGAACGCTCAAGGCTTATGACGAGACTGCAAGTGGGTTATCTGTTATTGTTGGACGGAAGAAAGATCAAACATCACAATGAAAAGATGGGACGACTTCAATAACCTAAGACTCTATGTTCTATGGGAAGTGGAGATTAAGTTGGAACCAACAAACTTTGGAAGCTACATAATTTCAATTGCAATGCCTGGATCGAAGAGGTATAGCAGGATTGGGAGGTATCAGGTTCTGAGTTACTTGTGAAAGGTAAGTGCAAGAATACTTGTTCAACCACTTGTTGTTGGATACCTTTTCTTGTCGTACCTATACTCTGTCATTTAGTGCTTACAATAATCCGAAAATAGATCAAGTGCTCAAAACGTTTTACCTTGCTGTTCAACCAAGAGAATCACATAGTTTCATTTTGTATGTGATTATCCATAACAGGAAAATTTGTAGGATGGTTTGTGGGAACCACGCTTGCGGAGATGACTTAGTCTGAAGACAAAAGCTCTGCCCAAACTCTTTGATCCCTATGAAGAGCTGCGACCTGGAAGAAGGCTGTGGAAGTGAGGAACGCTGAGGGTCCCCCTTCCTTCAGGTGCAATGCGCGGTACCTGATGTACGCAACGAATGGAAACGGCTCGCCAGTGGAGCTGGTTGTTTATCTAGTATGCCTCTCGTGTATGTATCATGATAGATTGCTTGTTGCAACTTATTGATTCAATATTTCAGCAGTGTTTTAAATAGCGGGCTATGGACTGATAGCGGTTTGACTCTAAAACAGCTAAATAAGGCTATAGCGGAGCAATAGCGGGCTAAATCGGCTAAGTTGTACTAAAGAGAAAATAACGGCAGACCTTCTAAAACAGCTATAGCGGGCTATAGCGGCAACTATAGCTGGCTATTTAGAACCTTGTATTTCAGTGGATGGTTCCCAAATTTCGATTGTGATGGGTTGCGGAAGTATGAACTATCATGCATTACACATCCACTTAGGATCAATAAGAAACTTATCCTTTCGTGTTCAATTTTGAACAAAGTGGTGGAAATGACAAAAACTAGACATGTGGAAGAGGGTTCTCCGTCGTAGACCCATTTTGACAATGAGAGGGTACCTCTTCCTCTGATGTGTGTAACTAATATTTTTAATATTCCACTGGACGGATAATTAGTACATAAAAACAAGGGAAAATTGGTTTTTTGACATCGAAAATCACATATTAGATATTTATCATCGAATATAATGGGTATAGTTTAGTACCAGCAAAAGATCCATCCATTAAGAAATTTACCACTCCATCACATTTCCGAGATCTTTGAGTGGCCTCGGTTTGCATGTCGTCTAATCCGCCGCCCAGCTCGACTCGCGTCATCCGCCAGCAAAGCTTCTCTTGACATTTTAGTTAGTTTGCTTCTCCCAATCTGCAAGGATGTTCATCAAATCTCATCTCGCGCAGCGACTAGCTTGTACCGTGAAATCAACCGGTTCCATTTGGATCGAAAAAGCTTGAATCATGCAGAGTTGAACTCGATTACAGCAGTACCAATTGTTGTGAGAACGAAATTGTCAACTTGACTCGTCAAGAAAAGTCTATCTGACGGGGGAAAGGTCGAATGATGAATTCGATTCACATGGGAAACGAGTTTGATAAAATTTTTGCAAAGAACTTGGCCAATGTCTAGGATGGCAACGGGTACCCATCACCCGATACCTAATGGGTATTTCCTCTATTATGATGTGGGTCTGGACCTATTTCTCGCCCTATAGGTCTGTTAATGAGCATTTTTGTCACCCATTAGGTACCCCGAGCATGGGGCTATTCTCCTGCAACCTATACCTGCTTATCATGGGACCTCACGAAATCTATGACACGTAGGTCCATCAGAGGTATATAAATAAAGGGGTCAGCGAACCCTAATAAACTGTTAGCGTTTCATTGTGAACTATTAACACCTTTAAATAATATAATCATTCTGATATGTTACTATATGTAGTTGGATGTTAATTTTTACGATGCCAATTAATGGGTATGGGTAACTCGATGGGTACCCACACCCATATGGGGGTGGGGATGGGAGAAATTTGAGTGCCTACGTGGATATGGGGATGGGGACGAACTCTAAAACTCTAGACGGGGTGTCACACCCTAAAAATCCAGAGCCGAAACCAAAACAGTAAAAAAATCGCTAAAAATTTAAATCTTTTTGTGTGATCATACCTTGCCATGATTTTTCGAAAATAAAACTCACTAAAATAAATAAAGCGTAGTCGAATTTGAAATTTTGAAATATAAAATTTGTGCTCAAGTGTTTGCTTCATTTAAAAATCTATTAAAAATTTGAAGCATTTGAATTTACAACAAATAAAATCAAAGTAGGAATTAATCCCAAGATGAATTTCAAATTTTTGATTGTTAAACTTGCATCAAAATCACATCATGCGCATTTTTGGATTTATTTGGATTTGTTTTGAGTGTTTAATCGATTTTCGTTTTTGTTCGAATTTGAAATTCATTCAAATTCGAAATCCAGAAAAATGTTCAAACCATTTCTTCTCTTCCGGGCCGCCCCTCTCTCCTTTTCCCCTGCCGGCCCAGCCCGCTCCTCTCTTCTCCTGTTCTTTTTCTTTAGCCGCGCTTGGGCCACACCCTTTCCCTCGGCCCAGCTTCTCCAGCCCAGCTCAGCCCGCCTGCCTCCTTCTCCCTCCTCCGGTCACGTCGACGCGCCGCCGCCCATACCGCCGACGTCATCCACCGCCGCACTGTGCCGCGCCGCCTCACTGGCGCCACCGCCTTCGGGCTTACTTGCCGCGCGCGCCACGGAGCGCCACCGCCTCCGCCCGTCTATAAACAAGACCCCAAGCCTCTCTCCGAGCTCCCATCTTCATCTCTCACCATTCTTTTCTCCCTCTCTCTCTCTCCAAGCTCCGGCGAGCTTTTGCCTCACCTCCGGCGAGTCCCGTCGTCAACGTGTCCCCTCTCTCACTCCTCCGTTCCACGCCTAACCTCTCCGTCCCCTTCTCGACTGAAACCGAGGCCGGTGTGCGGAGATCGACGACGAACTAACCCTCGTCGCCGCCTTCCCCTCCGGCTCCGGCCGCCTTCCCGTCGCCCTCCGGCCCCGCCGCACCTACGGTGAGCTTCACCGTCCCCCTCTCTATCTTCTGCGCTAGCTCTTCTCCCGTTTCCGCACACGCACGAGCACTCGCACCGAGCTCGTCCGCCCGCCGCCGTGCGACCTCGTCGCCGGCCACCCTTCCGGCCGCGCCTGGCCACGCCGAGGCGCGCATCACCCTCACCGCCCTCCCGCGCACGCGCACGGTAGCACGAACTCGAGCGCGAGCACTCTTTCACTCTCTTCCCCATCACTCACCGGCGCGCCGCCCGACTCCGGCGACGTCGCGCCGTCTCTCCCGTCGTTCCCTTCGGTGACGTCTTGCATCTGTAGCTTCACCGTCGCGCGCCAGTGATCCGCGACGAGCCCCCATCGCCTGCCAGCCCTCCTAGCCGCCGCCGGCGAGGATCCCGGCGACGCGCCGCCGCGCGCGCCCAATCCCCGGCCGCGTTGACCGAGCCCCGCCGCCGTGTCTGACGTGGCCGCCGACGTGGCACGCCACGTCAGCCCGTGGGCCCACCTTGACCCGGTCCCCCTGCCCAGTCAGCCTCCTACACACCCTCTCCCTCCATGCACTCGGTCCACGAAGACCAGCGGCACATGAGCCCCTCGGTCCATGGTGGTCTCAGTCCACCAGCATTTCCAATACAAAAATAAATCCAGAAATTCCCGGACCCGGTACATTTTACAGATAAGCCCTCGAGCTTTTCTATATTTCTGTTTACGTCCAGAATTTTTACAGAAAAACCCCTATACTTTTCCATAATTATCTTTTGATCCCTATCTTTTTACACCGAGCCCCAAAACTTTCCCTAAATTACAGATAGGTCCCTAGCGACTTTCTGTATTTACCAATAAGCCCTCAGAATATTTCTATTCCTGCAAATAAGCCCTTTAATCTTTGAATCTCCATATCTTTTCCGTTCTAATTCCGTTTCGAGCGATTCTTGCGCTCTCGCGTTCGTATAAACGCATAGTACCTTTTGGTACTAGTTGTGAAGCTCTGGAATATTTCCCTTGAGTTATCAACCCTCTAAATTCCTATCCCTTTTTCAATAAAGCCCCGTCACGATAAATCTTATGATCGTGACTCCGCCCGTTGTGCACGTTTATTCAAACCCCTGTGCTGCACCTAAGTAATTCCAGCACACCGTACCGCCTCGACATAGTGCATTTTGGCACTATCCTTGGAATTCCGCACACTGACCCACATGTCAATCTCTTACACGTGCTGCAAATGCTAAGTCCACACAAGAACGTGCACACACATTTCTATTCCGAGCAATTTCTAATATCAGAAAGATCTTAGGAAATTCCTAAAAATACTTTACACCCTTCTAAACACTTTTCAACCCTTTATCACTCCAGATTAATTAGGATTATGGCTATACTTAATTTCATAGCTTAATCCTGATTAATTTCCTTTCTATAAATTTCCTAAATTCATATCAGCCTCACATCCGCGCCAGAATTGCTAAGCTCACCCGGCGATTGTACACAGAATCTTTTACTACCAATTTCCCATACCAGAAAAATCCCAGAAAAATTCCTGAAAACATTTTGACCGCTCTCAACATCTTCCAACCATTATTCACCCCAAAATAATTAGGATTATATCAATGCTTAATTAAGCATGATCCTAATTAATTCCTTTTTCCGTAAACTCCCAGAATTCATATCTTTTTCATTCGAGCTCCGATTTTGGCGATTCCTTCGCCAAAATTTATATAAAATCACGCTCTATTCATTGCCACCAGAATCAATTCCTTTTAATGATCTTTGATCAATCCCTATCTTTTAATTGCCTTTTTAATTCCCCGTGTTTTATTTGTATTAGTGCATTCATATTTGGCATAAGCACGTGCACGTATCACCGTCATGCGCCCGTCGCGTGACAGATAAACTTATTAGATAATGAATCAATGATAATTAAGTAATACTATAATATATAAAAATAATTGAAGTGACACACCTTGCACTTTGTATATGTGTTGCATGAACCTTTATATAGGTTACGACCTATATAAAGCTTTAGTGCTACAAATGTACGCAAAATCACGTACACTCGCTCGCTTCTACACTCACATACACTCCTGCACTACTCATGGTGTTTAGCATCCCTCACTTACAACCAAAAGCCCTAGTATTCGATGCATCCCATATTAGCTATAAAACAATATAATCGCTCTTAATGTAAAACTTGCTGCATCATGCATGATCTGTGTCTTTTGTCGTTCTCTGGTGTTCCCTCGTCTTTCCAGTTGGAGTTAATTGGATCTTATTTATCTCTTTTCGATCTTTTATTTCTTTTTGCGGTAGTTGTTTATGCGTAATGCTCTATACGCTAGATTACGCGAGATTCGAGAAGGAGCCAGAAGAATTCGAGAAAGACAGAGAAGATCAAAGCTTCAAGAAAAGACTTGAAGACCTCAACTTCGACAAAAGAGTCTTAAGACCCAGAACTTAAAGATTAGGATTGCGATTATCAGGCAAGCCCTAACTCCCATTGATCATATTGATCCTATGAATGCAAAATTATCCTATTTAGAGCTGTTTATAAATAAATATGCATGGTATTTAAATGTGATTTAAATGCTAGAAGGTCCTAGTAATATTTGATTGCCATGCCTTGATCTTGAAATATCCTGATTCCTTGTTAAACCTAGGAACCCGCATCATTAACTCTTTAATGATGTGCTGGTATGCTGCTTAGGACTTTCACCATGTGTTTAATTAATCTTGCTCACATGCTTTTGTGTTAAAATGCGTGAGTCTTGGTGGTGTGTGTAAATGTGAAAATGGGTGGAATTGGTAATAAGTGTAACCCCTAGTGAGGGAATGTTTTGGCGGGACCAGGCGAGGTAGTCCTCAGTGGGGAGGCTATCTCTGGGACGCCCTTCCCCGTGGGGATTGGCTATTGAAGATGCCTGGTTCGGTCGTATAAGGACCGGTTCTTGTGCCGCCTTTGCCTAGCACCTTACGCGCAGCCACAAGCCGTATATGGGTACGGGATTGGAACCACACCCTACTAGTACTCACCCGGTACCCCCCGGAGGCAGGAGATTGCAACGGAGTCCCAGGAGAAGACTCGACGAGGGTGGCGGCGAGTCCGGCATTTATTGACTCTGGCCATGTTACTGAATTGTGAAGCCCCTGGTGATGTCCGTGGGGGATGCCGTGGTGGTACCAAGTAGGTATGGAACCTTTAGTAGGACAGTCCGAACTGGGACCCCGGGGAGGACTGGACTACCTTGTGGGGAAATTTGTGCACCCTTGGCCAAGGTTAAGAAACTTTCCGGAAAGCCGTGTTCCACGGTATTGGACAACGCGAAGGCATCGGCCACACTATGATTAGAGTTTCCCGTGTGAGTTATCCTTGGCGTGTTTTCGGAATACACCGGCGTGGAGCCGTGCGCTGGTTTCCGGCCAGCATTAAAAGTGAGGAACTGGCGGGATTGAACCATTATCTCCCCCAGGGCCGACCAACCCCATTATATGATAATAATCTTGACTGTAGTTTGTGAACTGGCTTTGTTTGCAAAACAACCCTTGCATAAAAATTGGCTTTTCCGCCAATACAATGAACCCCAGCCTTTACCATTGATATACCCTTGCATATGCTTACCCCTTGTGTTAGGGTTTGCTGAGTACCTTATGTACTCACGCGTTTGCGCCTGCTGTTTTTAGTGAAGAGAAGGCTTCGTAGGAAGCGGCGACGTGTTGGTTTTCGGGTCTGCGTCTCAAGTCTGCTTGTGGCATGGGCCGTGGTTTCCGCTGTTTGCTTCGCCGTTAGTTGGTCGGATGGACATGGATGGTCTTAATCCTTGTCGAACCGCCACTAAGGGCTCTATAGCAGGTAATACTTCCTTTATTCGAAGTATGCTTTGGCTATCATATCTGTGTTCTTGTGCGTATCAGCTACTGATCCAGGGACTGATACATGATGCACAACATACCCTCTTGAGTAGGGTATGACACGGGGATGGGGACATTCCACCACCCCCAGTGGGTAATGTACCCATTGGCATCCCTACCTATGTCCCAACCCACCTCTCAAGAACAACCATCAAGGTCACACACTGGAACGTGATGTGTTGACCCTAAAAATAATTGTAGAAGAGATAGACACTTGCGGAAGCAAATCAAGTAAAGACACACTCAAAAAGATGATGTGAAAAAACTCAAAACAGAACCCTCCTCCCCCCCCCAACCGGATGCCCCGGTAACTTACCGGATACTCTGGGATCTGGAAAAATCATATCAGAAACTCCCCACCGGATACTCCGGTAACTTGCTGTATACTCCGGCTAGATGCCGGATACTCTGGCAGACTCAGAATAGCATGTGAACGAACGCGAAACGAGGCTCTAAAATCCGAAATTCAATAAAACGACCTCCAAAAATCACGAAATTTGAATCATAGGTGCGCGTTGAGATGGGGAACATCATCCAAGAGGATCCGTACCAAAAACCTCACAAAATCAATACGGATTTTGGATCGAACCGGATGAACTAGGGTTTAAAGGAAACTTCACCAATCCATGAATTGAGGGCGCTCATGCAACGATTCGGTGCAGGACCTATAGAGGATTGTTCTAGCATGTCATAGCACCAAGATCCCTCAAGAAATCCATCCCAA
Source organism: Eragrostis nindensis (assembly GCA_012490785.1). Lineage (NCBI taxonomy): Eukaryota > Viridiplantae > Streptophyta > Magnoliopsida > Poales > Poaceae > Eragrostis > Eragrostis nindensis. Next base: position 1,043,654 of record JAAXCT010000119.1, on the reverse strand, counting down.
AACACATCACAAAAGGCGAATAAAAAAAATCATCCAAAAGTAGCTTCGAAAATGGTAAAAATAAGAAATTCGGGATTCAAGATGAGGATAACACTTAGAGAACGAATTGATACTATGTATTGCTCAAAGATATTGATGTCAAGCCATTCCCAAGCACACACAAACTTAGGATGATAAAAAGCTCAATCAAAGAGCCATCTCCTCTCTTCTCCCCTCTCTCTCAAGCCCTATCTCACCAACACAAGTGAGGGCAACCCCAAAAGCCACTAATGGGCAGCCAAGCTGCCCCTCCTCCTTATCTTATTGGATTTCCACATCCCGGAAATGCCCTTCACACTACAATACACCTATACAACACATGAGGGCGTTTCCGTCTAACTTTTTCTCCTTCACTCGAACGCCGTCGGGGCCTTTCACACCGTAGCTTCACCTCGAAACTCCCTCCACGAGGGTGCCACATGCACCTCCATCCGTCACCGGTGGTTTTGAGGCCTAAACCGGGAAACCGTCCATCACCCGTTTTGAAGCTAAACCGGAAAACCATCCACCACCGGTTTTGAGGTCAAACCGGGTGTAACGTGCCGCTCCCCAAGCCGGGCCCGCTCACACCTGGCAGCTCTCTAGGACTCAAGACTGCCCTCACAGACCAACACAAGTCTTTTCTGCGCACTTTATCCTCACTCGTGCGCACCCGGGAAAGACTTCCCGGTCGGTCACCCATCCCGAAATTGCTCCAGGCCAAGCACGCTTAACCTCGGAGTTCTTTCGAGGTGAGCTTCCGGAAAAGAAGTTGCAACTTGTTGATATGAGTATTCTGATTAATCCTATTAAGCCCTGTGCCGGGATGTCACATACTCACCCCCTTAGAAGACCGACGTCCTCGTCGGTCAACCCCAGTTCAGGAACGTCCCCTCTTGGCCACGTCCATGTGTCCAGTGCCAGCGCATGTGCCATGCTGTGTGACCACTCCGGGCCCACACCAGCCATGCGCACCATGCCTGCGCAACTGCACCCACACGCGCCCGTGAAACCGCGAGAGTCGGCTCTGATACCACTGTAACGTCCCGCTCCCCGAGCCGGGCCCGCTCACACCTGGCAGCTCTCTAGGATCTCAAGACTGCCCTCACAGACCAACACAAGTCTTTTCTGCGCACTTTATCCTCACTCGTGCGCACCCGGGAAAGACTTCCCGGTCGGTCACCCATCCCGAAATTGCTCCAGGCTAAGCACGCTTAACCTCGGAGTTCTTTCGAGATGAGCTTCCGGAAAAGAAGTTGCAACTTGTTGATATGAGTATTCTTATTAATCCTATTAAGCCCTGGGCCAGGATGTCACACCGGGAAACCATCTTGATGTCGACACGTGTCACCTCGTCCCGCGAACCTCGCCGTCAAGTCTTCTCAGTCCCTTCTCGTCGGGCACCCTTCAATTGACTCGATCGGCCTCCCGTTCGCCTCTTGACCTCGGTCAACACGCCCTCTTCATCACCTTCATGGTTTTGAGGCCAAACTGCGAAACCTTCCTTGCTTCTTGTATGCTCCATGTGTACGGTGTGGATCATCCTTGATCTCACCCGGCCTCTTGATCGTCTGGCCCCAAGCCTCCCGCTTGGTCCCGATCCTCCAGCCGTTGAAAATCAAGTTGACTCCATTGACCTACACATCATTAGACAAGCAAACACGTTTCCTTCTCCTCCAATCTTCCCAACACCTTCACCAACTCTAGTTAGCTATAAATATAATCATAAACATGCGTATGCAACCTCAAAATCCCGCATTTCAATCCAAACTCATGTCCAACTCAAATAAACTCCATTATCAATTACTTATTATCATTTCGAACCATGGCACATCTCAACATGGTTCCTCAAGGAGGAAGAAGATCCAATGGAAGTGGGATAGGGGCTCAAGTTGTTCGCAGCAAGCAGGGGCAACGAGTGCAAATTTCCCAAAGGAGCATCATGCATGGGGACGGTGGAACGCAACGAGCGCTATCCAGATTTTGCAGATGTTATTAAGAGAAGATGCGTTAAGTGTTTTCTCTTATTGCGCTCGGAGTGAGAAACTCAAGTGTAATCCCTATTTGTACATATAAATGATATTTCAAGGTAAACTTGCATCAGGACGAAATGATGCAAGTCAATTGGAGAATCCAAGGTTTGATACCCACGTCAAAGCAAAAGCTACTCGATAATTTTATCTTTCCTTTTGTAAAATTAGTCATGCCAAAACACTGTCAATGCTCAATGACGAGGAGTAACTTAAGATCCGATGATCAAAACCCTCAACGGTCAACAGGCTTTCTACATGGATGGTGTCCATCTTGTCTTGGCCACAGGTTCGAGTTCAGTTTTGCCCTGAAGCGGGCTCCATTTTTGTCAGGTGGTTTGGACCATCGTCATTTCATCTTCCGCGTAAGGCTGAATTGGCTTCGATTAACTTAGTGAAGTTGTAGAGCTGAAACTGATGAATAAGCTCTTGCACTTGCTGTCCACAAACTATAGAAGCAGAAATATTTGGCATGTTTTTTATCTTTATCACCTCTTACGATCTGCGGTCAATCTTGCTTATTACTCTTAAGAAATCAAGTTTAGTTATTGCCTGGGCGTTTATTTGCCTTAATTTCACTGTTTTTCTGAAGGCTCAATGTGTTTGCTTCGAGTGCATGCTGGTTATGATTACTATGATTTAATTACTGGTGAACATGGTTTACTTGATGCCTAGTTTTACGTCATGAATGTTGAGGGGCAACCACTAGCAGTCAGCCCGTCAACGGCTAACAATTGCTTTCAATGCAGTTTTGACCTATGAAGTGATGATGCTATCAAACAGGCTAAACCCCATGTATGAAACAATGCAGAGAAGGCTCACATATATAAACACATTCAACCCTAGTAGTCTACCCAGCCTACCTATCAAACAGGCTGAACCCCATGTATGAAACAATACAGAGAAGGCTCACATATATAAACACATTCAACCCTAGTAGTCTACCCAGCCTACCTATCAAACAGGCTGAACCCCATGTATGATCGAAACAATACAGAGAAGGCTCACTTATGTATACACATCCAACCCTAGTAGTCTACCCAGCCAACTAGAATGTCACCAACTGATTTGCGCATTAACCAACTGTACCTTTACCCCTATATATGTATATATATATAGCCTCCTCGTTGTGCCTCGTCCATCCATACTAAGCATTCTAATCCCCTAAGTTCCATCGATCTACCCTGTAAGGATCCATACTCTAACACTATCACTTGAGGGACACAATTATTATGACTTATTGAGAATAGGACAATTGGTCTGTGAATTTTTAGGTCTTCATTCGACTTTGTGTCGAATGTAACGAATTTGGTTCCCAACACATGTTTTGAGATAGGCCTTTAGGATTGAGAGGCATCAGGAACGTCCACATTCTTCGCATCTCGAGTCACGCAGCATGGCACACAATTCTTACCTCTGCAGTGACAAAAAGGCAATCGAAATTTTGGTTACATTCGCCAGATAGGCATTTGTGACACAGTTAGGAAAGCCCAATTGCGAATGGTATTGAAGATTAGCAAACGGAGAGGGCTTCTTCGTTAGCTGCCTCTTTAGTTATGCACTTACCTACATTCGCGCCCTTCCTGTGCTTGTTACAGCACCACTCAAATGAGGAGCCGCAAGAACCGTTTCACTTACACTTCCTGCAATTACAAATCTACCCACTTAGTTCCTGCAACAAGGAAAAAGGTGCTTTTTTTTATTTTACCACTCGTGTGTGCCAAGGTAGGAAGAGAGATCCTGTGCCTTTCCGTGTCCTCGATCGCTCTTACACGACCCACTCGATCCAAAAAGGCAACGCGTGACCCAAGGGGCGCGTGTCCTGCTACATCCCCGTCGGCAACAGCGTGCTCGCTCTGTCGTCCTCCAGGTCATGCCAGCTGCTTCGCCGCCGGTAGAGGCCGGTTCATCCAGAGGCGAAATAATTAGCTCCTGGCGCAAGCTCTCGAAGCCGGCGCCCTTCAAGTGGGTACCACGTCACCGCCTAGGCCGCGCACCCCGACGGACGGACCGTCTTCGTCAGCACCACGCGGCGCAAGGTCGCCGCCACCTTCAGCCTCTACACGGCGCGGCGGATGGCGTGTGCCGAGTTGCCCGAGTGGAAACATCGTGGCGACTGGGTGCTTCCCTTCGACCGCGATCTCGACGCCTTGGTCCGGCTCTCAGGTGATCCGGGGCACGTCTGCGCCGTGGACGTGGTGCACGGCGACGGCGGCGATGGGCGTTGCCCCTACGTGAAGAAACTCAGCGATGAGAAGCTGTTTGGCGATCCATTGGAGAGACGTGTTGCAGCGAAACTGGTTTACATGGGAGAAGGGAGCAGGTTCTGCCTCGTGCACTGCATTGGTATCCTAGCCGATGAGCACTGGGAGGAGGAGCTTGGCATGGAACCTCCACAGTACTACCATTTTCGGTTGACAACCTTCTCCCTCAAGTATGACAAGAACGGAGGCCGGCCTGACGACCGGCAACACCCGCCGGGTTCGGTACTACGAGGTGCCTGATGCAGCCACTGAGTGTGCCATGCGTGATATCGTGGCTTTCAGCTGGATGTGAATTAATTCCATGATTTGCAAACAGTCGTAGTGTGCGAGCAGCGATGCCAATCATAATGAGGAATGTTGTAATACACTAATACTTCTTGAAGCAAAGAGTGACTAGGTGATGTCTGCTTGATGAAATGATATTTTCTCAGTCACTGAAGTTGAGATATTTATGTATATCCATTATCCGACTGTTATGCTAAATGTCCTCGGTGACTATCCTTAGAAAGTTTTTGTTTCACATACCAATTTTGTATAAAATAGTAATTGCACAAAGAGAAACGAATTCAAGTCGTTATGCCTGCATGTCCAGTAGTTGCCAAACTCTGTACAACAAATATTGCTCCAGATACAGCAGGATTTTTCAGGACCAACAAGCATCACCACGAAGTCGAGATTATGTTCAGGCCATCAAACTTCTGCTAGGTGTTGCTCTAATTAACAAAGCATGCTATCTGTTCATTATACAAAAAGATGACACAGCGAAACAAATAGCTGATCTGCATTCCATTCCATCAAAGAGTCTAGCTCCATGAAAAAACTTGTGCTTTTTTTTTTCTTTGAGAAGTATGAAAAACTTGTGCTAGTGGCTCAGCTCAACCTGGATCGCCAGCCTGTTAGGAACGGCCCATTAGGTCCACCACGTTTCCTCAGGAACAGCCAGCCCATTGAACCCACCGCCAACCGAATCCCTATTCCCTGGTTTTCCTTGTGTTCTGCAGAGGAAGAAGAGAGAAGAGGTGTTCTCGTGTTTCGAGAAAAGGCGGCGAGAAAATCCCAAAAACAAACAAAAGAAGGAGCTCCCAAGTATGCCGAAGCGGCGGCGACTCGACGACGACGACGGTATTGAGGACGGCGCTCCGCCGAAGCCCCGCCTTTATCTCGTATTCGATGACTGGGCGCGGGGCTACAGCATACGCATGGTTGATGTCCCCGTACCAAGATTACTACCCGGCACCCGCTGGCGTCGTCTCGCGCGGACGCAAGATCGATGCCGCCGATCATGCCCCGCCACCTGTCTTCATCCGCGTCGAGGCTCCGCGCGGGATGCCGCAGTACATTCTGTTGGTGCTACCGAGCACCACTGCTATACTATTGTTGATGAAAGCTTGGGCAGGGACACGCAAATGGAGAAGAGCTTCGATCTCACTAACAAAACAGAGGAGTCGAACAGCTCAAAACAGAGGAGCTAAGCTTGCTTTGCTTTATCACTCTTCATGCGTACACACCTACTTACTTTGCTTTATCTCTCTTCATGCGTACACACGTACAAGGCTGAGTTACAAGATTATTTATAGAGCTACACCACCGACCTTACTACCAGATTTTTACACTCTCCCACACACACACACACACGACTAGAGTACTCCAGAACATTGCCTGATTTTTCTTATGCCGGCAGTCTTTGAGGACTCTAGAACTATCATGTCCATTTGACTTTTACTAACGTACTACACTAGTTGTACATGCATGAGCTGCCAGTACACAAAAATCACTGCCATACTGCTCCTCATTTACTTCACTAGACTTTTGGACAAAGGATGTGTTTGTTTCTAGAAGTCTAAATTTTAGAAAGTTCACATAAAAAGAATTTTACTATTTAAAAGTATTAAACAAAGTCAAATTACAAAACTAACTTCAGAACCTTTTCTGTTTAATTCGCGAGACGAATCTAATGAGGATAACTATGAGGCGATTAGAAGATAGTTACTGTAGCAAAACATAGATTAATTAGACTCATTAGATTCGTCTCGCAAATTAGTACCTATCTGGCAAATAGGTTTTGTTATTAAACTAATAAAAAAAATTTAAATGTAAATATTCTCTTTGATGTGACAGGTCTAAAATTCAGAGGGAAGGAAACGAACGGGCCAAAGCTACACGCACACACCAGATTATTCTAGAACTTGCTTATGGACTAAGGAAATGAATTACCTCTAACAAACTCCCTTTTACTTCATTTCCTTGTAACGCCGATAAGCTCCCTGTTGCGAATGAATTTTTCTCTCAGCAGCGCCTTCGTAAAGATGTCTGCGAGCTGCTCATCAATTCGGCACAACTCCAGTTTAACTTCTTGATGCTCCACTGCTTCCCGGATATGATACTTGATTAAAATATGCTTGGTCCGCTCATTTGTTACTGGGTTCTCAGCGATTGCAATTGCCGACTTGTTGTCACAATAAATTGTAGTCGCTTCATTTTGCAGCTCACCTACGTCTTCTATTATTCTTCTGAGCCATATAGCTTGTGAAGCAGCTCTTGCGGCTGCTACATGTCGGCTACATATTCTGCCTCTGATGAAGATAAAGCCATAATATTTTGTTTTTTGCTGGACCAAGAACACATACCTGATCCAAGTGTAAAAGCATAACCGGACGTGCTCTTCATATCATCAAGACAACCAGCCCAGTCGCTTCAGTGTAGCCAATTAATCTTGATTCTTCGACTGGCTTATACCAAATTCTATAGTCTGTAGTCCCCTTTATGTAGCGTAGAACTCTTTTCGCAGCGGAAAAATGTAGATGACTAGGACTACACATATACCTTGATAGCGTGGTAGTAGCGAACATAATATCCAACCGTGTGGCAGTCAGATATAATAAGCTTCCAACCAAACTTTTGAATTTTGTTGGATCGGCCTTACTTGCCTCATCATTTATTTTTGCTTCTCATTAAGCATCAAGGGGGTTTCAACTGACTTGCAATCTTCCATTTTTAATTTCTTCAGGATATTTTCAGAATATTTCTTTTGAGATAAGAAAATGCCTTCATCATTCTGAAATATCTCCATGCCAAGGAAATAATAGAGCAAGCCAAGATCACTCATCTCATATGTCTTCATCAAATCAGTCTTAAACTCTTGCATCATTTTTCTATTATTTCCCGTATATATTAAATCATCAACATATAAAGAGATGATGAGAATATCCATACCTTTCTTTTTGACATAGAGTGTTGGCTCGCTCATACTCTTCTCAAATCCATTCTTCATAAAGTATTTATCAATTTGACTGTACCATGCTCTTCACGCCTGCTTCAATCCATATAATACCTTCTTAAGCTTGAAGACTTTATTTTCTCCCCCTTCAACTGAAAATCCCTCTGGCTGCTCAACATATATTTCTTCTTCAAGGTTCCCATTAAGAAATGCAGATTTAACATCAAGTTGATAAAGCTTCTGTTTCTTCTGGCCGCTAGAGCAATTATTGTACGAATTGTCTTGAGCCTTGTGACAGGAGCATATGTCTCAAAGTAATTAATACCTGGCTTTTGCTTGAAGCATTTAGCAACAAGCCTTGCCTTGTATTTCTGAACCGAGCCATCAGGATTAAGCTTGGTCTTATAGACCCATTTAACTCCAATCACTTCACGATTCTTGGGACATTCAACCAATTCCCAAGTATTATTTTCTCAATCATTTGAATTTCCTCTTCTATGGCTTTTACCCAATTTCATTTTTTTCAGCTTCCTAAAAAAGTTTGTGGTTCAACCACAGAAAAGTTGCAAGATTCATAAATCTCTGATAAAGGTTTCAGCCTTACCGGTGTTGAAGGCCCTTCACTAGCTCTTGGGCTAGACCTGAATTTGAGTCTGATCCATCTTGACTTGGGGCATCACTTTCATCTTGATGTTCATCATGAACTTGTGGCTGATCCATTAGGATGGTTCTAGAAGGTACCAAATAATTCTTTTGAACCTTCTCTTTTTCCCAATCCCAATAGGAATTCTCATCAAAAATAACATCTCTTCTAATGACAATTTTTTTTCTCCAAGTTATAGAGCCGATAGCCTTTAGTGCCATTAGCATAACCAACAAAGATGTCACGCTCACTCTTAGTATCAAATTTTGTTCTCTTTTGTGTTGGCACTTGAGCATAACAGATGCAACCAAATATTTTCATATGACTGATGACAGGCTTTTGACCAAACCAACCTTCAAAAGGTGTACGATCTGGAACAGTCTTGGTTGGGCTTCTATCTTTACCATATATAAAAGAAGCAGTTGGTGGTGGTCGGTGGTCGTCCGTCGCCGTGCCCAGCTACAGTACTCGGCGCCGACAGGTGAGCCCATTTGCTACATTACTCGGCGCCGACAGGTGGGCCCATCTCTTATATATTAAACGCCGTACGTTCTCAAAGCTCATTGGGCCACGTCAGCTAAAATAGTATTGACCGCCGGATTAAGATCTAACGGTCCATAAGACTTAGCAAAAAAAAACTCAGAAAGTCTAGATCTACAAATCCTTCCTTCATGTAAAAAAGAAAAAAAGCACAAAAAAGGAAGATACAAATCAGTCACAACACAGATCACGCGCTATAGTATCGGAAAAGGAAGAATTGCTACAGTAACCGAGTCGCCGAGGAGCTACAGTACTCGAAGATGAGACATAGTTCCAAAAAATTAAAAAAAGAAAATAAAAATGAGAACATCCCAGAAAGTCTAGATCTACACATCCTTTCTCCACAAAAAAATAAAAATGATGGCTTCTATGCGAGCAATCCAGATCCGGCCGAGGAGGGCTCGTCGCCGCTGGATCCGCCCGCCTCACCCTCGTCGGGACCCCTCCGCCGTATGGGGGGCCCCGGGCCTCCTTCCTCGCTCACACGACGACGGCGAGAGCCCGCGGGGCCTCCTTCCTCGCTCACACGACGACGGCGAGAGCCCGCGGGGCCTCCTTCCTCGCTCACACGACGACGGCGAGAGCCCGCCGCTCAACCACCTCCACCGTCGCCCTCGACTTCTCTCACTCTCTCGCGCGGCCACAGAAGGAAGAAAAACAAAATAAGCTAGGGTTTCGGCTGATCGGGATATAACGCCGGTTTTATACCAAGTCGACAGCTCCCTCCGCCGTCCATCGAAATGGACGGTCCAGATCGAGGCGGGGGTGAGCCAACCTGTCGCCGGGCCGGGCCGGCCCACCCCGCGGCGGTTTCACGTGGGCTGTCTGGCGGGTTCATTTTTTCTTTTTTTCCCATAGTTTTCACGCGATAGGCTGGGCCGCATTTGATTTTTTGCGTTACCGGGCCGAAATCGAAAAAACAACAGAATACAGTATGAGAATTAGTTTAAACTTTTTCAGAAGCTTTTTTTGAATGAAATTTGATCAATTTCACCTCATTTTAAAAATTTACTTTTACTGAATATTCAATGTCACGAAAACACTTTCCTCTCCTCTAAAATCGTACCCAACGTCAATGGATGACGGTCGACTTCATGTTTTTTTTTTCTAATTAGAATCACAACCCCAACTAGACTGTGTCAGCCGCGCATTGCCAATCAATTTTGAAGCTGGTAAAGTTACAAAGTTGTCACAATTTAATTACAATGATGTTTCAATTTTATTTTCAGATTATTAGCATTGTTTTTTCCATTCAAATTTGATCCAACATGACAATTTAAATGGAAAATTGGCTAACTACTTTTTAACCTATGATTATAACTCAACCATTTACAAATTTCTAAATTAATCATTTTAATTCAAAGTATAACCCATAAATTTAAATAATATGATTTCGTTAGAGAACTTATAAGCAAGCACGTATAGATCTTTTTATTCCCACCTTCACATATATTTATTTAAGCATTTTCTATTATCAATAAATGCAAACAACCATAATTATGCTATGTTTTCTAAATTAATTAAACATTTTGTTTTTACATCAATATTTTGCTCTCCAGTTTTAATGCATTTAATATACATATTTGTATCTTTGTTAATTACTAAACCAGTAATTTGTAAATCGAATCGCTACATTTTAGCTAACATTTTATCTTCATTAATTACTAAACCACTAATTTGTAACTTCAGTCACTACATTTTAGTTAACTTTCGAGTATTTGTTTTAATAAAAATCTGCTTCAAAATTTATTCAAACTAAAATTGTTAACTCACAACAAAAAGGTTTTTTTCTTGGATAAAAAATGTTTATTTGACTCAAATTAAATTCCAGCATTTGATATTGATGTTTGTTACTTGCTCTTCAAAAGCATGTCGGCGCCTTCGTACGCCGGCATTAGACATTGTCCTTAAGTCATTCTACCACCAACATTGTGAGTTGAAAATAATCCCACGTATGATGTAATACATAAATAAATGTGATATATTATTTTGTGCAGTATAAAACATTAGCAACAAAAGAGACACACTAAGGGATTTTCTTAAACAAATAAATGGAATTGGAAAACTATATTTTTGTTCCACTAAATAAAGTTATTTGTTTAAATTTAAAATCCGTAGCAACGCACGGGCATACGACTAGTTTAAAATATAAACAGCAGTATTAATAGCTTCAGCCCATAAGGATTTAGGCATACCTTTTTCTTGAAGCATAGAATTAGCCATGTCATCAATCATCCGATTTTTCCTTTCGGCAACACCATTTTGCTGAGCACTGTAGGCAGCCGTTTGTTGCCTTCTGACGCCAACACTATCACAATATTCTTCAAATTCATTTGAGATATATATATTCTCCACCTCGATCGCTCCGAAGCATCTTGATTTTTATATTACTTTGATTTTCCATCATTGCCTTGAACTTTATGAAAATACCAAGTGCTTCATATCTGTCCTTTAGGAAATATACCCAAGTCAGTTGTATAATCATCAATAAAAGTGATAAAATACCAGTAATGCCCTTCTGACATTGTTGGTACTTTACCAACTATATCACTATGGACCAACTCCAATGGTGCTTTTGCACGCCATGCTCCAGTGCGTGGAAAAGATGCTCGAATTTGTTTACCAAAAATACAACCTTCACAAGGATCAGACTTTCAACTCAATAAAAGGTAAGCTATGGACCATACCTTTTGCTCTCAGTAATTTCAAGGCTCTATAATTGAGATGACCAAATCTTTTGTGCCATAAATCAGAGTAATCACCGACCTCACTTCTCATAGCCAGCTGAGCCGGACGATTCATTCTCAATAGAAAATTCTGATTTTTCTCCATTTTTACTTTGACAATAAGACGATTCTCATTTCTACAGTCCCAAATTTTACAGCAAAAATCCTCAAAATAAACTGCATACCCATGTTCTAGAAGTTGCCCGACACTTAGCAAATTCTGCTTCAAATCAGGCACCAACAGAACATCTTTGATAAATTGGACCGTCTTCAGTCTGAACAGCAACAGAGCCTTTACCTTCACTTGAGCAATGGAGCCATTTCCCAGCCGAATTTTTGCTTTATGTGATGAATCCATATCTCGAAATATTTCTGGGTCGGAAGCCATGTGGTCTGTACAACCACTATCAATGACTCAAACATCATCATCTTCACCTTGTGAGTGTGGTAAGAATAAACCAATTCTTCCGAACTTTCCTTTTCTTCAGAAAAATTAGCCCGAGTATCATCTCGAGTTCGGCAAAATTTTACAATATGACCCTTCTTTTTGCATTTATTGCATGTCTTATTTTTCCAGCATCTATATGTGGAATGATTAGATTTTTCACAAATATCACACCACAGATTGGAACTGCGCGTACCTCTTTTATCTTGGGATGGCTCCTTCTGCGTATCTCGCCTTGGAAAATCCCTTTTCTGAAATTTCCCATTTAACTTTGAATTCTTAGGATTGAAGCTTAACTTTGATTGAAATGCGCTCTCTATGGAGCTCCCAGAATTTCCTTCACGCTGCAATTTTCTTTCTTCATGAGACTCCAATGAGCTCATTAGCTGCTGAACAGAGAGAGTAGCTAAATCTTTTGATTCTTCAGTAGCAGCAACAATATACTCATATTTTTCAGGCAGACTTATTAAAATCTTCTCAACAATCTTTTGATCATTGATCTCTTCTCCATAAGTACGCATCTGATTTACCACTTCAATTACTCTTGAGAAGTAGTCTTTTACTTCTCATTTTCCTTCATTTGTAAATTTCTGAATTGCCTTCTCAGAGTTTGCAGCTTCACAGCAAGTACCTTTTTAGATCCTTGAAACTCCTCCTTTAACTTGTCCCATGCCTCCTTAGAAGTCTTCGCGCCAATGATCCGCGAAAAAATGTTATCAGCAAGACCTTATTGTATCAGGAACAGGGCCTTGGCATCCAACATTTGATCCTTAGACAGAGATTTCTTTTGCTCTGTCGTAAGAACATCTTCTTCTTTATATGTCTTGTAGCCCTCCTCAACAACATTCCATAACCCCTGCGATAGTAGCATTGTACGCATCTTGATACTCCAAATATCATAATTGTTTGCGCCATTCCGACGCCTGAAATTGAAGCCATCTCCATAGCTTCGATGAATTCTGATGCGCCGTGCTACCTCGCTTTGTTGGACTCTTAACCTGAAGCTCTTGATACCTGTTGTTGGTGCTACCGAGCACCACTGCTATACTATTGTTGATGAAAGCTTGGGCAGGGACACGCAATGGAGAAGGGCTTCGATCTTCACTAACAAAAGAGAGGAGTCGAACAGCTCAAAACAGAGGAGCTAGCTTGCTTTGCTTTATCTCTCTTCATGCGTACACACACACAAGGCTGAGTTACAAGATTATTTATAGAGCTACACCACCGACTTTACTACCAGATTTTTACACTCTCACACACACACACGACTAGCAGCCAGTTCGGATGCAGTGAATTGACTGGGCTGGGCTGATTCCTTCCTCACATAGTACTGTAGCGCTGGCTGATTGTACAGTGCCAGACACTCACACCCGCCCAGCCAGTCGCGGCTGGCACCCGCCAGCCGAACAGGCTGTAGAGTACTGCAGAACATTGCTTGATTTTTCTTATGCCGGCAGTCTTTGAGGACTCTAGAACTATCATGTCCATTTGACTTTTGCTACACTAGTAGTACATGCATGAGCTGCCAGAGCATACACAAAAATCACTGCCATACTGTTCCTCATTTACTTCACTAGACTTTTGGACAAAGCTACACGCACACACCAGATTATTCTAGAACTTGCTTATGGACTAAGGAAATGAATTACCTCTGACACATTCGGCACCAATCCTGTTCATGCATCCAGACGCGATCGACGGCAAGCCGCTTCGCAGTTGGACGTCCGCGTGCGGTACTTCCGCTACGGGCCTCGGCACGCGGCGCCCGCGGGTCTGGCCGACCCCATCTACATCCCCGTCGGCGAACCCTCCTGAACCCGCCGGCTCGATCGCTCTGGTCGTGGCACAGGCTCTCGGCTCCGCCGTTCGAGTCCAAGAGCGTCACCTCGTACGCCGTGCACCCGGATGGGCGAACCCTCTTCGTCAGCGTCGAGAAGGACGCCTCGGTCGCCACGCGCCGCGGATCGTCAGATAGCGATGGGAGATGGCGGCGTGTGGAGTCGACGCGGCGAGTGGGCGCTGCCGTTCACCGGCCGCGCGTACATTGACCGCGAGCTGGACGCCTGGGTTGGGCTCTCCAGAGACCCGGACAGCATTGGCCATATCTGCTCCTGCGATGCCGTGCCCGCCGACTCCAACGCCGGCGTCGACGGGCTATTCCGGGCCAGGAAGCTGAGCAAGGAGAAGCTGTTCGGCGAGGAAAGGCACGTAGGTGCCACACTCGTATACATCGGAGGCAAAAAGCAATTTCTGCCTCGTTGAGTGCATCTCTGTTGATGCGAAGAACGAGGGTTATGCTGAAGAAAAGAACGACGGCTGTGTTGATGATATGGATTATCCAGATGATGAGACGGATGAATTTGTTGATGATGAGATGGATGACCCCAAGATGGAGGAGCAAGACGTGCCCAGACCATATTTGTTTCGCTTGACAACTTTTTCTCTCAAGTATGACAAAAATGGAGATCTCAGGACGGGCTACAACAGCCGACGGATTCGGTACTGCAGCGTGCTTGAAGGAGTACCATGAAGCATCCTGCGGCATTGGATTTAAACAACACCCTATAAATTTTGTATCAGTGATAATACGTGATTGGTTTAAACAGGATATCGAACAGTACCAACTACACAGAGATAAATGGATGATCCGTCGACGCTCACTGCTGTATCAGAGAGTATACCATAGGTATCATAGTTCCTTCTCTAATGTATCACCCAAACTATTACTGTTCTCAACAACATCAATCAATACACTTCAACAAAATAAAAATAAAAATCAATACAATTGATACGAGCCGCGAATGAAACAAATGTGGCCCCCTTCTTTCCACCAGGATCTAAGCTGCTCGTCAACCTTCCCTCCAATCACGTGCCTCTTAGTACCTCTTCCGATTGTTAAATTCTCAGGAAGCCTTTTTTTTTTTAAAAAAAAAAACTAACCTACGAATTACCAGACACACCCTTGCCGGACTGGCTAGCAATTTACGTGCATCAAAAGTTACTTGGGCCCTGAGCTCTCGTCTCGGAAGCCTTGTAGAATTGTGTTGCATGTATTCATGGTGCGGGCATCTAGAAGGCTATGGTTCCAGAGTTTAATCATGAAGAAACGCCACCCCCTGTTCATAAAAGCGAGAAAATTGCAAATCAACGACAACGCATAGTGGAGAGGTTTAACATACTCCTAAAAACACTCACCATAGCATGGCAGGGTTTTGTACAAGCTGTGGTCCATGGAATCTTGAGAACGCTTCACAGGCCCAAGGTATATGCCCATCAGCTAACACCCTGCAATTTAGGTTTCAATAAGAAACAACCATCAAATAGCATTCTAGATGCATAGTTGGGTCAAGTTACAGTAACAAAATCTAAAACAAATGAACATTAAAATCAATATTAAATCTATAGACGGAACAAAGCATTCTTCAGAAAATGGAAGGCGCGGGGAAAGAATCGCAAACAATGATGTGCGGCATGCAACACACACCTACCTATATCCTTTTCCCGGAAACATCTAAAGTTTCACATATTCTGAAATATCCTTACAATCTATGAAGATAAAAATCCATACATTTTGGTATTCATAATTTGAGACCCAAACTAGACTATAGTGGAACCCAAATTTGCAAATGTTAACTCTATCAAATTTCATCATGTCAAAATCTGAGCATTTTCCTTAGTAAAATGGTGAATGCAGCATCTACTGGTGAAATCCTGTTGAAGAGCACAGAATTGCAACTTGTAACGTGTCACTGGTTCTGGGTACTCTTTAGACGGCAATTGTGGCTTTGTTTTTCTCTTGGATTGGCAATAGAGGAGGAAAAGGGGAGGCTAAAAGTAGCATTTTCACACAAACTTGTTGGCAAATTTGTAACTTTGCAACTTTCATTGCATTCCAAACAACAGATATTTACTTATCAAAATCTTCCCAAGGGTGCAGCTTAACAGCCAAACACTCTTCACAAATTAAGTGCAGAACTTTTGCAACATTTAGTTGCATACTGTTCCAGCCAACACAAGATATAGGCGTAAAGATTAAAGGTTATTTCAGGAAATTGTATATACAAATGAAGAACCATCTAAAGACAGAAAATAATAATAGCAGGACAAATCATTCCTATCCACTGTGATAGAACTAAGGATAATTCGAGGATAGACCTGACCTTTGTTTTCGAACAAATGAATTCCACTTATGCATAATATGCTTCTCATCTTTTGTAACATCAACAAAATCGTCAAGCATCTGCATTTACTCATCAAAGTTGAAATAGCATAAGTTAAACATCTAAAAACAAACAATATATTTTCACAACAGCAGAGGAAAATAATTGTCATGTGTTACCCTTCTGTCCTCAAAGTCAGCAATATCATCATCAACTTCGTCTTCACTATCACGATCTGAGAAAACTTGCTCCAATGCCATTGGCTACAATAAAGTTTAACAATGTGATCAGCTAGACTTCAAATGAAGGCATTAAACGTGCAAGGTGTCAAGTCATGGTAATAAACGTAGGTACCATTTTTGTTAAAGGTATAGTAGATGTATAGGACTCTAATTGTAGAGTCCTCCTCCTAGTCTAGAATTGAGTCTTGTAACCCATATATATTGCCCCCTATGGGGGCTATTATCAATACAATTCATAATCTAATAAGAGTAAAGTGCAAAGTGCATGGCCGGTCCTCGAACTTGCTAAATGGTTCACTCCAGGTCCAAATCTCTCTTATTAGTGTTATAATCCACCAGCTTGATGTCTTTGAGACATTCATCTCACCCAATTTTATCAGCTCACAATTTGAATTACTATCTGGCCCATGTCGAAATAAAAAAGGGAAGACAAATCAAACAGGCTCCTTGTGCTTCTTAAATGATACCAACACTTTCGTTTTGACATTTTATTTTATTTTTGTGACCTTGATAGTAACACAAATCCAAAGTTACTGTTCATATAGCTGCCATGAAAACACTAAGAAGGTAACCAATGCTAATTATGGGTCGAGTGAACCACAAGTTCTTTTTTTTTTGCGAGGGAGTGAACCACAAGTTCAGGGATCTGGATGTGCAAATTAAGAGTGCGGGAACTTAGATGGCACAATTTCGAGGACCAGCCCTGCACTTTACTCATCTGATAAAGTAAAGCAAAACTACCACTGATCTACCATCAACACAACAAATAAATAAACAAAATATTCATTATTTTTGTCAGGAATATGGAATCACAAAGGTACGCAAAATAGATGGAATGAGGTGGATGGTTTCCCTAACCTGTGCCCTGTGTGAATGGAAGAACTGACGCTTTTGCAAGAGTTGCCGACTGCCAGATGATATAAACACAACCAGAAAATCAGGTAAACATGTTCCAACATATTACTTCAAACAATATGGTATTAAAACATAAACAGAAAAGACTACTTTCTGGGGTCAGCTCGCTCAGCAGACACCTTCCTTTTTTTCCCAAACTGTAGTACTGTTGGCAGTGAAAGATTGCTGCCATGTACAGAGTGCGCAGGGTCTACTGAAGCATGTGCAGCAGAAATCCCTGAAATATTTTACCATCAGAACTTCGGAGTAAAAAAATGCCCAACCGCTCAGGCAATAAGCAACAATGCAGGACTTTCATAGGTGTACTTGTAATTTAAAGGGACAAGTAACAAGTTCAATGATACTAGCTAATTAGCAGCCGATACGGAGGGCTCTCTAAAAATTCATGATCCAACTTTTGCTGCTCCCAGAATGCAGTGCATCAAGTGTTCAAGAAAGATTTTATGCACGGCATGATGTGTCCAACATATTATGTCAAATTTGCCTAACAAAAAACTACAGAATGAAGTACAGAAGCAAGGAGACAACACATGTGAGGAATTTGTATCTTTCCCGTCATAGCTGACATATACTAAGCCCAGCCAATATTACACGAGAACAGACATATTTCAAAACCACTTCAAGCGGACAAGAGTGTAGATCGTGACGACAGTCTGTGTTTCATTTTTTTTAGATAATGGACAGTCTGTGTTTCGTAGAACTGCATTAAGAAATTTTGTAAGTTAGCTAACTGCTTTCTTTAATCTATGCACACATTCAACCTGTTTCAAATGACATAACAAACTACTCCTAACTACATAATGACTACATACCGTTGTCCCTTTGCACACAGTCATCTTCAGATCCAACCTGGGCATCTTCAGGGGACCCTGACTCCATAATATGTGAATGTACATGCCTGATTTTCTCGGTTGTAGTTACCAATCGTCTACGCCTCTTAAACCTCGAGCTGATAATTAAAATAGAATTAGGCAAATCAAACAGATAAAGAACATAAAAAAACATTTAAGAACAAAGCATACACCGGTAGGAAAATGTTTGATGTCTAGGATCAACTCCCTCTGCCACAAGCTGGAAATAAATCGCCCATAAATTATTGAAAATATAAAAGATTATGAGTTCTAGTTTACCAAATATAAACAGCAGACACCATGCATGATCATATGCTAACAATGGAGATCCCTATCGCAGAATATTCAATAATGCTGCATATTATTCAAAGACTTTTTATGGAACTGCAACTCCAAGAAAAACAAAATGTTACAAATCAGAGATTAGACACATCTATGATTTAAGTCATGCGAGAACAAACAACACAGGATGGCTGAGACAGCGCACAGCACTGCCGCAGAACTGTGCCATATGTGCATGAAGAAGTATCTGCAGTCCCATGAACTTCAGGTACACAATTAAATTCAGAGTCAAGAAACCGTTAAAAAGAACACTAAACATCATGTCAAGTATCGTTATGTTCCTGGATATATGCCAACACCAATTAATTCCTGAAAAGCAGCTTAGACCGAAGTCTTATATCAAAATTTACCTCAGTTCTCCACGCATCAGCCTTCAGACTAACATTAACAGCCTGGCACTCTTCAGATATCTGTGTTTAATAACAATAAAAGAAAACTAACTATTAAACAATGAAGACTGAAGCTTTGCAATGGGAGATTCCAGTGAGTTACCAACCCAGAATTCGTAGTGAAATAGGTCATGTGATGAGTTTAAGTGACATCCCAGCCCCTAGTATCACCATAATAATAACGATATATCATTAGACATGAATCAATAAAAGGAAAAGGATGTACGTAGAAAGAAAAAAACACGGCATAAGTACCTTATTATGAACAAAAAAACAATTTTTTTAAGCAGTGTGAAAAAACAAAGGATATGTGTGAATGTAAAATGATTTCATATTATAGCAACATGCTAAATGTTAATAAAGATAGTAATACAAAAGAAAGCTTTGCTCTAAATTTCACCTTGAAGCTTCCACACCGAACCAAGCAAAATGGGCAAGAAAAATCTTCAGTGACTGGTAGGAATATATAAATGAATCATATAAGAGATGGTGAAACATAAAGAGAGAACACGAACAAAAAAAGATGCAACAACAAATGACACTAACAATTCAAGATAAAAAAAGTAACAGCGTCAATCAGCTACTAGTTTGCCTTTTCTGTATGCTAATGCATCCTAAAAATTGTAGAACAAATTCTAAAATACTACCTCCATTCCAAATTACTTGTCGTTATAGACATTCAACATCTTTCTCAAATTACTTATAATTCTCACTTCCCAATACACCTCTCTCTCTTCCCAATACATCTTTCTGACCTCCCAAATTATCTCTCTCTCTCTCTCTCTCTCTCTCTCTCCTCCCCGTTTCCTGTGTACTCACCTTTTCAACCTCTCCTTAATTCCCGTGCCCAGATCTAAAATGACATCTATTTTGAAACAAAGGTAGTAACAAATTTCTATTTGTAGTTTTACTTTTTAGCATGTAGCCACAATATAAGTGATCTTGACAAACCAATACACCAACATCATAGTTCACCAAAATTTCATAGTTCATAATACATAAAAGTGCATTTGCATTAAGAAATTACTTATATGCACTAACACCACCTAGTTAAATAGGTTTAGCAAATCATAAAACGAGAAAAAATGCAGAACCTAGAAACAGGAGCCAATGTATGATGCTATCAAGGGAGAACTAAAGTGGCAATGTTCAGATGATATGTGTGCATGGAAGGGAGTGGGAGAGAGGGGAAACCTTCAGTCTTTTGCATCATGTTATTGTAGTACTTGTAATTAAAAAGCACATTGCCATCTCTTAACCTGTATGGCAAACAAAATTTCAAGATGTGTACTAAGTTCCATTAAAACAATAATGTTCTTGGTAAAGCAGAAAGTTAAAAAGATGAATTAAACACTGATCATATTTTCTTCTGCGGTTACTAGGCAATATTAGCATACGATGATGACTACAACTTACATACTTATCTATCTACAGTCATGGCAAGCAAATGTAGCACAATGTCAAGATTCACATCCTGACATTTCACGAGAGAAAAAACAATTGGAAGCTGGTTGTATAATCACTACCTTTCTCGACAACAGTGAAGCATGCAAAAAAGAATAAGCAAAGAAAATGGTATAAATTATAGATAGTGGGCTACATATGCGGGTTACCTTATGATATCTGATAATGATGAGGGTGGAACATCATGTCTCTTGCACCAGCTTCTTGTGCGGATATGCATTCCTGTAATTGATATGAACCCTGCAACAAAAGAGCTCAACAACCTCAGTTCTCTAAGCTGCTGCTATGCAACATTGACAATATTTCCCCAAATTCATTAGAGACAACTGGTTTTAGCTCCAACAACTCATCCATCCAAAACAACATATATGGTAGCGTTACAGAGTTTACGAATTGTTGCAACATGCTTGATCTCACGGATATCCATTTCAAGCATTCATTAGCAGTTGAAATTTTCCACCTCCTTACAGTTTGAAATTTCAACAGAGAAAATAAGGCAAATTTGTGCGAGACACTCTGAGAAACGGTGGCTTCATCCGTAGCACACCAACAAAGTTTCATCAGCAACATACTACGATTTTGAAAACTCTAGTCTGTGACACATATGACCCTTTAAAAATTATTTTCAACATTTTTATCTCAATTGATAAGATACATTAGAGTTTGAAACTTGGCACCAATGTACATTATTGCGTTGTCGAACATTAAAAAATAGAGCCAATTTTTTTCAATTGTTTGCATGATTTTCTCGATAAATGAAATATTGAAACAATGAGTAAACAATCCAAGCAATCAAAAAAATCTGGCTCCATTTTTTATGTCTGAGACAAATTTGCCAAAAAATGATGGACCCTTTTAATTTCAAAAGTGCAAATTGAGTTGAATTTGAAAGTACAGCAGGGCGAGCAGGGTGGCATTAAAATCTTTGATTACGAATACACTAAAACTAATAAACAGGGAAAAACTTACCGTAGCATCAACTTTGTGGGAGCAAAATGTCAAGCAACTGTCTTGCTCCAGAAATTTTGGCTACATGCATAAAAAACAGGAAAAGAAGTAGGTAAATGAAGAGTTCATAACCTTCTATTCTATGGTAAGCAAAGAGGATAGCAGAAACTCTGAAACATTGGAACAAGGAGAATACTACAGCCGTCAAACTTATCCTGGACTGCCGCGTCCAAGTTGTACTGTCGATTCCGGTAGCTTATAACATATCCGGTTGCATTGGTGCATTTTGCTTTGTTCAGTGTAAATTGCTACACATACTTTAGTTCTGACAACTTGCCACCTACTATATGGTTAGAACTGTAGGTCCTAATTTACAACAACAAATTTGGCTTACACAAAACTATCCTTCCTCTTCAGTCAACAAAGCGAAATGACAGTGTCGACTCGCTCAGTGATACTGTATATGAAATACAACGAAAAATGTAAACAAAATCAGAAGCGCAAACAGTCTCCCACTAATATAATGGTAAAGGTGGAACGTAATGTACAAAGTTAGCAGTACATGTAGAAATAAACTAAATCAAAGCATTTGTTGGTGGTGGGTGTCATGTACCCCCTGGAGTCGTCGTCAAGGTTCAATGTAAAAGTATGGTGGAATTCTTTCAATGAAACAAGTGCTGTGCTACCCGTGGCAGTTAATCTAACCAATATCATTATAAATTGAAACAAAACCCGAAATACCGACAAAGAAATCTAACATTATGGTACAAGTTTCGGAACCATGAATCTTAAATACAAGATCAAGAAGAAGAGGTTCGATCTGACAGACCTCTAAGAAGCTTGGGCTCATTGTAACAGTAGAAAACAAATCCAGAGTATCTCCCAAACTTAAACTCACGCAGCTCGCCAAAGATGAAGCAATTAAATCAGTAGGTATTTTACCCCAGGAATATTTCCCTTCAAGATCTGTCAAAAAAGCATGACATGGATGATATTTAGTTCATTCAGTAAGAAATACAAACCTATAATTGGCGTTAGAGCTTTAAGTTTTAACTGCCTGTATGCTTAATACTTTCTTTGAAAATTAATGAGATCGTCTTAAGAGAGAAAAATCAGATTCATCCAATTACATGAAACAGTTATCTGTCAATAACCGGTCGATAGTGGCTATTCTATTCGTGATCACTTCAATTACTGTAGGGTTACAAAACAAAGTCAGTTCTTGGTAAATTGTCAAAATTAAATGAACGGAAGCAATTCTATCGAATCAAAGTTTCAGCAAACGTATAATAGTTTCCTTCCCTTGGACAGCGCAAGCGTGAGCTGCATGTGCACACAGCTGAAGTCTAAAACAGGAGCTGTAGGTAACTTTAGCTTTCAATAAGTTGGTTAGTTGCCTAATATGAGGCGTGAGCCGTTTGCGTATGTGCGTTCATAGGGGTGAGTGTGCGTGCATTGTGAGTGTCTGAGTTGTACTGTGTAATCACCAAAAAAAAAAAAGAGGCGTGAGCCGGATTCAGAAGATTATGAGACAGCTTAATTCAAATCAGGTTCAGAAATAAGAGCAGGTATTAGGCTGAAAGAAGCTCGGCCTATCATCTTTTGGATATAGGTGGTGTTGGGGCCATTTTTGTCCATTCAAAGAACAAGGTACTTGAGAAGCCAATTATGCATCTTCTACAGCAAAAAGAAGCAATGCACTGTAGAAATAACAAATGGCCATTCAACCAGCGGCGAAGTCATATCTGCCAGGCCATGGTTCAAGTCATTTACAGTACAAGTGAGACGGATCTGGAAATTGTATAGGTTTTTATCTTGTAGCCCCTGTTAAGTGAGTCTTAGCTTCACATGTGACCTAAGCCACTGATTGTGAACCAGCAGACTAGCAGTCTGCAATGGCTGCGTCTCTGCAACACCAGCCCCTTTAGTTGACCCTAGCTGGTCCTTACCGTAGCTAGTAAGTAACCTAATCAAAGTAGTCTAGAAGTGAAGACTTTCCTGCCTGTCTACTGCAGGCTTTCCTTATGTAGAAGTAGGACTTTGGTGCCTGCATACAGCAAGGCTTCCTTCAGTCGGTTCAGTCCTCAAACCGACCTGTATCCCTGTATAAATAGGCCTCTAGGCCAATGCAATCAACTTAGCTATTCTAGCCTAAGATCAAGACTCCACTGAAGTACAAACCTGTGTGTGTGTGTGTGTGTGCAACCAATTTACCTCCAACATTTGGTATTCAGAGCTTGAGGTTCTGATCCATGGCTTCAGCTCCGGCGAGAGAAGATACTGCCCAGCAGCACTATCGCCGCCGTTCCCCTTCAGTTGCGCCCTGACGATGTCGTCTTCCAGCGCGTGGTGAAGGAAGTCGGCGGCGCCACGCCATACCCGCAGCTCACCCGCACCAACTACGTGGATTGGTGCATCCTCATGCGAGTGAAGCTCAAGGCGCGCGGCCTCTGGGACACCATCGAGCTCGGCGGCGGCGCCGGCAAAAAGATCGCCTGGCGGCGGACGCCATCCTCTCCGCCATGGCGGCGGAGAAGATCCGCCCAGTGGGAGAGCTGGAAATGGCGAAGGACGCTTGGGAGTTCATCAAGACGATGAACATCGGCTCCAACCACGCAAGGAAGTAGACGCTGCAGCGGCTCCGCAGAGAGTGGGAGCTGCTCTCCTTCCACGACGGCGAACTCGTCGATGACTTCGCGCTTCGCCTCACTGGCATGATGAGCTCCCTCAACCTGCACGGCGAACACATGTCAACACAGCGAGCCGTCAACAAGCTGCTCCGTGTCGTCCCCAACAAGTACGCGCAGATCGCCCTTTCGATCGAGACTCTGCTCAACACAGCCGAGCTCTCGATCGCGGAAGTGGCCGGGCGCCTGAAGGCTGTCAACGAGCGCGGCGCCACTACTTCATCTTCCTCCGTTGATCAGCTGCTCCAAGCTGGCGGCAAGCTTTACTTCACGGAGGAGCAGTGGCAGGCGCGGATGAAGAAGCGCCAATCCGGCGAATCGTCGTCAAGCGGAAGCCGAAACAGAGGCCGAGGAGCGCGTCGTCCACCGCGAGAACAAAAGAAGCGCAGTGGGCCTGGCAAAAATAGGGTAGGTTCTCGCAATTCGCCTCACGATGTGCCGCCCGACTCTAGCCGCGACAATCATTGCAAGAATTGCAGCAGGTACGGCCATTGGGCCAAGGACTCCCGCAAGCCATGGCGGGACAAGCTCATCTCACCACGGAAGACGAGGAAGGGCCGACGCTAGTCATGGCGCATGCCTTTGTTTCGCTGAATCAGAGTGCCCCTGCTTCAAGCATGCGCAAGGAGGAGGACGGCGGCGCGCCAGCGAAACAGAGTCACCTCTACCCTACCGCAGATCCGCCTCGACGAGCCTTGCGCACAGACCTACCTCAACGTCGACATCGACCACCACGGCGATAACTGGTTCCTCGACACAGGCGCGATGGACCATATGACCGGGCGCCGTGATGTCTTCGCCGAGCTCGACCGCAACATCGTCGGCATCGTCCGCTTCGGCGACAGCTCGGTGGTCGACATTGAAGTCCAAGGCTCTGTCATCTTCTCCGGCAACGGCGGAAGCATCGTGCTCTAACGGAGTCTACTACATCCCGCGCCTCAAGATCTTGAGCGTGGGCCAGCTTGACGAGAACGGCGCCACCGTGCAGATCAAGGACGGCACTCTGCGCGTCTGGGACTGCAACGACAAGCTCCGGGCAAGGATCGAGCGCGGCTGCAATCGGCTCTACGTCATGCAGCTCGACATCACGCAGCCACTCCGCCTCGCCACCCAGCGCAACGATGACGTCGCGTGGAGATAGCACGAGCGGTACGGCCACATCCACTTCGACGCTCTTCGCTAGCTGGCGAAGAAGGAGATGGTCCGTGGCCTCCCCACCGCTCGAGCACGCTGACCAATTCTGCGACACCTGCGTCCTCACCAAGCAGCGCCGCACTCCGTTCCTATCGCAAGCCAAGTTTCGCACTGAGCACGCCCTTGATTTGGTGCACGGCGACATCTGCGGCCCAGTCTCGCCACCAGCTCCCGGCGGCAAGAAGTATTTCTTGCTGTTGGTCGATGACTTCAGCCACTTTATGTGGCTGATGCTGCTGGCGGCCAAGAGCGACGCGTCGGCAGCTATCAAGCGCTTTAAGGTGGCGGCGGAACTGGAGAGCAGCCGTAAGCTCCGAGTGCTGAGCATGGACTACGGCGGCGAGTTCACCTCCATCGAGTTCGGCGACTACTGCGCGGCAGAAGGAGTCCTACACCATCACTCCGCTCCCTACTCGCCGCAGCAAAATGGCGTCATCGAGGGGCGCAATCAGACAATCGTGGCAACAGCGAGAAGCTTGCTCAAGCAGCGCGGCATGCCCGCAATGTTCTGGGGAGAGGCGGTCATGACGGCCAGCATCCTCCTGAACAGAGCACCCAGCAAGGAGCTCGACGGCAAGACGCCGTACGAGGCATGGCGCAGCAAGAAGCCGGCCGTGAGCTTCCTGTGCACCTTTGGGTGTGTGGCCTTCATGAAGAAGACGGCACCGCATCAAGCAAAGCTCGACAACCGCAGCATCCCCTTCGTCTTCATCGGCTACGAAGCCAGCACCAAGGCATACAGGGTGTTCGATCCTGTGTCCCAACGCGTGCACGTGACGCGTGACCTGGTGTTCGACGAAAAGCGGAGCTAGGACTGGACCAAGGAGGAAGAACAAGTCCATGGTACACACCACGGCGGAGAGTTCGTCATCGAGACGACGACCACGATGCTCAACGCACCGGCACCACCAAGTCCAGATCATGGGGGTGCAGTTCATGGCGGTGGCTCGCCACCAGTGCCACCACCTCCGCCTGCGACGCGAGCACCAGCTTCTCCTGCTCGAGCCATCCTCGTCGAATTTGCCACGCCACCACCCGATGCCGAGGCCCAACTCGATGCAGAGCATGCCGTGGCCTGGCAGAGCATGGCGACACGCCCATTGCTTCCGCCGGGTTGACAACGTCCTTGACGACGCTCCTCTGCCAGGCTTGGCTGCGTGCGAGCTCGCAGAAGCAGAGCTCCATATGATGAGCACACAAGAACCCGCCTCATTCACGGAGGCAGAGAAGAAATTGGAGTGGCAGTGGGCAATGGAAGAAGAAATTGAGGCAGTGGAAGACAACAAGTCATGGCGGCTCGTCGATCTCCCGCCTGACCACCGTTCGATTGGACTCTGCTGGGTCTACAAGCTCAAGAAGGATACCGCCGGCAAGATCGTCCGCCAAAAAGAGCGATTGGTCGCGAAAGGCTACGTCCAGCGTGCCCGTGTTGACTTCGATGAGGTGTTCGCGCCGGTTGCTCGACTTGAGTCCGTGCGGCTCATGATCGCAATCGCAGCGCACACCGATTGGAAGCTCCATCACCTCGACATCAAATCCGCCTTCCTCAATGGCGACCTCAAAGAAGAAGTCTACGTCGACCAGCCGCCCAGCTTCATCGTCAAGGGCAAGGTGCACCTTGTCTACCGGCTGGACAAGGTGCTTTAGGGTCTCTGCCAAGCACCGCGCGCATGGAACGTGAAGCTCGACACCAGCTTGCTTCAGCTCAGCTTCACGCGTTGCGCCTCCGAGCACGGTGTGTACACACGCGGACGCGGCAACCAGAGGCTCCTGATTGGAGTCTATGTTGACGACCTCATCATCACCGGCGGCAATCCGAAGGAGATTGAAAAATTCAAGGCGGAGATGAAGGCAAAATTCAAGATGAGCGATCTTGGATTGCTCTCTTTCTACCTTGGAGTCGAGGTGAAGCAGGGGAGCGGGGAAATTTTCCTTTCCCAGTCCTCCTATGCCACAAAGATCGTCGCAGCCAGCAGGATGCAGAGCTGCAACCACTGCGTCGTGCCCATGGAGCTGCGGTTCAAATTGAGCAAGAAAAGCTCTTCACCAGCAGCAGACGCGACGGCTTACAGAAGCATCGTGGGAAGCCTGCGCTACCTCACACACACCCGGCCGGACATTGCCTTCTCCGTCGGCTATGTCAGCCGCTTCATGGAGTCTCCGACGACAGAGCACCTCGCCGCTGTCAAGAGGATCCTGCGCTACCTTGCCAGCACTCTGTCCTACGGGTTCCAGCACAAGAAAGGAGGAGGAAGAGAGGCCCAATTGCTCGGCTACACCAACAGCGACATGGCCGGTGACCTCGACACACGACAAGAGCACCAGCGGCGGTGTCTTCTTC
Organism: Eragrostis nindensis; assembly: GCA_012490785.1. NCBI lineage: Eukaryota > Viridiplantae > Streptophyta > Magnoliopsida > Poales > Poaceae > Eragrostis > Eragrostis nindensis. The sequence continues at coordinate 1,016,238 of JAAXCT010000119.1, read as the reverse complement.
CTCGGTGATTTCCCGGTGAACTGGTACTCACTGAAACAGCGACTCGTTGCACTCTCCTCATGTGAGGCAGAGTACATTGCTGCCACATCTGCTGCTTGCCAGGGAATTCGGCTTACACGACTGCTTGGGAAGCTTCAAGGTGCTGATCCTGCTCCCTTTGAGCTGAAAATGGACAACAAGGCAGCAATTGCATTAAGCAACAACCCAGTCTTCCATGAGCGCAGCAAACACATTGACACAAGGTATCACTTCATTCGTGATTGTGTTGAACAGGGAAAGGTTTGGGTGGACTACATCAGCACCAAGACTCAAAATGCTGACATCCTGACCAAAGCATTGGGAAGGATTCAATTTCAAGAGCTGCGCAGCAAGATTGGCATGGCAGAAATCAAAGAAAAGAAGCCACGACAGGGGGTGATTGTTAAGTGAGTCTTAGCTTCACATGTGACCTAAGCCACTGAGTGTGAACTAGCAGACTAGCAGTCTGCAATGGCTGGCATCTCTGCAACGGCAGCCCCTTTAGTTGACCCTAGCTGGTCCTTACCGTAGCTAGTAAGTAACCTAGTCAAAGTAGTCTAGAAGTGAAGACTTTTCTTCCTGTCTACTGCAGGCTTTCCTTACGTAGAAGTAGGACTTTGGTGCCTGCAGACAGCAAGGCTTCCTTCAGTCGGTTCAGTCCTCAAACCGACCTGTATTCCTGTATAAATAGGCCTCTAGGCCAATGCAATCAACTTAGCTATTCTAGCCTAAGATCAAGACTCAACTTAGTGTGTGTGTGTGTGTAACCAATTTACCTCCAACAGCCCCTTAATTGCTATATATTAAGAATTTAAGATGACCGTACTGTTTCAAGAAAGAAGAAACTTATATTGGCAAAAGCTGATATGTCAATATGAACTTACTTTGGAGAGAAGAGCCTGCAACATCGTTCTGAGAGCAGTTATCTTCACCAATAGTTTGTCCAACTTGCCCTATTGAAACAAAGAAGAATTCAGAAACACGAATGAAAAGAACAACTAATCACATCGGATGAGCATTGTACCACAGCTGATAAGGATAATGTTAAGGTTGCAAGCATTGGAGGTTGACAAATTCATCACATCAGGGATGATGAATGTAGCTTCACTGTTGTCATTATTTCCAAATTCTCTAAACGAGGTAAGCAAACAAACCCGACTGAATCGATATATTGGAGTATGCTGCAAAATAATATCACGAAGGAGGTTGAGATCAATTGATCGACAAACTTTAAAACCCATCATTCATTTCACAGATTAATTGAGGGAATACACTTATCCCTTCAAGAGAAATATTACTTGTAGGTCTAGCTAGTAGAACATAAAGAGGAAATATATTCTGCGCTTGCGATTCGGTGTTTGTATTCCCAGAAAGTGATATGGTTATCTGAATCCTGCATTGATACAAACAGTCAAATGGAGTTACAACTAAAAATTTTCTAGTTTGAACAATACACATCAATATCACAAAAATTACACCTAATATAAATAGTGCATTCTTATCATTCTGCCATGCTACTGTTCTGATTAAAAGCGGTAAATTAAAGTCACAAAATGAAAAGAAGAACAGTATCGCATAATGCTAAGGCTTCTCTGAGTTCCTTACAACATGTTTAACCCTTGAATGAAAAATATAACTTAATTTTTTTATTTGTTTTTTCTAAATTATTAAATTCAGGGCAATCCTGTTGTTATCTTAGCTGCTCAAGCATTCAAAGCGATGAGATACTCCAGATGTCCGACACAATCGCATAAATTGCTATAGCTCCCACCAAGTGACTCCAAAACAAAAAAAATCAATTCTACAACCTTTTGAACTAGAATTATATCTCGTATCTATAGTGTGTGTATGTGCGTGTGTGTGTGTGTGTGTGTGTGTGTGTGTGGTGCATGCGTGGCTGGGCACACACCATGACATTGAACATGAAGGATATAATTTCCAAATCTGTCCTCAAAGTGGAGCCCAGCAAAGAATAATACACGCATAGGGTGGAAATGTTTGAATATATGATTGTTCCTTCACAGGCCTAACCTCTTTTTCCGCCTTGCATGTATCTTGTAAAGTAGACTTCTTTGAAGAAAAGGGGGCTGCAAAATTCATAGAATCATCACTCATATCACATAGCACCAGATGACAGTTACTAGCAAGTATGCACCTTCAGCCTGTTCGGCAGGTCACAATTGCAGCCGGCTTATCAGCAGCTACAGTGTTTCGCAGTTATTTCTTCTGCAGCAGCTACAGTGTTCGCAGTTATTTCTTCTGCAGCCGCTACAGTAAAACAGCTGCAAAACAGCCTGCCGAACAGGCTGAATAGGTGAACGATGTCAAAAGTAACTGTAGGGTGATACTTACATTTTTAATGGCTCGTCGTTGAATGATATTGTACAACTCGATTGGCTTGCAATACAAGGCAAAACTTTCTTCCGCAGCAAGTTGCTCGTCTGGAGACAATCGAGCTCTCGAGTGCTGAAGGCACATCTCGTCTGCAGAACTGGGATAACCAAATACACGTCCAATGTTCCTGCATAGAAGCACAACAGGCTCAATAAAATCCATCTCATTTCAATTTAAGACCAACGCACATACACACAAATAACATAGCGATAGTGCAAACCAATAGAGCAGCTCAATTATATGCAAAACACATTGACTGGTTTCTCGATCAACCAAAGTTTCATACACATAGATTTCCAATAAGCAGTCAATAACAGCTCCCAAATTTAGACAGCTACCCACAGGTGATAGGAGTTTCTATATTTTTGCCCAAACACAACACTCATAAATGAGCATGGAGATTAATATTGGTCGATTGTGCACCCTCACACTCATAAATGACCATGGAACTTAATAACCTTGTGCATGGGCAATAGACCTGAATTTGGAACTAATACAAAAATTGTTTTAGGAAACAAATTATCACATTGTCACATTACTACATTAGTAAACAACACAATCCACGTGCGATGAACTATACACTCCTACTGCCTTAAAGACCGCGCGACCACCTAGTCAGCAGCAGCACGGGCAGATTTCACTAGGGTTATGAATGTCTATCTGAACTCCACCATTATGGTAACCAAACTACACCTGCGCCATCCTAATTAAAGGCAGCACTAGGCAGCGCACAAAACTAAGTGAATCTATAGGGGAAGGACGAAGGATTAGGGTTTGATCGTGGCCAAAAACCATGGCCATCCTTTAGAACGAAGGAATTCATCCAAGCCAGGTGCCCAGGAATACTAACCAAGGCGAGAAGGAAGTAGTCCTTGCCGGGACCAATCCACCCCTACGACACCGAGAGAGAGCGCTTCGGCCGGCGGGTGGGGGATACGGCAGAGAGGGAGGGACACCCGGCGCTGTGCACGGCGGCGACGCGTCTGAGGCCGCGCGTACGCGCACTCTTCGAGGACGTGGAACCGGACAGTGTGACCTGAGCCTCCGCTCCGGTGGACGCCGCCGGCTGCGGCGGCTAAGGCGATCGGGACGCGGGCTGGGAGGATTTGGGGAGCGGCGCTGATTTCAGCACTAGGTCGGCTCGACTGCGGTGAGCTCAGACTGACTCAACGGGGGTCACTTGTACGAAAATAGCTCCTAAAACATAAAAAAATTACATTTAACGCGAAGACCAAAACGCTTACTTCCTCCATCCTTATTTGTAGGGCGTTTTAGGATTCAAACAACAAAACAGCAGAGAGAGCAAAAGACACTTGTACCCCTCATCAAAGTCCAAAAAGGTGAGCAGAAATAGCAGTGGAGTGAATGCATTGATCAGGGAAAGAGGAAGAGGGGAAGTCGGGGAGGCAGCAATCGGCGATGCCACCCTTGCTCTCGATGTTGACCTCGCCGACGACCTTGCCGTGATGCCACCCGCCTCCACCTTACTGCTGGGTGTGCACAGTTCGGGGTGCACAGTCCGCGTCGCCGCCATCGATTTTGTTCGCGTCGTCGAGCTTGATGGATGGGGAACAGACGCAGCTAGGGGTAGGGGGTGGCAGCCCTAGCCTCCTCCTAGCTGCCAGGCGCGCAGATCTCGCCGCCCCTCGTCGCCTCCTCCCTGCCGCCGAGCCCCACGCTTCCTCTACTCCACAAGCCACGACGAACGCAGGATCTTTCGACCATGGCGACGCAATTTGGGAGGCGGAAGAAGGCTAGAACCGCTGGGGCCACCTCCCTACCGCTAAAACGGCCGCCCCTTCCCTCCTCCCTACCGCCGGAACAACCGCCCCTTCCCTCCTCCCCGCCGTCGAAACCGCCGCCCTTTGCCTCCTCCATGGCGGCGGCAGCGGCGCGGCCACTACTTCATACGGGCAAGATGCCGGTGAGGCGGGCGCGGGAGGCGGAGGCGATGCGAGCGAGATGCGGGCGCGAGATGCAGAGGTGGAGGAGGCGAGATGCGACTGGTGGTGGGATGCGACTGGGTGGTTGGGAGATGAAGAGATAAGACGCATGGACCCCATCCAGAACACCCTACATTTAGGGAAAAGTTGGGAAGGCTAGAACGCCCTACATTTAGGGACGGAGGGAGTACCTATTTTTCGGAGCCGCTCGCCTCGTGACTCAAAATGATACGGCGCGAGGCGCCGCGACCAATCTCTTCCGCCGCCGCGCCCGTCGTCCTCCTCCGCCGCCGGCGTAGCTCCTCCACCGCTTCGCCCGACCTCCTCCTCCCTGCGCCAGCCGCGTGCCGTCGACGCGAAGCTCCTCCACTGCTGCGCGTCCGCTCCTCCTCCTCCCCGCGCCAGAATCAGCGATTAGTCCCCCGCCAGGGCCTGATGCAACGCGAGGGCGGCGGGGGGCTGATGCGACGCGAGCAAGGCGGCCGGCGCGGGAGGCTGCGGTAACGGTGAGATTTAGGTATTAGTCGGCCAGGTTGGAGATAGCCTGACGTAGGGGATGGGTCCTCCTGGTTCTATAGTACTGCTGGTGCTGCTGCGTTCAGACCCTTTTTTTTTTGGAGAATCTCTCTCCGCAGCCCACAGCAATCAGAACAGATGCGCAGACAAGGGTTTTTCCTGAAATGAGCCAGGCTTTGTTGTTTGAACGTGACGAGAATTCAGAGGTAAATCGAGGCGATCGCTTGATCCTGACGTCGTCGTCGACGTCAACCACCAAGATACCACCGGCCGTCCACAACTGATGCCCATGACGTCGACGCGGCGAAACTCGCTTGTGCGAGTGAAAAACCAAGCGGATCGGATTTCGATTTGACGAATACAATCCACGCACGGGCCGCCTCCTCCGTGGGGAACCCTTGCGGAAAAAAGCAGAAAGCAAAAGAGCTGAAGCGCACACGACTCGCCGTCGCCCGTCCGCCGGGGTCAACACGAAGCGTACCAGCAGCCGTCTCGGCCCAACTCGTGGACGAGGACGTCTCGCACACTAGGCGCTGAGGAGCTAGATGCCCTCGAGTACCCGCTACGGCTAGCGCGCTGTAGTTACAGTCACTGGAGAGATTTCCACCCACTACTAATCCGGCGCATTACGCACAGGCGAAACGCATGCGTGCGTTAAGCTTCCCGGCTGGCGCCACGCCGGCGCCCGCTGTGGCGCGCGCGGGTCCTGGTGGCAGGGTGCGGCGGGAGCGTGCCGCGCGCGCGCCTCGCGCTGCCCACACGGCGCGCGCGTTTGCCGGCCTGGCGCGATCGCGGCCATTACATATGCACGCAACGCCCCCGCCTTTCGCTTTAGCCTTTTCCGGCACGCACTGTCACAGGGGCTGCATAAACGGAAAGCGGAGTACTAGCCAAATCCGTGGCTTGTGCTTGCGCATTACTACGCGCATCCAACAACTGTGCTGGAAAAGCTCAGCCCATGGCTCGGACGGACTCCAACCAGTGGTGACCCTACCAAAAATAGGTCTTAAAACATAAAAAAAACACTACCTCCAACAGAAGAGCAAAACACTTAGCTATTTTTCGGAGCCGCTCGTCCCGGGACCCAGAAATCTCCTTCGCCGCCACACCCCTCCTCCTCCATACGCCACCCGCGCGCCGCCGGCGCGGAGCTCCTCCACCGCGCCTGCGTCCGCTACTCCTCCGCCGTCGCGCCCATCCTCCTCTTACCCGCGCCGCCGGCGCGGAGCTCCTCCACCGCCACGCATCCGCTCCTCCTCCTCCGCCGCGCGTCACCTGGATCCAGCGATTCGTCCCCGTCAGCCTGATGCGACGCGAGCAAGGTGGCTGCGAGGGGCGAGGCTGCGGCGGCGGCGGCGCGGGAGGCGTCGGCGCCGGCGCGCGAGGCTGCGGCAACGGTGGGATTTGGGTATTGTTGATGACATGAGACCCGGGTATACTCAAGATAAAACAAGGCTGAGTGATCCAGTAATGGGGATTCGGTTTGGCCCAAGACGGCCCGGGTGGCCCGACGGACCTAGAGTCAGTCGGCCCACTCGGTCAGGAGATAAATATCAATTAACTTGTACTACAAGGCTGTTTACTTTGTAACCGACTAGGTTCAGAACCATGTAACCCTGCACCCCCAACTATATAAGGCGGGCAGGAGACCTACAGAAAACTCTCTCGCAATACATCATACCAGCACAGGACGTAGGGTATTACGCCTTTGGCGGCCTGAACCTGTATAAACCCTCGTCTCCTGTGTTACCATCGTGTTCTTGATTCTCGTACACCCGTAAAATAACTATCGAGGCCCTAAAACCTCGATAGTGGCGCGCCAGGTAGGGGGAGTACGAGAGTCCACCACGTCGAGCTCGATGGCTGTCAACTCCATCAACAACTTCATCGCCGGCGACCGGATCCGTTTCGGGAGCCTGCACTTCATCGCCGACTGCCGTGGTGAGCTCCATCCCGTCAACTCGGCGGTGCCGGAGATCACTCGGCGGCCAGCTCCGCCGACTCGGCAAGATCCAGATCCAGCTAGCCTGGACCCCAGATCAAGCCACGGCACCCCCCTTCCAAGGAACTACGCGGACTACTCGCTTTGCTCGAGGCCCTGTTCGGTCTCCGTTCGGGCTCAACAACAAGGCCACGATCTGTCAAGATTTGAGTCCTGAGATTTTCGGATTCTTAGCAGACCCAACACCCGAACAGATCGGATCTTTCGAGACCGACTCGTTCGGAGATTACCCCGATGAATCGGTGCTACGCACGCTTCTTTGGGAGAGCACATCTCTGAGCAGTATACCACCGTTCGAGTGCTTTGTGGCGTAGACTAACTAGCACGCCGACGCGGCGGCTGCAGTGGCTGCAGCGGCGGCTGGCAACCAAAACAACAACGCCGTTGGAGCGGAAGAACCCCCGGTCGTCGAAAGTTCTGCGCAACGCAACATCAGGTTGCGTGGTCGGCAGGTCCACGATGACCTCATGCAAGAGTACAACGGGCATCAAGTCTTCACTACCCCTCAGGATAACGTGGTCGGCGCCACTACACTCCTAGATCAGATCGCCCGGCAAATGGCTACAAATCCGGATGCAGCCACCCTCACCCCGATGGTGGAGAAGGCCAAGGCAATGACGGCCGCCGCGGCCCCGCAAGCCGCCGCCGCGACCAACGCTGGTCTAGCCAGGAAGGATTCTGGTGCACAAGTCGCGTCGTCCCAGAGCGTAGACAAAACCTATTCTCTTTCAGAGGACCGGTCCCAGAAGCCAGAAGAGGAACGACGGCGCCGAGCTCATGAGCGACGTCCGGAGGCACGCCGCAGCGCCTTAGATTGGCTTGGCCGACCTGAAGATCACCGCAATAGGGAGCGACAGCAGTCACCCGCCAGGCGTCCTGTGCTGCAACGCTTGACTTTTCCCAGAGGTGACCCCCGCCACGTGACTGCCGGGAACCGGGAAGAGGATCGCAACCACAGACGCCACAACGTACACCGTGATGCTGAAGTCGAAGCTCCAGAAGCTCCTCATGGGCGGAACGACTGGCGTCATAGAGACGACCAAGACCACCGGCGCCACAGAGGTGACCGAGATCAGCACCGTCAAGACGACCATCGTCACCGTGATGGTCGTGACACCAACCGCGGTCGTAACGATCGTGACCACCGAGTTCGCCAGGATGATCAAGACCGGCGGCGTCATCGCGACGACCGCTCGCCGACCTACTACTCGGATGACTACGAGGAACCGAAGCCCCATCCGAGGCGCATCACCCAGGCCCGGGGATTGCGCTGGCTCGCCGGCGACCTATGTCTCAACGGCTCTTGGCCGTCAGGCTTCAAACCGAGTGCCACTTCCATTGAGAAGTACAACGGCACCACTGAACTCGAAGAGTGGCTAGGCATGTACGCCACTCAGATCTACGCAGCCGGAGGCGACGACAGCGTTCTCGCCAACTATCTCCCGGTGGTCCTCGCTCCACCAATCAGGAGGTGGCTCACCAACCTGCCGGCCAACAGCTTCCACTCGTGGGACGACCTCTGTGAAGAGATGATCGCCCACTTCAAACCCACGGCTGACCGCTTGCCGACCGAGTACGATTTGTACCGAGTGAAACAGCGAGAGGGGGAAAACCTGCGGGACTACATTCAGCGCTTCACCCGCAAGAAGAATGAGATCCCCAACATCTCCGACCATGATGTCATCAAGGCGTTCAAGGAAGGCTGCTCCAGGAGGGAGCTCGTCGAGAAGCTGGGCCGCAAGCGCCCAAAGACAGCAGGCCACATGCTGATGATCGCCAACACCTTCACAGGAGGTGAGGACTACTGGTCCGAGAATGCCAGAGAGGGCTTCCATCGCCGAGAAGAGCGCCGCCAGAAAAAGTACGACGACCCCGAGTCATCCTGACCTCACGAGTCCTCCCGACCTCATGAGCGCAAGCGAAAGGGAGACAATCTGGTGGCAGCCGTCGATAGGAACCGGCAGAGGCGTCCCCCAAGGCCGGCTGATTTTGAAGGTCTCCTAGACAAACCCTGCCACTTTCACCCTAACGTCTCGCGCCCACACAAGTTGCGGGACTGCTACAAGTACAAGGCTCTCATCGAGTACAGCCAGGGGAAGAAGCCGGAGGAGCAACAAAATCCCAAGAGGGATGAAGACAGAGACGGCCAGGGTTCGTACCGCGACCCACTCAAGGTTCTGAGCATCTTCGGCGGCTCTGCAGCATACGAGTCCAGGAGGAAGCAGAAGCTAACTCTCCGGGAAGTCAACACTGTGGTTGAGACACCGCGGTACCTCAAGTGGTCTGATGTTAGCATCACCTTCGACCGAAAAGATCACCCTGATCACATACCCCAACCTGGGAGGTATCCTTTGATACTATCGCCGATCGTCGGCACCACTCGGCTTTCCAAGGTGATGGTCGATGGAGGCAGCGCCCTCGATATCCTCTTCATCCGGACTCTGGACGACATGGGCATCCCACGTTCAGAGATCCAGACAAGCTACGCGCCGTTCCATGGCATCATACCGGGCCAATCATCACTGCCACTCGGCCAGATCACTCTGCCGGTTGTATTTGGTGGGCCCGAGAACTACAGTAAGGAGTTTATCACCTTCCAGGTGGCTGACTTCGAGTCGGCCTACCATGCCATCCTCGGCCGACCTGCCTTGGCAAAATTCATGGCAGTGCCTCACTACACGTACCTGGTACTCAAGATGCCAGCACCCAACGGAGTCATATCCCTCCGTGGAGACATCAAGCAGTGCCTTGCACTGGAGTCCGAGTGCCTCGAGATGGCCGCGTCCGCTGAAGCAAAACTGGGGGCTACCCAGATCAAAGCGGCAGCCGAGTCCCTTGAAGACCCAGGTTCCGTCCCTTCGAAGAAGTCGGTCAAATCGGCTATACAGGCAGGACCCGAGACCAAGAAAGTTGGCGTCAACGACGAGGACTCCACCAAGATGGCGGTCATCGGGGCAGCGCTGGACCCCAAATAGGAACTCGCGCTCACCAACTTCCTCAAGGACAACCGCGATATCTTCGCTTGGAAACCGTCTGACATGCCAGGTGTCCCAAGGAGGTTGGTTGAGCACTCTCTTCACGTCGACCCCAACGCCAAGCCGATTCGTCAACGCCTTCGCCGCTTCACCCCTGACAAAAAGGAGGCCATTAGGACTGATCTAGCCAAGTTGCTAGCAGCCGGCTTTATCAAAGAAGTCTTCCACCCAGAGTGGTTGGCTAACCCAGTTCTTGTAAAAAAGAAATCTGGAGAGTGGCGTATGTGCGTAGATTACACAGACCTAAATAGGTTCTGTCCCAAGGACCCATTCGGGCTTCCTCGCATTGATCAAGTTGTAGACTCCACCGCTGGTTGCAAATTATTAAGTTTCCTTGATTGTTACTCCGGCTACCACCAGATTCCACTTAACGTAGATGACTGCATTATGACTTCATTTATTACTCCCTTCGGGGCTTATTGCTATCTAACTATGCCTTTTGGCCTCAAGAACGCAGCAGCAACGTACCAGCGGTGTATACAAGGCTGCCTCCAGGATCAGCTCCGCCGACGCAAAGTCGAAGCCTATATTGATGATGTGGTTATCAAGACTCGGGAAGGCGATGACCTCATTGCCGACCTGAAGGACGTCTTTGACGCTCTACGAGAATACGACATGAAGCTGAATCCTGAGAAGTGTGTATTCGGTGTGCCTTCAGGCAAACTGCTCGGACATATACTCACTCACTGGGGTATTGAAGCAAACCCCGAGAAGGTGGAGACGATTCTGAGGATGCCGACTCCTCAGAATATCACGGACGTGCAGAAACTCTCCGAGTGCATGGCGGCACTCAGCCGTTTCATCTCGCGACTCGGCGAGCACGGCCTCCCATTTTTCAGGTTCCTGAAGAAACACGACAAGTTCGTCTGGAATGACGAGGCCAAACAAGCTTTTGAAGACCTCAAGCTGTACTTAAGCACACCACCGACCCTGGTTCCACCAGGAGACAATGAGCCTTTGTTGCTGTATGTTGGTGTCACCACTCATATGGTCAGCACGGCGCTGGTGATGGAACGAGAGGAAGAAGGCCATGTCCAGAAAGTACAACGCCCTGTCTACTTCGTCAGCGAAGTTTTGTCGGCATCAAAGGTCAAGTCCTCCCACATCCAGAAGATTATCTACGCCCTACTCATGGCATCGCGCAAGTTGATCCACTACTTCCAATCTCACCCAATCACCATGGTTACTTCTTATGGGATTGGAGAAGTACTCTACAACAGACAGTCTACCGGCAAGATCTCAAAGTGGGCTATCGAGTTGAGTACCTATGATTTATCCTTCAAGCCCCAGACGGCTATTAAAGGCAAAGCTCTCGCCGACTTCGTCGCCGAGTACATGGAGACTCAAATACAGGCTAAGCCCAAGACGTCCGAGTCCTAGACGTTGTTCTTCGGCTCCCTGCAACTCACAGGTGCAGGGGCCGGCATTCTCCTTGTTTCCCCTCAAGGGGACGAGCTCTCCTACGTACTTCAGCTCCACTTCAAGGCATCAAACAACACGGCCGAATATGAAGCGTTACTTCACGGGTTGAAGATTGCCGAGTCCATGGGTATTCGCCAGCTGACTGCCAAGGGTGACTCCATGCTGGTAGTCAGACAGGTTAACAAAGAATGGGATTGCCTCGATGATACAATGAGGGCCTATCTACAAGAAATTCGCAAGGTGGAAGCCTGTTTTGATGGCCTTGAAGTAGTCTACATCCGCCGAGAGTTTAACCATAAAGCCGACTCGTTGGCCAATAAAGGCTCGAGTCGAGACCCAGTTTCTCCAGGGGTTTTTCTTCAGGTAGTACATCACCCTTCGGTCACGAAGGAGAACGCCGAGTCAGCCACACGCCCACCGACTGACACGGGTAGTCCTGAGGAACAGCTTGAGGCCATGAACATCGATTTGGCTGCTCCAGCAGAGGACGACGACTGGATGTCACCGTATACCGAGTGGGTGCATGGACGACTGCCGACTGACACAGCTCAAGCCGAGCAGATCCTCAGAAAGAGCAAGCTCTATTTCGTCGTAAAGGACACACTATACCACAAAAGTGCCAAAGACATTCACATGAAGTGCGTTCCCATCTCCAAAGGCAAAGAATTACTGCAGGACATTCACTCGGGAGTCTGCGGCAATCACGCAGCTGCCAGGACCTAGATTGCCAAGGCTTATCGGCAAGGTTTCTTCTGGCCTACTGCCAGTCGGGACACGAAGCACATTGTCAGGACCTGTGAAGGATGTCAGTTTTTCGCTCGGCAAGCTCATGTACCAGCTCAAGAACTGCAGACAATACCCCTGTCATGGTCATTTGCGGTCTGGGGGCTCGACATGGTCGGCCCTTTCCAGAAGGCCAAGGGAGGTTACACACATCTGTTAGTCATGGTCGACAAGTTTACTAAGTGGATTGAAGCTACTCCGATCAAGGATCAGACGGCAAGCAAGGCAATTGAGTTCGTGCACAGCGTCATCTTCAGGTTTGGCGTCCCTAACCATATCATAACGGATAATGGGCCCAATTTCAAAGCCGCTGAGTTCCAGGAGTCCTGTGACGACGTCGGCATCAAGGCATGTTACGCCTCACGCTCCCACCCCGAGTCCAACGGGCAGGTCGAGCGGGCCAATGGCATGATTCTTCAAGGTATCCGACAATGTGCCTTTGACCGGCTGAAGAAGTACGCATCCAGGTGGATCGACGAGTTACCATCCGTGTTATGGGCCCTACGCACCACTCCAAGCTCAGCAACCGGCCAAACACCCTTCTTCATGGTCTATGGTGCAGAGGCGGTTTTGCCGACTGAGCTGAATCACGGCGCCCCCAGGATTGAGTTCTTTGATGAGACTGGAGCTGAAGACCAGCAGTCATTAGCGATTGACATGTTGGAGGAGGAATGAGATCGCGCTTTCTTCAAGTCGGCCAAGTACCAGCAAGCAATGAGGCAATACCACCAGAAACACGTTCATGAACGTTCATTCCGAGTCGGGGACCTCGTCCTCAAGAAGATATTAACCACTGAAGGTCGCCATAAGTTGTCCCCCATATGGGAAGGGCCTTATATCGTAGCTGAAGTCACTCGGCCGGGTGCTTATCGACTAACTACCGAAGACGGTACCCCGTTGCAGAGTTCTTGGAACATAAATCAGCTACGTCGTTTTTTGCTTGAGTTATTTTGTACACATCATTTGCTCAATAATAATCACTCTTGTTTCATCATATTTGTGTTAATTTACCTTTGTCTCGTATGTCATGTTTTGAGTCTCTCCTCGAGCTAGTAAGTTGGTGAATTTTTCCCTGTCACGCCAACTCACATCAGGCTCATGCTCACACTCTAACACTGACGGGTTAACGCCATCTGTTGCTAACACCCTAGGTTAACGAGTCCGGCTGAGTCAGAACCGAGTTTGTCGTCCGTGGAGTTCATTTATACTTAACGCTTTGAGAAAGGCAATATGGAACTACACATACGAGGCATTATCACATAATTACTGACTACATAAAAACAACCCGTATCAACATTATATATGTACACCCTGCTGTTTTCACACAGTTTTGCAGACTCGGCATTTTCACCGAGCTCAGGGATCCACGGACACTTCCGAGATCATTGCGATCGCTGTGGCCTTCGTCTCTTCTACGAGGCGACGAGCGGTCGCACGGTCTCCGACGAAGCCTGTCTTCAGGCGCTCCTCGTCGATGCGCGGATAGTGAGACTTCACCTTGGCCAGCACCACGCCGGCACACATGTAAGCGACGAACTCGCAGTGTGTCTTCATCTCCGACGGCACCTTCTCCAGCAACTCGACCAATGGGCGATCTCCCCTAAGCTCGACGATCAGATAGACGTACTGCACGACTTCTTGCCCGCTCAGCTCGAGCTCCGAGTACTCGTCCTGAAGTTTGTTCTGCTCCTCTGCAAGACAAGAAGCACGTTAGCTGTAATCAAGTGTAAGGATGTCGAGATATACACAACTTACCTTTGTGATTTGTCATGAGCAATGTTCGCTGAACAGTCATCTGTGAGAGCTCCTCCTCCCTCGCCGCGAGCTGTTTCTCCAGAGCATCGACAAGACTTTGGTTTTCTTTCAGCTGTCGCTTTGACCCTTTATACTTCTTCTTCAAATTGTCGAGCTCATCTGCAGACGTCTTCCACTCGGCTTGCCTGTCCCTCAAGGTTTGGACCGCAATTTCTCAGCATCGATGGCCTTATTCAGCTCCTCAAAATAGGTTTTCTCTTTCTCTTTCTGGGACTCTATTTGGATTTGAGCCTGAGTGAGCTGGTTCTGCATCTTGACAAGTTCAGCCTCCTTGGCTTTATAAGCTTGGTTCAGCTTGCTGACTTGATCGTTCGGTGTTTTGGCTCTGGAGTTCGCGCGCTCCAAGTCTTCTGCAATTGAAGGAACTGTAGACTCGTCAGATTAACAAATACCCGACTAGCATAGTCGAGGCTTGGTAAAGCTTTACAATATACTCAGCGGCCGTCGTCGTTGCCAGGTCTTTCTCCTGTTGTAGCTGCTGGATGAGCTCGTCTTTTGCCTTGGCTTCGTCCAGCAGAGTCTTCATTTGCTTCTCCATGGCTGCTTGCTTCTCCAGCTGCGTCTTCATGTCACGGATCATTTGGTTTTTCGCTGTCAAGTTCTCCTCCGTCACCTACAACAACAAGCGTCAGCATTCTTGACAACAGAATACGCACTTCCCAAGATAAACAGGCTGTACTCCACTTACATTAAACACAGTATGGAGGGCAGCATGATGATGATGGAAGCTCGTCGCATTGTTGAATTCCTGCCTGCGTCCCATTCAGCAGATGGTCATCAACCTGCCTCAGCAGTCGGCTGAGCTCGGAGTCTCCGACTGTTTGCTCTTCTTCCACTCGGGAAACAGTCTCGTCACTCGGCACCGCAGGAGTTGCAGTTTTCTTCACTTCGGCTGCAGCTGTTTCTGGAACAGTTGTCTCTGTAGCTCCAGCAGTTGAAGGAGGGTTCATTGGAGTCTCCGGTTGCATGTTACCTTATGTGTTTGCCCCACCTTCAACACGGATCTCCTCGTCAGCAGCACTCTTCTCCCCATGGTCAGCGCCAACTTCATGGTGCACTTCTTCGGCTTCGTCACCGCGCACTTCTTGGTTATTTCCTCTAGCATCAGTCAAGTCGGGCAATTCAGCACTTCTCTGCGGGTCCTCCCCTTCAGGCATTTCTTCAGTTTGGCTGGTTGTGCCCTTCCCGTCAGGACCCAAGTCCTCGATGAGCACTCCCCCGCTTGGGAGCGTCTGCTCTGCAGTTTCCTGGATAGGAGCTTTGACTCTTCGTGGAGTTGGAGGAGCGTTTTGCTTTAGCTCATCAGTTGGCACTTCAGTACTGGGGGCTCTGCAGTTAAACAAGTCATCAATGAGATTCACCTTCATAATTATCACTCGTATTCACACCTGTGAGATTCACTTACAGTGTGGAGAGGGTGATGTTGATACGGTCTTTGTATGATCTTTCCCTGGGAGCAAGGACACCGGAGCTTTGGCCATCTTGCTCACCAGAGGTCCCCTCGGGGGCTCGGCCTTCTTGCGTCTTCGGCGGTGTCTTTCTACTTCGTGGTGACGGTGAGGCAGTAGGGCTGTTGGTATTTCTTAACGATCACAGATAAATCCGCAAGAGCACGGAGAATACCGTTGTAGCATTTCACCCGGGAGTATTCCAAGGTATCGTAATTTATATTTTCCACAGGGAAGACGATGGTTAAGAGAGTACTATGCTCATTGTTAATGTCTACATTTAAATGGATCACAGTCCATACATAGCTAAACAATAATATATGGATAGTGTGACACACAAGAAAAGGATCAACTCTAATATACATCCAAAGCCAAGTGGAGAAAGAACAAAGAAAAGAGCTAAGTTCCTGATGTACTTCATTATACAGTCGCATAGTATACAACATACACATACATGTACATCAACTAAGGTTTAGGCATATGCACTCAAGCAAATTGGGCACCGGCTTACCCCTGGTCTGCCAGGCGACTCCGGTCTACAGCTCTACGCCGTGCCCGAACGTGGAGGGATACCGAGGACGAATAGGGCTGTCACCACCTATCGTCTACCTCAAACAATCCGTGGGACACGAGGCATCCAATGTATTCTACCAATCCAAGCACCATGCTTACATTGCTAGAACATTACTCCAACTCCCCTAGGCGGTGATATGGATCTAGAGTATAATCCTAAGGATCACTGGACTCATGCTTGGATATGCAAATGCATGTAAACCCAAGTATATACATGGTATACTATGTATGAAGACACGTGACAATAAGGCAATTATGTCCCTACCGCCAGTCCTCTAGGTAATATCCACATAACAAGCATATGAATATCACACTAGCACTATATAAGAAGATTATGATTACTCTATTACATAAGCAAGCCCAGGATCCACAACCAAACAAGGAACGCTTAACCAAGGCAAGACTATATGAAAAGAATAATATTATTAAATAGAATAAAGTCGCAAAAAGAGAAAATGATACAAGAGCCATACCAAAATCTCCAAGAGGACTTGGGAACTAGAGTAGCTCTACTCTAAGCCTAACTCCACTAGAGCTTGGAGACTACATCTAATGCAAATGAGTGATTTCTCTCTTGGTGTGTGTTCTAACCGGCCGAGCACCCCTCTATTTATAGCCCCAAATGAGAGGGGGGATTAAATAGAGCAAGTGAGAGGCGGTTGAGGAGGATTGGCCGCCAAGGTAGGCCGGCCGGCCTAGGTGGCAGGCCGGCCGGCCACACATTGTGGCGGTTGGCCACCGCCTTCCGTGTGGACGCTCCAGATTGCTTCGTGAGGTCGGTCCCGAGGTCGGTTTTCTCTTGGAGTCGGCAGAACTGGAGTAAGAGCCAAGTATAGGCCCATTGTGGCCCATCTTCTAGAAAGTCTTCATTAAGTTCGAGTTGGGCTTCAATATTCTGGTTTTGTGGGCTTCTCGTGGCCCACTGGTGGAGGCCTGCAGGCTGTGGCCGCTGGGTGTGGCCGGCCGGCCTGGGATGTAGGCCGGCCGGCCTGTGATTTCTCTCACAGAGGCCCATTTTCTCCAGAAATACTCCTGCACTCATAAATCATCCAAAACTCGTGGAAATTTATTAGTTGAAATAAATATGCGTATAAGAAATGCTAATTCTCCTTTATGTGTAGGAATATTGGCGGTCGAAGTTGGTACTTAACGACCGTCAACAAACCCCCCAAGCTTAAACCTTTGCTCGTCCCGAGCAAAGCTAAAGACTTGGTTCTGTTGATCAGGAGTTGCTACCATGTCTTACTCCGCAGAAGTACCATGCATACAACAAAATATTCTCCCTTGAATTGAATAAGCTGGCATGACAACTTACTCTTCCCCTTAGTCCTCATGGGGCTGATTGCTTCTCCTTGTCTTGAGCAGTTGAGAGACAGAATGGTTTGTAGAGTACTATTTACTCATTCTTTGTTAACTTTCATTCCAGAGGTTTTCAAAAGATTTTGCAAATAAAAACAAAGCTCCTCAAATGATTCTCTCAATCGCTCAATGTGTATGATTCCTTACCAAGGCATTATGTTGCCTCTTTTCCACCTACTTCTAATAGGTTTATATATGTGGGGCTTGGTAGGGGTAAAGTGAGGCAAACTTGTATCACATATATTGCTGAATCAAAAGACCGGATCCAGGGAGAAAAATAAGTCATACAATCTGATCAAGATGTGCATGTGTGTGGAAATGTGAATGATGAAGAAAAAATGATTACTCCTTTTTGTATACCTTCTCTCTCTTTTTGTTAATTTTGAGGGAATGGAAATCTCTCTTTTTTTTTTCTTTTTTTTTTGATCATGCTCTACTTGAGTGAGCAAGATTTATTTTTTTAACAGCCATTCCTCTTTTGCAAGGGTACTTGGGGAGAGAGAGAGAGAGGTACAAAACATATGGAGTATTTATTTTGTGGAATGATGGAAAATGTGATGCTAACTTCCAGTGTAGAAGTTAAGCACATGTATATGGTGGAGTGTACGTGATCTTGATCATATAAGTATGACAAGCATCTCACAAGGGTCACAACAATTTTGAAAAAGCTCAATGTAATGCAAGCAACACATGTACGAAGGTTTTGCAATAAAATCGACATATGGCTTTGGTAGGAATTTTCATCATTGAGGAACTTTTGGTTTTATAATTTTGAAAAAAAAATTTCTCTGGAATTTAAGTCTTACTTAGAAAGAGATCATAGCAACTCTATTATATCGTATCATATCTCACAACAACCTAGACTTGGATCATGCATTTTGCTACCCACGAGTTTAAGGTTCAAGAATAAGAGTGCATCCATCAAACTCAAAACTCGGGAGAGTACTAAGTTGCAAACAGGAACAAGAGAGGGATAAAACAGAGCAACTATTCATCATTTCAACATGGAGAATTAAAACATTCTTATCGCGCATAGAAAACAAAAACTACTTTATTTTATTTATTTGTTTTTATCTCTTTTTTTTTGAATGCAGAAAACAAAGGAAAGATACAAGTTACCTCAGTGGGGGAGTGGTCCCCCCAAGCTTAGTTCTTGCTTGAGTGCGCCAATAACTGCTTGGTTCCCTTCTTCATGGCTGCAACAAAAAGCAAAACAACAAAAACAAACTCGAAACGGGTTATATTAGTGTAATCAAAATGAGCACGCCCGTCGGTTGATCTTGCCAGCTTGAGCATAACTTGCAGATGCAAAACAAAGAAGAGGGAAATCTTTTTGTTGAATTTGAGAAAATTTGGAGAAATGAGAGTAAAGAAGATGAGGAGGGCATTTGGGTGGTGAATGAAATGGATTTGGTATGAAAACATCACCACTCGGCCTTTTTGTAAAACTTGAAGTTCGATGGCCATATTTGGGGAGGAACAATGACAAATGGCCGTTAGAAAATAAGGCAAAATGCGAACAATGACCATGTCATGTTAGGTGACCCATTGACGGGGACTCTCCCCCCAAGCTTGGCTCAAAGCCTCCGTCGATTTTTTTTTTTTGAATAGTGGAGGTTTAGCCAAAGCTCAAGTAGAATTTATGCCCAAAAATTTATTTTCTCCAAAAACAAATGTCCCAAATTCTTTTTTTTTATTTTTGAAAAAAAGGTTGGAGAAAATCCAACATGCAAAATGATTTTGGAAAAATCAAACATGCAAATGCATTTTAATTCAAATCAAATGAAAACCAAATATGCAATTGGAAAAATCAAACATGAGATAACTACCGATTTTCCTGTCGGCAAGGGCGTCATCGTTTTATGTCCGATGAGCAAGACATTATGACGAGTTCGATTGCCAAGGGTCTCACACTTGAGGAAAAACGACAAGAAGTCGGACTATCTCAAGATGAATATGGATTTTTAACGCACTGTCAGCATATCGAAGCCATCATGCACTACCCTGTTTTCACATGAAGAGAAAACAAGCAAGTGATAGCCTGTACGGGCTGTGACCAGGTATTTGCAGATATAACTAAGAGCATTTGTAAACTCGTAAACTAATTGTCTTCCCCGGCAACGGCGCCAGAAATGCTTGTTGGTATTTCTTAACGATCACAGATAAATCCGCAAGCGCACGGAGAATACCGTTGTAGCATTTCACCCGGGAGTATTCCAAGGTATCGTAATTTATATTTTCCACAGGGAAGACGATGGTTAAGAGAGTACTATGCTCATTGTTAATGTCTACATTTAAATGGATCACAGTCCATACATAGCTAAACAATAATATATGGGTAGTGTGACACACAAGAAAAGGATCAACTCTAATATACATCCAAAGCCAAGTGGAGAAAGAACAAAGAAAAGAGCTAAGTTCCTGATATACTTCATTATACAGTCGCATAGTATACAACATACACATACATGTACATCAACTAAGGTTTAGGCATTTGCACTCAAGCAAATTGGGCACCGGCTTACCCCTGGTCTGCCAGGCGACTCCGGTCTACAGCTCTACGCCGTGCCCGAACGTGGAGGGATACCGAGGACGAATAGGGCTGTCACCACCTATCGTCTACCTCAAACAATCCGTGGGACACGAGGCATTTTTGATGTGATAACCAGTTACAATAGTGTTGACTTCAGATAAGGATACTTACAGGTGGAGGAGGATTTTTGATGTGATAACCAGTGATAGGTGGCACCTCCACTTCAGCTCCAACAGCGAAGAACTCCCTCACTCGGTTTCAATGATGGTGGCTGTGTCCCCAGGGATATTCTCATTGCTGGGATCATGTTTGCCGCGCCACCTCCAAGCCGGCTCAGCTCTATCTTTTAGAGGCTGGAATTTCCTGCCGCAGAACGTCACAGCAATGCTTGGACCAGTGAGTGCATCATGCTCTTCATTATCCTTCAAATCATCAATCAGTGCAAGTAGATCTGTCATTTCGGACTTCTCAGCAGCTGTTAAGGGTCTTCTCCAAGTATCTCGTTGCACAGAAGCTACACTTTTGAAGGCTGGCAGACTTGGTGAATGGTTCTTCACATAAAACCAACCTGAGTGCCAACCTTTGAGAGTTGTCGGGAATGGTAGATCAAAGTAGCACTTCTTATTCTTTAATTGGAATCCAGCACCTCCAATGATCGCCGGATTTACATTCGACTTCATCTTCAGCACGAACAAATGGCGGAACAGATTGAAATGCGGTCGGATTCTGAGGAAAACCTCACAGAGAGTAATGAAGATCGCAATGTGCGAGATCGAATGCGGCGTTAAGTTGTGCAACTCCACACCGTAGAAATGCAAGATGCTTCGGAAGAAAGCATGTGTTGGCAACCCTAACCCGCGGCGCACGAATGCATCGAAAATGACGACCTCATCGGGATTGGGGGTTGGGAATTGCTCACTCGCCGCAGGCCGCCACCCAATCACCTCCCGCTCAGGCAGCAATCCTTCATCGGTCAGCGCTTGGCATCTCTCTTCTGTCATGATGGACTCCGGCCATCGGTTATCTTCATCGGCGGGCGGCGGGGAGCTTGTCTTCGGCTTGCGCGATGCAGCCCTCTTCTTTCCGGCCATGACTTCTTGGACGGTGGCTTGACTTCTGGGACGGCGGCTGACCTTCTTGGACGGTGGCTTGACTTCTTCAACGGCGGCGGATTTCTTCAACAGCAGATCTCCCCGATGGCGGCGCGATTGGCGGATAGGAGTTCGCTGGATTGGCGATTGCGAGTTCTTTGGATTGGATCTTGATGGATTGGAAGGGGAATAGAAGGTGAACTGTCGCAAGTGTGTTGAGGAAGATGGTGATGCAGTGACTTAAAGGAGCGGGAAAATTTTGTGAACGGTTCAGATCTGTTGACCTTATTTGGACGGTCCAGACTTTCTGTCCGTTATAGCGTGTTCATTTCGGTATTTTCTCTTCAGCAATAACCAAACTCAGTCGGCTGGCTGTTATTTGAGGCCGTAATCACTCAGCTATTTTTCTGGTTACTTCGGGATGGCAACTGACACACACACACAAGTGGTTTTTTATTCTCAAACATGATGATACATGACAAGTTGATACAAGATTGCAGAAAGAAAACATTACACACGGATGATATAAGGTTCATGGTGATTCTTTTCAAGATCTTCATTTTTACTCCCTTCTTGGTGGGTCTTGACGAGTACGGCTTCGGGTGCGACTTGCAACTGGACGATTGATGGGCTGCCATGGAGGCAGAGCATTGGGCAGATAGCGACGACGAGGATTTCCAGTAGCTTCATCTCCAGATGAGACGTCAATATATTCAGGCAGAGATGGATCGTATGGACCTGGAGGTGGCAGAACAACATTGAGAGGAGGTATTATTGGAGCTTCAACGAGGGCTAAGTTCTCAAGGTTTGGCATGGCTACATTTGGTGGCTGTGGTTCAGCTGGGGGCTGATTGTTGGAACTGGAGGCACCTT
This sequence comes from Eragrostis nindensis, assembly GCA_012490785.1. Taxonomy (NCBI): domain Eukaryota; kingdom Viridiplantae; phylum Streptophyta; class Magnoliopsida; order Poales; family Poaceae; genus Eragrostis; species Eragrostis nindensis. The sequence continues at coordinate 994,433 of JAAXCT010000119.1, read as the reverse complement.
TCTTTTTCGAGTTGATGGTGTTCTTCATCTTCAGCTAATTTTGATGGATACTTGGGGGCTGCGGTAGCAGCTTATTTATAGCAGAACTATGACTGTTTTTGATAAGGATGCTGTGGTGGAAAGGCAGAAGAGGACGATTCCAAGCAGTGTTCTGGGTATTATTGGTTTTTACTGCATACTCGTGACTCGGTTTGGACAGCACACATGTGACCGGCACAGTACATTTTGGCGGCATTCTGATGGCACTCAGCACCTTCAGCATACATGAGTTTGATATTTCTTCTTAGCTTCTTTGGAGTTTATGAACAACTCTTCGTCTTCTTCATAGACTCGGAGGCTACAACCATAGGATGCACTAGACGTGCACCCTATGCCTATTCACTCAGACAGTCGGCAGTCGGATTTTCAGAGTTATCTTCTTCAGCTACTCTTGGAATCTATGAACAACTCTACGACTTCTTCATAGACTCGGGGGCTAGCCCACGTGGGCTCACTTGCGTGAGCCCACGTCGCGCTTCATTCAGTCAGGCGAGCAAGTATTACTTCGCAAGATCTTCATTTCACTCGGTTAGAGGATGGTCAAGATTTTTGGATTTAACTTCAGTGGATGTCTCCATGTGGAAATATTCTTCAGCTTCTAATAGAGTCTATGAACAACTATACGACTTCTTCATAGACTCGGGAGCTACATCCATAGGATGCACTAGACATGCACCCTATGCTTCTTCACTCGGCCGATCGTTGGCTATATTCTTCGGGCTATAATTGAACAAGATCTTCACTTGGACATTGAAGGCCTACGGGAGGTTTTTCCCAGACATGAACTCGCTCTTTGAGTAGGTTTTCTGAACTGCAGTGAAGAGCGAGGCGGTCGCTAAAACCTACGAGCTGTCATCATCCTGGGCACAAGTTGCTGGATGGGCTTAGATTCCGACCGAGTGAAAGCTCGGTTCGAGACTCGCAACTCACTTCTGGTTTTTAACAGCTGTAGTGCACCAGTTGTGGGGAGTTCCCATAACTCCCATGGAGTTTCACTTACGGTTATAGATTTTGTCTATATGCCAGGCTCTTTTAGACCTTCTGCCTAATCCTTTGGATTACTCAGAAGCTCGGGGCTGCACCTTACAGGTGTGTTTTAAAAAATCCTGCTAGTAAGCATACTTTTTAAAGTCTTGATCAACTTCGAGTTGAATGCTACTGACAGGTAGGACACGCTTTATGAGCCCAGCCTTTGTTCCCGACGTCAGTCGGCATTGGGTGTTCCTTCATCTTCATGCCTAATTCGAGGCCTTGCTGATCTTGGTATTCCCAGGTTTCAGTTTCTTCATACGGGTTATTTCGGTAACTATTACTCTCTGGAGTTCTTTTTTGTTGACCAGCTATGCTGAGAATTATTGTACATGGAGTCGGAACCAGTCGGAAGTCTTCAAGATCAATCAAAAAGAACTCGGGGGGCTACTGTTGATGATATGAGACCCGGGTATACTCTAGATACAACAAGGCGAGTGATCCAGTAATGGGGATTCGGTTTGGCCCAAGACGGCCCGGGTGGCCCGACGGACCTAGAGTCAGTCGGCCCACTCGGTCAGGAGATAAATATCAATTAACTTGTACTACAAGGCTGTTTACTTTGTAACCGACTAGGTTTAGAACCATGTAACCCTGCACCCCCGACTATATAAGGCGGGCAGGAGACCTACAGAAAACTATCTCGCAATACATCATACCAGCACAGGACGTAGGGTATTACGCCTTTGGCGGCCTGAACCTGTATAAACCCTCGTCTCCTGTGTTACCATCGTGTTCTTGATTCTCGTACACCCGTAAAATAACTTTCGAGGCCCTAAAACCTCCACAGGTATTGGTCGGTCCGGTTGCGTCGAAGGAAGGACCCAAGACGTATTTAGTCTTTTGGGTCCTTTCTTTCGTTGGACACAGTCTTATAGTGCAAGGCGCAGCTAGCAGCACTCCCCTGCCTCACAATCGAGCCGTGTTCTCGGGCGAGACGTGTATGGCTGTCGCGAGTCTTGCCATCTTTGATGGTTCTGTTTCAGCCAGCTCCACCACACCACCCCAACTGTCCATGTTATTGTCCATGTATGCGCTTGTACTCCAGTATACTTACTCCTAGTTGGTAGCGACATGCGAATGGCATCGCGGATGTAACAAAAAGAAGTGTACTTGGTTCAAAAGAAGAGGGGATCAAAATCAAACGCTAGCGGATAATTTGTCACTTTGCGCGAAAGAAAACCCGAGCTCTCTTGCCCCCCTCTAGTCGTCGATCTGCGACCCCAACCCAACTCCGCACTAACAACTCAGCTTCGAGCTCCCTCGCCTCCAACCCCACTTGACCACCACCCATGGCTCTGGTGGCCTGGCCGCACCACCTCATTGCTTCTCACCGCGGTCTGCCCACCTCTTTGGAACCTTTTTCTTACTTCCAAAGACCTACAATCCCCCAAATCACTTAAAGCTAACCTCGTCATAGCCATGTTTTCACGCTAGTCTGCACCGAATGATGGAACCATCAATAATTGAGACACTTGAAATTTAGGAGGCATGTGTTGGGACTTAGGGAGATTGGCACCCGAGAATTACCCTCGGTACTAGATAAATATTTAACAATATTACTCTCTCTCTCTCTCTCTCTCTCGTATTATGATGTTTTCTGATCGAATAGGTTGCCTAGGTCACTGAAGGTCGCATTCCGTTGTTTTCAAGAGCTTTGTGATACCCCGACACTTTCGGACTATTGTTCGAGGTCAAGAAGGATAACAATCTCAAGAGAAGACCTTCGAGGCAGGCATCGTTGGAGGTGGTCTAAGTGCGAAGGTCTTTTCCACGACATCGACGGACACCTCTGTAAGGCAAAGGACCAATTTGGACTGCGATGACACTTGTGTACGGAATATTCGTGTGGTATAGGAGGTATTGATGGTATTATGGTTAAGTTAAATGGTTATTGGGCTCCCCTATAAACAGCTGTTCATTGTCAATGTAACGGAGGAGAATTTTGGATGAAACTAACAAGTATTATCATTTTTAACGACCTTCATATGTTGGTAACCTCTGTCTCCTTCATTCTTTTCTCCACTGTCGGGTTTTAGCATACTCACTAGAACCCTACAGCATGAATAAAAAGAGAACCCAAATCAAACGATAGCAAATTGCTCGAGACATTGCGTCAATGAAATCTGATACTATTATTCATGTACACTAGTACAAAAAGAGCCTAATATGACACTTCAAATTTTACAGTAGTGGCGGACACCAAGTGATGCGTCACTGCTAGCCCGACGCCAGTTACTGTAGCAACTAGCAGTGGCGGACGGGCTGACGTCATCGCACCTACAGAATCCAGAGTGATGTCATCGTCATCCGCCGGCAGTGGCGGACACCGCGTCCATCGCTGGAAAATAAACGCTAGTGGCGGGCGCTGACATCAGCGCGCCCACCACTGCGAATCATTTGGCCCAATTCGGGCCATATTAGGCCAACCAATGGAGTTGCTATATAAACAAGATTCTAGGGTTTCCCTTATTTCTAATCCAGCAGCCGCCGCCCTTAGACTGACCGCAACAATCCCCTCCAAATTCTACCCTCTAAAAGAATATTCTCCACCTCCTCTAAAAAATTCCACCTTCCAAATTTCATTTTGCTGCAACAGTCCACCTCTATTTCCTCGTCCACCCGCCGTCGCTCCCGGTGGTCGGCCACCTGCACCTTCTCGGAAAGCCGCTGCACCGGTCACTGGCGAAGCTCGCCGGCGGCGCGCCGCTCCTGTCCTGGGCGCGCGGCGCGCGCTGCTGGTGTCGTCGCACGCCGCCGCCGAGGCGTGCTTCGCGGCGGCGCACGACGCGTCCCTGGCCGACCGGCCGACGCTGCTCGCGGTGGAGCGGCTCGGGTACGGGCACACAATGGTGGTGTGGGCGTCCCACGGCGACCACTGGTGTGCCCTCCGCCTCTTCCTCGCCGCCGAGCTCTTCTCCGCATCCCGCCTCGTCGGGCGCGCTGGCGACCGCCGCGCCGAGGTCATCGCCCTAGTCGCCAGCCTCATCCGCGACGTGGACTTCTTCCCAGCGGTGCGGTGGCTCGACCGCCTCCGCGGCGCCGACGCGGCCATGGCCCGCCTGCAGGCCCGGCGCGACGCGTTCGTCGGCGCCCTCGTCGACGACCAGCGACGCCGACGCCGAGACACGGAGGAGAAGAAGGAGAAGGAGGGCACCCGCCCTCACATGTGTCCCAACAAAGCACTGCGACTTTATCATTCAATTTCTTTCACCTCCTTTATCCTCACACGGTAGCTCCAATATTCCTATGCACTGGCTCCATTCTTGTGTGGCGGGGACGAAAGCAAGATGCTAGAGAGAATGCAACGGGGCAAACTCAAGCTGCTGCTGCCTGCTGGGAGGAGTTGCAGCGACAATGAGCTCGAGTGGTTGCAAATTTGGTGAGGGAGGTCTCTTATGAAGGTGACTGCGCCCGAGCTCCCTGCTACTCTGCTCGACTGACGCCGCCTGGCCCAGGACCCGGCGGCCGCACCTGGCTGCGCCGTGCCTCAACGGTCGTGCGCCTCGAAACTTTGATGAGATCCAAATGCAATGACAGAAAGGGAGTAATACCCTGCTCCACCTCCACCGCGGATGGAGACCTCACCTTGCGCGGCCACATCGCCATCTCGGAGGACTGCGTCGACGCGCACAGAACTCGTCTTATACGTCTCTGAAGAGTGGAGACTGAGACTGATAATAATCAAAATGCTGCTCTAAGTTACTCTACCATGCGCAAGGCACCCTACACTACGCATTGTTTCCCGGAGAAGTTATGATCTGATTATTGTGTGTGCGGTATGGTGATTTATATAGGTCAGTATGTCACCACATGTCAATTTCATACCCAAATAAATGAACAACAAAACTAACATGAGATATTCAAGTGTTATAAATACTATCAACCTGCGCCGGACTTCCCACGCACCAGTACATATCCTGCATCCTCCTTTTGCCTCTGTTGCAAGTTTTTTCACCACTAGGAATTCGATGGAGCACAATTTGACATGTTGTGCCCACATACTGTGTCGGAATGTGTGACATCAGGGAAACCTATTTCACAATTGGACTGTCTCGGGGAGCTTTTCTCGAAGTTTGTTGCCCTTGCACCCTAGAGCGCGGTTGAGGACTTGATCATGCTTGCAGTGCGCACAGGAAAGCGTGGTGATAGGGGCTAAAACAAGCAGCAAAATTCAAACAAAAGGTTATGGTTCCCTTTGTCTGGCAACAGATATGAGCGGAGCGACAAAGGCACCTTCTCATGGCCTTTAGCCTCGATGGACCTGCCCTATGTGTAAATGTGGAACACATGAATTCGCATCTATTTTGCATTCCAAATTCGAACAGAATTTTTGAAAAGGTCATGTTTTCAACTTGCAAATAAGGCTTAAATCCACATAACCCTGCGACGAACTTTGCAACATATGTCTGCCTCTTGAACACAATATACAGTAAACTACAGTCTTGCAGAAGAATACATGTGCGGTGGAGCTGCGTTGCAGACATGCATTTGCCACTTTGCCGTGCATTGCCGGTTGCTCCCACACCAACGAGGTGGTCATGCTGCTCGTCTTCTTGGTCTGCCCAAACAAGAAAATCGCTGCATCATTCTCTCCTGCCTTGAAGCAACCAGAATTCAGAAGCATGCAGATGCAGAGGAGCATGGCGGTCGTGCTGCTGGTCTCCCTGCTCGTTGTTTTTTTCTGCATCAAGATTCGCCTCCTCCTACCATGGCAAGGAGAAGGGACGAGATGAGTCGTTGAAATGATTATGACACTACTAGTTATGAAGGAAACTATTTGTATCACAAATGTTATGTTGGTGTCCTTTCAGTCTTCATGGAAATTACCAGATTGCTTTGCATATCAGAGAGGTGGTGGCAGTTGAAAAAATGAGAATTTTTCTTGTGGCATTTATAATCCGACGATCCGGATTAGTTCTCCTCACACCTTCAGTACAAGTAGCCAGTACTCTTGAGTTGTATCAATAATAATATGGTACTTTGGGAAAGGCGTAATAATCAACTTCATCCCTCAACTATCATCCAAAGCTCAAATTCGTCCCTCAACTATCAAAAGGTCCAATTTGATCCTTGAACTTTGGCAAGGCCGTTCAAGGACTATATTGGACCTTTTGAAGGTTCAGGGACCAATTTGAGCTTTGGGCCATAGTTGAGGGATGAAGTTGACTATTACGCTTTTAGGGAAAAAAATTAAATGATGGCATGAGATCGGTTGATCTGAATTAGAGTTTCCAGAATAGTTTTAAGCGCGGTGCTAAGAATTAATTCTGGCGCAGGTGATCCTTAACCTCATGGATTGTTTGTGATTACTCCTCGACCGGTCTCTGTAGTCTATAACGTTTGAGTTAACATCTGTGGGTTCTTTCTTGTTACCTCGTTCTTGCATCGAGCCTTGCCAAGTTACCAGGCTCCTCGGTGCCGGATCGGCTACGGCCCGATGCGTTACAATTAAACTTGAGTGCAAGAGTGATCTGAATTTATAAAATTCAATGTTCATGAAAAAGCAGTTCTGCAGTCACAACAGATTAGGTTTATCTTTTGTTGAATTCTGACATGGTCAGAGTGTGGGGTGGTCAGAGTGTGGGGTTAAATGTATCATCTCTATATATCCCTCCGTATGGCACCAGTGAAAAACGGCGGAGAGGACACAGCATTTCTCAAGGATGAGCATTCTGGCGCGGCACCACAAAAAAACGATCGAGAGACATACTGCTATAGGTATGAGATGCACTGGGAATCCATTTTTCACTAGTCGGCCCCATTGTCCATGCACAGTACTGTCTGTTCGGGACCAAAGAGGGCAATGACTACATGCCCAAAAGATTTTTCGCAACAGGATTGTCCAGTGCACAATGATTGTTCCGGGTCGGCATCAACATATGCTTAGTCACTCGTGTTAGCTGCCGGAATCGTGGCTGGAGACGGCGGACCGGTACGAGGAGCTCCTCGGATGCAAGATGTCGCGAGGTTGGGCGTCGCGATGCCGCACAGCATTCTTGCCTCGAGCAAGGGCGCTGTACAAGAGGAGCAGGACACTGAGTCCGCGGCAATAAACACCAACGGCGTTCCTCTTCTGGTCAGAGGGGCTCAACACCGTGAGGATCAACGTACAATGTTGCTGATTTACTCCCTCCGTCTGACATCCTAAAAGTTCTCACATAGATTAAGAGTTGAGCAAAATGATCCTGGTACTCCCTAATTATTAGTGATAATATACTTTATATGAGCCAACCAAATAGGAAAAAAATGCCTTTTAATTACCCTTGCCTGCCTTTTAATTATGTGCGCCAAATCAGCTTTCCAGAAATACAAAATTACTTTGCCATAAATTGGCTAGGTGACCTCACAAATTGGCTACAATGTCATTTGTTCTGGGAAAAAATTTAAACACTTCTATGCCATTTCTTGTGATACGGAGGGAGTAATTTGTTTGACGACATAGTGGTGCCACTGATAGTCATGGTAATCTGAATGGCGCGGCTGAGAGAATAACAAAAAAGATGGAGACCGAGATTAGCATCGATCATTGAACTCGATACATTTTAGAGTTATCAACTACTAATGTTTAGTTACTTCCCTCCGGTTTTAAATATATGACCTTAAAGTCATTGACTTTTTCCTTAAACTTTGACTAACAATATATATATTATAGTAATTAGTTTCCAAATGTGAAATGAATATCATTGGATCTATCATCAAAAGTACTTTAAGGTCAGCTTATACAATTACTTGTTGGAATAAATATTTATACATAAGACAGATGGTCAAAGTAACGATATAATAGTATCATATATTTAAAACCAGAGGGAGTATTAAGGAACAGCGTTCAGTTATTTTGTGGATATGGACACTTGTCCTCCCTGTTTGCACGTGTTCGATGCCATTGTGTGCTGTTGATCTGGAATGGTACCCTTTTACCCACTTGGCCAGTATTTGTGTGCTGTGGTGTTGTGTGTTTACAATGTAATCGACTGTCAATCCACAAGATAATAAGAGTTGTATTTGGTCATTATGATTTTTCCGGTTTCCAGGGTGCACGTGGCTACACAAGGTTACAAATTAAAAGAAAAATGTTTCATACTACTGTTCACATATTAAGACAGTCATGGAGTACAGCCTTAAGCGTTGCCAAGCGTTCCTATATACTGATACTACTTTCTACGGAAGGTCTGAAACGACTAAGGTTATATATAGGGTTATGCACCATTTGCCAGGAAATGTTAGCCCCTCCATTGGATTGTGGGAATTTTGCCCGAGTTATGCATTCTGTACGTACGACTATGAAGTTCATCCGTTCGAAAGGGGGCATTAATAAAAAACAGAGGTGCCATCCAAATAGGAAATCACATAGCTCTAGTTGGGCATGCGAGACGCTGGGAATTTAGTTTCCACTCATGACGCGGCTCGAAGGTAATCGAGCATGGCGAGGGGCTCATGAGGGAATATGTCTGCAAGGCATTCCTCCGATACCACGGTGGCGCCGAGCCAGGGGAATAGGAGATGTGTCTGAGACTGCGGGAGAGAGCGTAGTCGTGGGACCATGTAGTGAGGAGCCTCATGCCATTGGCATGCAGAAGCATGCATAGAACTTCCGAGATGTGATAAAGAGTTTGCCAACACGGTAGCAGCAGCTCCTACCATTACAGTACAGGCAACATGTGTAGCCCCATGTAGCCGGAAGGCTCTTTTTTTTTTTTTTGGACCGTAGCCGGAAGGCTCTTTGGCCACTGAACATGAGAAAAAAAGATGGTTGCAACATGTGTGCGTGGGGCGCGTGAGACGAAGATTCCGCATTAATATCTGTATAGTTTCATCTATGCGGATTACAGTACAGGCAAGCGAAAAGCTCCCAAGTTTTAGCGTCACTGACCTTGATACTATTTAGACTTTAGAGTGATGTGTACCGAACAAAATATTGGCAAGATATAAGATGTGTTGGGGTTCTGAGACGGAGAGACGTCACCCAGCGTCCGCGTTTCGGTTGGGCGCGGTCTGAGAATTGGCTCAGTGTTATCGGTTTCCTCATGAGTCTCAGGAGGCAGCGTTATCGGTCTCGCTCGAGATACGGCTAATCCCCTTTCTCATGTTTCGCTGCTCATGTGCAGGGCTGCTTTCAGACGAAGGTCTTGGCTGGACCCAAAAGGAGCTATACTCACATGCCAGGACCTTCGTCCGTCATGGCGCGAGCTCCGGAGCCAGGAATCGAAGCTTTGATCGGGACCGAGAATCTCAAACGCTCAAATTATCAGAACGCGAAGTTCTCAGAACCTCGGGCCCGAGAATCTTCTTCCGCGATACGGCGACTCGAACCAAGATTTGGCGTCCAGATAACTGAGAATCAGCGTGGGCCCTTTGGCGCACTGAAGCCCCACACGTCATATGGACGAAGGTCAACAAAATGTAAAGTAGAACATATTTGGCGAAACTAGTCACTTGATGGACCATTATGTGCAGGATATTCTTAGACTCTGACTGTAAAGCAGGGGCAGATTGGTCCACTGTAACTGCCCCTTCGCCTATCCTATAAATACCCCGCCCCCTCAACAGTGAAGGGGGGACCGCGTTCCTTGTAATCCCGTTTCGCTACATTGAAGAACTATTATCAGTCAACTGTTATCAGTTATTTGTTATCGGTTGCTCACTCTCTTCTGTCTGGGTTCGAAAGTATCGTACCTGGTACTGAAAACCCAACAAGATGGAGATACCACTCTAGTTGGTCCATTTAAAATTTGCTCAATAGCCTGATGTGAGTGCTGGAAGGAGGTTTATAGACATTTTAAAGGTTCAAACAAATCAGGGTTCAATAGAATCGCCAGCCGGCACCACCTGTCGTCATCGCTCTCTAGGCTTCGCCGCTGCAATTTCTCAACACCAAGAGCCAAGTTCCTCTCGTCATCGAGCTAGATGCCTCAGACTGGTGAAGCAACAACTTTGCAGGTGAATTATAGAGCCAACAGAGACTGTGCTGGCAACAGCCACAGGAATTTTGGCTTCAAGAACCCATTGAGAAACGGAACTTGTAAGACCTCACCTTTCCATCTTAGTTACCAATAGATTCCCAATACCTCTCATACTCACCAGGAGATCGAATGATCTAGCAAGTACCCCATGTTTTGGGAATGTAAGTGTATGTACATCATTTTGTATTTCAACTATCATATGTGAGCGCCTTTCGAGGCACTTCTTGTGATAGGTTCGCGGAGTCTCTTGGTGTCTTCACACCTGGCATGTGGCCTGTGCACCTAGCTAATAAAAAAACTATCGTATATGAGCTCTTGAGGCTCCATATAACGCTCACATCCCCATTCCTATATACCCAGTGTGATCATAGCTTTTCAAATATATTTATTTCCTTTCATTCAATGTGTCAATAAACAGAGAAAATAGAATGTGTGAACTCTTTTACCGTGCAGTTCTTGTCGCAAACTTAAAACTCATACCATAGGAACTAAAAAGTTTATCCTATTTTGTTGATTCGACTCCGTCTCTTGATATAGTTATCCGGTGACTTTCGTAGGACAGTCCTAGAGTTGGATTGAAGGGTTCAATGACTTTCCTCGACGATGGACTTGTGCTGCTTGTCCTGTCAGAGCACATATGTACAGTTCAGATAAGAAGAGTGAAAGTGTTTCATTTGACATGCTCAGACAACTAATTTAGCTGAAATGAAGATTCAGTAAAGATCGATCAGAAATAATCTGCAGCAGGATGGTGCTATTATATTCCTGCAATTTTTTTTGTCAAATTAAGTGAAACATTTCAAGGGGCTAATGCATGTTGTTTGGAGATTTTTACGATACCGTGGGAAAGATACGCCATTGCACTCCTACCCTAGGATACGTCGCCAGCAAATAAGTCACGGCAAATTGTCACATTTTACCATGATCTGTGACTCATTTGAAGTACGGATGAACCTGATTGATTACTCGTTGAGCAGCATGTTCATTGTTGTCAGAGGTGAAAGATGAGATACACTCGATGAATTTGGCCTAAGGTTAATCTGCATAAGGCTCTACACCATCTTCCTTTGAAGCCATCTCATGCCTTTGTCTGGTAAGTAGCAAGGGACTCTACCGTTCATTTGGTTGTAGCGTATATTTTACTCGCGTCGCATAAGAACTGGCCATCGGTAATGTGTCAGTTGGCAATATGTCACCATTTTCAGTAGCATATTCCGTTGTTCTGGATGTTGTAATTGATCATTTCTCCACGTGTTGTATCCATTTGAATGGCTTGGAGGTATATGTTAAAATTTGAATAGCAGTATTACATCTGTAAAATAGGTAGGAAAGGGTCTCCATGGGACACCGCTAATGACCCTATAGTGTACGTTGCCAAATCAGACATAGAAAATGCTGCATAATCCTTTTATACCCTTTTTTTACGAAGATTCCTGGATCATAATTGGGCCTTCTCTTACCCCAACTTATTGAGAAAGTGGTATGATATTAACGTCATTCTTTTTGTTACATGCAAGATTTGATATCCAATTAGCAGACATGAACTGATACATATTTAAAGTAAACTAGGGGTACTGTTGGTAAATCACTCACAAGTGTGGTCGTTCTGGTTCTCATCAGGTCATGCACGTGTGAGAATGTTGCATATCCGACACGGAACTTAAATATGTATCCTAAGTTTGTTGGTAACCACACACCAACAAGCTGAGACATCTTTTAACTCAGAGTTCGGACAAAGCTTCTACCTCCTTTAATGGACGGGGAGACAACATGCATATAAGGTGCTGTTTGGATTTAAATGCACTATGGAATTCGGAAGCACCAGGAATCAGAGGCGGCGTTTGAAAGCATTGAGTACCCGGTGGAAACAATCAGCTTGTCCAGCAATTCGACACATCGCTGGCCCGTGCTTCGGTAGTCTGGAAACAGACACTCGGAATAACATCAAGTGGTTGCGCAGGAAGCCATGCGGCACTCTGAACACCTCTCCCGTGCAGCTTTCATGTGCGTGATGCGCAGCTGATAGCTCCGGGGAACTCCACACATGCCTCATTAATATGTCACATTCCCGGTGCCTCCAACTCCTAGCGCTACATGGACCTCAAAACTGGGTGTGTCAGTAAGGGCAATATGATGATATAATGCACTGTGTAATATACAACCTAGCCACATGAATGAATGAATAAATAATAATTTGGAAAAGGCAAGGAACACAGGAATCCCGCTATTTATAACATACTACATGATATCCATCAGAAATGACTTCAGCTTTAGACATGCATGTAGAAAGGTATATTTCAATTTGTAGCACTAGGAGTAGGAGACATTGGAAATCCGGGATCCATATCATGTTATCTTTTAGCTAGGTGGACAAATCTTGGATGATCATCCCTTTCTCATTCAACTTAAGGCGTGCATAACCCCGTCAATGCAGGGATGCTTAGTGTAAGAGAGTTGTGCAGGCGGTCGAAGCACCTTTATTAGGGTTGAGAAGTTTTGCTGGTGTTGTTTGTTCTAATAATTTCTAAACTTAACTATTTCCTATAATTTTATAGTAAGTAGTAGTATGTAACTGGATCATGAATGCCAAGCGAGTGGTTCATCAGGTAGCTCAAGTACCTAGTATTAGGAAAGGGAGGCTCATTGAACTTTGCATTACGAGTTTAGGATGGAACACTCCTACTGCAGCAGTGTAATATAGCGACTAGCTAGGAGCCATATGCTGATATGCATATATATCATGCATATTAAATGGAAAGATATGCTAAGAATGCTCCTTTTCCTATTCCTTGTCTTCATTCTAACATTATGTATGCCAGCTGTAAAATTGTAAACTTATATTATTTCTTCGATCAAACTCCAGACACCGAATGACAAATTATGTACGCTTGTGGAATTGTGACAGCAGCTTGGGCTGTAGCTGAAAAAATAGCTGGCAGGAAATTGAAACAATTAACTCAAAGTACCAGCATAATTCCGCTCTGTCCACATAAATCAAGTTCAAACTAAAAGATCTCACTATCCCTACTATTTCCCTACAGTAGAGCACATATTTTTTTTTTGAGGACCAATCATAAAACGGACCTCCTTTTGAGACTTCGTAAGAATGGACCAGTTTTTTGAATCTAAAGCAACAAATTGCCCTTGTTTTGTTATGAGGACTTGACGGTGTTAAGCCTTGCGAGAAGACGTGAATACCCCTTGCAAAATTGCTCCTATTTTTCGTTTTAATTACTTGCCTATTTGCCTCTGTTTTGACTTGAGTCTATCATATACATATATAAAAAATGACATTCATATAGTTTGAATACATTTCTAAGAGAATTTGAAGGAATCCGGATAAATTTTATGTGAATCAAATTAAACATATTTTTAATTCAAATGTCTGCAATTTTTGACTGAAATTTAATAAAAGTTTGAATGCATTCGAACACATATTAGATTCAGCAAGCATCAATGACGAAAACAATTGACGGTCCATTCCATGGATGAAACCCGCCCTCACATGTGTCCCAACAAAGCATTGCGACTTTATCGTTCAATTTTTTTCACCTCCTTTATCCTCACACGGTAGCTCCAATATTCCTATGCACTGGTTCCATTCTTGTGTGGCGGGGACGAAAGCAAGATGCTAGAGAGAATGCAACGGGGCAAGCTCAAGCTGCTGCTGCCTGCTGGGAGGAGTTGCAGCGACAATGAGCTCGAGTGGTTGCAAATTTGGTGAGGGAGGTCTGCTATGAAGGTGACTGCGCCCGAGCTCCCTGCTACTCTGCTAGACTGACGCCGCCTGGCCCAGGACCCGGCGGCCGCACCTGGCTGCGCCGTGCCTCAACGGTCGTGCGCCTCGAAACTTTGATGAGATCCAAATGCAATGACAGAAAGGGACAAAGCCAATTATTTGTAACATGAAAACGGCTAATGGATAATTATTAGCCGCTTCATCTACATTGTCACCTCGTTAATTTTTTTGCGAGGATTTTCTCCTCGTTAATTAATTCTTTTTCCACAAACAAAGCAAGGGAGCGCCAGAGTAACACCCTGCTCCACCTCCACCGCGGATGGAGACCTCACCTTGCACGGCCACATCACCATCTCTGGAGGACCGCGTCGACGCGCACAAAACTCGTCTTATACGTCTCTGGAGAGTGGAGACTGAGACTGATAATAATCAAAATGCTGCTCTAAGTTACTCTACCATGAGCAAGGCACTCTACACTACGCATTTTTTCCCGGAGAAGTTATGATCTGATTATTGTGTGTGCGGTATGGTGATTTATATATGTCAGTATGTCACCACATGTCAATTTCCTACCCAAATAAATGAACAACAAAACTAACATGAGATATTCAAGTGTTATAAATACTATCAACCTGCGCCGGACTTCCCACGCACCAGTACATATCCTGCATCCTCCTTTTGCCTCTGTTGCATGTTTTTTCACCACTAGGAATTCCATGGAGCACAATTTGACATGTTGTGCGCACATACTGTGTCGGAATGTGTGACATCAGGGAAACCTATTTCACAATTGGACTGTCTAGAGGAGCTTTTATCGAAGTTTGTTGCCCTTGCACCTAGAGCGCGGTTGAGGACTTGATCATGCTTGCAGTGCGCACAGGAAAGCGTGGTGATAGGGGCTAAAACAAGCAGCGAAATTCAGGAAAAAAGGTTATGGGGGGTGTTCGGCGCACGGGGTCTAAACTTTAGAGGGTTTTTCCAACGAATATTGTGATTACAAATAAAGTTTAATTACAAAACTAATTTCAGGACTCCGCTCGAAATCGCGAGACGAATCTAATGAGGGTAATTAAGGCGTGAGTAGACGATAGTTACTGTAGCATCACTGTAGCAAAACATAGATTAATTAGGCTCATTAGATTCGTCTCGTGATTTAGAGGGGGGGGTCGTGACATAGGTTTTGCCATTAAATTAATAAAAATATGTTTAAATAGTAAGATTCTCTTTGATGTGACGGGTGTTAAAGTTTAGAGGGGGTGCGCCGAACGCCCCCATGGTTCCCTTTGTCAGGCAACAGATATGAGCGGAGCAACAAAGGCACCTTCTCATGGCCCTTAGCCTCGATGGACCTGCCCTATGTGTAAATGTGGAACACATGAATTCGCATCGATTTTGCATTCCAAATTCGAACAGAATTTTTGAAAAGGTCATGTTTTCAACTTGCAAGTAAGGCTTAAATCCACATAACTCTGCGACGAACTTTGCAACATATGTCTGCCTCTTGAACACAATATACAGTAAACTACAGTCTTGCAGAAGAATACATGTGCGGTGGAGCTACGTTGCAGACACGCATTTGCCACTTTGCCGTGCATTGCCGGTTGCTCCCACACCAACGAGGTGGTCATGGTGCTCGTCTTCCTGGTCTGCCCAAACAAGAAAATCGCTGCATCATTCTCTCCTGCCTTGAAGCAACCAGAATTCAGAAGCATGCAGATGCAGAGGAGCATGGCGGTCGTGCTGCTGGTCTCCCTGCTTGTTGTTTTTTTCTGCATCAAGATTCGCCTCAGTTGCTCCTACCATGGCAAGGAGAAGGGACGAGATGAGTCGTTGAAATGATTATGACACTACTAGTTATGAAGGAAACTATTTATATCACAAATGTTATCTTGGTGTCCTTTCTGTCTTCTTGCAAATTACCGGATTGCTTTGCATATCAGAGAGGTGGTGGCAGTTGAAAAAATGAGAAATTTTCTTTTGGCATCTATAATCCGACGATCCGGATTAGTTCTCCTCACACCTTCAGTACAAGTGGCTAGTACTGTTGAGTTGTATCAATAATAATATGGTACTTTGGGAAAGGCGTAATAATCAACTTTATCCCTCAGCTATCATCCAAAGCTCAACTATCAAAAGGTCCAATTTGATCCTTGAACTTTGGCAAGGCCGTTCATGGACTAAATTGGACCTTTTGAAGGTTGAGGGACGAATTTGAGCTTTGGGCGATAATTGACGGATGAAGTTGACTATTACGCTTTTAGGGAAAAAAATAAATGATGGCTTGAGATCGGTTGCGGCACAAGAGATCAATTGGTGGTAGCGGCAGCGCAGGGGCAAGGCCGTGGTGGCTGCAAGGTGAGTTCATGGGGGAGAGGGGGAGGGGGTGCAAGGATTTCGTTGGTGGCGGTGGAACGGAAAGTGGACCTTTATTATAACTAAAAAAACAACTGCAGTACGCTACGTAAAATCACAACGAAGTGAAGGCAGGGTGAAATGCCCTATAGCTCATAGGCATACCTGATATTGATTAGATACTTTTCATTGCGTACACCTTGCCAATACCATGGTATTGTGCAGATAAAAACTCCTCAAAGAAATTGTTGAATTTGTATACGAGTATTGATCTACACATGTGGGTGATTTTTATTTTTTTGTCGAATTTTGGTGGGACTTGTTTTTCGTTTCCAGAGCAGGGTCATGTGGGCGAGAGCTCTTTTAGGGTTCCGAAGTTACTTCGGAAGTGTGGGGTATAGCTATCCTGTATCCTTTCTTATATAAAATTATCTATTTAATATATTTTTTATCTTTATTTATTTCTTTTTAGTTAGTTTAATTCTTTTAATATGTTTATTTATATAAGCAAGTACTCTAGTGTATTCCTTCATTGGATTCATGATTTCGTTTAAGAGAATAGTCTATGGGCTCTTGTCGACTAAATTCTATCCTGACTCCTGAGTGAGAGTCTTTTCCTTTATTCTGAGGTGGTTCCGCTCCGTTGATCTGAAGTAGAATTTCCAGAATAGTTGTAAGCGCGGTGCTAAGAATTAATTCTGGCGCAGGTGATCCTTAACCTCATGGATTGTTTGTGACTACGCCTCGACCGATCTCTATAGTCTATTGCGCTTGAGTTAACATATGTAGGTTCTTTCTTGTTACTTCGTTCTTGCATCGAGCCTTGCCTAGTTACCGGGCTCCTCGGTGCCGGATCGGCTACGGCCTGATGTGTTAGAATTAAACTTGAGTGCAAGAGTGATCTGAATTTATAAAATTCAATGTTCATGAAAAAGCAGTTCTGCAGTCACAACAGATTATGTTTATCTTTTGTTGAATTGTGACATAGTCAGAGTGTGGTGTTAAATGTATCATCTCTATATATCCCTCCGTGTGGCACCAGTGAAAAACGGCGCGGAGGACACAGCATTTCTCAAGGATGAGCGTCCTGGCGCGGCACCAGGAAAACCGATCGAGAGACGTACTGCTATAGGAATGAAATGCACTGGGAATCCATTTTTCACTAGTCGGCCCTATTGTCCATGCACCGTACTCTCTGTTCGGGACCAAAGAGGGCAATGACTATGTGCGTTATCCGCAACGGGATAATCCAGTGCCCAATGATTGTGCCGGGTGCGATTAGAGGACATCAACATAAGCTTATTCACTCGTGTTAGCTGCCGGAATCGTGGCCGGAGACGGCGGACCAGTACGAGGAGCTCCTGGGATGCAAGATGTCGCGAGGTTGGGCGTCCCGATGCCGCACAGCATTCTTGCCTCGAGCAAGGCGCTGTAAAAGAGGAGCAGGACACTGAGGCCGCGACAAAAAAAAACACCAACGGCGTTCCTCTTTTGGTCGGAGGGGCTCAACACCGTGAGGAGCAAAGTATGTTGCTGATTTACTCCGTCCTTCCCACAACAAATGATATCTTAAAAATTCTCAGATAGATTAAGAGTTGAGCAATGACCCTGGTACCCCAAATTATTAGTGATAACATGCCTTATATGAGCCAACTAAATGGGAAAAATGCCTTTTAATTGCGCTTGCATACCTTTTAATGATGTGCACCAAATCAGCTTTCAGAAATACCAAATTAGTTTGCCATAAATTGGATAGGTGACCCCACAAATTGGCTACAATTTCATTTGTTCTGGGACAAAATTTAAACGCTTCGATGCTATTTGTTGTGGTACGGAGGGAGTAATTTGTTTGACGACATAGTGGTACCGCTAATAGTCATAGTAACTGTGACACCCCGTGTCACTGAAGGTCAAATAACTCAAACATCGCAAGAGTGAGCAGAACCCAAAAGCAAATCAAGTCAAATTCGAAATTCAAAATTCAAACAATTGTCAAACCATGCTTATGAAAGAACTCAAATTTTCTGTAACAACTTGAGACAACAAAAATTTCTCTGGATAGAGCATCTCAAACAAGAATTTTGGAGAATTTTTCATAATTTTTGAAATTCATTTGGATGCCCAAATAAATCCTAGAAGCTTAGAAAGTACTCAACTTTGACCAACTGCCATTTGAATTCCTTTGCGAATCAAGATGTGCATGTTATACCACCGGATTCTCCATTGCACAATCCTTCTTTTGAGACCGGTTTCACAATTTTTGGAGCTCGTTTGCTAGCCCAAATGGTGTACCCAAAATTGGGGAAATCCTCAGTTTGAATAGTTCGGGGAAAAATGAAAAGATGCCGAGGGCCCACCTGTCATTCCCCTCTCTCTCACTGAGGCCGTCGGGAGCTCCTCGCCGCGTGGCCGTCGTCCACCGGCGCGTCTTGCCGCCCTGGACCAGCGCCGTTCGGATAAGGGCCGACCTCGCTCCCCTCCTCGCTCTCCCTCACTTGCCGCCTCCTCCCGTTTTCCAAACCCTAGACCACTTGTTCCACCGCGCCGCCGCCGCCTGTCTTGCAGTGCGCAAGCTCGAGCTCGCCGTCAAGCTGCTGTCAATGACCCCCGTCCGAGCTAAGTCGCCATAAGCAGCACCCCAATCCCCTTTCACCTCGGCAATGGCCGGTCTTCTCTCTCTCGTCGTGAGCACAAATCGGGCGCGTCTCCTTCAACTCCGGCCACACGGAATCCTCCCGCTCCGCCGTGCGATTCGCCTTTGCCGGTAAGTCTTTGTCCGATTCCTCGCACTGGAAGCTCCCTTGCGAAGTCACGCACCTCCCTGACCGCTTTCCTCCCCACTTCCGCAGTCCAAGGTCGCCGGGTTTGGAGTTTCCCCGCCGCCGTTGAACCACCGCCACCCCGCAGGTGAACCCCCCCTTCAGGCTACCTCGACGTCGACCAGTGCATCCCCGAGATCCGCGCGGAGCCGCTGAAGCTCATGCGCGCGCCATCTCCTTCCCTAGACGCTCCCACCCGCCGGAACATCGCCGCAGCGCCGTCGTCGTCCGCCTCCGCCACTATCGGCTACCCTCCGAACCACCTCGTCGTCGTTTTGATCGTCGCCGTGGTGCGCGCAGCCTCGGTGAGCACGCCGCACCTCTCCCTTACCCTCCTCGCCGCCCTCCGTCGCTGGAACGGCACCAGGCCATCGCCGGCGCGTCCCGCGCGTCGCGCGCCAGGGGCGCCAGGCCAGATCCAGCCCAGCCAATGGCCCAGTGCGCAGCCCAGATCCCAATCGGCCCGCGCCCTTTCTTTTCCTTTTTCCCGGGAATTGATTTAAATCCCAGAAATTCAAGAAAAGCTTCAAAAATTCATAATAAATCGAAAATAAATCAGAAAAATACAAATCCAATTTTGTTGGACTCCTTGTGACAAGATCTATCCAACAAAATTGTCAAACTGCAGAAAATACCTTCTCTGTTTTCTGTAAAATCTCTTAAATAGTAAATATTGTTTAATTCATAATAAATTCTCTGTTAATCCATAAATCCTAAACAATTGCATGCAAGTAAGGTATCTGTCAACACACCTACAGAGCATTTTTCCACTATCACCTGTTGCCTAATTATTTTCTTATGATTTAAATTGTTTCTGCCTTGTTTAAATCGTTATAAATAATAAGTATACAATAAATCGCCAAACTTCACTGTAAATTACTTTCAGTGGTACTCTTCACCAGAAAAATGCCATTGGACACAAATTAATTTTCCAAAAAATTATTTAACTTAATTAACCCACTCAAGTTAATCTAAGTAATTAACTTAATCAAGAGTCAATGAAGGAAATATTTTAGACGAAAATAATTAATTAAGTTTTGCACTTACAGTGTAAATGACTGTTAGGTTAATTAATTTAATCGCATCATGTCATTGCATCTAACTTGCATTTCCTTGTCATGTCATATAGTACACGAGGTGATCCAGGAGCAGCTGGAGGATCATGATGCTGAGCAGATCAGGAGAAGATATCAGCTGACCTTAGCTAGTAGCGTCGTTCTTGAGCCAGGCAAGCCCCGGTGCATGCCTTCCTGTTTAGATTTTTTATTTTCTCACTTGATTGGGGCTAGTAATTGATTGTGCATTAGATTTATTAGGAGTTGATGTGAAACCATAGAACTGCATTAGGACCCCCTTCCATATTTACCTTGTGTCCTATTTTGTAGTAGTTGGTTCTAGGAGATCGTTAGAATCTGCTATGCTTAGGGTCTAGCGGACGGTAGAAGACGAGTGGTAAGTCCCACTCGCATGATAGGAATTACTCTGGATTGTACTAGCAGAATTTAGGTTGTTGCAGACCGGACGGGGATTGTTGTATAGGATGGTTGGAGAAGGCTGGGCCTTCACGGTGGTAGCCCCGTCTGTGTCGATTAAGGACCGTCCGTTGTTGGCCCCGTTGAGCAAGCTTGAACGTACTGATTCACATGCTGGTGTTTTATGGGCCCAGTAAACCTAGTAGCCTGTGACGCCCTGAGGGTCTAGCGGATACTTGCACTTTCTATCATGGTACTTGGGAGAGAAGGGATGCCTCCCAATCGGGGCGCACGTCTGGGACGGGGACCGTGCGGGAGGGCCTTTCTCGGGAGGTGTGAGACCCAGCCAGCACTAGGGGGAACAACGTAAACGGTTGCCGCATACGACTTTTGGCGTGTGCGTCGTGTGGTCAGGTTTCTCCTGCAGGATGTACATCGATGCCGCCGCTCTCGGAAATGAGCACCCTCTTGTTCACTGAGTCACATCGTAGTGTGAATATGGATGATGATGATGATGATGATGCTAGATTATTACTGTCATATTTATATATCTTGTTGTACACTGTGTTATATGATGTATTGCTATTTTATACCTGTTTTGGAGATAAGTGCACTATTTTATTGGTTAAGTACTTAACTTGAATTTAAAACTTGAAAGTAAGGACCAAGTAAGTAGTGCGCTTTTATGCAAGTGAGTCAGCCTACCCTTTGTAGCCTATGCATTCTAGGAGTCGGCTGTAGTTAGCCACGTTGACGGGTAAGTCTTGCTGAGTAATTAGTACTCCGGGGTTCGCTCTTTATGTTTTTATGCAGGTATCGTTTTTGCTTCCGCTGTTGCTTGGTGGAGTTCTTCAGCAGGTCCACATCGCAGGGCTTCGATGTGCGGCCTTTGTATCGTCGAGAGTAGTAGTTGTTTAGGTATCTTCAGACTTCCGCTGTGCTACTCCCGTGTTTTAAATCATTTGAGACTTGTAATAACTTAAAGATGTAAACATGTGTGCCTATTTATGTGTTGTACTGTTGCGTCTGTTCATCAGCGCGGACAGACTCGATCCTGTGAAAAGCAGAAACGCTACAGCTGGCATCAGAGCCGTGTTGGGACAGTACATCATATAAATGGCCTATTTTCGAAAAGCTAACCGCGTTACGAGTGAGGAACGAAAGCCCTAATATAAGGATGTTAGAGTTATCAGGTGGTAATAGGAGTTGTTTGTTTACTTTTCTGTAACGACGTACCGACGCCCAGGTAAGAAGGTAAGGATCATGTATGGCTCAGTGATATTTCTGGTACATGAACCATCGAGTTCATGAGGTGATTTCTGGTACATGGACCATCGCGTTCATGAGGATGATTGGAGCCATGCATTTACTTCTGTACTGATATTTCACCTGAGTAGGTTGTTTGAGGTGGCGTTGTGTGTTTTTCCTGCAGGTACACTAACTTGCGTTAGATCGTGTAGAAACGTCTGTCGAGTGCGAATTAGTTACCACCACTGTCTACGGCCTGTTATATTAGGCAAACTTTTTATTTTGTGAGGGCGAATAGGTCGAGCATGCATGCATTACATTTAAAAGACATCAACATATTTCAGCACACGAAATTTTTGGACTGCCTGACTAAGCAACTTCAAAAATTCATTTCTCTTAAACCACTGAGCCAAAAATTGCAAACTCCGACTTGCTGGAAAGCTTACAACATGAACTAAAGTTTTGCTTCAGGTTGCCCACAAAAATCTTGTCCCTAACAGCTCGAAATCTGTCATTGAAAACAGCAATTTAATCTGCCCCGAGCAGATTTTCAGGATCCGTCTGTCAACTTCAAAATTCCATATATTCTGTTCTGCTTATCCGTTTCACGCGTTTGACCACTCTTTGGAAAGATCTCGGAGTTCTCTACAACTTTGCTTCTCAGACCTAGTCCTTTTGACGCCTCTAAAAGTGTCAGTTTTCGATTTTGTGACTGCTGCTCGCGGTCAGGACAGATTTTCATCTGTTGAATAGAAGGCTTTTGCTTTCATGTTTTTGCTCGAATGGCTGCTTGTAGCTGCTTGCTACGACCGTCCAGAAGTTCTTTACCATGTTATAATTTTTATTTGGCATGGTTAGGCTTTTTGGAGCAATGTCTGAGGTTTCAGCTTTGACTTACATAATAGCTGATTTTGGTCTACGCAAAGTGGAAGATTTAATGTTGTACCCTGTTTTGTTTTGCAGCATGGCTGCTAATGATGAGAACAATGGGGAAAATCCACCACCTGCAGCTACGTTTGAGGCAGCTATTGAAGGGCAGACTGAATTGCTGCGTCAGTTGGTGCATAATGTGGGTCAGCCCCAGCAGAGCACATATGCTGAATTCCTAGCGACTCAGCCGCCCGTCTTCTTCGTGGGTGATGAGCCACTTGACGCAGACCATTGGCTTCGCATCATTGAGTCCAAGTTCAGCCTGCTCAATTGCACAGAGTTGCAGAAGACCTTGTTTGCAGCTCAACAACTTCAGGGTGATGCAGGAGCTTGGTGGGCTAATTACCAGGCGATGCTCCCTGCAGATCACCAGGTTCTCTGGCCTGAGTTCCGAGAGGCTTTCAGAGCTCACTATATTCCTGCGGGCATCATCAGAAGGAAGCTCACTGAATTCTTGGAGCTCAAGCAAGGCACAATGGATGTCTTGGAGTATTCCAGGGTGTTCAACCATCTTGCCCAGTATGCCCCTGACTATGTGGACACCGATGTGAAGAAAAGGGATCGCTTCATCAGAGGGCTTACCACCAAGTTGCAGACTCGCTTGGTTATCAACACGTTTGGCAGTTACAACGAGTTGGTTAGTGCTGCCATTGTGCTAGAGGATTGCCTCCGAGCCCATCAAGAGGAGAAGAGGAAGAGGAATGCTCCGGCAGGACCATCCAGCAGTGCCCCGCCGAAGTATCGCCTTGTCTACGCTGCCCCAAATGGGCAGAGGCTCCATGCTCCACAGCAGCATCAGAGTGCGGGCAGATCGGAGCAGCATCAGCAACAGCAGAGTGCAGGTAGAAACCAGCAGCAGCCGGCAGGCAGAGGTTCTTCTTGCTTCAACTGTGGACAGGTAGGGCACTTTGCGCGTGACTGTCGTGCACCTCCGAGGCATGACAACGCGCAGAGGGCTCCAGCTCAGGTAGCAGGTCCGCAGGGCCAGTAGGGCAGGAATGCACAGATCAAGACCGGTCGTGTTAACTACACCACCGCTGAGGATGTTCCCGAGGGTGAGCAGGTTCTTGCTGGCACGTTCTCTATACGGCGTCAGCCCGTGGTCATCCTGTTTGATTCAGACGCAACACATGAGTTCATCAGCCTAGCTTGCACTCGACGACTTGGTCTCGCGATTTCGTCGTTGGAGACTCCGTACATGATTAGTACCCCAGGAGGCCGTATCTTGACGAGACAGATAGTGCGAAATGCTCCTCTTGATTTTGCTGGGAAGACCTACCCGACCCATCTTATTGTCCTGGACGGTCAGGGTTTGGATATGATTCTTGGTATGGGCTGGATGAGGGTCCAGAAGGCCGTGCTTGATACCTCTCTCCGTTTAGTTCACTTGGATTCTCCTATGCATGGCAAGGCCACTCTTCAGCTAGCTTTGTTGACCACATCGAGACCATCAGTGCATCAGGCCGTTGGCAAGAGTCTGGATGTGATACCCGTGGTATGCGAGTACCCCGATGTGTTCCCAGATGATTTGCCAGGCATGCCTCCGGATCGAGATGTGGAGTTCCGCATTGAGTTGCAGCCAGGCACAGCGCCTATCTCTAGGAGGCCATACAAGATGCCCCCTAATGAGCTGGCAGAGTTGAAGGTGCAGTTGAAGGAGCTGTTGGACAAGGGTTTCATTCGTCCGAGCTCTTCACCTTGGGGTTGTCCAGCCTTGTTTGTGAAGAAGAAGGACCAGGCACTTAGGCTTTGTGTAGACTATCGCCCGCTTAATGCTGTGACTAAAAAGAACAAGTATCCGTTGCCTCGCATTGATATATTGTTTGATCAGCTGGCTAAGGCCAAGGTGTTCTCCAAGATTGATCTTCGTTCTGAGTATCATCAGATCAAGATTCGTGCAGAGGACATTCCTATGACTGCTTTCTCTACCAGATATGGTCTCTATGAGTATCTGGTGATGTCTTTTGGGTTGACCAATGCACCTGCTTACTTCATGTACTTGATGAACTCGGTATTCATGCCAGAGCTGGACAAGTTTGTCGTGGTTTTCATTGACGACATCTTGATTTATTCAGAGACTGCAGAGGAGCATGAGCAGCATCTCCGTATTGTGTTGCAGCGTTTGCGAGACCATCAGCTGTATGCCAAGTTCAGCCAGTGTGAGTTTTGGCTGAAGGAAGTCCCTTTCCTTGGTCATGTCATCTCTGCAGAGGGCATTGCTGTTGATCCGAGCAAGGTGCAGGATGTTCTGAATTGGAATGCACCTACCTCTGTCTCTTAGATTCGCAGTTTCTTGGGATTGGCTGGTTACTATCGTCGGTTTATTCCGAACTTCTCCAAGATCTCCAAGCCCATCACCGAGTTGCTGAAGAAGAATGTGAAGTTTGTGTGGAGCCTGCAGTGTGAGGAGGCATTCCAGAATCTGAAGAAGCTTCTCACCACAGCTCCAGTGTTAGCTCAGCCTGATGTCACCAAGCCTTTTGATGTGTATAGTGATGCTTCTGGTACCGGTCTTGGTTGTGTTCTGATGCAGGAGGGAAGGGTGATTGCTTATGTCTCTCGACAGCTTAAGCGACATGAAGAGCATTATCCTACCATGATCTTGAGCTCGCGGCTGTTGTACTTGCTCTGAAAGTATGGCGGCATTATCTCTTGGGGAATCTGGTGCATATCTACACAGATCACAAGAGTCTCAAGTATATCTTTACGCAGTCAGATCTGAACATGCGTCAGAGAAGATGGTTGGAGTTGATCAAGGATTATGATCTGGAGATTCACTATCATCCAGGGAAGTCTAATGTGGTTGCAGATGCTTTGAGTCGCAAGGCTCATTGCAATAACCTTATCGCAGTTCATTACGCAGAGGAGGAGCCCAGTGTTCGAGTGTACCCTTATGGTTCCTTGGCCAACATATCGCTCGCTCCGAACTTTGCGTGATGAGGTTGTGGCAGCACAGAAGAAGGATGCTAAAGTGAATCACCTCAAGAGGAGACTAAAGCTTGGGGAAGCCAGAGTCCAGTGTTTCAGAGAGGATGAGGATGGAGTTCTATGGTTCAAGGATAGATTGGTGGTACCGAAGGACTTTGAGTTGCGCAAGAAGATTCTTGATGAGGCGCACTTGTCTAAGTTTTCGATCCACCCTGGCACTAACAAGATGTACCAGGACTTGAGGAGTCGTTTCTGGTGGACCCGCATGAAGCGGGAGGTCGCAAGGTATGTTTCTGAGTGTGACACTTGCAGAAGAGTCAAGGCGGATCACGTTAAGCCTGCTGGTTTACTACAGCCTTTGAGTATCCCTGCTTGGAAGTGGGAGGATATCAGCATGGATTTTATTGTTGGGTTGCCTCGCACATCTTAGAAGCACGACTCTATTTGGGTAGTCATTGATCGACTGACCAAGTCTGCTCACTTCATTCCAGTGAAGACCGGGTACGATGCCAAGAAGTATGCTGAGCTCTACATCTCTCGGGTCGTTTGTTTGCATGGAGTGCCCAAGACCATCATTTCAGATCGAGGGACTCAGTTTGTTTTCGTTTCTGGGAGCAGTTGCATACTTCTTTAGACACCACCTTGATCCGCAGTGCAGCTTATCACCCACAGACAGATGGACAGACTGAGAGGGTCAATCAAATTCTTGAGTATATGCTTCGTGCTTGTGTTCTCCACCATGGCAAGAATTGGGATGAGAGCCTACCGCTGGCAGAGTTCTCTTACAACAACAGTTACCAGGAGAGCATCAAGATGGCACCCTTTGAGGCTTTGTACTGACGTCGCTGCTGTACTCCCCTTAACTGGGTTGAGTCTGGTGAGCGAGTCACCTTTGGGCCAAATCTTGTGACAGAGGCTGAGGAGACGGTTAGACTTGTTCAGTCCAACTTACGAGCTGCCAAGTCTCGACAGAAGAGCTATGCTGATAAGAGGCGCCGACCATTGGTCTTTGCTGTTGGTGATCACGTATACCTTCGTGTCTCTCCCATGAAGGGTGTACGTCGTTTCGGTGTCCGAGGGAAGCTAGCTCCGAGATACACTGGGTCGTTCAGGATATCTGAGCGGTGTGGACCCGTGGCATATCGTTTGGAGCTGCCACCCAACCTCTCTGGGGTTCACAATGTTTTCCATGTATCACAGTTGAATAAGTGCTTGAAGGTTCCTGCAGATGTGGCAATCAGTGATTTACAGCAGCTTGAGCCAGATCTTACTTATCCCGAGCAGCCCATCAAGGTCATTGATCAGAAGGACCGAGTCACCAGAAAAAGCACTACTAAGTTCTATAAGGTGCAATGGACCAACCACTCCGAGGCTGAAGCCACATGGGAGACAGAAGAGTTCTTGCACTCCCATTTTCCCGGTTTTCTACCTCCGAGGTGCGTTATTTAGCTGCTCCATTTTTGCATCTAGTTCTTCGCTCTTTTACCTTCGTTTTCCCTCTCTTTTCTTTAATCTCGGGACGAGATTCTTTTAAGGGAGGAGGGCTGCGACACCCCGTGTCACTGAAGGTCAAATAACTCAAACATCGCAAGAGTGAGCAGAACCCAAAAGCAAATCAAGTCAAATTCGAAATTCAAAATTCAAACAATTGTCAAACCCATGCTTATGAAAGAACTCAAATTTTCTGTAACAACTTGAGACAACAAAAATTTCTCTGGATAGAGCATCTCAAACAAGAATTTCGGAGAATTTTTCATAATTTTTGAAATTCATTTGGATGCCCAAATAAATCCTAGAAGCTTAGAAAGTACTCAACTTTGACCAACTGCCATTTGAATTCCTTTGCGGATCAAGATGTGCATGTTATACCACCGGATTCTCCATCGCACAATCCTTCTTTTGAGACTGGTTTCACAATTTTTGGAGCTCGTTTGCTAGCCCAAATGGTGTACCCAAAATTGGGGAAATCCTTAGTTTGAATAATGCGGGGAAAAATGAAAAGATGCCGAGGGCCCACCTGTCATTCCCCTCTCTCTCACTGAGGCCGTCGGGAGCTCCTCGCCGCGTGGCCGTCGTCCACCGGCGCGTCTTGCCGCCCCGGACCAGCGCCGTTCGGATAAGGGCCGACCTCGCTCCCCTCCTCGCTCTCCCTCACTTGCCGCCTCCTCCCGTTTTCCAAACCCTAGACCACTCGTTCCACAGCGCCGCCGCCGCCTGTCTTGCAGTGCGCAAGCTCGAGCTCGCCGTCAAGCTGCTGTCAACGACCCCCGTCCGAGCTAAGTCGCCATAAGCAGCACCCCAATCCCCTTTCACCTCGGTAATGGCCGTCTTCTCTCTCTCGCTGTGAGCACAAATCGGGCGCGTCTCCTTCAACTCCGGCCACACGGAATCCTCCCGCTCCGCCGTGCGATTCGCCTTTGCCGGTAAGTCTTTGTCCGATTCCTCGCACTGGAAGCTCCCTTGCGAAGTCACGCACCTCCCTGACCGCTTTCCTCCCCACTTCCGCAGTCCAAGGTCGCCGGGTTTGGAGTTTCCCCGCCGCCGTTGAACCACCGCCACCCCGCAGGTGAAACCCCCCTTCAGGCTACCTCGACGTCGACCAATGCATCCCCGAGATCCGCGCGGAGCCGCTGAAGCTCGTGCGCGCGCCATCTCCTTCCCTAGACGCTCCCACCCGCCGGAACATCGCCGCAGTGCCGTCGTCGTCCGCCTCCGCCACTATCGGCTACCCTCCAAACCACCTCGTCGTCGTTTTGATTGACGCCGTGGTGCGCGCAGCCTCGGTGAGCACGCCGCACCTCTCCCTTACCCTCCTCGCCGCCCTCCGTCGCTGGAACGGCGACCAGGCCATCGCCGGCGCGTCCCGCGCCAGTGGCGCCAGGCCAAATCCAGCCCAGCCAATGGCCCAGTGCGCAGCCCAGATCCCAATCGGCCCGCGCCCTTTCTTTTCCTTTTTCCCGGGAATTGATTTAAATCCCAGAAATTCAAGAAAAGCTTCAAAAATTCATAATAAATCGAAAATAAATCAGAAAAATACAAATCCAATTTTGTTGGACTCCTTGTGACAAGATCTATCCAACAAAATTGTCAAACTGCAGAAAATACCTTTTCTGTTTTCTGTAAAATCTCTTAAATAGTAAATATTGTTTAATTCATAATAAATTCTCTGTTAATCCATAAATCCTAAACAATTGCATGCAAGTAAGGTATCTGTCAACACACCTACAGAGCATTTTCCACTATCACCTGTTGCCTAATTATTTTCTTATGATTTAAATTCTTTCTGCCTTGTTTAAATCGTTATAAATAATAAGCATTACAATAAATCGCCAAACTTCACTGTAAATTACTTTCAGTGGTACTCTTCACCAGAAAAATGCCATTGGACACAAATTAATTTTCCAAAAAATTATTTAACTTAATTAACCCACTCAAGTTAATCTAAGTAATTAACTTAATCAAGAGTCAATGAAGGAAATATTCAGACGAAAATAATTAATTAAGTTTTGCACTTACAGTGTAAATGACTGTTAGGTTAATTAATTTAATCGCATCATGTCATTGCATCTAACTTGCATTTCCTTGTCATGTCATATAGTACACGAGGTGATCCAGGAGCAGCTGGAGGATCATGATGCTGAGCAGATCAGGAGAAGATATCAGCTGACCTTAGCTAGTAGCGTCGTTCTTGAGCCAGGCAAGCCCCGGTGCATGCCTTCCTGTTTAGATTTTTTTATTTTCTCACTTGATTGGGGCTAGTAATTGATTGTGCATTAGATTTATTAGGAGTTGATGTGAAACCATAGAACTGCATTAGGACCCCCTTCCATATTTACCTTGTGTCCTATTTTGTAGTAGTTGGTTCTAGGAGATCGTTAGAATCTGCTATGCTTAGGGTCTAGCGGACGGTAGAAGACGAGTGGT
The DNA here is from genome assembly GCA_012490785.1 of Eragrostis nindensis. NCBI lineage: Eukaryota > Viridiplantae > Streptophyta > Magnoliopsida > Poales > Poaceae > Eragrostis > Eragrostis nindensis. The sequence continues at coordinate 964,990 of JAAXCT010000119.1, read as the reverse complement.
AAGTCCCACTCGCATGATAGGAATTACTCTGGATTGTACTAGCAGAATTTAGGTTGTTGCAGACCGGACGGGCATTGTTGTATAGGATGGTTGGAGAAGGCTGGGCCTTCACGGTGGTAGCCCCGTCTGTGTCGATTAAGGACCGTCCGTTGTTGGCCCCGTTGAGCAAGCTTGAACGTACTGATTCACATGCTGGTGTTTTATGGGCCCAGTAAACCTAGTAGCCTGTGATGCCCTGGGGGTCTAGCGGATACTTGCACTTTCTATCATGGTACTTGGGAGAGAAGGGATGCCTCCCAATCGGGGCGCTCGTCTGGGACGGGGACCGTGCGGGAGGGCCTTTCTCGGGAGGTGTGAGACCCAGCCAGCACTAGGGGGAACAACGTAAACGGTTGCCGCATACGACTTTTGGCGTGTGCGTCGTGTGGTCAGGTTTCTCCTGCAGGATGTACATCGATGCCGCCGCTCTCGGAAATGAGCACCCTCTTGTTCACTGAGTCACATCGTAGTGTGAATATGGATGATGATGATGATGATGATGCTAGATTATTACTGTCATATTTATATATCTTGTTGTACACTGTGTTATATGATGTATTGCTATTTTATACCTGTTTTGGAGATAAGTGCACTATTTTATTGGTTAAGTACTTAACTTGAATTTAAAACTTGAAAGTAAGGACCAAGTAAGTAGTGCGCTTTTATGCAAGTGAGTCAGCCTACCCTTTGTAGCCTATGCATTCTAGGAGTCGGCTGTAGTTAGCCACGTTGACGGGTAAGTCTTGCTGAGTAATTAGTACTCAGGGGTTCGCTCTTTATGTTTTTATGCAGGTATCGTTTTTGCTTCCGCTGTTGCTTGGTGGAGTTCTTCAGCAGGTCCACATCGCAGGGCTTCGATGTGCGGCCTTTGTATCGTCGAGAGTAGTAGTTGTTTAGGTATCTTCAGACTTCCGCTGTGCTACTCCCGTGTTTTAAATCACTTTGAGACTTGTAATAACTTAAAGATGTAAACATGTGTGCCTATTTATGTGTTGTACTGTTGCGTCTGTTTATCAGCGCGGACCGACTCGATCCTGTGAAAAGCGGAAACGCTACAGTAACCTGAATGGCGCGGCTGGGAGAATAACGACAAAGACGGAGACCGAGATTAGCCTCGATGGTTGAACTCGATACATTTTAGAGTTATCAACTACTAATATTTAGTTACTTCCCTCCGGTTTTAAATATATGGTGCCATTGACTTTTTTCTTAAACTTTGACAATATATATAAATATATTATAGTAATTAATTTCCAAACGTTAAATGAATATCATTGGATCTATTATCAAAAGTACTTTAAGGTTAGCTTATACAATTAGTTGTTTGAATAAATTTTATACATAAGACGAATGGTCAAAGTAACGATATAAGTCAACGGTATCATATATTTAAAACCGAAGGGAGTATTAAGGAACACAAGTTCAGTTATTTTGTGGATATGGCCACTTGTCGTCCCTGTTTGCACGTGTTCGATGCCAATATGTGCTGTGGTGTTGTGTGTTGACAATGTAATCGACTGATAATAAGAGTTGTATTGGCATTATGATTTTTCCGGTTTCCAGGGTGCATGTGGCTACACAAGGTTACAAATTAAAAGAAAAATGTTTCATACTAGTGTTCACTTATTTGAGACAGCATGGAGTACAGCCATAAGCGCCGAGCGTTCCTATATACTGATACTACTTTATACAGAAGGTCTGAAACGACTAAGGTTATATATATAGGGTTATGAACCATTTGCCAGGAAATGTTAGCCCCTCCATTGGATTGTGGGAATTTTGACCGAGTTATGCATTCTGTACGACTATGAAGTTCATCCGTTCGAAAGGGGCATTAATAAAAAACTGAGCTGCAATCCAAATAGGAAATCACATAGCAATCTTTCTCTAGTTGGGCATGGGAGGCGCTGGGAATTTAGTTTCGACTGACGACGCGGCCGGAAGGTAATCGAGCATGGAGAGGGGCTCATGGGGGATTATGTCTGCAAGGCATTCCTCCGATACCACGGTGGCGCCGAGCCAGGGGAATAGGAGATGTGTCTGAGACTGCGGGAGAGACCGTAGTCGTGGGACCATGTAGTGAGGAGCCTCATGCCATTGGCATGCAGAAGCATGCATAGAATTTCAGAGAAATGATAAAGAGTTTGCCACCACGGTAGCTGCAGCTCCTACCAGCGAAGTCGCCTCACGTAGCCGGATGGCTCCTGGGTCACTGAACATGAGGAAAGAAAATGGCTGCAACATGTGTGCGTGGGGCGCGCGAGACTAAGATTCCGCATTAATATCTTTATAGTTTCATCTATGCGGATTACTGTACAGGCAAGCGAAACCTCCCAAGTTTTAGCGTCACTGACCTTGTCGGCATCTGACATGCCACAGTTTAGACTTCAGAGTGATGTGTACCATACAAAATATTGGCAAAAATATAAGATGGAGATACCACTCCAGTTCCATTTAAAATTTGCTCAATAGCTTGATGTGAGCGCTCGAATGAGGTTTATAGACATTTTAAAGTTTCAAACACATCAGGGTTCAACAAAATCGCCAGCCGGCACCACCTGTCGTCATCCCTCTCAAGGCTTCGTCGCTGCAATTTCTCAACACCAGGAGCCAAGTTCCTCTGCTAGATCCTCCAGACAGGTGAAGCAACAACTCTGCAGGTGAATTACAGAGCCAACAGAGACTGTGCAGGCAACAGCTACAAGAATTTTGGCTTCAAGATTCCATTGAGCAACGGCACTTGTAAGACCGCACCTTTCCTTTTTAGTTACCAACAGATTCCCAATACCTCTCATACCCACCAAGAGATTGAATGATCTAGCAAGTACCCCATGGTTTGGGAATGAGCCCCTATCGAGACTCTTCTTGTGATAGGTTCGCGGAGTCTCTTGGTGTCTTCACACCCTGGCGTGCGGCCTGTGCACAGCTAATAAAATACTATCGTATATGAGCTTCTGAGGCTCTATATGACGCTCTCATCCCCATTCCATATGGCGCTTCATCATAGCTTTTCAAATATTTTTATTTTCTTTCATTCAATGTGTCAATAAACAGAGAAAATAGGATGTGTGAACTCTTTTACTGTGCAGTTTATGTCGCTATGATGGGTGGAGAATATCAAATGCAAACTTAAAACTCATACCATAGGAACTAAAAAGTTTATCCTCTTTTTTGATTCGACCCCTCTCTTGATGTAGTCATGCATCTGGTGACTTTCGTAGGACCGTCCTGGAGTTGGATTGAAGGGTTCAGTGACTTTCCTCGACGATGAAATTGTGCTGCTTGTCCTGTCAGAGCACGTATGTACAGTTAGATAAAAAGAGTGAAAGTGTTTCATTTGACATGCTCAGACAACTAATTTAGCTGAAATGAAGATTCAGTAAAGCTCGATCGGAAATAATCTGCAGCAGGATGGTGTTATTATATTTCTGTATTTTCTTTTGTCAAAGTGAAACATTTCAAGGGGCTAATGCATGTTGTCTGGAGATTTTTACGATACCGTGGGAAAGATATGCTACGGCACTCCTACCCTCGGATACGTGGCCAGCAAATAAGTCACGGAAAATCATCACATTTTAACATGATCTGTGACTCATTTGGAGTACGGATGAACCTGATTGATTACTCGTTGAGCAGCATGTTCATTGTTGTCAGAGGTGAAACATGAGATACTCGATGAATTTAGCATATTGTTTTTCTGCATAAGGCTCTACATCATCTTCCTTTGAAGCCATCTCATGCCTTTCATCTGGTAAGTGTAACATTCCGCTCCCCGAGCCGAGCCTGCTTACACCTGGCAGCTCTCTAGGATCTCAAAATTACCCTCACAGACCAACACAAGTTTTTCTGCGCACTTTATGCTCACTCGTGCGCACCCGAGAAGAACTTCCCAGTCGATCACCCATCCCGAAATTGCTCTAGGCCAAGCACGCTTAACCTTGTAGTTCTTTCGAGATGAGCTTCCGGAAAAGAAGTTGCAACTTGTTGCTATAAGTATTCTATCAATCCTATTAAGCTTTGGGCCATGATGTCACAGTAAGTAGCAAGGGACTCTATCATTCATTTGGTTGTGGCTTATATTTTACATGCGTCGCATAACAACTAGCCATTGGTAATGTGTCGGTTGGCAATATGTCACCATTTTCTGTATCAAATTCCGTTATTGTAAGTGATCATTTCTCACTAACTGGAATCTGTTTTCTAGAGTAAATGTTTCACGTGCATGGAAATTGGTACTCTCTCTGTTTCAAAATATAAGCAGTTGTTGACTTTCAGACTTCATGTTGACCATTCGTCTTATTCAAAAAATTATAAAAATAATTTATTTTGTTACTATTTATTTTATCATTAGATGTATTTTAAGTATGACTTAATTGTTTTTATATTCAAAAAATTATGAAAATAATTTATTTTGTTACTATTGGTTTTATCATTAGATGTATTTTAAGCATGACTTAATTGTTTTTATATTTTCAGAAAAAAATTGAATACCACGAAACATAAAGTCTGAAAGTCAACAACTGCTTATATTTTGAAACAGAGGGAGTATGTAGTTACTGTCATACCCCATTTCCAGAGTATGATGTGCATTATGTATCAGTCCCTGGATCAGTAGCTAATACGCACAAGAACACAGATATGATAGTCAAAGCATACTTCGAATAAAGGAAGTATTACCTGCTATAGAGCCTTTAGTGGCAGCAGGACAAGGATTCGGACCATCCATGTCCATCCGACCAACTAACGGCGAAGCAAACAGCGGAAACCACGGCCCAAGCCACAAGCAGACTTGAGAAGCAGACCCGAAAACCAACACGTCGCCGCTTCTTACGGAGGCTTCACTTCACTAAAAACAACAACCGCAAACGCGTGAGTACATAAGGTACTCAGCAAACCCTAACACAAGGGGTAAGCATATGCAGGGGTTTAAACAAGGTAAAGGCTGATGGTTCCTTGTATTGACGAAAAGCCAATTTTATGCAAGGGTTGTTTTAAAAAACAAAGCAGTTCACAAACTAAGTCAGGTATCTGTAGAGATTAGTAGGGTTGGCGGCCCTGGGGGAGATGCAATCCGTCCCGCCAGTGCCTCAAGTTTTATTACTGGCCGACAACCAGCACACGGCTCCAAACCGGTGTATTCCGAAAACACGCCAAGGGTAACTCACACAGAAAAGTCTAATCATAGTGTGGCCATTGCTTTCGCTTTGTCCAATACCATGGAACACGGCTATCCGGATAGATTCATAACCTCGCCCGAGGGTGCACAAATTTCCCCACAAGGTAGTCCAGTCCTCCCCGGGTCCCAGTTCGGACTGGCCTACTAAAGGTCCCATACCCACTTGGTACCACCACGGCATCCCCCACGGACATCACCAGGGGCTTCACAATCACATAATAAGGCCAGATTCACAATAAATGCCGGACTCGCCGCCACCCTCGTCGAGTCTTCTCCTGGGATTCCGCTGCAATCTCCTGCCTCCGGGGGGTACCGGGTGAGTACTAGTAGGGTGTGGTTCCAATCCCGTACCTATATACGGCTTGTGGCTACGCGTAAGGTGCTAGGCAAAGGCGGCACAAGAACCGGTCCTTATACGACCGAATCAGGCATCTTCAATAGCCAATCCTCGCGAGGAAGGGCGTCCCAGAGATAGCCTCCCCACTGAGGACTACCTCGCCTGATCCCGCCAAAACATCCCCCACTATGGGTTGCACTTTAACACAAATCCCACCCATTTTCACATTTACGCACACCACCAAGCACTCACACACTTTAACACAAAAGCATGTGAGCAAGATTAATTAAACACATGGTGATAGTCCTAAGCAGCATAGCAGCATATCATTAATGAATTAATGATGCGGGTTCCTAGGTTCAACAAGGAATCAGGATATTCCAAGATCAGAGCATGGCAATCAAAATATTACTAGGACCTTCTAGCATTTAAATCACATTTAAATACCATGCATATTTATTTATAAACAGCTCTAAATAGGATAATTTTGCAATCATAGGATCAATATGATCAATGGGAGTTAGGGCTTGCCTGATAATCGCAATCCTAATCTTTAAGGGTACGGCATGATTGGTTTGGCTCATGAAAAGGTGAGCCAACATTTGAGACATGCGAGATTGGCATCGCATGATTTGCCGAGACGGGATTTTATCAAAAGAGAGTGGAACTTGGGGTATTGATGGCTCATAGATGCATTCTAGAGCATCATGATTAGTTCCAAAGGGTACTACGCGTTGCTACGAACGCGTGAGCGCAAGAATCGTACAAAACGGAGTTAGGGTTAAGAAGTTACGGAGATCTAAAGATCTGGGGGCTTGCTTGTAAGAACAGAAAGATTATGAGGGCTTATTTGTAATTATAGAAAGGGTCAAGGGACCTATCTGTAATTATGGAAAAGTTTAGGGGTCTTGGTGTAAAAGATAGGGACTGAAAGATAATTATGGAAAAGTATAGGGGTGTTTTTGTAAAAAGTCAGGACCTTAACAAAATTACTTGAAAGGTCAGGGGTTAATCTGTAAAAAGACAGGACCAAAACATAATTACGGAAAAGCTCGAGGGCTTATCTGTAAAATGTTCAGGGCTGGGAATTTCTAGGATTTTTGGATTTATTTTTCTTTTGAAAATTCTGTGGACGAGGTCCACGGACTCGTGGACCGGGGTCGGCAGCGGTCCACCGGTCCACAGTGGACCGGGACAATCTAGCGCGTCGATCTGGGCGTGGACGGCTGAGTGCGTCCGGGCGAGGAGTGCGGTGGCGGGTGGCGCTGACGCGGCGGCGGTTCGCCGGAATCCTCGCCAGTGGCGGCTAGGAGGGCGAAGACGCGACGGGGTCTAGTCAACGGGGTCAAGCGCGCGACGGCGGAGCGGGGCGTGCTTGATGTTGTCGACGCGGGTGGCTGAAGGGGCTGCGCGCGCTCGCCGGAGAGGGGCGGCGCGGCGGTGTGCGATGGGAATGCGCGAGCGAGCGGGTTTGGACGGGTTCGTGTGCGCGAGGAGATGCGTGGGCGCGTGGGGAACCTCTTGGTAGGCGTGGCCGGACCAGAGGAATGCGGACGGCTGCCGGCGGCGAAGGGGAAACGGTGGCGGCGGCGATGCTCGGTGAGGAGCTCGCACGCGCGGAGGGAGAGCAAGAGGAGGGACCGAGGTAAGAGAGGGAGGCGCGTAGATGCTCACCGAGGGCTTGGCGTGGCCGGGGAAGGAGCAGAGGAGGCCGGAGCCGGAGAGGAAGGCGGCGGCTAGGTCGGCGTCGATCTCCTCGCACGGGGCCCAGCTGGGGAAGGGAAGGGCACGGCGAGGTTAAGCGCTGAAGGGAGAAGCGAGAGGCGGGAGAAGAATACGACGGAACTAACCGACGGCGGAGGGAGAGCTCGCCGGAGAGAGGAGAGAGAAAGAGAGGGAAAGAAATGGAGATGAGCTTCGAAGGGGGGAAGCACGGCTCCGTTTTAAAGACGGCGAGAGGCGGTGGCGCAAAGGCGGTGCGGCCATTCGTGACGGGCGTGCCAAGGAAGGGAAGGCGGTGGGGGAACCGGGCGGCATGGGCGGCGCGGGTTCGGCGCCGGTCTCGTCCGGAGGAGGGAGAAAGAGACGGGCGGGGTGGGTTGGGCCGGGATGGCGCTGGGCCGAGGAAGAAAAGCGGCCTGCGGAGGGAAAAGAAAAGAAGGGAGAGTGGGCTGGGCTGGCAAGAAAGAAAGGGGAAGTGTGGCCCGGTAGAGAAAGAAAAGATTCAAACTTTTCTAGAATTCGAATTTGATGGAATTTCAAATTCGAAGAAAAACAATAGCCGATCAAACACTCAAAATAAATCAAATAAAACGCAGAAATGCATATGGTGAAGTTTTATGCAAGTTTAAATTCAAATTCTTGAAATTTAATTTGGAGAATTACCTATTTTGATTTTTGTTTGTTGTAAATTCAAAAAGGTTCAAAATTTTAGTGGAGTTTAAATGGAAGCAAAGACTTGAGCATTAATTTTATATTTCAAAATTCAAATTCGACTGCGCTTTATTTATTTTAGTGAGTTTTATTTTCGAAAAATCATGGCAAGGTAAGATCACACAAAAAGATTTAAATTTTTAGTGATTTTTAGCGTTTTGACTTTGGCCTCGGATTTTAGGATGTGACAGATCTACCCCACTTAAAAGGAATCTCGTCCTCGAGATTCGAAGGGACTTCAGGGTTGGTGTAGAACTTCTGTTGCGTCTTCTTGCTTGACGGTGATAACACCCAAAATCTTGTCGGAGCTTTGTTGACGTAGCGAGCTTTGTCATGAGATTCTCTTCATTGTCGGAGGTGCTTGAAGCTTATGGAGAGACAAGGCAGAACTTCTTGCTTCTGAGGACCTTCGATGTTAGCTGATTTAACAGAGGAGGGGTTGGCCTAAGGTTTTGGTTTCAAGGATTGTTAGGCTAGCTGACAGAAGAACCTACCCCACTTAAAAAGGATTTTCACTTGGTATTCTGGTTGATGCTCGGCTGTTGCTTCGGTTTCTGGCTGTCTTGAGGCATTCCGAGCTGTAAGACTGTTAGATTACTTTGTAACTTATTCTTGTGGGTTGGATGATGATTCTGAAACTTTCTGGTTCCCTGGTATGGTAGGCTGATTGACTTTATCAGCTTCTCATGTGAACTGACCACGGTTGCTCTTTTGGTTAGGCTGATGCTTTCTCTATTTACCATGACGGAACATATTCTTCATATTCCATTATAAGCGGTTCAAGGGCTTCCATAATCAGCATTTTTTTCTTCATGGCATACCAAGTCTGTTGTTGGAAGGATTTTCCATTTCTTGTTGCCTTAGGGTGGGGGTTTCCTACCCCACTTAAGGTTCTTGACCTCAGGTCGTTCTTGTTGTCAAAACTGCATCATTCGTTTGTTCTGACTTGACATTACTGACACGACGCCTTTCCAGGGGTCGGTTTGGTCTGTTTATGTGAAACAGGCGTCTGAGATTCTTTAGATCTTGCACCTGATATTTGGGTCTTGACAACTTCTTTAGACTTATCTAAATCCGACCATCCCTGATAGGCTCATCACACGAGGTGTTTAACTGGCCTGGCTTGACAGAGCGATGCTTAACTGTTTGAATTCCTGACAGTAGCTCAGATCTCTATTCACTGTATTTGCCACTGTATTAGCCTTTCCAGGGGACTCGAGACTTCTTTCGTTGTTTGAAGGGTAGCTTTTCCCAATAGCTTCTTCTCAGTCTGTGCGGTTCAGGACTAAGAAATCTTATATTTCAACACTTTTCCTCATACTGTCATTCTTATCTTGTAAAGTCTCATCAACTCTTGCCATTGCAGATTCAAGGTACTTTATTTCTATTACCACATATATCTGATTAAGGTGTACGTTTATCACCCTGTACATTGAAATTTCTAATCTTTTTAGCTTACACTTGTACTGTGTATTTGCATTGTCCATAACAGGTGACATCACTGTCTCCAATACATCTCCATCTCATATCCTTGGTTTAGCAGCAGTTTTCACTCTTTTATGCCAACTTGGAGACAAACTTGGCTCTCTTTAACTGGTCAATCAGAACGTCGACTCTGGCTGTGGGTATCATTCTTGATGATGATATTCCGAGATTGCCATCTTTCTTGCTGACATACAGAACAAGTGATCCCGCAGAGGGGAACTTCCATCTCATGGAACATCTTTCCTGTAATACTGCTACCGTTTCTTTTAACTCTGCTAGTTCATTAGCTGTCATCTGATAGAATCTCTCAGCCATCAGGATTTTGTTCAGGAGAGGAGCTTAACAATGAGTTCTCCGTCTTTGTCAGATGACATTCCAGGTAACTTGTCTGGAAGACATCTGGAGGTTCACAGGTTATTGGTACCACTTCCAAGGTTGTGATTTCCGGATTGTTTTGCCATGAGGGTACCCTTCGATTCCCGGGTTCACGTTCCATTTTAAATCCAAGTCATTGATAAACTTCCTTTATTTCTTTAGATGTTTGTTGGCTGGCAAACAACTGATGCCTTGACCTTCAGCATTGCCTCTTGAAAACTTTCCAGTTAGGTTGTGATCTCTAACCGTCATTGTACCATTCATTTGACTGACTTGATTCTGAGCAGAACGCTTCTTGGTAGCAGACTTCTTAGGTAAAGGTTCGGTTTTAGGTTGGGATGGTCATTAAGCTATTCTGAAGCTGCTGTTCAAATTATTATATTGTTTGGGTTTATTAAGAGCACTCAATCAGAAATACATTGATCAACATAAACCACCAAATCACACAAACAACGCGATTTATTTGTTGTAGGCCAAGATGTGAGCGTACTACAAACGAGGTTCAAGTTTTGGGGGTAAACAAACTATCGATCCTTCTCTTGCTACAAGGGACCGAAGAACACACTCTGGAGGATCCTGGCATAACCAGTATTATTGTGCACTGAGGTTACTTCGTTGGCTTAGGGGTTGTAAACTTTGTCTTCAACAATATTATCCTGATTTTCTTGCTTGTAGGGACAACTGGCTATCATGTGCCCACGTTCCCTACAGTAGAAACAAAGTCCTGGCTTCTTGGCCTTTTTAGTTGCAGCTTGACCAGATGCTTGATTTTTGTTCTTCTTTTTCTTGTGTTGTTTCTTATTGGCCTTCTTGGGCTGCAGAGCTTTGGTAAGTTTGGTGAGTTCCCTACTGATCTTCCTTGATGACCTTTCCAATTTGTTTAACCTTTCAAGTATCTTTGACATCGGGTAGGCGTCATGCAGGCTATTCCATGTTCCTTGTTTCTCATGCCCTTCCTGTACTGAAAATCCAATCTCTTCTGGGGTCGCTGGAAGTTCGAGTATGTCGTCCTTCGCGTCGATTTCTGCAGCTTCTTCTTCATCGCTTGGTTGGTACAAAGGGCAATCTTGAAATTTGTGTCTGGGGTCGCCACAATTGAAACAGGTCATCCGTGATCTGACGCCCATAATTGCTTTGTCCTTGTTCTTTTGCCTAGGAACAAAGTCCGGCATGCGGTACACTTGGAACAATTGATTCTCCACTTCAACAGTTACATAGTCCTGGTTATCATCTGGGTCAAAGTCTTGTGGTGCTGCGTACAGAAGCTTTCGGGTGAGACTCTTTCTTGATGATGAAGGAGAAAGGACTTTTAAAATGGAAAGGAAGGGGTATACAGAAGGGTTTTTGTAACTAGTTTTGAAAATAATCATTTCTGAGCGTAACAAATCCTAGGTTTTCGGTCTACGGTCAAGTATTGCTCTGATACCACTCTGTCATACCCCATTTCCAGAGTATGATGTGCATTATGTATCAGTCCCTGGATCAGTAGCTGATACGCACAAGAACACAGATATGATAGTCAAAGCATACTTCGAACAAAGGAAGTATTACCTGCTATAGAGCCTTTAGTGGCGGCAGGACAAGGATTCGGACCATCCATGTCCATCCGACCAACTAACGGCGAAGCAAACAGCGAAAACCACGGCCCAAGCCACAAGCAGACTTGAGAAGCATACCCGAAAACCAACACGTCGCCGCTTCTTACGGAGGCTTCACTTCACTAAAAACAACAACCGCAAACGCGTGAGTACATAAGGTACTCAGCAAACCCTAAAACAATTAAGCATATGCAGGGGTTTAAACAAGGTAAAGGCTGATGGTTCCTTGTATTGGCGAAAAGCCAATTTTATGCAAGGGTTGTTTTAAAAAAACAAAGCAGTTCACAAACTAAGTCAGGTATCTGTAGAGATTAGTAGGGTTGGCGGCCCTGGGGGAGATGCAATCCGTCCCGCCAGTGCCTCAAGTTTTATTACTGGCCGACAACCAGCACACGGCTCCAAACCGGTGTATTCCGAAAACACGACAAGGGTAACTCACACAGAAAAGTCTAATCATAGTGTGGCCATTGCTTTCGCGTTGTCCAATACCGTGGAACACGGCTATCCGGATAGATTCATAACCTCGGCCGAGGGTGCACAAATTTCCCCACAAGGTAGTCCAGTCCTCCCCGGGGTCCCAGTTCGGACTGTCCTACTAAAGGTCCCGTACCCACTTGGTACCACCACGGCATCCTCCACGGACATCACCAGGGGCTTCACAATCACATAATATGGCCAGATTCACAATAAATGCCGGACTCGCCGCAATATCCTGCCTCCGGGGGGTACCGGGTGAGTACTAGTAGGGTGTGGTTCCAATCCCGTACCCATATACGGCTTGTGGCTGAGCGTAAGGTGCTAGGCAAAGGCGGCACAAGAACCGGTCCTTATACGACCGGACCAGGCATCTTCAATAGCCAATCCTCGCGAGGAAGGGCGTCCCAGAGATAGCCTCCCCACTGAGGACTACCTCGCCTGATCCCGCCAAAACATCCCCCACTATGGGTTGCACTTTAACACAAATCCCACCCATTTTCACATTTACGCACACCACCAAGCACTCACACATTTTAACACAAAAGCATGTGAGCAAGATTAATTAAACACATGGTGATAGTCCCTACCAGCATACCAGCACATCATTAATGAATTAATGATGCGGGTTCCTAGGTTCAACAAGGAATCAGGATATTTCAAGATCAAGGCATGGCAATCAAAATATTACTAGGACCTTCTAGCATTTAAATCACATTTAAATACCATGCATATTTATTTATAAACAGCTCTAAATAGGATTATTTTGCAATCATAGGATCAATATGATCAATGGGAGTTAGGGCTTGCCTGATAATCGCAATCCTAATCTTTAAGTTCTGGGTCTAAAGACTCTTTTGTCGAAGTTGATGTCTTCAAGTCTTTTCTTGAAGCTTTGATCTTCTCTATCTTTCTCGAATTCTTCTGGCTCCTTCTCGAATCTCGCGTAATCTAGCGTATAGAGCATTACGCATAAATAAACTACCGCAAATTTAATTCCAATAAAAACCGATAAAACATCGATGAACAATAAGAGATTCAAATCATGTATGATGCAGCAAGTTTACTTTAGGAGAGGTTTTATTATCTTGGGAAGGCTGTTAAGGTAATGCATCGAACACTAGGGCTTTTGGCGTAACTGAAGGATGCTAAACACCATGAGAGTGCATGAGTGTATGTGAGGGTGGAGGACGGCGTGTGTACGTGTTTGTCGTATACTTGTGGCACTAAGTCTTTATATAGGTTGTAATCTATATAAAGGCTTATGCAACACATATACAGCGTGCAAAGTGTGTTACTTTAATTACCTATTATGGTATTATCTAATGATGATTAGCTATTATCTATTAAGTTAGTTGTCATGCACTGAGTGTATGACGGTGGTACGTGTACGTGACCATGTATGGCATGAATGCACGGCTGCAGATAAAATACAGTGATAAATCAAGGACAGCTAGCAAATAAAACAACAATGAAAGATAACTCCAATAAGATTCAAGGGAAGACCATATATATAAAAGAGGATAACAAATCAATGAAGGTTTGGTAATGATCGTGAGAACAATAGGTTAAGTTGGAATGAGCGATGGCTAAGTCGGGTTAGGTTTGGAGTCGAGCTAAGATAGGAGGAGCTTGCTAAGATTTGTAATGAAACAACACGGAAGGCCGGCTAGGTTTAAAGCTAGCGGGCGAATGAGTAAGTGCGGCACACGAGGTTGGAGTGGAATGTGTTTCAACGAGATAAGTACGGCGAAAAGGGTACGGCATGATTGGTTTGGCTCATGAAAAGGTGAGCCAACATTTGAGACATGTGAGGTTGGCATCGCATGATTTGCCGAGACGGGATTTTATCAAAAGAGAGTGGAACTTGGGGTATTGATGGCTCATAGATGCATTCTAGAGCATCATGATTAGTTCCAAAGGGTACTACGCGTTGCTACGAACGCGTGAGCGCAAGAATCGTACAAAACGGAGTTAGGGTTAAGATGTTACGGAGATTTAAAGATCTGGGGGCTTGCTTGTAAGAACTGAAAGATTATGAGGGCTTATTTGTAATTACAGAAAGGGTCAAGGGACCTATCTGTAATTATGGAAAAGTTTAGGGGTGTTGGTGTAAAAGATAGGGACTGAAAGATAATTATGGAAAAGTATAGGGGTGTTTTTGTAAAAAGTTAGGACCTTAACAAAATTACTTGAAAGGTCAGGGGTTAATCTGTAAAAAGACAGGACCAAAACATAATTACGGAAAAGCTCGAGGGCTTATCTGTAAAATGTTCAGGGCTGGGAATTTCTAGGATTTTTGGATTTATTTTTCTTTTGAAAATTCTGTGGACGAGGTCCACGGACTCGTGGACCGGGGTCGGCAGCGGTCCACCGGTCCACGGTGGACCGGGACAATCTAGGGCGTCGATCTGGGCGTGGACGGCTGAGTGCGTCCGGGCGAGGAGTGCGGTGGCGGGTGGCGCTGACGCGGCGGCGGTTCGCCGGAATCCTCGCCGGTGGCGGCTAGGATTGCGAAGACGCGACGGGGTCTAGTCAACGGGGTCAAGCGCGCGACGGCGGAGCGGGGCGTGCTTGATGTTGTCGACGCGGGTGGCTGAAGGGGCTGCGCGCGCTCGCCGGAGAGGGGCGGCGCGGCGGTGTGCGATGGGAATGCGCGAGCGAGCGGGTTTGGACGGGTTCGTGTGCGCGAGGAGATGCGTGGCCGGACCAGAGGAAAGCGGACGGCTGCCGGCGGCGAAGGGGAAACGGTGGCGGCGGCGATGCTCGGTGAGGAGCTCGCACGCGCGGAGGGAGAGCAAGAGGAGGGACCGAGGTGAGAGAGGGAGGCGCGTAGATGCTCACCGAGGGCTTGACGAGGCCGGGGAAGGAGCAGAGGAGGCCGGAGCCGGAGAGGAAGGCGGCGGCTAGGTCGGCGTCGATCTCCTCGCACGGGGCCCAGCTGGGGAAGGGAAGGGCACGGCGAGGTTAAGCGCAGAGGGAGAAGCGAGAGGCGGGAGAAGAATACGACGGAACTAACCGATGGCGGAGGGAGAGCTCGCCGGAGAGAGGAGAGAGAAAGAGAGGGAAAGAAATGGAGATGAGCTTCGAAGGGGGGAAGCGCGGCTCCGTTTTAAAGACGGCGAGAGGTGGTGGCGCAAAGGCGGTGCGGCCATTCGTGATGGGCGCGCCAAGGAAGGGAAGGCGGTGGGGGAACCGGGCGGCATGGGCGGCGCGGGTTTGGCGCCCCGGTCGCGTCCGGAGGAGGGAGAAAGAGACGGGCGGGGTGGGTTGGGCTGGGATGGCGCTGGGCCGAGGAAGAAAAGCGGCCTGCGGAGGGAAAAGAAAAGAAGGGAGAGTGGGCTGGGCTGGCAAGAAAGAAAGGGGAAGTGTGGCCCGGTAGAGAAAGAAAAGATTCAAACTTTTCTAGAATTCGAATTTGATGGAATTTCAAATTCGAAGAAAAACAATAGCCGATCAAACACTCAAAATAAATCAAATAAAACGCAGAAATGCATATGGTGAAGTTTTATGCAAGTTTAAATTCAAATTCTTGAAATTTAATTTGGAGAATTACCTATTTTGATTTTTGTTTGTTGTAAATTCAAAAAGGTTCAAAATTTTAGTGGAGTTTAAATGGAAGCAAAGACTTGAGCATTAATTTTATATTTCAAAATGCAAATTCGACTGCGCTTTATTTATTTTAGTGAGTTTTATTTTCGAAAAATCATGGCAAGGTAAGATCACACAAAAAGATTTAAATTTTTAGTGATTTTTAGCGTTTTGACTTTGGCCTCGGATTTTAGGATGTGACAGTTACCATCGTACGTCCAGTATTTAGAAAACGGATACTGTTTCAACCTTTTTCATCATCCCATGAGGCCTGAGCATTGGTTCACAAGTATTGAACAGCTTCATATAATCGAGAGGAAATGCGCGCGCGCATGTGCATGCACTCACTGACACATTGTAGTCAAGCATATCATATTGACACCATCAAGCTAGACCATTCGTGCATCTTCGTTAATGGTTTTGCAGTAGTTTTTGGCTACTTGATTAACAATTGCCCAGACAACCTGAAGTTGCATATACGGGAGATCACAAAAGATGCTTCACAATTCCATTATGGAAGGAAAGAACGGCAAGCATAGGACACCATGTCTGAGATGGGGAGAACAAGCTATCCCTGATGCCTCTCATACCCAAAACAATGGAAACTGAATAACCTAGCAAGCAATCCATACTTCAGGAAGTAGGTATTTTATTTCATGTATCATATATTGAGTGCTCCATCAGGCTCGTATGTGGAACCAAATGGATGTCTCGTATTTTGCCAATTGCTGGAGAGTGTCGGAAACCTGACTACTTCATGGTCATCAGAAGGCTCTGGTTATTGTGGTTGGATTTTAATTCGAAAGACAGAGCAAGAACAATTAGAATGTGAAGTTCGCTTATGCAAGACTAAACACTGAACTTCAATGTACAGCTGAGTGTGCGGCTGAGTGAATTATATATGTGATTCTTTCTACCACAGAATTATGTTCTCGTTTAACGTTCAGAAAAGGACTGATAGACTTTCTCACCGATGTTGAGAACTTAACCAAGGTTGATCACGTCTCCTGTTCCTAGAAGAAGAAAGTTAATTGGTCTCCTTTCTAAATTTAGGTGTGGAAATTGATCATTCTCACTGACTCGTAGTCGTTTTCTTTGCAGAGTAATTTTTTTTCAAGTGCGTAACCTGGTAGCTCTTTCACCATAAGTAGTCTAGTTCAAATAATGTTTCTAGAGAGAGAACGCACATACACACACATTTTTTATTAAAACGTACAGGAAGATACTCTGAATTTGCACTGCAATTAAGCATATCATATGGCATCGCCAAGTGCATCTCTGGATCTTTGAATAATTTGCTTCGCAGAGCCAACGAACATGACTGTGTGAAACAAAAATAACTGTTTGCTAACGAGGCTTCAAATTTCCACTAAGAGCAGTCATGACCCAACCCCTCGCACTGTGAACAACCTATTCCTAATACCTCTCACACCTACAAATGAAGATCGAGTGACCTATTACGCAATCCATATGTAGTGCGACAGATATATCATCTTCTAATTAATGTGTGTATGCGCGCGCGCGTGTGTATCATACATACAGCTCTTGAAGCTCCGTATATAATGCTCTCATGTTTCTCAAAATATAATCGGACTTTGTGCCAACGACATACCAGCTCATATATACCCGGCGAGATAAGAGCTCTTCAATTCTTTTTATTTCCTTTCCTTCAAAGAGCACATGGCTTAGTGCAAGGTACAGTGTGTCACTAACTAAAGGAAAAAGAACATCTGATCTCTTTTATTGAGCAGTACATATATCAAACTGAAAACTCCGGTCAATCGCAAGAAAAAAAAAACCCTGAAAACTCCTTTCAGGCGATGTTAGTTGTTCAACAGTTAGTAGACGTATAAACTTTCGGAGCCTTCAGCCAAGGTCAGTGAAATGAAACATTCATTCAGCTCCTGGAACGCGTCTGCCGCCAAGCGGCCTCATGCACCCCATCCGGGCCGCCACCGTACACTCCCGTAGCACCTCGAGAGGAGGAACGGCCGCGACTGGCAGGAGTGCTGTATTGTTCAATTGACGGATACGTGTCGGGGGACATAAAGGGGCGGCGCATCTTCGGCAAATCCACCCTCGGCAGCTCGACACATCGATCGCTACAGTACCTGTTTGCTCGACGCTACAGATCAAGTTTGTAGTTATGTTTATTCAGTAAGTACATAGCTTTAACTAGTGCACCTGCAATACACATTATGTCACCAAGTATCGATGCTGCGGGTGGGAGGAAACATCAAATGCAAACTGAAAATCTTTGATCGTATACTTTTTTGCCTGCTCCACATGCACCTTCTGGAGGACGGAGACCCAAGAGCTGCTGAACTGCGGTCCCATGACTTTCATAAGGCGAAGGCGTAAAACTGAAGTTCAGGACTGAGACGCAAAACTCTCATTTCACATGTTCAGACAGCAAAACGGAAAAAAGATTCAGTAACTCTCGGTCAGCAACGAAACATGCATGGTTATACATTTCAGCAAACATTTGATCAAAAATGACACGCGAGCATGCAGATCGACTGCGTGGAGCACTTGTGACACGATGCCCGCGGTGCGGCAAGCCGGTGAAGTCTGTTCGGAACTTGACGACGCTCCGGCAAGTGATGGGACTTGGCAGTCGTTCGATCAGACTCTTGCGGCACAGATCGGTTGCTGTCAAACAAGTAATATGGCGCAGGGCCGGACGGGCCGCCACAGCAGAGCGGCGGCCTGGTCGCGCTCGATCTCTCAGTGACTATGGTTTGGTGACATCCCCTTTCATATATATAACCGGTGACATTGTAGCTTCTTAATTAATTTTGTCTCCTTCCGTTCAATGTGTCACTAAATAAAGGAAATAGTACATGGGAATGTTATATCTTGTAATGTGCAGTAGCTATGGTGGGGTGGAACACATCAATTGCGAACTTAAAACTCCTACAAGGACTGAAGATTTTAGCCTAGTCATCCAGCGACTTTCCTAGGGTAATCACGGAACAAGGTTGAAGGGTCCATTGTTCAATAGTGAGTATTGCAGATGTCTGGACAACTTTTTTTGTCCTTTTGGTAAATGTATAAAGTCGTCCAGACTCTTCAGCCAACAGTGAACTGCAACCTTCATTCAGAACAACCATCACGTCTGACACAGCCATATGGAAACTGTAACAATCGTGTCGTTCTTGTCCAAGGGATTGATGAGACAGATTGGGGATTAGCAGCGTGTCAGTGTAGCGTCACCGCTTTCCGCAGGATCGAGTCGGAAGTGCCGGTGAACGGACACAACAGTACATCACATAAATAAGCACAAATGTTTACATCTTTAAGTTATTACAAGTCTCAAATGGTTTAAAACACGTGAGTAGCACAGCGGAAGCCTAAAGATACATAAAACAACTACCACTCTCGACGATACAAAGGCCACACATCGAAGCCCTGCGATGTGGACCTGCTGAAGAACTCCACCAAGCAACAGCGGAAGCAAAAATGATACCTGCACAAAAACATAAAGAGCCAACCCCTAAGTACTAATTACTCAGCAAGACTTACCCGTCAACGTGGCTAACTACAGCCGACTCCTAAAATGCCAAGGCTACAAAGGGTAGGCTGACTCACTTGCATAAAAGCGCACTACTTACTTGGTCCTTACTTTCAAGTTTTAATTCAAGTTAAGTACTTAACCAATAAAACAGTGCACTTATCTCTAAAACAGATATAAAGTAACAATACATCATATAATACAGTGTACAACAAGATATATAAAGATAATGGTAATCATCTAGCATCATCATCATCATCATCCAATAATCACACTACGATGTGGCGCAGTGAACAAGAGGGTGCTCATTTCCGAGAGCGGCGGCATCGATGTACATCCTGCAGGAGAAACCTGACCACACGACGCACACGCGCGAAAGTCGTATGCGGCAACCGTTTACGCTGTTCCCCCCTAGTGCTGGCTGGGTCTCACACCTCCCGAGAAAGGCCCTCCCGCACGGTCCCCGTCCCAGACGTGCGCCCCGATTGGGAGGAATCTCTTCTCTCCCAAGTACCATGATAGAAAGTGCAAGTATCCGCTAGACCCCCAGGGCGTCACAGGCTACTAGGTTTACTGGGCCCATAAAAACACCAGCATGTGAATCAGTACGTTCAAGCTTGCTCAACAGGGCCAACAACAGACGGTCCTTAATCGACACGGACGGGGCTACCACCGTGAAGGCCCAGCCTTCTCCAACCATCCTATCAAACATACCCGTCCGGTCTGCAACAATCTAAATTATTCTAGTACAATCTAGAGTAATTCCTATCATGCGAGTGGGACTTACCACTCGTCTTCTACCGTCCGCTAGACCCTAAGCATAGCAGATTCTGACGATCTCCTAGAACCAACTACTACAAAATAGGACAGAAGGTAAATATGGAAGGGGGTCCTAATGCAGTTCTATGGTTTCACATCAACTCCTAATAAACCTAATGCACAATCAATTTCTAGCCCCAATCAAGTGAGAACATAAAAATCTAACAGGGTAGGCATGCACCGGGGCTTGCCTGGCTCAAGAACGACGCTACTAGCTAAGGTCAGCTGATATCTTCTCCTGATCTGCTTAGCATCATGATCCTCCAGCTGCTCCTGGATCACCTCGTGTACTATATGACATGACAAGGAAATGCAAGTTAGATACAATGACATGATGCGATTAAATTAATTAACCTGACAGTCATTTACACTGTAAGTGCTTAATTAAGTTAATTACTTTGGTCTGAAATATTTCCTTCATTGACTCTTGTTTAAGTTAATTACATTAAATTATCTTAAGTTGGTTAATTAGATTAATTAATTCTAAAAAATTTGTTTATATCCAGTGGCATTTTCCTGGAGAAGAGTACCACTGACAGTGAATTATGGTGAAGTTTGGTGATTTATTGTAATACGAATTATTTATAATGATTTAAATAATACAGGACACGATTTAAATCATAAGAAAATAATGAAACATCATATGACAGTGGAAAAATGTTATGTCTGTGTGTTGTCAGATGCTTTACAAGCAGGCAAGAGTTCAAGATTTATGGACTTACAGAGAATTTATTATGATTTAAACAAGATTTAATACTTATGAATTTACCCAGAAAATAGATAAATGATTTTGTTCAGTTTGACAATTTTGTTGGATAGATCTGAGTACAAGGAGTCCAACAAAACCGGATTTGTAGTTTTCTGAGTTGTATTTTATTTTCTATGCATTTTACAAGATTCTGCGAATTTCTGAGGAATTAACAATTTTGGAAAGGGATTGAAAAAGATGCCGACCAATCAGATCTGGGCAACACAAGGGGCACACAGATCGGGGCCGCACCAGATCAGGCTCAGCCATACCGTATCCGGCCAACCAGATCCGAGCCGCACGCGGGCTGCACAGTGCTCGGCGCACCGGATCCCGACGCAGCCGCACCGGATCCAAGGCGCGCCCGCGCATGGCGTGCGCGGTGACGCAGGCGGCGGCAAGGTCGCCGTTCCGGCGACGGAGAGCGGCGAGGAGGGCGAAGAAGGGGCGCGGAAGGCTCACCGAGACCTTGCGGACCACGGCGTGGAACAAGACGACGACGAGGTGGACCGGAAGGAGGTCGGAGACGTCAGAGGCGGACGGCGAGGTGGTGGCGGCGGCGTTCCGGCGAGGTTGAGAGGCGCGGATGAGAGATTGCGCGAGCACCACCTTCACGGCGATGGCGCGGTCCTAGGCGGCGAGGATCCCGTCGACGAGGAGGCTCGAGAGGCGGAGTTCACCGACGAGGGTCGTCGCGGTGTCGTCGGCGGCGGAGGGAAAACTCCAAATCCAGAAGTTGCTGTGGGGTTAGAGAGGGAAAAAGAGGGTCACAAAAGTGAGCGGAGACGCGGAGCTGCTCAAGCTTCAAAAGAAGTTCCGAGAGGCTCACCGGAGGGTGTGAAATCGACGGCGTGGTCGGGGAAGGTCACCTCCCGGTCATGGCCGCAATGCGGCTTGATTCGCGTTCAGCAGCCCAGGGCGCGAGCAACTGCTGCCATGGCGATCTCAGAGGCGTCGCAGCGCACCCTTTATCCACAGCAGCTTGGGCGAAGGCGAGCGGGCGAGGGGCGCGGCTGTGGGCTTGCCCGGCGGCTGGCAATGGCGAGGGCGGGCTAGGGTTTCGTGGGGAAGAAGGGCATCGGTGCGAGAGAGTGAGGCCGAGAGAGGGGCGGAGTCCCTTTTGGAGCTGCGACGGGGTCGGGCGCGGGGCCAGGGGCGGCACGGCGCATCCGTAAGTCGACGGCCACGCGGCGGCAGTCATCCGACGAACACAGAGAGAGAGGAGAGGATGACGGTGGGGTCCACAGGAATCTTTCTTTTTCCCGAATTTTCCAGTCAACTGAATTCCCCGAATTTGTGCACACAAATTGGAGTAGCAAACGAGCTCCAAAAATTGTGAAACTGGTCTCAAATGAAAGCTTGAAAGATGGAGAATCCAGTGACATAACGTGCACATCTTGATTCGTGAAGAATTTCAAACTGCGGCTGGTCAAAGTTGGACACTTTTGAAGATTTGGGGATTTATTTGAGCATCCAAACCTTTTCCAAAAATTCTGCAAAATTCTCCAAAATTCTTATTCCAGACGTGCTATCCATACAACTTTTGGTTGGTGTAGGTTGTTATTGAAATACTGGAGTTCCTTCACAAGGATCAAATTTGACCCAAATTTGAAGAAACTAGAATTTCATGCTGCCAGGTTTGTCGAATTAAAAGGGAACTTTCCAGACATCCAAAAATTATGAGAAATTCTTGGAACATAGGATAAATATCCAGCTCCAACTTATCTTTTGGTTCCAGGTAGGTTTGAGTAACAGAATTTGAATTAAAATTCGAGGAACAGCAGGATTTGCATGAACTTATCTGAATTTTTAGAGACACTTCCAGAATTTCGAAATTCATGGAAAAATCTCCCAAAATTTTCATTTCAGATGCTCTTGCTGCAGAAATTATTATCTTGGCAAGTTGTTATTGAAATTTTTAACTTGCTTCACGAGCATTGGTTTGACATTATTTGAATTTTGAATTTCAAATTTGACTAGATTTGCTTTTTGGTTCTGTTCACTTTTGCAAAGTTGGAGCTATTTGATCTTCAGTGACACGGGGTGTCACAGCCCTCCCCCCTTAAAAGAATCTCGTCCCGAGATTTAAGGAGAGTGGGAAAAATGAGAGGAACTAGGGTGAAGAATAAGATGCAAAATGGAACAAACTAGAAACACACCCCGAAAGGTAGAAAACCGGGGAAAAGAGAGTTTAAGAACTCTTCCTGTTCCCACGTGGCCTCAGCCTCGGAGTGGTTGCTCCACTGCACCTTATAGAACTTGGTAGCGATTTTCCTGGTGACTCGGTTCTTTTAGTCAACTAGCTCATCAGGTGACATCTGGTAAGGCCTTTCTGAAACTGGCGTTGTACTTCTTGATTCTTCATCTTGAGACTGCGCATCTGACTCTGGTATATGTGCTTGACAAGGGTATGGGGCAACATCAGATTGGTCACGAACCACGGGTATCTCAACAAACTCTAGCCGGCGTCTAGGCGTGCTAAAGGTTTCGACGTGGCAACAAGGAGGCGAAGCAAACTTGGCCACGAATGGGTGATGGAAGTCGAACAACACCCGAAGAGACACAGAGACCGACAAGAGTACAAGGATCAGCCGAGCATCTGTTGCCTAGGATTGCTAACGATAATCAAGGAAGAAGTCAAAGTCATACTCAAGGAGTAGGATTCCAAGGGTCGGTAGGCACGCGGTATTTGAGATATAGGATGAAGGTGACCAAGGTATACAACTTCCAGATTCTTGCTCTTTAACGGTGATTATTCATGCATCCATTTTATTTTATGCTAGGGTGAGTAAGATGCATATCATGGTGCATTGCGTGCCTGTTGGCGTTTCTTACGCACAGAGATAAATATTAACTCCGCAAGCGCACGGAACACCGTTGTAGCATTTCACCCAGGAGTATTCCAAGGGTATCGTATTTATATTTTCCTTAGGGAAGCAGGGCTAAGAATATCATGAATTAACAAGGAAACATCTATTATTTATAACTTGCAAACTAGACCAAAGCATGGGTAAAGATGAAAGATATGATGGGTGGCAACCAAACACACGCAAGGATTCCATATGAAGATAAAGAGATAGAACTAGTCAACTGGGAGGACAACGAGAAGAAGGGTATCAGCCTAGGGGTTACAAATATCTATTTAAGCTTTCATTACAGATACATTCAAGCGCATCGGGGCACGACCGCCGCCAAGACCCGCAACTCGGAAACTAAGTTGAACGTATCCAGGCAACGGACCGCGTCTAGGCCCTACCTGTCCAACCCGGGCGTGGTGGATTACAGAGACCGGTGTAGCTGTCACATACACTCGCGGCTATCATCCTCCGTGGGGTTGGGTGCACACTCACGCCTAGGAATAATTCCATGAACCATACAAGCAACTATCCTAGATAACTTACTCCAACGTAAAAGAGCAAGCCAACCATGCATAACAAATCTATGTGGATTGTGTAAGCATTTGCGGTGCAAACAACCCATGCAGATAGACCTATCATACACAGACGTGGAACCAACACAAGAATTTCTCTATAATTATCACTTAAATAAATAAATGTAAACTAAAAGAAAAACTAAAATAAATAAATGAGAAAATAAATAAATAGGAAAAAATAATTATATTAACTAATATCTAAAAGAAAAGATACAAGAGAGCTTTACCCAATATCCGAAGAAAACTTCGGAACTCCGAGGGAAGCTCTCACTTCTACTCTAACTCCCATGACCAACTAGCCTACTCTAAACTACACAAGTGGAATGATCTTCCATGAGAAAGAGCGTGACCCTACTTTGGATCTTCTCTTCTCAAGTGTGGAGGTGCAGGTTGGAGTGAGGGGAGGGGTCCTCTATTTATAGTGGAGTTGCCTTGGGAGAGTGGAGAAGGTCTTGGAGCATTTCGTGGAATATTCCCTTCTTGCCGACGTCCCCTGGCTTGGCCGACGCGTCAAGTGGCTTGTCACCGACTCTGGAACCGACTGGAGGAAGGTTGAGGCGGTTGGATATTAAGTTGGGCCGGCCGGCCAGGTGTTTGGGCCGGCCGGCCAGCTTTTTTCTGATTTTCCTCCAATCTTGCGCGAGGCATAACTCCTGCTCCGGAACTCCGAATTGGGTGATCCAAAAGCGCATTTTGACTATCTTGACGAGGGCTTTGACATAGAGGGATCAAATTTGTGATTTGAATAATTATTTCTTGATGTCCAAGTCATTCCTTATTTCTTGCGTCGAATGTCGTCGAGATGTCGGAGCAGGACCTTGTTTATCTTGTGCTTTTTGTATATTTGCTTTTTATCCATGATTGTAAGCACAATTGCACCAATATTCCTATGTACCTTGCAAAACAAGATCACATCCAAAATTTGTGGAACTTTATTAGTTTAATGCATAAAACATTGGTGCATACCTTTTATTCGCCGATAAGTTGACGGTCATTTTATGATTTAATGGCCGTCAATAGTGCCTTCAATGATGCAATGCACATATGATAGGGGCCCATGCAAAGGTGCGAGTGCATAATGTCATGACTCATGATGCACATTGCATGCTGCATAAATGGTGCATGTGACAGGATGCTCATGACAATGTTTATGATATGGTGCACATGTTATGGTGCATAATGGTGCAATTGTCATGATGCATTGCTCATGGTGCATATGTGATGATGCAACTAGTATGACATGCATAAATTGATACATACGATGATGCATTGCAAAGTGCTTATACAATGCAGGTGGTATATTGCAATGCATATGGAATGGTGCATTGCACATGCTTTATGTTGTCAAATTTTAATCTTTGAGCAAGAACTAGGATCCCAAAAGCAAGGCTAAGGAGAAGATTATCGATGTCCATTTGTGGAGAGTGAGAATGAAAAAAAACATCTCAACTACTCCAAACAGCACGACCATGCTAAACAAAAGTTATAACATGGTAAAGAACTTCTGGATGGTTGTAGTAAGCAGCTACACATGGCCATTCGAACAAACAAGAGAGCCACGAGCCTTCAAAGCAACAGATTGAAATCTGTCTTAACTGCGAGCAGCAGTCACAAAATTAAAAACTGACACTTCTAGAGGCGTCAAAAGGACTGGGTCTGAGAAGCAAAGTTGTAGAGAACTCCGAGATCTTTCCAACGAGTGGTCAAACGCGCGAAACGGATAAATAGAACAGAATATGTTGAATTTTGAAGTTGGCAGACAGATTCTGAAAATCTGCTCGGGGCAGATTAAAATGGCTATTTTGAATGACAGATTTGGAGCTGTTAGGGACAAGATTTTTGTGGGCAACCTGAAGCAAAAATTTAGCTCATGTTGTAAGCTTTCTATCAAGTCTGGGTTTGCAATTTTTGGCTCAGCGATTTAAGAGAAATGAATTTTTGAAGTTGCTTAGTCAGTCAGTCCAAAATTTCGTGTGATCTGAAATATGTTGATGTCTTTTAAATGCAATGCATGCATGCTCGACCTATACGTCCTCACAGAAAGAAAATTTGCCCAAGTATAGCAGGCCGTAGACAGCGGTGGCAACTAAGTCGTACTCATGCACGTTTCTACACGAACTACACGCAAGTTAGTGTACCTGCAAGAAAACATACATCGCCACCTCAACCAACCTACACAGGTGACGTCCATCTATCACCACCGATGGACAGCATATTACAGAAATGTAATGCATGGCTCAACCACATCTCAAATCACATCTCATCACCATCTCGCCTCCTCCTATAACACCCCCCACAATCTACACGAGTCAAACTCGTAATCTCCTGAGCCATGCATGTTACTTACCTTCTTACCTGGTCGTCGGTGCGTCGTTGCAGAAAAGTAAACAAACAACTCCTATTGCCACCTGATATTCTAACATCCTTATACTAGGGCTTTCGTTCCTCACTTGCAACGTGGTTAGCTTTTCGAAAATAGGCCATTTATATGATGTACTGTCCCAACACGGCTCTGATGCCAGCTGTAGCGTCACCGCTTTCCGCAGGATCGAGTCGGAAGTGCCGGTGAACGGACACAACAGTACATCACATAAATAAGCACAAATGTTTACATCTTTAAGTTATTACAAGTCTCAAATGGTTTAAAACACGTGAGTAGCACAGCGGAAGCCTAAAGATACATAAAACAACTATCACTCTCGACGATACAAAGGCCACACATCGAAGCCCTGCGATGTGGACCTGCTGAAGAACTCCACCAAGCAACAGCGGAAGCAAAAATGATACCTGCACAAAAACATAAAGAGCCAACCCCTGAGTACTAATTACTCAGCAAGACTTACCCGTCAACGTGGCTAACTACAGCCGACTCCTAAAATGCCAAGGCTACAAAGGGTAGGCTGACTCACTTGTATAAAAGCGCACTACTTACTTGGTCCTTACTTTCAAGTTTTAATTCAAGTTAAGTACTTAACCAATAAAACAGTGCACTTATCTCTAAAACAGATATAAAGTAACAATACATCATATAATACAGTGTACAACAAGATATATAAAGATAATGGTAATCATCTAGCATCATCATCATCATCATCCAATAATCACACTACGATGTGGCGCAGTGAACAAGAGGGTGCTCATTTCCGAGAGCGGCGGCATCTAGTACATCCTGCGGGAGAAACCTGACCACACGACGCATACGCGCGAAAGTCGTATGCGGCAACCGTTTACGCTGTTCCCCCCTAGTGCTGGCTGGGTCTCACACCTCCCGAGAAAGGCCCTCCCGCACGGTCCCCGTCCCAGACGTGCGCCCCGATTGGGAGGCATCTCTTCTCTCCCAAGTACCATGATAGAAAGTGCAAGTATCCGCTAGACCCCCAGGGCGTCACAGGCTACTAGGTTTACTGGGCCCATAAAACACCAGCATGTGAATCAGTACGTTCAAGCTTGCTCAACAGGGCTAACAACAGACGGTCCTTAATCTATACAGACGGGGCTACCACCATGAAGGCCCAGCCTTCTCCAACCATCCTATCAAACATACCCGTCCGGTCTGCAACAACCTAAATTCTTCTAGTACAATCTAGAGTAATTCCTATCATGCGAGTGGGACTTACCACTCGTCTTCTACCGTCCGCTAGACCCTAAGCATAGCAGATTCTAACGATCTCCTAGAACCAACTACTACAAAATAGGACAGAAGGTAAATATGGAAGGGGGTCCTAATGCAGTTCTATGGTTTCACATCAACTCCTAATAAACCTAATGCACAATCAATTTCTAGCCCCAATCAAGTGAGAAAATAAAAATCTAACAGGGTAGGCATGCACCGGGGCTTGCCTGGCTCAAGAACGACGCTACTAGCTAAGGTCAGCTGATATCTTCTCCTGATCTGCTCAGCATCATGATCCTCGAGCTGCTCCTGGATCACCTCGTGTACTATATGACATGACAAGGAAATGCAAGTTAGATACAATGACATGATGCGATTAAATTAATTAACCTGACAGTCATTTACACTGTAAGTGCTTAATTAAGTTAATTACTTTGGTCTGAAATATTTCCTTCATTGACTCTTGTTTAAGTTAATTACATTAAATTATCTTAAGTTGGTTAATTAGATTAATTAATTAT
The DNA here is from genome assembly GCA_012490785.1 of Eragrostis nindensis. NCBI lineage: Eukaryota > Viridiplantae > Streptophyta > Magnoliopsida > Poales > Poaceae > Eragrostis > Eragrostis nindensis. The sequence continues at coordinate 936,834 of JAAXCT010000119.1, read as the reverse complement.
AAAAATTAGTTTATGTCCAGTGGCATTTTCCTGGAGAAGAGTACCACTGAAAGTGAATTATGGTGAAGTTTGGTGATTTATTGTAATACGAATTATTTATAATGATTTAAATAATACAGGACACGATTTAAATCATAAGACAATAATTAAACATCATATGACAGTGGAAAAATGTTCTGTATGTGTGTTGTCAGATGCTTTACAAGCAGGCAAGAGTTCAAGATTTATGGACTTACAGAGAATTTCTTATGATTTAAACAAGATTTAATACTTATGAATTTACTCAGAAAATAGATAAATGATTTTGTTCAGTTTGACAATTTTGTTGGATAGATCTGAGTACAAGGAGTCCAACAAAACCGGATTTGTAGTTTTCTGAGTTGTATTTTATTTTCTATGCATTTTACAAGATTCTGCGAATTTCTAAGGAATTAACAATTTTGGAAAGGGATTGAAAAAGATGCCGACCAATCAGATCTGGGCAACACAAGGGGCACACAGATCGGGGCCGCACCAGATCAGGCTCAGCCATACCGGATCCGGCCAACCAGATCCGAGCCGCACGCGGGCTGCACAGTGCTCGGCGCACCGGATCCCGCCGCAGCCGCACCGGATCCAAGGCGCGCCCGCGCATGGCGTGCGCGGTGACGCAGGCGGCGGCAAGGTCGCCGTTCCGGCGACGGAGAGCGGCGAGGAGGGCGAAGAAGGGGCGCGGAAGGCTCACCGAGACCTCGCGGACCACGGCGTGGAACAAGACGACGACGAGGTGGACCGGAAGGAGGTCGGAGACGTCGGAGGCGGACGGCGAGGTGGTGGCGGCGGCGTTCCGGCGAGGTTGAGAGGCGCGGATGAGAGATTGCGCGAGCACCACCTTCACGGCGATGGCGCGGTCCTAGGCGGCGAGGATCCCGTCGACGAGGAGGCTCGAGAGGCGGAGTTCACCGACGAGGGTCGTCGCGGTGTCGTCGGCGGCGGAGGGAAAACTCCAAATCCGGAAGTTGCTGTGGGGTTAGAGAGGGAAAAAGAGGGTCACAAAAGTGCGCGGAGACGCGGAGCTGCTCAAGCTTCAAAAGAAGTTCCGAGAGGCTTACCGGAGGGTGTGAAATCGACGGCGTGGTCGGGGAAGGTCACCTCCCGGTCATGGCCGCAATGCGGCTTGATTCGCGTTCAGCAGCCCAGGGCGCGAGCAACTGCTGCCATGGCGATCTCAGAGGCGTCGCAGCGCACCCTTTATCCACAGCAGCTTGGGCGAAGGCGAGCGGGCGAGGGGCGCGGCTGTGGGCTTGCCCGGCGGCTGGCAATGGCGAGGGCGGCCTAGGGTTTCGTGGGGAAGAAGGGCATCGGTGCGAGAGAGTGAGGCCGAGAGAGGGGCGGAGTCCCTTTTGGAGCTACGACGGGGTCGGGCGCGGGGCCAGGGGCGGCACGGCGCATCCGTACGTCGACGGCCACGCGGCGGCAGTCGTCCGACGAACACAGAGAGAGAGGAGAGGCTGACGGTGGGGTCCACAGGAATCTTTCTTTTTCCCGAATTTTCCAGTCAACTGAATTCCCCGAATTTGTGCACACAAATTGGAGTAGCAAACGAGCTCCAAAAATTGTGAAACTGGTCTCAAATGAAAGCTTGAAAGATGGAGAATCCAGTGACATAACATGCACATCTTGATTCGTGAAGAATTTCAAACTGCAGCTGGTCAAAGTTGGACACTTTTGAAGATTTGGGGATTTATTTGAGCATCCAAACCTTTTCCAAAAATTCTGCAAAATTCTCCAAAATTCTTATTCCAGACGTGCTATCCATACAATTTTTGGTTGGTGTAGGTTGTTATTGAAAAACTGGAGTTCCTTCACAAGGATCAAATTTGACCCAAATTTGAAGAAACTAGAATTTCATGCTGCCGGGTTTGTCGAATTAAAAGGGAACCTTCCAGACATCCAAAAATTATGAGCAATTCTGGGAACATAGGATAAATATCCAGCTCCAACTTCTCTTTTGGTTCCAGGTAGGTTTGAGTAACATAATTTGAATTAAAATTCGAGGAACAGCAGGATTTGCATGAATTTATCTGAATTTTTAGAGACACTTCCAGAATTTCAAATTCATGGAAAAATCTCCCAAAATTTTCATTTCAGATGCTCTTGCTGCAGAAATTATTATCTTGGCAAGTTGTTATTGAAATGTTTAACTTGCTTCACGAGCATTGGTTTGACATTATTTGAATTTTGAATTTCTAATTTGACTAGATTTGCTTTTTGGTTCTGTTCACTTTTGCAAAGTTGGAGCTATTTGATCTTCAGTGACACGGGGTGTCACAGTCAGCTGATCTGCCTTTCCCGTGACCAATTCGCGATTCACATGCCAGTACCCTCCTGCACCGTGTCTAGCCACCGTGCACCCGCATGGGAGTGCGTTGCACATTCCTACTAGTAATGTCGCGTGGCGGCGGAGGTCCGCGGCGCCTCGGTAATCTGGTTTCATCCAACCTGGCCATCGGGGCGACTCACGCATGTCTGGCAAGCAAGTACGTGGATAGAAAGCGGAGAACACCGACGACACAATGTCCGCGCCATCGCTGAAGTCGTTTTGTGGACTTGTGAGACTATAAACTTGTTAGACTACACCACAGACATTTTGCGGACAACCTATTCCCGTCACCTCTCATACCTATATACCAATAGAATTCGAATGGTCCAGCAAGTGGCATGTAAGTGAGAAAGGTGGAGGTATATGTGTCTCGGGAGCTCCATAATACTCTCATGTTTCTCGAGGGCTGAGGTTCGGCTGCATATTGGTGACATCTCGTTTCATATATAACCGGTGTGATCAGAGATGCTGAACTCATTTTATTTTCATCCGTTCAATGCTCCACTAAATACAGAAAATCGTACATGTGAATATGATCTCATGTAATGTGTAGTAGCTATTGGGTAGGACACATCAAATGCAAGCATAAAATTCCTACAGGGAACATAATGTTGCAACCAATATCTAAGAACATGTTGGTTTCCACCAGGTTTTCTCCTCGACCGATCTCTGTGGAGATTTAGTTTAGCGGCAACAACCCTCGAGTACGCTGAAACTGAAACTGCAGCCGTTTTAACAAAATGTATAAACATTCAGACTCTCTAGCCAAGAACAGTGAACTGAAACATTTATTCAGAAGATTAAGCATCATGTCTGACACAAACATATGCCAAAACTGCATCAGTTGTGTCATTCTTGTCCAAGGAACAGCATGCTGTCTTCTAAGAGGCGTGTGTAAATGAAACTTTGGAATTGAGAAGAAATAAAACAACCATCGAGATTTGCATTACTTGACACAGGAACCCAAAAACATTCCAAGTCAGACAACGTCAGAAGTGTGCGCAGCAAGAATTGCTGTGAGTCAATTTGATCACTAACAAATCTATCTATCTAGTACTTCTGAATTTCCACCAAAATTGTCTAAACCAAACAAATTTCTGCTCTGCTTCCCTTCCCTATGAAAAATAAAACAGAGCAGCCAACACTCTGTTCCGTATGTCCGGGGCAGCGGCTCTGTGATTTTCTTGAGCCGGAGCCATGCGGCCACTGGTTCTTGCTGCTATTGGCGGACATCGATCAATCACGAGTCAAGTAATGTCGAAATTTGAAGATGATTAATATGGGTGAAAATATTTGCACGGTCAAGATGAATGTAAACGTTAGCATGCTGCCTTCTCAGAGGCATGTGTATTTGGGACCAGAAAAATAATTAACCATCAAGATTTGCATTACTCGACACAGGAACCCAGAAACATTCCTAAGTCAAAGAAAGAATTCATCACAAGCGCGCACAGCGGGAATTGCTGATATGGACTCTGTTTCTGCTCTGCTTCGCTCCCCCGTGAAAAATAAAGCAGAGCATCCTATCCTTTGTTTCCTATGTCCGGGGCAGCAGCTCTGTCATTTTCTTAGCCGGGCGTAGGTCTCGGATGGTTCGAGCATGCCGGGCGGAGAGGGGAGCTCATCATCGCGTCCATCCTCAACGGCTTGCCGTACATATTGTCTGTCCAACTGGCCAAGCGTCGTCTGGGCATGTCTCGTGGTCGTGGAGCACGATGCCAGAGACTAGCTTGAGAGTTCTGGACTACTTGTCAAGATTAGGCTCTGCTAATTTTGGTTGCATTTCAATAAGGAAGACAGCAGGAACAGAGTGTCGGGTTTTTCGCTTATGCCAACAAAGAACTGAATGTCAATGTAGGCATGACAAGTTAGTCGAGTCCACAACTGATTGAAATTTATGATTCTGTCTACCGCGGCATTAGCTCTCAAATTGAAATCTTACAAACATTGTGCCAGATGCGTTGCTCTCCTACAATTATTTCACAAGAATTTTACAGGAATTTAACATAAAACAGTTCAATCCTCTCAGAAATAGGGAAAAAATCCTTCATTCCAAACGGACCTAAATGTTAGTTTCAGCTCAGAAAGAGCCCTTGAATGCAGAGCCATGCAAATCCTTGATATGTTGTTTTTACTACGGTCATTTTCAGTTTGGATAAATGTTCAGACAAGTATTGAGGTTGGCCATCTTATTACCAAAGCTGACAACCACCCCCACAAACTCACAAAAAGAAAGTTATTTGGCATCCTTTCGGTCCTTTCGGTTCAGAGAAGGGTTTTGTAACTGATCATCATTCCCACATACTCAGAGTCCTTTTCTTAGCAGAGAAAGTTTTTCTAGTAAAGGAACATGCATAGAAGATTCACTGTGCTTAAGACCACGATATGGATATCATCAAGCGCATCTCTAAAGAGGCATTTACAGAACAACTACATCCGGCAGTGGAGAACAACATATTCCCAATATACCTCTCATACCCACAAATGGAGATCTTTTTTTTTTCTTGCGAAGGACACAAATGGAGATCGAATGACCTCGTAAGCAATCCATACTAGGAGAAATACTATGTATCATCTAATTTTAGTATCATATATAGAGAGCCCTTGGAACCCGTAGTCTGGTACAATGTGTTGAAATCTCTTCAATTCTTTTTACTTCCATTCATTCAAGGATCACGTGACTTAATTAATGCCACGTAGAATGTGTTGTTAAATAAAGAAAAAAAACATCAAACTGAAAACTCACGGCACAATTTTTTTAGTCCCACATGCACCTTACAAAAGACAGGCAGAGACCAAGAGCGTGCCTCGTGGAGTGCAACACCTTTTGATGTAATCTGCTAGCTGCTCACTTGTGTCAGGCAGTAAAGCGAGGTCGCAAAAGCGTTAATTGTTCAGTCTTAAATTGGTCACCGGTGATCCACTAAGCTTGTGAGGACAACGCCAAGTGTGCCTGGCAGCAGGTTCCTTACTCCATGATCTCAAAACAGAGTTGTTTTCCTACGCTAAAAAAAAAAGAGCCAAGAACAGTTTCAGCCCAAAAAAGAGCCCTCCGGCTATATACACTATGTTGTTTTCCTTCGCTCATTTTTACATGTATATACGCTCAGAATATGCAGCCAAGAACAGTGAAAGAAACTTTCATTAATTTTGGAACAATCATCAACCCCTGACATAACCACATAGTAATGCTGAAACTGCATGGATAAGCGCCTTCCTATCACATGAGAACAATGAGATAAAAATTGGGCGACTCGTAACAAGGTCGTCAGTTCTAGGTGCAGCCAAAATAATTTAACGCATATATCTTGCCGGGAAGGATTTGCCCCTCGCGGTCTTATCGACCATAAACTTGCATCGTGCTTGACCTGTAATATAATCGTCTTTAAAGTATATGTATGTAATGCTCATACAACAAAAGTGGAATGAAAATGATTCATTCAGACGTTCAGACAACAAGACAGAAATGAAGGATTTACCCACGCTTCGTCTGCCGTAGTGTACAGTCAAAAAGTGCAAACACATTTCAGGGAGAATTTACTCACAATGAAAATATTTCAAGCTTCCGTGCGTTCAGTAACTAATCTCAGGGATTACCGGTAAACAGGCTAATGCAAAGACAGAATGCATTTTTATCAGTGGCTGCTCCATTGTAAAGCACAGTTGCTGGCATTGGTGCGCTGGATCAACATCAAACCGATTGTTCAAATGATGGTCCATTGGTAGTTGCAAGCAGAGGATCCGTGGGAAAGCAGAGCCTGGTATTTGGAAGCAGAGAATCCGGGAGAAAGCATTGCATGGAACCCGTCGGCGGCCAATAGTCCCCGCACCGTCTCTGGCCACCGCGCTCTCAAGGCAACTCTCTCAGTAGCATCTTTTTTTTCTCTCGAACACGCAAGAAAACTGCATATCATTGCATTAAGAAGAGGAGTTTTTGAGGTACTAAAAACCCAGGTTACACACACACGGAGGAGCAATTGGTGTTTGTTCACGGTAGGCGTGGGGCGGCGTGAAACTGATGGAGCCAAGCGCGGCGGTCTCGTAGTCGTCGGAACCTCAGCTCTCTAATTTCCTTCAGTTGAGCCGGGCATAAGGCAGCGGTGACACGAATCCCGCTGCGCGGCAAGCTTGACGAGCCGGACAAGGTGCTGTGACGGTGACATGCCTGCGAGGTCGTTTGGGGCTTAAGACCTGTTTGGCAGGGCTTCGAATTATATAAAAAACTGCTTATGCACTGGATTCTGAAGTAAAACAACTTCTCTGGCTTATTCCGGTTTCTCTGTCAAATTAAACTGCTTATCCAGTCAAGCTATTTAGCAAAACAACTTATCCTGATTTTGCTGAAATAGATTATGCGTGTCAAATGACTACAATACCTCTTAAGTTGAAGCTCCAATTCGTCCACACATTGTGTACCATATTGAAATGAAAATAATTATAGATAATTAGTTAATACTAAATAGATTACTACTAATCAGATCAAGTTTGGCCATTTTCTTCAAAAAATAGTTTGCAAAATATAGTCAAGTGTGGTCTTCTTTCGAAGTTTTTGTCACAACGACCGCAACAGTGTAATTAGTTTACAATTTGAACATGCAATTTGTAGTCTATGTATTTTTTAAACAAGGATGTTGTTCCAAATATTTGTAGGCCCGAGCTGTGAGAGAGGGGAGAGAGGCGAGTCAGGAAGGCGGGCCAGCGAATCTTTTTTCTATTGAGCTGCGCACAATCTCTGAGTTCGTGGGACCCGCCTCTGCTGCACATTCTATAGAAGCTCAATTTTTTTTTGTGAATTACACAGTACAACTTAGACACTCACAACGCACACACACTCATCCCTATAAACATACATACGCAAATCCTACTTCTATGAGCATCTTCGAAGCCTGAGCAGGCAAATCCTCGAGATTGACGAAGTCACCACTGGCGTCTCGCTGTCGTCGGCCACGTCGCCTCCCGCTGAACGCATAACGCCGTTAAATTCTTGGAAATTCGCTCTCACGGAGAGTCGAACCCAGGATCTCATGTGCTACTGAGGCTCTTGTAACCACTAGGCTACAGGCCCTTTCGCTAGAAGCTCAATTTTTCAGGTTCCGCTCGATCACCCGTTGAAACTGAAAACGGATTCTGCCACACGTTTTGCTCTTAATTTGTTTTGCATGCGACCGTTTGGCTATTTGGCGAGCCAGGTGTGTAGCGGAACAAGGACCAGGGGCGTTCCCTGTTTGAAATATATAGCCACCGCCCTCTGGGTGCTTAGCAGTCGTCCATTTGATTCTTGCGGTTCATATTGGAAAGCGGACTGGTCGTCAGTCTTAGTCAACTAGTCGTAAGTAAAGGGGTTCATCACAAAAAAAAAAAATTCGTAAGTAAAGGCGCTGGGACTCTCAGGACGATGTACGTCGAACCATTGCATTTTGTTATGACGGTAGTCTTGCAAGCAAACACTGTCGAGACAATTTCAGGGGCACATCAAGTTCAACAAAAAAAAAAAATGCTGCTGAAAGAATTGAAAGACGTACACTAGGAAAGGAGAAGGGTGACATGTAACAAGTAGATGTGTGCTGACAGGGTGTGACAAAGTATTACGGTACAAGCAGAAGCAGAGGAAATCAATCTGAAAAGGTAACTCAGCAAGATCGCTTACGCCCATCTTGTTGCACTGCCGTAACGAGAAGTAGCTACAAAATGCCATTAACAAGTAAGCGTGCATGAAGCAGGATCCATCAGAATGCCACGTAAGCACTAATAACTTATACACGTAAGAACAAATTTCAACTTGATGAAAGCAATGGGTCAGGCTAGTTTGAGCGCTGATGCATGTACGTAATTCGGTGCATGATCAATATTTCCAAGAGCACAAACGTTAGAAACTGAGAACTTACCATCACAAAGATGGATCGTAATTATTCCATTCTCGGTTCTTCCCAAGCCTAGCTAGACTGGTAAGCCATCTGTTCAGTTCAACGTTTGGAGGGGTGACTAGAACCAATCACGCAAACAGGTTTAGCTAGTGTGGCATAGCTAGAGAGCACACTATTGCTATATAAGGGCGTGTTTGGCGAATGCGGCTTCAGCTTCGGCTTCACCCTGACACAAGCACTGTTCCGCACTGTAGCTACAGTAAAATGAGCCGAAAAGCACCGGAACACCAGCTTCTCCGGCTTCTCCAATTTGTTGTCAGATGAACAGTGTTGATACAGTGCCAAACAGTGTCGCACAAAAAGTCAGCGGTCCAGTGCATGGCAACGACTCCAGCTAAGAAGGAGGCACCGACGAGCGCACCGCCAGCGGCTGCGGCGGCGGCCCGGCGCACGGCAAACAAACACGACGTGGCGGCGCCGGTGGCGACGGAGTTGCAGCGGTCCTCCCTCCCGCGCGCGGCGGACATGGCGGTCTCGGCGGCGCAGAACACGCCCAGGTAGGCGGCCCACGTGCCACCGACGCGAGGCATGTTCGTGCCGACGCTGCGGGCGGCGCCGGCAAGACGATCGCCGCTGGGCGTGTTGGGAAGGCCCCTGATCAGGTGGAAGGCAGAGCCGGCCCCCGCGCCAATCAGAAAGCCGTCGCCGATGTCGTGGACGAGGCGGTGGCGGAATTCCGGGATCTCGTCGTACAACACCATCTCTCCTACTCCTAGCTTAATTTTTTGGTTACAGATCGTACGTGTTCGGCGATGGCGGCGCGGTGAGGGTACTTTGTGTCGAAGGATTGTCGTGTAACGTGTCAACTCTCTTTGTTTCTGCGGCATCATCTCGCTTTTTGCGCGGGAATAGGACGGTGTCTGTGAAACATAGTCGTGTACGTTGGACTCTCCCTGTCATAGTTGGGCGCGGCTTCCCTGTCTCTGCGTTTGTGTGCCGATCGGTGTCTCTGCATACAAGGCCCCACCGTGCTCCTGTTGTGAAGGTGCTGGGGAGCTCACAATTCAACAGCGTGTGCCATGGCCTGGCTCTTGTCGTGTCGAGCAGGCTGCAGCGTCGCGCTGGTGCAAGGTTCATTCACTGGGGCATGGCACGCAATGAAGCACGATAGATGCATGAGACGACAGGACGGCGGAACCAAGGTCGGAGGCGTTCTTGCCGAGCACAAGCGAGCGTGTCACAGGACTGCCGCGATCGAGGAGCACCAGCGCGACGTCGCCAGCGGTGCGGATCGAGAGTTTGATGCGCCGGGGAAAGCACAGCGGCAGGCTGGCGAGGGTCGTACGGCATTCCGACGTCCAGCGCAGGCGACGTCCTGACGAGGACCAGTGCGTCCTCTTGCACCAGCCGGCCATGGACGAGGGAACCATGACCAGCGAGCCTTATGCGGCCCGTGTGCTTGTTCCACGGACAATTACAGCACATCCATGCGTGCAGACACTCAATGGTGTTGTGGCGATTGCAAGCAATCAATAAACGAGGAAGCCAAATTATGGATCAAGGAAGGCTGCATCAGAAGGAAGCTGATTTACCTCGGGTTTCGACGGGGTTGCTAGAAACCTCGCTACTTAATGGTCAAGTTATGTACATAAAAGTTAGTTTAGGAATGCATATATAAGGCTCTACTTTGTATGCGCGAAGAAAAAAGAGAAGAACTGAATGTGATGATAGACTGTCATGGTGGACATTGCTCTCTGCTGTTTGTTCATATATAGAGGGCTCTTTTAATTAAAAAGCTGAACTGGCAACCCAGTTGTAAGTTTTAATGTCTTTTCATTGTACTCATCAGGTACCATGTACATGTTTCATCTTCTTTAACTAGTGCAATGCACGTCTGTCACTATGTATCACAATGGTTGCAGTCAGGTTGCAACTCAGTGGTACGCTCTGACAGGGGCTGAGTTGCAGCCGTAGAACCTCCTGGTGAACAGCAGAACGAGAGAAATGTGTGGGGAGGCGTTAAAGTGATGGAGGCATGAGCAATGCATCTCAGAGATATGACGGTGGCGGTGAGTTTTGCACAAGCTGTCGAGACCGTCTTCGTGCACCCAGTCGCCATCTTCAGCAGTCAGGGTGGTGAAACGGCGGGGATGGATCGGCGTGGACCAGTTGCTATGTTGCACATGGTGACCAACCTATTGCTGATACCTCTCACACCCACCAATAGATACCGAACGGTCTAGCAAGAAACACATGCTTCTGAAAGCGGGTCTACATCATCTTCTAAAGCTCTAATTCAAGTATCATATATATAGTGCTGTTCCATAATCCTGCCATGTTTCCCAAGTGCTGATATTGATTTGACTCCATATTGGTGAGATCCCCACTTTTATTCATTAAAGACGTGCATGTAGCGTTACCGCTTTTAACAGGATCGAGTCGAAAGTGCTGATGAATAGACAGATAGAACATCACATAAATAGCACAAATAAGTCTTTAAGTTATTACATTAGTTCGAATTAAAACATCGACTCGCACAGCAGAAGTCTAACAACGATACAAATACAAGGACCAGGTACACCATACACGAAGCGACTACGCGCTCACGATACACGAATCCGCATCGCAAGCCCGATGATGCGAATTCCACAGAAGATCACTCCTCAGGCTCCCAGTGGACTGTCCAACCCACAGGAGGCTGTCCATCCACTGGCCGCCTCCACCAGAAGAGTCAGGGATGAAGGTACTACCTGTATAAAAAACTTAAGGAGCCAAACCCTGAGCAACTAATACTCAGCAAGACTTATCCGTCAACATGGCCAAGTACAGCCGACTCCTAGCATGCAAAGGCTACAAGGGGCAAGCTGACTCAATTTGCAAAAACAGCACTGATTACTGAGTACTTACTTTCAAAATTTTAGCTCAAATTAAGTAATTAGATAAGTATCATGTTTTACAGCTAACAGCTAGAACAGACAGATAAAACAAACAGCTAACAGCTAGAACAGACAGATAAAACAAACAAGAAGTACTGTAAGTAAAGACAGTAAAGCATAAATCATCATCAGCATCCATCATCACACTACGATGTGGCGCACTGAACAAGTGGGTGCTCATTTCCGAGAGCGGCGGCATCGATGTACATCCTGCAGGAGAAACCTGACCACACGACATATGCACCCAGGAACAGACCACATATGGCAACCTTTCACCTGTGCACCACCAGAGCAAAGCCGAATCCTACTCCTCCCGAGAAAGGGTCCTCCCGACACGGTCCCCGTCCCAGACGTACGCCCCGTTCGGGAGGTGATCCGTTCTCTCCCAACTGTACCATGATAGAAAGAGATAGGTATCCACCAGACATTCAGGGCAACACAGGCTACGTCGGTTTACTGGGCCCATAAACACCAGCATGTGAATCAGTACATTAAAACATGCTCAATAGGGCCGACAACGAACGGTCCTTAATCAACACAGATGAGGTTACCACCGTGAAGGCCCAGCCTTCGCAAACCATCATATACAAACAATCCCCGTCTGGTCTCTAACAAACCTATAATTCTTCTAGTACAAACCAGAGTGTCATGATCCTATCTCGCGAGTGGGACCTATCACTCGTCTTCTACCGATCACTAGCAATTAAGCATAGCAACGCTAACGATCGACAAAAGACTACATATACTACTAACAGGGTAATCAAGGAAAATCAGGAAGGGTAAACCTAATGCAGTTCTATGGTTCCAATCAACTCCTATAAACCTGGTGCACAAACATCCTAGACCTCATATATAGCGATAAAAGAAAAGCGGAAACATAGGACAGAATGCACCGGGGCCTGGCTCAGGAACGGCACTAGAAAAGTCAGTGGGGGTGTCAACCTGCTGCTCCTCCTGCGCCTGCTCTGGCAACTGAAAGTCCAGGGGCTCCAGAGTCTCCTCGGTCACTATACGTCATGACAAGGAAATAATGCATGTTAGATGCAATAATATGATGCAATTAATTAAAGTTGGATAATTAGATTAACATGATTTCAAAAAAAATTAGTTTATGTCCAGTGGCATTTTTCTGGTGAGGAGCGCCACTGGAAATAATTTAATGTGAAGTTTCATGATTTATTGAGTTACGGATTATTTTTAACAATTTAAACAAAACAGTGGATTAAATAAATCATCGAAAAATAATTAAGTATTAACTGACAGTGGAAAAATGATCTTTAAGTGTGTAATCAGATTCTTTACAAGCATGAAAGAGTTTGTGATTTATTGATTTACATATAATTTATTATGACTTAAGCAATATTTAACACTTATGAAATTTTCCAGAAAACAGATAAATGATTTTGTGCATTTTGACAATTCTTTTGGATAGAGCTGGTGACAAGAAGTCCAACAAAATTAGATTTCTATTTTGCTGAGTTGTATTTGATTTCTTATGAATTTTGCAAGATCCTGTGGATTTCTGGAGAATTAAAGATATTCGCGAAAAGGAAAAACAGCCGGACCAATCGCATTGCGGCAGCAAGCGTGGCCACAAAGTGCTCGGCACACTGGATCCCGGCGCGGCCGCACCAGATCGGGCGCACGCGCGCACGCCGGCGCGCGGCGGCGTGGCGGCGGCAAGCCGGCCGTTCCGGAGGCTGGAAGGGGAGAAGGGACGAAAGGATGGGCCCTTGGTGCTCACCAGCTTTCGCGGGTCTCGGCGGAGGGGATGGCGACGACGGGGAGGTTCGGGCGGCGGCCGACGTCGAGGAGGCGGCCCGGCAATGGCGGCACGACGGCGTTTCGGCGAGACAGGGAGATGCAGGGACGAAACGAGGAGAGCGCGTGCTTCAGGGCGTCGGCGCGGTCCTCTTCGTCGATGACCTCGTCGACGGGGATGTCGGGAAGGAGAAGCTTGACGCGGAGGAGGACGGCGGAGATAAACCGGCGGCGGGGAAAAGTTGACTCCCGACGACGTGGCTGCGGGATTGGAGGGAGACGGTGTTAGAGAGATGCGTGAGCTCGTTTCGCATCTCAGCATGACAGGAATTGAGGCAGGGCTCACCAGAGACGATGAATCGAGCGGCGGGGTCGGAAGGGCTCAACCGCCGGCCATGACGAAGAATCGAGTCGATTCGTCGGCTCGACGCGCGGAGGAAGAGAGGGGGCGCCGACACGGGCTTCAGGACATGCTTGCGCAGCTCCTCGCGCGAAGGCTCGGCGTTGCACAGAAACGGCGGGGGCGTCGTGCTCGCGGGGTGGCCGGCAATGGCGAGGCAGAAGTGGCGACTAGGGTTTCGAGTTTGGGCGGTGCTGCGGCGAGTGAGGGAGAAGCCAGGAGGGGAGCGGCGCGTTAAAACACCGCGGTGTGGTCGCGAGCCGGGCCAGGGCGGCGCGGCGTCGCCGTACAACGCCGAACACGCGGCAGGAAAGCTCGGCGCACTCCAGTGAGAGAGACGACGCTGACACGCGGGCCCCACAGCATCTTTTCCATTTTCCCGAATTTCTGGTCAACAATTTTCTTCCCTTTTGTGAACGCCAAATAAATTAGCAAATGTGCCCCAAAATTATTGAAACTTGGCCAAATGGTAGATCAAAGAATGGAGAATCCAGTGGTATAACATGCACATAGTAGGCTTAGTATTTCCGGCAATTGCAATGGCTTCTTTATTTCTTTATGTGCAGAAAAATAAGATTGTCGATTGTTAAGCATTAACTTCCAGCACCTAACTCCTTTCTGTACGCAAATTCCTGACTGAACCTTAGTCCACAGACCTATCTTTCTGGAGTCGGGGTGAACTCGTTCACCTTACGTCTTTGGTGGAATGGATTTTGAATAAAATTCAAACTGCAACAAGTCAAACTTGGACATATTTGAAAGTTTGGGCATTTATTAAAATACCTAAACAGTGTCCAAAAATCCTGAACCAATTTGACAAATCACTAATTGATCTCTAGTCTGCTCTGGATTTTTGAAAAGTGGGAAGTTGCATTGGAAAACTTGGAGTTACTTCACAAGGATCAAATTTGACCCAAATTTGAAGAAACTTGAATTTCATGCTGTCAGATTTGCCGAATTAAAAGAGGAACTTCCATATACCCACAAATTACGAGAAATTCTGGGAACATAGGATAAATATTCAGCTCCAACTTCTCTTTTGGGTCCAGGTAGGTTTGAGCAACATAATTTGAATGAAAATTCGAGGAACAGCAGGATTTGCATGAATTTCTCTTAATTTTTAGAGACACTTCCAGAATTTCAAAAATCATGGAAAATTCTCCAAAATTCTCATGTCAGATGTGATTTCTTCAGAAATTATTAGTTGGACAAGTTGTTATTGAAGTTTTTGACTTGCTTCACAAGCATAGGTTTGACAATTATTTGAACATTTATTTCAAATTTGAAGTTTGAAAAGGATTTGGGTTCAGTTCAGTTTGGAGCGATTACAGAAGTTCGATAGCAGTGACACGGGGTGTCACGATGCATTAGTGCCAAGTGTCACTAAAGAGAGAAAATGGTACATGTGATGTGCAGTACGTATCACTAATTCACTATATATGTGTAACATCCCAAAATTTAAAAGCAAAAAAAAAGTAACAAAAATCACTCTAAATTTAAATTTTTGTCTATATCTTACCTTGCTATGATTCTTCCAAAATAAAATTCACTAAAATAATTTAACACCTAGTTTCAATCTGAGATTTTTGAAATATAAAACTCATGCTCAAGTGTTTGTTTCCATTTAAAGTCGACTAGAAATTCGAACCTTTTTGAATTTTACAACAAATAAAATAAATGTGTACTGAGTCTAGAAAATTTGACCTTGAATTTGAATTGTTGATTTTGAAAACCTGCATAAAAATCTCATCATGAACATTTCTGGTTTTTCCTGTTTTTATTTGTGTGTTGGTTTGACTTCAGTCGCTTTTCGAATTTGAATTCCATTCAAATTCGAAGTCACTTAAATCCCTGGAAAAGTTCAAACCATTTCTAATTTCTAAACTCTCCCGGGCCCTTTTCCTTTTCTCTCCCTCACCCGCCGGCCCAGCCCAACGCACCCCTCTCCTCTCCTTCCTCCTCTTTCCTGGTGGGCCGCGCCCCTTCTTCGGCCCAACCGCCGCAGCCCATCCGGCCCGTCGCCACCCTTCTTCCTCCTCTCTCTCCTCCGGTCAGCGCCGCGTCGCGTCGCCCAGGCCGCGCCCATGCCGGCATGCCGCCTCGCTCCGTCCCGTCGCGTCTGGGCAGCAGGAGCGTCGAGTGGAGCACGTGCACGCGCCAGACGAACCGCCGCTCCGTCTCGTCAACTAGGACCTCGCCCATTCCTTTCTGACCGACGACCACGCGACCTTCCTCGAAGACCGGCAACCCCCATGCTTCAAC
The DNA here is from genome assembly GCA_012490785.1 of Eragrostis nindensis. Lineage (NCBI taxonomy): Eukaryota > Viridiplantae > Streptophyta > Magnoliopsida > Poales > Poaceae > Eragrostis > Eragrostis nindensis. The sequence goes on along the minus strand of JAAXCT010000119.1, from coordinate 921,249 downwards.
GTCATGCCACGCGAGCTCCTCTCTCGATCCGTCTCCTCGCCGGCGCTGTAGCCGTCCCTCACCCTCGTCATCGCGCGCAGGCGACCATCCCTCCGCTCCTCGTCGCGTTCCGTCAGCCTTCAATGGCGACGACCGAGCCGACGACTAGCCGAACCACTCCCGGCCTCAACTGCCCTGCTCCGGCTATAAAAACCGAAGCGCCGCGCCCTCATCTTCCTCGCCGAACACTCCTTTCCCCTCCTCGAGCGCCCGGCCGCCCCAATTTCCCATTTCCCCCAATTGTTCCCCAACTCCGGCAACGCCGCCGACGAGTTCCATCTTCCCCTCCTCCCTTGCCGCCCTGCTCCGCCTTGCTCCCCTGCTTCGTCCGCGCCCCTCCGCGCAGCTCGGAGAGCACTGGGGACGCGCGGACACCAAACCCTAGCCGCCGCCAACCGCCGCCGCGCGAGCTTGACGACGGCATCCCTTCTGGCCTCGTCTCACTCGTCCCGTGCGCGCACCAGCTCCGCCTCACCGCCGCGCACGTCACCGACCAGCATAAACTCGTCGAGCTCCACTCCTTCACCCTCCACGCCGAGCGCCGCCACGGCACTGTGTGGCGCCGCCGTCGCGTGGCGCGGCCGTCGTCCCTGCGAGTCCGGCGATCACAACTTGTCGCCCTGCTTCATCGCGTCGTTGCGCGCTCCCCCGGTCGACGCGAACTCGACGCGTCGCACTCTCCCTCTCTCTCCGACGAGCGCCACCGCAGTGCTCCGCGCGCCGTCGTCGCCAGCTCTTCCCCGCACCCGTACGACTCCGGCGAGCCTCGTGGTGAGCTCCCCATTCTCTTCTCTCTCTCCCGGTTCAAATCCCGCTCGATTTGGCCCACCGGAGCGCCGGAACGGCTACTCCGGCGAAGCCCCGGCGACGCGCCGCCGCGCCAGACGCCGCCGGTCACCACACGCCTCCTTCGTGCACCCGGTCTTCATAGACCACAGACCCATCTGCCCCTCCGGTGCACAAGCCCATGAGCACAGTCCACAAAACAGTCAGCCTCTCCTTCCTCCCATTACTCCCTACACCCGGTTCACGTGAACCAATGACTCATGGAACGCTCGGTTCACGGTGAACCCAGTTCACCATCTTTTCCTATATGAAAATAAATCAAGAAATTCCAGAAATCCCCGGGGCCCTGTACATTTTACATATAAGCCCCTAATCTTTTCAATAATTCTGTGTAGGTCCTGTATTTTTACAGAAACACCCCTAAACTTTTCTGTAATCACCTTTCGACCCCTATCTTTTAACACCGACGTCCCTAAGTTTTTGGTAATTACGGATAGGTCCTTGTAATCTTTCTGTAATCATAAATAAGCCCCTAGAACCCTTCTGACCTTACAAATAAGCCCCTAGATCTTTAAATCTCCGTAACTTCTCAACCCTAACTCCGTTTTGAGCGGTTCTTGCGCTCACGCGTTCGTAGAAACACGTAGTACCCTTTGGTACTAACTTTGAAGCTCTAGGATAATTCTATGAGCCATTAAAACCCCAAGTTCCACACTTTGTTGATAGAATCCCCTCTCGGCATAACATGCGACATCAATGCCGCATGTCACAAATGTCGTTCGCCATTTGGTGTTGAACCTAATCATCTCGCCATATCATCTCACTCCAAGACCTAGCAACCTCTTTTATCGCAACTTAACTCCAAACCTAACCTAACTCAACCATCGCCCAATCAAGCTTAACCTAATGTTGCCACCTGCACCTTCCAAAACTTATCGATTTATTATTCTTGCTTATGTGGTCTTTATTTGGAGCTTATTGGAGTTATTGTGCATTATTAATTTAATTGCTAGTTACCCTTATTTGATTGTGGTATTTTATCTGCACTCATGCACTCATATCACGCATAATCACGTGCACGTACCACCGTCATGCGCTCAGCTCATGACAAATAATTAGTAGCTTAATCTTAGTAATTAATTTAATAGATAATATAATAGCTAATCATCATTAGGTAATACCTTAATCTATAGTTAAATAATTAAAGCGACACACCATGCACTTGTATGCTTGTTGCATGAACCTTTTATATAGGTTGCAACCTATATAAAGCCTTTGTGCTGCAAATGTACAAAGAACACGTACACACGTTGTTCTACCCTCACTTACTCATGCACTTCTCATTGTGTTTAGCATCCTCCATTTACATCAAAAGCCCTAGTATTCGATGCATTACTCCTATTAGCCTAAGACAATAAACCTATACTAAAGTAAAACTTGATGCATCATACATGATCTGCGTCTCTTATCCTTCTTCGGTGTTCTGTCAGTCCTTATTTGGAGTTAAATTGGATCTTATTTGGCTCTTTTCGATATTTATTTTCTTTGCGGTAGTTTGTTTATACGTAATGTTTTGATACGCTAGATCACGCGAGTTAAGCCAGAAGAATACAAGCTTCAAGGAAGATTCAGAGGACCCAAGCTTGAAGGAAGGATATGAGGACTTGGATTACGAGGACGTGAAGAAGAAGACTTTAGTGAAGGCAAGCCCTAACTCCCTTTGATCATGATTGATCCTATGATTTTCAAATAATCCTAATTAGAGCCTACTTTATAAATCCTGCATGATATTTAAATACTTAGTATGTCCTAATTACTTGCTGATTGCCATGCCTTGATATTGATTACCCTGCTTCCATTGTTAAACCTAGGAACCAACATCATTAATTCTTTAATGATTTGTTGGATTGATATGCCGCTTAGGACTGTCACATGAGTACTTAATTTAGTACTTAATTTAATCTTGCTATACATGCTTTTTGTGTTAAATGCGTGAGTACTTGGTGGTGTGTGTTGTGAATATGATAATGTGGGATGGTAATTAGCGACTTGTGCAACCCGATAGTGGGGATACTTTGGCGGGAGCAGGCGAGGTAGTCCTCAAGTGGGGAGGGCTATCTCTGGGATGCGACTCCTCAGTGAGGATAGCTATTGAAGATGCCTGCTTCGGTCGTATAAGGACCGGTTCCTGTGCCGCCTGGCCTAGCACCCTTCGTACAACCACAAGTCTTGTATGGGTAAGATTTGGAACCACACCCTACTATAGTGTTCACTTGGTATCCCACTCGGAGCCAGGAGTTGCAACGGAAGCCAGGAGAAGACTCGTGGACAAGTGGGAAGCGGGTCCGGCATGTGGATACTTTTCAGGCCTTTCTATATGATATGATATGATGAAGCCCCTGGTTGGATGAATTTCCGTGGGTGGATGCCGGTGACACCAAGTAGGTACGGGACCTCAGTATGCCTGCCCAAACTGCGATATCAGGGAGGACATGCGTACCTTGTGGGGAATCGTGTACAACCTCTGCAGAGTGTATAATCTATCCGGATAGCCGCGTTCCACGGCAATGGACGACGCGAAAGCTTTGGCCACACAAGATTAGTATAACGGTGTGTGTTATCCCTTGGCGTGTTTTTGGAATACACCGGTGTAGAACCGTGCGCTGGTATCCGGCCAGCATTAAAACTTGGGAACTGGCGGGACAGATTGCACCTCCCCCAGGGCCAAACAACCCCACTGAATACCAAGTATAATAATCTTGACTGTAGTCTGCGAACTGCTTGGCTTTCCAAATAAACCTTGCATAAAGTTGGCTTTTCGCCGATATGATGAACCCTAGCCTAGCCTTGGTTATATCCTTGCATACTTTTACCTTTGTGTTAGGGCTTGTTGAGTACCTTATGTACTCACGTGTTTGCGAATGTTGGTTTAGGCAGGAGAAGACTTCGTAGAAGACGACGACGTGTTGGTTTTCGGTTCTGCTCCTCAAGTCTGCTTGTGGTGTTGGGCTATGTTTTCCGCTGTCTGCTTCACCGTTAGTCGGTCGGATGGACTTGGATGGTTTTGAATCCTTGTCGTACCGCCACTAATCAGGTACTATACTTATTTACTTATTCGAAGTATGCTTTTGATTATCATATCTGTGTTCTTGTGCATATCAGCTACTGATCCAAGGACTGATACAGGATGCATAACAGATTCCAGAAATGGGGTCTGACAATATGGTGGATGGAAAATATTAGAGGAGAAAAAAGAGCCTGAAACGCGCTGCATGGCTGGTTGCGTCTCGCACCATGTCCAGCAACACCGTACTCCCCGTAGGACTGCGCTAGCACCTTCTGACCAGCAGGCGTTAAACTGAGAGAGGCATGCTCGGCGATGGATCTCATCGGTGCCCTGACTCTCGGAGATTTCTCTTGGACCGTGCAATGACAGCTTGCCCACAAAGGTGATTCAAGCATGGCGGGCACAGGAGCTTACAGCTAGAAACACCTCTTGATGCCTCCTATCCTGGTGACTTCCAGCAGGCGATGATCGGAGCTAGAAGGTCGAAAGGTTCATTGTTCAATCATAAGTCAGTCCTACATTGGTTGTCCTCACAGCTGTTGTCTCTTGTTTGACTTCTTGGAGATACCATTGCGAGCACAATCTCAAGAACATGATGGTTTCCATGATATATATGAAGAGCTGGTTTGTCCTGACAAAAGCCCTCGAATACCGGGCCAACAAAATCGTATGAGATATAAATATACTTTTGCTTATCCTGCAGTTATTTAGATGTGTAAACTTTGAGGGTCTTCAGCCAAGAAAAGTAATGAAATGTTCATTCGGAACAACCATAATCTCTGACATAGCCAAATGCTGACACTGAACCTATAGTGTATAGTATTGTCCCAATGGAACCATGAGGCAGATTGGGTGATTACTTTGTGCACTTGGTCATTTCGCATGTTCAGACAAGAAGACTGAAAGGTCGACGGGTTCAACAGCCCTGCGGAAAAAAGGTAGTAATACATTTCATGAAAACGTTTGCCAGAACGAAAATATTTCAAGTTTGTATCTCTTCAGTATCTAATATCAGGAGGTAGCCAGTAAACTGGCAAATGTAAACAGAAAACATTTTTCAGTTATTGATCTATTGCAGATCCTCTACCAGTGCAGGTGCCGGTGGCCTTTTTGCACCATGACAATGAGGACCCTGCGCTCCCAATGCTAAGGCACTGTGCCCGTATAACCCTCACAAGAGATAACGTGTGCAAAGCCAGCCACATGGCCGACTTAGCCATGGCCGATGTGCAAGCACGCGAATGGACCGCGACGAGCACCAGCGACCTGAAGTTGTGAGGAACTAGGTGGCACTCTGGCGGGCCATGGCAATGTTGAAGCTAATCACAGTGATCAATTCGTTTGCCTCTCAGCTCTTGGGATGGACACGCACACAACAATGAAAAGAACACGCCTAGTTTTGCGACGCTTCCCACAAAGCTCACTTTGGATAATAACTTGTTCCCAGTACCTCTCATACCCACCAAGAGATCAAATGACCTAGCAAGTGGCACATGCTTGGTAAATAAGGTATGCATGTATCATCCTCTTATTCTAGTATCATATATATAGACAGCTCTTGGAGTTCCATAATGCTCTCATTGTTCTCAAAGTGCTAAGATTGGACTGCGTATCATTGACATCCCCATCATATACATCTTATATTTACTAATTGGAGGCTCCTTTTGATGCCTCCACGTTAATCGGAGAAAAATCCTAGAAATTACGTACCACAAAAAAGAAAAACATCCGACCGTTAATAAAGTTGCTAAAGAAAATCTGACTGTTGGATCAAGACTTCCTAAGATGCAGCAGTACAGGAGTTGGAGATTTGAGCACTAGAATTATGGAAAGTTTAAACAAATATGATACCGTATCCAGCTATCGTGTACCCAACAGGAAAGTCAATCTACCTCAAATGCACAGCGACGCCCTCGCCATTGCCTGCCGAGCACGAAACCATCTCTTACCCATCTTGGCCAGCCATGGCGATGGCGCAAACACTACCTTCGAGCAAAATCACCGCTCACCTCACCGAGTCACCGTGGTCCGACTAGCTGCGTAGGAAGCACCGCATCCATCTTTGCGACCTTGCTGCCGTATGCATCGGGCTACGGGTTTAGGGTATACCTCACGACATGGATCCTAGCGTATGCATCAGCAAAGGAATCTTTCGCTGTACAAAACAATTAGACGAAGGCTATCTCCCCAGCTCTCCAGCGCATGCAACAACGTGAATGTACACCCGACAGGTAATTGACATCCATAATTGCTTACAGTTTCATTAGGCTACAAAATAGAATATAATACTATACGGTAAGGACCTGAATATTTTATTTTTGTCAAACGTCCTGCAAAAGGGAGTTCTGAATCTGTAACAGGCTAGAGATTAATTTCCTACGTAGAAAAGATATCAAACAAAGGTTTTTGAAAAGAACATGGTGGTAGCAACGATCAACTAGCGCGTGCATAAGCATCTCCTCCATGTGCATCAGAGATAATTAACTATAATTCAGTCTTGATATTTATATTTTTTTTATTCTTTCAGACAGTGAAAAAAATAAGAATTTTGTGGGCTGTGTTTTAGACAATATGTAACAGCCCAAAAATTTAAATACAATAAAACTCACTCAGAAATTGAACTTTTTAGATTTATAGGTGATTCCATGATTTTACAAAAAATTAAAATCTCATTAAAGTAGTTTCATAAATAGAATTTGAGAATTTCTGAAATAAAAGTTCATGCTCAAGTGCTTGATTCATTTTTTTCTTTTATCTGGATTTTATTTGGTGTTATCTCTCTCTCCCCGAATTTGAACTCCATTCAAATTTGCTCAATTCAAAATCTGAGAAATGTTCAAAACATTTCTTTCCCGGGCTGCTTCTTTCTTCACTTTCCTTCGCCGGCCCAGCCCAACTTTCTCTCTTTCTTTCTCTCTTTTTCCAAGCAGGCCGCCTCCACTCTTCCTTTTCCTTCCCGGCCCAGTGCAGCCCGCATGGCCCGGCCTGGCCCAGCCGCCACGTCGTCTTCCTCGGCGCGCCGCGCGCTTTCGCGAGCTCGCCAGCGCGACGCCGCTATCTCCGCTCTCTCTCTGCTCTCTCTCTCTCTCCCTCTACCTTTCCAGCTCATGTCCCCGCGCTGCTGTAGCCACTCCGCCGCGACGTCACCCAGCCTCGATCCACTCCATCGGTGTACGGGGCGGCGCCGTCTCATTTAAGACCGGCATGGAGGCTGCCGGATTTCCCGCTCTCACAGCACAGCGATGAGCTCGCCAGCGACGACCAGAAGCGCCGTCTGCCTTCGCGATCACGCTGCCGACCTCGCCGCGCCACAAATTGAGCCAATGCGCGTCGGCCACGCGCGCCCCACCGGGAAAAATCTCCGCCGATGAACACCGACGAGCGTCTCTCTCCGTCCCGATCCGTCGCACCGCTCGACAGCTAGCGTACGGCCTCGCCGTGCCCATGCCGCGCCGCAATGCCGACCGTCCTCGGCCCCTGCGCCAAGGCATGCTGTCAATGCACCGCGGATAAGATCGACGCCGGGGGAAAATATCGCCGCCGGCGATATTTCCGCGCAAACCGCCTCCCTCGGCCTATAAATAGGCACGAGCCTCTCCTACGAGACTCGCCACCGGCACCGCACTGCATCTCCACCACCACCGCCACTCAATCGACGCCGATTCTCCTTTCTTCCCAAACTCCGGCCGCCGCACGATCTCCCTGTTCCGGTGAGCTCCTCTTCTCCTCTCTGTCTCTACAGCGTCTCCATCACCTACCTGTTCGACCCCGAGCTCAAACTCCAGCCTTCCTAAACCCTAGCCCGGTGCGCGCCTAGCGCCGCCGTCCGCCGCCGCGAGATCTCGTCGCCGGCCACGCACACGGCCGCGCTAGCCCAACCGAGCACGCGCACGCACTCCACGCACTCGCGCGCACTTCCCCGACAGCACGAACACGCCCTATCGCACGCACACGCGAGATCCTATCGCGCGCCGCCGCCGCGGCCAACTCCGGCGAGCCCGAGCTGCTGCTCTGATGCTCGCCGTCGACAACATGTATCCCTCCTAGCTCCGCCGTCGCACGCTGAGTCGCCACGGCTGGATCTCGTCGCCTCCCGTCCCTCCTAACCGCCGGCGGCGAGCTCTCCGGCGAGCCACCGCCGTGTCCACCCAGCGCCGCCGCTGCGCTGACCCAGGTCGTCGCCGTCGTCCGACGTGGCGCCGACGTGGCGTCCACGTGGAGTCCACATCAGCACGCGGGTCCCACCACATAATCCCAGTCAGCTCACATCTCTCTCTTTTCCTTCCATACACCCGGTCCATGTGAACCACCCTCACATTCACCAGCGGTCCACAGAACCCATGCACCTAGTCCACGGAACAGTAGCCCGGGGTGCACTTAGCAGCCCGACCCCACCAGTCAGCCTCTGAAATCGAATCTTTTCTGCCAGGTCCACCCGGCTAGTGCACACAGAATCTTATTTCGACACTTTCCCTTTGTAGAAAAATTCCAGAAAAATTCCTAAAAATATCTTATATTCCCTAGATTATTTTGCCACCTTTTCCCAACATCAGAAAAATATAATATTTCCATAATAAATAGGAATCTATAGGAAGCTTAATCCCTTTTCTTTATACCATAATTCCACCCCTTTTAGCTTCTATTAATAGATTCTTTTCCCTGATCATCCCATTTATTTCAATCCTATCTATTCATATCAATTCCTATTCTATTTGAGTTTATTTGGTTATTTATTTGGATCTCATTTGGTTGTATTTATTTTATTTTGCGTTAGTTATTTATTCGTCGGTATTTTGCGTAATATAGCTAACGAGGAGTTCGAGGAAGAGCCCGAGGACCCGGATTACGAGGAGGAGCGCGAGGAAGAGTTTGAAGGCAAGTCCTAACTTTCCTTGATCATATTGATCCTACGATTTATCACCACATCCTATGAATGGCCTATTTTAAATGCTTACATATGATGCATGCTATTTTATTATTTGAAATGTTGTGTTAGTTATAAACCTAGTAGGATAGCCATCCTTGATATTGATGTCTGTTACCTTGTTAAACCTAGGATTTCCTTCATTATGTTATAATAATGCTGGATTATTACCTTGAAATTAGATTGCTTAGGAATTTACTGCAGCTATTTAGTTGCTACACAATGATCATGAATTTTTGGTGAAATGTGTGAAAATGTATGCTTGGTGAGTGTGTGAGTAAATAAAATGGGAGGGTAATAACCAACTAGTGTGTTGGGGTGAAGTGGGATGTTTTCAGGCAGGGGCGAGATGGTGATCGGTGAATAGTGATAGGTGGAAGATGCTCGCCTCGGCCGGTTAAGGACCGGTTCTTGTAACAATCAACCTAGTGAACCCCGTGCAACCAACAGATCCTGTTATGGGCAGGACTTGACCCTAACTTTCTGGCGTCTACCACTTGAGCCACCTAGGAGGCAGTAGTGCAACGGGCAACCAGGAGCAGACGCGATATCTTTATGGGTCGTTGTCCGACTTGGCCATTGGGCCATTGACTACTTATAGTCGCTTTATAAGTCCCTGGGTCAGTAATGGCTCGTGGGTGGGATTGTGGGGACACTCGGGAAAGGTGGGTTTCGCTATGTTGCTCCCTTGCTAAGAGCGATGTAGTCTGTGGGTAAAGATGTACACCTCTGCAGAGTTAAATCTATCCGGATAGCCGTGTCGCGGTCACAGACGCGCTATAGTTGAGTTCACAAAGATTAGTCTTACTTAATCCTTGAAGTGTGAGTGGGCGGTAGTCTGCCCGTGTTTTGGAAATGAGAGTCGGTACGGCCGTGCGCCCGAAGGCTCGCCTAAAACTTGGGAACTGGCGGGATTGACGTATCTCCCCCAGGGCCAACCCACTTAATCATGACAAACGTTTCTTTATAAAAGGTTTATGTTTTTAAAAGGAACCCTGCATTAAAATAAGCTTTCTGCTAAAATATAAGCCGTATAGCCTAATCCTTCATAAAGCCATATATGCATTTATAATTCCCTTGTGTAGTGTTAGGATTTGCTGAGTACCTTATGTACTCACCCTTGCTTTAATTATTCAGAAGAAGATGCTCAGTATGAAGATGGTGGTGACGACGAGTAGGGTTTGCGTTCGTCGCCCGAGTTGCCTGTAGAAGTTGGACTCTTCGCTTTCCGCTTGTGCTGTTAGTTTGTGGCCAGGCCTGCCGGCCACTGGTATTGTATTTTGTAGTCTTTGCAAGACATTTGTGATATTGTAATAATAATCGAAGTATGGATTTGGTATTATCTTTGTTTTGTGCGTATCAACTACTGATCCAGGGATTGGTACGGTAAGCACAGTGGATTCCAGAAATGGGGTCCGACAGAGTGGTATCAGAGCCAGGTTGGCCGTAGGACGCAACCCTAGGAAAAATCACCGCTGAGAGTCTCTTATTTTGGCATAAAACTATTTTATGAATATCCTTCCCTATCTTATCTCTCCTTCCCTCTAAAGTCTATTATTAAAAGGCTTATAAAATTTCCTCCTTGATCTGTTCTAACATCTCCAAATTTATTTGGCAGATGGAAGAAGGTCCTTGGACTTGGTCTTATGCTAATGAAGACAATGGTTTTCCTGCACTCCTGGCGGACACCATGAAGAAGATGGGATACACTCGAGCCCCAGATTATCATTGGCAGGAAACCGTGAACCAGGGGGCACCGGTCTGCAAGATGTGTGTACATGTTGATGGAGTCCCTCCCCACTCCGACATACAGCCATGGACTGGGCAAGTCACAGGCGCCAGGTTTGAAGATACTCTGCAGATGGCTGCCCGAGGAGTTTTACTGGAGCTATGCCAGAAGAACATCGGCTTCAGCGGGACCACTCCTTTCAAGTACTTCCCTGTGAAGGACGTGAAAAATGAAGTTTGGAAGCATCGTGTGGCTACACTTGAGGGTCCCACCCAGACAGTTGATGATCCTACCTTGGCTGCCACCGCACGATACTTGTTGGCTTTGGACAACTTATATGAAGACCACGCCCATGAGTGGGGCAAGGCTTATAGGCATGCCATGAGGGCAGAAGAGAAGATCAAGGACTTGGAGAGGCAATGGATATTGCTCAGAACCAAGCCATAGAAGCTGAGGAACGCGCCAACCAAGCCCTGAAGACCATGGCAGAGAGTGCTCAGCGCCACGCTCAGGAGTTGGAGGCCCTGCACCAAGTGGGGATATGTCGAGGCGCACGCACCAGGCAGACTGCAAGGAAGCGGAACTTTGTTACCTCTACCAGTGGTGAGCGCCAGCTACCCCCTACAGCTCCTGTTCTGGATGATGTTGCTCGAGGAACAATCTCTCGTCAGGGACCTACAAATGGGAACCGATCTGAGGATGATGATGAGAGTGATGATGATGACTCACACGGCTCCGACAACTCAGATGGATCTGATGACCAGGATGGAGGTATGGATATCTCTGAGGTTGCGGAAACGGAGGAAGATCCAGAAGAGGATCCAGAGGAGCCACCTCAGGAGGATGACCAGTTAGATTCCCTCACACCGATGGTTGAAGACGCCGCTCCATCCGTTGAGAACGCCCCAGAAGCTGCTGAGCCCAACAGTGGGTTTACCTCCCACAATCCGTTCATAATCAATGATGATGACTTCAACCTCTACGAGCAGTGGCGTAGGGATCGTGGGATCAGTGGTTGAGTAGTTCGAGCAGTGTAGTAGTATCTTGGAGCTTTTGTACCAGTAGCTAGCAGCAGCTATCCTGGTAGCTAGTAGTGACTCAGTAGCATCTTAGTAGTAGGTAGTGTCCTAATAGTTTGTATAACTCGTCTGTAGTACGTCTTGTATAATACACCTTATCTAATGAATAAAAGTTATCTATGCCTGTAATATAGAGTGCTTGTGTGTGATTGCGAGTTTCTTGGTTCTTTGGTTGAGTGCTTGGGTGATTCAAGAACAACCTAACTAAGTAAACTATCTAATAAATAAAACTAAAAGTTTAGTACCTGTCTCAACTCCTGTCTTACCCTCACCTGTGGAAACAGGATGCCGCCAAAGAAGTCTGCTCGCATTGAAGCTCGTCGTGAGCGTGATGCAAAGGCTGCTGAAGATGGCAATCGTAATGAACAGCCTGAAAGGGGTAGGACAATCGCCGGAGGAAAGAAGAAGAACCGCCGTAATCCATCGCCACGAAGGAATGATGGGAGGAATGAGCGGGACAATCGTGAGGAACACGAAGGGAGCCGTCACGATGAGAATGACGGAGATCGTGAGGAGGAAGTGAACCAGCACAACACTGCAGGGAATAACCAAACCAGGAATCAGGGACCGCCACCGCCGCCACCACTTACTCTTGCAGAAGTGATGGCAAATCAGACTCAACTCCTGCAAGCCATCGCCCAAGGGATGAATCCGCAGAACCATGGACCTCCACCTCAGTCCAGGATGACTGAGTTCATGAGGCTCAGGCCACCAACCTTCGACAGCACTGATGATGACCCGCTGGCAGCTGATGACTGGCTTCGCAACATCAACAAAAAGCTCAACCTGGTCACTATCGACTCTCATGAAAAAGTGATGTTAGCATCGCATCAACTTGTTGGAGCAGCAGGAGAATGGTGGGACAACTACCGTGAGGCAGCAGTGGATCCAGATACACTCACTTGGGATGAATTCCAGCAAGCCTTTCGCGACTACCACATCCCAGAAGGAGTCCTAGAAATGAAAGCAGATGAATTCCGCTCCCTGAGGCAAGGACCAATGACAGTGAACCAGTACATCAAGAAGTTTATGAAGCTGGCTCGCTACGCCCCAGAAGAAGTGAATACTGACAAGAAGAAGCAGGATCGCTTCAGAAAAGGTCTCAATGGCAGTTTGAGGACCCAGCTGGTGACTCACATCTACCCAGATTTCAACACTCTCATGAATAAGGCTCTGTTACTTGAGGATTCCCGCTCCTACCTTGATAATGAGAGGAAGCGTAAGTTCCAGGCACAGAAAAACAAGCAGCAGGAGAGGTCGCAGAGGCCTAAGCTTGGATATCAGCTGAAGCAGAGGAACCAACAAACCATGCAGTATCGCACTCCTGCAGCTAGTCAGCAGCAGTCCAACCAGATGTATCGTGGGCAAAGTTCGAACACTCAGCAGAGGGGTAGTACTCAGGTCTCTCAGGCACCTGTCAAAGGCAGGGCATGCTTCAACTGCAGGGACCCAGGCCATATGATTGCTAATTGCCCCTACAACAATAACAGACAGCCACCTGCAGTGTCAAACAATCCAGGAGCCCGATCCGCAGTGTCTGGAGTAGGATGTGGAGGACCCCAGGCTTCAGGCCAGCAGAAGAGGACTCAATCTTTCGGACAAGGACGGGTCAACCACATTGATGCTATGGATGCCGAGGACGCGCCGGACGTCGTACTCGGTAAGTTTCTTGTCAATTCCGTACTTGCAACAGTTCTATTTGATTCTGGAGCTTCGCATTCGTTCGTTTCTTCGAAGTTTGTTGCTGAGCATGGACTACCAACCGTTTTACTTAAAATCCCCCTGATGACAAAATCCCCTGGGGCAATGATCAAGTGTCAACTAGAATGTCCCCGGGTTAAAATCCTTTTAAGTGGGGTAGAGTTTCTAGCAAACCTAGTAGTCCTTAGATCAAGTGGAATAGATGTTATCCTTGGAATGGATTGGTTAGCAAAGCATGAAGGGAATATATCATGTGCTGATCGTAAAGTTACTGCAACGAACCATAAGGGAATCACCATAGAATGTCAGCCCAACCTGATGACTTCAGAACCAATGGTATGCAACATGGAAGCTAAGCCCTTTGAAGAAGTGCCAGTGGTTTGTGAATACCCGGATGTTTTTCCTGAGGAATTACCTGGAATGCCGCCGGATAGGGATGTTGAGTTCATCATTGACTTAATCCCCGGAGCAACTCCAATTGCAAAGAGACCTTATAGGATGGCAGCAAATGAGTTGGCTGAGTTAAAGGAACAAATAAGAGAATTACAAGAAAAAGGTTTCATTCGACCTAGCTCATCACCATGGGGAGCACCTGTTTTGTTCGTAAAGAAGAAGGACGGAAGTCTCAGAATGTGCATAGACTACCGTTCCCTGAATGAGGTAACCATCAAGAATAAGTATCCACTGCCCAGGATCGATGATTTGTTTGATCAGTTGAAGGGAGCCAAGTTCTTCTCTAAGATTGACTTGAGGTCAGGTTACTATCAGCTGAAGATCAGAGTTAGTGATATTCTGAAGACAGCATTTGTAACTCGGTATGGCAATACGAGTTCACCGTGATGCCATTTGGATTAACCAATGCCCCAGCATATTTCATGAACCTAATGAATAAGATCTTCATGGAAGAGTTGGACAAGTTTGTCGTAGTCTTTATTGATGACATACTTATCTACTCTAAAAGTGCCGAAGAACATGAGGAACATCTAAGGATTGTATTGGAAAGACTAAGAGACCATGAGCTTTATGCAAAATTCAGCAAGTGTGAATTCTGGTTACAAGAAGTTGCATTCTTGGGACATATCATAAATGAAAATGGAGTCGCAGTGGATCCTGCAAAGGTAGAAGCAGTGATGAATTGGAAACAACCAAAGAATGCCTCAGAAGTCCGAAGTTTCCTTGGACTAGCAGGGTACTATAGGAGATTCATTGAAGGTTTCTCCAAGATTGCAAAACCAATGACGGAGTTAACAAAGAAAGATAAGAGGTTTGAATGGACTCCAGCATGCGAGAAGAGTTTCCAAGAGTTAAAAGAAAAGTTAACAACGGCCCCAGTGCTCACCTTGCCTGATATACACAAGGACTTTGTGGTATATTGTGATGCATCTCGACAAGGACTTGGATGTGTTCTGATGCAGAATGACAAGGTTGTTGCATATGCTTCGAGGCAATTGAAGGTTCATGAGAATAATTATCCTACCCATGATTTGGAATTAGCAGCTGTAGTACATGCCTTGAAAATATGGAGACATTATTTAATTGGAAATAAGTGTCATCTTTACACTGATCACAAGAGCTTAAAGTATATCTTCACCCAGACAGAGCTGAATTTAAGGCAAAGAAGATGGTTGGAATTAATAAAGGATTATGACATTGAGCTGCAGTATCACCCCGGAAAGGCAAATGTGGTTGCTGATGCATTAAGTCGTAAGGCTTATTGTAACAATCTGAAGGTATTCACTACAAATCAGACTTTGATTGATGAGATGAGCCAATTGAACCTGCAAGTTGTAAGTCAGGGACGAGTCAACACTTTGTGTGTCAAGCCCTTGGAAAGTCAGATCAGAAGGGCTCAAGGAAAAGATGAAGAAATTCAGGAGATAAAAGTAAAGATTGGAGAAAACAAAAGCCCTGGATTTAGGATGGATCCCAGTGGAATTCTCTGGTTTGAAGATCGGATTTGTGTGCCTAAGACCAGAGATAACGACTTAAGACAGCTCATCATGAATGAAGCACATAACTCTGCATATTCCATTCACCCTGGAGCCACTAAGATGTATCAGGATTTGAAACAGAAGTACTGGTGGGTTGGAATGAAAAGAGATATAGCCGAATACGTTGCTCGTTGCGACACATGTAGAAGGATCAAGGCGGAACACAGTAGACCCGCCGGATTACTACAGCCTCTACCCATCCCAGTATGGAAGTTTGATGAAATTGGAATGGATTTTATTGTGGGTTTGCCCCGATCCAGGAAAGGAAATGATTCAATAAGGGTAATAGTAGACAGACTTACAAAAGTAGCTCGCTTCGTCCCTGTGAGGAAAGTGTTTGGTGGTGAAAAGTATGCACAGTTATATGTGGATCACATATTGAAGTTACATGGAGTTCCAAGCAGAATAGTGTCAGACCGTGGTCCCCAGTTTACTTCCCGGTTCTGGAAAAGTTTACATGCCCTGTTGAAAACAAAGCTTGATTTCAGTTCAGCTTACCATCCACAGACTGATGGACAGACGGAGCGTGTAAATCAAATCCTCGAAGACATGTTGAGAGCATGCGTTCTGACGTATGGGAAAGACTGGGAGAAAAGTTTGTCGTTTGCAGAATTCTCTTATAACAATAGTTACCAAGCAAGTTTGCAGATGGCACCGTTCGAGGCACTATATGGCAGGAAATGCAGAACACCCTTGATGTGGTCAGAGGTAGGAGAGCGGTCTCTGTTTGGACCAGCTATCATCAGAGATGCCGAAGAGAAAGTTGCCATCATCCGTGAGAATATCAAAGCGGCACAAAGCAGACAGAAGAGTTATGCCGATACCCGACGACGGGAGCTTGCCTTTGAAGTGGGAGATTATGTGTACCTTAAGGTATCCCCGATACGAGGTACTCGAAGGTTTCAGATTCAAGGAAAGCTAGCACCGCGATATGTTGGACCCTTCAAAGTACTCAATAGAGTGGGGGCAGTAGCATATCGTCTCGAACTCCCAGAAGAAATGTCCGATGTGCATAACGTTTTTCATGTCTCGCAATTGAAGAAGTGTTTGAGGGTGCCAGAAGAGCAAGTACCGCTGGAAGCTATGGACCTCCAACCAGACTTACGCTATCAAGAGCTACCAGTAAAGATATTGGATGTCGTGACTCGCCAAACAAGGAGAAATGCTGTAAGATTCTGCCGAGTCCAATGGAGTAACCACACCGAGGCAGAAGCTACGTGGGAACGTGAAGATGACTTGAAGAAGGAGTTTCCCTACCTGTTCGAAGAAGCTTCCGAATCTCGAGGACGAGATTCCCTTTAAGTGGGGTAGGTCTGTAACAGCCCAAAAATTTAAATACAATAAAACTCACTCAGAAATTGAACTTTTTAGATTTATAGGTGATTCCATGGTTTTACAAAAAATTAAAATCTCATTAAAGTAGTTTCATAAATAGAATTTCTGAATTTCTGAAATAAAAGTTCATGCTCAAGTGCTTGATTCGTTTTTTCTTTTATCTGGATTTTATTTGGTGTTATCTCTCTCTCCCGAATTTGAACTCCATTCAAATTTGCTCAATTCAAAATCTGAGAAATGTTCAAAACATTTCTTTCCCGGGTTGCTTCTTTCTTCACTTTCCTTCGCCGGCCCAGCCCAACTTTCTCTCTTTCTTTCTTTCTCTCTTTTTCCGAGCAGGCCGCCTCCTCTCTTCCTTTTCCTTCCCAGCCCAGTGCAGCCCGCATGGCCCGGCCCGGCCCAGCCGCCACGTCGTCTTCCTCGGCGCGCCGCGCGCTTTCGCGAGCTCGCCAGCGCGACGCCGCTATCTCCGCTCTCTCTCTGCTCTCTCTCTCTCTCCCTCTACCTTTCCAGCTCATGTCCCCGCGCTGCTGTAGCCACTCCGCCGCGACGTCACCCAGCCTCGATCCACTCCATCGGTGTACGGGGCGGCGCCGTCTCATTTAAGACCGGCATGGAGGCTGCCGGATTTCCCGCTCTCACAGCACAGCGATGAGCTCGCCAGCGACGACCAGAAGCGCCGTCTGCCTTCGCGATCACGCTGCCGACCTCGCCGCGCCGCAAATTGAGCCAATGCGCGTCGGCCACGCGCGCCCCACCGGGAAAAATCTCCGCCGATGAACACCGACGAGCTTCTCTCTCCGTCCCGATCCGTCGCACCGCTCGACAGCTAGCGTACGGCCTCGCCGTGCCCATGCCGTGCCGCAATGCCGACCGTCCTCGGCCCCTGCGCCAAGGCATGCTGTCAATGCACCGCGGATAAGATCGACGCCGGGGGAAAATATCGCCGCCGGCGATATTTCCGCGCAAACCGCCTCCCTCGGCCTATAAATAGGCACGAGCCTCTCCTACGAGACTCGCCACCGGCACCGCACTGCATCTCCACCACCACCGCCACTCAATCGACGCCGATTCTCCTTTCTTCCCAAACTCCGGCCGCCGCACGATCTCCCTGTTCCGGTGAGCTCCTCTTCTCCTCTCTGTCTCTACAGCGTCTCCATCACCTACCTGTTCGACCCCGAGCTCAAACTCCAGCCTTCCTAAACCCTAGCCCGGTGCGCGCCTAGCGCCGCCATCCGCCGCCGCGAGATCTCGTCGCCGGCCACGCACACGGCCGCGCTAGCCCAACCGAGCACGCGCACGCACTCCACGCACTCGCGCGCACTTCCCCGACAGCACGAACACGCCCTATCGCACGCACACGCGAGATCCTATCGCGCGCCGCCGCCGCGGCCAACTCCGGCGAGCCCGAGCTGCTGCTCTGATGCTCGCCGTCGACAACATGTATCCCTCCTAGCTCCGCCGTCGCACGCTGAGTCGCCACGGCTGGATCTCGTCGCCTCCCGTCCCTCCTAACCGCCGGCGGCGAGCTCTCCGGCGAGCCACCGCCGTGTCCACCCAGCGCCGCCGCTCCGCTGACCCAGGTCGTCGCCGTCGTCCGACGTGGCGCCGACGTGGCGTCCACGTGGAGTCCACATCAGCACGCGGGTCCCACCACATAATCCCAGTCAGCTCACATCTCTCTCTTTTCCTTCCATACACCCGGTCCATGTGAACCACCCTCAAATTCACCAGCGGTCCACAGAACCCATGCACCTAGTCCACGGAACAGTAGCCCGGGTGCACTTAGCAGCCCGACCCCACCAGTCAGCCTCTGAAATCGAATCTTTTCTGCCAGGTCCACCCGGCTAGTGCACACAGAATCTTATTTCGACACTTTCCCTTTGTAGAAAAATTCCAGAAAAATTCCTAAAAATATCTTATATTCCCTAGATTATTTTGCCACCTTTTCCCAACATCAAAAAAATATAATATTTCCATAATAAATAGGAATCTATAGGAAGCTTAATCCCTTTTCTTTATACCATAATTCCACCCCTTTTAGCTTCTATTAATAGATTCTTTTCCCTGATCATCCCATTTATTTCAATCCTATCTATTCATATCAATTCCTATTCTATTTGAGTTTATTTGGTTATTTATTTGGATCTCATTTGGTTGTATTTATTTTATTTTGCGTTAGTTATTTATTCGTCGGTATTTTGCGTAATATAGCTAACGAGGAGTTCGAGGAAGAGCCCGAGGACCCGGATTACGAGGAGGAGCGCGAGGAAGAGTTTGAAGGCAAGTCCTAACTTTCCTTGATCATATTGATCCTACGATTTATCACCACATCCTATGAATGGCCTATTTTAAATGCTTACATATGATGCATGCTATTTTATTATTTGAAATGTTGTGTTAGTTATAAACCTAGTAGGATAGCCATCCTTGATATTGATGTCTGTTACCTTGTTAAACCTAGGATTTCCTTCATTATGTTATAATAATGCTGGATTATTACCTTGAAATTAGATTGCTTAGGAATTTACTGCAGCTATTTAGTTGCTACACAATGATCATGAATTTTTGGTGAAATGTGTGAAAATGTATGCTTGGTGAGTGTGTGAGTAAATAAAATGGGAGGGTAATAACCAACTAGTGTGTTGGGGTGAAGTGGGATGTTTTCAGGCAGGGGCGAGATGGTGATCGGTGAATAGTGATAGGTGGAAGATGCTCGCCTCGGCCGGTTAAGGACCGGTTCTTGTAACAATCAACCTAGTGAACCCCGTGCAACCAACAGATCCTGTTATGGGCAGGACTTGACCCTAACTTTCTGGCGTCTACCACTTGAGCCACCTAGGAGGCAGTAGTGCAACGGGCAACCAGGAGCAGACGCGATATCTTTATGGGTCGTTGTCCGACTTGGCCATTGGGCCATTGACTACTTATAGTCGCTTTATAAGTCCCTGGATCAGTAATGGCTCGTGGGTGGGATTGTGGGGACACTCGGGAAAGGTGGGTTTCGCTATGTTGCTCCCTTGCTAAGAGCGATGTAGTCTGTGGGTAAAGATGTACACCTCTGCAGAGTTAAATCTATCCGGATAGCCGTGTCGCGGTCACAGACGCGCTATGGTTGAGTTCACAAAGATTAGTCTTACTTAATCCTTGAAGTGTGAGTGGGCGGTAGTCTGCCCGTGTTTTGGAAATGAGAGTCGGTACGGCCGTGCGCCCGAAGGCTCGCCTAAAACTTGGGAACTGGCGGGATTGACGTATCTCCCCCAGGGCCAACCCACTTAATCATGACAAACGTTTCTTTATAAAAGGTTTATGTTTTTAAAAGGAACCCTGCATTAAAATAAGCTTTCTGCTAAAATATAAGCCGTATAGCCTAATCCTTCATAAAGCCATATATGCATTTATAATTCCCTTGTGTAGTGTTAGGATTTGCTGAGTACCTTATGTACTCACCCTTGCTTTAATTATTCAGAAGAAGATGCTCAGTATGAAGATGGTGGTGACGACGAGTAGGGTTTGCGTTCGTCGCCCGAGTTGCCTGTAGAAGTTGGACTCTTCGCTTTCCGCTTGTGCTGTTAGTTTGTGGCCAGGCCTGCCGGCCACTGGTATTGTATTTTGTAGTCTTTGCAAGACATTTGTGATATTGTAATAATAATCGAAGTATGGATTTGGTATTATCTTTGTTTTGTGCGTATCAACTACTGATCCAGGGATTGGTACGGTAAGCACAGTGGATTTCAGAAATGGGGTCCGACACAATAGAATCAAAATTACATGATTTTCGTATTTATTATGTGTTAGTATGCTTAATTCGGAGTTCGACCCAATTGACAGCAACCTAGCGGCCAGAGCTGATGGTGTTATTTAAGCCAGATTTCTTTTGTCTCTGGCCTTAGAAAAAGGATGGAGACAATATGGCCTTAGAAAAAGGTTTGGTAGTTGTAGAGGACAAGGTGGAGGGGTAGAAAAGTAATGGGGGCACCACCGACCGTGGCGGCGGCCAACACCTGATGTGGAAGCTCAAGCCGGTAAGGTTAGGGCCCCACTGCTGGTGACGATAGGAAAAGGGGTAGGGTGGTAAGCGTGTGCTAGATACCTGGGAGAGACCAAGAGAGTATGGTAACTAGAGGCATAAGACAACTTGGTGTGCATTCAATATTAACTGGACATTTTACATGTATATATTCAGGGGCGAATCCAGGATTCCTTGTTCATGCAGCGATTAACATTTAGTCGACTAAAATCTAAGAATGGATTGGTCGATGAACGCAAAGGCATAGTTCTTAGGAGAAGCAATTTAGAGTCTGTCTAGACACTAAAATACGAACAATGCACTTTTCATATATAGCCGTGCGGTGGCACGGGTTGATAGGCTAGTATGATGAATCAGCGCTGATCAGTTATTCCCCCCCCCTCCCCTCCTTGAACCAGTACCATGTACATAAGTCACTAACTATGGCTATGGTGGGTGGGAAACATCAAATACAAACTTTAAAACTCTCATAATAACTAAACTTGTTTGCAAGCTCCAAATGCGGAGGATGGAGACCTAGAGCCGGTGGATTGCGATCCCGTGAATTTAATAGAGCAATGGAGTTGGATTGCAGTTCAGGATTGAGACGAAAAACTCTGCTTTCATATGTTCAGACAACAAAAGTGAAAAAAAAAAAAGTGAAGTACCGCTCGATTAGCTTCTAATTATTTCACTACGCATTTGACCGGAGGCCGAGGAGCCACCGGGGCGATTCGACAGGAGCATGAGCATGCGGATAGACCACCACGGCGCGCCATGGCTGGCGAAGTTGTTCGATACATATCGCGCTCCGGCGAGTCATGGCATGCAGCGGAGCGAGGTCTAGGGGTGGTCGCTATTTCCTGTAATTTTTTCGATTTGATTTATGCGGTTTCAATATCTCGTCTGTCCGTGTTAACTCGTCATAAGGCGCAGGGCATCTTGGGCATGTAGCCGGAGATGACCGCCGGGTCTTGAGCTTGCTGATCGAGTCTCTTAGCGGCGCTTCCATAAGGTATTTGTCAGCCACTGCAGAGTCGTCATAGACCTCAAGGGCCTGGAACACCAATTGTTCTCTCTTACACGGGCCCCGGACTAAACCACCATGACCGACGAGCCTCATCCAGTGTGGGTTTCTTCCACGGATGGGGAGCTTTGCACGTGCGCGGTGACCACCGGCCTGGTGTGCTATTGGCGGTGGCGTCATGCATGGTGGTGAACGGTGACAGACGGGGGGAGATGGTGGGCGCCTCGGCTCTCTAAAACGTGGTGGTGAACTGTGACAGACGGGGGGAACGGTGACCTGACCTCGCCCCTCGGCCTCCACGTATAATATGTACTAGCATTTAGCCCGTGTGTTGCTACGGGGTCAAAATTTTTCACACAACATAACAGCATATAACCATCAACTATTTTACTTGTGCTTATGTACAAAAAAAATTAGGAAATCGCACAACCAAATGAAACATGTGATTTTCGAGTAACTTGGAAACCGATGATGATTCCTAGTACAAACTGCTTATATATACAAAACTCTTCTCTCTCTTTTTACACGGTAGAAGCTACATATATTTAACACATGTGTGATGCAATGATGCACGTGTGATGCCGTGATGGAGCAGGTACAAAGTATAGATAGTGGAGAACAGCCATCCATTACCATGGAGAGCTATGCATTCAGGGCATGACATTTTCAGAATATATGAGGCAGCAGTGATCTTTTCATTTATCAGAATTCAGAGCATTCACCTTTTATTAGCGGTCACTAAAGAAAAAGCAGTAACACATGACAAAATGCCATGAGAACTTCCACCATGATGTTATGATCCTGCATTGTCGAGCTTAGTCCCTAAATTTGAGTTCTAGAGAGGCAAGAAACTGTATTGCCTTAGCAGTACCGGCCACATCATCAAAGTCGAAACACAAGCCATATTGCAGCCAAACAAAGAAGCCATATAGAAAAATAGAATTGACACATTTCTTCCTAGACCGTTCCTAACAAAACAGGTTCAATAGTATATGGAGACGGTGTTGTGCTTGGTCTAGTCATTTCTTGTGATAATCACTCATGGACTTTGCAATCCAAGCAAGAATTTTAAATGTTGAATCTTCTCTCCAAGCTGAGATTCTAATATTTCTCTTTCTTTGTCTTCTAAATTTTAGGTTCATGAATGTGAGTTTCAGGTAGATAACAAAGTGCTTATTGTCTGTATGCAAAATCAGCAATGTCCTATCTGAGGACTGGGCACTGAATCAATTTGTCAGACAAATAAAGGACTGGTTTCCATCATATTACAATGATTTAAAATTACTTAACTTAGGAATGCCAGCTCGTTACATGCAGGAAACATTTTTTCAGCTGTTCCAATCATCATCATCATCATAATGACACTTGTCTTTTTCAGGATAGAGCGCGCTCAAAGACTGAACAGCACCGCGCCAGCGATCGGACAGCGACCCACATGCATGAGAAACCAAAGATCATTGGAATTTCGCAGATAAAACGACATTGGCTAACCGAGCGCCAGGGAGGTCGCCGTTGAGGCCGTCGAGCATGGCTCTCAGGTTGGCATTGAACAGCGGCATGAGGTCGTCCACCTCCTGCGAGCACTGACTAATCATGATCTGCGCTAGCATGCTAGGGATGCAACCCATCGACCCCATGCTGGCATCAGGAACTTCCTTGTCCTGGCCTCGTACAACCTGCAGCCTTTGCATGTGTACGTATTGGCATTCATTAACTTGCATCAAGATGATGTGGTGAAGAGACAATTACGACCATGGCAATGGCCGATGGGTTCGTCCTTACAGTGAGTTGTTGCGGCTGCTACACGATGCAGGCGCCTGATGTTGTAGTTGGGCACGAGGTAGTCGATCAGGGAACCTTTACTGCGCATCCATGAAGATGATCGACCGTGCCGGCCTGCCAACGGCTGCCCGCGCTGATTGCTCCGGCGATAGGCCACCGTCCACTCGCAGTTGCGGATCTACTTGTCGAACGGAATCCGCCGCATTTAACATGTTCATACAACAGAAATGAAAAAAATAGTAACGCTCAATCAGCAACGAAATATGCTAATATATTTCAGCAAAAGTAAAAAAATTATTCGCGTGCGATCGATTTTCCAGTCATAGTCTTTTGGTCGTTGATTGCAAGCTGAGGAAACATGGACTGCATATCAGTGACATTCCATTCATATATACCCTGTACCTGTGCCATTTGTCCCTCTTTTTGTTGAGCAAGTACATGGCTTTAACTAGTGCCATGCACATTTGTCATGTAGTACCTCTTAATTTAATGAAGCGCAGTTCTCCTGCGTTTTCGAGAAAAAAAATCTGGTAGTTTGCCTTCCTTACCCTCAAAAGCCTCTTGCATTGGAGGGGCCGCGGTGGCGGAGGCGTAACAACATGATGAATTTGTGTCGCTACAATGACCCCGTGGACTGTGCTGCAGAGAGATGCCTGCAACATTGTGAGCCCTATATTGCTCTGCAACAGACTCAAATCTTTGGCCATGTCCTCCGCCCCAAAGAAACTACAGAGCATGTTCTTCTTCTGGCACTTCTTGACTAGCTTGAGGGCCTCCTCAAAGCTAGTCTTCACATCCTCCAGCGTATTATGCATTACCTCAACCTTCGATATATCCGTCTCCCTTACCAGATGCTGCAAAACACTACTGCTTATATTCACACAATTTACGATCCTGGTGCACTCCTCGTTCCGGTGAACCGTCTTGACAGCCTCCTTGATTTGGAACGCAATGTTGACAATGGTTCCCACGCTGGCTGATACCATCTCTGCCATCTTGGCAAACGCTGCCTACAACCTGATGAAAGCCATCGAATGAACATGCATCAGATCAGTATGCACACGACACGCATTAGTTTTTTCTTAATGCTTACATCTAAGATTTTTCCAACCAGTCTATTCCCAGCATTGGTCTCTCCTTTTCATATATCAATGAAATGCCTCACATTGGCTTCACGCCAATCTGCCTTATCACCCATTCTTGAATGAAGAAAACAATTATTTCATTCAATTAACTTGCAGTAATAATCATGCCATCAAATGGGTTCAATTAAAATTGAGAATATGTGCTTCAAAGAGATAGTAATAATCATGCATCGCACCAATCTGCCTTATCAGAATACGAACTAATCATATTGATGTCAGAATTAATACATTGTATTTGCACATCCTTTTACAGTCCAGGCAGAAGAGAAAACAGAGCACAAGATATTATAGCCCAGGGCTGCCCCTACTGGCTCCCTAAAATCATGACAGAACCACACTCCAGGGTACCAAATTTAGTGGTAACATGACAATACAAAGGGTCTGTTTGGCAAACCGTAATATCCACTCTTAATTCTAGAAAAATGTCAATTATCCCAATAGTAAAATTTTTCCAAGCTGCACTACTCAACTAGCTAGGCCAAGTGTCCTCTGTTTTTGTCTTGCGCAGCTCAGTCGAGCAGGCGAGCCTGCACGCACATACTTTATCGGTCTATATCAGGAAAAAAGAAATGAAATAATCTAGCTAGGCACCCGCGTTACCAAACGGAGAGGGATTTCCGTGGGCATTGGCAGGATCCGGTCCAGCCAACAAGTACTACTACCTGCATACTCTACAGAGGAGTGTGCTTCGGTACCTGCTGCCGGAGAGGAGTGGGTAGGACGGCCGCCGCGAGGCCTCAGAGGGGCGGGGGCGGAGTAGGGGGCGCCGCCGCCAGGTTGGGAGCCGCGTCGCCACAGTAGGGCGCGAGCGCTGAAATATCAAGAAAAAGAGAGAGGAGAGATGTTGACAGGACTGAGCACTGAAGCATCGAGAGAGAGATTAAAGGAGAGATGCTCGAGCGTTCGTGCGACCTCTCGAACTGTCTGGCGATTCTTCTCTCCACTTGCTCTTGCTTTTCCCTGCTAGTATGCTAGTACAGAAGAACGCAGGGCCTCCGGCGAGGTGGGGTGGCAGAGTAATATGATGCTCATATATCTTTTCTTGACAATATTACCCTCGTTTATTCTTCTTCCTCTCGCGGGTCACCGCCACACGCAGCAGCAGCAGCAACTCGCGAATGAGCCCGTGTGTCTCACGTCGGAGTGGGCGGCAACGGTTTCGCAATATTGACCAAGAAGAAGGGATAGGGGTAATATTGACCAAGAAGAAGAGACATGGTAATATTGACCAAGAAAAGATAGATGCTCATTTTAGAGTAGTGGCAACGGTTTCGCGGTCATTTTAGCGAAGCTCACTGTTTCACAGTCATTTTAGTGAAGCCACAGTTAATCGTGGTCAAAATAGTAAATCTCGGCACTGCCCTATACCGTAATACTCCTCGTGCTGCCTCAAGCGAGTGCATCTAACTACGGTGCAAGGTCCTCTTGCAGGGAGAGGGCAATGACTCTTGAAAGTCCTCCGTTCATGTCCTGCACAATGATAGGCATATCTAGGATTTTAGCTCAGGGTATGTTGAGGTAATACTCTATTAAGAAATCAGTAAGTTTTTTTTTTTGCGAAGAGAAAAATTAGTAAGTTATTATATTATTCATCCAAGTAATATGATATACAAGTATAAAATTAATAAATGCGATAATACATTCAAAAAAGTTTCATAATAATATATTTAAAATTTAAAGTCAGTTAGTAAGTTTGATATAATGGAGCTTGTCTTTTTTTCTTTTAATTTGCCCGATCAACGTTTTCTGATGTCCATGAAACTGCATGCAAGTATACAACCGATTGATTGTTGCACGCGAGTCTTTTGGCCAAGACTTCACCAATTTAGAACAGGCAAGTTAAATGAAATTTTTGATTGCGAACGTGGACTACAATTGATCAGTTTGAGGGCTCCCGTGCGCGACAGCTGCTTTGCACCCAGAGGCAGCTAATCAAGATCGCTCAGGCCGGCAGCACTGGCACGGGCAGGCGATCGCAAAAGCGCGAAGACAACAGGTGAGACGGAGAGACGTCGCCGTCGGAGTCGGGACTCGGGCGCAGACTATCAAAGGTAATGGTAGGCGGAGTCGTCGCATCATGCTAAGGGCCCGTTTGGAAGACCCCAGATTTTCAGAATCCAAAAGCTAGAAGCTGAGCTGATTCCAAACGGAGCAGATTTTGGTGCAGCTTTTGGAATCCGGAGGCGTGGATTCTCAAAATCCCGGAAGCTAGAGCGGAGGAGCTTTCGGCCCCGTTTGGAAGCCGGAAGCGCTTATGAAAATCCGAATTTTGGAATGCAAAAATCAGAATCTAGCTTTTGCCTAAAATCTGCTGCCGCCGTTTGGACACCAGCTATCAGAAGCTACCACACATGGGCCATGCTCTGTCTTTTTCTTTGCTTTTTTCCACGAATGTTTTGTTCGTTGCTAGAACCACTGAACGGACGACGAGCGCAGCAGCAAAGCAATTCAAACCACACCAAGTCAGACGGTCCATCCGCGGAGGCGTCCGAGCCGGCTGCTACTCGCAAAATCGGCGGCGGCAATTAATTGTTCTTGCCGAATCGAGGCGGAGCGGGCGCGGACTGCAGTGGGGGATCGACAGGGGATCCACGCGACGGGCACGAAGGAGGCGCGACGGGATGATTTGCAGTAGCAGAAGGCCGGTGATGTGGAGGAAAGTCCGGCCATGCGCGCGGGATGGAAGAGAAGAGAACGAGAGGGATCGAGAGATGGATGGCAGTTTGGTGTAGTTTTCCCAAAAGAACGTGGGCAAATTGGTAATTTCCTGGTCCAGTAGCTGCTGAAAGCTCCTCCGCTCTAGCTTCCGGGATTTTGAGAATCCACGGATCCGGATTCCAAAAGCTGCACCAAAATATGCTCCATTTGGAATCAGCTCAGCTTCTAGCTTTTGGATTCTGAAAATCTGGGGTCTTCCAAACGGGCCCTTCAGCAGCTACTGGACCAGGAAATTACCAATTTGCCCACGTTCTTTTGGGAAAACTAAACCAAACTGCCGTCCATCTCTCGATCCCTCTCGTTCTCTTCTCTTCCATCCCGCACGCATGGCCGGACTTTCCTCCACATCGCCGGCCTCCTGCTACTGCAAATCATCCCGTCGCGCCTCCTTCGTGCCCGTCGCTGTGGATCCCCCGTCGATCCCTCACTGCAGTCTGCGCCCGCTCCGCCTCGATTCGACAAGAACAATTAATTGCCGCCGCCGATTTCGCCGAGTAGCAGCCGGCTCGGACGCCTCCGCGGATGGACCGTCTGACTTGGAGTGGTTTGAGTTGCTTTGCTGCTGCGCTCGTCGTCCGTTCAGTGGTTCTAGCAACGAACAAAACATTCGTGGAAAAAAAGCAAAGAAAAAGACAGAGCATGGCCCATGTGCGGTAGCTTCTGATAGCTGGTGTCCAAACGGCGGCA
Organism: Eragrostis nindensis; assembly: GCA_012490785.1. Classification (NCBI taxonomy): domain Eukaryota; kingdom Viridiplantae; phylum Streptophyta; class Magnoliopsida; order Poales; family Poaceae; genus Eragrostis; species Eragrostis nindensis. Next base: position 893,230 of record JAAXCT010000119.1, on the reverse strand, counting down.
GCAGATTTTAGGCAAAAGCTAGATTCTGATTTTGCATTCCAAAATTTGGATTTTCATAAGCGCTTCCGGCTTCCAAACGGGGCCTAAACGATTTCTTCTCTGGCTGCAAGCTTCACGTTGGCCAAATCTGCAGGGTATGCCGTGGCCCACCCGGCATAACCTGTAGATCCGCCACTCTGTAGTACATGGACGGTATTTATGCCCGCCAGCACCTGCTGGTGCGCGACCTGGCACAGCATGCACGCTGGCGTCGCGCAACACGGCAGCTAGCGTTGCCGGTTTAGCTGCAGTTTGCAGAAAATAAAGCTGCCAGTGAGCATTTTGGGGAACATTTTCTACATATGAACTGAGAGCTTTGTTAACGTTGGAGCCTCACACGGATAAAAAAGCGGTCAAGGATTGCAATCGGGTCTAGGTCATCGCAGCCTAGGTAGGCCATCAGCAGCTGCAGCTTTCTATGTTCGTCATATCAATGTTCACTGTTTGATTGAGCGTACCCTAGCTGCACGCCTGCACCCACATATGCTGACGGAAGCCGGCGCCCCCCCCCCCCCCCCCCCCCACCCCCCCCTACATCTGATGACCATCTGCTGTGGCTGGGCATGGCGGCGTAGGCGATGCTGTACTTCCCTGTTGGGCAATCGATCGAGTGCGTCGGCGCAAGAATCCTGATGCCCTGCACTACGATGTTGCTGCTGTACACCGGGACCGGGTGGACGTTCCACGCCGGTGAGTTCACCAGCGTCAGATTCGAGATGGAGATGCTGTCAGAGTGCATCAACTCGATCAGGTGGCAGCCACGCGTGTATTTGAACTGGTTCTTGTGGAATTTCGACCACCAACTCGCGCCCTGCCCCTGCCGATCGATCGTCTCGGAGTGGCTGGCAACAAGATGTGAAGTTGGAATACGCCCAACAGCCAGGACCAACAAGATGTGAAGTTGGAATACGCCCAAGAGCGAGGACTGGCTCTGCCACAGATGCAATATTTTTCATTCAAGTTGGAAGGCCGTCCCCTGTTGATCAAGTATTTGAACGCACAACTGACTGAATTTTGGGATTCCGACTTCCACGAAATCTTCCCTCAAGTTTAAATCTTTGATACACATTGTGCCAGATGTCAGAATTTAATCCAAAAGATAACTATAGAGCATATCTCTTCTGAACATTAATCTAAAAGATAGGCAGTGCTTAGCTTCGGATTAGTGTTCGTACAAGGACTGAGATTGGCCATTCATCTTACCAAAGCTGCAGCATTCCATCATACTGTGAACAATCTATTCCCGATACTTCTCACACCCACCGATGAGGACACAAAGTGGCACATGCTTCTGAATGTGTATAGAATCTTCAAAAGTTCCAATTCAAGTATCATATATATAAAGCTCTTAGACCTCCATAATTTTCTCATGTTTCTAAGTGCTAAGATTGGACTGTGTATCGACGACACCCCCATACATATATACTCACCTGATGGGATTAACGTTTGTCAGTCTTTTTTTCCTTCTCTTAAGTTCGGAAAGCACTTTTTTTTAACTAGTGCCAAGTACATGTGTCACTAAATAGAGAAAAGAGCACACATGCAGTCATTTTAGATGCATATAAGTCCAGAGTTTCGAGCCAAGAACAATGAACTAAAATCATTCTGAACAACCATCACTGAACCATATCCGCTGCAACTGCATCAATCATGTCAGTCTTGTCCAATGGAATGATGAGACAGACGGGGGATTATTAGCAAAGTTGTGGTCTGTCGCCAAGATATTGTAATGCATTTTCCATGGCCGATTTGTGACTCGCATCCTTGTGGACGATGGACTTCTGCTGCTCGTCCTACCAATCATAACATACATAAATCAGACAAGAAAACTGAAATGAAACATGTTGGCGCAATTTTTGCGCAACGCACCAACACAAGAATCTTCACGTAATGGATTGTGTGCCGCTGCTGGGCTTCACGTGATTCAAACGATTATGGCCTCGACTCATTGCTTGCTACTGTTGCGCACTGCGATGCCATGCACAAGAGAAAACCCTTATTTCACATGTTCATACAAGAAAACTGAAAAACAAAAAATAAGTAATGCTCGATTAGCAACATTTTTTTTTTTAGAAACGGGGTTTTCACCCCCCCCTCCCCCACTTCATTTGGAAGTAGGTAAAATTACAGAGTTTTAAACGAAAACAACCCTTTTACCAAAACTCCACACCAGGGTGAAAAGGTAAACTAACCTATTACAACCCACCTTACCAACAGTCAATTTGCCAATTATCACCAACTACTAAGGAAAGCAAAAAGCAGCAGAACCAGCACAAGCGAGTCCTTTTTTCACATCATTATTCTTCTGGTCGCCGGAGCCCAACCTTGCGCCTTCTTGTATGCCTCACTTGCCACCCTTCTGAGTTGCTTGCTTCCTTCCAGCGCCATCTCCCTTTGTCCCTTTTTCTGTAGAATAGACCATTTGTCAATCCATGAGCAAATTGTATATATGATCTCTGTTGGATCTAAGAGCTTTTTATCTCTAAAACAGGCATCATTCCTGCATCTCCAAATAGACCACAACAATGCTCCACACCCCAGCAGCACTAACGATTGATGTTTGCTTTGAAAGCTCTGTAGCCAAGCACCCATCAGATCTTCAATGGTGCTGGGGCCGTTTGACAAACTCATCGCACTTTTGACCACATTCCAGGCATATCTAGCCACTGGACAGTCAAACATTAGATGCTGAGTTGATTCACTGACGCCACAAAAAGAACAGTCTGAGTTGCCCTTCCAGCCCCTTCTCTGCAAGTTCTCCTTGGTTAAGATGCTATCATTAAGCAATAACCAAAGAAAACTTTAATTTTCTTTGGAATTTTGACTTTCCACATGAAAGTATAAGGAAAAGGAATCCCCACAGTTTTAAGTTCCTTATACAAGGAGCTTACTGTGAATCCTTTCTTTCCTAACTTCCACTGATCTTTGTCCTTGTCTTTAGATAGCACTACCTCTGAACATATCTCCAGAAGTTGATCCCACATGTCTTCCGTGATTCCAACTAATCTTCTTCTGAATCTCATGTTGTCCAGCCCTCTGGACAAAACTTGATTGACAGTTACATTTTTGTTGTATGTGAGATCAAACAATCTTGGGAATTGTTCAGCTAAAGGTGCTCCATTGGTCCAATTATCTGTCCAGAAACTAATGTTTTTACCATTGCCCACCTGTCTAATGCAATATTTCTGATATGTTGGGTTGACTTCCATCAGCCCTTGCCAAAAGTGAGATGAACCCTTCTTCATTGTTGCTTGAGATAGAGGCTTGTCTTTTAAATATTTCTTTACCAGGATTTCTTGCCATAATCCATCTGAGGTCTCCAATCTCCATAACCATTTACATAAAAGACTAGTGTTCATGGTGTAGAGATCAAGCACCCCCAAGCCCCCCTGATCTTTTGGTAAGCATACTGTGGCCCAATTGACCAGGTGGTATTTGTTGGATCCACCCCCATTCTGCCAAAGAAGCCATGCTCTATAGAAATCAAACTTCTTGTTTACCCCTTTTGGAACTCTGTATAAGGATATCATGTACAGAGGTACATTGGAAATACTTGCGGTTGTCAAGGTTAACCTCCCCCCAATGGTGAGAAACTGTCCTTGCCAAACCCCAAGTTTCTTCTCCATTTTCTCTTCTGCTGGTTTCCATTGAGAATTCCTCAATCTTTTCCTGTCTATTGGGACTCCAAGATATTTCATAGGCAGTTTGTTAACAGGACATGTGAATATGTCACTGTATAGTTTACTTTTTGTGTCAGCCTCTCCAAAACAATAGATGTCACTCTTGTGAAAATTAATTTTCAGCCCGGACATTTGTTCAAAGAGGCATAAAATAAACTTCAAGTTTCTTGCCGACTCCATGTCATCCTGTAATAGGAAAATGGTGTCATCGGCGTATTGTAACATTGTGACCCCACCTTCAACCAGATGTGGCACCAGCCCTTTGATTATTCCTGCATCTTGAGCTTTTTTAACCATGAGAGCCAGCCCATCTGCTACTATGTCAAACAACAAGGGAGACAAAGGATCCCCTTGTCTAACACCTTTGTGAGTAGGAAAATATGCTCCTATTTTATCATTCATTCGAATTGCTACCTTCCCCCCTCTAACCACTTTCATTATCCAGTCTCCCCATTTCTCTCCAAAACCTTTTGCTTGTAATAATTGATATAAAAAGGCCCAACGAACTTTGTCATATGCCTTCTCAAAGTCAACTTTGAATAAAATTCCACTCTGCTTCTTTCTATGAACCTCATGTATGATCTCATGCAGTGTAACCACACCATCTAAGATAAATCTCCCTTTTATAAAGCCTGTCTGTGTCTCTCCAATGACCTTTGTGATGACCCTACTAAGCCTAATTGTCAGCACTTTAGTGATTATTTTATAACTCACATTGAGCAGACAAATAGGTCTATAATTCTTTATCTCACTAGCATCAGCACTTTTTGGCAGAAGGGTAATTAGCCCATAATTTAGTCGCTCAATAGGCAACCTACCCTTCTAGAAATCATCAAGCATTTTCTTTAGATCATATTTAATGACATCCCAAAAATGCTGATAAAACTCTGCGGGCATCCCATCTGGCCCTGGAGCACTATTATGTTTCATCGAGAAAACTACTTCCTTCAGCTCATCCATAGTAAATGGTTTTGTTAATTCCTCTCTGTCTTTTTCAGACAGCTTTGGCATCTCCATGGAGTCCAAATTTATGGAACTTGGAGGAGCTGGGCCAAAGAGTTCCTTATAGAAATTAGTTGCATGTGCTAGCAACTCCTTGTCTCCTTCTATCATTTGTTCTCCCTGTTTCAGCGAATGAATTCTGGTTCTTCTTCTCCTACCTTGAGCCTTCAGCTGGTAATATCTAGTATTTTCATCCCCCTCTATAATGTCTCTTTCTTTTGCTCTTTGTCTCAACTTAGTTTCCTCCTTCCTTGTGAGGAATTTCAGTTCGGACTCCCATTCAAATTTATTCTTCCTCTCCTCGGCAGTTAGTCCACAAGTCTCACTTCTAATATCTAGTTCCATGATCTTATCTATAAGTTCTTTCCTAGCCTTTTTATGTGCCCCTTCCACATTTATATTCCACCCTTTGAAGAATTTCCTCAATCTCTTCATTTTGTATTGCCAAATGTCAATGCTAGTTCTCCCTCTCGCTGGAGCAGACCAGTTTTTCATCACCAACTCATGAAAATTTGGTCTGTCTAACCAGCAGAGCTCAAACCTAAAAACGGTATCTCCATGCTGTTGTTGCCCTACTTCCATCATCAGAGGGACATGATCAGAAATGCATCTGTTTAGTCCCCTGACAGATACGTTATGGTATGTTAAATCCCAATCAGGGCTAACCAAATATCTGTCCAACTTTTCAAAAGTAGGATCTTCTCTGTTGTTGGCCCAAGTATACTTTCTACCAATCAGGTCCAGTTCGATAAGCCCATAATTTTCTATGATAGCATTAAAAAGAAAGCTCCATTTATTCACACCTCCTGGTTTGTTTTTCTCATTCTCTCTTCTGATGATATTGAAATCACTCCCCAAGAGAACAGGAAATTTGCTTTTGTGACAACTCGAAGATAATTCTCTTAAAAATTCCTCCTTACCTTCCTCTTGCGCAGCTCCATAGACAATGATTAGGTTCCATTTGAAACCATTATTTTTGTCATGGAGTAGAACTCTTATCATCCTATCACCTTCCTCTACTTCACCAACATCAAAAAAATCTACATCAATCCCCAAAAGGATACCACCAGACCTCCCTTTGGGTTATGTGAAATTCCAACAAATGCTTCTCGGACCACTAATACCATCCAACCATGATGACTCAAAGGTATGTTTATTGGTCTCCTGGATACCAATAAAATTAACCTTCTCCTTCACCACCATCTCCCTTAGGAACTTTTGTTTTTCAGGGCGTCCCAAACCCTGACAGTTCCAAATAAGACCTTTCATTGAGATACAGTTTTCTTTTTTCTTCCTCCCCCCTTTTTTCTAGCTTTTCTAGATAGGGGAGAGGTACCTTTTTTCTTTGTTGTCTTGTGTTTAACCTGATCAGCTTTAGGTCTGCAGGTATCATCACAAGACAGATTTTCTTCCTCATCATCATCCATCAGTAACTCTTTAATTGCCTCAGAATCAATATCAAATTGATCTGAAATTGCTCCTAAATTCAGTTCACTTACATTTTTCTTGTTGGATTGCAGGATTAAATTAATCCTAGCTTGTTCCAACGTCTTAATGACCTCAATGTTCTGATTATCATAATCAACATCATTACCAAGATTAACACCTATTTTGCTAGCAATATCAATGAGAATATTATTATCTGTATTGAGCACAGTGAAAGGGTTATTGGCATTACCTTGATGGAGGAAAGCATCTTTGGCTTCAGCTCTATCAGCGGCAATGTCTCCAACCTTCTGATCTTCATACTTGGACAGTCTTTCGCTCTTCCTTGTATCTCCTCCTCTTGCCGGCCCTTTTGTCTTCCTAGCTTTGACTTCAGTGAAATCATCATCTTGCTGAGAATCTTTTTCTTCCTGGGGAGCAGGCAAATCAACCCCACAGGATTTAGCAAAACCTGCTACCTCCTGTGATAGGCTCACTTCATCCTCCTCATCATCCTCTTGACTATCTTCCAGCTGGACTCTCTCATTTTTGTCTTCTGACACTAACAGATTCACATCTTCCATCATTATATCTGTGTTGTCCTTCGCTTCCTTTTCTGAGTCTCTTTCCTGCATTTGTATCAGTGATGGAGTGTTTTCCACCTGTATGGTAACAGGGATCACACCCACATTGACAGATCTGCATGAGTCTCCCTTCATGTGACTGACATTTTTGGTGGCCTCCTCCATCTCAGCATTATGCACTTGTTTTGCCTTTTCTCTGTCTTTTGCTATTACCTCCAGCTGAGCCTCATTTGTTTGCATCTGAACTGTCCCATCTTCAGAGACCATATCATGATCCTGATCCCTTTTGTCTTCCATTCCTTTATGCCTCTTTGCTTCCCTAGCAGCCATTTCTGTTCTTGTATTTTCTTTGATTGTTTCTACTGATATTCTCTTCCCTGGATTGTTCTCTCCTTCAGCATTCCAGCCTTCTTCAACAATTGATTCTACCTTGAAGAAGATGTCATATATGAAAGGCTTCACTGCCAGTTCCAGTACTGGAGGAATTTTTACCACACTTTTTACATCCACCTTGAATCTCACCTCATCTCTTTCATCAAGAGCCTCCATGTCTATTTCTTCTACAGCCCTAATCATAGACCCAATCTCACACACAGCATGGTAGTTCAGCATTTCTTCTGGGACATTATCTACTGATACCCACACTGTGTGTAATCGAGCCTTGGCTCTTGCCTGTGCAGACCATGGAAGAACTTCTACACTTGCTCCAGATCCTTTCAATTTGAGCTCAGGAAAATTGATTAACTCCTGCAGTCTCTCTTGGTTTGGGAATTGGAGTAAGAAATCCTGTCCAATTTGCCTTGCTTTCCACTCTTTCCCCCAAGCAAAGTGAAAAGAGAAATCAGCCTCTAATTGCTTCACCGAGAGAGAGCCTGCTTTCACTTTCACCAGACCTTGAATCACCTTCTTCACTTTCTTGGGATTTGTCTTTGCGTGCTGAGCCGAACAGAAGCCAAGTCCATCGACTGCCAACCCAACAATCTGAATTACCGGCTTTGATTGTTTCGGCCAGACACATCTTTCAGTGATGTGAGTATCCTTACGGCAAATCTCACACCTGACACTTTTGCTGCATTCCCTGGAGTTGTGCCCCTCAACACCACACTTGAAGCAGGTCACAGTCTTCTTGTTTGAAACATTTGAATCATCTCCATGAGAGAGCCAGCAGGGGGGTTAGCAGCTGTATTCGTACCTGACGAAGATCCAGATGATGCTTAACCTTTAACTTGCGGCATCCCATATCCTCCTGACTGAGATCTCTGCGGGTATGTGGGTTTCGGCCTCCAATTTTGTGATCGAGTGTCCTGCTGAGGACCTCTCCTCTGCTCATTCCGCCATGAATCACCCCTCCCCTGATTGCGCTCATCCCTCCAATCCCTCTGTTGATCCTTCCCTTTTCCAAACCTCGGATCCATCACAACTTGCTTGTATGATTTCCCCTTCCGAGCTGAGGCAGTGGCGACGCCGATTCCCACCTTCGGCCACTCCTCTCCTCTCCCTGGAAGTGGATCAACAGCACGGATTGGGACAGGTCTCCAACCTCCTCCAAACCCTAGGTAGGCTAGAGTCGGCTGCGCCCAAATGTGCTTGAGCGAAGTCTCGATGTGCCTGAACTGGTCGGACCCCACGAAGTCAGTGGGAAGGAGCCCTACCAATCCGCCATGGCCGAGCGATGAGGTAGCGCCCCACGTGTACGCATCTGCTCGCTCTACTTGCAGATTGGCCCCCGGCTTCTTATCTGTTCCTCTGACATCTGGGGACTGAACTCGAACCCGAGAGTTCCCACCATAAGCAGGGTATTTGGATTCGGAGCACTCTCCCTGCTCGAATCCTCTCGTTTCCGCCACCGGAGCTCCGGCGAACTCACCTGCGGTGTCGGCGACGGTGGTGTTGGGGGACGAGAACGGAGAGAGACGAACCATTTCCTCCCAGTTCTTCCTCGCTCGATTAGCAACATAACATGCTAATATGTTTCAGCAAAAATTTGGTCAAAATTGATTGGCATATGAGATTGATTTTCCATTCATGGTTGCTTGGTCGTTGATTGCAAGTTGAGGAAACAGAGCCTGGAACAGTATGGGACTGCGTTGCAGCCATAGCACCTCCTTACCAGCGTGGTCCGCGTCCGCGAGCGGCAGGCGTGGGACAGTGCCTTGGCTGTCTAGTTTCGCCGAGCCCGGACTCTTGGATGTCTCTATCTGACCATGCAGAACCAGCCTGGACGTGGCGTGGGCTGATTCGACCACGCGAATAACAGCCAGATGTAAAGTTATTCCAGGGTCGTGTGGCAGTTGTTCGATGGGACTCGTGTTGCTTGGATCGGGCAACTTAACCGGTCGTGGCTCATTCGCAAGTACTCGTGATCCTGCACAGAGTGCTCAAATGCAAGTTTTGTACAGCATCAAGGTGAGCGTCCTCGGTGCTTCCCATGCCCAAACCCGTCTGCCATGCCGATGCATTTCTAATGATTTTGGATGGTCCGTTAGCACCAACTAATCCTGCAGGTCGAATATGGAGGAGCTACCAAAAGTTTAGAGAATGCAAAGATGTATGACTCCTACTGGCCATGCAAGTGGACACACCCTACTGTGAGATTGTTTGGGAATGCTTTATATATAGGGATGCTTGGCATACTAAGGATGAGCATGATATATCGGTAAGGACATGAAACATTATTTCCCATCAGTTAAAGTGATACTATTGTACCCGCAAGGAAAAAAAAAGTGATATAGGAAGAGTGTACAGAATGTGAAGTTCACTTATGCCAAAGAGCAACAACTGAATGCCAACGTAAGAGTCTAGAACAAATGCAACATTTTTCATTTAAGTTAACAAGGAATTGATAATGTAGCCGAGTGTTCAGCCTTTTGCGATTCTGTCTACCACGGCATTATTAGCCCTCAAATTCTTAGATAGACAGTGTGTCAAATGCCCTTGTTTCCTTACGGTTCTCCTTTGGATTAAGGATAAAACTAGGAGTGAGATTGGCCATCTATGTTATAAAAGCTGAGAACTACTATCAGGGGTTCGTTACAGTTATCTGCTCTTAGGAACGAAAAGATAATTGGTCTCCTTATGGTCCATAATTGTAGGAGCTGTAGAGGAATGACTTTTTTTCTTTTCAGAGTAAGGTTTTCAGGCAGAGGAACATGCACACAATTTTAGCTCTGCAGAAGATTAACATAGAGACATGATTAGGTGCATGTCAAAATCTTCCAATAATTTACATGAGTTTTGAGTTATGAGAACCTAATAACTGCAGGTCCAACAAAAGTGATAGTGGGACAGCTATAACTGCTCCCTAACGAAGCGGCGGAACAACAAAACATCCACATTTTCCAGCAGAGAACTATCGGTTCCCAGTACCTCTCGCACCGACGAATGGAGAGCAAACAATCTAGTAGGCAATCCATATCTAATCTGTTATACGGTATCTATAGTGAGTCAAAACAAAAGGAGAATGGCGAGCCTGCATGTTAAAATGGGTTTCACAACTCATAGATGTTGATCGCAGGACCCGGAAGGAGGATGTCGTGCACCGGTTCTTTTATGATCATGATGCAAGCGAGATACTGAACCTCAAGCTGCCAAGCACACCGCGGGAGGACTGCATTGCTTGGCACTTGACGGGCATTTTTTCGGTGAAGAGTGCATATAAACTGGGGCAAATGCTGATGACAGGGGTGGGCCTCGTGGGTCCCAGTTCAGTACGTAGCAGATGGAAGCCGGCCATGTTGGAAGCATTTCTGGAAACTACCGATTCCACAGAAAATTAAGTTGTTTGCATGGAAGCTTTGTCAGGAAGGAGTAGCCACGCAATGCAACAGAAAGCGCAGGAAGATGGAACTGGTCGATACATGTGAACTGTGTGGAATGGAAGCGGAGACGGGTTTTCATGCCTTAATTCGTTGCAATCATGCACGTAGTCTGAGGAAGGCAATGCGAGAGTATTGGGATCTACCAATGGAGGAGAAGCTCACTGATGTTGGCCCGGAGTGGCTCTTACTGCTGCATGTTGCTATCAGTAGACAAGGAAGTAGGATCGAAATTTGTCATGCTACTCTGGCGCACCTGGTATGTGAGAAATAAAATTGTGCATGAAGGCAAATACACCACTGTTCAGGCTTCAGTGCATTTTCTCCAGTCATATTGGGAGGAGCTGTTGATGATCCGCAAGGGCGTGATCGCTCAGATGTCAAAGGAAAGCAGAAAATACAGAGCATTTGGATAAGCCGGAGAAGCAGAAGAGGAAGGGTGAGCTGCAACGCTGGACGCCTCCTGCTCAAGGGTGGGTGAAGATAAATGTTGATGGCGCATTTGACCCGAGGACATGTGCAGCAGAGGTGGATGTTGTCATCAGAGACTATTTGGGTCAGATCATTCTCACTTCCTGGCGTACAATCTTCATCGATGTCAGTCCGGAAGAAGTTGAGGCCTTAGCTTGCAAGGAGGGAGTGGCGCTGGCGGCAGAATGGTGCAACCAACCTGCAGTGCTGGAGTCAGATAACATCACCATGGTGAAATATCTGAAGAAGCAGGTAATCCAGAGATTGCCGGTCTACTTCATGGTGGAGGAGGTTTTAGAGATGGCACGACGCCTCTATGATTTTGTGGTTGGCCATGTGAGAAGAGAGCTTAACTGTATCGCTCATGAACTGGCGCAGCTGGCCAAGCAAACCAAGCACTCTGCCGTGTGGAGGTTTAGGGCCCCGTGTGTTCAATCATTAGTTACTCAGGACTGTAACCCTATTTCTGAGTAATAAAGCTCTCATTTTATTGGGAAAAAAAAAGGTTAAATTGGTACATCGTGGTTTGCCTATGTAATTTGCAGGGCTCTGAGTCGTTTGCTTTTTGGCAGGCAAGCACTCATTTGAACCTGCCAAATTTGACGTATGCTGATAACTGTAGCTAAAGTTTCAGCTTCAAAATTTCATATGTACGAAAGACAAGAATCTGTCTTCTCACTGCATTGATTATTGTAGCAACAAACGTTTCATATAATGGGCGTGTTTGCTTCCCAGCCATAACTCGCCATGTCATGCCTTCGGCGGCACCGAAGATGCGGCGAGGAAAATCGGCGCCACAGGTTTGGCGAGAAAATGTGAAGGAAACTGTGGCGGCGCTTGTTCTCCTGTGGCGCGCGTCACCAACCAAGCAGTGGCCACCGTTTGCGGCGCCGCCTAACTTTTGCTGTGGCTTCCTGTGGCCGGGAAGCAAACACTCCCAATATGCTGCACAAATTCTATAGAAGTATGAGCTGCAAACCTACTAAACACATTATTATAATCTCTGTACATTTGGGATGCGTTCCATGAACTCTTAAAAATATTGTGAGATAGAAGACACTTATATAATCAATATGCATCGCGTCCAACTTTAATTATAGTTTATCGGCGTACAACTTATTCCCCTAAAGCCAGTTCATATGCATATTTTTCAATAGACAGTTATATGTTCATTCTGCTATGTACGTACTTCACTTTTGGTTAAACCACTGACCATTAGTTTGATATAAAATACCATGTATATAGAATTTTGACATGCCTACTGCTGATCTTGGTTACTACACGCGGCAACATGCGGGGTACCAGCTAGTTCATAATGGCATTGGTTGGTAATTTAGATTAGATATAAAAGCTATTGTTTATCTTACTTTAATTTGCACGGTCAGATGTTTTGCTTTTTTTGTCGTATCCCATTTCTGAAGTACTTAGTGTTTACCGTATCAGTCCATGGATTCGTAGCTGATACGACACTTTCACAGACTGCTTCACAGCAAATACTTTATTTATATTACCGAGAGTCATTACAAGCCTTTTTATTACATAAAGGTCTTGATACAAAAGAGGCGAGCAGCCTCAACACTCACAGGCATCACGCTTAAAGGCTGACGCAGCAGTTAGAGCTAACACTTATTCTAGCGGAAGACGATAGGGCTTCACTCCTACAGGCACCACTTGAGCGAAGGCCGATATTCACTCTTCATCATCATCAGCTTGAAAGTCATAGTCGGGCTCATCTTCTGAATGATTTCAGCAAGAGTGAGTACTTAAGGTACTCAGCAAGCCTAACACGAGGGGTATGATTATGCATGGGATTATCAAAGGATAGGCTGAGTTTTATCGACAAGGCGAGAAAGCCAAGTTTATGCAGAGTTGTTTTGAAAACAAAGCATTTCGCAATTCTAATCAAATATCTGTAGAGATTAGTGGGGTTGGGCGGCCCTGGGGGAGATGCAATGCATCCCGCCAGTTCCTCAATTTTATCACTGGCCGACAACCAGCACACGGCTCCAAACCGGCGTTTTCCAAAAAAAAAACACACCAAAGAAACTCACACGGAAATTCTAATCATAGTGTGGCCGATGCTTTCGCGTTGTCCAATACCATGGAACACGGCTTTCCAAAAAGTTTCTTAACCTTGGCCAAGGGTGCACAAATTTTCCCACAAGGTCCTCCCTATCGTCATAGTTTGGACTGTCCCATTAAAGGTTCCATACCTACTTCGTACCACCACGGCATCCCCCACGGACATCACTAGGGGCCTCATAATCATAATAATATGGCCAATCATAAATGCCGGATCTCGAACACCCACCAACGAACGAGTCTTCTCCTGGGACTCCGTTGCAATCTCCTGCCTCCGGGGGGTACCGGGTGAGTACTAGTAGGGTGTGGTTCCAATTCCGCGCCCATTCACGGCTTGTGGCTGCGCGAGAGGTGCTAGGCAAAGGCGGCACGAGAACCGATCCTTATACGACCGAACCAGGCATCTTCAATAGCCAATCCACAAGTGGAAGGGCGTCCCAGAGATAGCCTCCCCACTGAGGACTACCTCGCCTGATCCCGCCAGAAACATCCCTCACTAGGGTTGCACTTATTATTTAATCACGCAATTTCACATTTACACACACCACCAAAACACACGCATTTTACACGAAAATCATGTGAGCAATATTAATTAAACACATGGTGAAAGTCCTAAGTAGTGAGCATATCAACAATTCATTAATTAAATTAATGATGTTGATTCCTCGGGTTAACAAGGATACAGGATATAATCAAGTCAAGGCAGGCAATCAAATATTGCATAGGACCATTCTAGCATTTAAATTCATTCAAATTCCATGCAATTTATTTATAAACAGCTCTAATTAGGATAATTTCATAAACATGGGATCAATATGATCAATGGGAGTTTAGACTTGCCTTCACCGAGCTCTTCTTCCTCTAAATCCTCGTAATCAGGATCTTCAGCCTCTTCGTCTTGATTATCTATCGAGTTAACAAAAGATAAATCTACCACTTACAAACAATTTAATAGAGCAATAAATCCGAGTAAAATCCAAATAAAACCAGATGGGAGTTGATTTTGGTGGCACTGGATAGATTAGGATTTTAGATGAATTTCGGCGCAAGTTTCGCCAAAATTGGAGTTAAGATGAAAAAGATATGGATTTTTGAAGTAAAAGAAAGGAAATTGATTAGGATTTGATTATCTTAATTAAGTACAACCATCATTCTAATTTTCCAGAGTGTAACAAGTGTTGCAAAATGGTTAGGAAAGAATATTGGATTTTTGGAAAGTTTTTGGGAATTTTTCTGATATTGGAAATGTGGTGAAAATAGGTTTCTGTGTTCAAAAGTTGGGTGCGCGTAGCAATTTCCAGTGCGTTTGTCATGCTGACAGGTGGGCCAAAGGAGCCTAGCGGGGTCGGCGTGCGACTGTTTTGTGAGCCAGGTCCACAGAACGGTGGACCGGGCTGCACAAAGCGACGGGTCCATGATGCACCGGGTCCGCCACACGTGCAGGACGACCCGGTCGTGTGGGTCCCGCTTGGCGACGTGGCGTGCCACGTTGGACAGGGCGACAGGGTCAAGGGCGGTGTCGGCGGCGAGGCGCGCACGGCGGCGCGGCTCTGGCGGCTCGCCGGCGACAAGCTGTGGTGGGCGAAAGGCGACGGGGACGGGCCAGATTGGATCTACGCGCGACGAGAGATCCTCCAAGGCGCGACGTCGTCGACGAAGGGAGTCCAAGGAGGTGGCGTGGGCTCGCCGGACCACGGCGGCGCGCCGGAGAAGAAGGGGAAAAGGTCGGGTGAGGGCGAAGGAGCTTGTGCGTGTGGGCGCGCGAGTGCGCGAGCTCTAGGGAAGTGCAAAACCGCATGCTGTCGTCGACGGGAGCCAGCAAGGAGAGGGCGCGGGCCTCGCCGGACTCCATGGCGGAGGCGGCACGCGAGGGGAAAAGTCGGGGAAGGGGTGCGCGCGGGGTTTGGCTCGTGTGCGCGCACGCGCGTGAGGCGCGCGAGGACGCGGCCCTACGGGCTCGGGGTGATCAAGACGAGGCCGGCGCGAGGGCTTCTACGGCGGCGATCTACCGGAGCTAGGGGAGATGGTACTTGCGCTACGAATCGAAGCAAAAGAACTAGAGCATTGGCAAGAAGAGAAAATGGGGGTGCTCACCGAGCTTGCAGGCGAGCACGGAAAGGAGTAGAGGGGCAACCAGCACCGGGGACGGCCAACGGCGGAGCTAGGGTTCCGTCGGGTTCGACCTGCAGGCCACAGCTGCACCAACGGAGAGTACCAACGTGACGAGCATGCAATGGAGGCATGAACTCGACGAAGAAAGGGGTGCGGGGCTTACCGAAGAGGAGGGGAAAGGTCGCCGGAGTTCCGCCGGAGTCGAGAGGGAGTGGGGGAAAAGTGCTGTGGGGAGCTCGGGAGTGGCGGAGGAGGGGAAATGGCATAAGAATCCGAAAGAGGAGGTCTGCCCCTTGATTTATAGGCCGCCAATGGCGGTTCGCCACAGTGTAAGGCGCCGGAAATATCTCGCTCGCCGACGAGATATTTCCGCCGAAGTAAATGCTCGATGGGATGCGCAAAGGCGGTTCGTGGCGAGGATTGACAGTGGTGACGCGCGGCCGGAGCTTGAGCAGTGGCTGCGACGCGACGGAGCGTGGGAAGGTGGAGCTGTGGCCGACGAAGAAGGCATGGAGCTCACCGGGTTTCCCGGTTCCTTGGCGCGCGTGAAAAGAAGACCAGCGAGAACGACGGAACAGGTCATGGGAGCAGGTGCGTTGCGCGCGAGCTTCACGTGCGATTCCTGGAGCTCGGACATGACGAGACGGGGAGGGGAGACCGGCCGGAATGGGCACTCGCGCTTATTGCGCCGGCGTCGCGAGGTAGATGACGCGGTGCGGCCCCGCGCGTCAGCGTCGCGACGGAAAAGAAAAAAAAAGGAGCGCGCATAGCTGGGCCGGCTCGGGCGCGGTTTGGGCCGGAAACTGGCCGGGGCGACGCGGTCCGAGCGGGAGAGGGAAAGGAGAGAAGATGGCGGCGCGACTGGGCCGAGCGGCTGCTGGGCCAGGCGCGGGAGAGGGAGAGAAAAGAAAAGAGGGCCGGGCCGACAAGAGAAAAGAGAGAAGGAGCGGCCCGATCAAGGAAAAAGGTTTGATATTAAGCTGGGGAAGGATTTTGAATAAATTTCAAATTCATTCAAAAGGAGAGATCGAAACCAACACTCAAACAAAAGGAGAAAAACACGAAAATGCACATGGTGACTTTTATGCATGGTTTAAAATTCAAAAACTTTTGGTTTCGCTACTAACTAAAGCTAACAAATTGCTTTTAATTGAAAAGTTTTAAAAAGTTCAAATTTTTAGTGATTTTTGACAACTAGCAAAAACACGGGTCGCTACATTTTTGTGAGAATTTATAGGACTTTTCTTCCGATTAACATGAAGGCCTCAAAACAGCCTCCAATTAGTAAATATAAGATAAGATAGTACACCACTAGGATTTCTTCAGTTGATGGCCTATTGCTTGCAACTTACGGGCTATTCGGAAAAAAAAAATTGCAGGCAGTAGCCATTACTGGCAACATTTATAATCAACGGTTTTATTCATTTAACCAAGGTACTGACAGAGAAGCGAAGATGTCTGCATGCATACAAGCAGAGGTCTACTATATCAGGTCAAGATACTCTGCCGTGAGAGGCTTGAAGATGCGACGCTTGTCAGATTCAAGCGCCGCTGCAAGCCGCGGCCACACGTATGCACTTATGATCCATGACCCGTCTCCTCCGGGCCGTGCCCCAACCGACAGGTAGGCGGAGCTCAGCCTGCCATAGTCACACATGGGCAGGGCGAGCGCGGCATGGCCGAAGCCGAAATCCGTGTCGAGCGGGAACGAAGCGAAGACAGTCTGGTTGAGCGTCGGCGCACCTAGCCCAAGGACGCCCGTCTCCATCATCCTCTCGGTCTTGTGCTCCTCCACCCAGTCGATGAGCTCCTGGATGTATTCGTCGTAGCTTATGGACGTGATGGCCTCTCGCAACATGCCCGCCACCTCCGCCAGCGTCTTGCGCCGGATCACCTCCACCGCCTCGTCCCCCAGGGCGTAGGTGGTGACGTTGCCTGCGTAGTTGTGCATCGCCTCGACGAGCTCAGGCGACGCGACCCGTCGCCGCCCGTCCACCATCCACCCCATGCAGCAGCGCTCCCCCGGCACCCGGGACGCGGCGACGACGTCGGCGAGGACCTTCGACAGGTACGCGGACACCGCCTGGACGCGCGACGAGCGACGGCGCTCGGTGCTCGCCGTCTCGCGCAGCCCGGCCGCCTCGACGTAGTAGAGGCGCTCGACGAAGCTGTCGTGCGCCGTCAGGACGTTGACCAGCCGGCTGTCGTCGTACGTCGCGAACATGGCGCCGAGTCTGGCGCCGTACGACGGCGGGTCGCGAGGGTGGAACGCCGAGCGGTCGCAGTTCGGGGTGGTTCCCTCGGTGACAGACCCCGTCCGCGCGAGCTCGGACCACGTCCTGATAAGCATGGTGACCCCGTTCCCGTCAGCTACCAGGTTGTTGGTCCCCCACACGACGGAGAAGCCGCCGCAGGAGAAGGAGAGCAGCCGCACCGACAGCGTCACGTCTGCGGGGAACGGCAGCATTATCTTCTTCAGGGACTCCTCCGCGAGGCTGTAGTCAAGACTTCCCAGGCTAACATCCACTTCTCCGATGATCAGATCGGCTCCTTGGTTGTGGCAGTGGAGCTCAGGGAGACCGGAGTCGGGGTTGGTTACGATGCCGCCGGCATTCGGGTAGAAGTGGTTCAGCAGGGACGGCAGGCCGTCCTCGAAGGCGGCGACCACAGAATCGAAGTCGCCAGCCTGTGGGAGCTTGGGGTAGAGGCACACTATGGAGGCTTACGTTATCAGGGTAGAGGTCCAGATTGCAAAAGGGAGCTACATGCGACTCGACGGATGGTTCGGAGGCCTTAACCAGCCGCCGGCTAACGATGCGGATGGGCAGATCGAAAGAGCTGTCAGCACCAGTGGGTGCCATTCTTACCATGTTAGCTAGGCCGACAGCAGCTTGGGTCCAATTTATAGGCATTACAAGACTTATGCTATGCTATTACTCAAGTACATCTTCGCCCATCGTTTCTTTTGCAGCCCTCCAATGTATAACTTTGTCTTTCTTTTTCTAGCTAGGTTGAAGAAATATTAGAAACCCAATGTATATTTTTTTACAATAAATAGTACGTGAAACACCATTTCAAATAAGAACTCTTCATGCTTTTGCTACATAGTCATTTGCCAATATATATTAAAACTGGTGTGACTTGGTACTGGTTTACATTAGTATACATGTGCAATGTTTGATCGATGTTTAAATCGAGTAAAATAAAGTTGGCACAGATCATTCTCGCATGGACTAACTATATTGGTAATCGCATGATATCCAAGAGCAATTGCATATATATATATCTGGCGAGAACTGAAAACTTGCACTACTTTGTACTAAGTAACGGCAGTTTGGGGTGCATCAGATTTTTGCACAAGAAATTTATTATAGGAAACAAGGCATTAGCATTGTGAAGCATTGGCGGCTCCAGATTCACCCAAAGTTTGAAGTACAGCATTACTCATGGCCGCATCCCAAGATACTCCCAAAACATGCGCGCTGCGGTTGTTCCTCCCTGTAACAATTATGCTTTTCGGATACAAAAGAGGTTACAACAAAAAATCTCTTTCTGCAGCGGTTGTTCGGGACAATTATGCTTTTTATAGCTACTAATTTGTGCCTTTTCACTAGTATAATTGAAGCCTTCAATAGCGGATGTTTTGAGCCTGCAGTGGCGGCCAGAGTGCTCGCCACTATGCATGCGCTACTGCTATGTGAGAAAGAGCAGTGACGGGCGGCCCGCCACTGCTAGCGGACAGAAAGCAAAAAAAAAAAAAGAAGATGGGCTGGGCCAAGCCCAACCCACTGCGCGGTCCTGCAGCCACGTCGTGTCAGCACCGGAACCCTAGCCATCATCGATCCGTGCCACCCCATCGACTCCTGCAACCGCGCCGCCTCGCCTCCCCCCCCCCCCCCCCCCCCCCCCCCCCCCCCCGCGGCGCCGCCCTCGCCTCCGCACCGCCTCGTGAACGCCGCCACCGCTGCTCTTCACCGCCTCCGCTACGCCACCTCCACATCCGCCCGGACCTCGAGTTCGTCGTGCGCGGGTGAGAACGGGAGGCGGCGCGCCAGCCGGCTGCCGCCTCCACCTCCAGGAGCTGCCGCCGTGCTACCACCTCCAGATCCGCTGCCCAGGAGCAAGCTCATGCTAGACTTGGTGCCTAGCGAGCTTGACAACTGGGAGGAGAGGCTCGTGGTGGAGAAGAGGAGGGGAGGCGGCAACGCGCGGTGGAGAAGAGAAGGGGAGGCGATGGCGCGGTGGAGAAGTGGAGGGGAAGTGGCAACGCACGGTGGAGAAGAGGAGGGAAGGAGGCGGGGAGGCAGCTGCGCGCGATGGAGAAGGAAAGGTGGCGGCGCTCTAGAGGTGGGGGGGATGGAGGCGGCACAGTGAAGTGTTGCGAGTGGACCGCTGGCTGTGGTTTAGCGTTTATATAGGAACTTGTGATTCGGGCCGAAATGGGCTGAAATTGGGCCTATCCCCCATTGTTGGTTAGATGATGTCCGCATGCCTGCCACTGCTAGGTTGTTTCTAGTGGCAGGCAAGGATGACGTCACCTTGTCCGTCACTGAGGGGCGCTCGGGGTTTTGTAGCTGCACTGACGTCTGTCCTTCCGCCACCATAACTTGCTACACTACTCGGCGCTAATCTTGTACTGATGGAAGCCATTGTGTCCGCCACTGTTATTTTACCCCTTCCATCACTAAAGGCTTCAATTGTACTAGTGTTTAGTGTTTAGACACTTTTTCACTTTTGGTGTCCAAAGACATTGTTCGGGACATTTTTTTTTTACCGTTGAGGCATTCTTTAAAGGTATTTTATAAAGCTCCAATGCACATATTTTTAGAAGTGCCGGTGAACGGACACAACAGTACATCACATAAATAAGCACAATTTTTATATTTTTAAGTTATTACAACAAGTCTCAATGATTTAAAACACGTGAGTACACAGCGGAAGTCTAAATATACATAAAACAACTACTACTCTCGACGATACAAAGGCCACACATCGAAGCCCTGCGATGTGGACCTGCTGAAGAACTCCACCAAGCAACAGCGGAAGCAAAACGATACCTGCACAAAAACATAGGGAGCCAAACCCTGAGTACTAATTACTCAGCAAGACTTACCCGTCAACGTGGCTAACTACAGCCGACTCCTAAAAATGCAAAGGCTACAAGGGGTAGGCTGACTCACTTGCATAAAAACGCACTAATTACTTGGTCCTTACTTTCAAATTTTATTTCCAATTAAGTACTTAACCAGTAAAACAGTGCACTTATCTCTAAAACGATATAAAGTAACAATACATCAGATACCAATAGTATACAATGAGATATAAAGATAATAGTAATAATCTAGCATCATCATCATCATCATCCATAATCACACTACGATGTGACTCAGTGAACAAGAGGGTGCTCATTTCCGAGAGCGGCGGCATCGATGTACATCCTGCAGGAGAAACCTGACCACACGTCACACACGCACAAAAGTCGTATGCGGCAACCTTTCGCGCTGGTCCCCCTAGAGCTAGGCCGGATCCAACTCCTCCCGAGAAAGGCCCTCCCGCACGGTCCCTGTCCCAGACGTACGCCCCGATTGGGAGGCATCCTTTCTCTCCCGAATACCATGATAGAAAGAGCAGGCTTCCACCGCATACTAGGGCAACACAGGCTACATCAGTTTACTAGGCCCATAAAACACTAGCATGTGATCAGTACGTTCGAGCTTGCTCAACAGGGCCAACAACGGACGGTCCTTAACCGACACAGACGGGGCTACCACCGTGAAGGCCCAGCCTTCTCCAACCATCCTACACAAACAATCCCCGTCCGGTCTGCGACAAACCTAAATTTTGCTAGTACAATCCAGAGTAATTCCTATCATGCGAGTGGGACCTACCACTCGTCTTCTACCGTCCGCTAGCCACTAAGCATAGCAAGTTCTAACGTTACCCTAAATCCAACTACTACAAAATAGGACACAAGGATCGGGAAGGGTAGTCCTAATGCAGTTCTAAGGTTTCACATCAACTCCTAATAAACCTAATGCACAATCAATTACTAGCCCCAATCAAGTGAGGAAAATAAAAACCTAAACAGGAAGGCATGCACCGGAGCTTGCCTGGCTCAAGGGCGGATTTAGTGTTCTCAACACTAGAGAAAGTCAGTGTCTTCTCCTGGGCTCCTCAGCATTCTGCTCCTCCAGCTGCCCCGGAATCACCTCGAGAGCTATATGTCATGACAAGGGAATGCAAGTTAGATGCAATGAAATGATGCAATTAAATTTAAATATACTTTCGTCTGAAGTATTTCCTTCATTGACTCCTGATTAAGTTAATTACTTAAATTAACTTGAGCAGGTTAATTAAATTAATCAATTTCAAAAATTGATTTGTGTCCAGTGGCATTTTTCTGGTGAAGAGCACCACTGAGAGTGATTTACAGTGAAGTTTGGCGATTTATTGTAATACGGATTATTTATAATAATTTAAACAATGCAGAACACGATTTAAATCATAAGAAAATAATTAAGCATTAACTGACAGTGGAAAAATGATCTATAAGTGTGTAATCAGATACTTTACTTGCATGCAAGAGTTTGTGATTTAAGGAGCATTAAAAGATTTATTAAGAATTAAACAATATCTGCACAAAAGTATTTTTACAGAAAACAGAGAGCGCATTTTGTGTGATTTGGCATTTTTTCTGGATAGATCCGAGTACAAGGAAGCCAATAAAATTGGTTTCGCATTTTTCTGAGTTGTATTTATTTTTGTATCGATTTTACAATTTCTGCGATTTTTGAGGAAATTAACGAATTCGGAAAAAGGATTAAAAACAGCCGGACCAATCAAATGCAAGCCACATAGAGGGCTACATAGCCTCTGCCGCAGCAGATCCGGCTCTGGATGAACCAGAGCTCCGGCGAGCTCCTTCATGGCCGATGGACCTCGCCGGTGACTCGCCGGGACCATGGCAAATGGGCACGAAAAATCCATAATAAAATACCATCACGGAGCAAAGCTCGATGCGCATCCATTTGTGGTGCTTGGGGTCGACGGAGATCACCGGAAAGCGGCCGGCGACGAGCTTGGCGGGCTGGCAAGGTTCGGCAAGGCCGTCCGTGCCGCACAAGGCATGAAAAATCGAGTAAAAATGCTCGAGAGCTTCACCTTGATTGGTAGAAGAGCGGCGTGGAGCTTGTAGACGACGAGGAGGCGCGGAAGTAGGAGTTCGTGGCGGAGGTGCTTGCGTTCTAGCATCAGACGACGGGGAAAAGACAAAATCCGGCGGCTCTGCTGCGGATGGAGGAAAAGGGTGAGGTCACGGGTGTGCGCAACGAGCCTTCCTACCTCTATACGCGAACAATCGAAGGATTACTCACCGTGGGAGGCGGAAACGGCGACGAGCTCGGGAAGGTTCAACCGCCGGCCATGGTGGCGGCAAGCTCGATTCCTCGGCTTGGGCTGTGGGAGAAGGAAGGAGGGAACCGGCACGAGCTTCACGCCATCCTCATGCAGCTTCTCAAGCAGTGGCTCGCACGGAAACACGCCGGAGTGACTGAGCGGTGAGGTGGAGCTCGAGCGGCGGCAATGGCGGCGTGGAAGCTAAGGTTTGGAGCGGCCGGGGCGAGGGAAATGAGAGAGGGAGAGTGGAGTGGGTTTCGGGCAGTTGTGCGCGGCCTCCGCGACTTGTCCGAGCTGGGGGAGCGGCGTGGGCGGCGGCCGCGCCGTACATCGGCGTCCACGCGGCGCGCAGGCTCCGGTGGAAAATGAGAGAGAGGCTGACGGGTGGGTCCAAGGGGAATCTATCTTTTTCTTGAATTAACCAAACCGTGATCTTTCCTAAAATTGTGCACATCATTTGAAGTAGCAAATGAGATCCAAAATTCGCAAAATTGGTACCGTTGGAAAGCTCATGAAAATTTCTACCATATGGCCAACATGCACATCTGGAATCCAAACGAATTTCAAATGGAGGCTGGTCCAATTTGGATACTTTCTAAGCTTTGGGGATTTTATTGGGGAATCAGATGACTTTCTAAAATCACCAAAAATTCTCCAAAATTCTTTCTTGAGCAGGGATATCCACTGGTATTTTTGGTTTATCAACTTGTTATTGAAAGTTTGAGTTCCTTCAGAAGCTTGGATTTGACAATTGTTTGGATATTTGAATTCGAATTTTGAACTTGGTTTCTTTTTGTGTTCTGTTCAGAGGGTGATGTGTGTGCTGGCTGGAGTCAGTGACACGGGGTGTCGCAATTTTAACAGGCACTTTGTACACACTTTCTATTTGACTTATAGAGGCACAATTAGAGTTGGCTAGTGGAAATGAAATAGGTACACCTTACGTGATTTATTAAGTTCAAGAACTAGTCGTGACAAAGTGTCACATTTTTACAATGTATTTCTAGAACAAAAAGTTTGAAGAGACATTACACGTAGTGGCATCTCAGACATCTATAAAAAATTGGTCTTAGACTAAGTAAAGACAATATAAATTTTCTCGGAAAGACAAAAATAATGTTCATAAAAGCCATTTGTATTGTAGCGTCAATAACATTTGTGATTATTAGGATGATGTGTGTTGATATTAAAATGGATATAGAACAAGTAAGGAGATTTTTTATTGGTTCTCGTTCACCACCATTTGGCCGTCTGGTTTTATCCTTCACTTCACAAAATGTATATTTGTAAATTAATTTATATGTCTTTATTGGTCAGTAAATATTATTCAATAAAATGGTCTCATCCACTTTTATTTTTAGTTATACATGTGGACAATTTTTTTAGATAATGAGAAAATTTGAGTCCCGGCCTTGACCCCCCTCCCCCCATTATGGGGCTACAGTCCCTGTCATCACACCTGTTAGGTGGATTAAACTGAGATGATCGTATTGCATACACGGGTGAGTACATTTATAGGGGAACCAGCACAACAGGAGGTGCGGCAAGCCCGGTTACAACCCGTGCATGGGCACGCAGCCCAGAGCCAATTAAGCCTACTAGTCTATCTGTCTAACACGCCTCGCAGCCAGAGCATCCGAGGCTAGCCACGAGGGAGGACGTTCAGACTGGAATGAAACTCAGTGAAGACAGAAGTTGGTAGCCCTTTTGTGAAAATGTCCGCATACTGAGAGGAGGTAGGCACGTGAAGAACTCGAACGGCACCAGCAGAGACCTAGCTTGTCACGGACAAAGTGAAGATCAATCTCGATGTGCTTAGTGCGCTGATGCTGCACCGGATTCGTCGAGAGATACACTGCACTAACATTGTCACAATAAACAAGGGTGGCTCGCCGAATAGGACAGTGGAGTTCTTCAAGTAACTGTCGCAACCAGACCGTCTCAGCAACTGCATTAGCAACACCACGATACTCGGCCTCAACACTGGAGCGAGAAACTGTATACTGCCGTTTGGAAGACCAAGAAATAAGATTGTCCCCAAGAAACACACCATAGCCAGAAGTCGAGCGACGAGTGTCAGGACAACCAGCCCAATCAGGATCAGAATAAGCAACCAGATTATCGATAGAGGAACGGTGCAGTTGTAGGCCATAGTCAAGTATGCCGCGAACATACAGAAGAATGCGCTTGACCAACACAAGGTGAGGTTCTCGAGGATCATGCATGTATAAGCAGACTTGCTGAACAGCATAAGCAATATCTGGCCTGGTGAAGGTGAGATACTGCAGAGCACCAGCAAGACCGCGATAGTGTGTTGCATCAGAAACTGGGGTGCCATCAGACGAGAGCTTGGCGCAGGAGTCAACAGGAGTAGAGCATGGCTTACAATCAAACATGCCAGCATGCTCCAGAATATCAATCATATACTGCCGCTGAGAGAGGAACAATCCACCATGGCACCGAGTCATAGAAACCCCCAGAAAATGATGAAGAGAACCGAGATCCTTCATAGAAAATTCTGCAGTAAGAGGATCAATAATCCGGCGAAGCAAGTGCGCTGAAGATGCTGTAAGGACAATATCATCGACGTACAGTAGAAGATATGCAGTGTCTGAACCATGTCGGAATATAAAAAGCGAGGTATCTGAACGAGCACCAACAAATCCAAGAGATAAAATATTCGAAGCAAAATGGCTATACCAGGCACGAGGAGCTTGCTTCAAACCATATAGAGCTTTATTCAGGCGACAAACATGATCCGGACGTGCAGAATCAACAAAACCAGACGGCTGCTCATAATATACGGTTTCTGTCAGAGTACCATGCAAGAAGGCATTCTTCACATCAAGCTGATGAACCGGCCAATCATGAGAGAGAGCAACAGACAGCACAGTGCGAATAGTAGCAGGCTTCACCACAGGGCTACAGGTCTCAACAAAATCAATACCCGGCTGCTGTGTAAATCCGCGAAGTACCCAACGGGCCTTGTAACGAGCAAGAGAACCGTCAGAGTCAAACTTGTGGCGATACACCCATTTACCTGTCACGACATTAGCACTGGAAGGACGAGGTACAAGGTCCCAAGTATTATTGGTTTGAAGAGCAGTGTATTCATCAATCATCGCATCTCGCCAATTGGGGTCTGCAAGAGCACCACGGTACATCTTAGGCAACAGCGAGAGAGTGGCTGCATGGAGATTCAGATGATCAACAGGGAGCCGAAAACCTGTCTTTCCTCTGGTGCGCATGGTATGAGCATTGTCCACTGGAACAATTTCCACAGCAGTAGCTGGAAGACGGCGCGAAGGGACCGGAGCAGCAGCAGCAGGACTGCACGGTGCGACGGACGATGCGCCAGCTGTGGGCGCACCCGCGGGACTCCGCGCGGGGGACAGCTGCAGCACACCGGCTGGTACCAGGCGGAGGGGACCGGCAGGCTACAGCATCTGGGCAGCGGGCCCCGCGCTGGTCTGGGTGGAGCAGGAGGCCCGGTTCGGTGAACCAAAGCCTGGGGGCGGGCCGAGCGTGCTGGCAACAGCCTGCGGTGCACGACCAGCAGGGGCAGCAGGGCTTGACACGCCTGGGTCCTGGCCGGCAACAACCTGTGGCAGGGAGCCAGCAGGGGCGGCAGCAGGGAATCCACTGGCAGCAGCCTGTGGCAAGGCGCCAACAGGGGCAGCGGGTCCTGTGCGACGGGTGCTTGCCAAAACAAGGAGTTCCAACTGGACTAGGAACAAAATCAAGATCAGATAAAAAATCCAGATTAGTGGAATGGAGCGGTGCAGGAAGCTCGGCGAAGGGGAAGGAAGGTTCATCAAAGTGACATGCCGGGAAATGATGATGCGATTAGAGGCAAGGTAAGACAACGGTAGCCTTTGTGTTCAGACGGGTAACCCAGGAAAACACAAAGAGAGCACCGAGGAGCGAGTTTGTGTGGGGCGGTAGCTGTGAGATTGGGATAGCACTTACAACCAAAGACACGTAAGTGAGCATAAGTTGGATGAACACCATATAGAGCAAAGTGGGGTGTAGAAAAATTAAGTGTCTTGGTAGGAAGGCGATTAAGTACATAAGTGGCAGTATGAAGTGCTTCTACCCAATAAGTAGCAGGAAGGCTAGCTTGGAACATGAGCGAGCGCATGACATCGTTGGTGGTGCGGATAATGCGTTCAGCTTTGCCATTCTGAGGTGAAGTGTACGGGCAGGACATACGTAAGGTGGCGCCATGGGTAAGCAAGAAGGAGCGCACTGACACATTGTCAATTTCACGACCGTTGTCACACTGGGCGCTCTTAATGGTGGTGCTAAACTGCGTGGCAACAAAGGCGAAAAAGTGAGAAAGCATGGCAAACGTGTCGGACTTGAGGCGCAAGGGGAAAGTCCAAAGAAAATGTGTGCAATCATCAAAAATAACAAGATAATACTTGTAGCCTGACACGCTAGCAATGGGTGACGTCCACAAATCACAATGTATTAACTCAAAAGGTTTGCTAGCACGAGTAGAGGACCAAGGAAAAGGCAAGCGCACATGGCGCCCAAGCTGACACGCATGACATAAAGTATTCGACTCACTTTTATTACATGGAAGATCCGAAGATGTTGCTAAACGAGATAATGACTCATGACCAAGATGACCGAGACGCCGATGCCAAAGAGTGGAGGATGTGGTGGCCAACAAAGCACGGGGTTGGAGCACTACAGGATGAATGGAGTAGAGCTGCCCGGAGCTATTGCACTTGACGATCACGTTCTTCGTTCTGAGGTCCTTCACAGAAAGGCCATAAGGATCAAACTCAACAGAACACTGATTATCAGTAGTGAATTGACGAACATAAATAAGATTTTTAATGATATCAGGGAAACAAGAACGTTGTGCAAAAATAAAGGCCCCCGTGCAGAGGGAAGAGTAGCATAGCCAATGGAAGTAACGGGCAGAAGGGAGCCATTGCCGACAACAATGTTGGTGGGAGTAGAGAGAGAAGGGGGTTGGGAAGAGACGAGAATACCAGGGTGAGATGCCATGTGGGAAGAAGCACCCGAGCCCATAACCCAGTCCATGCCTGGAGGAGGAGTCAGCGTCATCGTCTGGAATGCCTGTGCCAGGGCATTAGGATCCCATGTAGTGTTTGCTGGAGATGGCGCCGTGTACAGCGATGGCACAGGAAGCAGCGCCGGCGTCTGGAGGCCGAACATGCTGTATGGGCTGGCACCATACAGTGGCATGGGCAGCCCAGCCAGCGGCGTCGGTCCGACAGGGGCGAACTAGCCGGGAGCAGGCGGCCCACCCGCGTGGCCAGTAGTAGCAGCAGCGTAGGCCTGAGCTTGAGGAGGACGGGCCGGCCCAGTTGGTGCAGAAGGCGGGCGCGCGCCAAGTAGGCCTCCAACACAGCGCGGATCCGACACCGTAGGCCCGACAGTGAAGGTGCCTGTCCAAGGATCGAAAGCAGGCCGCCAGGTGGGAGGCCCAGAGCCAGGCGCGCCCCCGGGCTGGTAGCGTTGTCGACGACGATTCCTATTGCTGCCATTGCAGCCGTAGCGGCCGCCGTTGCTGCTGGTGTTGGTGTTCTGGGCGGGTGGCGGAGCTCCATAGCCGTGGCCGTGGTGCGCCGCCGAGGGACGAGACGGCCCGGAGACGACGAAGGCCGAGGATGGAGGTGTTGGCGAGGACTTGGCCGGCTGTGTCATCTCCTCAACTTCCAGATCAGCGTGCAGGTCAGCGAAACAAGGAAAAGGACGCTGGCGCTTCGCGATGGATGCCAGGGTCGCAAACTTTTCATTGAGGCCCCGAAGGACGTTCGAGACAAGCGTGCGATCGGGAACCTTCTCGCCGAGATCGCCAAGGGCATCCGCCATGCTCTTCATCTTGCGGCAGTAATCTGCAACAGGTAAGTCACCTTGAACGAATGTGCGGAGCTCGGCGTCGAGGAGGAGTGCGCGGTTTCCTTGTTGCCGATGAATTGCTGTTCTAGGGCAAGCCACACTTCACGGGAAGTCGGCTATGCCGTGTGGACCAGTTCATGGAGCTCCGGCGAGATGGTGCCAAAGAGCCACGACTTGACAGTGAAGTCCATCCGCCTCCAGTGCGGGTCTTGGGAGAAATCTTCGTCGGAAAGCATGAGATCGGAGAGATCGTACTTCTCGACGGTGTTGAGAAAGAGGCTGCGCCAGTGAGAGTAGTGTGGGGAGGTGTAGTCGAGCTGCAGGGGCACCATCGCCTTGATGTTCGGCACCGCAACTGCCTGCGCATGGAGTGTAGCGCGGTGTGCGGCGATCTGCTCCGCCTCGGCCTTGCGCTGCTCTTCTTCGTCGGCAAGACGTTTGGCCTCGGTGGTGCAGCGCTCGTCCTCAGCCCGTTTGGCCTCGGCAGCGGCGAGCTCTGCTGGCGTGGGGCACATCGGGGAAGGGGAGGTGGGAAACGCAACAGCGTGAGGCTGGAAGCGTTAAGGGAGGAAGGGCCTGCGCGGCACGACGAGGGAGGTCGGCGGCAGCAGGAGGGAGAAGGCACGCAGCGGCTAGGGTTTTGCCTGCGGCGGCGGCTAGGTTAGGAGGATGCGGAAGCGAGGTCCTAGGGTTGAACCTACTGATACCATGTTAGATAGATTAAACTGAGATGATCGTATTGCATACACAGGTGAGTACATTTATAGGGGAACCAGCACAACAGGACGTGCAGCAAGCCCGGTTACAATACGTGCATGGGCACGCAGCCCAGAGCCAATTAAGCCTACTAATCTATCTGTCTAACAACACCCATTGAGTTTATAGACAACTAAAAAGAGACATCAACATAATTTTTATGGAAATTTATTAACCAGCAATCCTATTGCTAAATCTTCACCCATGATTTGCACGCTAAGAGCAAAGAGCCTCATAACCGTAGTCTCCAACATAAGGCATGCCTTCGTCGTGAAGTTGGTGTCCTCTCCCACTTTTGAAGTTGCGATCGACCACGTCCACAACCAGTGTGTCCCCCCTGAACAAGCTGCATATACGTTTGCATCCAAGATCTATCAAATCAATATCATTTTTGCTTAACAAAAGAGCCCAACGGACACTTCACATAACCACTTAAGTTTTCGGTTTAGAATTAAGCTGAAGTAGCATCATGAACACATGATCAATACTAGTCGGTGGGTTTAAATCAAAAGTAAATTATACCACTTTCAAAATAAGTCTAGCAAAGTGGCAATCAAAGAAAAGGTGTTGGATAGTTTCATCATGTGAATAAAAAACACATTTTTACCACCATTCTAATTATGCCTAACAAGTTTGTCTTTAATTAGAACTACACCTCTATGCAAGTACCATGTAAACATTTTTATTTTGAAAGGTGTTTTGTCTTTCCACATTATCAAATAGGAAGAAGTTCATTTTACTACCCTCAAGCATCCATGTTGTTCATTAACCCCTTAAACTGATTTTTAGTCTGATTTACTCCCCCATACTACCTAGATTATTCGGGAGGTAGGGGGGCAGAGAAACTCAGCGCTGCCCCCCAAACTAACTTCGGAGTTACCCGCGCCTCATTATAACCTTCATTGAACTCTCCTATCTCGATTTATATAACCCCCTAATGAAATTTTTCTTTTTTGTTTCTCTTTGTATGGGTTATATTTGAATCTCAAATTTTGTAGAATCGTAGATAGCATCATACTCTGTGTAAAAAAATGTTCCATACTTTTTTTAAAATATTTTCTTGCATTATTCTATCTCACCGATCGAATTTGTATTGCACACTTTCCATGTACAAAAAAGTTTTAAAAAATTCTTTAAACATTTTTCTAACATAAGGTATGTTTTAACCTATAATCTCGTATAAAAACTTACACTCAAACATGATGTGTACCTAGAGATAAAAAAAGAAAAAACTATAAGGCAATGAATTGAACCAATCTAAATAGCTTGAGAGAGTAAAATAGACCAAAAATCAGTTTAGACAGTTAAGTAAACTACATAGATATTTAAGGGTAGTAAAATGGACTTCTTCCTTATCAAATTTAGCTATACAGTGGACGAAGCCCTCAAAACCCTCCACACGTACATGTGTCCTCTATGTGGGAGCACGGTAATCAGTCAGCCGCGGAGCTCCCTGCGTCCTAAATGTGTCGTGCCCATGTACCATGAACCTCTGTATCCGATTCAGTGCCAACTGACTTTCTGAGCCACCGAGACGATGCTGGTGCAACGGGAAAGTGTCCACCGCTGTCAGGTCACGAGAGCAGGAATGCGTGGATCTTGGTTGTTGGGACTTGGGACCATCGCTGTATGGCAAACATGAGAAAATTTGACTATTACTATATTTTTGAAAATACGTCGTAGTTAGTAGCATTGTTGTTTGAATTTAAGCCCCACATGTTGCTTGTTGGTACGACATGAGACGTGGTACGAAATACGTCCGAATTAAATGCCCCAGTATTCTGCATCCATGCATTTTATTACTTGCATGTCTGGATGCCATAGCTAGAGGACACGCTGGCAACCTTGATGAAATTTAGCTTTTTTTTAGTGGAGTGGCTAGTCCCTAAAATTGTCCCGCTATGTCACTTGAGTTCCCGTACTTTCAAAATGCAGACTAATAGTCCTTAAACTTGTCAAGTTGTGTCACATTGGTCCATCTGATGTGAATCGGGAGGGCTTGTTGTCTATCTTTCGATGAGAGCAGCGATAACTTGATTTGTGGATGGAGACGACGTTCACGGCCTGACTACAACCGTCTAAGGACGCTGCGCCTAAGCAACCAATACACCACCTTCAATGGTCGCCGCAATCTTATGGGAGCGCGGCTACCGACCCCGAGAGCACTCGTCCTACAAACAACCGAAGAACTAGCAAGAACAAGTAAACAAGCACTAATGCGAGATGTAAATCATGTAATTGAAGGTCCCAAACAACTGAAATCAACTATGGTGGGATTTCTAATACAAGAAGTCGGGCAGTTTATCCAACATGCGCACGTAGAATGAAGTAGCAATGGCTAACTTTCGACTAAACAAAACTCAAACTGTTCTTTGCGGCGGCTAAGAGGTGTAAGGACGTGGAAGGACAACCAAAGGGGTGCTGGGGTCGTGCTCGAATCCTAGGGCGCACCCCTAATTGGCCACAACTTTACACGGCCCATCGAATAAAAACTGGACAGAAAAAAGTGCCTATAGTAAATCGACTATTGCGGGCTACTCCGGATAGATACAGACATGAGGCCAGATCCGTTGGTAAGAATACTTGATAAGCTTTGCACAAAGTCTAAAATCGTCCCAATCGAAGTCCGTATGAAGTTGTGGCGATCTTTCAATTTCAGTTTGTGTTTGAGCTGTTCGATCGGACCATGCGACTATGGGGGCAGCTGAGGATGACGTGTTGTGCCGTGCAAAGACTGGAGATCGTATTGCGTGAGTCTATGTAGATAGTCGCTCTTTTTCACTTTATATACCAGCGTCAACACAACAGAAAACTCTGTTTTTCCGAAGCACAAAACCACTGTTTTCCATTTCATGTTTGTTCCACAAAAGCTTATCACGTATGGACGCGCTTCATATATAGCATGCTACTTATATGTACACGTGAGTAGTCACTATGTCACTTTACACTACCACAGAACGGAATTTTCATGTGAGATAGAAACTCTCACAAAAATAGAAAAAACCGTCACAAAAATAATCCGCGTAGGTCAACCGTCACGGAAAAACACTCACGAAAATGGCGCCACAGCAATTACATTTTTGTGACAGTTGACTCACAGGGGAAAATTTTCATGAGGGCTTACCCATCACGAAAAATAAATTCTTGCCAGTTTTATAAACAGAATTTCCTGACAGCCAGCCCACGGGGTAAAGGATTTTCGTGACGGTGAGAAGCAGCCGGGAAAATAGGATAGCCCCTAGGAAAATTGGTTGTTCAGCAACCAAATATGCCCTATATTATATTCATCATTGGTTAGTTAAACTTCGCTCATGCATCTTCATCACTGGTTAACGAGAACAAAGATCCCAATTTTTATTTCTAGTTCATAAGCCGGAACCAAATCATTGTAGATTCTCATTATCATAAGAATCTGAAGCATACAATATTCACACATTTACAGATTTAATTGCTACAAAATGTACATCCCAGATACAGGCTATCAGGGGCTAAAATTCAGAAGTGCCTTACTAACAGCTGAAATATAGAGAGCTAATGTACACACCAAAAGAAGAGTAGATCAAAAATACTTTCAACCAGTGCGCGCTCGCCGAGATTCCCCGCAGAAGCCAGCACTCGCCGAGGCCGAGATTGTCCCCGTGGAAGCCCGCGC
This sequence comes from Eragrostis nindensis, assembly GCA_012490785.1. Lineage (NCBI taxonomy): Eukaryota > Viridiplantae > Streptophyta > Magnoliopsida > Poales > Poaceae > Eragrostis > Eragrostis nindensis. The sequence goes on along the minus strand of JAAXCT010000119.1, from coordinate 860,337 downwards.
CCACCGTGGTCGAGGTCTCCCACGACCATCAAAGCCCCCCATGGCCAAGGTCGCAAAGCCCACAGCGCTGTGGCCCACGTTGTACTCAGTCGCACCGCCGTGGTCAAGTTCACCAAGCCCGCGCCGCCATGGTCGACGCCGCGCTCGGCCACACCTGGCAGCGCTCGTCGAAGGCCGCGCTCGGCGGCCGCCCATTGAGGCCGTTTTGCCCCTGGTTCAGAGGAGAGAGCGAGGGAGAGATTGGGGACCGAGGGAGATTGGGGTGTCCGGCCATGGACCGTAGAGAGGATAAGCTTGACTTGAGGGAGTTTTTTTTTTTTGAGCTGTTGACTTAAGAGAGTTGAGGATAAGACTCTCCGCGCTGGGGAACGGTAAAACTCACTTCAGTAACGTTTAGCGTAACGAGTCGCCGCACCGGTGTCTGCAACCATCACGGTAAAAGAGCGGAGGGTGTCGGTTTACTCTATTCTCAGAGGGCACCGCGGAGCTACGCAAAAGGCCTCGGCCCCGCGCCCGGGCCCACCTCGCGCCCTCCCCGTGCCTCCGCCTGGAACGGGAACCAGAGACGCACTCGGGCCGCCGCCGCCCAGGCCACCGCCCCGCGCTCCGCCCGTCCCCCCGCCTCCGGCCATCCCCCGCGCCGCGGTCGCCCGGGCCGCCGCTCCGCGCTCCCGCCCCCCCCGCCGGCCGCCCCCCGCCTCCCCCCCTCCGCCCCGCCCGCCGCGCCGCGGTCGCCCGGGGAGCCGCACCGCGCTCCGCCCGTCCGCCCGCCTCCGCCCAACCCGCCGCGGCGCGGTCGCCCGTGTTCCCCGCCCGCCGCGCGCGCTCGCCCCGTCTTCCAGAACCGGCATCCTCGCTCGATCTGCTCGAGGGAGGAGCGGATCCGCGTCGGGAGCGCCCGCCTCCGCCTGATTCAAGCCGCGTCGGCATCCTCGCTCTCCTCCGCCGCCGCGACGGGCCGGGGCCGACGCTCACCATCGTGCTGCAGCAGCGCAAGGTCACGTCGTATCCCCGATGCGTTCGCCGTTGATCTGCGGCGCCCACTAGGCAGGTCGTCACGCGCGGAGGGCCCGTCGCCCTGGTGGTGATCCCGCGCCGTCACCCCAAGCCGTCGCCGCGTCGGCATCCTGGAGAAGGCGCCCGGCACCAGCCGTGGGCGGAAGCGGCGGCGGCCACTTCAGCGGATCAACGGCCACATCCGAGGAGAGCTCCACCGCACGGTCGACCACGCGCTCCGGCCGGCATCCGGCCCAACTGGGGTATGTCCACCATGCTTCACGTTGTTTCCTTTGCCTCCTGCCCTGCAACTTTGTGTTGTTGATCGATCTTTGTCGCTCTGAACTCTGCTGTCTGGAGTTGTATGTATGTCTGACGAAATACACCTCGTACGCGGGATGCAGGCGATTGTTTTAGCATGTGCGCGTGATGCTACTTTGGGTCACTTGCTAAATGGTTTTGTCAGTCAAATGATCGCCGAACCATGTTGACAAGGATGGTATTCGTGCATTTGTTTGTTTGTTTGTTTATCAGGGTACTGCACATATTGGTTTGTTTCGTGAACCGGAAAGGAGAAGCAAGAGGCATGATCTGTTTGAGTGGTCAAATAAATTTGTTCTGAAAATTTGTATAGCTTGATTTTTATTTTTATTTGAGTGGTCAAAGGAGAAGCAAGAGGCATGATCTGTTTGAATGATCTGTTTGAGTGGTCAAATATATTTGAGGCGCTAGTATTTTGGATGGCAATGGGAATTTTTATTTTTATTTTTGAAATCTTGCAAGTTCCCATTGGTGTTGTGGCTGGATGGATATATCATATATGATATATCAACCCCCTTTTTGGCTCAATTTTATGTATTTGTAGTGGGCTCTCATTATAGGCATGTTTGGGCTGCAGCTGCTTGCGCTAGAAACCTGTAAAATGGTCGTAAATAAACGACATTGCAGATATGAGGCGTTTTAAACCTATGATGTAATTATTACAAAAAAGCAAACTTTAATGTGACCAGATTCTGCAAGTCATGAAAAATAGAACATGTAATGTTTTACTGTCAACTGCCTAGCATATTATCAACTGCAGTTCATTTCCTTGGTTACTAGCTACAATAAGTTACTACCTACTGTTATCATTTCCTTGGTTCAGATGTCATATATGGTTGACAGTTCATTTTGGTCTCTGATTTCAGGATGGATCCTAACCAGTCCAATGATGGATCACAGGGAGGTTTTCCTGGTGGCAACATTCCTCCCTACCAGGCTGGCTGGAACCCATACATGTATGGGTACCAAGGTCCTCCATCCTGGTTCCCCCAAGGATTTTCGCAGTTTCCACCCAATGTGTCGATGACGCATCCAAGTCAAACTGGTCCACAAGTGATTGAACCGACTGATGTAAACCTTCGTGTGCAAAACGATGAGGAAGAAGTGGAGGAAATTCCCGGCTCTTCGGCGCCTAAAGGAAAAGGAAAGAGGACCAATTTAGGCAATTTCAACCCAGATGAAGATGTCAACCCTGTCAAGTCATGGCTTGAAATAAGCCTGGACCCAATTACAAGTAATGCACAAAAAAAAGATGGCTACTGGTTAAAGATTTTGCAACGATACAACCTGAGGAGGGGATCATACCCAGGCAGGTCTTTGAGATCTCTACAGAGCCGTTGGGACATTATCAAGGCTGAAGTGGGGAAGTTTGCATCTGTCTATGCTGATATCATTCGAGAGAATCCTAGCGGGATGTCGGATGCCGATAAGGTTTGTGGTTGTTGACCCTTTTTAATTCCATGCATTTTGTACACATGTTAACTTTACTTGCTCAGACCACACATGTTACCTTTAGTAGGTCAGACCACTCATTTTCCCTTTAGTACCTCAGACCACACATGTTACCTTTATTGTCAATTTAACAACACTAATTTGCTGCTGCAGACCACTCATGCAGCAACTATCTTTGCTGGTATTCACAAACACTCCTTTCCTTACATGCATTGTTGGGAGATCATGAAGGACGAGCCCAAATGGCAGGATCCGAAGTCTAGAGCATTTGCAAATTCAGCAAGAGGTGATGGTTTTGGAGAGGATAGGAGCAACCTTGGAGATGACAACTGTGTCCGAACTGAATCAGGGGAGAAGAGGCCTATGGGCAGGGATAGAGCTAAAGCAATGAAGAAGAAAGCAAATTCTGATGCGGGTTCAGCATCATCTTCGGAGTATGCTGAGAGGATGCAAGAAATATCCTTGCAAAAGATGTCTATCCTGCAAGAAGAGTCTGTGAAGAAAAATGATCGTTTCCAGCAGCTAGCATGTATAGATGAGAAGCGGTATGATGAAATGCGAAGCCACAATCAAGCATTGTTTTTGCTTGAGCAAGAGAAGGTTCGGATCATGTGTGAGAAGCATGACAGGGAGCTGGCAGATGCAGAGAAGCAAGAGGAAGAAAGGATCCTTGCAGTTGATCTTGACGCTGTCACACCAGCACAACGAGTGTATTATGAAGCTCGACAGGAAGAAATTATTGAAAAGATTGCAGCTAGGCGCAGGAAGAGGCAAGGCGACTGAAACCTATGCTTGCAGCCAATGTAGTGTATTGATTGTAACCTTGTGTAGTTAGGACTATTATTTGTCGAGTGTGTATTTCGGACATTCTTTGTTGAGCGTGCATTTCGGACATTATTTGTTGAGTGTGCATTTCGGACATTCTTTGTATTTCGGACATTATTTGTACCTCAGACATTATTTGTGTATTTGCTGATATGATAATGTAGTACTGGAACTCATTGTACTCTCTTTCTGATTGCTCTCTGCTCTTATTACTCTCTGGTTGTTGTGAACTAATTCTGGGAGTGCATGTGGATTATTACATGAATGAGTAGCTTTTTTTTTGGACGACTGATGACTTGCTGAAGTTGCTAACTTTTAATTCCATAGCTCACTCTGATGAACGACTAATTGGGTGCATGTGCTGAACCGAGTCTATTTTAATAACTAAAGAACGACATAATATTATCAGTCTCAATAATTATTACATGACCACATAGTAGTACAAGTCTTAAATGATTATTACATGACCACATAATAGTATCAGTCTCAATAAGTATTACATGACAATTATTATATTACTACTGACTCATCTAATGATGGGGAAGAGACCCCCGCCTCATCCAGTGGTGCTCGATGAGATCATTTTGTAACTGAAAGTGCGTGTTTCGGTCATGAAGCCTATGGTGTGCTGCAACAAATGCCTCCCTGTCTGGATTGTTGTTATATGGAACAGCGAGATCTCCGATGCGATCGAAATCAGTATTATGGGCACGGTCTCCTTCATCCTCCACTATCATGTTATGCAAAATAATGGAAGTCATCATTATATCGTTAATTTGGCTACGGTCCCAACCATACGCGGGTCCTCGGATCACAGCAAACCGTGTTTGCAGGACACCAAATGCACACTCTATATCCTTGCGTGCACTTTCCTGTTGACTGGCAAAGTATTTTGTCTTCTCCTCTATGGGGTAACGAATAGTCTTAACAAAGCCTGCCCACTCAGGGTAAATTCCATCGGCAAGATAGTACCCCATGTTATAGGTCCTTCCATTCACTGCAAACTCCACAGGTGTTGAACGACCCCTGAGGTAAGCCGAGAATACAGGGGATCTATGAAGAACGTTAATGTCGTTGTTACTTCCAGGCATGCCAAAGTATGCATGCCATATCCAAAGATCATGCGATGCAACCGCCTCTAAGATCATAGACGGATGCTTTCACCTCCCCGTGAACTGACCCTTCCATGCTGTCGGGCAATTCCTCCACTCCCAGTGCATGCAATCAATGCTACCTAGCATCCCCGGGAACCCATGATTCTCACCCTCTTGAAGAAGCCTAGCTACATCGGTAGCGTTGGGTGGCCGAAGGTAATTGTCACCAAAAACATCAATGACAGCCTGACAGAAATGGCGCAAAGCTTTTCGAGCAGTTGACTCACCAATACGCACATACTCGTCAACAGCATCCGCCGGCAAACCATAAGCGAGAATGCGTATAGCCGCGACACACTTCTGAAGAGCCGATAGTCCTTCCTTCCCTGTGGCATCACACTTCTTTTTGAAGTAGCTATCTTGATTTTTAACAGCCTCTTTTATGTGCTTGAATAAATGTCGACGCATCCGAAACCTGCAACAACACATCTGCTATGAGATAGTAGAGACATATAATGATCGATATTCGAAATATGCCAAACTTTACCTTCTACGAAACTGCTTATCATTAAAAACAGGATTTGGAACAAAGTAGTCGGATTTTATTCGCCTATGGCCAGAAGGAAGGTCCCTTGGCCGGATAACCTTTGGTGGAGCATCAGATCGACGATGCGGCCGAGAGCTCTCTGCTTCCAGCAGGTGGTTGTATGTCGCGGCCTCCGCATCATCATCATCAACCAAGAAATGAGTGTCGTCGTCGTCTTCCTCCTCCATCATCCAGTACCTTCGCAACGAGCTCGGGTAGCCATCCATTGCGTCGGTCTCTCTTGAGAGTATGGTTGGCTACTTCATCTCCTGAGCAGTGAGCAAGGGTGACAGGGCACTGGCAGCTTTGTGCAAGCTACCAAGCTGTGCCAAAGACTCACGGGAGGGCCTTTTGCAAATGATGGTGCATGTGAAGAATCTTTGCAAAAGCAAGACACGACATGCACACAGCACACATCCACTGACTGCGGCAACTTTTTCTTTTTTTCCTTTAATTATATATTACTACTAAGAATTATTAATTAATTAAAATCTTGTATTACTAATTATTTCAGATTCCATAATTTAAGAATCATCATTCCTAATGTTTGTGTTAAGAAGAAATGTGTTTGTTAAAATGAGATGGTAGTTAGAGATGGTTGAATAAAATATGTGGTAGTTGGGATAGAGGAATAAGGAACGATGGGTGCGGGAGAAATTGATATAGAGGAGAGAATCTTGATGACCAGGACAGAATATTCCTTTCAGAGGAAACATATAGAGGAATAGCAGTGCAGAGAGCCTAAGGCTGGGTGGGAGATTTATCTGGTGGCCGAAACTGTTTCTTCGCATCCCGCCCAAATGATTCGAAAATCACGCCCGCGTGCTGCTGGGTTCCCTTTCCGTGGCGGTGGACTGCCAGGAAAATGCGGTGGCCACCAAGGAAAAAGACGATTTTCGTAAGGGTCTGAGGAGTTCGCCAAGAAAACTAATTATCGTGACGGTTTTGGAAACACTCGCTTAAATGGTAATTATCGTGTCAGTTCATCATTCCTAATAGGTCACCCTTTGGAAAAATCAGTTTTCTGGTAGTGTTAGTATATTAAAACGCTCAAGACGGTGATTCTTGCTTCAAAACTAAAGGGCTAAAGCACTCCAGCTTCCAAAGGATTTGAATATATGTGGTCCATTAGAGAAGGATTTGAGAGGAGGATTCCCCAAATACCTAAAATAGAGATGATCATAAAAAATGAAATATTTTATAGGATCCATTTCAGAAACATGAAATGTCAGAGAATACCCGACAACTATATTCAGATGTAATAGTTACTATATGGACCTATGCCAGTGCTCCAGGCACTAGCTTTCTTTTTTAGACAAAAGGACGTTGTTCCAACTAATATTGTAACCCAGCAGTCACCACACAGCGAGCAGAGCATGCATTCTCCTGCATCTCTTTCCTTCTTTTACAACGAAGAAGAATTCGAAGAAAACCAATATGACGTATTGTGCCGGCATACTGCTTTGGAGTGTGCGGCATCTGGGAAACATTTATGACTCTCAACATTCCAATCTCCTAACTAGCGGTGGATCGGGTTGAGGCATGATCTCATTGGGCTTTGCTTTGTGTGCATGCTGCGCGACCAGGTCAAATGTTCTAAAAACCACTAGCGAACGACACGGTATGGCTTTGTTAACATGTGTGACTACAATAAAATTTGCTTCCCTTGAAATGATGAAGATTGGGCCTCCAAGTCGTCCCTGTTTGTGGCTACATATAAGGGGAATTCAGAGGAAAGCAAAATATTGGGACCTAGGAACCAGAGGAAAGGGGATCGAGGAGGAAGCACAGCTGTTGCTGAATGTAGAAAAACAGAGTTGTTTGTTACAAATTGGTTACCCCTTCCACACGCACGCTTCTGCTTATAACAGGCAGATCACTCACGCACTCAACACACACGGCGCGCGACTTACACAACCGATTCTGGGCTGAAGACAGTCGAGTTGGGCTTCCTGACGCGTGCGCTCCTTGCCGACCCATTCGCCTTACCATGGACAGAAATATTCTCCTTGTCAACGAGCTCAGCAGCATCAGGAAGCGCCGCTTGCCCCCAAGCGGGTGCAGAAGGAAAACGCTGTCGCAGCGCTACCTCATATTCCCAGGAGGACAACTCAGCAGGTAGAGAAGACCAACGTACCAGTACTTGTGAAACTGTGTCTTGGCCCTCAGAACTGAACGGCGTGACAAAATCACCAGGGGTACTTGAAGAGAGTCTTCAGTAGCAGGCAACACTGGAATCACAGGACTGGTGGAGCTGATGGCTTTCTTGAGCTGTGACACATGGAACACTGGGTGAATATTGCTTGAAGCAGGAAGCTGTAGACTGTAAGCGATGCTACCAATCTTTTCCAAGATGGAGTTAGGTCCAAAGAACTTGAATGATAATATATGATTAGCTCATGTCGACGGACTATATTTGGAGAATTTGTTCACCACTACCATGATACAGTTATCAGAGCCAGATTTCGGTAAGCCACTGATGAAACCCAAGGAGATGACTGACCAAGCAGAAGTAGGAACTGGAATGGGCTGCAAGAGGTCAGGATATTTGGACCTAGGAAAACTATTTCGGAAATAAAAAAATTTCGGAGGTCACCGATAAACACGAAATTTCGGGAATTTCAGAAATTTCGATGAACAAAATTTGAATTTTTCAAAAAAATTTGACATGATTTCATAAGATATTGTCTCAAATCTATAAAACATCACAATTGGATACATAAACAAGACAATTTACACTCATGAAGGTGGTTAAGAACAATATTTCGTTGGTACTGTTTATTTCGATTTCATTTCGGACCTTACCGGAAAAGATGAAATGTCGGATATTGCGGTGAAATTCCGCTGAAATTTTTTTTCCTAGATTTGGACCTTTCAGGTTTGGCTTGTTGGCAAACCAAGCATGATCTGACATATGTGTGAATGCTAGTTTTCAGACCCTTCCAAGCAAAGGGTTGCTTCACCCTTCTGATGGTAACAGGTACACCAGAGTGGCCACCCAGTGGGGAATCATGCAGAAAAGAAATAATTTTATGATGTAATGGAGTGTTGTTACCTACCCATATTCTATTCTTATATCTGAGCAGGCCATCCACTAAAGTGAAATACTTAGAAGCTTGTGGGGAGACAGCTAAAACACACAACAATGACTGTGAAACCGGATCCCTTTCATAGCTCATGAGAATTTCCTTCATCCACATGGGAGTGCATGAATAAATGGCATGACATTCTTCAGGAACATGAGGTCTTCTAGAGAGAGCATCAGCCACACGGTTCTCTCTCTTCACCCTTCCTGTACAACACCTTGTACTGGAGACCCAAAAGTTGAGTGAAAACCTTTTGTTGCCATGGGGTGTGAAGTCTTTGCTCATTCAGAGCCAACCTTTTGTGATCAGTGCCAATAGTAAACTCTCCATGTTGGAGATAGGACCTCCACTGTTGAACTGCAATCAGTACAGCAAGGTACTCCCTTTCATAGGTGGAAAGACCCCTTAGTTTAGGACCCAATGACTTGCTAATGAAGGCAAGAGGGTGACCATTTTGCATCAACACAGCACCCACACCCAGAGCACTAGCATCAGTTTCAACTGAGAATGGTTTAGTGAAGTCTGGCAAAGCTAATACAGGAGCAGAAGATAGTGCCAGTTTGAGAGTCCTAAAGGCAGTATCATGTTAAGAAGTCCCGATAAATAAAATGTCTTTCTTGAGGAGATTAGTGAGTGGTTTACTGTCACACCGGTATTAAGGACAAAACCGAATTCTCATCTATATGTGTGCGAGGATTAAGTTTCACACATATAGGACAAAGTAATGTAAAACAAAAAGATCAGTGTCATAATTACAACGTATAATTATTACAATAAATGTCTCAAGGACTAAAAGAATACAAACGCTACCGAAAGACTTCATAACGCCACAGGCAGTCGACCGGAGGCTCCACAAGCTTAGCCTTTGCCATCATCGTCAAAGTAGTCCGTCTTCACTATCTGAGCAGCATTTAATAATTGTAAGGGAAAAAGCAATTGTGAGTACATGCTGTACTCCGCAAGTGTAGAAAAATATGAAATACATGCTTATAAAAAAGAAAGGCTGGCCTATGGTTTATAGCAAAACCCAACTACAACTATGTTATTTATTAAATAAAGCACCTATATTACTAAATGCTATAACCCTCCCAAAAGAACCAAATAGCAACTCCAACCATGGCTCCTACCTGGAAACCATCCAAACCACCCATATGGCTCTTACCTGGAAACCATACAAACCACCTATGGCTCCTACTTGGAAACCATCCCGAACCAAACCAACCAACTAGCCAACCATTCCCAACCAAGGACACTAATCATGTGAGGATCCAGGTTGCTCTTGATCGTGAGCACGGCTGTCATGACAGTTTTACACTCTGCAGAGGTTGCACGACTTTACCCACAAGTCGTGATTTCGTCCCCTGTTGCCAGGTGGACTAAAGTGTCCTTGATGCCGATGCTGGCCAAGCACATGGACACTTCCTTAGGTGTGCGGCTAGAAGATCACTAAGAGGCTTTTACAAAGGGTTTCTCAGCACGTACTCGCCACTAAGGTTCCACCGATGGGGGACTATCTTTAAGTAGTCCACCCAAGAGCCCCCTCTGGTGCCTTGCGGGTCATATGAACTACCTTTAAGTAACATGTCTGTGCCCGCGCCTCCAACTGCTCATACAATACTGGAAAAACTCCTAATTAATCAGCCAAGCTGTTCCATACCAGCCTTGTGATGGCACTGTAGATCCTGGGTTGCTGCTCCATGAACCGGTCCTTCGCTAGCTTGAGCAAGACCAACATAAACCAAAGTCTCGTGCATAATGCACCATCATCAAACATCCCACTTGCTCAAGCTACAGCTCACCCAAGTTCCATGTGGCTACAAAGATTACACCATCCCCATGATTAATATGCAAGTGAACCATTAGTCAGGATTATTAGCAAGATTATCATTAACCCAACCCAATCAGCAAGCTAACCATGACCTACCCAACAAAAAACTATCATCTACCACACCCAGGCGACAAGGAATGATAAGGAACGGGATATGACACATAGGATTCAAATTAAACGCAATGCATGACTAAACTAGACAGAGAAAGAAATAGGATCAAAATGCGTCAAGGACACTTGCCTTAACCATGTGTCACTTCTCAGAGTATAATGTTCTTGATCTTCCTCTTTATGGTGCTTGAACGCACGTATCTTTTTAACAGTAGCATGCAAAGCATACATATCACAAATAATAAAAACCAGTACACCAAACTGTATCAAATTACTACAAAAATAGTACTAAAGAACTACACGTCACTACGATCATTTGAGCGTAAGAATTGCTAAAAACAAAGCTACGAGTAAAAAGTTATGATGTTTTAAAGTTTAACGACTTAAACAGGAAAAATAGAAACGCTTAGGAACAGAAACGTGCGCGTCCCCGTTGATTGATTGCATGATTCAGGACAAAATTTAAACAGAACTGTCCATGAAACTTAGGAACATGTTCAGGACAAGACGATTTCGGGATTAACACAAAGGATGTCCGTCAACAGCAATGGTCGTTTGGATCACGTTCTTGGTGGTTTCCTGGTAGATATTGGGACTCCCTTCTGCGAGAACAAAGAAGACTTGCTGGAACACGCAAGTGCATGGTTGAGGATTGAAAAATATCAAGGAATTGGCTGGAACATGGATCCGATTACCATCAATTGCGCTGGGTACATCCAGATCAAGGAGCAGCCGCCATGGTAAACCAGATCCTGGTCGCATCGAGGCTCCTTTGGCCAAAATCTTCAGGTATGTCATAGAAGACAACAACACACACCTCCTGGTGAATTTTGGCTGCATTTCATTGGGTGGATCTCCGGGAACGTCGATTCACAATGGTTGGACGCGAGTGCTGGGAGCAGCGGCGGTAGCCTGACGGCGTGGGATGTGTTTGAGGGCGTGGGGAGGACGTGGGGAGGCCCTGTTTTTATAGGAGAGGAGGGTTTGCTGGTTAGAAAAGAGGGAGAGAAAGAAAGAAAGGCAATAAACGCATTGATTGGGTATTTAATTCTCTCTCCTTCCATTTGAACACATATAGTAGGTGGGCTGAACATAGATGGCATCGCAGCTAGGTACGTGCATGTGGTAGGTGTAACAATTGTGGATGGTATTGAGTATAGAAAACATTGGCGACATGATCGACAAGCAAACAAAACAATGATAAAAGTATAGCATGATCGAGAGTTATTGGCTCGCCGGTGACACGTGCTGGCCAAGTAGACAACAACAAGCGGGGAGGAGAGATGGGGCTGGTCATTGACATTATGGGAGAGGGCATGGCGAAGCTGCACGACAACTCGGCGGAGGCACAGGCGGCTCCTGGTGACGCGTTGATGAGTTCGACTTGAATTCCAAAGGCGGGATGGCGGAGGCGATTGGATTTAGGATTTAGGGCAAGCGAGCACGTATGGCATGATAAGTGGTGGTAGTGGACTCTAGCTCGAATATGGGAGGAAGAAGAAGGAGGCCTGTTGGACGGAGAAGGTAAAAGAACACGAAAGGAAGAAAAGAGTAGGGTCAAGAAAAAGAAATTGGCCTAAGGCCTGGCGATTATATTTCTCTTTTCTCTTTCCTGGAATCTGTTCTATTTTTTATATTAAAGCAAAACGATTTCTATTTGAGTTTTAAATACATTTTTCATTCGATAAAATCCTACATGCAGCTAACCAGCATGAATGTAACAATAAATTTCTATATAACCTATATTAATTAATTTAATTTAGAAAATAGTTTCATTTTCCTAAATGAATATTACCACCTACAATTAAATCTAGGGAAATTTTATTCTATTTCAAAACATTTTCAACATTTAGTGAAATTTGATTCACATTCCAAAATTAGAAATTTTGGGATGTGGCATTTACTGATTATGCCAAAATGCCTGACAAACTTCCTGTAATAACCTGCTAAACTGAAGAAACTCCTCAATTCCTTGACATTGGTAGGTGCAAGGCCATTAAGAGATAGCAGCAATTTTTGAAGCGTCAGTTACAACACCTTCTTGACTGATGGCATGTCCCAGGTAAGCAATTTCCCTCTGGGCAAAGGAGCATTTAGACAATTTGATCAACCACTTGTCCTGGGCTAGCAACTCCAGAACCTGATGGATATAATCAATATGTTGTTTATATGACTTGCTATAGATCAAGATATCGTCGAAGAATACCAGAACAAATTTTCTGAGGAGAGGAGCTAGAGTTCTGTTCATAGCACTTTGAAAAGTACCAGGTGCACCAGAGAGGCCAAAAGCCATGACCCTAAATTCAAAATGGCCAATATGGGTCCAGAAGGCAGCATTGTATTCTTCCCCCGGACTAAGAAGTTTTTGGCGAAAACTAGCTCGAAGATCCAGAGAAGAAAACCAACTAGCACCATTGAGCTCATCCAAGAATTCATCAATAATTGGTACATGATACTTACTCAGTCATAGCGTTCAGGTGTCTGTAATCTACACAGAAACGCCAGGTTTTGTCCTTTTTCTTTACTAGCAATACAGGAGAGGAAAAAGCACTTGTGCTAGGTTGGATAAGACCATTTTTCAACATGTCGTTCTTGCCTCTCAATCTCATCTTTCAGAGCAGGTGGGAACCTGTAAGACGTGACATTTACAGGTTGGGCCTCGGCAATCAGAGGAATTTTATGGTCACAACATCTGCTGGGAGGAAGGCCAGAAGGTTCTTAAAAAAGATGGCTATATTGATCCAACAGAGATTGGATCTCAGCTGGTACTTGCTTCAGTGCATCAGTATTTATATCAGTGAGATTAGATGCATCCGCCAGAAATACTTCCACTACACTGCATTCAGGCATAGAAGATAGTACTCCTTGCAACAAAGCAGTTATGTCCATATAAGCAAAAGATACCCATTTATTAACCCAGTCAACCTGCATAGGACTATGTTTCTCAAGCCAATCCATGCCCAATATTATGTCATAGATGTGAAGAGGAAGAACTTTGAAAGTGGATTCAAATTTGTAACCATGAATATATATATACCAAGGAACTTCAACGAATTCATGCTCACAATATGGTACTTCCCCATTAGCAACCTGCACCTTGACAGGACTGGATAAAGAAGACATGCCATAAAGATGTTTAGAGAGAGATGCACTAATAAAGGAACTAGCGATGCCAGAATCCAATAGAATGTTTACATGAAGACCCTGAATAACTCCCATAAACTTTAAAGTTTTGGCAGTTTCAGTACCAGAGACAGCCTCTTTAGAGATAGCCAGGAATAACTGTTCAGGTTCTTCAGAGTTCTGAACATCGACTACAGATTCCGTGTCCCCCAATTGGAAAAGTTCCCATACTTCCTGGACAGCATGTAATTGCACTCTAGGAGCACATTTATGGCCATGAACCCACTTTTCTGCGCAATACTGACGTAAACCTTTGGCTCTTCGATACGCTTTGAGAGAGGCCAGTCTACTATCAGTATGAGCTCGAGCAGCCTCAACCCCACGCCTGTCATCAGTGTTATGAGGAGCCACATTTCTATCAGATTTGGCTGGTGGAGGAGGAAGTGGTAAAGGATTCTTGTAAGTAGTCTTGCTTTGATACTGCAGGTCAGGTTTCAGATAATCTCTCTTCTTGAAAGTATCACGTGCTTCTTCCTGCAGAAGAGTTAGAGAGCATGCAGAATCCAGGTGTTTAGGCCTCTGTACTCGCACAATAGATTTGATGTCCTCGCGTAAGCCATCAACAAAGCGAGTAGAGAAGTACAAAGGATCTGTAGTATGTTCATATGCAACTAATTGATCGACCAATGCACTGAACTTATCTACATAATCCTGTACTGAACCATGTTGCTTGATATGGAACAATTGACGAAGCAGTGCTTCATGTTGATCCCGATCAAAACAACCATGGATCCACTTGCAGAGATCTACCCAGGATGCTGTCTTAACCTTACGATCTGCAGACTGAAGCCAAACTTCTGCCACCCCCTCAAATTGCATAGTAGCACCTTTAACCCACATATGAGGCTCGACAGAGTACATATCAAAATAGTTCTCACAACGAGATTTCCACAGCCTAGGATTTTCTCCGTCAAATTTGGGAAAGTTCATTTTAGGTAATTTGCCCATAGCATGATTATGATTAGATCCCCGAAACTTATTGAATCTAGAATGTGAGTGCTCCAGGAACGAACTGAAATGCTTTCAGGAAGGAGGAGCAAATGCACCCTTGCCTGGATCAGGAAGGTGAGAGTGGGTAAACACCTTGCCGAACCCGAATTCCTCGTGAGGTGGGTCGATGCCGAAAGTCGCCGCCGGATCAGGAACGGGGTGAAGTGGTGGTGGTGCGAACGAGGAACCGGGCTCGACGCTGAGGACTCCTGGGTATTGCGCGGATTGGTCCAGGGCCTCGCGGTCGAAGAATTTGTTCAACTTGGCGACCTCGAGATTGACGGCGGTCACCGTCGACTCGATTTCCAGCTTCCACGCCGCAAAGCTCTCGTCGAACGCCGCGGTGGCGGACTCTAGCGCCGTGACACGCTCCACTTGCTTCTCCCCTGTGATGTTGAATTTCTTCGTCCACAACACCTCTTGCGCCGCGAACTTCTTGTCCATCTCGGCGAGGAAAAGCTTGGACTGCGCTTCGAGCACCAGCTTCAGATTCGGATCCACAGCGCCCGCCATCTTCGCCAAGCGTATACAGTGGTGGTGGTCTTCCAGATCCAAGGATCAGTTTCTCTGATACCAGATGGTAGCGGTCTCGAAGGTAGGGAGACCTGAGTAAGCAAACAAGGGATCAAGGAACCGGAGAAAAGGGGATCGAGGAGGAAGCACAGCTGTATTGCTGAAGGTAGAAGAACATAGTTGTTTGTTACAAATTGGTTACCCCTTCCACACGCGTGCTTCTGCTTATAACAGGCAGATCACTCACGCACTCAACAAACACGGCGCGCGACTCACACAACCCATTCTGGGCCGAAGACAGTCGAGTTAGGCTTCCTGACGCGTGCGCTCCTTGCCGGCCCATTCGCCTTACCATGAACAGAAATATTCTCCTTGTGCTAGCACATTTTTTGGGCTAGACGCCAGTATGTTAATGGGGTTTTGGGTGTCTGTTATAGATACTCTCATATAACCAATTTCTAGTTGCAGTATTTGACCAAGATAAGTGCTTCTATGCTTTCCGTAAATTAAAAAGACGTGCATCTCAATGGTCTATTAATTAATCAGCAAGAAGCCCGGATCAAAAAGCCCATCCGGGATTGAACCCTGTGCCAAATGTGGCCTCATCCCTCGGCTAATCGTCGTGTTCTGCCACTGCCACTCCCCGCGCCATGGCTTCCCCTGGCGATTATGGTGGATTTTACTGAAGTGGTGGTTGTGCAAGGAAGCGACATGTTCGTAGCCGCTCGATCGAGATGGCCTAGTGCTCCGGAGCATCAGCTGTGCTGATTGGATGGACGACACCGGCGGTGGCTCAAGCTTGTTGCCAGAATGTGGTCGGCGTATGAGAGCGCTACGTGAGAGGAGCTACGGAAGAATTGAAAGGGTATCGATGTTGTGGGTAGTTCAGGACGTGGAGAACCGTTCAAGCTAGGATGGTGTTTTGATCCAGGCTCCATGATATCATACTAGTATCGCGTTTAACAGATGAGTTAATGAAAATTCATTGAGATGCATGATTTTTTTTTTCAGTGGATAAAACCACTTCAATTGAAAATTACTACATTATTATGCATAAGGACTCAAAAGAAGACTGTACTTTTAACTAAAAACATTAGTAAAGTGAAAGGGAGAATCCCGCCACCATGTGGCTGGTTGACCTCATTGCTTATACGGCCCATATGGTTGTTGAAATTGTATGTGAAATGGAAATATATTCATGATGGTACCATATTCCTAATTTAGAATTATGCACCAGTCGCTTGGGCTGTGTGCTTACTCTATCATTTAGTTTGGTAGATATTCAACATAGCTTTGAATTTCTAGTTGACATATATCTCGAAGTACGGTTAGGACTAATACATTCCGTTGAAATTCTTATGAACTATGCTTTACAATGTGCACATTTTGGTATCTGTAGTACACTGAAAGAAATTCGACATTCCTTGGAAACCTAATAATTTTCATTTTGCTATACATCATTTCCATGAATGTTTTTGTTTCAACGGCTTTAACAGATTAAAAATCCTCCATGCGTCTTGTTAGAGTACATAATTTCAACAGAGTTAGCCATTGTTTTTTAGAGAGAGAGAAAGAGAGAAAAAACAGAAGGAACCGGCTCCTCTAGTAATCTGGTGCACGAAGGGATTCAGAGTCCAAACCGCCTCCCACCTGTTGCGCCAACTGATAGTACTAAACAGGGCACACGAATCGGTACAGTTGATTGGTACTTTGGTACCACAAGAGCATCTCCAGCAGCCTTGCTAAATTGAATTGCTATACCTAAAAACTGCCAGAAAGCTTAAAATCTATCAAAAAACTGCTCCAGCAGATGACCTATATGGATTGCTATACCTAAAAATTTTAGGCTATAGCCTAAAATTCTCTCTCCTGAACCCAAATATAGCAATTCATGGTTGGATTGCTAAAACCTGTGAGCCGTGCGCGCGAACACCAACTGCCTCCCGTGGGACTCTTCCCTGCCGACGCGGATGCCCGCCGGCACTCCGCTCCGCCGGCTGCCGCCGCAAAATCGCGTTGCGCCGCCCATGGGAGGTCGCCCCCACCGCGCCCCGCGACCACGCTGGCCGAGACCGCGTCGCCTCGATGCTCTGTCTGGCAGTGTCCCCGCCCAACCGCGTCGCCTCGAGGCCATGGCTGAGCTCACGCCGCGCCTTGACGCGTTGTTCGACCTCGCGTCATGCCGCCGCGCCCCACAGCCGCCATGGACGAGCTCGCACCCGCACCGCGACCGCCATGGACGAGCCCGCACCGCGCCTCACTCGCCATGGCGCCGATTCGGTAGCACGACTCTTTGATTCGGGGCAGAAGGTGG
This sequence comes from Eragrostis nindensis, assembly GCA_012490785.1. NCBI lineage: Eukaryota > Viridiplantae > Streptophyta > Magnoliopsida > Poales > Poaceae > Eragrostis > Eragrostis nindensis. Next base: position 843,038 of record JAAXCT010000119.1, on the reverse strand, counting down.
AAGAGGAGTGTGCGTCGGAGCTCGAGGTGGAGCCTGGTGAGGATGGCCTCGGATCGACAATGCGGTGAGGATTTTGCCATGGCCACGAGCTTTTGCGAAAAAGCCCTTGCGGAGTCTTGTAATTTTTCCTATTATTTCTGTGTCTTGGCGTTTTTAAGGAAAACCCCTCAACAGTTACATGTATTTACAAAAAGATTTATAGGTATCCTGTTTTAGCAATTCTGCTGGAGAGAAGCACAACAGCTATAGCCTAAATCTTCTCTCTCCTATACCTAAACTCAATTTTAGCAATTCCATTTTAGCAACTCTGCTGGAGATGCTCTTAGAGCATGTCCAGCAAGGCCCCTACTTAGGCTCCTACTCTATTATTTAGGAGGTTGAGCCAAAAAATCAACTTCAGCAGGGACCCTACTTAGGCTCTCATTTTGCATGCCATCTCAAACTCCATCTCCAAGCCCCCATTCCTAGGGTCCTCCAATCCTCCCTCTCATTCATGGGTCTCACCATTTTTTTACTGGGTCTTACACAAAATAGGGTCTTGGTTAGTTTACTGCTGGAGTTGAAGCCAAATTTTGAGCCCTTATTTTTGCATGCGAGCCTGGAAAACGAAAGTAATGGCCTTGTTTTGAGGTCCATTGCTGGAGATGCTCTAAATGAAACCTATCTATCCGGCCTCTCATTTCTTCCCTTTTCTGGATATAAGTTCTAACCTTTTTGTTAAATCAACGTGTTCACATTAGCATACGCAAAACTATTGATGGAGAATAGATGAAATGGATATATAATCACCACACTGATCACGGTTATGAACATCTATAAACAAATGATGATTGATTTCTTTTTGCACCAATATGCACTCGCGCTGTCTTTTATTGGGACAACAAAGGGCACAAGCTGAAGGAGGGTGAAGCAACATCTCCCAGTTTATTTTTTTTCCTTGGAAAAAAATCATGAACTTCTTGCAAAAAAAAAGTAATAATAATCATGAACGTCATTGAATAAAAGAAGAGAAACGATCATGAACTAGCACAAACATCACGTGAATTTTATAAACAAGCCTACCCATATGACACATCACGTTCATGAGTTGTGTCATTTTCATGACATGTCTTTCTTTTCTTACAAAAAGACAGCCAAGGTCATCTGATATCTGACTCATATTAAAAAAAAATGCAAGACTCAATACAGAGTACATAGCAATCAGAAAAATGAAAATTACCATCAAATTTTGGTGAAGTCGTCTTCTCCTCCTCAACAGTTGCAACCATACAGATCTGAACAAATCCCGTCACATAAAGACTTTTGAAGACCATAGTAGTCGTCCTTCCTAGATTCATGAACTTTGTCATATCAACACGAACATAATCAATTCATCAACTTTGTCATTCCACATCACATAGACGTTGTTTGCCATCATAAGTTTGCTACATGGCCACAATTCATAAACACTATTCACATATATATAAAATTACTTGGACTCCGACTCTGGGTCAGAAGGCTCATCGTACGGTCGCATTCAATCGCACCACTCACAAAGTCTCGTATGGTCCTAAGCTAGATGAGACTCGGAGTCAACGTACTTAGCGAGAAGATGGATGACCTCCTTTCGTAGGAATTGACACATGTGAGCAACAACCACATATCCTCTGTCAAATGGGCACATTTCCTCTTCGGTGCCTTACATGGCTAAAATTTACAAAACATAAACAAAACAAAAAAGATAAATATGCACGACCAACCAATTTACATCTAGCATAATAAAGCATGAAAAATAAAACGAGCAACATTGCAAATAACAAATGGTACACATGGCCGGAGAATTAGAAAGCAATGGAATGAGGCTAAAAAGGATGAAATAACATGGACAATAATAATGTCAAAGTGAAGAAATACAACGGTAGGAAAAACACATGGACGGAAAAATAAAATGAACAACTTTGGAAATAAGAAACAAGTTTCATGTAGAATTAAAAAAAATACCACACTCTCTCTCCCTATATGGTACGAATCGTTCCGGCTCCCCTACACTCTCTCTCCCTTTCTCCAAGCTTCACAAAACTATATCAATTTTTAGGTCTACATGAGAGAGGCTTAAATAGACTCACAGTCAAACCAACTAGATCACCACCAATCAAGAAATTTTGACAAAATTTGATGAAAACCATACGACATTCAATTTTTGAAGAATTACCCATCTTTCCCCATGATCTTATGCGATTCGGTATAACTTGTAAACTATATAGTAGCTCGGCCAACCACGGTGCAATTGGGGCGTGATGTCCTAAATCCACTTTGGTGGTACGGTTGCGCCTGACGGAGGTCCCAATATTGTGCAAATCAAACCATCACCCACGGGGCTTGAACGTAGATATTTTTCCACATGTGCGGATAGTATGACATAAACCTATAAATACAGCTGCAGATTGCGTGGGAGCTGAACATGCATCAAAACCATTTGACGTGGAGCTCCTACTCTCCAAAAAGTAATGGCCCTCGTATTTCTCGTGTGCCTGCTCACCCTTCTGCTGACCGTGGTCTACCTCAAACAGCTGATCGCCAGAACTCGTCACAATCTTCCACCAGGCCCATGGCCACTTCCAATCCTCGGCAACCTCCTTGACATAAGCAGTGACCTTCCGCACCGTTCCTTCACACGCCTCGCCCAGCGCCACGGCTCGCTCATGTCCGTCCGGCTGGGCAGCACCCCCGTCACCGTCGCGTCGTCGGCGTCCGCGGCCCGCGAGATCCTCCAGAAGCACGCTGCGCACGTCACCGCCGGCAACTGGACGGACGCGTGGCGCGGCGGAGGGTACGGCGCCAACTCCATGTTCAGCTTCCAGCCCCGGCACAAGTGGCGCGCGCTCCGCAGGCTCGGCACGGAGGCGCTCTTCTCGTCGAGGCGGCTCGACGACGATCTGCTCCAGCTACGCCGCGAAGCGGTGGAAGGCTTCCTCCGGGACGTCTCCGAGCACGCGGCGGCCGGGACGCCGGCGAGCGTCGGCCGCGCGTCGTTCGCGGCCATGGTCACCCTGCTCTGGCGCGCGATGTTCTCCGGCGAGCTCGACGGCGCCTTGCATCGGGAGCTGCAGGACGGCGTGCACGAGGCGGTGGTGCTCGTGTCGGCGCCGAACGTCTCCGATTTCTTCCCGGCTCTCGCCGGAGCCGACCTCCAGGGCTTGCGGCGCAGGATGGCGAGGCTCATCGCGAGGATGTACCAGGTTCTTGACATTATAATTGAACAACGGGTTCGCAGCCGTGACGATGGTGCACGTACGCATGACTTGATTGACGTGATGCTTGACATGGCGCAAAAAGAACGGGGCGATGGAGAGTTCACCATGAACGGGGATGTCATGCGAGCATTCTGTGTGGTAAGCCGCATGCATCGTGTTCACTTCTGATTGTGTGGTATAGATTGTTCATACACTCTGAGAAAAAAAAAAACATTGAACATCAGCCATATCATTTCATTTATAAAATCCAGTCTTATTAGCATTTGAAAGATAAATTTTATGACAAATTAGATTGTACCACATTATAATCAGAATGTTGTGGCCAAATCTTCAGGATATGCTTGCTGGGGCCAGCGACACGACCTCTACTACAATCGATTGGGCTTTGGCAGAGTTGTTAAAGAACCCGCAGACAATGAGAAAACTCCAGGATGAACTCAAATTTGTTCTTGGCTCAAAAACTCTGGTCGAAGATTCAGACATTAACCAACTGCCTTATCTGCAAGCGGTTATTAAGGAGACACTCCGGCTCCATTCACTCGTACCACTGATTGCATACAGAGCAGACACGACGATAGAAGTACAAGGATACAGCATCCCTCAAGGAAGCTATATGCTCGTGAATGTGTGGGCTATTCATCATGATGCTGACGTTTGGAGTGATCCTGATATGTTCATCCCTGAAAGATTCCTGCACAGGAACATTGATTTCCTCGGTAGGGACTTCAATTTTATTCCCTTCGGTTCTGGAAGGCATATTTGCCTTGGATTGCCACTTGCGAACAGAATGTTGCATATCATGCTTGGCTCACTGATTCATCAGTTTGAGTGGACACTTCCTACAGGGGTAACGTGTGACAAAATAAATATGACAGAGAAGTTTGGATTAGTGTTGTCCATGGCTAATCCAATCCAAGCCATTGCAAAGAAAAAGTAAACGAGCTCTACTACAGTCAGTAAACCCGTTAGCCATCCTATTAATATATGTGTTAGCCCAATATCATTATCATATTATGATATCTGCTCTTTCAATTTCAGACATGTGTTGGTTCCCTAAGTGTAGGCATGGAATAACAGCAAAATAAAAGAGATAGAGGGTGTCAAAAAAAATAAAATAAAAGAGATAGAGAGAGAGAGAGGAGAGAGAGAGAGAGAGAAGAAAGAGGTCCTCTGGTGACTATATCTTATTTTTGTAACTGGGCTCATAGAGAGAGGTTAATATAAGATTTTAAATATGACACTAGTCTTGTATCGAATGATTTGGAAAACTTTGTAGACATGCTCTTATCACTTGTCATGCTAAAAAAAGCTTTGTTTTCCTATCTCATATTCAGCCTCTTGTCCTTGAGCCATTCTCTTGTATGTGTCCAATAGTTTAATACATCTTCTCGTCATTTGCTCTCTTTCTTCTACCTGTCACTGTCCGTCGCTGTAAGTAGAACTACGACAGTAAAGACGTTACGATTTTTTTTAAAAAATAATAGTATTTTTTTTAAAAAAATACGGAATTGGGGTCCATTTTGAAGAAATCGTAGGAATGGGTGCCTGTCGGTCACCCAGTGACCGACAGGCCTACCTATCGGTCATTGGAGAACCGAAGGCCTATGGGATGAAAAGAAAACAGCACTTTTGTATTTTGTAGCCCCAAAAATTTCATGTCATTTTTTTAAAGCCTCGACAACCTTTTGCGCAACTCGTGACCGATGCCACTTTTCAAATAAGATGGGAGGCATTCATACAAGGTGGGTGCATCACATAACATAAAAGGTACTAAACATGAACGCAATAATAAAAGACAGATACTACTATTACTAAACATGATCATAATAAAAGCGACTACTGCTACATGGGGCTTTCACGTCGACGCTTGTCATCCTCCACACCGACGGTTGCTGGGCTCGCCCAGAGCCCTCTTGTCATGGGCCTTTCTCACTCGTCGCACCTGATCGGTGGGCCGGGGTACGTGAACTGGTCTGTGCGCCCCCAGTGGTGTCAAAGGAGGCTGCTGTGTGGGCTGCGTCGGTGGAGGAGCCCCTGGCATCTGAGAGAAACCCTGCACATCTGGCTGTGCAGAAGAGCACCCATGCACTAAGCTCCCAGAAGCAGAGTGCAAGGAGTAGTCGGGTGCGTCAAACTGTACTGGAGGGCCTGTAAAACAAAATTGACATGTTATTGTACCTGTGCTCCATCCAGGAGTAGGCATGAAAGGCGGCACTGGAGGCAGACCGGACAACGACTGACTGGCGTGAAAACAAGAACAGCCTGGTGTATTGGCTGGTGCAGAGAGAGGTGGATACCTCTATCGTGCCCTCAGCTCAACATCTGTGGTGCTCGTACAGGAAGCGCATCTGAGAACATCCCTGCATCGGCGCGCAAGACGAAGTAGGGCTGCTCCCACGTGGAGGGTTGCCGTCGCATTGAGAGCCCAAAGCCTCCAGCTCGCCAGCGACCTCATTGCACATGTCAGTCTACAAAAAAGGATAACAAAACATTAATAAATATGTATGATACTCACAAAAAAATGTAGGATAAATATGACAAAAATCATAAAACAACTTACCATCATGTGAAAGGCCTCACTCGGCTGGGTGGCGAAGGTGTCAGTGATGTCAGGCACGTTCTCTACAGGCAGTGAAAAATTTTTCGGCCGAAATTCGCTGAAATTCGGCGAAATTTCAGTATAGAGTCCATCAGAAACCCTAGCCGCCGCCAAATTTATTTCTCTCTCCTCTCTGTTCTCCCATCCGGCCGCCGCATGACTCCCTCTTCTTCACCTCCCACGCAGATCCGGCAAGGCGGCGCCTCTAATGGCCCCACCGCGAGCGCGTACTTGAAGCGCGGCCTCACCGGCAAGGCAGCGTCCAACTCATCCACGAGCAGCCGCATCCCGTTCCGCCCGCCGTCGCACGCACCGAGCCCCTCCGGGAGCGATGCTGTGGTCGCTGCTGTCCACACGAGTTCCACACCGATCTGCTCCAATTAATGCGACACTGCTCTACTCAAAAGCGAAGGCAACATGGTGATGCTGAGGAACCGATAGGTGCCTATCGGGTAGGGGATGACCGATGCCCCTATCGGGCACTGGACGACCGACAGGTGTCGTTACCATGACCCCCGGGTACCCTCATGACCAGCAGGGCCGAGTAGCCTGACAAGAGTAGTCGGTCCGGCCCAGAGGAAACCGAGTAGCCCATGACGCTAAAAGGAAGGTGCGGCTAGTCGGCAGGATAGATCAGGACTCTTGTCTTGTACTCCAAGTAATTCCGAGTTGTAACCGACTAGGATACTTTCCATGTAACCCTGATCCCCCGGATATATAAGGCGGGCAGGGGCTCCATCTAAAGACAATCAATCCAATACCACGACATACAGGACGTAGGGTTATTATCCTCCGGGAGGCCCGAACCTGTCTAAACCTTGTGTCTCGTGATTCACCATCGTATTCTTGGTTCCTTCGCTACCCATTATAATCTATCGAGGCCCTAAAACCTCGACAGTGGCGCGCCAGGTAGGGGGAGCGTCGGGATCTTGTTTGTCGAGTACGATGGATCGCTTCGTCAACAACTTCGCTCCAGGCACTCGGATCCGCTTCGGAAGCCTGGAGTTCGTCGCCGACATCACCAGCAATCTCACCCTCGCTGACTCGCCGAGTCGCGCGGTTGAGATCGAGCCGGACTCTACTCTCGCCGAGTTAGAGCTCGGCTTCTCCAGACTTCAGGTCAGATCCTACTCGGACTACTCGCTAGCCGAGAGCCGATCTGCCCTGGACAACGTTCGTCTTCACCCCGTTCAGCCGAGTTATATAACTCGGCCTCCTGGTATGTTCCCTTATGGTTTCAACAACGCATCTGCTATCTACCAACGGGACATGCAGGATCTGCTAGCGGCTCCAGGCGACGAGTCCTTCAATCTGGTGGCTTGTCTTCAAGACAGCCAGTCAGATCTCGACTCCCTGCACCACATCCTGGAGCAAGAAGCTGGTTACTGCTCTGGCGGTTCATCATCGCCGGAGCGGTAGGAGTGTTTCGCCCTTCTCCCAGGGCAGAACGACGGAGAGCTGCCTCCTCCACCACCACTTCCGGCTCACCCACCGCCACCGCCACCGCCTCTTCCGGGGGCGGATCCCGTCGCTCTTACAACAGCGGCGACGATCGCAGATGCGGCGGCGGTCACCACACCAGTCGGCGCTGGCTTTGCCGAGTCGTCAGCGGCTGGTGCACGCCGAACCCTTCATGAGCAGCGCAACCGTGCTGGCCACCTCTCCACAATCCCGGAAGGAGACGACGGACCTCAAGACGCCCATGATGCCAGCCGGCCCCCCCGACGAAGACAACCGACTCAAACAGCCTCTTTGTCGACGTCAACGGCCTCCAAGCATTCAGGACTCCTGAACAGAACATGGTGGCCAATCGCACCATCCTCGATGAAGTCGAGGTCGCGATGCGTGACCCCCGAGTCACCACAGATGCCCTTGCGGCCCTCATCCAGCGAGCCAAAGGCTATGCTGAGGCAGCAGCTCTGCAGAAGAGTTACTCCTCAGCCAGAACAGCTAGCTCGTCGTCGTCCAACAGACGCGGCCGTCGCTCTCATACCCACTCTCGGGATCGCGACCGTCCCCGGCAGCCGACTCTGGCCATCGCCGACCGCCCGACTGGTCAGCGTTCTCCCGACAGACAAGTAGACCCGGCCAACCGTCCCACGGACGCCAACAGACAGGCCAACCCATGGCCCGACTACGATGCACGGCGCCACATCGAGTCTCTGCGCCGTGAGAGACGTGAAGACCAGGAACGTGCCCGACGGGATGACTGGGATCGCTTCGGTGTGGGATCCCCACATCGGCGCAACTCGCCCAGGCACTCACGCTCTCCCCGAAGACCCTCGAGATCTCCACCACGACGCGGCTCGCCTGAACGCCAACGTTCTCCGCGCCGTCCGTCAAGGTCTCCTCCGAGACGTGCTCCTCAGCGGCGGACTCCTCCAGGCGGGTCACCACCGCCGTCACCGCCCCGAGCAAACCAGAACCAGGAAGATGACCGCGACCGTCGCCGTGACGGCGACAGGCGTCGCGATGATGACAGGCGTCGTAACGACGACAGGCGTCATGAAGACGACAGACGTCAACATGACGACAGGCGCCATGATGAAGAACGGCGTCACCACGACGAGTACCGGCGTGACCGTGACGACGACCGTCGCCGAACTCCACCTCGCCGCGACAACGATCGTCACCACGACCGCTACTTCGATCGGCCCGAGCACCACGGTGTTCCCCCAAGAGATCACAACTTCGACGGAGATCCATCTTCAATAGATGGCCTTCGCTCGTTCACTCGACGTCTCCGCAACTCGGCACGCTTCCCCGAGTCAATGCGCTTGACAAACATCGAGAAATACGACGGCAAGACTGACCCAACTGAGTGGCTGGAGTCCTACGCGCTCTCCGTCAAAATCGCTGGTGGCGACAGAGCTGTCATGGCCTGCTACCTCCCCCTCATGCTGTCATCTCCACTTCGGCGCTGGTTAACCAACCTTCCTGCCGAGTCAATCGACTCCTGGGATCAACTCACCCGCATAGTCATTGACACTTATCGGCCAACTGCCGACCGACCTGCTAAGAGCAGAGACCTCAAACAGGTCAAGCAACGGGACAACGAGTCCCTTCGGGATTTCATCCAACGCTTCTCTCGGAAGAAGAATGAGATTCCAAGCGTGTCGGACTCTGAGGTGATTGCAGCCTTCATCGAAGGATGCACCAACCGCAACCTCGTCCACCGACTCGGCCAGGACTACCCGGCCACTGTCCGAGAGATGCTGGCGCTCGCCGACCAGTTTGCAGCTGGCAACGAGCTTTGCGCCGAGCAGAACCGCGACGCGTACCGCCAACGGCAGGACAACAAGGGCAAGTCCAAGGAGAACGACAACTCGGGCTCCAAACACAAGAAGCGCAAGGGTGACAATATGGTCGCCCTCGCCGACAAGTCCAAGTTCAGGAAACAACAGCGTGGCCCCAGGGCGCCGGCCAACTACGAGCAAATGCTCGACGAACCCTGCATCTTCCATGGCGGACCGTCAGCCACTCACAAGCTCCGAGACTGTATGCGCCTCAAAGGCCTCATGACATACACGTCCAAGCAGCAAGAAGAGCCCAAGAAGCCGGAGGACGACAAGGACCAGGACGACTACCGTGAGCCCAAAGCTGTCCTACACATCTTCGGCGGCCCTGACGCGTACGAGTCAAAGAGGAAGCAGAAGTTGACCTTCCGAGAAGTCAACGCTGTCTCGGTCGATGCTCCTCGCTACCTCCCATGGTCAGAAGTGCCCATCACTTTTGACCGCAATGACCATCCCGACTTCATCGCCAAGCCGGGTCGGTACCCACTGATCCTTTCACCCATCATTGATGAGGTCCGACTCAGCAAGGTCTTCATCGATGGCGGCAGCGCTCTCAACATCCTCTTCGTCAAAACACTCGACAAGATGAAGATACCGAGGTCGAGCATTCAGCCGAGTAACTCTCCCTTCCACGGCGTTATTCCCGGCCGCTCTGCTCTTCCACTCGGCCAGATCTCCCTGCAAGTTACCTTCGGTGACGCCAACAACTATCGCAAGGAGTATGTCTGCTTTCAGGTCGCTGACTTTGAGTCGGCGTACCACGCCATCATTGGCCGGCCAGGATTGGCCAAGTTCATGGCTATTCCGAACTATACCTATCTAGTTCTGAAGATGCCCGCTCCTAAGGGAGTCCTCACACTCCGGGCAGACGTCAAGAAATCCTATGCTTGTGAGTCTGAGAGCCTCGAGCTTGCTCAGCTCCAAGAAGCTGCAGAAGGCAAGTCCATGCTGGAGATCGAGGAAGACGCCGCTCAAGATGACGACCTCGCTCCGCAGAAGAAGCAGTACAAGCTCCGGGTCAAGCACCTCGACCCCGAGATCAAGAAGATCACACTGGACCCGGCTGAGCCGTCCAAGATGGCCAACATCGGGACCGACCTGGACGACAAATAGGAATTCGCGCTCGTCAAGTTTCTTCGGGAAAACCGGGACATTTTCGCCCGGAAACCCTTTGACATGCCTGGTATTCCCAGGAATCTTGCCGAGCACGCTCTACGTGTCGACCCGACAGCCAAACCTATCAAGCAAAGGCTCCGTCGCTTTACCCCGGATCGTCGGGAGGCCATTAGGGCTGATGTAACAAAACTGTTAGCTGCTGGTTTTATCAAGGAGGTCCTCTACCCCGACTGGTTGGCTAACCCAGTTCTTGTTCAGAAAAAGAATAAGCAGTGGCGCATGTGCGTCGATTACACAGATCTCAATAGGTTTTGTCTGAAAGATCCTTTCGGGCTCCCTAGGATTGATCAAGTTGTAGACTCTACAGCCGGTTGTCAATTATTAAGTTTTCTTGATTGTTATTCGGCTACCACCAGATCCGACTCAAAGAGGAGGATTGTCTCAAAACTTCCTTCATTACTCCTTTCGGCGCTTATTGTTATCTAACAATGCCTTTCGGCCTTAAGAATGCTGCAGCAACGTATCAGCGTTGCATCCAGAAGTGTCTGGAAAGCCTTCTTAAGAAGCGGAAAGTCGAGGCTTACATCGATGACGTGGTCATCAAGACCAAAAATAAAGACGACCTTATTGACGACATCCGAGCTACGTTTGATTGCTTACGCAATTTCAGCATGAAGCTCAACCCGGACAAGTGCGTGTTTGGCGTGCCCTCCGGCAAACTACTCGGGTATATCCTCACCCACCGTGGAATTGAGGCTAACCCAGAAAAAGTCGAAACAATCTTGAAGATGCCAATCCCGAAGTGTCAGCGAGACGTTCAGAAGCTCTCGGGATGCATGGCAGCCCTCAGCCGTTTCATCTCACGACTCGGCGAGAAGGGCCTACCGTTTTTCAAACTACTCAAAAAGCAAGACAAGTTCGTGTGGGACGAGGAAGCTCAGAAAGCTTTCATTCAGCTTAAAGAGTTCCTTAGCTCACCCCCCACGTTAGTCCCTCCGGAGCCAACAGAACCTCTTCTCCTCTACATCGCAGCCACCACTCATGTGGTCAGCGCCGCCCTTGTAGTTGAGAGACAAGAGCCGGGCCAGATACAGAAAGTACAGCGCCCAGTTTATTTCGTCAGCGAGGTGCTGACCAAATCCAAGATCGGATACTCTCATATCCAGAAGATCGTCTACGGCCTGCTCATGGCATCACGCAAGCTGATTCACTACTTCCAAGATCACCCGATCATCGTAGTGACGTCTTATGGCCTCGGCGAGATTCTGCATAACCGGCAATCCACCGGCAAAATATCAAAATGGGCCATCGAGCTGAGTACTTACAATCTCACCTTTAAGCCACAAACGGCTATTAAGGCTAAAGCTCTGGCCGACTTCGTCGCTGAGTACACAGAAACACAGGTCCCTCCAGAGCCCGAGAAGTTTGAAGAGTGGGTCATGTACTTTGACGGTTCTCTTCAACTCTCAGGAGCCGGCGCTGGTATCCTGCTCGTCTCCCCTCGTGGTGATGAATTGAGTTATCTACTACAGCTACACTTCAAGGCTTCCAACAACGCGGCCGAGTACGAAGCACTTCTACACGGCCTACGCATTGCCGTGTCACTCGGCATCAAGCATCTAATCGTGCGAGGCGATTCTCAACTCGTCATCAACCAGCTGAAGAAAGAGTGGTCCTGTGTCCATGAAGACATGATCGCCTATGTCCAAGCAGCCAGCAAGCTTGAGGAAAAGTTCGATGGTCTGGATTATTTCCACATCCATCGTGACTTCAACAAAAAAGCCAACATGTTGGCCAACCTGGGCTCCAGCAGAAGCGTCGTTCCACCCGGCGTTTTCATGGAAATCGTCTCCGCACCCTTCATCAAGCGGGAACAACCCGGCTCTCAACCAGCCGAGTCATTGCAGCCGCGGCCTGACGCTTTAGAAGCCATGGTCGTAGACAACCCCGGGACCCCGGAAGAAGAAGACTGGCGAGTTCCCTACATCGACTTCATTGTACATGGCAAGCTCCCGGACAAGAAGGAAGACTTCGAAGCCATCCACAGGAAGAGCAAGTCATACAAGGTCGTTGACGGGCAACTCCTCCGAAAAAGCGCCGACAGAAGAGACATCATGGGACTCGGCGTCTACATGAAATGCATTACTCGGAAAGAAGGCCAGCAACTTCTCCAGGACATTCACTCGGGCGTTTGCGGCAATCACGCAGCATCTCGTTCCCTCGTCGGAAAAGCCTATCGCCAAGGCTTCTTCTGGCCCACAGCCGTCACTGATGCTGAGCATATAGTTCGCACCTGTGAAGGTTGTCAGTTCTACGCACGACAGATACACATGCCGGCTCAAGCTCTCCAGACCATACCTCCGACTTGGCCGTTTGCTGTCTGGGGGCTTGACATGGTTGGTCCTCTCACGAAGGCCAAAGGTGGATTCACTCATCTACTCGTCATGGTGGACAAGTTCACCAAATGGATTGAGGCTGTACCCATTCGAGACCAGACAGTCGGTCGTACAGTCCAGTTCATCCGCGACATCATCTTCAGGTTTGGCGTGCCTAACAGGATCATCACCGACAACGGCACCAACTTCAAGAACAAGGAAGTCGCCGCCTTGTGCGACGACGTCGGCATCAAGCTTTGCCACGCCTCTGCGTACCACCCAGAGAGCAATGGATCTGTTGAACGAGCCAACGGCATGGTTCTCCAAGGACTCAAACCACGTCTCTTCAACAGGCTCAAATCATATGCTTCCCGGTGGGTCGACGAGTTACCTTCCGTCCTATGGGCGCTTAGGACAACTCCCACTCGACCCATGGGGCAAACGCCATTTTTTCTCGTTTACGGCGCCGAAGCAGTTCTTCCCTCTGAACTAGAGTATGGCTCCCCGAGAGTCACGGCGTATCAGGCCGAGTCATCAGAAGATCAGCGCCTGCAGTCCATCGATCAGCTCGAGGAGATGAGGGATGACGCGCGGAGGAAGTCGGCGAGATACCTCCAAGCACTACGGCGCTATCACCAGCGCCGGGTACGTGACCGGGCTTTTCAAGCCGGGGATTTAGTACTCAAGAAGATCCAGACGACAGAAGGCCGACACAAGCTGTTGCCTATCTGGGAAGGACCATTTATCGTCCATGAAGTTACTCGCCCTGGATCGTATCGACTGCGGCGTGAGAGCGGAGAACTTCTTCCAAATACGTGGAACATAACTCAGCTACGTCGCTTCTTTGTTTAATTTTTACTCTATCTTGTAACTACCTTGTGTACCTCATTGCAATAAAGTGCATTTTTTCTCCCTACAAGTTTTTCTTGACTCTGTAACCAGTAACAGCCTTACTGCTTACAGAGCCAGGGGGCTAAATATCACTCATAATTACCGAGTTATGTCACGAGTTCTTCTGGCCGACTAAGTAAGCCTTGTCTGTCCTGATTATGAAGCTCCACCGAGAGTGCATAAACATAAGGCGACAACTGGTCTCTGAAAACAGTCCAAAGAGACTCGTCCGACTGACACTCACCTTTAATTTCTTGACTTATGTCAATCTCATAGATCCCTGAGTTAAGATGGTTGCTCTGATTGTGAAACTCAAAAGTTAAAGCCATCGCCCGAACGTGTCTGCCGACTCACAGTCCAACACTACTCGGCTGGCTGACAACACTGAGTGCATAAACATAAGACGCCATTCTTTTCTCGAGATCGAAAGAGAGCGGCTGAGCCGACTCAACAAAATATCATATTCACAAAGGACCCATAGGTTCGTTTGTCGATTATCATATATTCCTACTTATTTACATTATATTGTATCTTTACAGGAGTTTCACTCGGTCCAGCCTCAGGGTGACAGAGAGAGATCCTTTACCAGTTCTTCACCACACCTTGTGGCTTCGTTCATCAGCTCCAATGCCTTCTCTTGAGTAGTCCCAAGGGCGAACCCTTGCTGCAAGCTCGACAGGTCCATCAGCGGGAAGTGCGACTTGACCACACTCAGGGTATGGCGAGAAGCAGTCTCTGCCAGCTGCTTGCAGTGAGCCTTCATGGCCCGTGGCACCTGACTCAGCGTCTCAGCCACGGAACCCTCAGGTCTATCTTCAAGATCAGGCCACATGTACTGGAACACTTCATTTGAACTCTGGTACAGGGCCGCATTTTCAGTCTTCAAGGTGCCGAGCTCACCTGCAGGACAACAATAGGTCGGGTTCTCCCGGCTAAACAGCAATAGGTTTTTCGCAAAGTATGGAGACACTTACCTTTGAGTTCTGCCTCCATCTTTGCCAACCTATCTGACTCGGACTTGAGTGCAGCCAATTCAGATTGTAGCCGGTCTCGTTCCTCAACGATGGCCTGCGTCTCTTTCTGTCTCTCGGCCGCCTGAGCTTTCAGCTCCTCAAGTTTGCCCCTCATCAGTGGCTCATTTTTCCTCAAAGAAGCCAGCTCCTCCGTGTCTGCCTGAGTCATCTTAGGTTGGGCTGAAAACCATATCAAATGTCTGTCAGAGACATCAAGGACAAACATGACAGTTTTTGACTCGACTTATACCTGCTATGGTCTTCTCGAGTGTCGCGTTCTCCTCCTTGAGTGCGGCCAGCTGAAGATTCAGCTGATCAATACTGTCTTGTTGACTGCCTATCAGTGCGCTCTTGCTTGCTAAAGCATTGTACACTGACTCGGCGGCTGGATTCAGCACCTTCAAGAACTTTGTCTTGGCCTTATTGGCGTCAGTAATTTTCTGACAAAAACCAGACGCTATTAGCGCTTTACTTATGGGTTGACGGAAAGCACAAGAACATAACTTACTCGCTGAAGTTCCATCATGTCAAACATCATGCCCTCCAGCGTGTCTTGCTGCTCTTCCTCTTCCTTCTCGTTGATCTCCACTTGAGTTCCTTTGAAGTTGAAAGAAAAGGAGCCCTTAGGAGTTCTCCTCTCAAAGCTGTACTGGCCCCGCTGGATCTCTTCTTCTGGAGATGAAGGAGGATGACTCGGACCGGTGACAAGCTGAGTCTCAGGTTCTGTAGCGACCGACTCAGGGTCTGCTAAGGATTGCTGTTGACTCGGGCCCTGTGTCCCCTCAACTTGTTGGGGAGTCGACTTACTCGCCGGAGCCCTCTGCTGCACCACTGCTTGAGTGTCTTCAGTCGCGGGGGCTTGTGGCGTCGAAGTAGTCTCCTCAGCCGACTTGTCACTCGGCGCCGCAGTATCAGTTTTCTCCACTGGCAGCGTTTGAGATGGAGGGCTGCGAAAGCCATCAACATGACGGTAATTATCGCATTGTCGATATTCATTAACATTGATGAGTATACCAATACTTACACGTCAGATACCCGGATTCTGATCACGGGCTGCTTCTTCTTCTTATGTACCTCCTTTGGAGGTGACGGCGGAGGAGGAGGCCTTCATGGCTAGCTGCCACGTCCTTCTCAGGATTTGGCACTTCAGTGTCACCAGCATTGGCTGAACCAGAGACAACCGAGACATTTTGTGTCTCCATGGGAATCACACCCCCATCGCCAGTCGGCGCAACTTCAGGATTGGCATCCGAATGACTCGGAGTGGCTTCCTGCAAGTAAATAAGAACCCTTAGCGGTGAATAAGGCGCATAAAAGAAGTTCTATATGCACATTGGGTACTTTGGCTACTCTTTGGGGGTATAACCCCGGACGCCGGACCTGATCCTTGGTCTTCTTGACCTTTTTGGGTTCTGGCCCCGCCAGTTTCTCAGGCGACTTGCTCCTCCCAGTTGGTGGGTTGAGAGCCTCGCCCTCACTCTCAGAGCTGGAGAGAATTAAAGCTCTCTTCCTCTTCTGAGAGGCACCACTTCTCGACGGCCGCTCGCCTTGAGAAGACTGACCTGCAGCATGCTCCAAGCCCAAACGACGAGCGTCACGGTCCTGGTTGGTTTTGCTTCGCCGTTCTCGGGAACAAAGTGACTCACCGGCTGAGTTTGGCGTGGGCTCCTTCGGAATGTCGGACTTGGCAGCAGAGTTCCCTTCATTCTCGGGGGGCTTCTTCGTCATCTGCCCTTCTATCACTCTCCGCTGCCTCATCATCCGAGTCAGGAAGTGAAGCAAAAAGGGCGCTCAGATCACTGTCCGACTTATCGTCATCGGCTAAGACCAAATCTTGGTCCCTTGCCGGCAGGGCTCTCAAAGAGCCGTCATCGTTTACTGGGGGCTCCAGTCCCCGACTCTTGTACCTCTCCATTTCCTGCACAAGGAAAGAGAAGGATAGTTTTTAGCTATTATGCTAAGCTGTATATCTCAATATTTAACTCGGCAGAATCGCTTACCGCAGGTCTGGGGATCTTTCTCCAGTAACCTACCCACTGCATTGATCCGTCTGGCTTCAACATGGTCACATTGCAGTTGGCGGTGAAGAATTCTTGACTTCGAGCCATCACTCGGAATCTCTGCGCTTCCTGATATCCTCCAGGGATAGGTTCTTGATCCTTGTCTCCTGGACCCTTCCAGGTCCAAGCAGGTCGAACCCTTGCCTTCAAAGGCTGAAACTTTCTGATGCAAAAGTTGATGGCAATAGCTGGACCAGTGACTCCAAAGTCAGGTGTCTTCAGCTCAAAAATGGTCCTCATTAAGGCATCTAACTCGGACGTCATGTCCTTCTCTGGCTTACTCTTCCAGATAGAGTTATAAGTCGGAGCCTTGCCAACAAACTTCGACAGAGCTGGTATGACATTAGCACAGTAAAACCATTCATGGTGCCAGCCCTTGTTTGAGGTCCGCAACTCGTAATCAAAGAATCTGTCCTTCCTGCGGAGTTGAATCCCGGCTCCACCAACGGTGGCTGGGCTATCGGCTGATGGATGCGGCTTCAGGAAGAACAGATGCCTGAACAAGTCAAAATGGGGCTCAATCCCCAGATACACCTCGCACAATGTCACAAACATTGACAAGTGCAGAATCCCATTCGGATTCAGATGGCATAACTCAATGCCGTAGAAGAAAAGCAGCGATCTCAAGAATCTGCTCGTTGGCAGCCCCAATCCACGGCGAAAGAATGATTCAAAGACAACTGTTTCACCTGGACCAGGGGACGGGTAGATTTCACCTTCTGCTGCTCTCCACCCGATGATTTCCTTTGGCGGAAGCAGACCCAAGTCCACCAGGACTTGGAGCCGGGTATCCGTGGTAACGGATTGTGGCCACGCGACTGCATACTCCTCTTCGGCGGCAACTTCTGCACTCGCGCCTCTGGCGGTCACGACCATAGCATCTGCAGCACCTCTCCCTTGCTCTCCCGCAACATTTCCTCCACCCGCACTGCTTGTCCCGGCGATCGGAGCAGCGGTGCACTTCACGCGAGCCATTTCAGTGTTCTTCGCGGATTGATTTGGTGTTGGGGAATGAGGGATCTGAGGATTGGAGTGCGATTGCAATGTGAAATGGTTTAATGGCGGCGAGGCAGTTCCTTTTATTTCCAAACTGAATGCGCCTCCACGGCTGAGATTTACCTTATCTTGCCTCTACGGCTCAGATCAAGCCTAACCGTTTGGCTTCCCCGGTACGGAACCTCGTTAGGGTTTCTGAACGCGGGAAAACTGGTGCCCCTTCGACTACTCGGGCGTGACTACTTGGCCAGTCTCTTCGATTGACTCGGCCGACACCTACAAATCAAGTTCAGTCGGTAAAGATGATTTTCGGCACACATAAATGCTGGAGTCTCTTATTTCACTGAACAGGATGAGTTACAATGCACGACAAGAACTGATGCAAGAACTACAACACGACTACAAGAATACAACACGAGATGCAGACATGAGACTCCTCTTCGGGCACCATCAGCAACAGATCACCCCTGGATCTGAGTGCCCGGCATCTTCCCCACGCTTCCTTGCGGCTTCAGCCTCCACGACGGCTCCTGGTGCGGTCCGCCACACGCGATGGCTTGTCCAGGCGGTCGTGACGACCCGGTGGCCACCTCCGGCGGTTCTCACCGTCCTCCTCATCTGAGGAGGTGATGACGATGAGCTCTGGCAGCGCCGGTGCAGTTGGTGGAGGCGGCATCATAACCGGCGGTGGTGCGCCGTACGGCACCAGATCCATCACCGGCGGCATCTCGACCGGCGGCGGCAGCAATGGTAGCTCGGGGGCTGCTGGTGGAGGAAGGATTGGCTCTCCAGGTGGTGCTGGCGCGGAGGAGGAACCTCTCTTGTTTGCTTTTTTGCCTGCCATGGTGGTGAGCTCGTGTTTGCTTCAAATCCGATTGAGGTCTTTTTAAGGCTGAGGTGCTGGAATCTGGACAGTCACGGGGTGCCTGACGATCGCGCTGCCTCGCCTGAAAAAGCAGCTAGTCATATTCCCTCTGTGGAGTGAAGACAATACTGATGGAATCGATTCGGTTACACAGTGTTCTTGTGACTCGGTGGATAAGCTTCGGCTGACTCGGATACTGTGGCACTTAATTCTCCCTCTCATCACTCGGTAATGATGTGTGGAGTTGATTTCTGCCTACATATAATTTTTTCACATAAAGACTTTCTCTCCTTGGAGTCTGTACATAATTATGTTAATTATATACAGACTCGGGGGCTAGTCCATCTGAACTCACTTGCGTGAGTCCAACAAATCTACTCGGCTGTTTATCAGTCAGGCTTTTTTGGCTTTGTTTTTTATGTTCCAGCTTTTCTAGTCTCTTTTGAGTCTGTACACGATTGTTCCAATTGTCCACAGACTCGGGGGCTAGTCTATATGGACTCACTTGCGTGAGTTCCATCAGATTTATTCGGCTCTATGCCAGGCACACGGGTTGCTTCGTCCTTGACTCTTTGTCGGATGATTACCTAGAAATTTCCTTGATCTTCACCTTAATTGCCTCAATTAAGCTGGAGCTCGGGGGCTACATCTATATATATAGATGCGCTGACGCGCATCCATATATAAACATACGGGTTGTAATCATCCTCGGCTGAGCTGAGACAGATGGACCCAGATTACTAGTCCGGAATGACAAGTTCTTGGCTAAGACTCACCTTGATCGATTGTTTAAGCAGTCCTGTGCACATGAGATCGGGAGTTCAGCGTCTAATAGATGCAATTTTTCGTCACATCTATATGATGCTCTTATTCACTCGGACCAGGACAGTATATCTTGGTTCATGCTTGCTCTGAGTTTCTGTCCAATTCTATGAATTACACAGTAACTCGGGGGCTACATCTATATGCTGCACTTACGTGCATTCATCATTTGATTTGTTAGCATGCTTTTACAGCCCTAGCTGACTGAGTCAGATGCTGCATTTCATTCACTAATTCCTTTATGGATCTAGTTAGTTCTGAGAACTGACTTTTTATAAAAATTCCTTTATGGATCTCTTATGAACCTGCAACCGACTGAGTCGGCCATTATTTTTCAGATTCATCCAATTCTCTGACTCAGTTCAGTATTGGGTGTCAATCGCTAATATGCCTAATTCAAGGCCCTGCTGCCCCTGAGTCACTCGGGGCCAGGTATCTCAATTTACAACAGGCTTGAATCAGGTTAAGTCCTTTTTAATTTATCAGTCAACCTGAAGATCTACTTGTACATGGAGAGAAGCCTAGTCGGGAAGCAATCAAGATCAATCAAAAAGCACTTGGGGGCTACTGTCGTTACCATGACCCCCGGGTACCCTCATGACCAGCAGGGCCGAGTAGCCTGACAAGGGTAGTGGTCCGGCCCAGAAAAAACCGAGTAGCCCATGACGCTAAAAGGAAGGTGCGGCTAGTCGGCAGGATAGATCAGGACTCTTGTCTTGTACTCTAAGTAATTCCGAGTTGTAACCGACTAGGATACTTTCTATGTAACCCTGATCTCCCGGATATATAAGGCGGGCAGGGGCTCCATCTAAAGACAATCAATCCAATACCACGACATACAGGACGTAGGGTTATTATCCTCCGGGAGGCCCGAACCTGTCTAAACCTTGTGTCTCGTGATTCACCATCATATTCTTGGTTCCTTCGCTACCCATCATAATCTATCGAGGCCCTAAAACCTCGACAACAGGTTATCGTGTTTCGCTATCGACCGCGCAATGCCCGATTAGTGTTACGCACACCACCGATATCCTACGTGGACAGCTAATCGGGCACTGGGTGACCTATTAGAGCCTATGGGTCCTCTGGTGACCGACTGGCTTCTATTTCTGTGATTTTTTCAAAAGGGACCCTAGTTTCGCAATTTTCTTTTAAAATAGCATTATTCTTTTAAAGAAAATCAAGATGTTACACTCTAAATTCATCTCAAATGGTATTTACGTACATATGGGGTGGACAAACTTCAGTTACTACTCACCATCTACACATTTTTTTAATTACTATCACTGGTTAGTACAAATTACACCAACAAAAATTACTGCAGGTATAGTGCGTTACTCATTCCATCATGTGATGTCTCCATGTAGTAAACAGAATATAATTAATGTGCTTGCCTCTCGAATCATTAATTAATTTAGAAAAAAGAGGCGCTCATAGATGCTTTGTGACAAAAATATGTCGATAGCAATGTTGATTCATATACATACACACTTCTTCCTCTCAGTCCGACCTTACAAAACTCTGGTTGTATGTACCATTTCCAAAGATTTACGTCCTTTTGCGTTATAATGCTTACAGTCTTGTATATTATTGTCGATGATATAGAAATAGCGACCTAGGCATAAGAAGCAGTGGGAAAATGATTCCAACAAATATGAAGCCTTAGGCTAGGCAATCTGGAGCAATTTGAGGCTAGCCAGGGTAGCAAAGCAGCAGAGCAACTGTACGAAGCTAATGCATGGTGCCAAAGGTTGATGTAGTCAATAAAGACATCCCCATACACTTGGATGCGACCGGTTCGCTTAGCAACAAAGCGCCTTGGCTTCCCTGAGATTTCAGTCAATGGAAAATCATGCCCCCTTGGTTGGCATGGCCCCATCGCAATGTAGCCTCTTATCACTGAATTTCGGTCATTGACATTGTAGCATTTGATAGGAAACCTTTTTCCAGGATCATGAAAAAAAAAAAACTAGACCAGCTAGGGGCAAGCCGCCCCCAGGGCTTTGTATTTAAGGAAGAAGACCATCTCCCACTGGTCTAGAAAATCCCCGAACCCCCTCCCTGGTCTTACACAGGGGTCCACAACCCAATGGGAGCGACCACTACGACCGACCGGTCCGGCCCACCGACAGCCCCAGCTGACGGCTCGGTAACTCGGCGGCTTCGCAGGGCGACCGGGCGGGACCTTACCATGTGCTTTGGCACAGCGGAGGGCGAGGGGATTTTTTTAACCTCAACCTGAAATTCGCTCCCACGGGGAGTCGAACCCAGGACCTGAGGAGTGCCGCCGGGTTCCTCTAACCAATTCAGCTAGAGGCCCTTTGGCTTTTTTTTTTTTTTTTTTTTTTTTTTTCCAGGATCATGACAGAGATAATCCAAATCATAAGTAGCCTCGTCATTTGATTCATCATCTGAATCATCAATTTCACTAGAAGGGGGCAAAGAAATTGGTTCATGGCTGGCTGTTACAACAGGTTCCTCTGCTACCTCTGGTTCATTGCTACCTGCTACCTCTGGTTCATGGCTTGCTACTGTCTCAACATTATTTCTTGATACCCCCAAGTCAGTCATTGCAACATCAGTCTGCAACTCCATCTCAACTGAAGGGGAGTCACTCTGAACTTGTGCTTGACTCTCTGCGGTAACCAGCTCTGGAGTCGATGAGGAACCAACATTTTGTTTCTTCGCAGCTCTTGCCCAAATAGTTTTAAAATCAGGGCCTGATTTCTTCTTCATCGGTCTTGTTCAGAGCTATACATGTGGGGAACAAGAATTAACAAATTGCTGGTGGGGATTAAAAAATCTCAAATCAAACAATGTAACAAAGAAATATCAGAGATATACCATGGAATTTCAGGCTGGGTTTGGCGCTCGACTGCTCGACCGTCGGAGCTCGCCGCTGCCCTGTGGAGCTGGGAGGCGGAGGGGGTTGGCGACGTGGGGGCTGGGGAGCGGACGGAGGAGGCGCCGCCTAGGGTTCGAACAGGAGCGCGTGCGCTCGCCGTCGTTCTGTTTCGACCTGCAGTCGCGCGAGCAGAAACACAACACATGAACGCAAGCAGGCCACGCAGGCAAGCAGCCAGGCAGGTTCAGTTGGGCCGCAGTTCGCACGCATAGGCTTTCTTTGGTTGTTTTGCACTCAGGCCCAGCAGTGTTCTCAAATCTGTTTTGCAATTTTTCTTATTACACAACTACATTAACATACCTAGTAAAAAATTTTGCAAAATTGTTGGGTATTCCTAGGAATACCCAAGCAACCAGCTGCGTCCGTCCCTGGTTCGCTAGCTAGGATAAGAACTTGTGCTCGTTTTCTTTCTTCCGGCCTTTACCAGCATCGAGGAACATTCAGTTAAAGATTTCCCCCAAAAAAAAAACATTCAGTTAAAGATAATGTCTGATCCTATGTCTAGCATCATGGCTGTGTGCATCCACAAGGCTGCAAATTGATGGTCAGCTCTCACCATAGCAGTCTGATATTGTTCGGACCATTCAGTTATTCTCAAGTGAGCGACCTATTCTTTGGATCGTAAGTAACAACTCAACAGTACTCTTGAACGTGTTCACATATGCGTAAATGGCCCAGGAGAATTTTTCTAGTCCTGTTATAAACTTCGAGTAGTAAATCGAATGCATTGCAGCACAGCTTGATCATCACCCTTATTACTACGGTCATTCATACATCAAGTTAATGCCTTGCAATTTTGCAAACGATCATATACCCTTTACCCTCCCCCAGGCAAATTTCGCAGGTATTCAGAGGACGGAGGCTCACACGTGTCCCTGTTAGGTGAGCGCGTGTCGCTCCTCGCACGCCAAGTGCTTTAATCTCGCTGGCTCAGGAGCTTCAATGGCGAATGGTGTTGTCTCGTGATTTTTGTGACATCCTGACCGAGGGTTTAATACAATTGGTAGAGTATTCGTACTAAAAAGTTGCAACTTCTTTTCTAGAAACTCATCTCGAAAGAACTTTGAAGTTAACAGTGCCTAGCCTGGAGTATCTTCGGGATGGGTGACCGACCGTGAAGTTCTTTCTGGATGCGTATGAGTAAAGACAAAGTGCGTAGAAAAGACTTGTGTTGGTCTGTGAGAGCAATCTTGAAATTTTAGAGAGCTGTCAGGTGTAAGCGGGCCTGACTTTGAGAGCGGGATGTTAATCTGGTATCAGAGCTGACTCTCGTGGTTTCTCAGGCGCATGTGGGTGCAGTTGCGTAGGCATGGTGCGTATGACTGGTGTGCCCAGAGTAGTCACACAGCATGGCAGTTGCACTGGCACTAAACACACAAGAACATCGGTCTTTTAAAGGATTGATAGAATGCTCATACCAACAACTTGCAACTTCTTTTACCGAAAGCTCATCTCGAAAGAACTCTGAGATAAAGCATGTTTGGCCTGGAGCAATTTCGAGATACATGACTGTCCGGGAAGTTTTTTTTTAATGCGCACGAGCGAGAACAAAGTGCGTAAAAAAATTCGTGTTAGCATGTGAGAGCAATCTTAAGATTCTACAGAGAAGCTAGGTGTAAGCGACCCTCGTACATGGTGTCTTTTCCTTTTTTTTTTTGAGCCAAAGGTGTATTCTCCTAGTTTTTCTTTAAGATTACACAGTACAACTCAGACACTTACAACACACACATACTCACCCCTATGAACACACGTAAGCAAACCCTACTCCTATGAGCATCTTCAAAGACTGAACGGCAAATCTAGAGATTGGCGAAATCACCACTGGCGCCCCGCCGTCGATAGGAGTGTCGCTTACTACTGAAAGCACAAATGCCACTAAATCTTTGAAAATTCGCTCCCACGAGGAGTCGAACCCAAGACCTCAGGTGCTACTGAAGCTCTTGTAACCACTAAGCCACAGGCCCTTTTGCTGGTTTCTTTTTCCCAGTGAAACATATTCTCTGGACGAAGAAGAAACCAAAAGGTTAATGGGCTGGTGAGAACGTTGGGCCATACTTTTGGGCTTCCTCACTTCAACAGTAAGCAACGACACGCAGAGGAAGCAGCCAGTTAAAAAAGAAAAGGAAGCAGCGGCACTTTCGTTCTGCCTCCAGCCTTTTGCCGGTACCCCCCTCCCCTTATCTGGCTTCACGCTCCACCTAGAAAGTAGTCTACTTTTAAACAGTACACATGGATGCAATGGTCTGCTAGACGGCTGAATTATTCTTGTACAGAGGAGCTGTTGTTAAGAATTTAGGCATTTTTCTAATTAATTTAATCCAGAAATTCCCCAATAAGGTGATAGCGATGAACAAACTGAAAAGAAAGTTAAGAACGTATCCAGCGGAGGATCCTGCGCCGGAGGCACTGGAAGCTCCATTCCCAAGAACCATTGTTCTTGAGTATGTTCGATGTAGTCGATCTTAGTCGACGCAGGACGATGTGCTCCAGCTGCAAACTTCGGATCTTCAGTTTGCTTCCTAGACCTCGTCTCGATGGATTTCAGCTGTTCTGCAGAGCGGGTATTACCAGGAATGGCTCCTTTCTCGCCTTTTACCGACTCCGCTAATTGGGCCATTTGTTTCTCCATCATCTTCATGAATTGGAGAATTTGCTGATTAGAACTCCCCACTTCGATGACCTTGTCATTGGTTGTTTCAAGCACACGATCAACTTCCTTGAATTTGGCTTGGGTGTCTTTGTTGACCTTCTCTTGAGCTTGAAAGAACTCTTGGCATTGAATGCGAAGAGGGATGGCATTTTGCATAGACGATGATGGGGTGAAGCTACTCCTTTGTGTGGAGTCATCCATCCTTAACTCTTGACATAATTGAGCATCTTTACATCCTCGGGGCAATCCTTGCTCACATGACCAAATTCTCCACATTCTTCACATGTGGAACGGGCTTCCGCTAGCTTGACGGTCTCTTCCATGGGAATATGATCAATCTTGTCCAATCTCCTTTGTATGGTGTCAAGCTTGTCCATAAGCAATTCATCATAAGCTCTCTCTACCACACTCTTCATCTTTCCCGTGGAAGGTTGAAGGCTTCTACTTTCTCTCTCACTAACCCATGATTGACTTTGCTCTATCTTCTTGATCAAGGCTGTGGCTTGAGCGGGTGTCTTGTCCAAAAACGATCCTCCAGACGAAGCATCTAAGTGTTGTCGGGACAAAAGATTCAAACCCGTGTAGAACCTCTCCACTAGCTCCCATTCAGCAAGACCATTGTGCGGGCAAGCATCCTTGTACTCATTGAATCGATTCCATGCTTCTCCAACGCTCTCATCAGCAAGTTGAGTGAATCCAAGGATCTTGTTCTTCAAAGCTTGAGTCTTGCCTGGAGGGAAGTACTTTGCCAAAAATTCCGCAGAAAGTTGATCCCAACTAATCTTGGCCGCAGTAGGTAGCCCATGGTACCACTGCTTAGGACGCCCAATAAGAGATACAGGGAACAATCGCACCTTTGCTTCATTGTCATTCATATGTTGCAATTGAAAAGTACTGCAGATCTCATGAAAGTGTTGCAAATGCATATTAGGATCTTCAGAACCTGTGAACGGTTGTTGACCAACCAAAGACATGTAGCGCTCCAGCTGAAAAGGTTGAGCTTGTGCAGTGAACTCAGTCTTGATAACATTGTCTAAGGCAGGCTTGGGACGATTAGCAATTGGTGTTGTGTCTCCCATGTCTTCTACTTCAGGAACTTCTTCTTCCATGTCTTCTTCTAGAGCTGCAAACAATGCCCTCGGGCTGAGCGGCTCGCTGTTGTCATTTATGTCTCCCACTGACTTGCTTTTCTTTTCCGCCTTACGCTTGCGAAAGAGAATCTCTGGATCATCGAGGTAATTAAAGGGTTTATTCGACTTAGCGCCGTCCATACCTGTCTGTTAAACTAGAAAAAACAGAGAAATCAAAGAAAGAAAGCAATGAGCCGGTCGGCACAAGGGTGTGCCGATCGGCACCTTGGCCAATTTCTCAAACTTCAAACAATGCCTAATTCGAACAAAGGTCCCCGGCAACGGCGCCAGAAAAAGACAGCTTGTTGGTCGTATCTACGCACCCACTTATATACCGCAAGAGCACGGTTTACAGTTATAGTCTTTTTCCCCCAGAAGAGTATTCCTAGGTTTAATCGAACCACAGAGACCAATGGGAATTAAACAGAGTCATCAGTAAAAGAGTTAGCCAGGCTTTCTGGTGAGCGCGAGCGTGAGTTTCGGGAAAACTGGGGGCTGTGCCGATCGGCACGGAGGCTAAATTGACCGAATGTTGCTTGAACAGCCTAAGGAACCTGATTAGATCATGGGGTAAGTTAGCCAAGTCTGCTAGTTGAGATCGTAACCAAAAAGCTTAATCAAATAGCATCATAAACGGAATTACTCAATTATTGATAACCGAAGATCAATAGGTTGAGACTCTTTTCCGACGAGCCCTGTCACGACCAATCGCCTTAATCGGTAGCCTCTTCCTATTCTACACATCATCTCAAAGATCATCGCGTATGCATTAGCGGCTGTTGAGGTACAGAGACAACGTGCAATTATGGCGCATTACAAGATCCCAATACTACCTTAACCACAATGGAGATAGTGAGAGATTGAATCCCTCACCTCTTACTGCCACCATAATTAAGATAATATCCAATACTTAGTCGTCACTAAGCGTCGGAACAAGTGCATGTAAGGACCATAAAATCCAGGCAATCAATAATCAAAATCATTCATCCACATATTCAACCATACTTCGATAATACATAGTGCAAGATACATCACCATCTAGTAGACCTACCTTGATGGATCACCTCTTTAACACCAGTGGTTCTTGATCTAGCAACTAGAGGACATGAAGAACGGGGCAAAGCCCCGGTGGCTCTAAACTTACTAGCTGTGTTGTCCCTCTGGCGGCCGATCCCGAAACCCTAGGGCTTTTACAAGTTTATATAGGGCTGTACATCAGAAAGAGAGAGGATCTCGGGAAAAGAGTCCTCGTGCCGATCGGCACAGGGGCCATGCCGATCGGCACACCTCGTGTCCAGCTCGGTTTCCTCCCTAAGTCGGTTCCAAAGTCCTAGGTAGCTTCCATGTGGGCCTTCCAATCAGTTTTCTTCGAGATCAAGTCTTGTATTGCTCTTTCAAATCTTCGAGTATCTTTTATCTCTTCGCGACGAATATCTAACAAGATTGGTTCAGATAACTTCCTTCTAGAATCAACTGAATGGTGGGCCAGACTCGTTGGCCTTGAAGTCCCCTGTGCCGGTCGGCACAGGGCTGTGCCGATCGGCACAGTTGACCTTTTCTGCTGGTTCTCTTCTCTTCAGGTCCAGATCAGCCACAATGTCCAGAATGTCGTCCTTTTCATCTGTTTCTGCAATAAATCTCCAGAATGACATATATACAAATATAGTGCTATTATCAAGGGTTAATGACCTATAATGATGACATTTATGCTCTAAATAAGGCGCAGTTGGCATATAGAATGGTATGCTAGAAATCACCAACAGACGCTCGACCAGCTCCCAAGTACCATTAAACATGATTGAATCTAATACTCCTTATTGCTTCCTTCCAAAGGTCAGCATCGGGAGATGAAAGTGCCTCTTCAATGGTTCTGGGAGTGTCATCCACGAGGTACACAATAAAGTCATTTCCAAGAGACTTTGCAGTCCTCTGTCTCTTACCCTTACGGGTGACTAGATTGTCATCCTCCTCAGGAATGTGCATAGGGGGTTCCTCATTTGGTGTTATCAGAATGAAATGCTCATGGGGTAATGTAGAATCATGACTAGATGTGCTAGGTGCATTTTTGAAAGGAAATTCACTCTCAAAGAATGTAGCATCTCTGGACTCTAAAATTGTACCGACCAACATGCCAGGTACTCCAGATTTTACTATTAAAAACCTATAACCCACGCTGTTCATAGCATAACCCAGGAAGATACAATCAACAGTTTTAGGTCTAAGTTTGCACTTCTTATTGATTGGCACATTCACCATGGCCAAACAACCCCAAGTACGCAAATATGAGAGATTTAATCTTTTCTTATGTTATTCCTCGAATGGTGTGATTTCTTTATCCTTTGTGGGAACTCTATTCAGGACATGACATGCTGTCAAAATCGCCTCACCCCACCATTCCTTAGAAAGAGCCGCTGTCTCTAACATGGCGTTAACCAAATCAGTTAGAGTTCGGTTATTTCTCTCAGCAATCCCATTGGATTGAGGTGAGTAAGGCGGTGTCCTTTCATGAATAATACTATGTTCCACATTCAGAAAAATCATTAGAAAAATATTCTCCACCACGGTCAGACCTTAAACGTTTAATCTTCCTCTCTAGTTGGTTTTCTACTTCAGCTTTATAGATTTTAAAGTAACGCAAAGCTTCATCTTTGGATTTTAGCAGATACACATAGCAATATCTAGTATAATCATCTATGAGAGTCATGAAGTATCTTTTATCACCTCTAGTCAATTCGCTATTCATCTCGCATAGATCGGAATGAACAAGTTCTAATGCCTCTAAATTCCTCGCCTCCGCAGCCTTGTAAGGCATGCGAGGTTGCTTAGATTGCACGCAAGCATGGCACTTAGAACTTTTGACCATGTCAAATTTCGGGATTAAATTTAGTTTTGCTAACCGCGTCATACAACCAAAATAAATGTGACAAAGTCGTGAATGCCAAACATTCGACTCATTCGAAGTAAAAATATTATTCACAACCTTATTACAACCATTGTCAAGTGAAGAAAGGCGGAACAAGCCTCCGCAATCATAGCCTTTTCCAACAAATGTCCCATACTTAGAAAGTATACATTTATTCGACTCAAGAACTATTTTATAACCATCTCGACACAATTGAGAGCCACTAACAAGATTCTTTTTGATTGAGGGGACATGCTGCACGTGCTTCAATAGCACCGTCTTTCCCGAAGTAAACTTCAGAACGACCGTACCAACACCAAGAACACGAGCATGTGACCCATTTCTCATCAACAAGTCTCCTGTCACTCCGGCCTGATAAGAAGAAAACAAAGAGATATCAGCACACACATATACATTAGCCCCAGTGTCAATCCACCACTCAGGTGTTTGACAGACAGAAAGGATAATGGGTGTAGAATTACCGTACCCAGAAGTCCCTCTAGTCTCGCTATTGACCACGTTTGCAGATTTCTTCTCCTGCTTAACATTGCGGTCTGGGCACGCACTTGCCCAATGCTCAGTGCTTCCGCAAACAAAGCAGCCACCTTCTTTGTTCTTTTTCTTCTTAAAAGTGGTTGATTGCTTAGGCTTCTCAGCCCCCTTCTTCTTCTTCTTTGATAAGTTGACCTTTCGCAGCACTAGAAGGTTCTCCTACGCTCTTTCCACGTGTATCTTTTGCTTTCGCCTTTTCCTCAACATCAAGAGTCCGAATGAGTTCAAACACGCTAAACTCTTGTCTCTTGTGTTTCAGTTGGGTAGCAAAATCCCTCCAAGTAGATGGCAACTTAGCGATAATACCGCCAGCCAAAAACTTGTCAGGCAACACACATGGAAACTGTTCGAGTTCTTTTGCCATAGCCTGAATCTCATGAGCTTATTCAACTACAGAACGGTTCTCAACCATCTTGTAGTCAAAAAGCTGCTCCATGATATACAGCTCACTACCGGCATCAGAAACACCGAACTTAGCGTCCAAAGCATCCCATAGTTCTTTCGCAGAGGTGCACGTGATGTATGAATCCTTATACTTATCAGCAAGAGCGCTAATCATGGCGCCTCTGAACAGATTATCAGCCATATTGAACCGTTACTCCTCTTCAGGAGTGAACTGTTCTGGCTTACCGTTCACGGCGTGATAGCAATTCATTGCTGTAAGCCACAGGACCATCTGAGCACGCCACCTCTTATAGAAAGAGCCATCAAACGCGTTCGGTTTCGGTGCAGCAGCAAAACCGCTAACAGAAAATTGCCTAATATTAGGTTTTTATTAGATTGTTAAGAATTTAGGCATTTTTCTAATTAATTTAATTTAATCCAGAAATTCCCCAATAAAGTGATAGCGAGGAACAAACTGAAAAGAAAGTTAGGAACATACCTAGCGGAGGATCCCGCGCGCGCGTGTGGCTCGCCACTAGCCTCTCTCAACTTCTTTAGGGGATGTACCGGAAATCCACCTAATAACTTGAGTCAAATAATGATAGAAATCCCATATGGGACTAAACCATTATTGCATTAATTATGAGCCTAGGCTAAGTAGAATTATTGCACTATTATGGGCTTAAAAGCCCATAATATTCAACAGCTGTGTTACTATATATAAACCAGCTAATAGGGCCGGGTCTAACTGATGACAGTAAACCTCGAACCCTTCCCAGTATATTCGTTTTGATTCCTCGATGATCAAGTGGCAAATTGATATACTCAAGAGTATCCGCCAGAGGTACTTCTCCAGATGTGCAATAGAAAAAATCTTGGTTAATATGTCTGTAGAGCAATTCATGTGATCATTGGTCACTACATAGGAGCCTTCGGCAAGATTGAAACATATTCAGCGTCCTCTAGGCTGTAGGTCCACTCCAAACAGAGTACGTAATGTAGAAACCAACGCGAAACAACTCGAGGTCCCATAGCAGGACAGCAGCGAAACTGAAGCACGTTAATTAATGCAAGGAGGTGCGCTGGGATCTGCGGATGGGACACGAGTAGCAGGAGTCGGTTTGCATCTGATCTCGTTTATATTGCTAAACAAAAGTGTGATTCATGTTTACAATCTCATCGTGACTGTGTATCGGAGTTAAATATACTAGCAACATGCCTTGGCCACACTGGTATAGTGCTGCTATATATGCACGTACACTGCGATCCTTCCCCCTTTGCGTGCCTCAGTAGCACATGATACATTAATTGCTACCTTTTGTCTCCGCAACTAACAAATTAAAATAAAACCAAAGTATCTTATTGTCAATATATTTACGAGACGACCATGGAATACAGACACAATCGTGAAGCCTCGTCGCTGAGCGTCCATATATTTACTTCTTCCTGCGCGACACTACTGAATAGACCCAGGTCTTATATATCTTGGGTTGGATGCACTGTCTCCAAGAACTGTAAATCGACCAATAACTGTGCCAGTATACAAAATCATCTGCCCATACACACCGTTACCTGGGCATGAGAGGCGCTGGGAATTTAATTTTGACTCATGAGTCGATTTTGACATCGTGTTCCCAGGCTAGAAGTACTAAAACTATGCTAGAGAGGGCAGCTGGGCAGCAAACAAGTGCATAAAACTGAAGAAACGCTTTAATTTCATAATTACTTAGCAATGCTCTTACCGCTGCTAGGTCGAGATGCACTGGGAATTCATTTTTCTTCCGTGCCTTCTGTGTTCCGTCACATGCTTTGTCGGTGCGGA
Organism: Eragrostis nindensis; assembly: GCA_012490785.1. NCBI lineage: Eukaryota > Viridiplantae > Streptophyta > Magnoliopsida > Poales > Poaceae > Eragrostis > Eragrostis nindensis. The sequence continues at coordinate 811,427 of JAAXCT010000119.1, read as the reverse complement.
AAAAAAGGGAAATGACTAGACCTGTATGTGAAGTTCTAGTGGGGTTCTGCAGAATCCAAATACTTCGCCGGGAGAGGCTATAGTGTGCCGTACTTTTTCTAATTGTCGTTTGTAAGGCTCGGCTGTTTTTCAATTTGGCCTGTCATGTTTTATTAGGAGTCACGCACGCGATTGTTCTGCTACTCAATTGTTCACGTCTAGTCCGCGTCATGCGCGCGCTCTCAGCATGTTGTGAGGATTCACTCCAAAGGAACTGGCTGCGCGTGTGTTCCGGGTCACGTACAGTAGTTAGGTTTTGCTTCATGAATAAAGAGGAGCCCCCGTGAAGCAAAACCAATTATACAAGCAAGGCGGCGGCGACCAAGGGAACCTAGCAATCGGTCCTAGTTACACCAGTACAATAAGAGCCTCTAGTGGTGGGTATTCTGGGATAGCAGTGGCGAGCACAAGCGACCTCCACTGCTAAACGAGAGCAGTGGTGGGCGATGATGCCATGCCGACCTCCAGCGCTCCCTTCGCGGCAGTGGCGGACAGAATGACGTCAAGTCAACCAACACTGTTGTGGCACGCTGCAGTGGCGGTCCTCGTGACATTACGCTGTCCGCCGCTGCTACAGTCCACTGACGTCATAGTTTGAAACACTCGATTTTGTACCTCATTGAAATTCGAGTATTTTAGGCTTATGAAAAACTCGAGTGCTCCATGCCTCTAAAACACTCGAGTGGAACATAGACGGTCCCTATTATAGAAGTCAGTTTAGTCAAATCTTCGATGAAGCCATCTGTCCTAGGGGATTTGTCATGCGCATCAAAGTTAATACCACCAAATTCAGACTTACCCAATTTGTCTTTGCAAGCTTCCTGCAGTAGAGAGGCTAGCTTTACTTGAGCGAGCAGAACGGTGTTTCCATTTTTTATAGGGAGTCAACCATTTCTGAATTCTATTGTGGGAACGAGCAGAATGGTGTTTCCATTTGAAATAGGGAGTCAACCATTTCTGAATTCTATTGTGGGCCCACAATAGAATTCAGAAATGGTTGACTCCCTACTTCAAATTAGTGGCATTATCCACTCTGTTGTTCTTTTTGTTCCAGTCAATTTCCTATTGAGTCAAAAAGGAAATAATTAGTTCGACAATAAGATAATCCCTGAAATTGCATTCATGCATGGCCAGATCCTTATGTTCTTCTAAGATCAAAGAAGTATAAATTGTTGACTTGATTCTTGACACAGCTTATTCCAAACTTAAGATGTGCAATTGCTTGATTGGTCACGAATAAACATATACTGTCACGTTCACAATCAGCTAGCATCGAATCATCTCTTTGTCAAAATAACGCCCCACCACCGCATGAATCCAACCGAGACAGTGTCAGGTCGCCACACCCGAGGTGACTCCACGGGACACGACGACAGGGGGTAAGAATATCTGAGTTTCAAGGCGACAATTACACGTACTACCACTGCTGCCGATTGGTATAGCTCCTTCCTACGTGGTGAAGCACGGAGGGTGTTGAATGATGGGAGGAGGACCATATGAGCGCATCATGTAGTAGGCATATCCAGGGCCAATACCGTGACAATATTTCTTGTGTCGTTTCTCTGTGGAAGTTTGTAAGAGAGAACATATATAGGATCCCAGCTGCTAAAAATGATGATTTCTTCATTCTGTTTTTTCTTTGATAGTAAATTATAGTGTGGGTTGCTTTTTCAGTTCCTATATACTCGTGTATATTGGTGTTCCCTGAAGATCATCTCAAGGAGAAAACTCTCCATAACTTATAGAATCGAGCATTGAAACGTGTTTGTTATGAAATTCACAAATGATAATTTATCTTATAACCGGATAACCACATGATAGAAAACACAAAGCAATAATTTATTTTATTGGCTTCTTCCGATTCATGGTCCATAAACAGAATTGTGTTTTCTGCATATTGTCAGATAGACAAAGCATCTTCCATGATGGCAAGGAATCACTCCAATTGTTTACCCTTCATTCTTCACTCTCTTAATCAATACTGAAACATTGTCCTTGACGGAAATTAAAATTTCTTCATCTCTCATTGATTTTAATATCTCCATACTACCACGCAACAAAACTTTAATTTCAATACATTTATATATGCCACTAAAGGGAAAATTTTCAGTCCTAGTATCTTGTAGTGCTGGTTGGACAAAGTGACTGTTGGAGACATGTTTAATATGATTGTGATATTCTTTAAATTAATCTTCTCAGTTAGATACATCAGTTAATAATCGCCAAAAATCATTGTTTAATATAGTATCGATTCAAAAGGAAGTTATTTCACTGACTTTACGAGTGCGTTAGCCTTGTCCACGAATAAACAAACGTGTTGTAACATTTGCATATGCGGCTAATGATTGCATAAAAACCGTTCCAAGGTCAGTAGGTCACGATCATCCACACCACAAATGCAAAGTGACGCGGCAACAAGCTAAGGGAAGAAAATCACAGTTCCTCAATTGCAAATCTTCGAGAATAGCATGCTGGGGACAGACATGATCGATCGAGAACAACAATAATGAGCGCCAAATAATTGCTGCTGATATGTCGGCATCCGGCAGCTACATGCGACATGCGTGGCACAGGAGAAAGGACCACGAGCGCATGATCTATATAGGATCCCCAGTGAGGAGTCCCTTTCATCTCTCAGGTATTGCTTTGGCCCCTAGCTAGATCAGCTAAAATTAAACAAGCTTTTGTTTTCTCGGAAAGAAAATAAAATAGAATAGATAGCAGGTTATATACGATGAGCAGCATTGGGAAATAATTATTTCTCTATCTGAGCTGTTTAGCCTCTGTTGCTCACAAGTACTAGGGCCTTGGCATGTCCACGTCGAGCTAGCTAGCTAGTAGCCAGCGTGATTGAGCTCCTGTAGGAAATGATGATCATTTTACCTATTCCAGAGGAACGTCCGTTTCTTCAGCTTTTTTCTTTATTAATAAATCGAACAAGCTAAAGTCGTAGGCAACAATTACCCATGCCGCACGCATGGGTTAGCAAATAATTCAGCTTTGCTCACATGCGTATTGTTGTAAAACACTTATCCTTATTGGTTGGACCTTGATCTTCTCAAGTCTCACATGATATGCGCAAACGCATAGAAGATGGACACATAGCCATAGCTTCTTTTATTTTCTTGTCAATTAGATGCATATTTCAATGAAGTGCTCCTCTCGTATGTATCGTCCTGAACGAGGCCCGGCCCCTAAGTAATGGGGGGATAAGTTTAGTATGGGCTCACATGTAGTATATGGACTAGGAGGAGTCAGCAGCATATTCGGTATATCTTTTGGTCTATGCATATTCGGCCTAGGAGGTACATACTCTCACATTCACAATCAGCTTGCATTGAATCATCTAGGCTCAAAATAATGCCTCACAACGGCTCAAAATAATGCATATTCAGACAAGGTCAGGTCACCAATCCGGGGCGATGCGACGCGATATATCGACAGGGGTAAGAAAATCACTGCTCCTTCATTTGCAATCTCCGAGAGTGTCGAGGACGACAATGACCATTAATTGCTGCCAATTGGTGGATGGAGCATCTTCCTGTGTGGCGAAGGACCACGAGCGCATGATGTGCCAACGTTGTACTAGACAATTTGTGCATGCCGCACACGTGCGTCAATTAATCATCAATCAGCCCTTGCTCCCTCGCTCCCCTACTCCTATAAATAAGTGAAAAATATTGGTCGCACTGCCTCCAATCAAGCACGCAACTATGGCCAGCAGCAGCAGCCACTGCTTTCCATGGCTGCTAGTCACAACATTAGCCGGGCTCCTCTTGCTTCCACTAGCACGTGGGTCCCCCAACCAGCAAGATGAAGACCGCATCCGGTTGCTGCCGGGGCAGCCCAACGGCGTCGCGTTCGACATGTACGGGGGCTACATCACCGTCGAGGAGCAGGCCGGCCGTGCACTGTACTACTGGTTCCAAGAGGCCGACCGCGGCAAGGCTAATCCGGCCACCGCGCCGCTGGTTCTCTGGCTGAATGGTGGGCCCGGGTGCTCCTCCATCGGCTCCGGCGCGCTTGAAGAGCTCGGCGCGTTTCGCGTCCACACAGACGGCGAGACGCTCTTGCTCAACGAGTTCGCATGGAACAAAGGTACACAAAACCGATCGAGGCCATATATGACAGGAATGGCTTATTAGTTCAGACTTAGACACAAGCAAACCGGTCTGGAAATTTTGAACCCAATATTAATCAAAATCAAAAGAGAAGCGTATAATAATTGATGTGTTACGTTTATTCAACAACATTGTATGGAAGTGCAGATAACAAATAATTAAGCAACATGCATATATCTTTCCTTTTTCCTGGATGGGAAAATTAAGAGTTTGTGAAGCAACCTCACATATGCAACTATAACGTGCATGCAGCGGCGAACATATTGTTCTTAGAGTCCCCGGCTGGTGTGGGGTTCTCTTACAGCAACACCAGCTCCGACCTAGTTGTGGGCGACGACAGAACAGGTCGGTAAAATCATAACATATTTATCACATATGAAATCTTTTCCAGTCACTATTAATTAGTTCTTGCATGCTTTGCAGCCCATGACTCGTATACTTTCCTGGTGAAATGGTTCGAGATATTCGAGCAGTACAAGTACCGTGACTTCTACATTGCTGGAGAGAGCTATGCAGGTCAGTGGTAGAATAGTTTGTATGAGAATTTCTTGGTGTGCATTCAATTCCAGATGACCACATCCTACGTCAAATTAATTGCACGGAAAATTAATCACCATAGTTTTGTTGTATACTAATTCGGCTCATGTTTGCCGTTTCATTTTTTTAATTGTCAGGTCACTACGTTCCTCAGCTCTCCCAGCTTGTGTACAGGGGAAACCTCAGAGTAGAGAAGCCTGTAATCAACTTCAAAGGTTTCCTGGTAAATAGGGGCGCATTATCCAACAGAATTCACACAACTGATTGCACACGTATGAATTAATTGAAAATAAATGAACATTTAATTATTCCAGGTCGGAAACGGCGTGATCGACGACCGCACCGACATGATCGGCATGTTCGAGTATTGGTGGCACCACGGCCTCATCTCCGACGAGACGCTGGAGAGCGGGCTGAAGGTTTGCACGGGGACCTCCTTGATCCACCCCTCGCCGGAGTGCCAGAAGGTCATGGACAAGGCCACCGCGGAGCAAGGCAACATCGACGGCTTCAGCATCTACACGCCGCCGTGCGAGAAGGGCACCCCATACGAGCGCAGTCTCAGTCTCACAAGGAACCACCGCCGCGTAAGTTGCAACTCATCTCCTATATATCCAGCCACCATTTATTAATTTCTTGATATAGCTCGATAACAAATAAACCTGACGATGATATTGACGTACGGGTGGCACAGCCATTGATGCTGCCAGCATACGACCCTTGCACCGCCTTCTACTCCACCAATTATCTGAACATCCCCGAGGTGCAGGACGCCATGCATGCCAACGTCTCCGGCATCATCAAGTACCCATGGGTTATGTGCAAGTCAGTATTATATTATATCGTTCCACACTCCTTTAGTTCTTTTTTCTTTCTGTTTAACATATGCTGGTGTGCGGAATGAATTTATTATCGTGGGCGAAACCCATATTCTTTATCCTGCAGCAATCCCATATATGATAACTGGACGACAGACGTACCAATTATTTCCATGCTACCCATCTACAAGGAGCTCATTGGAGCTGGTCTCAAGGTGTGGGTCTTCAGGTAATCAGCTATCCGGATACCTAGTATTAAATCCTTTCTTGTCAGATTCTCAGTAAGAAAATGCTTGGTTTTTTTTTCGGCGCTTGCAGTGGTGACACAGACACTGCAGTGCCTCTAAGCTCCACCAGGCGCTCTCTTGCTACTTTGAACCTTCCTGTCAAGACTAGCTGGCACCCCTGGTACATTGTCTCAACTGAGGTCAGTTGTTCCGAACGGGAGAAGAAAATACCAAGCTTCAATTTGTTTTTTGTACAAAAGTGAACTAAATACTAAAGCTTCATTCATATCTCTAAATCATAGCTTCTTACGTACTCCATGCATGGCCATACATGCTGTTGTGATAGGTTGGCGGCTGGAGCATGGAGTATGAAGGCCTGACCTACGTCACTGTCCGCGGCGCTGGGCACGAGGTGCCCCTGCACCGTCCCGAGCAGGCGCTCTTCTTGTTCCAGCATTTCCTTCAGGGAGAACCCATGCCGGCCGAGGTCAGTTTCACTCGACATCGAATCAATTTGCTCATGGAAACTTAACTAGCAGCTGATGCATATACTGGCCTCTGAAAAATGTTGATTTTACAGGCAAAAAATGAAAGTGTCATCCTTCTTCCCAGTGAGAAGAGTCCCTCCTACTGAGCACCTGTTTCGGCGGCTGAAGCTTAAAGACGATGACTATTCCACACAACGATCCTTAATGCTATATTAAGATCTGCTGCTGATATGTATCATATATGTACGTGGACAATAAAACCTGGAGTACCTTGTCTCTTCCGAAGAGATATCAATAATGGCTTGGCGATGTATATGAATAATGTACAAACCGCTGCTTTGGCGATGAATAATGTACAAAACCGCTGCTTTGGCGATGAGTAATGAGCCCGCACTTGGCAATTCCATTGTCAAAGAGTACCCATTGATATTTTTAGATAGTGGAAAAAAATTCATTCCGGCTTTTCATACTTCACGCACCCAATCTACATACAGTTTTTATTACAAGGTTCTAAAATAATCAAAAAGCACCAGGTGCTACATACACTAAGAGTATATATAATTTGTATCCGAACAAATCAGTGTATTGTTTGGCTCCATGTTTCATTTATTAACTATTTATATTTACATATACCTCGCAATATGACATTCGAAGTATAATTAGCATGTTGATTTTGAGCCGTGCTTTCATGATCCATTCACCTTGCTTCTCACATCTGAGCTCAGTTTCAATCAGCACAACAAAAATTTTTTCTACTGAAATAAAGCAATGGCACATAAAGCAATTACACGCAGAACTAGACGAATTTTCTGTATTGACATACTTGTTGGAATCAAATTTTTGTACGGTTGAATCAGGCACTCACTCTGTTGTACTATTTCACATGCACTTACCATGTTCGACTGAGAATCAAGCTAATTAACGCCTCTGAGTCTTCTCTATATATGGGACACTTGCAAGTGACCAGCGAAATGCAAACGGTTAGAGCGGGACAAACAGCACAGAGAGTTTTCTTGTGTACTGAGTGCGATCGGAATGAGAGGCGTCTAGGAAACTTGGTCAGATGACATTTGGGTTCGCTGTAGGACAGTCAGCTTCATTTTTGGTGGCGACTATCGCCTGGTTTTAGAGGAGTTGCATGCTCGAAATAGCATCGGCAAAACTAATTTTGCTCACGATGCACAAGTCTAAATTTTGCTTCTGTAGCTAAATTTATCATGTCAAATGGGCGTTCTGATTGCTAGATATGAAAATGTGCATTTTGGTAGATTTTAGGAACATCATGCACGCCTCCTTACATACAACTTTAAATCTTGTTATCGGAAATTTTTTATTTTCCCAAAATTGCGGCTGCCTGTCACAAGACATTGGGCCAATCATCTGTGTAGCAAACGAATTAACTAGAGAGGTCGATCAACTCAAAAAGAGCACGTGACACTGCAATAATTTTTCATGCTGTGGAAAGTTTCCATGTTTTAGAAGAAATCTCTAGATCACATCAGTTGAATACGTATGATTGTATCAGGATAATGCATGGCTGTATCGACACAGTCTAGCAAGATGAGTGGCCACAATTAGCATATCCTTGAGTAAGATGGCTAAATTCAAAGAGACAAACATCCGACTTTTTCATTCACTTGTGCAAAAAAAGTTCTTTGGAAAAACGAAATTGTTCCACCTCAGAATTAATTGTTCCAGCAGTGCAGTTTCGTGGTTCCACCTGTTCAGTTCGGTTGTTCCAGTAATATGTTTTCATTGTTTCAAAAATGTGATTGAGAGATACGAAATCTCAGTCAAGAACTAGCAAATGACGGCCATCTAAGAATTTTATTCTCAGTCAAGAACTAGCAAATGACGGCCATCTAAGAATTTTACTCGGAAATAAATATCACAATCTAGATAAGATCGAATCAAGGCAATCTAGAGGTGCTGGGAATACGACACGGTTATCCAACGTCCGTTCTACGTACGGCTGGCGATGGGGGTGATCCACTCAGATTTCCTTGGATTCTTGATCTACGCAACATGAGCCACCGGGCGACCAGCCACCGCCGCACCTCGCCGCCTGCTGCCTCCGCGCCGCTCGACAACGAAGACATCCTCGGCGAGGTCCTCCTCCGCCTGCCGCCGCAGCCGTCCTCGCTCCCACGCGTGTCCCTGGTGTGCAAGCGCTGGCGGCGCCTCGTCTCCGACCCCTGGTTCCTCCGCCGCTTCCGCGCCCATCACCGGGATCCGCCGCTCCTCGGCTGAAAGGATCAAGGGCACCGAGAGGGGGGGGGGGGGGGTGAATCGGTGTGTCAACAATTTCTCCCAAACGTATTTTAGGCGTGAAGCTAGCAAGACTAGATATGGTGATAACAAAAGCAAGCGATGCGCACACACAATCTAGTCTATGCAACAAGCAACACCCTAGCAAGCAATTCTACCAAGTAGTAAAGAGACACCCTATCAAGCAATTCTACTAGCACATAGAAGTAAATGCGGAAACGTAAATGCTAGTAAGTAAAGGAGATAAGGATAGGAATGCTCATGATTTTTCCCGTGGTCTCGGAAGGATGGCGCCTTCCCCTACTCCACGTTGGGTCACTCCCGCCGGAGTCTCGACCCCGTCCCTCCGCTCGAAGGCGATCCCTCCTAGAGCACACTTCACCCTCCGAGTGAAGTCGCGGGCACGTCCCGCCGGGCTCGATCCCGGGTACTCTTCCGGAGGTAAGGCTCCGGACGTGATGCGTGCCAAAGGGCGCTCCACTAGTGATGCTTCTTTCGCACGGGAAGCTCCAAGACCGTGTACAAACTTGTGTTAGCTTCCACAATCTCCTTGGACAGCTCAACACCGACGCCTAACCGGTCTAGGCCTTGCCATAGACCAAGAGTAACAAACCGAAGTGACTCTCTCAAGCTCACACTAGCCTAGAGATCAAGTGGATGCAATTGCTACTCTCTCAAGCACTAGGATCACTCCAAATCTTTCACAAGTGCTTCTCTCCCTTGCTCTTGGCTTCCTCTGAGTTTCCTGCACTCCAACAATGGCCAAGAGACCCCTCAAGGGGCGGGCAACCAACTATATATAGGCTACCAACCCAAAACTAGCCGTTGCCCAAAAGTGCCCTGCGAAACTAGAGACCGTACAGTAGGACCGTACTGTCCGGTCTCTTCCAGACCGTACTGTCCGGTCTCTATTTCCAGGCGCATCTCCATCTTCTTCTTCATCTCCAATGAAGACCGTACTGTCCGGTCCCTAGGACCGTACCATCCGGTCGATTGTCCGGTCTTCATTACTTCCACTTCCAGAAACTTCAACTTCTCTGTCTGGAAATCTTCTGATGACCGTACTGTCCGGTCCTCATGACCGTACCATACGGTCCATTGTCCGGTCTTCATTTTCTCAGCATCCCGAGACTTCACTTCTCTGTCTGGATCTTCAATGAAGACCGTACCATACGGTCCCTAGGACCGTACTGTCCGGTCTCTACCGGATAAGCTGAAAACTTGATCCACTCTTGATCCTTGCTTCCAACTTCTTCACCCTTGGTTCCTCTTCTTCTCTTCAGCCACCCTAGCCCTCGAGAGACTCACTATGCATCCATATGATCTCTAACCTAGTGTGCGCTAAGAGAACCAATTCGATCCCTCTTGATAGTCCGGTTTTTCCTATGGACTCAAGCTAACATCTACCAAGCCAACACTTGCTTGATCTATCATGTCCTTAGCCTTGATCCATCTTCAACCTTGACTCCATCAAGCTCTCGATCCGAATCGTCGAGGCAACCAATCACCAAGTCGTCGATAAGATAGAGTTTGTGAGACGACGCTTCATTGACATGACCATTTGAATATCCTACATGGAAATGTTAGTCACATTAATATGGTCACCCAATCACCAAAACATTCATACCTTTGGGGTTTCCGAACTCCAATGGTCATGAAGCTTACAATCTCCCCCTTTTTGGTGATTGGTGACAACACATATCAAAAGATATCAAAAAATATATAATGAAAAGCGTAAGAGTGATCTAGAAGATTGGATATGAAATGAAGAACAAGTAAAACGGAGAACAAGGTAGTCATAGCTCAAAAGGTATCACCTGCAAAATAGAGTTAGAGCACATGGGTGACATATATGGAGTAAAAACATGAGCTATGACCACAACTCTGTGGTGATAAGATTATAAAAAATTCCTGCAAAAGCAAGTGAGTGCACATATCATCACAGAAAGAGGAAACCTGGCAAGATAGATATAAATAAGCGCATCCAGGTAAACATACACAAACTCAGAGCAAAAAATCAGAGCAATATATCAGAAACAGAGCAATATACAAGATATATAGATAAGAGCAAGTGTATGTAAATGAAACCAAGTGCATTCTTGATGAGCTAAACACAAGCAAAAGCAAATCGAGCTCAACAAGAACCACGAAGTACCAAAAGAATATACAAATGAAGTACCAAAAGATCTCCCCCTGGACAAAATCTGTCTCACACTCCCCCTGGACACAAGATCACTCCACTACTCCCCCTAGACCTATACAAGATCTCTCTATCTCTCTCCCCCTTTGGCACCAATGACCAAAAAGAGAAAGAAGGAAAGAGGAAACTGCTGTCCTACGCGTCGGAGGCTGGAGGAGGTGCAGTGGCAGCAGGTGCTGAAGAACTGGTAGACGGCTGAGCACTGTCCTGCTGCTGCTGAGAAGGTGGCACTGGAGGTGTCCAAGTCCAAGTCCGCGGCATCCCCAAAGACTCCTGAGGCTGAAAGAGTGGTGTGTACGGCACCAGCTGCCTGTGAGCTATCCCAGGAGAGTCTGTCTGAAGGAGTGCCTGCTCAAGCTGCCCGGCGTACTGGACTGCCTCTGATCTGAAGCTGAGTGAACTGAAGGAGAGGGTGAGCGACTAGGGGTCCAAGTGAAACTGCCAGTAGGTGAGGCTGCCCTGGAAGGTGAAACCTGTGCTGTAGCGAGAGCCTCACGTACCTCCTGAGGAGTGTACCCAAAATCAGTAAGATCCACTGCTGCAGTCTCAGCTGTAGTAGACACAACCTCTGCCTGTGAAGCTGTAAGAACTGAGTCTGTCTGCACTGAGGTGGTCTGTGCTACTGTGTCGAAGTCAAGTGTGCGAGCTGGCAGTGGTGACACGAAGAAGGGACTCCTCAGCTGAAGTGGTGAGAAGCTCGGAGCTGTAGTAGCTAGTAGGGCTGACGGAGTCATGGAGAGGCCTGGTGAAGAAAAGTACTGCTGTGAAGGTCCTGCCTCTCCAGTCAAACCAGCAAACGTGGACGTCGAAGGCCTCACCGTAGGTGCACCAGAAGGTGAGATGGGAGCCGTGAGTAAGGAACTGAAGTACTGTCCCTGGCTGGCTGACTGTCCTGCCTGTGCCTGGGCAAACTGATGCTGCTGCTGCTGTAGCTGCTGAAACTGTACTGTATCTGGTGGCAGCACACCTGGGAAAGTGATAGGAGCGAACGACGGGAGGCCTGGCAATGCCTGTCCAAAGAGGCGAAGAGTCTGGGCAATCGCATCAAAGCCTGTGAACAGCGAAGACATGCCAGAAGCCATCTCCCTCTGAGTGAGTACGACACTGTCCAACATCTGTCGATCCCTCTCCTTATCCTCTCTCTGACTCTGGAGCTCTCTACGGATAGCTGCAAGCTCTGCACGTAGTACTGAATCTGTCTGAGCTGGAGCTGTAGCTGAGCCTGAAGGTCCTGCTCTAGAGTCCGGAGTCACGTCCTCAGGAATGGACTCCATCTGGCTACCAGTCTGTATGTGCTGCTCTGTCTCGGTAGCTGTGTCACCTAGGCCCTGTGAAAAACTCTCCTGTGAAGCTGACTCCCGGGTAGCAACCCGTCTGTCGGAGGCAGGTAAAGGAGTGTACGCTGTAGTCTTCTTGGGCAACTCATCATAGTCCTCCTGAGACAACAACTGTAGCCTCCTCAGAATATAGCAAATCAGTGGAGCGAAGGCTAAGTGTCTGGCAGCTATGCTCTCTGCAATGACGTCCTCCATCTGGCTCAGTATGAGATCCACCAGGTCAAAACCTCTGTGCCTCAGTATCAGCATGACGACCCACTGTGAGAGTATAGAAAACTGATCCCTGTATCCACTCCTCGGCACAATGGTCTTGCTAAGAATGCTCCTGAGAACTCTGCCCTCGTGAGTAAGTCTGGTGTGAGCTCGGCTGTAGTTCTCCGGGTGAGGTGGAGGGAAAGCAATACTCATATCCTCATCAGACGGTAGGTGTCCCCCAAGAGGTCTGCGGGGAGGCTCCATCCCTGGGTGAGCAAGTGGGAACACCCTAGTCTCGTGCTGAACTGTCTCAAGAGCCGCTACGAGGTCCTCCCTAGTCACTCTGTGGGGCTGCCCTCTGAGCATGAACCATATCGCTGAGCGATCCTGAGCAATCCACAAGGAAGCGTAGAAGTCCATCACTATATCGTAGTCCCATCTCATCTGTGTGGTGATGATCTCCTTGAGGCCCGGGATATAGGACAAGTGCTGTGTGAAGTCTGTCCCGGCACCTCTGCTAGCAGCCTGTATGCTGCAGTGCTGGTGAGTGACAAAGAGCTTATCAGCTCCACCAGTACGCAGTCTGCTCCTCAGTCCAGCTGCTATCCTCTGCTGTAGTAAGGTCCAGAAGCGACCTCCTGCCTGTGGGTCCCTCCTGGCAGGTACCCATACCTCCTCAGACACTCTCCTGAACTTCTTGAGGACGGGGCCTGGAAGCCTGAGAGCATCCTCAGCAAGTACGTCCCTGAGCGAAGCAGTCCTGTCGAGTGCACAGAACTTGGCAGCCATCCTCTGCCTGTCACCCTCTGTGACCTCGTCACGGGAGCTGGAAGAGCTCTCCTCCTCCTCTGACTGGGCCTGCTGCTCCTGCGCGGTCCTCGACGTACCAACCCCGCGGGTGGACGGAGTCCGCTGCACTGTGGCTCTAGCCCTGGAAGACCTCCTAGGAGTCTCCCCCTGTCCTCCAGCAGGTGGGTCCCTGATCCGGAACCCTGTGTCTCTGCCAGTGGGTAGGTCAACCTCAGCTGCCCTGAGGGCCTGATCCCACTCCGGGTCACCTGTCCTCTGCTTCTTCCTCTTCGGCTGTGGATCTGGAGCCTTGGCCTTGCCCTTGTCACGGTCTCCTCTGCCCCTGCCTCTGCCTCTGCCAGAACCTCCTGCCATAACTGCTGATTGGCCTGCAGACTAGATAGGGCGAGTGAGCTTGGCCCACCAACCCGTCCACTGACGGCTGACTGCCAAAGATAGGACTAAGGGCTTGGCCCTCAATCCGTCCACTGTCTCTGCTCTGCTGTCAACTGCCCACTGCCTGCTGACAACTGCCACTGCACGATAGGAATAGACAGGGTATATGAGTATAGAATAACCTACTATAATCTACAAGCAAGAATCGTAGGTAAGCGCGTAAATCTAGATGAAGTCCTAGCGCAGAGGTAAAGGACACAATGCCGGCAAATATGCAAAGGGGGAACTACGGCATTGTCGATTATGGGTGGAGATCAACTAGTGTCATACTAGATATGCAACATCGAAATACGACACTAATTGAGGAATGTACTAAGTGTCGAGCTAGTGTATGGAATGGAATTAAAAATCGACACAATAGTGAACGACTACCAACATGTCATAGATAAATGAAGTGCAATACTCGAACACTATGACAATGGTAGGTAAACGACCTAAATTGCGAAGCAATAGTCAGCAATGCATATCGATTTCGCGATAAAGGTTCGATTTTTGGATGATTTTCTAGGGATTTTAATCGATGAAGGAGGATTGGCTCAAACCCTAGAGATGGAATCCGATCGAGGCTACTGTGCAAACAAGAGCATCCAGGAGCTCACCAGAGCTGGAGAAAACGACGACGATCGTCGGTGAGTGGAACTCGAGCTCGGTGAGTCGCCGTGATGGTGCAATCGCGCGCGAGATTGATGGAGCACCAGCTCGGAGACACTCGTGATGATGGAGCACGGCCGAGAGTCGTCGACGCGTGGTCCTCGTCCTCAGCCCCGGCGAGCAGCGGCGGCGCGCGGTGCTGCGGCGGTGAGGTGAAACGGCGGTGCTAGGGTTGCGCGGGAAGCTGGCGCGGTGGAGTGGAGCAAGTGCGGCGGCGCGCGGCTGCTGGTGGTGACGCACGGCGGCGAGCTCGACGGCGGCTGGTGGCGGTGGCGCGCGCGTGGGCGGAGTGGTGGCGGGAGCACGAACGGCGAGCGGTGGCGGTGATTTGGGAAGAAGCACAGTAACACGCCGAATTCCGTTGGCATTAGGTTAAGTTTGAACGGACGGCCCGGATCGATCCAAAACGGAGTCAATGGATGAGATTGAATGCGATCTCGCGATGAACTTAACCAGACCGTACTGTACGGTCTTCAGGATCGTATTGTACGGTCTCCTTTAACCCTGACAGTTACTCTATAGAGACCGTATTGTACGGTCATCATGACCGTATTGTACGATCTCCATTCTGCCTCAGGTTTTAAGGATCTCGTGCAAAAGCACACCGTATTGTACGGTCCCTTTGACCGTATTGTACGGTCAGGTCCAGAAATGCTGATTTTCAAGGAATTTCCTTCTAAGTCCAAGTTCCTCACACAAAAACCAAATAAACACCAAACATGGACTAGAAGGGGAACTCTCAAACACTCCTTTGAAAATAAACCAATATAGGTTGCGCATAGGCTTATAGTAATTTTTCAATCGGCAAATAAGAAGCAACCAAATAAGAACCAAATGCGATAAAACCAAAGGAGGGGTATGTATGAGCCATTTGCCTATGATCCGTGCAAGTAGATTTAACCTTGAGGATCATTTAGCAAGACTCAATGGGCATGAAGCGCAATTCTTTTCTTTAGTCACACTTCTATGAGATGTGAGATCATATTGCGAATGAAGCACTTCCTCATAGTGTGACAACTCCTTTGTGATTTCCTATATGCAATGCATGAGACAAACATATCATACAAATGCAAGGGAAAGTAAACATGCCATGTGATATGCAATCAAAGTTAAGACAACGCATAAAGGAAACCTACTCAAGGTCAAGTTTGAGCCTCTCTCAAGCTTACTCACTATGAGCCAAACCTTGCCTTGAGCCCGTCGGTCCACCAACTCAAGCATCCCCCATGCTCATAGCTATCTTGAGAAAGTTAGACCTTGAACTAATTTTTATGTTCTTTTCTTTTTAGTTATTAACATATGCATGAATGCAAACATACTAGTTCACAAAGGAGCACCTAGCTACCATGCAAGCAAATGCAAGAAAGGAAACTACTATGATACAAGTTACCTCCTTGAAGAGTAGATATGTCGATGAAGCACACGAAGCTTGTGGTGGACGTTCATGAGTTGACGTTGCGGCGCACGGTCCACCACATCACCCTTCTAGGTCTTGTTCTTGGGAGCCCACTCGCACTTGGTTGGCCTCTCAAGGTCAACTATGCATTTGGGCACCCAAATCTTCCTCATCATCCTCCTCTTGTCGGGTGATCCAAGAGCCTTTGCCTTCACCTTGCCTTTCTTGTCCCTAAAGAGCTTGTAGTGTGTATTTTCATGGAACAAGTTAGCGTTAGGCAAAACCTTGGAACTTCTCACCTTGGGACAATTCTTGCTAGTGTGGCCGTCACGGCAACACTTCTCACAATAGTAGTCGTCCGCCATGAGGGGGACTACCCAAGGTGGAATGTCATCGTCCTTGTGCCCGGGGTTGTTCACAAGATTGCGACCAAGTATCTCCTTATGAATGGTCCTTCCCCTTGTGAGCCTCTCGAAGCCGTCCATCACCGAAGCTCTCTCCTCCTTGAGTTGATGATATTCCTTCAAGATTTTCTCATCAAGAGAGATGCTCTCAAGAGAGGGAGTTAGTCCATCACAAGTAATATAAGAAGAATCGGAAATAGATGAACTAGAAGAAGAAGTGTTACTCTTTTCGAGGATGGATTGATGTTCCTCCTCAAGAACCTTGAACTTGTCGTTGAGCCTCTTGTGATCAACCTTGAGCTTGTCATAGCTCTCATCCAAGGTTATGAGAGAGGTGGAAAGGTGCTTGAGCTCATCCTCTAGTAACTTGGACTTCTCCTTGAGCTTAATGTGGTCTTCCTCAAGCTTGTCATAGTCTTCATCAAGAGCCTTGTGAGAGATGGATAAGTCCCTAAGTTCACCCTCAAGTTGACGAACTCGGAAGGCGGCCACTTCATGTTCCTTCTCCAACCGAGCAATGGTCTTGTCCCTCTTCTTGATCATCTTGCCGGTTAGGAGAATGCTATCCAAGAGTTCCTCATATGTGGGCTTATCCTCCTCACCAAACTCTTCATCGGACTCGCTCTTCTCATCTTCACTACTATCATCATCTTTGGCCATCAAGCAAGTAGGTGGTGGAGGTAGAGTCTCGGAGATGTTGGTGAGAGCAATGCCGGCCATCTTCTTTCCTTTGGAGGATGAGTCATCACTTTCTTCTTCTTCACTATCATCATCCGTGACCCACTCTCCAACAAAGAGACCCTTGCGAGATGATCTTCTCTTGTCTTGCCTCTAGAGCTTTCCTTCTTGACAAACCTCTTCCTTGCCTTGTACTTGCTTCTAGGGTCTTCTTCTTCATCATCGCTCGACTCTTGAGTCTTCTTCTTTTTCTTCTTGATTGGCTTCGGGCATTCCTTGGCAAAGTGACCCTTTTCCCCACAATTGTAGCACTCGGCATCTTTCTTGTTGATGAATCTTCTCTTGAAGAAGTGTTTCTCTTCATGAGGAGTGCTAGATCATTAGGATGAAGTTGCAACAAGTCTTCAACGTCTTCTTCAAGCTCTTCATCACTTGAATCTTGAGTCACCACCTTCTTCATCTTCTTGCTTGACCCCTCGGATGCAAAAGCAAGATTCTTGGAGGGCTTCTCATCAATCTTCTTGTCGAGGTTGTAGCTCTCGAAGGCGGTGATCTTCCCAAGTAGCTTGTGGGTGGTGAGGTCTCGCATGTCGGTGTTGAAGAGACATGTGATGAGTGCTCCATATTTCTCCCTTGGGAGAATCCTCAAGATCTTCCGCACAAGGTCGCCTTCATCAATCTTCTCCTTCACACCGAGCGAGTTGATATCCTCTACAAGCACATTCAAGCGAGAGTAAGCATCATTGATTAGCTCATTTGAAGACATGGCAAAGTCATCATATTTGTTCTTTAGCACATAGTATCTTTCCTCTTTCACGTCCGTGGAACCCTCATGAATTTGTTGAAATTTGTGTCCATACTTCATGAGCGGTACCCGCGGACTTGACTCGAGCAAAGACCTCTTTAGTGATAGCTTCAAACAAGGCATTTTTAGCTTTAGCATTTGCCTTTGCGAGATTCACATCAAGAGTACCAATGGGAGTCCTTAGAGAGACACCAGAACTTGTCACCTCCCATGCGATAGGGTCGAGAGCCTCGAGGTAAGCTTGCATGCGAGCTTTCCAATAGGCATAGTCGGTCCCATCGAACGGGGGCGGCCCATGATCTCTCGGCATCCTTACTCAAGGCGGTTAAGCCCTATTTGAGCAACGAGGCTCTGATACCACTTGAAAGGATCAAGGGCACCGAGAGGGGGGGGGTGAATCGGTGTGTCAACAATTTCTCCCAAACATACTTTAGGCGTGAAGCTAGCAAGACTAGATATGGTGATAACAAAAGCAAGCGATGCGCACACACAATCTAGTCTATGCAACAAGCAACACCCTAGCAAGCAATTCTACCAAGTAGTAAAGAGACACTCTATCAAGCAATTCTACTAGCACATAGAAGTAAATGCGGAAACGTAAATGCTAGTAAGTAAAGGAGATAAGGATAGGAATGCTCATGATTTTTCCCGTGGTCTCGGAAGGATGGCGCCTTCCCCTACTCCACGTTGGGTCACTCCCGCCGGAGTCTCGACCCCGTCCCTCCGCTCGAAGGCGATCCCTCCTAGAGCACACTTCACCCTCCGAGTGAAGTCGCGGGCACGTCCCGCCGGGCTCGATCCCGGGTACTCTTCCGGAGGTAAGGCTCCGCACGTGATGCGTGCCAAAGGGCGCTCCACTAGTGATGCTTCTTTCGCACGGGAAGCTCCAAGACCGTGTACAAACTTGTGTTAGCTTCCACAATCTCCTTGGACAGCTCAACACCGATGCCTAACCGGTCTAGGCCTTGCCATAGACCAAGAGTAACAAACCGAAGTGACTCTCTCAAGCTCACACTAGCCTAGAGATCAAGTGGATGCAATTGCTACTCTCTCAAGCACTAGGATCACTCCAAATCCTTCACAAGTGCTTCTCTCCCTTGCTCTTGGCTTCCTCTGAGTTTCCTGCACTCCAACAATGGCCAAGAGACCCCTCAAGGGGCGGGCAACCAACTATATATAGGCTACCAACCCAAAACTAGCCGTTGCCCAAAAGTGCCCTGCGAAACTAGAGACCGTACAATAGGACCGTACTGTCCGGTCTCTTCCAGACCGTACTGTCCGGTCTCTATTTCCAGGCGCATCTCCATCTTCTTCTTCATCTCCAATGAACACCGTACTGTCCGGTCCCTAGGACCGTACCATCCGGTCGATTGTCCGGTCTTCATTACTTCCACTTCCAGAAACTTCAACTTCTCTGTCTGGAAATCTTCTGATGACCGTACTGTCCGGTCCTCATGACCGTACCATACGGTCCATTGTCCGGTCTTCATTTTCTCAGCATCCCGAGACTTCACTTCTCTGTCTGGATCTTCAATGAAGACCGTACCATACGGTCCCTAGGACCGTACTGTCCGGTCTCTACCGGATAAGCTGAAAACTTGATCCACTCTTGATCCTTGCTTCCAACTTCTTCATCCTTGGTTCCTCTTCTTCTCTTCAGCCACCCTAGCCCTCGAGAGACTCACTATGCATCCATATGATCTCTAACCTAGTGTGCGCTAAGAGAACCAATTCGATCCCTCTTGATAGTCCTGTTTTTCCTATGGACTCAAGCTAACATCTACCAAGCCAACACTTGCTTGATCTATCATGTCCTTAGCCTTGATCCATCTTCAACCTTGACTCCATCAAGCTCTCGATCCGAATCGTCGAGGCAACCAATCACCAAGTCGTCGATAAGATAGAGTTTGTGAGACGGCGCTTCATTGACATGACCATTTGAATATCCTACATGGAAATGTTAGTCACATCAATATGGTCACCCAATCACCAAAACATTCATACCTTTGGGGTTTCCGAACTCCAATGGTCATGAAGCTTACATCGGCTTCTTCGAGCACCGCATCGGCCTTTCCCCACGACCCCCAGGAGGCCGCATGGTCATCGCCTTCACCTCCCTCCTGGATCCCCCAGACCGCATCCCTCCCCACGCTTCTCTCTGGAGCACGCCGCCGCCGCCGCAGGCCGGAACACGAAGTTTCTCGGCTGCCGCCATGGACGCGTCCTCCTCGTCTCCAGGTCACAGGCTTACAAGTTTGCCGTCTTCGTCTGTGATCCCGTCACCGGAGGCCACATCCGAATCATTGCCCCGCCGGAATTTAACAACCCGTTCGTCAACGGGGCAGTGCTCTGCGCCGCCGCCGACACCGATCGGGGACACATGCACGGGGCCTGCCATTCAAGGTATTCCTGGTGTCCATGTCCATAGGTGATCGTCCTCCTCGCCCTATCGTCACAGACCGGCACATGGGGGAGCATCATCTTGGATGACCCATGTCACATCACTGAGTTCACTGGCCCCAGCGTCCTTATCGGCCACTCCCTCTACTGGATGATCTTTTTTGGGAATCAAGAGGATGAGGATGATTACAGGCTCGAGCCCGATGGCATACTTGAGTTCGACACGGAGAGTCGGAGCCTAACTGTTACCAAGGGTCCTCCCATCGAACTTTTTTTTTTAGACAAAGAACAAAATATCCGGCCTTTTGCATCAAGATGCATACAGCCCGTAACCCAGCTTCGAAGAACCGCCGGTACAAAACGATGTACCCGTCCTTCGGACTAGGGGTCGTCTCCCCCCTCCTCGGCGCTTCGGCCCGGCTCCGATCCAGGAGCCCTCCGGCGGCCATATCGTCCAGCGCCTTCGCGTCGACCGTGCTCCGGTCGAGGAACGGCGACGCAGGGTACGGCGACACCCTACTCCAAACTAGCATTTAACATAAAACCAAGGCTAGAAAAAAAAAAAGAAACCACCAGATACATCATAAGAAAAAAAAAACACTCTCTTTGAAACATCTATCAAAGTGATCGACTCCTTAGGTTCAAAATATTATTACAAATTCAGAAGTCTTGAACATGAGAAAAAGAAACTAAAGATCGAAGACCAAAACATGTGTGCACGTGTACTTCAGCTACTCCCCATGCCCATCATGCTCGCTTTATTCATTTAGCACCTGGAAAGATGAAAGGGGTGAGATAAACTCAGCAAGCAACGGCTATGAATACGTACATATCTCGCATATGGTTGGTTATTAGCTTTAAAACAAATGAACAGCCAACATGAGAAGCAATAATTCAGACAAGGTACACTTTCAATTAAATGATAAGATATGAATCAACCATCCATAATTCTCCGATTAAAAGACATCCAAAATCTCCATGCTAAATCAACATCCTCTGATTTAATAAGAATGTATGCATGCCATGATGCAACTCCAGTTGAGAGTCTTATGTTGGGCGATGCCAACCTCTCATGCAACTCCATGTACCGGTACTAGTCATGGCGCGATGGCGATGACAGGCCTTTAATCTCCATATGAAATAATGCATATGTATGCATATGAATGACAAGTATGCATAATACCGCTAATCTCAACCAGTTCAAGATATAATCATTCATCAATCATATAAAACGGCATAGATAAAACTGATCCAATGTCACACATACGACTTATTGAGTTCGACAACCATTCATCATGCACCTATTAATAAAGTCAAATAAACGATCATCAACCATCAATGGTTCAGCAAGAAGTAAGGCAAATTGATAGTATCTCTGTTGTGGTTCCATTTTATTCAGAAAAGATGCAAAACAGGCATATAGACATAGCGATTGCCACATCCCCTACGTTACTTGCCTCTTAACCGACGAAGACGATGAAGAGAACTCGCCAAATCAAGAGTTGGAAGCACTACCACCTGATTCAACAGTAGTAGCGGTATATTTAAAACCATATTATCACATAATAACAGAATGTAAAACGCTCCTATGGTCGTTCGCAAAGAAAAACCAAAACAGTCCCAGGACGTCGAAAACTGTCTACACAGCACAGTCAGCTTAACATTTTCATAACTATTTTTATAAAACAGATAAAAGTATAAATAAGCACACTAAGAGCATCTGCAGAAAATTATCTACAACATGGGTATTCATCACAAAAATTAATTCTGACTGTAAGCATGATTAAACTGAAACACAAGACAGGAATTCAGGTTTCTCGCTACACTGCGAACTATTAATGTTCAGAGAATTGTATCTCCAGTTATACTGAACCAAATTAGACGTTTAAGCACTCCCTGGAAAGGTATTTAGTGCCTGTTCGTATTTTTAGGCCTAGAGGTCACATCAAAACTAATCTTGCTATTTAGGCGTCTTAAATAGGTTTAATTACAAAACCTTTTTACAGATGTGGACTAATTTGCGAGACGAATCTAATGAGCCTAATTAATCTATGTTTCGCTACAGTGATGCTACAGTAACATCGTCTAATCACGTCTTAATTACCATCATTAGATTCGTCTCGCAAATCAGTACAAGGTTCTGCAGTTAGTTTTATAATTAGACTTATTTAAGATGCCTAAATAACAAGATTAGTCTTGATGTGACCTTTAGGCCTAGAGAAACAAACACCCTCTTAGACCCTCTATAACTTTCATGTTCACGAAGTTTTCATATCGACACCGTAACGTGTATAAAATAAAGGATTAGCAGCTACTGCGCAGACTGCTAGAACCAGCAGATCAACAGACGCAGCCAACGCGACCTCTCGGCAAAGATCACGACCTAATACCAGTGCTAAGCCTTCCTAAACGTAGGAGAACACAAGAGGTTATAACTTGGGCCATTACCTAACACAAATGTTCGAGCATCAAAGATCTTCTCTAATTAGGCCAGCCTCTTTTCCTTCTCTACTTTGCAACGCCTTGCACTCCTGCTGCAGATCGTGATGTCTTTTCTTCCTCCTATCCAACAGCAGAGATGAGTGGCCAGGACGAGGGGAAAGGATGGGGGAAACCAGCGGCAAACCATTTTCCCATACCTTGGCTTGCAAGATCAATGGTGGCAGGGATCGCCGTGCCCTAGGGAAGATGATGATGAGGCGGCGGCGCTCCTGTTTTCTCCGTATCGGGAACGATCGATGAGGGAGGAACGACGTCTGGTAGGGGCAGGACGTGGGTTAGGGGGTTAACTTCTCCCTCTTGGACTCTAATTAGGCCTAGTTTACTTTCCCACTTATCCCACAAAACAGGCCCAAGTTAAGGATTAGGCTTCACTATTTTTTTTTTCCCTGGGCGTTACAATGATCTTTTTTGGGAATCAAGAGGATGAGGATGATTACAGGCTCGAGCCCGATGGCATACTTGAGTTCGACACGGAGAGTCGGAGCCTAACTGTTACCAAGGGTCCTCCCATCGAACTTTTTTTTTTAGACAAAGGACAAAATATCCGGCCTTTTGCATCAAGATGCATACAGCCCATAAGAGTAACATTATTACAAAGTTTTTGAGAATCGAAGACTCAAATGAAGAATAAACATCAAGCCTAGTATGCCACGGCCATCCATGCTTGGCAAACACGCTCATAACTATTACTTCCAACATATGGCACGTATTCACCACCTCCTCCCTGTAGATATCTTTTTGCAACAATCTCCAAAAGCGAAACCAGTATGTACCCCTGAAGACTACCTGTATTAAAGTAACATTTGATTTTTTGTTAAAGGCAATATCATTTTGGCATAGCCATATCGACCAGAACATAGCCGCCACTCCTACAAGGATTAGTTTTTTTTCTTTAACCCCCTTTGAAGAGAGCCAACCCGCCATGATATGATTAATATCATGCGGCACAGTAAGGCCAGTGATAATGTTAATCATTCTCCAAATGGACCTAGCAATATAACATTGAAAGAATAAGTGATTGATAGTTTCATTTTGGTTGCAAAAACTACATTTGGGGCTACCTTTCCATTTTCTTTTTCTCAAATTATCTTTTGTCAGGATGACCCCTTTTACTAGGTACCATAAGAAGATTTTTATTTTAAGAGGAAGTTTAATCTTCCATAAGTTCTTTGTGGGGACAGGGTTAGAATGTAACAACATTGTATCCCAGTATATGGTAACAGTCCGTGCATCCTGAGGACAGTTGATGGTGCGGTTGGCCTCGCTACATTGTCTTACCCGGTCACCTTGAGGATGTGGCAGAGGATAAGGAATGTCAACAGTCATGGCGTTGCGGCATGGGTGCTTTTTAGGACAATTGACCTGAACAATAGCCTCGTGCTTCACGAGCATGATGGACGGCCAATGCCAAGGAGGAGGGAACATATACTGGGATACGATGAGGATGATGACATCATCTTCATATGTGTAGACTCCAGCTTGTTCATGGTACAACTCAAGTCACTACAAGTCAAGAGGCATTATGAAAAGATTGAGAAAAAGTGTCTTAGTATTTGCCATCCTTTCAAGTGTTTCTACACTACAGGTGATTCCCTCGTCCTTGGTCCTTCCTTGCAATTATAGGAGAAACCCGGCGATTTTTGTTTTCCATACATGGTGCGTTCACAAAGGTAAGTGTGCGTGCGTTGTGAGTGTCTGAGTTGAACTGTGTAATCACAAAAAAAAAATTAACCACCAGACACTGTTACGCGCCATGTCCATGTATGTGAATCAAGGATGATTCTTGAAAAAACCATTTTGATTGTGTCTAATGTCTTGTTTAGATGTCTAGATTTACTTTATCAGGCTTCAGGATAATTTGTCTGCCCTTTCACTTTCTTTACTCACCTTTGAGAATGCGTGGCATGGCGGTTGTCCGGTAGTAGTCGTTGGAGTTTTATCATGCATGACGTAATAGTAAAGAAAATGTGGCCCAACACAATCAAAGTGCATCCGAAGTCTAAAGCAATTATGGATTTATAACTGAAGAGAAGAGGGAGCAAACACCACAAACTCTGGTACGCCGTACTGTCCACTGGCGTGAGCTGCGAAATCGCCCAAGGAGAGAAGGATGGCGAGCAAGGACAGCGGTGCAGTGGCGACCGGCGGCGACATCATTCCCGATGTCCACATCCACAGCGATGTCCAAAGCACCAACAAGACTCTGCTCAAGAGCCAAGCTCTCTACCAGGTGACACTGACGCTCTGTAAAAGCTCTCGTTAATTCTTTTGTTTTCTCCTCTTTCACTGTTTCTTTTGGCCGTTGGTAACATTATTGCCCTCGCAGTACATCCTGGAGACTACGGTGCTGCCTAACGAGCCGGAGTGCATGCGTGAGCTGCGCCTCCTCACGGACAAGCACGAGCTGTACGTCATGATTTATGGCTTATTTGTAGCATGGCAAATCAATTTCAGATAAATACAGAGTTTGAAGCCATGCAGGAGGTTCATGGCGTCGTCGCCGGACGAGGCGCAGCTTCTGGGCATGCTGGTGAAGCTCACCGGCGCCAAGAACACCATAGAGCTGGGCGTGTACACCGGCCACTCTCTGCTAGCCACGGCGCTCGCCCTGCCCGACGACGGCAAGGTCGTGGCCATCGACGCCAGCCGCGACAACTACGACCGGATCGGCCGCCGTTTCGTCGAGATGGCTGGCGTCGAGCACAAGGTGGTCTTCCGCGAGGGCGCCGCGCTGGACCGCCTCGCCGAGCTGCTCGCCGACGACGGGAACCATGGAAGGTTCGACATGGCGTTCGTCGACGCCGACAAGCCCAACTACGCGCGGTACCACGACCAGCTCCTCCGCCTTGTCCGCGTTGGCGGCGTCATCGTGTACGACAACACGCTCTGGGCCGGTGCGGTGGCGCTGCCCGACGACGCGCCCCTGACGGACTTCGACCGCCGGATCTGCGCCGCCATCAAGGACCTCAACGCCAGGCTCGCTGCCGACACCCGGGTCGAGGTGTGCCAGCTTGCCGTCGCCGATGGCGTCACCATCTGCCGCCGCGTCGTGTGAGCGACGGGCACGCTAGATGGATAAATAACGTGGGGGCGGCTTTTTGCCTTTTGTTTCCCTCCTCAGTGTACGGGAATGAAGCTGCAATAAGATTTTGGCGAGTCTGGACTCCGGGAGCGCCATGACGGTTGTCGGTTATTGGATATGTAAAACTAGTATGGTGACCATGTATTTACGCGGCCAATTAGTGTTTTAGATTGAATGCCTCATCAATTATTATATTTTATCGTCATCTTTTTTATCAATATTAATTATTTCTAGTTGACTGTTTTTATAACGGCAATATTGCGTAATTTATAAATTTATACAAATGTATTTTAGGCTATATTTTGCTAATGTTAATGGTGGGTAATTTTTGAAACATGTGGAGGATATTTTAGACTAATTTAATTTTTTTCTTTTTTCTCCGACTAATATGATAAATATTTCTAGCTTTTGAGAATGAACATGATGGCTCCTTTTCTTGGTTACATATTGAGTTAATAGATATATATAATGACCAGCTTTTTTATTTGTCATTTAGAAATGTATGAAATATTATACCACCCGTTATAACTTGTGCGATAGCCAAAAAAAAAAAGGAAAAGGAAAAAAATATACTACCGACACTTATATGGTGCTAGTAACATGTCGTACAATTTTAAATGACCATATAGAATCTATAATGTACAACGGTGGGTTTGCTGCAGTTGAATACTGATTTGTTCTTTTATATTTGAAGTTGGTCAGTTTAACATAAAATATACCAGAATTGATCACTAGTATGCCATAATATAACTTAAATTCCTGCAGGATTGTTTGTTTCAATAATATTTCGTTTATGATAATAAGGAGCAAATTGAAACACCAATTGTAATACTGGTCCGCCACTGCTAAGGTGTATGTGAAGACACTGCTACCGCGACTGCCACTCCAGTAGGAGCCGTGCATCGCAAACATGGGGCCGTTCTAGCTAGGTTCCTTACAATTTTTTTAATTACAACATTTGCAATGTCAGAAATGACCTGTCACTGCTATTTCTTATGTGGTCTCACAATCCTATTGTTTGTACCTCGATATGCACATGATGATGCACTTCTACCTTCTGCTCCCTCAAACTAACAAACTGAAACAAAATAAAGGTTTCTTGTTTTATAAATTAAAGGTCATGGAGTACGGAGATATAGGTGTCGCCGAGCTTTCTTATATATGCTTTGCCAGTATGGGAGACTAGAGTCATATTTTTTTTGTTGGATGCACCGTTTGCCAATGGAAGCGCCTAATTAATTAGTGCGTGAGAGCGGATGTACGCGCATATCCATTCCGACCGCACACCGACAAAGGCCACACGTCCCGCATCCCAGCCAACGCCAAGGCGTGTTTGTCTGGGCCCATGCAAGTGGTGCTTCCACAGCCCACGCTCACGCAAGGCAGCATGTGCACCATGGGCACCACGTTGAATGGCCGGGTTCGCATATGCGTTTTCTTCTTTTTTTTCTTTTTTTTGTCCAAACTTCTGTAGCAACTTATGAACAAAACTTATGATGAATGAACTTATACATCAAAATTCTATTAGAACATATATGCAAACTTTTATTACAACTTATAAGCCAACTTCTATTAGAACTTCTTTGTCAAACTTATCTCCTATCAAAACTTTTTCTTCAACTTATGTTCAAAAAAGTTGTCCAGCAAAACACTCATACGCTCCCATGCTGGCCCATCTGCATGTGGCCAAGCCAGGCGCCAGCGCTCCACTGCTCACATTGCGACACGCGGGGTCCCATCGGCATTGGCGGAGCTAGAGGGTGGACAGGATGGGCCGGCCCTGAGATTTGGACCAGCGATCCACCCCACCCTAGCCCAAGGTGTCGAACAGGGAACCGAGCGCCAGGGCGAATCGAATCGAGCGAGCTGCCGAAGGCGAGCGATGGCGGCGACCCGGGCACCCGACTAGTGGCGGCGGCAGGTGTCTAGCTCTGGCTCCGGCAGGCGGCGGAGGGGCCCTGTGCGGAGGGAAACTGCATCTTGCTGGACTGCCCCTTCTTCTCCGGCGGATATTCTCTCCCTTCCCCGTCGCTGCTGCTCCCAGTACCGGTTCCTCTCCTCCGGCCCTCCCTCGCTCCCTTTCTCTGTTGTGCTGCTTCTGCTAGGCCGTGATGCCCCTTTTTGTTCTTCTTTTTTTTCGTTTAGCTCCCATGCTCCCATTAGATTCTTGCGAATGTACATGTGATTAATCTATATACAAATTGTTTATTTGGTCGATTGTTGACTGGCTAATTTTAAGATGGAACCCTTAGTTCAGACTTCAGAGAACATATCTATTAACGAAAGCAAAGCACAAGGCCCTGAATAACTATCAGCTTATTGGATTTATTCAATTAACATTCACAATTTTAGCGTTATTTCAGCTGTAGTATAGTGGTGAGGCCTGAAAGGTTGAAGTCTGTAGAGGGATCCGGACTCCGGAGAACATGGCAGAGGAGCAGAGGATTGGGTTTAGGTCCATGATATTCTTTGATCATTTTTGTTAGTATTGTTTGGTCTCGAACTCTCGATAGGTGAAGCCAGGATAAGGATAACCAATTGTGATGATGCAAGATGAGCTCTAACTTCTGTTCTTGTGCGACTGTGCCCGGTGAATTCACACGCCCTTGCATCTGAATAAATTATTGTCTGCTACTTAGCTATTGTGGGGTAAAATCAAAATATGTATGCATTTTAACCGTTTACATGCCCTACACGTGGAATAAATGTTAAACAAGACGTCACCACTCGTTTACTTACATAGGTCATGTGAGGAAAAAAATTATCGGCCCACCCTAGATTTGAACCCTAGCTCCGCCACTGCCCACCGGCATGCGAAAACCAGCCACTCTGCACAGCCCACGCGAGTGCATGCACGACTCCAGCGGTTCAGCCCACGTGAGTGCATGCACGACGCGGAAATCACAGAGTGTCTTAGGATTTGAGATAAACTTTCGGGCTCCACACAACAATCGCCGCTCTTGCTAGATCCTTCCTTCCTGACACCGCCCATTCTTAAGGAAAAGTTTTGTGTACGTAGTTTCATGAATGGTGGTTAACCAAAGAACAACCTTTCGTCTCTAGCTTACGCATTTGCTCAGGAGAAGCGAGGGAAGCTATGAAAAAAAAAAACTCTCGCCGATTATTATGGGAAGTGGCAAACACAGACACATGTACATGCGGGTGAAGGGCGATATTTATAACTCACGTGACTATGCAACTGAATGCTACCGAGGAGATAAAATATGTCATGTGCATTACTCGGTCTGCAAGATGGCTCGGTGAATGATCCCTGTAACAGAGAACATTCTGAAATATTACGGAAATGAAGAACTGAATCTGTGCCGCCTCAAAAGTGAGAGCACCTCACGATACAGAGCTTTTAGGTGCACACATGTCTTTTTATTTTTCTTTTTGCCAAGGAGGTGCACACATGTCTGAAAGTGACATATTTAATTTGTAAGACAGCGCTAAATGGTTATGAATTTGGTGAGCAGGTGAAAATTTTAGAGTGATATTAAGCCTTTGTATCATGTGTTTGGCATCTGATTCATCTTCGGCTAATTTATTTTTATTTACTGTTGAGCAATTTAGAAGTTATTAGCTTGATTGCAACATAATAGTCATTAAAAGTTGCAATATACTTGTGAACAGAGTAGATTGATGGAAAAATTTAAATATTTGTGTTTTGTATGGGTATATATTTTTTATTAATAGTTAATTGAATAGGAATATATGTCTAAAACTTTTGTTGTGATGTATTCTCTACAACAAAGATTGTGGCATCAGACAATGTGTTTCAAGGACCAGCTGAATAAATAATGAGCCTCAATGACATGCTAAAATATTGGATGAATGTCAACTGAGATTGAAATGTTACAATGTCCATAGCAGTTCGTCCAAGTCTCAGGGAGCCTATGGCCCTAGGGATGCAAGTGGGTACCCAATGGGTATTTCTGGGTCAAACCTATAGTTCATTAGCTCTATCTTCCTAGGATGGTGGAAAAATCTAGTTCGTTTTAGAGAGTTTTGGGACTGCCCACCAACCCATAACCTTGGAAAATTTGCATCCCTACTTGGCCCCGAATGAGCCATTTTAATCTACCATTCCGCTATCTTTCATGCATCTAGGCTATGTACAACCGTAAACTCATCCTGCATGACGTGGAGGAGGGCTGGTGCCACTCCTTAGTGTGTATAGGCAGCGACCATTGTACCGGCACCTATACTTATGAGATGGATTGGTCAACAGGCATCTCAAATACCAAGTGCTTTTCACTAGCTTCTTTACAACATTTTTTAGCGCTTCTTTACGACATTTGCAATGTGAAAATTTGCATGTCTTCGATCATTGCTATTTTTTTCTGTGGTCTTGCCCGTGCCAGGCCACACAATCCTAGTGTGTGTACCTCGATATGCATTTGATGCATTGCTACCTTCTGGCCCATCAAACTAACAAACTGAAACAAAATAAACGGATCTTATTGTTCATTTATTCAGGACATAGTCATAGATTACGGAGATAGGCATCACCGAGCTTTCATATATACTCTATCCTAGTATGGGAGACCACTGAAAAGACCAGAGTCATCTTTTTGGTTCGACGCACCATTTGCCTAGTACTAATATAGCTACCGAGCAACTATGCCAACAGGAAATCAAAAAGATATATAGATGTCTAGCTGGGCTTGAGAGGTACTGAGAATTCAGTTTGGACTTTTGACACCGTTGGAACATGTAATTCTTTGATGAGATGTACAAAGAGAGCAGATTGAAAGCAACAGCAGTTTGAGTTGAGGAGAGGGGAATCTGATGGTGGCACAAGGCTCCATAGTCCTGGTCACCACATGAGGGTTAGTCAAGACAGAAAGAGAAATGCTGACTTGTGTTTAAAGCCGGAAGTTATAGATTCACTACTGTGTTTTTATAGGTTGTCCCCTGGTTGATAATGGTTCCCTTATTTCTTGGATACAAAAGAAAACTACAATAAAATGGATCATCCATCAAGCATACATCTCCTACACTTACGCAGCCTTTGAGAACACAGTGTAAGAAATAGTTGGAGTGTTTTCCCAGGGTTACCCTTACAAACTTCCTTCCGTGCATGGACACAAACTCCCACAGGTCACTTAGTCATCCTCTCGTCAACCCCTTCTACCACAACGAGGGTTTGCAAAACCAGACTGGTGTTCAAAAAACCCAAAAAACCGGTCCGGCCAGGTAGCATCAGTATGGCGGTTTTCGAATTTTACATTGAACGAATTCAAAAATTTGAAAAATACAAATTTCAACAAACCGATAAAACCGATTGGCAAACAAGATAAACTGATATGTATCCGAAAAATGTTCGTATACTGGAAAAATTGACCGCTTCCATTTTTTTTTCCAAATTCTATTTCGAGCTTTTGATCGGTTTACCGACCTTTTTTCCTGAAAGCATGTAAAGCTGGTTGGGTCTAGCTGTATTTTTTAGGATTTTTAAGTTAGATTTAGCTTAGTTTTAGAATTTTTGGGCATTCATGTGAAGGCCATGAAGCCTAGCCAGCTCCGCCAGTGACACCGAGGCATGATTTGGCTCCAGCCATTTACTACGAACGTAAAGGTCACGAACATACCAAGGTTGTGAAAGAAGTAACCCAGGGTATGAGTAAATCCTAATTGAAAATAGTACTTTATATATGTGTGTCAAGTATTTTTTCTTGCATATTTCAACCATAAGGATCCTCTCTTTCTTATTCCACTTCGTGTGGCACAACTAGAAATTAGGGTACACACAAAACACTTCTTGAACCAATTATATATCATACGAAAAGAAAACTATTGAGAGACGTACAATTAGGTATGAGATGCACTGGAACCTATATTTCACTTTCTCATCCAAATCTTCCATGCATCAAATTTCTAGGGCGGGACCAATAACTAGGCATGAACACCAAAATTTGCAACCGTGTTATCCAGTATCTTACTTCAAAGCTGGGACGTACTAGAGGACATCAGTAAGGGCTTGTGCACTTCTCTTACCTGCCAGAATCATGGCCGTCGATGGCGCAATCTTGTGAGAAGCTCCTTTGTCGCAAGTATTGGCATTTGATTGTGTACTACAGCCAATGTACAACATTGTTATCTTCCTCAAGCCGTTGTACAAGGACTGTCAATTAGAAAGAGACATGTATATGCCTTAACTATTACTTCCTCCATTCTTAAATATTGGAGTTTGACAATTCATCTTTTATATAAATATTTGTGCAAATAAATAAATAAATAAGGTAATCATAAAGTGTTTTTAGTGATACATCGAATGCTACTCGTTTTGCTCAAGGTAACAAATTATTTAATATATATTGTTGGTCAAAGTTTAAAGAAAAAGTCAATGGTGTCAAATATTTAAGAACAGACACTCAATATGCACATGGTGCATTACTGCTTTCTGGCCCGTCAAATTAACAGACTGAAACAAAATATAGATATCTTATTGTGTATTTATTCAGGACAAAGTCATATGATTTGACCCTTCGAAAAAAGCACGCGCATGTAGCCTGTCCATGTCGGGTTGATCTCCATCACATGCGAATGCACTAGTCGGGTGAAGACGTGCTCGCGTCAGTTTCCTCTTTGCGTGGTTGGTGGGAGTGGCCGAAATCTGAACTTTGAAAACGTCATAAATCAATACATTTCTTGTAGAGCCCTTTCCCCAGAACCACCAGTTCAGGAACTTGAAGGGAGAGCCATCGCTTTTACTTACTGTTTACGTTTATATATATATTTTTTTTTTGAAGAAACCGGAGGGGCAACCCCCTACAGATTTTAATATATTGATAAAAATAAACTAGGAGTCCTTACAGCATAAAGGAAACATTTATATATTATTGTTAGTATCTGTGGATTCGATATAAACTTTGGAATACTCTAAGAGAAAAGCTACAATTGACTCGTGTGCTTGCGGTATACATTTTGGGTACATAACACACGCCAACATTGTGTAAATGTGGTCAGAGCATAGCTTTTTTCTACAAATTTACTTTTAAGCGTTGATTACTATGATAATCTGAATCTAGAATTGAGTTTGGGTAGTCCAAGCAGGAGTAATCTTAATTGACGACAATGAAGGGAGCATGCTGGAGCAAACTCCTTGGAGCCTGACAGATCTCTCACGACCGGGGTGAGCCACGCTCGCTGGCAGAGGAGCTGGCTGACGCTGGCTGTCTCTGTTTTTACTCCGCTCGCCATCTTCTTCCCCTGCTTTTCCCTCTGCCATCTTCAATCAATGATGCACCAAGCTTGGAAGCCCGCAATTGGCCAGCCCAATGGGCGCACACCCGGCCCAGCTATTCAGCCGCGCGTGAATGCAAAACGAAGCGGACACCACGCGTGTGGCAGTTCCAGCGAAGGGGAAGCAGCGGTGTCCCAGGGCGACGTCTTCCACAGTTCCACGTCGACCTCTCAGGCGCGCGTCGCGGCCAGACAGGGTCCAGCATTTGGGATGCAAATGGGTACCCACGTGCCGATCTCGACGAGCCCCAGCTAGGGATGCAAATGGGTACCCAATGGGTAGTAGTGGGTCACCACCTTAGTTCATTTGCTTGATGGATTTGTGAAGGTGGGGTGAATTTCTATTTCATTTTCTTTTCTTTTCTTCTTTTTTTTTGCGAGGAGAGCTGGTAGACTCGTAGTTTCTTGTCTCCAGCAAGACTCCAAAGATCTGAAGCTCACCGTCAGGGAGCGACGTGGGGCTGCGAATCAAGCTCTGGATCTCTCCCGTTCCCTCCTCGATGATGACTTGAAGCACATGGGTACTAATTCATGATTGCATCGAGATAACTTAAAATACTAGAAGTAGGGACCTTTAATATTGATATTTATGTTCTAAAGTTATTTCTTTCTCTTTTATTTTGTTTCATGTAATAAACATGGCTATGTACGATACTGCAGAGGCCGGAAAGGATGTGTGCAGTATCATAGAGGCCGTAATTCCATTTTCTAACAAAAGCAAGACTCCAAAGATGGTACTCGTCCTCGAGACAGTGTGAAACTTCATAAATGCTTGCGTTACAATCTTTCCACAAACTCTATACGCCAAGAATGATCAGCGAGTTAACTCCCTTTCTCTACTGTCTGCTCCTTTGAGACTCGGGGAGATCCTATGCCACCATTTAGTGAAGGAAGTTTCATTTTGGATTGGTGCGAGCCACTGCAGTCCGATAGGAGA
This sequence comes from Eragrostis nindensis, assembly GCA_012490785.1. Classification (NCBI taxonomy): domain Eukaryota; kingdom Viridiplantae; phylum Streptophyta; class Magnoliopsida; order Poales; family Poaceae; genus Eragrostis; species Eragrostis nindensis. Next base: position 777,849 of record JAAXCT010000119.1, on the reverse strand, counting down.
GAAGAGCTGGTCAGACTTTATGGTTGCTAGTTCGCCACAGAAGTCGGCTAGGGATTGAGATCTGTATGCGAATCACGCATTTGATCGGTCTCATTCCCTCCTCGAAGATGACCTGAGGTACTATGACTACAAGTAGATAGGCTCGGCATCGCCTTATGTTCTTCGATGTTTGGGTCACCCTTGCTCTAGCCTTCATGCTCAGCGAGGGAATTGAAGTCACCACAAACTTCTCTGTTTGGCATGATATACGGCCATGGAGGCTTGCGGTGTTGTTTTTGGATGGTTTACTCTTGGCAAATTAATACATGGGCACTAATTCATGATGATGGCGAGAGAACTCAGTTGAAACTGGGCACAAACGACTTTAAGTACTGATTTTCATGTACTAAAGTTATTTCTTTTTTTTCCCCTTTGATTCGTGTAATAAACAAGGCTATGTGTGGTACCGCAGAGGCCGTAAGGCTGTGTGTGGTGCCGCAAATGCTGGAATGTAATTCCATTTTCTAAAAACACGCATGAAGTGAGTATATGCTGCGCCGTTTCCACCTCTCGATCACAAAGTAAACATTTCTCTTGATGAGAGGGTCCCCTTTTTGCATGTCGGTCAGCAGTCCAGCATCTATTCTTGTGATAGCAAGACATAAAAATATTTTACATTGGCCCATCGCCCAAGTCTTCCATACTCATTTTCATGGTTCCAAGGTGACGGAGGCCACATTGAACGCCGTGTATGCTGTCTTGGTAGAAAATTGTCCAGATGCCAAAGAAAAAAGATCCAACCTAGCTAGGAGGTGCAGGTGGTTTTTTATTAAAAAGAAGAAATTACAACCAAATAGGCACCCAAATTCGAGAGTGTGTTGACTCGAACCTGGATGGCCAAGGGTGCAATACCAAACAACCTCCACCACCTAGCCAACTGAGACAAGCTTAGCTTCTTAATTGTACAGATACCAAAAAAAGGGATCGGAGGAATACCAAGTTTGGTATCCAGATTGAGAATAGCGAGTTTGCTACAGTTGGGGGCTCAGGAACATTTTACATTGCATAGCCAGAATTCCGAGCCCCCAATACTCAGAGGTCGCTGCACTTTCTAGGCAACTGCCACCGTTAACTTCTTTTCTACCTTTATTTACTGCCACATTGTGAGCGACTAAGAGCTATTAATGAATTGCTTAAAAATAATCATAAATTATTTATAACGTTATTAATAGTAGAATATAATTGATTCCTTATTCTTTTGAAAATTATCAGGTTTAATTCATGCTTATATTGATCAACTTAGTAAAGAATCATCATGGGATTTAAAAGATCTAGAATTTTTCTTTTTCTCTAGAAGAACAAACTTTGGCATTTATCTGAAATTGTCGCAAGGTGGACTTAAGCGCATGTCATCAATAAAATAATATGAAACTCGGGCACATTTTATGGCAGAGTGGTTGCTGACATCATTGGTGCAAGAAAACAATGGTTTCTCTGGTACAACGCTTACCTCCCTGTCGATTGCAAGAAAAAGAAGAGCCCAAGTAAGTACAAGGTACTAACATTATGTGGCAGTCACTTGAAAGGTTTCTTTACTTTAAATTGAAAACAACAAATCTAGGACAATTCTGTCAGTCACTCATTTTTTGTCCTTACTCTAAATGATGTAGCTGCACGGAGTGGAGCCCCATAATGTGAACATCCTAGAGTGAGTGCACACAACAGAAATGCACTAATTCAAAAAGGCATTTCAAAGACGTCTGTATAAGCGTTCCTGTATTCCAATGTTGTCACAAAAGGAACATTTCTACAAGCAAGCGAAGTACGTATGTCCAGGGAGTTAGTTGCTGAAATTACCGTCTGTAGAAATCAGCATATTCTAGAGGCGGTCCGTATATATATACCACCGCCTGTACAGATGCTTTGATTCTAAATTAGGCATGCACGTAGTTCAGTTTGTCACACCATCCTATGACCAAGCCAAGTAGCCAACAACAAGCAGCAAAAAGAGAAAAGGAAAGAATTTCAATTGCTCAACTCGAGGAGACAGCATCTATCCTGCCGTTGAGATCCTGGAGCTCCCCCTGGAGCTGAAGTGAAAAATCAGGGGTGTTGTAGATGGCGTGATCCTCTTGCCAACAGCACCTAGGGAGAAGGAAACGCAGCCTGTGTATGCTCAACAGGTGAATTATGTTCCTTCAGTGCGTGGAGGAGTCAGTACTCTTTGGCGGGGAGCACCACGCGTGATCGAGGCTGGATCCCGTACACATCGAGAGTGCCGGACCTCGCCGATCTCAGTCTTGTTGCGAACCGTTCACCATTCTAGCCTTGACCCGCACAATCTGGAGCGGCTCCGCCTTGCTCATTCTGAGCCACGGGATCTTGAGCTGCTTGCCATTGCTCGACAGGATGACTCGATTGAATTCCTGATGCTTGTCATTCGCAAATGGTACATATCATCCATTTCCGCCCAGATGCAGATATTGGTGATTGTATGACCTGAAAACACTCATGCCTAACATACAGGATGAGTTCATATCCTCAACTCAACTGTAACATCCTTGCGTCCCTGTATTTCTATTTATATTTAAGAACAGACAATCAATATGCACATGGTGCATTACTGCTTTCTGGCCCGTCAAATTAACAGACTGAAACAAAATAAAGATATCTTATTGTTTATTTATTCAGGACAAAGTCATATGATTTGACCCTTTGAAAAAAGCCCGCGCATGTAGCCTGTCCATGTCATCGCGGTAGATTATCGCCGGTTGATCTCCGTCACATGCGAATGCACTGATCGGGTGAAGACGTGCTCGCGTCAGTTTCCTCTTTGTGTGGTTGGTGGGAGTGGCCAAAATTTGCACTTTGAAAACGTCATAAATCAATATATTTATTTTAGTGCCCTTTCCCCAAAACCATCAGTTAAGGAACTTGAGGGGAGAGCCATCGCTTTTACTTACTGTTTACGTTTATATATTTTTTTTTGAAGAAACCGGAGGGGCAAGCCCCTACAGATTTTAATATATTGATAAAAATAAACTAGGAGTTCTTACAGCATAAAGGAAACATTTATATATTACTAGTACAATGCACGTGCACCACGCACGTGTATAAAAAGCTGAACACTATTTAAAATATAGCTCTTACCAATTTGGACAACACAAAAAGTCAAGAGTATATTGGTGTTACTAAGAAATAAGAGTATATTGAAACTACAAGAGGATTGATATTTGACAACAAATCTCATCTAATGATAATTTTTTTATTATACAACATTGGCAAAAATTAACAGCTAGTCCTGTATGGTTAGAGAAGGTGCATTAGCAGGAGCCTGAATGGTCTTGTAGCTGTCCGGCAACCCAGTTGGTTCTGAGTATCTGTGTATATGCGTTCATCCTTTTTGCTTCTGCATATACTCGTGACGCCTGCCAATTTGGAACACCATCAGGTAGATGTACCTGGTAGCAACTTCCAGCGACAAGATGCATCAAGCAACGCCAATAAAAGATACAAAAATAGATTGAGTATATGCAAGTTGATGTACCTGGTAGTCTGGAACAAAAGACAAGATGCATTAGGCAACGCCAACAAAGCAACTTCCAGTTCGGAACTCCACGAGGTAGATGAATCAAGCAAGGCGAGTAAAAGATACAAGAATAGATTGAGTCATGTTCTCATCACTAATATATAGTTGACATTCCTCCAAAAAGAAATATATAGTTGACATTCCTTGACTGATGGCGGCAGTTAACTCAGAAGCTTCCATGCAAAACAATTACCCTGAATGCTCGGCACGGCCCCACACGGAAGCGATGCAGATGAGATGCGGGCGGGCAGTGATGCAGATGGTCGACGCCGAGGAGGAAGCTTCAACGAATAAGGAAGTTCATCGAGGCAACCCTCTTGACCAGGCCGTCAACGACGAGCTTCCGACCCTCGCCTGTGGTCCGCTATGGTCGATGGCGAGGCGATGGTGGAGAGGGGGCACAGGAGACTGGACGACGCCTTGCAAATCTGGGCGAATTTGGAAATCACGCAAAGTTGGAAAGAAACGCGCTGTTTTCACGTGACAGCATTTGGAAAACAGCGTGACAACGTGGCACGTTTGATTTATTTCCAGCGTGACAGCGTGGGAAGTTGGAAAGAGATAGAAATCATGCCATATTGGAAGGGAACGAAAATCAAGCCAATCCCGTGGGTAAGGAGTTGCCTTTGGGTGAGAAAAAAACATTGTTTTGAGCGTTACTGTAATGAAAGTTTCAACGTAAGAGGAGGGTGAGGAAAGGGCAGAGTTACGCCCAGGAGTGGGTGGAACAATTCGGTGCTTTAGATTTTGGGCCCACAATATGGCAGGATGGTTCAGATCGCAGGGTAGATAAAATGACAGAGTGAAACTGATTTTCCTCTCAACTGGTTCTTTATTGGTTTAGATTGTTAGCATCCGTCGATTCGATATAAACTTTTGAATACTCTAAGGGAAAAGCTACAATTGACCCGTATGCTTGCGGTATACATTTAGGGTACATAGCACACGCCAACATTGTGTAAATGTGGTCAGAGCATTGCTTTTTTTCTACAAATTTACTTTTAAGCTTTGATTACTATGATAATCTGAATCTAGCATTGAGTTTGGGTAGCCCAAGCAGGAGTAATCTTAATTGACGACAATGAAGGGTGCATGCTGGAGCAACTTCCTTAGAACCTGACAGATCTCTCATGTTCGGATATTTACTCATTGGGTATATATAGGTTCATAAATTTTGCCTCTGTTTATTGATTAAATTGAAAGATAATTTTGTATTTTTGGTACACATTTTGCAAATGGTTTTCTATGTACATTACGTAGAATTATGGTAGTGTAAATTTCGGTGGCCTTGCTGTTAATAATTAACAAAGAATGTCCTCTTTCCTGTTCAAATTCTGTAAATGTTCTTTACATTTCCGTGAGCGTAATGAGGACAGTGGCTTGTCGAATTTTACATATGAACGTCAAAAGTAGTTTTATTATATTACGAAATTTCTTTACTGCCGTTGCAATGCACGGGATCTTTGCTAGTAATATATTAAGCCTGATTTGACTCAGCTGCTAAGGAGCTAAAAAAAAGGGAAAAAAAGGGTAGAGACTCAGTTTACTAAAAGCTCAAGCAAATGGAAAAAGGCCCGTGGCTCCTCTGTTCCGCCCCTTTGTAACATAGTCCCCGCAGCCGCCACATGTTTGCGTACAGCCCGAACATGGCTCTTTCCATCTGCCCCACGAGCCTCTGCTCCCGCTTGCATAACCACTGATGTGCGGGTGGTGTCTGGATCTCCTGGGTAAAGAGAGTGGGGGCGGGGATACAAAATCGAGAGCATATTCGGTGCAAACTGGCTACATGTTGAAAAACTGAAAACTCATGGTTGGATCACATATGAAATTACGCCCTGACTTCATGTGCTTTATTATTTCAGCCTGGGGCAGTAAGAGAGAGTCACGACGACGAAACCCGCGAGCGCTGCGGCAAGCCGAGGATGAGCTCTGCTCGGCTCGCCAAAAAGTGCCAGTGTGGCCAAGATCCGAGCCGCGCCGACGAGCTCTCGATGGGTGCGAGATCCGGACGCGGCGACGAGCTTTGGTACACGGCAGCAACCCTCCAGGCCGCGAAGAGCTCTGGAACTCTAACTAGTCAAGCTCCTCTTCTAGCGAGCGTGGCTCAACCCGGTCGTGTCGAGAAAGGGCCGAAGGCCCGCCAATGGCTGACGCTGGCTGTCTCTGTTTTTACTCCTTGCCGTCTTCTTCCCCTGCTTTTCCCTCTGCCATACCTTCGATGATGCCCCAAGCTTGGAAGCCCGCAATTGGCCAGCCCAATGGGCGCACACCCGGCCAAGCTATTCAACCGCGCGTGAATGCAAAACGAAGCAGACGCCACGCGTGTGGCAGTTCCAGCGAAGGGGAAGCAGCGGTGTCCAGGGCGACGTCTTCCACAGTTCCACGTCGACCTCTCAGGCGCGCGTCGCGGCCAGACAGGGTCCAGCATCTGGGGGCTTGGTGCTAGGCACCGCACATGCCGATCTCGATGAGCCCCAGCTAGGGATGCAAATAGGTACCCAATGGGTAGTAGTGGGTCACCACCTTAGTTCATTTGCTTGAAGGATTTGTGAAGGAGGGATGAATTTCTAGTTCATTTTTCTTTCCCTTTTTTTTTTGCGAGGAGAGCTGGTAGACTCGTAGTTTCTTAATTGGCTCCAGCAAGACTCCGAAGATCTGAAGCTCACCGTCACGGAGTGACGTCGGGCTGCGAATCAAGCTCTCGATCTGTCTCATTCCCTCCACGATGATGACTTCAAGCGCATGGGTACTAATTCATGATTGCATCGAGTAACTCAAAATACTAGAAGTAGGGGAACCTTTAGTATTGATATTTATGTACTAAAGTTATTTCTTTCTCTTTTATTTTGTTTCATGTAATAAACATGGCTGTGTACGATACTGCAGAGGCTGGAAAGGCTGTGTGCAGTATCATAGAGGCCGGAATGTAATTCCATTTTCTAACAAAAGCAAGACTCCAAAGATGGTACTCGTCCTCGAGACAGTGTGAAACTTCATAAATGCTTGCGTTACAATCTTTCCACAAACTCCATACGCCAAGAATGATCAGCGAGTTAACTCCTCTTCTCTACTGTCTGCTCCTTTGAGACTCGGGGAGATCCTATGAGACCATTTAGTGAAGGAAGTTTCATTTTGGATTGGTGCGAGCCACTGCAGTCCGATAGGAGAGAAGAGCCGGTCAGAATTTATGGTTGCTAGTTCACCACAGAAGCCGGCTAGAGATCGAGATCTGTATGCGAATCACGCTTTTGATCGGTCTCATTCCCTCCTCGAAGATGACCTGAGGTACTATGATCACAAGTAGATCAATGCTACCAGATAGGCTCGGCATCGCCTTATGTTCTTCGATGTTTGGGTCACCCTTGCTCTAGCCTTCGTGCTCACCGAGGGACTTGAGTCACCGCAAACTTTCTCTGTTTGGCATGATATACGGCCATGGAGGCTTGCAGTGTTGGCTATTTTGGATGGTTTGCTCTTGGCAAACAATTACGTACATGGGCACTAATTCATGATGATGGCGAGAGAACTCAGTTGAAACTGGGCAAACGACTTTTAGTACTGATTTTCATGTATTAAAGTTATTTCATTTTTTCCCCTTTGATTCATGTAATAAACAAGGCTATGTGTGGTACCGCAGAGGCCGTAAGGCTGTGTGTGGTGCCGCAGATGCTGTAATGTAATTCCATTTTCTAAAAACACGCTTGAAGTGAGTATATGCTGCGCCGTTTCCACCTCTCGATCACAAAGTAAACATTTCTCTTGATGCGAGGGTCCCCTTTTTGCATGTCAGTCAGCAGTCCAGCATCTATTCTTGTGATAGCAAGCCACAAAACATTTTACATTGGCCCAGCGCCCAAGTCTTCCATACTCATTTCCATGGTTCCAAGGTGACGGAGCCCACATAGAACGCCGTATAGGCTGTCTTGGTACAAAATTGTCCAGATGCCAAAGAAAAAAGATCCAACCTAGTTAGGACGTGCAAGACGGTTTTTTGTTAAAATTTAGAAATTGCAACCTAATAGGCACCCAAATTCAAGAGTATGTTGACTCAAACCTGGATGGCCAAGGGTACCATACCAACAACCTCCACCACCTAGCCAACTGAGACAAGCTTAGCTTCTTAATTGTCCAGATACCCAAAAAAAGGGATCGGAGGAATACCGAGTTTGGTACCAAGATTGAGAATAGCAAGTTTGCTACAGTTGGGGGCTCAGGAACATTTTACATTTGCATAGCCCAGCTTATAATCTCAAGATTGAGAATTCCGAGCCCCCCAATACTCAAGAGGTCGTTGCACTTTCTCCCAGGTAATACTAGGCAACTGACACCGATAACTTCTTTTCTCCCTTTATTTACTGCCACATTGTGAGCGACCAAAAACTATTAATGAAATGCTTAAAAATAATCATAAATTATTTATAACGTTATTATAGTAGAATATAATTGATTCCTTATTCTTTTGAAAAATATCAGGTTTAATTCATGTTTATATTGATTAACTTAGTAAAGAATCATCATGGGATTTAAAAGATCTAGAATTTTTCTTTTTCTCTAGAAGAACAAACTTTGGCATTTATCTGAATTGTCGCAAGGTGGACTTAAGCGCATGTCATCAATAATATAATATGAAACTCAGGCACATTTTATGGCAGATTGGTTGCTGACATCATTGGTGCAAGAACAATGGTTTCTCTGGTACAATGTTAACCTCCCTGTCGATTGCAAGAAAAAGAAGATCCCAAGTAAGTACAAGGTACTAACATTATGTGGCAGTCACTAAAGGTTTCTTTACTTTAAATTGAAAACAACAAATCTAGGACAATTCTGTCAGTCACTCATTTTTTGTCCTTACCCTAAATGATGTAGCTGCACGGAGTGGAGCCCCCCATAATGTGAACATCCTAGAGTGAGTGCACACAACAGAAATGCACTAATTCAAAAAGGCATTTCAAGGGACGACGGCCACAAAGACGTCTGTATAAGCATTTCTGTCTTCCAATGTTGTCACAAAAGGAACATTTCTACAAGAAAGCAAAGTACGTATGTCCTGGGAGTTAGTTGCTGAGATTACCGTCTCTAGAAAGCAGCATATTCTAGAGGCGGTTCGTTTATATATACCACCGCCTGTACAGATGCTTTGAAGCTAAATTAGGCATGCACGTAGTTCAGTTTGTCACACCATCCTATGACCAAGCCAAGTAGCCAACAACAAGCAACAAAAAGAGAAAAGGAAAGAATTTCAATTGCTCAACTCGAGTAGACAGCATCTATCCTGCCGTTGAGATCCTGGAGCTTCCTCTGCAGCTGTGAAAAATCAGGGGTCTTGTAGGCGAGATCCTCTTGCCAACAGCACCTAGGGAGAAGGAAACGCAGCCTGTGTATGCTCAAAAGTGAAATATGTTCCTTCAGTGTGTGGAGGAGTCGGTACACTTTGGCGGGGGAGCACCATGCGTGATCGAGGCTGGATCCCGTACACATCGAGAGTGCCGGACCTCGCCGGTCTCAGTCTTGTTGCGAACCGTTCACCATTCTAGCCTTGACCGCACACTCCGGAGCGGCTCCGCCTTGCTCATTCTGAGCCACGGGATCTTGAGCCGCTTGCCATTGCTCGACAGGATGACTCGATTGGATTCCTGATGCTTCTCATTCGCAAATGGTACATATCATCCATTTCCGCCCAGATGCAGATATTGGTGATTGTATGACCTGAAAACACTCATGCCTAACATACAGGATGAGTTCATATCCTCAACTCAACTGCAACATCCTTGCGTCCCTGCATTTTCTGATCTATTTATATAAAGTTCCGGCCCTTCAGTGACGATGATTCTTAATGTTATCTACCTTTCTCTATAATTTTATAGATGGGGCCCACGCAATTCTACTGTAGTACTGTTCATTCGCCCTTTACCGTCGGATTACACCTCCGGCCTCGAAGCCGTCGATTCCCACAGTCCGCCTCCTTCCCGATTTTTCCTCATCTCCGCCGCACCCCACCCCCACCACGCGGTTTCTCGATCCTTCCTCGCATTCCTCCTCTTCCCTTCCCCCGCGCCAACTCTATCTGGATGATGCAGCGCTTTAGCTGCAGGGCGCCGGCAAACCGAGCTCCAGACCGGCGATCTCGCATCGGCCGTTTTCGACGTCGAGCTCGGCACGGCCCTCGGGGTGGAGTTATGCGTCGCGACGCCGCGTCAGCGCGGAGGATCCACATAGCACCCTCACCAGCCGCGTCATCGGCTTCTCATCGACCTCGGGGGCGGTGCAGCCTTGGCCCGTCCCCGAACTGGCGCATGCCCGTCCTGGGCGCTCCACCTGCAACCATGGCGCCGTTGCACCCTGAGAAACCAACTCCTCCACCATGCCTCTCACTCCGTCAGATGTGCATCAGATGGTGCTTCTTCGTCTTCTCCACTCTTCCAGCCGCTGATCCCGTCACCCCATGACTCTTCCGCCTCATCCTCCTTAGCCTCCGTTTGCCTCAGCTCTTCCACGCCACGGTGCGACAACGGGTTTCCGGCACCAAGACCATCCCGTCTCGCCCCTTGCAGTCACGGCACAGCTCTTCCACGCTCTCCATCTGCAGGCAGGCCGTTCCAGATGTTGCTTTGCTCTCGCTCATCACCTCGGCTTAGGCCTCGCCGGATTTTTCTTGAAGTCTATCCCGTGTCGCCCCTTGCAGTCACGGCACAGCTCAGGCGTGTGATTCATTGCTTCAAACAATTTAACATCCATATATTCAAGCTTTAGGCTTCAAATATTGCAATTGCTTTAATGTAGTTCTGCCATGACCTGGATACCTCCAAATTGGCATATTTGAAAGCATTCTAGATTAATACCCAATCGCCAATGGATGGATGGCTTATGTCATAAACGAAAGGCTATAACTGCAGAATAACTGAATAAACATATGGTATGCTGAATAAACAGTAATAAAGTGCCTAACGAACAGACACTACAAGAGAACGGAATTTCCGTGAGAGTGGTCTTTTTTCCTGAGAGGAACAAATGACCTACACGATAATTGCCTTTATCGTGAGTGTGAGTCTAAACCGTTACGATAATAAAATTTCCTCGCGGCCAAGGCGAACCTTCACGAAAACTTGTGTTTTCCCGGCGGTCACTACATTTTCCTGGCGGCCCATCACCAAAACCAGAGCACGCGGGCTCAATTTTTGAATCGTCTCGGCGCGATGTGAGGAAAAGTCTCGACCCCACCGAGTCCCCAACCTTCACCCTGTTCGGATGGCTGGATTGGCTGGGCTGGCCGGCTGGTTTTCACTGTTGCTACAGCAGAAACGTGTCTAACGGTCACAAGCTCCAGCCCAGCCCAGCCAGCTCCAGCCATGCCGAACAGGGCGCTTATCTTTCTTGGCCTTTCTTATCCTTATCCTCTGGCTGCAGCCGCACTCTCCCCAATCTCCCACACACTTCACTCTTTCAACCACGGAGCTTCAGAGCAAGCTCGCTTCCTCGGCTTCGGAGGGCGCGGCGGCCGAGCGCAGCCTCCAACAAGGGCGCAACCTTGGCCACGGCGGGCTCGGGCTCGGCTACCTCAGCCTCGACGGGCGTCGGGCGGCCTTGGCTCCGGAGGCTCGGTGACCTCGGCCTCGGCGAGCAGCGGCCGAGCGCGGCCTCGTAGGAGTTGCTGCTGGCACAACCTCGGCCACGGCGGGCTTCGACAGGGGTGGGCGGCAGCTGAGCGCAGGACGGGCGTCCTCGGCCTCGATGGCTCCATGGGCGCAGACTTCGATTAGCGGCATGTGCAGGCCTCTTTCTTTCTTGCGCTTTTTCATTGCTAGTGTTGTATTTGGGTTATGAATGTGAGAATCCTACTTGCATGTGTAAATCGAGTAAATGAACTATATGTGGAACCTTTGTTCTCTTTTAGCATGTGAAAGTGGAACAAAAATGGCCGGATCGAATCACCTTTGTTCTCTCTTTTAGCATGTAAATCGAGTAACAGAATTATATTCATTTTGGTTTCCCACAATTTTTGATTGGGATCGCATCTTCTTCGGGGAAAAGAATTACCGTGAGGGTCGACCGTCCGGAAAATTGTTTGCATAAATCTGGCGTCACCTTAATTTTCCTGTGAGTGGCCATCAGGGATTGCCGCCACGAACGTTTTCCTGTCGGTCCACCTCCACGGAAATGTAATTTTAGTGGCGCCGTATTCGTGGAGCCTTTTGCGTGACGGTTCACTCTCATGAATCATTTCCGTGGCGGTTTTCAGTATTTTCGTGGCGGTTTTAGGCTCACACGAAAATTCGAGTCTGTTGTAGTGAGAGTTCGATTTTCTGTTGTGTTTGCTCTGAGGTGTCTGCGATATACAAACTAACAAGTCATATTTTTTGAGGTACCTCAGTCCATAAACATTCAATTCAATTGGTACTACCTCTTTGGAGCAGATTATAAAGCTTCGTTTTAGAATTGCAAACTTTTGTCCCGGCCTGGCTGATAGCACCTCCACACATTAGAAATACGGTTCGCTGCGTTGGTCAGTTGGCATCGCCATAAGTTCAGTGTTGTTTCTTTCTAATTTGTGTTTATTTGCATAAGATGCCTTATACAACATAAATCATGATGCAGTATAAACCATACCCACGGCAATGCGCGGGGTCTTAAGCTAGTGTACCAATATAGTTGTATAAAGTGAGGAAAACATTTTATAGAAAGAGCACATGGACAAAATAAGTTTGGGCGCCAACCCTGTGTTGCACAACATCAATGTGCACAGGGAAGTTTGCGGTCCACATAATTAGCTATGGCCGAGAGGGAGAACATCTTTTGGCTTCTCTTAATTGAATAGCGACGTGGCTTAAAAACATATCGCTAATACTTATTACCATTAGCGACGTGGTTTTAAAAACACATCTCTAATACTATTAGCGATGTGGTTTTTAAAAACACATCACTAATGGTGATTAGTATTAGCGACGTGGTTTTAAAAACACGTCACTAATTGTGATGATCATTAGCGATGTGGTTTCAAAAACCCGTCTCTAATACTATTAGCGACGTGTATTTAAAGCACACCGCTAATGGTGATGACTATTAGCGATGTGTTTTTAGAACCACGTCGCTAATACTGGTTCCCAGTGAAGTATTAATGACGTGTTTTAAAATACGTCGCTAGTTACCTTTTTAGTGACGTGTATTCAAAAAACATCACTAATGTTCATGTCGCTAAAACTCTTTTCTGTGGTAGTGCTAAGGTGTGCAAGAGTACAAATCAGCCTTTGAAGATTTTTACGGTCACAATTTTTTGGGACTACCGTGACAAATGCCTGTAATAAACATGGTTGTGTCCGATACTGTAGAGGCCGGAAAGGATGTGTGCAGTATCATGGAGGCCGGAATGTAATTCTTTTTTCTAAAAAAAAGCAAGACTCCAAGATGGTACTCGTCCTTGAGACAGCACGAAACTTCATAAATGCTTGCATTACAATGTTTCCACAAACTCCATGCGCCATGAACGATCAGCGAGTTAACTCCCTTTCTCTGCTGTCTGCTTCTTTGAGACTCAGCGGGAGACCCAATGCCACCATTCAGTGAAGGAAGTTACATTTTGGATTGGTGCGAGCCGCTGCAGTCCGATAGGACTCATGTCCAAACACGCATGAAGTGAGTATATGCTGCGCCATTTCCTCATCTTGATCACAAAGTAAACATTTCTCCAGATGAGAGGTTCCCCCTTTTTTTTGAACTTAGAGGTTCCCCTTTTTGCAACTCGGTCTTCGCGCATTTCTACAATCAATCAAAGTACGTATGTCCAGGGAGTTAGTAGCTGAAATTACCGTCTGTAGAAATCAGCATATTCTGGAGGCGTTCCGTATATATATACCACCACCTGTACAGAGGCTTTGAATGTAAATTAGGCATACATGTAGTTCAGTTTGTCACACCATCCTAGCTATGACCAAGCCAAGTAGCCAACAACAAGCAACAAAAAGAGAAAAGCAAAGAATTTCAATTGCTCAACTCGAGGAGACAGCATCTATCCTGCCGTTGAGATCCTGGAGCTCCCCCTGCAGCTGAAGTGAAAAATCAGGGGTGTTGTAGATGGCGTGATCCTCTTGCCAACAGCACCTAGGGAGAAGGAAACGCAGCCTGTGTAAGCTCGGCAGGCGAAATATGTTCCTTAAGTGCGTGGAGGAGTCAGTACTCTTTGGCGGGGAGCACCACGCGTGATCGAGGCTGGATCCCATACACATCGAGAGTGCCGGACCTCGCCGGTCTTAGTTCTGTAGCTAACCGTTCACCATTCTAGCCTTAACCCGCACAATCTGGAGCGGCTCCGCCTTGCTCATTCAGAGCCACGCGATCTTAAGGCGCTTGCCATTGCTCGATAGGATGACTCGATTGGATTCCTGATGCTTCTCATTCGCAAATGGTACGTATCATCCATTTCCGCCCAGATGCAGATATTGGTGATTGGATGCCCTGAAAACACTCATGCCTAACATACAGGATGAGTTCATATCCTCAACTCAACTGTAACATTCTTGTGTCCCTGTATTTTCGGACCTATTTATATAAAGTTCCGGTCCTTCAGTGAGTGATGATGATTCTGAATGTTATGTACCATATATAGTTGTATAAAGTGAGGAAAGCATTTCACAGAAAGGCACATGGACAAAATAAGTTTGTGCGCCAACCCTGTGTTGTTGCACAGCGTCAATGTGCACAGGGAAGTTTGCGGTCCACATAATTAGCTATGGCCGAGAGCGAGAACATCTTTTGGCTTCTCTTAATTGAATAGTAGTATATATAAAAGAATAAAATGCATGAGGTGAAATTATTTAACACATTTGATATTAAATGTACGGGTACTGGGTAGGGGTGAAATCAAGTTGAATAGCGATGGATTTAGCTGACCTATGTCTTCTATTTTTCTGAGGAGCATGGAGACGATACTAATTCTTCATCCCGTACGATTTCCTATATCGTCTCATCAAGTCTAAGTTGTACATGGATACTATCATAAGATTTGCTTGCTTAAAAGTCACACGATAGAGATGCAAACTCAGTAAGAACAGACTTATTGATCGCTGGTATCCAATATCATCTAATTGTGACCAGACTTAAGACCAGCCATCTAATTTGTGCTTCTATCCAATCGCATGCCCTATTGCTACCGATAGGACCAGTGGCGGACCCAGGAATTTTTGTTAGGTAGGATGGACAATTAAGGTAAGCTTAATTACGAAAAAAACTGAACTGCATATACGCACTCTATGCACAAAAAAATCGTAGAAAAATAGGCCATACAAGGTAATAAATGGAGGGGACAAAAAATATAAGATAGTACATCATATCTGGAGAGTAAACAACACGTTTACATCAAATATTTCAACAAAAAAAAAATTGAGACATACCACTGTAAATACTAACTTTTACTAGGCACTGCTTTGGTGCCTTGGTCTTCTAGCTTAGGCAATTTCTCCGTTTTTTCATGACTTGAAACCCCTTCTTAACTTTATCAAAGTTAAGATCTCTAAAAATCTCCTCAATGTAGCTTAATGCAAGTCATTGAGCTAGCCACTCATGGGAGATTCTATGGCGCAAATCAGTTTTTATTTTTTTCATAGCAAAGAAGGTTTTTTCAACTGATGCAGTGGCCACTGGAAGGAGCAATGCTAACTTGATGAGACGATAGACCAACAGAAAAGCAATATTTTCCTAGTTTCAACCATCTTCACTGCTAGACTTCCAAAATCATGACAGGCAAGAAAATCATAGACCAATGGAAAAGCTCAAGTTGATCTCGTATATAGGAATTTCAGGTCCTCCATGCATTATTTAAAGCGATTAGTTTTGTCATAGCTTGCTATTTGACATGATTAATCGTAACATATTGTGCCTCACAAATTGGGCGAGGATCCTAAACTTCCAGTAGTTGGTGATGCTCTAATATCCACCAAGCCGAACCCCTAACCGCTGCCGGTGAACATTGACTCACGATGTTCCATCCTTATATGTGTGGATACTGCAAAGAGGTGCGGCTGTTATTGCTGCAGTGCTGGAAGTCTGGACGAGGAGAAGAAAGATGTGATAGCTAGGCAGCCTAGGCTACTTCCTCTGCATCGAACCTCGAAAACGTTACACCGGTCTGGTCCAATACTTCCACTACGCCTGTATATGATCCCCATTTTTCTCAAGGTGTTCTTGTTTGAAAGCAGTGGATAAAATTGTATTATGCTAGCATAGGGTACCCATTTCCCAAAAGCAACCATTGTCATCAGTAGCGCCGGTGCCAACGGGGCACGCCATCATCGGCAATGCCTCGCGCCAAAGGCCCTGCCTTGACAGGTTCTTTTCCCACCTCCTCGGCGAAGACACCGGTGACGTTCGAGGCGTACACGTACGTCCTGGTCACCGGCTACAATCTCTGCTCCTCCGACACTCGCGGTGCAAATACACGCCGTGGAGAGGGAAGAAATCTAGTGCGGCATAACCTACCAGCTCCTTTTCTCGGAGTCCATCAAAGCAGCGCGGTTGTATCACGGGAACGGCAGCGTGGTCATGGACGTGCACACAGGCCGGACATGGACGCGAAGACACTGCTACCGGACTGCCACCTGGGTAGGAGCATGTGGCAGAGTAGCAGCTGCTTGAGGAGCGGGTACGTGCTTCACGCCGTGCCCGTGCTGTGTATAGTCACCGATCTTACGAGATGGATTGGTCAACATGCATCGCAAACATGAGGTGGTTCTAGCTAGAATATTTACAAACTTTTTTTAATTACAACAGTTGAAATATATATCTGAAATTTTCTTATGTGGTCTTGCCCGTGCCGGGTCGCACAATCCTAGGGTGTGTACCTCGATATGCACATGATGCATTGCTAACTTTTGGCCCCTCAAACTAACAAACTGAAACAAAATAAAGGTATCTTATATATTGTTTATTTATTCAGGTCATACAGCGATAGACATCGCCAATGTTTCATATATACTCTTTTGTACTTTCGGAGACCACTGAATATACCAGAGTCATATTTTTGGTTGGATGCACCGTTTGCCAAGTACTAATACCCAACCAGCAACTATGCCAACAGGAAATCACAGAAAGATGTATAGATCTCGTGCTAGGCTTGAGAGGCACTGGGAATTCAGTTTGGACTTCTGGTTTGGTTGCCACATGGAGTTCTCTCCAAGGGTGCTTAGTATGAGAAGAATAAAGAGAGCATATTGAAATAACCTGCAGTTTGAGTCGACGCGATGGTAATCTAATGGTGGCACACGGCTCCAGCGTCTTGAGCACGTGAGAGTTAGTCAAGATACTGATTTAGTATTTCACATGTAAAAAATAACTGAGGTTAGCTAAATCAAGCGAATTAACTCCTCTCTGTAGTTGGCATATTGAAGCATCATCACTAAGCCGCCCAGCGGTATACAGCTGAAATTCATTTTAAAATACTCACTACAAGATTTGCAATTTTTCCTTACATTGCTTAGCAAGTGGCCGAAAGTTGCTAGTGCATTTGGCTAAGCGAAAGTTGCTAGTGCATTGGGCTAAGCATTCACAACAAATGTAAGTTTGTAGGCAATTATTGTTGGTAATTTGTTAAAAATGTGGGAAAAGATATAATTTTATACAAGAAAACTGTCTGCCATCTCTACTACTTAATAAATCTAAAACCGTCGTCTGCACACGCTTGTAAGGTGGGCCACCTCTGCGATACTGGTTCCCGCAATGATAACGGCCCCCTGCAATTGTTGAGCCTCCATCTGAACGTCTCTAATTATAACTGTTTATCGATAGCTTGGTGTAGTTTATGAGTTTCCTCTAGTCTCAGTTGTCTATTTGACACGACCAGATATATTTGTAGATAATGTCTCATTTTACTTGTGAGCTGAATTATTCATTATGACTATGGTAAGTATACTGTTTTTTATGCATCTTATAAGCACTGACTTCAAGAATAAGTTAATTTCTCAAGTTATATTTGTGGGTTCATCTCTGTAACTCTTATGCCTCATGCACAACCACTGCACGTGGATGTACGATGGAGATGAAAAGCTGCATGATTCATAAGATGATGTCAAACAGCGGGTACGAAATTCTTGTAAAATAGAATTTCAGGGACAGGCTATATGACTTATTTGTGGAAAATATCTTTCTGGAAACATGAGTAAGTTGTCTCAGAATCAATAAGCTGAAAGCCTCATATATAGATTTTATTTTATTATTACTAGCATCAGTCCTTCTCACCATCCCAACAAAATACAATGTCAATTCTAGGAAAATCAAAATATATGAAAGATTTACCCTATTTTTTCGCCCTTTATCTCCTCAGATATTACTAGGAGTGTTATATCTCTTATACAGAGCTCTTTGTTGCTGAAGTTCTGTACACACACGTGTATGGTTAAGCCGTCGGTATTCTGCATATAAGAGCTAGCAGGCTGTCTGTAACAGGGTACTGGCACCATGTCGACGTGGTTGGAAGAAATGGCAATAGCAGTTCTCACCCACTCGCACCATGTCAAAGTGGTTGGAAGTTTTCATATTTTTTGGCGAAACTTACTGAATACGTGTCTTTGTCCAGCAAAGCTTCTTAATAAAGGCATCGAATATCTAAAGCTGAGTAATTTCAGCTTCGTGTTGTAGCGGAAACAAAAAGAATTTCACATCCTCCATGTATTATTTTAAGTTGTACTCTTTCATAGCTGCTGTTTTACATATCGCAACATATTTGTGCCTCACAAAATTGTCGAGGATCCTAAACTTCCAGTAGTTGGTGATGCTCTAATCCACCAGTTCGACTCCCTAACCGCGTTCCTGGTGCACATTGACGCACAGTGTTCCATCCCTATACGTGTGTGGATATGCCAAAGAGGTGTTGTTGCTCAGGTGCTGGAAGGCTGGACGAGGAGATAAAATTGTATTGTGCTAGCATAGCGTACCCATTCCCCAACATCAACCATACTGTCATCGGTAGTGCCAGTGCCATGGTGGCACGCCTATCATCGGCAATGACTCACGCCAAAGACCCTGCCCGGACAGGTTCCTTTCCCCCCGGCCACCTCGGAGAAGACACCACCTAGCGCAGGGCTGCATCACGCGACGGGGGCCGTTTGACTCCAAGCTTGCCGCCGCTACCGTCTGACACAACGCGGTACACGAGACATGCTACGCGACGGTGTCTTCCTCCTAGCTACGCACGGGCAGCCGGCGTGGACTTGGCATGGTACGACGAGCCGCTGTAGTGTCGCGCGACGGGCTCCTCCTTAGCCTCCTCGGCGAAAGCAAAGTAGACGACCTGTGCCTGTGCAATTTCAGGACCGGGGGGACTGCAGATTCCTCCGACACTAACGATATGGCGGTGGAGAGGCAAGAAATCGAGTGCGGCATAACCTACCAGCTCTACTTCTCGAAGTTCATCGAAAGCAGCACGGTCATCTCCCATGGCGCCGTGTACTCAGGCCGGACATGGACTATGGAGCTGCCAGCCCAACTAATGTACAACATGCGACTGCAGCTCATTCATCCTAAGGTGGACGCGAAGACACTGCTACCGGCCTGCCACCTGGGAAGGAGCATGTGTCAGAGTAGCTTCTGCCTGAGGAGCGGGTACGTGCTCCGTGTTGTGACCGTGCGGTGTATAGGAACCGATCTAACGAGATGGATTGGTCAACATGCATAGCACGTGCCGGATCACGCAATCCTGCTGTGTGTACCTTGATATGCACATGATGCATTGCTACCTTCTGGCCCCACAAACTAACAGACTGAAACAAGGTAAAGGTATCTTAAGTTCATTTTTTGAGGGCAGAGTCATGGAGTATAGAGATGGGCATCATCCAGCTTTCATATATATATATACACTACCGGAAAACAGAAATTCGCCGTGTGCACAAGTGGTTGCCGTGAGCTTTCTGTCGGGCACACGGCGAAGAGGCAGTTTGCCGTGTGCAGAACGGAAGACGCACAGCAAAAACCCAGCACACGGCAAACGCACTGTTTGCCGTGTGTCTAAAGGCCAACACACGGTAAACACACTGTTTGCCGTGTGCCCTGGATCGGGGCACACGGCAAACTCTGGCCGTTAAGCTATGGGCGACCGGCAAGCGCCGTCCGTTATTGGGCCCACAATTTGCCGTGTGCCAGAAACAAGGCACACGGCAAACATTTACTTTTGCCGTGTGTGCAGCTCTGGCACACGGCAAACAATAATTTTTTTTTTTTTTGCATTCCACCTCTACAACCTTTTCTCTACTTTTTATATATTGCTTGGTTTCCTATGTTTCAATATGGAGCATTTCTCGTTCTGTTTAGTATATGTAACCAATTTATTTCATTTAAAAGATTTTTTTTGAATAAGTGAAATTTGAACCGCAGGTGCATGAAATAATAGGATAAAGTGAGTAAAAAAATGATATTC
Organism: Eragrostis nindensis; assembly: GCA_012490785.1. Classification (NCBI taxonomy): domain Eukaryota; kingdom Viridiplantae; phylum Streptophyta; class Magnoliopsida; order Poales; family Poaceae; genus Eragrostis; species Eragrostis nindensis. The sequence goes on along the minus strand of JAAXCT010000119.1, from coordinate 757,888 downwards.
ATGATATTAAGGCTAGTGTAAGGCCTTATCCAGTAGTTTGAATGAAATTTAAAAAATTGTATTCACGAAACATTATCACGACCGTCGGAAGAAATAGTATTTAAACTCTATACAATTCAAACGAAGTCTGAAATTCATGAAATTTGTCGAAATATCATTTTATCATATACCAAGTCTGTAGTAAATAGTTGAGCTGTTTTCGCATATTTTGTCACGTACGATGTTTATAACCTGAAGATTTCCCGATGAAGTTCCATATATAATACAAAAGATGAGGTTAAGTGATGCAAAGATGTTCGAATTTGAATTTCAGTTCAAAACTTTGTAATATACACAATAGACAACACAAAATGCTTCACCTTTATTTTTAGTTATATTTCGGACTATTTTGATATTTTTAATGTCATAACCGACAATTATATTATTTTAATTTGTATAAATTCAGTTTAACCAATAAGTAAATGAAATAATAATTTTTTGTGTGTGCCAAATTAATATTCGTTTGTCTAAGGCATTATATTGGTTTTTTAAAAAGGTACTTTAAAATCCTCAAGTAAATGCGTATTGATAAAGTTATCAAGAAAACCTGTTTCGTGGGGAGTGAAAACAAAATTACTTTGTCGCCGTGTGCCCCCTATCTGGGCACACGGCGAATCGGCTAGGATATGCGCGTTTACAAATTTATGAAATTAAACCTGATTCGTGGTCAGTTAAAAAAAATATATACTTTGTTCGCCGTGTGCCGTCGGTCGGCACACGGTGAAGTCTCTATTCGCCGTTTGCCTTGGATCTGGGCATACGGCGAATCGGCGAGGACTTATCGGAAGCGCCTTCTCTCTCGCGCGCTCTCTGTTTCTCACTCGCTCTCTCTCTCACAGGCTCACCGGCGCTCGCTCCCTCCGCCGCCGCCCGCCCTCCCTTCCTCCGCCGCCGCGGCGCCTCCTCTGACGCCTCCGCGCTGCGCCCGCCGAGCCGCGCGCCCCCGGCCACCCGTCCCGAGCTGCGCGCCCCCGGCGACCCGCCCCGAGGCCGCGCGCCCCCGGCGACCCGCCCCGAGGCGCGCGCCCCGGCGACCCGCCCCGAGGCCGCGCGCCCCCGGCCACCCGCCTCTGAGGCCGCGCGCCGCCGGCGACCCGCCCCGAGGCCCGCGCCCCCGGCCACCGGCCCCCGAGCTGCGCGCCGCCGGCGACCCGCCCCGAGGCCCGCGCCCCCGGCCACCCGGAGCCCTTCAACGACGAGCGCGTACAAGACGCCCAACCCGGAGCCCTTCATCGACGCCGACCCGGCCTTCAACCGCCTCCTCCTCGCCGCCGAAGGCCGCGCCGTCGACTGCAGCTACCCGTCGCCACGCTGCTCGTCTCCTCCATCGCCACGCTGCTCGGCGCGTGCTCGCTGCTCCTCACCAAGGGCGCGGTGCACAAGCGGCTCCACTCAGCTCCCCTCACCCGCCGGCGAGCGGTGATTTCCCTCTCGGCTGCAAGGTTCTGTTTTGATATGATTGCAAATTGAAACTCAGTCTCTGTGGTGTTCAAATTGATATGATATGCATGCAGGGAAAAGAAAGAAGATAAGACAGTATTATTAGATCTTTTGTGGAAGATGACATAAAACAAACAAATGTGTCATATATGTCCACATGGCCAAGGATATTTAGTTTGAAAAACTTAAGGTAGCTAGAGCCTAGAAATGCAGATGTTAATTTGAATAGAGAAAAGTAATACAAAACCTTAAGGTAGCTAGAGCCCGAGAGTAATTTAAGATTTTATTTGAAAAAAATTAGTTAGTTAGCTAATTTTACTTAGCAATTTCAGTTAGCAATTTTAGTTTCATATGTAGTTAGTTATCCAATTGAGTAAGATAATGAAGTTACATCAATCATGAAGATTTTATTCTAGTTACACATCAATCTTATTTTGCAGGAGAAGAGGCCTTCGGAGCTGAACCGGAGCACCAACTGATGGCGTCTTTCCACTTCCCAAACATGATGATCTTTGATGAGGCTGAGGTCAGGTGCAATGATGCAAATCTTTTAGGCCTCGTAGTACTTATGAAGAGCCAATCTCCCTATGCCTTCACTGAGATCGATCGTATGACGATAAAGGAGGCCTTACAGAGCCAGACAGGTGTGGTGCTTCCGGTACAGCAGATCTCCCGGTACCTTTCTGATTATGTGCTGTTCTCCGGCTCATTCGATGCAACCAATCGGATCTTGAGTAGAATATCCCTTCAAATTGAGGGACATCACATTGCGATGTTACCACTGACGCCCCTGTATGGTTAGAGTGTAGTAGCCATTGATAACACAGTTCCCAACTTCGAGATACAAGCTACACCCCCACAAATTACCGACAGTTACCAACCACTGAAGATTATCGTAACTGGACTGCCACCAGTCTTTTGGAACCAGCCCTTTCTAGTATCTAGAATCTTCACGAACATATGTGAAGTTACCGAAATCCGTTTGAGGCCGCATGATCTCGCATTCGGCATGTTAACACATGCACGCCCATCAACTATACCTAGAATGGCCCATATTGGCATCCGCAGAAGATGTGGTTCCTTACTGAGCATATGGCCAATTTGGATTAAGGTACAACCAGATCCACCGGGTGATCCACAGACAGTTCAGGCCAACGGTAACTGCAGTTACAACAGAACCTTGCTCCGATAATGTTACATTGTTTCCTCTAACAATTGTCACTCTTACTGCAGAAACCCGCCCACGACTCCGCTACACACTCTTTCGGCAACAAAATGGTGACGCGGGTGCGGGGACTTCCGGAACAGAAGGTGCACATGGAGCAGGTCGTCACCAAGCAGGTATGCTACAACCAGTCTATACATCGCCCCCTAACTACAAACTTAAGCACCTAGACAGTCCAAAAACTGCGCTACCTCATGCGGATCCCTCATGCATCAGGTTACTTTATTGAAGCACCCGATTCATCAAGCGATGGTTCGACCGTAGTATCGGAGACACCATCAAACGAAGGTGGCACCGTAGTAGAGGAGACAACATCAAACGAAGGTTCCACCGAGATAATATCAACTCTCAAAAGTCCCTTCAGCCATGAAAGTTCCTCTGAGATGATGTGACATCACGTCTCAACACCGAAGGGTACATTTAGTTGAACTTCAATCCTTATGTATACAACTATCGAATTAATTAAAACAATATTCCAGCCGTCTCTTTGCTAACACTTCTTCTTTACAGCTAAATCCAAAGATGAGGAGACGCTCGAAGGGGCAAGTACTCAAGAAAAGTACACCGGAGACGCCGCGAGCTTGGTTGTGAACTGTTGTTGTGAACTTCTGTTGTGAACTTATGTTGTGAATTGTGAACTTGAGATGTGAACTTCAGTTGTCAATGTTGTGAACTTGTGATGTATTTGAACTTATGTACCCTTTTATTTCTATGGATTTGCTTATGTGGACATGTGATGTGTTTGAACTTATGTGACATATGGATGATATGGATGATATATGTGACATATTGGTGATATATGTGCGTATTGGTGATATTTGTGCGTATTGGTGATATATGTATTGATGATATATGTGATATATTGGTGATATGTGTGATATATTGACGACTTATGTGTTATATGTGTATTTTTGATGATATGTGTGATGTCCGAGGCTATAAAGAACTGAAAGTGCATCTAGGCCTCCCTTGTGGGTTTTGGTGATAAAGGACAAGTGAAAACAACCCCAACTGTCCAACATTCCTCCTCAGTGACGGAACTTCCGACACCCGTCGGAACTTCCGTCAACCTCGCCCAAAATCTATACAGAAACTTCTCGTCGGAAGTTCCACCAGACGACGAAACTTCCGTCAATTGACGGAACTGTCGGAAGTTCCGCCAGCCTTCGGGTTTAATCCCCCAAGGGAGAGAAGTTACCCCTTCATTCTATCCATTCACTCTCTCTTTCACCGAACCGATCCCTAAGGCTCCAAAGGCGATTTTGGCGTTCAACCACGGATTTTTGAAGAGGATCCGTGCAAAAGCTTCACCAACTCTCGGAACTTCCGTGGCTCACCTTCGAATCGATCTCCCGCTCTCCAATCCCTTGAAAAAGGTATTATAGAGCACTTTTCCCGATCTTCTTAAACAAGAGGTTTCCTTTCAATCTTTTTGGATAGCTTAGTTCCCTAGCAACTAGTCTTTGATATCCTAGAAGATCTCTTGTTTCCCGTAGTGGATGTGTGTACATTGGACGTTTCTTGCTCGGGACTGCACAACGACGGAAGTTCCGCCAGGTATCGGAAGTTCCGTCAATTGGCGGAACATCCGACACATGTCGGAACTTCCGCCGCTGTGCAGTGCTTTGCAACTAGTTTCAATTCCTCCATGTCTACCATGATTGATCCCCAGTACTTATCTCCTGTTCCTGACTGCTTTGTGAAGGACTGAGGATGGACTCAAGGCAGGGTCGGCGGAAGAGGGCAGCGAACCGCAACAGTCAAAGCTACTATGAGTCCGATCCTTCCGCGGATGAGCGCGTTCAACCTCCTAGAAAAAGGGCTGCTGGACGTGGTGGTATCCGCATTGAGGAGACAGCTAGAACCATACATGTGGAACGTGGTACCACCATGCCATCTCGGAAAAGCACAAGCCGGGGCAAAGGAAAAGCGGCAGCTACATCCGGTGATCAAGAAGAGGGTGGTGCAAGTGGGGAGAAGGTTCATGTGACCAATGTCCACATTCATGCCCCTGTTGAGAATCCTTTTCACGATTATCTAGACTACAAGAGGTTTGTCAATCGTCTCAGAGAACGTCGCCAAGTTAACCCAGGGGAGACGGAAGAGAGAGAGGCTGAGGATCCCCGCTTTCACACTTGGTTTCAGCAAGACTTCTACTACTCTTTTGTGATCAAGCACCCAAACAAGTACATCATATCAGAAATGCAGTATATTAATTGGACCTACATGGAAGACAAGCAAAATCCAGTGTTCAATGAGATTATTGCAGCATGCAAGGCAAAGAATGTGTATGACTTGATGGGTTTTCGTTATGATTGGAATGCTGAAGTGGTCTGCCAGTTCTATGCTACTCTCTGGATCTCTCCGGCTAGAAATGGCAAAGTTCATTTGATGACTCAAGGTCAACACTTCTCCATCACTCCCAAGATGATGCGAGAAGAGAAGACATCACCACTGCACCATCTGTGGAAGGAGATGAGCTAAGGTACATGTACTATGGTAGAGAGGCTCGGCCTGGAACCATAAAAGGTCTCCGCCCCTTCTACTTTGTGCTGAACCGCATGTTTCGGAAGACTCTTGTCCCAAAGGAAGGTGATGCCTCTTCAGTTGTTGGACTTTCTCGGACCATTCTCTACCAAATGAATGATGATCAAGATGAATTTTGTGTCTTTGGTATGATTCTTGATGAGATCTACAAGGCATCTATTGATTCACGCCGGAGTTTCCCATATGCTCCATACATCATGTACATGATTGAGCAAGAGACCAACATGGTGTTTGACAAGGAGTGTAAGCATCAACCGCTTCAAGTCAAGCCATACAAGAAACCAGCCTGCCTATGAACCCGCTGCTCCTAGTGGATCCTCCAGCCATCCTCGACGCTCTAGGCCATCCAAGCCCGAGACAGTCTCTGACACTATTCTCTCATTCTTCAAGGGCATCTTCAACATTTGTCGCTCCAATGCTGTTGAGATTCATGACAACAAGAGGACGATCAAAGCTCAAACTCGTCGCTTCAAGTCATCTCTTCGTGCTCAGAACTTGCCTTGCTCACCAGATGGCTCTGAGGTGGAGGAAGATGAGGAACCACAGTTTGATGACCCCATAGAGCAGTATGAGGCAACCCACCGAGCCTACAATGAGCGTGCTGCCGCTTCCTCTTCCCGTATGCAACGTGATGATGATGAGGAAGCCGATGATGATGAGGAGACCGAGGATGATGAGGGGTCCGAGTGATTCCCTCTACCTTATTCTCCTTCCTTCTTTCCTTTTTGGTGCCTTGATGCCAAAGGGGGAGAGAATTTAGGGGGAGTGGATCACTATCTATCTATCGTTCGTTCGTTTGTTGGACTTGTTGGATTTGTGTAATGTTTGAAGACAATTTGCAAAACCTTTATTGTAATATGTGTGAGACTATGTTTTATGTCGTATGGTGCTTGTTTAAATCCTAGTGCTTGTGGTTATCTTGTCGCATTTGCTTTCACTTATGCCGAACTATCAAGAGGAGTGGAATGATTGTTACATGCAATGCTCAAGTGCTCAAGTACCTTATAACCTAGCCACAAACCTATCTTTGCTAGAGGAGTGAAGGAACCAAAATCAACCAAAGCCAAAAAGGCCTACAATCACGGAACTTCCGATATTCCACAGAAGTTCCGCCAGAAAGTTTCTGTATGCCAACTTTAGGCAGTGACGGAAGTTCCGACATGTCGGAACTTCCGCCAGTGTATAAAACCCTAGGGTACTGAAAATGTCGGAAGTTCCGACGTCCGTCGGAAGTTCCGCCAGAAAGTTTCTGTATGCCAACTTTAGGCAGTGACGGAAGTTCCGACATGTCGGAACTTCCGCCAATGTATAAAACCCTAGGGTACTGAAAATATCGGAAGTTCCAACGTCCGTCGGAAGTTCCGCCAGAAAGTTTCTGTATGCCAACTTTAGGCAGTGACGGAAGTTCCGACATATGTCGGAACTTCCGCCAATGTACAAAACCCTAGGGTACTGAAAATGTCGGAAGTTCCGATGTCCGTCGGAAGTTCCGCCAGGAACTCTCTGTGACCAATAGTTCGCCGTGTGCCTGGCCAGCGGCGCATGGCGAACCATATAGTTCACCGTGTGCCCCAGATCTTGGCACACGGTGAAATATGGATCGGGACTTAGCCGGGCTCTCTCCGACCGCGCTCTCCCTCACTCACTCTCCCTCGAGCTCTCTCACTCACATCGCCGCCGTCGCGCCCTCCCCGCCGCCCTTCCGCCGCCGTTACACCCTCCCGGCCACCGCGCGGCCGACGCCCTCCCCACCGCCCTCCCCTCCGCCATCCCTTCCCCTCCCCGCCATCGCCCACCGAGCCGCCCACCCCGCCGCCTCGCGCCGGCGCCCTCCCCGCCGTCCTCCCCTCCGCCCTTCCTTCCCCTCCGCCCTCCCTTCCCCTCCCCGCCATCGCCCACCGCGCCGCCCACCCCGCCGCCTCGCGCCGGCGCGCCGCCCTGCCGCAGCGGCGCCGGCGGCCCTCCTCCCCGCCACCCCGAGCCGCCCTCCCGACCTGGCCGTGACCTTGCGGCCCCGCCGGCCCGCGCCCGCGCCGCCCTCCCCGTCCTCGCGGCCTGCCCCGACCTCACGCCGGCCCTAGGCTCGACGCCGCCGTCCGCGCCCCGAGCTCGCGCCGGCCCTGCCCGCCCTGCCCGAGGACCCTCCTTCGCAGCGTAGCAAGGTGAGACATAAACGACCTCTCCTTGATATCATGTTCATAGGTCACGTAAACTAGTTAGGCGTCTCCCGTTCGAAAGAGATTCGGCATCGGTTAGGCGTCTCCCGTTCGAAAGAGATACCTATCTTCACAGTGGCGAAGCTAGAGCAAAAATAGTAGGGGTGCATACCTCACAATACATAGAGAAAAACACCACATTTAGCTGTCCATGGGTGCATAATATTGGATTTAGAGGGTGCACATATGGTGAAAATTTGTTATTACATGTGAAATTTTTTATCTCGTGGGTGCATTTGCACCCAGTACCCAACATGTGGCTTCGCCACTGTATCTTCACCTATTAGGGCATGATAGGCATCGTGTAGATGAAATTGATTTTTATAACACCTGCTCGTATGTTAAAGGATGGATAGCCGTGACTGGATGTACACGGGCTGGCGGGGTAAGCGCGACTACGATACAGATTTCATTTACAAGGTCGATGGATTCTTGAAAAAGGCATTTGAATTAGGACAGAGTAAAGCAGTGTGCCCATGTTCCAAGTGTGAGAACAAGATATATCAAACAAAGTTGAAAATGGGTCAACACATTTGCAACAATGGGTTTGTGGCAAACTACACCAGGTGGATCTGCCATGGTGAAGCCCATCGAGCAAGGCACGAGGTCGTGAGGCAACGCATCGAGGAATATGATTCTGATGCCGGGTGCGGGGATATGTTACATGACTTTCATCAGGCACACTTCGATGAAGGACCTAGTCATGTTGGGGAGGATCAGCCAGAGCCTACCGCAAGGGCCTATTACGACATGTTGTCTTCGGCACAGAAACCATTTCACGACCACGGATGTTTCTCAACTGGATGCTGTCGGGCGGCTAATGGCGTTGAAATCTCAGCTTGGCATCAGCCGAGACGGCTTTGATAATATGTTGACGGTTTTTGGTAGCCTTCTTCCGGGTGGTCACAGTTTGCCACGCAACATGTATGAGTCACAGAAACTCCTTCGTGCACTTAAGATGCCGTATGAGCAGATACATGTCTGTCCGAAGGGATGCGTCTTGTTTAGGAAAGAGCACGCGGATGCAAAGTACTGTCCCAAATGTGAGTCCTCTAGGTACCTGGAGGTAGACTCTGGTGATGGTATTAAGAGGCAACTCGAAATCCCTGTGAAAATCCTACGGTACCTTCCGTTCATACCGAGGATCCAACGACTATACATGACCGAGGAAACCGCAAAACAGATGACATGGCACAAAGAAGGCAAACGATATCGTCCTTTGAATATGGTACATCCAGCCGATGCCGAATCATGGCAGTATTTTGACAGCAAGTATCCTGAGGAAGCTGAGGATGCTCGTAATGTACGTGTTGCGTTGGCGACAGATGGGTTCAATCCTTATGGAATGTCGCCTGCCCCATACACTTGTTGGCCTGTGTTCGTTATCCCTCTCAATCTCCCTCCGGGCGTCATGTTTAAACGACAAAACATATTCTTGTCGTTGATAATTCCTGGACACCCGGGGAATAATATGAGTGTGTACATGGATCTTTGGTTGATGAATTGCAAAATGCTTGGGATGTTGGGGTATGGACATACGACCGAGCAACAAAGACAAACTTCAAAATGAAAGTGTGGTACATGTACTCCATGCATGACCATCCAGCATATGGGCTATTTTGCGGCTGGTGTATCCACGGGAAGTTCCCATGCCCAGTATGTAGGTCAGCTGTCCAGTTCTTCTGGTTACAAAAGGGTGGCAAGTATGTTGCGTTCGACAAACACCGACAATTTCTCCCTATGGACCATCCATTCAGACGGGACGTAAAGAACTTTACAAAGGGTGTGGTGGTTGAAGACCCGCCACCGCAGTTTTTGACAGGTGCCGCTGTTCTTGAGCAGTTAGACGCGCTCCAAGCAAATGAAGGAGGTGATGGCTTTGTGGGATATGGTGTGGTTCATGCCTGGACTCAGAAGTGTGGCCTGTGGAGGCTCTCCTACATGAAGCACATTCTTCTTCCACATAATCTTGATCTGATGCACACTGAAAAGAATGTCGCCGAGGCAAGCTGGTGTACAATCATGGACATTCCTGATAAGACAAAAGACAACGTTAAGGCTAGAGTGGATCAAGCTAGGTTATGCAATAGACCAAAGCTCGACATTCCGCCTCCCAAAGACGGCAAGAGATGGAAAAAGCCTCCAGCCGATTTTGTACTGAAGAGGCACCAAAGGAAGGAAGTACTAGAATGGTTTAAAACTTTAATGTTCCCCGATGGGTATGCAGCGAATCTCAGGAGGGGGTGAACTTAAGTACCATGCGAATCAATGGTACTAAGAGTCATGACTACCACATATGGATTGAGCGGCTCCTTCCGGTGATGGTTAGAGGCTACCTCCCTGACAATGTGTGGCTAGTGCTGGCAGAGTTAAGCTATTTCTTCCGCACCCTTTGTGCTAAGGAGTTGCCTCGGACTCTGGTAGCAGAAATAGAAAAATGGCTCCTGTGTTGCTTTGTAAGTTGGAGAAGATCTTTCCTCCCGGTTTTTCAATCCGATGGAGCATATGATTCTGCACCTTCCGTATGAGGCACGAATGTGTGGACCTGCGCATGGCCGTTGGTGCTATTCAATTGAGAGACAACAAAAGGTTCTCCGAACCAAATGTAAAAACAAGTGCAAGATTGAAGCCTCCATGGCAGAGGCATACTTAACTGAGGAGGTATCAAACTTCACAACAAAATACTATGCTGACACCCTTCCAAGCGTGCATAATCCACCCCCTCGTTACAATGCAAACGAAAATGAATCGAAGCTCAGCCTGTTCGTAGGGCAACTTGGAAGTGCAAGTGTTCGGACTGCTAAGACCTTGCAACATACAGAGTACCGCACTATCATGATGTATGTTTTGACCAACCTTTCCGAAGTGGAGCCATACATTGAGTAAGTTGATATCGCACTACATTATTTCTAGTGGATGGTCACTAATCTTCATCTAATCCGTCTCGATTTTCTTTTCTTTTCTTTTGTACAGAGAGTTTCTGCAACAATTCTGGGTGAGAAAAAGGGCACCGACCGCGCAGCAAGTTGATACCCTTCTTAAAGAGGGTGCGGGAAGTGGATCGCCCGATTTCATTTCTTGGTTCAAACAAAAGGGCCAAAACGATTCGTCCATATGTCCCGAGTTGAGACATGTTGCCAATGGATACGATATTAGGGTAATGTCGTACGGCGGCTATGATGTGAATGGATATCGCTTTCACACAAAAAAGGACGATGAAAGTCGACCCAATCGGACAACCACAAATTCCGGAGTTTGTACGACATCGCAAGATGGGGTCGAGTACTATGGAATAATTGAAGAAATATACGAACTTACATTTAATGGTTGCAAACCTCTTTAGCCTGTCATATTCAAATGCCATTGGTTTGATCCTAACCAAGTGCGGCGGACCCACGAAAAGGTTGGACTAGTCGAAATTCGACAATCATCCGTCTATCCAGGAGACGATGTCTATATTGTGGCTCAACAAGCGACACAAGTGTATTATACCTCATACCCGTGCAAAACCGACGAACGTCTTCAGGGTTGGGATGTTGTGCACAAGATCACACCACACGGTGGACTGCCTGTCCCCAATAATGAAGATTACAATATAGACCCAAACACATATGACGGAGAGTTCTTTCAAGAAGCTGGGTTACAAGGAACATTAGAGATAGACTTAACCGGAGCAATGGAAATGGAAGTAGACGAGGATGATGAAAGGGTTGATGACGAGGATGCTGGAGATGACGTTTACAATGCGAATGACTTAGAATTACTTGAGGCAGTACACTTAGGGATTGATGAGGACATTCCTCCGTCGGAGCACGTGCCTGATTGTGATCTCGGCATGTATGATAGTGATGATGAGACAGACGATCCAACTAATCCCGATCACGTCAATTATTTCTAATACATGTAAGATCCGTACTAAAATATTATTGAGTTGTTTATTTCGTCTTAAAATATTATGTTTACTTCATATGTCCTAATTGTTTTAGTGTTTTTAATTGCAGGTGACTGAGAAAAGATGGTGGGAGACAGCGCAGTGCGCAAGTGCGCGTCTCTTTTTAGAAGAGTGATGCCAAGTACCGATTTACCTCTGGGTTCCACACGAGGCACGGGTCGGGGGAAGGGTGGCCCCAAGGGTCCAGGGACGAGCAGCGGCCGGGGTCGAGTGAGCAGCAGCAGGAGTACGCGAACTCGGTCTTCAGCGCAGGACGTGCCTCAGGAGCAGCACCAGGAGGAGGAGGAGGAGGAGGAGGAGGAGGAGGAGGAGGAGCAGGAGCAGGAGCAGGAGCAGGAGGAGCCTGCTATCTGGTTGCGAGGTCCCTCTCGACTCCCTGACAGGCCAATACCTCTTGGCGGACGCCCGGTGATTCGACCTAAGCCGCCACTGTAAGTAATTTAATATGTTATCACTACTTTTTCATTTGGTATATTGGAAATTACTATGGAAACTAATATTTAATCTTAATCACTTTTGGCAGGAATTGGAAAGTAGTCACCCCAGGTGCTCACAAGCGCAAGGTAAACGGCATCCTGGGTACTTTGTGCAGGCAGCACTTCCCAGGCCAGGTCCACCTTAAGGGAAGGTACGAGCCAGCGTGGACATGGGAGCACTACTTCCACGCCCCAGATCAGTTGGACGAACTAAACAGGAGCTGGGATCACAAGGCGGATCGGGTGGTGGGAGAGCTGTGGGTAAGTCTTTCTAGCACTACACTCCTCAATTTTCATCGCATTCATTGTTTACTTATGTAACAACGACTGAATAGCTTGTGTTTACATGCAGGATTTCTACACGTGTGAGCCGGGGCACGAGGATGTGGCCAAGGTTGTGGCTCACAACAAATGCCGTAAGCTCGTGAAGGACATGCATTACGAGGCGCAAGTTCAGTGCGTCATCAACTACTGTGCCACTCATGAGCACCGACGCGTCACAAAAGAAGTGGCTAGAGATATGAAGCTGACAAAGGAGCAATATTTGTTGGTAAATTAGATTTATTCTTCGATTTAGTACATCGCTTAATTTGATTCTCTAACATCTCTGTCACTTGATCACGTCTAGGTGCCTGCGTGGTGGTGCCGTAATGATTCCCCGTGCTGGGAACGCATCGTCGACAAGTGGTTCACACGGGAGTGGGAGGAGATGCACAACGCTGGCCGAATGCGGCGTGCGCTGATGCCGGGCCCATCACACCATCAGGGCAGCCTTAGCAACGAGGAGTACAGGGCTCGATGGGTATGGGGATTCATTTCTTCGTTGAACCGCTCAATCGTGCATAAATTGTAATTAACTTGTTGTTTTTTGCAGTCCCAGGCACATGAAGGCGCTGAATGCCCCGAGTTCGTGGGGTGGGCTATGGCCCACAAGGGGAAGGCTTCTGAGACCACCTACGACCCCAACGACCCGCCCTTGGCGTACAGTAACCCCACCGTCCACTCCCGCATCAGTGCGTACACGGAGGTGGGCAGGCAGGTCTATGGGCCGGAGTGGGATCCGACCGCCCACCCTCTTGATGGCGAGCTGATCATGAGGGCGGGAGGAGGCAAGAAGCATGGCCGGTTGATCATAGGCGACGGCAGTGTAGACTCGACCAGCTGTCCCACCCTCTCCCAGATTCGAGCGAGGGACCCAGCCAATGCCCCGGCCATACGGCCACGACAGACCGTTGCACAGCTGCGTGTGCAGCACCTCGAGGTTATTTCTGCTTCATTAATCAATTATTCAATAACTAATCACGTATTCGCCTTGCATTGTAACATTGGGATGAAAAATTGTATTGTAGGCCGAGCTGGCCGAAGAGAGAAGGCAGCGACAGCAGGACATGGCCAGCATGTATGCATACATTCAAACCATGCATGCTAGTTTGGCAGCAGGAGAACCACTACCACCGCCTCCTCCTTTGTCACATCAGGCGCTCCAGTGACTCCTCAGGTGACCTACTTCATAACCTTGTTCATTCATTTCAAATATTAGAGACTTAGAGAACCGACAAACTTACAATCACTTAGAGACTTCGTTGAAATTGATTCTTACAATCCCTTAGAGACTTAGATAACCTAGAAAATTACAATCACCTAGAAATTAATTCTTGTCTCGCTTGCAATCTTTTATATTTTTTGCAGAATCTATCAGATGCCTCAGTGAACATGTCACCGACCATCCTCCAGCAGCAGTTGGTCCCACCGGCGCCGCCCTTCGGCCCACCACCTCAGTGAATGACATGAACTTGTGGTACTTGTGACTTGTCGTACTCGTGGACGATATATGTGTTGTTATGTGAACTTTGAGACGATATATGTGTTGTTATGTGAACTTTGAGACGATATATGTGATGTTATGTGAAGTTTGTGATATATTTGTGACATATATGACGTATGGATGATATATGTGACATATGAATGCTATATGTGACATTTTGATGTTATATTTGTCGTATTGATGATATATGTGATATATTGGTGATATGTGTGATATATTGAAGATTTATGTGATATATGTGATGTCTGAGGCTACAAAAACGAAAAAAAACAGAACCTGTATGGTCACTTTGCCGTGTGCCAGGGAGAGGGCACACGGCGAAGTGACCATACTGGCAACCTCTATGGTCACTTTGCCGTGTGCCAGGGAGAGGGCACACGGCGAAGTGACCATACTGGCAACCTGTATGGTTGCTTTGCCGTGTGGCAGACCTGCCACACGGCAAAGGTTTGGTTAGTTCGCCGTGAGCCAAGGAGACGGCACACGGCAAAATGACCACTAGTTTACCGTGTGCGGGGCCAGAAGCACACGGCAAACTTTCAAACTTCGCCGTGCGCCATAGTGCCGGCACACGGCGAACACGGGCTGACGCCGTTTGCCCCGACGCCCTTACGCCGTCACTGGCTCTGAGTCGCCGTGTGCCGGCCCAGGCCCACGGTAAAAGTCTTTGCCGTGCGCTCGACTTAAGGCACACGGCGAAACGGACTTCGCCGTCGGGCCTGTTCGCCGTCGGGCCTTCGCCGTGGGCCGCCTACGGCGAAAATGTTCGCCGTGTGCTGTTGTGCTTTTACCGTGTGCCGGTGGCACACGGCGAACTTTCGGTTTCCCGTAGTGATATATATATATATATATATATATATATATATATATATATATATATATATATATATATATATATATATATATATATATATATATACAGATGCTATTCAGCACCCTAGGTGTAGAATAGTTATTCTACACCTAGTAATTTTTTATTGAACAAAACGATCATAAATTACTGAACTGAGTGCACGACGATGCTAATATGTGTCAGTAATTCACGTTTCGTGATCGCGTTCAGTAAAAATCATGACATTTTGCTCAGTAATTTTAATAATTACGGACAATTTGTTCAGTAATTATTAGTTAGGTGTAGAATAGTTATTCTGCACCCTAGGTGCAGAATAGCGCTGTGGTATATATATATATATATATATATATATATATATATATATATATAGGGCAGCGCTAATTCACTCCCTGGGTGTGATATATTATTTCACACCCCAGACCACCTGGCTGCAGCCTGCCCAGTCCGTCCCTTGAGCCTGGTTTTTTTTTTCTGGTGGCCGGTTTGGTTCCACCGTTTTTCTCTCTTGGCTTCCATATTTGCGCCAGCACTTTCTCTTTTCTTTAAGGCTGCCAGGCTGTCGGCTTTTGAAGCCACGTTGATGCAAATTTGGAAAGTGTTAAATATTTGGAATGCCCAGCCGCAAAGGATTCTGATAGGATCGTAGTATCTTCAACTACTTTTGGAGAAATTTGCTAACTCCTTTCGTGATGACAACGTGTGCATGAAGCTGAATATTTTGAGCGCAAATTCTGAGTAGATTTGGGCAGAAAATAAGAGTTCATTTGAACTCGTATTTCTATAGAAGAACCCAAACAGTTAATATTTACTGCTGCGTAAAAAGGATATTTTGGGACTGAGTTTGTTGGCACGTCAGTTCATATAAATATACAAACTAGCAGTGTGAATTTTACGACATTGAGAGTGTAAAATCGAGGAAGAATTTGATGGGGAGCAAAACGGTATTGAGATCACAAAACGACATTGAGAGTGTAAAATTGATAAATATATTGTCACTGGATGTAATCGTAAAACGGTAACAATTGAGATCATAAAATCAAAATGGCGTGATCATAAATTCTTAAAAAGAGATGTCTCACCAATAGTGGTTGGTGCGAATGTTTGTATGGAGCCAGTGCGATCACAAAATCGAAAAGGCATGATCACAAATTCTTAAAAGAGATGCGTTTCCAATAGCGGTTGGTGCAAATCTTGTATTCCATGCATATAAAATTCCTATTTCATGTTGGGGAATATTTCAAAATGAGCTAAGAATTTTGATTTGTATCAACACTAAAATATGATTGTAAAACCTTTTTGCAATCTGATAGGATACTTTCATATTGCAACTTTAAATAGGTTTGTGTGATCAAGAAATATTTTCTTTACCGCATCATAAAATCTTATACGCGTGTAAATTAAAATAGTTCGCATATAATTTTTAAAGTAAGTTTTTTTATAGGAATTCTTCATGGACCTGCAAATATAGTTCATCAGCTGTGACCATAAAATATAACAGTGAGATCACAAAATTAAACAGTTTGATAGTAAAATCTTACAAGAACGCCTTTCCAGTCAGTCCAAAGGAATAACATGTAAGCCATTGACTTATTATTCTATTTGTTGCGATAATAACAAGTAATGGTTCTGTCACAAAAAGTTGAGATAGGAGCACAAATATTATAGTACAAGATTATATTAGGAGGTTT
Organism: Eragrostis nindensis; assembly: GCA_012490785.1. Taxonomy (NCBI): domain Eukaryota; kingdom Viridiplantae; phylum Streptophyta; class Magnoliopsida; order Poales; family Poaceae; genus Eragrostis; species Eragrostis nindensis. The sequence continues at coordinate 741,627 of JAAXCT010000119.1, read as the reverse complement.
GAACATCCAAAATATTTGTGACCATGAACTTCAAGATTTAGCATCATCTTGTATGATTCCAATTTTCTATCTTCTAGTTCGTCCAAGCTCTCTCCTACAATGTCGCTAGAGCATTTGATTCGATTGCCCATATATAGTTGAATCATAAAAACCTGAATAGGGTTCAGCATAAAAACTTGAATAGAAAGAATTCATTGTTTTTAGATTTTTTTCATTTGGTTTTTGAATAGTTGGGGTAATCATAAATCTCCAACGTTCATTTTAAAAATCGATGGTTACTTTTTTTCGTAAGGAAATCCAAATAGTACTTCATTGATTTATGATCATAAAATGGTTACTACCATGATCACCAAAACAAATAATTTCTGATCACAAAATCTTAAACAAAAAGGAAATGTTTGTTCGAGAACTTCAATTGAGGGTAGCTCAACTAAATTAGGCTCATTTGGTGGAACTTGGCAACTTGGTGGTGTGTTCTATCAACAGTGAGACACCCGTGCCGATTCATGGTCAATCTTAAGATATGTTGACCTCTTCTTCTAGCTTTTCTTAGACCCAGGGTGTGCAGGTGCTTGTTTTTCAAAAAAGAAAAAGAAAGGCTCGTCCTATTAATCATAGGATTGAAAAACAATTCATGAATTTTTTCTTTGATATTTGAATAGTTGGGGTAATCATAAAATCTTCAACGTTCATTTTAAAAATATATGGTTATTTTTTTCTTAAGGAAATCCAAATAGTACTTCATTGATTTATGATCATAAAATGGTTACTACCGTGATCACAAAAACAAATAATTTCTGATCACAAAATCTTAAACAAAAAAGAAATGTTTGTTTGAGAACTTGAACTGATGGTAGCTCATCTAAATTAGGCTCATATGGTGGAACTTGGCAACTTGGTGGTGTGTTCTATCAACAGTTAGACACCCATGGCGATTCATGGTCAATCTTAAGATATGTTGACCTAGGGCGTGTTTGGCGCAGCTTCTCCGCCGACTTTTTTCATCTGACACAAAAATGGAGAAGCCGGAGAAGCTGGGTTTCCGGTGCTTTTCGGCTCATTTACTGTAGCTACAGTGCGGAACAGTGCTTGTGTCAGATTGAAGCTGAAGCTGAAGCCGCGTTCGCCAAACACGCCCCTATTCTTCTAGCTTTTCTTAGACCCAGGGTGTGCATGTGTTTGTTTTTCAAAAAACAAAAAGAAAAAGAAAAAGAAAGGCTCGTCCCATTAATCATAGGATTGAAAAAAAAATTCATGAATTTTTTATTCCATCTATCATGAACAGAAATATGTCTCTCAAACATTACAATGTGCTACTTCCATTCTTAAGCATGTAAATTGGAACACGTTTATACAGTCATAAGAGATTCTCTTCGAATCCAGTCTTCATCGGTTGTGATCATAAATTGCCAATAGCATGATCAGAAAAACAAATGAAGTGCGATCATAAAAATTTCATGGAGACTGGTTGATCAACATATCTAAATCATAATCGCTGAGCGAAAACATAGATGTCTAATATAATTTATCTTTCTGGCAACTATAATGGAGCATTTACAGTTGGAATAAATTAATATTTCATCTTCCAACGTGTGTGATAGTAAAATGTTACACAGTGAGATCACAAAAACAGGTATACATTTGCCTCAGAAAAAAAAATGAGCACATTTCTTTGTGAGCTCACTGCATGCTTTACAGTATCGAAACACTTGAGCATAGGTGTGCCTTCAATATAGTATATTTTAATGGAAGAGAGATACAGTGCAGTAAGATATTCTGCTTCTCTTCTCTTCCTCAACGCTCATTTAAAAATGGTTTCTTCCTCCTGGCATCGTCTTGGATCCTCGACATTGTTCCCGTCGCACCAAATTCACCAGTAGATGGAGTTGAATACCAATAGTGCCTGCACCAACAAGGATTGTATTTATAGAAGCAAGAATCACGGACGTTCAAGATTTCTTTCGTTCCAGTGTCAGAAGCAAAACAACAAACAAGAACAGGAGCGCTTAAACATGGAAAGGCAAGACATACGTACCTGGTACAAACCCTGAAGCCTGTGACATCCATTCGATTAGATTCGAACCACAAAATACAGAGCAGAACGATGCTTTGATTCTCAACATGTCCAATGTAAGAAGCAAACAACAAACAAGAACAGGGCACTGAACCATGGATAGGCAAGACATACATATTTTGCTGCTACAAACCCCGAAGCCTGTGACATGGCCGTGCTCGTTCCGATCCGTTGGTGCCGGAGTTTGTCACGTCCCGTGTTTTTGCCTTCATTTGAAATTCACTAAAAAATTTGAATTTTTCGAATTTAGAAGAAATTAAAATGAAGTGTGTGATTAAAGTTAGCCAAATCACCCCAATTTTAAAACTTTTCTATTTGAAAACTTGCACAAAACTCATCTCATGAGCATCTCTGGGTTTTCCTGTTTTCATTTGAGTGTTTGTTTGATTTAAATCCCTGTCCGAATTTGAATCTCATTCAAATTCAAATCCCAGAAAATCCAGAGAAAATAACAAATCTTTTTGTTTCCTTCTCGGGCCGCTCCTCTCCCTTTCTTCCCGGCCGGCCCAGTCCCTTCCCTTCCCTTTCTCCTTTCTTTTCTCTTCGGCGCAGCCCAGCATCGACCGGCCTGCCCATCTCCTCCTTCCCTCTCTCCCGGGCCGCACCCTCCGCTCCCGGCCCAGACTGCGCCAGCCTGCTTCCCCTCCTCTCTCCTGTCACTGCCCCGCAGGCCCCACCACCGTCCTCCACCTCTCGCCCCGTCGCATCGCCCGCGTCGTCGCCCATGCCGCGCCCACTCCGCCGCGTCAGCCGGCCACCGCCTCACTGTGCGCCACCGCCTCGACTTCCGTAGCGCGCCCGCCACGATTCGTCCGCGCCGCCGCCTTCACCGGTCTATAAAAGGCGCCGAACCCTCTCCTCCGAAGCTCGTCCTCATTTCCCCACTTTCTCTCCTCTCTCTCATCTCTCCGGCGAGGCCCTCCGCCGCCTCCGAGGAGCCCCGCCCCCCTTCTCCTCTCTCCCTAGCTTCCCCGCTTCACGCAGAGACCATTCGCTCCTTCCTTTGGCGAAGTCGAGATCCGGGGAGCGAGATCGTCGGCGAGCTCCTCGTCGCCGCCTTCCCCTCCAGCTCCGGCCACCTTCCCGTCGCCCTCCAGCCTCGCCGCACCTACGGTGAGCATCCCCTCTCCATCCTCTCTCTTCCGCGGCCGTCCTCTCCCTCTTTCCCTGCTCACGCGAGCCACTTGACCTAGCGCCGTCGACCGCCGCCGCGCGCTTCGCCGCCGGCCCCCTCTCCCGGCCGCGTCTGGCCTCGACTCGAGGCGCGCCGCGCTCGCCGTGCTCCCGCGCAGCGCGCGCGCCCTTCCTCTCCCCTTCTCGTGCACGCGCGCCCCTTTTTCCTCCTGCTCGCCGGAGTGCCGCCCCACTCCGGCGACGCCGCGCCGTCGCTCCCGTCCCCCTCCTCGACGATGTGTGGCCCCCACGGCTTCGCCGTCGCGCACTCGTCCCTCGCGACGAGGTCCTGGTGCCGCTCCGCCCTCCCAGCCGCCAGCGGTGGCAATCCCCGGCCGTGCGCCTTGTTGGCGGTCGTTAAACCATGATTTGGACCGCCCCAACCTACGGTAAATAAAGCATAACACCAAGATTTTGTGCATAGTATTAGGATAACATACTCCACAGTTTTGGGATATTTGGATGCAGGAGTGAAAAGGAGAAAGAGGGCCCCAGCCAGGGAAAATCCCTGGCCGGCCGGCCCCCACCCTAGGCCGGCCGGCCCCACCTGGTGGCCACAGGCCTCAGGCTCTCTCCAGTGGGCTGCAAATTAATCTCAACACGTGATTGAAGGCCAGCCCAAACATAATTCCCGTCATTCTAGAAGGGTGGGCCATTTGGGCCTTAACTTGGCCCTTACTTTAATCCTGCGACCCCACGGACAAACCGACCTTCAGACCGCCTTCAGGAGTGCATCTGAAGCGTTGAGGCAGAAGGCGGTGGCCAACCGCCACAGGGGACGGCCGGCCGGCACCCCCCTAGGCCGGCCGGCCGGCTTTTGGCGGCGCCTCTCCAAAGTCGGCAGAGGAGCTTCAAACCGCCTTGGAGACCTAAAAATGGACCCCTCGGCCTCCGAAGCAACGTGCACCATCACACTTCATCCAAAGTGTTCATTAGTTTAGTTGAGTAGTAGCTTTGGGAGTTAGAGTAGAGTAGAGTAGAGTGAGAGCTCTCTCGGGCTTCCGGAGTCTTCTCGGAGTTCGGTATAGTCTTTGTATCTTACTCTTGAGATATTATTTATTAATATTTAGTTTTATCTTTATTATTTCTTTTAGTAGTCTTTTCTATTCAGTTTATTTATTCTGCCGAGTAAGTGCTCGTAGAAGTCTTGTTGTGGGATTCGTGATTGTTGGAATAGCGAGTAGTACGAGAGAGTGCCGTCGTCGGGAGATGACGTCGTGTGAAATCTGTGCTTGTTCATTCTTAGATAGGACTGCTCCGTTGATCAAGAGTAGCTCCTCTAGGCGGGTTGTAAGCGTGGCGCTTAGATCTTGGCCTATGCACGTTTGGCACCCAACCCCACGGAGGATGGTAGCCGCGAGTGTATGTGACAGCTGCACCGGTCTCTGTAATCCACCACGTCCGGGTTGGACTCAGCAGGGTCTTAATTATAGCGGATGGATCCCCAGGGTGAACTAGCATCATCGGTTGCCCTGGCACTTCCGTGCCCCGAAACGACATGACTTGTATGTGTATGAGCTTAGCTAGAGTAAATAACCTTGTAGAATGGATTACTAGGAAGAGTAAATAATAGATAAACATACAGTAGTCTTAACTCTATCTCGTTGCTCTCCCAAATATATACTACGTTTTTATTTCATTACCTTGGATTTGAGGATGTGTGTGCCACCCATAATTATCATGCCTATCTTACCCCCGTCTCAAGTATAGTTGATACATTATTCTTTCTCCAAATTATCCAATGCATAGCTATTATTCAGCTTTCTTTTGCTCTACTTCCCTGCGGAAATATAAATACGATAACCCTGGAATACTCCAAGGTGAAATGCTACAATGGTGATCCGTGCGCTTGCGGAATTAATGAATTTAATTTTATCGCATAAGAACCGCCAACAAGCATTTCTGGCGCCGTTGCCGGGGAAGTAGCAGCTAGAAACTGAATAAATGCATTGAAGTTTGTGAGAAGAATAATTATCACTTACTTTTGCGGGCTTACCCTTGTCCTGTCTTTCTTTGTTGTGGAAATTTGAAACAGGACTGTGCATGACTGGTTTCGACCTACCAGAAAACTTCCACTCAGATCCAGAGCAGTTCTTGAGGAAAGTTCGAGCAAGAATCACCAAACAGATCCACAAGAACGCTCTGGCTCTCGAATCATCTCCTCCATCGGTTGTCAGGGCCTCCTCAACGAACAACACCATGGCCGACCCCGTTGTTGAGAAGACGATCAATGACTTCTCCGCGCCAACTACGGAGAACATTCGTGTGGGTCCTAACCCGCGCCTCACCAACAAGGACTACGAGCTCAAGCCAGCCTTGATCAACATGATCTTGGCTAGTCCTTTCTGTGGGAAGCCGTCGGAGGATGCAAACGCTCACCTCCAAAGGTTCCTGATGACGTGCAACACTTTCGTCATAAAGGATGCACCTCAGGACGCCATCCGACTACAGCTTTTCCCATTCTCTCTGTTGGGGAAGGCTCTTCAGTGGTTCTACGCGAACCAAGAGTCCCTCGACACGTGGACGGCATGCTCCAATGCCTTCCTCGCCAAGTTCTTCCCGCCGGGCAAGACGACTGCCCTGCGAAACAAGATATCGGGCTTCCAACAGCTCGCAGATGAGTCGACCGCAGAAGCCTGGGACAGGATGCAGGAGTACGTTCTCTCATGCCCACACCATGGCATGGAGGAATGGCTCCTCATACAGAGTTTCTACCACGGTTTGAGGCCGTCCGCTCGAGAGCACTCGACGCCGCAGCAGGCGGCTCCTTCTTCTCCCTTAGCGTGAAGAACGCTAAGAAGTTGATTGAGAAGGTGGCGGCCAACCAGACTCATGGTGAACGCCAAGCGGCGAGCACCAAGACCCGTGGAGTGCACCAAGTGGAGACAATGGACATGCTCGCCATCAAGCTCGATCAGCTACTCCGCAAGGTGGAATCTCCACAGGACCTGCAGGTTGCGGATTCCCGCATGACTTGCGAGGAATGCGGCAACGTTGGGCATATGGGCATCAATTGCCCAAATGTGAGAGAGGAATGCAATTTCCTCAATAATGGCAATGGGTTCCGCTCCCAGAACAACTACGGCTGGAATTCCAGGCCCGACCTCTCCTTCAATAAAAATCAGGGAGGTAACAATGGTAGTCTTTCCCGTTATGAGCCCTCTATCAAGGATCTAGTTCTCGGCCAGGTCAAGATCAATGACAGTATTAGTAAGAAATTTCTTACTACGGACAAAGCCTTGGAGAGCATAGATGCAAGTTAGAGTCGTTCAGCACTGCTCTGCAGAATCAGCTAAGCCATAACAAGATGCTAGAAACACAAATAGCGCAAATAGCTTCAGCTGTGCAGGCTCCTCATACGAAGGAGAGTGTTAGTGCTATCACCACCAGGGGAGGAAGAGGTACTGTGGACCCTCCATACCCCAAGGGTGCAGAGAGAAAGACACCAAATGCAGCCCCCAAGGAGAAGGCCGGTAAAAGAGTTCCAGAAAAGAAGGTCCCTGAAGAGGAAGACGCCGAGAAGGAGAGCTCCGAGGAGGAATCAACGACAGATCCTCCCGTTGAGCAAGCTCCACCCAAGGCAGCACCTCATGAGTATTTTGACACTACAGGCTTGCCTTACCCCGACCGCAGGAAGAAGCTCACTGTGGACGAACGCTTTGATAAGTTTGTTGAGGCTATCCGACATATATATGTGCATATTCCGCTGCTTGATGCCATGCAGGTACCTACTTATACTAGGTATTTCCGGGACATCCTCAACAACAAGCGCCCCATTCCAGCAATGGAGGTAGTGAAGCTTACAGAAGAATGCAGCGCAGCCATTCTGAACATTCTTCCGGAGAAGAAGAAGGATCCAGGATGCCCTACGATCCCATGTTCGATTGGCAGTCAGCACTTCTCTCAAGCGCTTTGTGACTTGGGTGCAAGCGTGAGCGTTATGCCCAAGGCGGTATATGACAGGTTAAACTGTCCATTATCGCCTACGGCTATGTGCTTGCAGCTCGCAGATCAGTCCGTTCGTCATCCTGCTGGTATTGCCGAAGACGTCCCCGTACAGATCAGAAACTTCTTCGTCCCCGTCGACTTTGTTGTACTTGACATGGAGGTAGATGTCAAGACCCCTCTCATCCTTGGAGGCCGTTCTTGAGCACCACCAACGCCAACATTGACGTGGGGGCAGAGAGATCCACTTGGACTTCAACGGCAGGAAGAGACGTTCAGCTTCAAGCCTAAGGTTGAGCAATGCAAGCAAGTACGAGTCATATATGGAAAGAACCCAAGGAGAGTGGAGAAGATTGAAATTACTCCACCCATGCCACAGCCAGACAAGCTCATCGCACATATGAGAGACTATTTGGAAAGAGAGAATGCAAGAAGGCTAGCAAAATATTGGAGGACTCCAAGGAGGATGCCTCAGCCGCCAAACACACCTCAAGCCCCTCTTGCTCCTCCACCGCAAGAAGGAGTGGGCGAATCACAATCGCCTAAGAAGAGGAGAGCGAGGCGCTCAAGAAAGAAGAAGGCAGCTACGGCATCGACCGAGGAGAGTACAACAAAGGCGCCTAATGAAGAAAAGGTCGCCGCCACCAACACAAAGAAGACAACCAAGGTGTGGCGGAAGAAAGAAGGAACCTCTACCTCGCTAGATTCTCCAGCGAGCGAGGTCCAAACATTTGAAAAGACATGGAGAACGTCTAGCTCAAAGACGTAAAAATGAGAGCCCTCCGATTGGGGAGGCCATCCCAATCGTTATCCTAGCTAGGCCTAGCGCTCGCTTTTCTTTCCATAAATCATAAAAACAAATAAAAAAAAAATATATATAGAAATTTAAAAATAACAAAAATAATAGGATTCCCGGCGATGCTCGTTAGGAGCCAGCCGTTTGTATCATCCTCACTCTTTTTTGCAGATCAAGAAGGAGGAGGGAGAGCCTGAATCAAGCTTAAGTCTTACAAAGACTCAAGCTTGGGGAGGGCACCCCCAGGTAAGAAGAGTTCAATACAAGCTCGAGTCTTGCAAAGACTCAAGCTTGGGGAGGACCCCCAGGTAAGTATTCCTAACTTTCTCAATAAATAATAAACTCCCTGTTTCGAATAAATGCTAGAATCTTGGTGTTATGCTGCACTTAAAGGAAATGATGATCGAGTTACAAATTAGCTTCCCATGTGTCGCATAGATGCAACCTCTACTCCTGACATACGTGTTATTTTTATTTGAGCATGATCACACATGAGTCTTGCTTATTTCCGTGGGTTGCATTTGTTACACCAAGTCTGAGCATTGTGGATTGTGATATGGCATGATTAGGACTTGTTGCAATTTCTTAGTATGGTTTCATTCAGAGATTTTTTCTAGAATTGCTGCAAGTACCTAAAACCCTTCTGTTTTGGCACACTTCTCTTAGTGTGAGGATTTATTAACCTACCAGAGCCATATCATAATATTCGAAACAGCCCACTCATAGCCATTTGTTTATGCATTGAGTTTCGTTAAGGTTTGATGTACTCTTGAAACTAAGCACTCCTAATTTTGGTCATAATTCCTTCGCGTGTGTTTTCGAAAATTTCTCTCCACCAAATAAAAAGGGGAATGTTTGGATAAATCAACCAAACATTTTTCAGAGTTTGCAAAACTTTTGGTCCATCAAAAATGCTCAAGAATTTAAAAATGTTTCATTGAACCATTCAAAATTTATGGCCCCTTGCACCATGGAATAGTAAAAAAAAAAAAAAAAAAAAAAAAAAAAAAAACCCATGGTTGCATGACAAAAGTCAATGGCTATTATGGTTCTTATCATAAACATCTTGAGCAAAATAAAGGACCAATGTTTTTCAAAAACCCCCTTCCATAAGCGTGAGTTCATTTTCTCCCCCTCCATCACATCATTTCCTATGACCAAAATAAATGGAGTTGCTATGTTGATTGAGACTCATTCTTTAGCTTTACAAATATGCATGACATTTGTGCATTCCTTACCAAGCTCCACAAACAAAGCCTCATTTGGTAGAAGGTAGGATGAGTGAAGCTTGTAGGAATAGAACTCACATTGTAGGTAAGAGAAGTGCCTACCAAAACAAAGGAGAATTTTTGCACCTTACCTTGCAGCACATAAAACTCTGGATACATACCTGCTAGAATTGTGTACTTGTCCGAAAATGCCGTTCTAGTCTCCAATGCTGCATGACAAGTGTGACATATAAGCCCCACGATTTTTGCAACACTCATGAATATTTTGTGCTCTCGTAAACTTACCACTGTTTAGGGAGTATGTTGTTGCATCTTTATTACCCATGAGGCGCTTCTTTGTAACTCCTGATCCGCCGGTACCCTGAGTTGAGTTTGCTCGGGACGAGCAAAGTTTAAGCTTGGGGAGGTTGTTGGCGGTCGTTAAACCATGATTTGACCGCCAACCTACCGGTAAATAAATGCATAACACCAAGATTTTGTGCATAGTAGTTAGGAATAACACTACTCCACAAGTTTTGGTGAATATTTGGATGCAGGAGTGAATAATGGAGAAAAGAGGGCCCAGCCAGGGAAAATCCCTGGCCGGCCGGCCCCACCCTAGGCCGGCCGGCCCCACCTGGTGGCCACAGGCCTCAGGCTCTCTCCAGTGGGCTGCAAATTAATCCTCAACACGTGTTGAAGGCCAGCCCAACATAATTCCATTCCACCGTCATTCTAGAAGGTGGGCCATTTGGGCCTTAACTTGGCCCTTACTTTAATCCTGCCGACCCCACGGACAAACCGACCTTCAGACCGCCTTCAGGAGTGCATCTGAAGCGTTGAGGCAGAAGGCGGTGGCCAACCGCCACAGGGGGACGGCCGGCCGGCCACCCCCCTAGGCCGGCCGGCCGGCTTTGGCGGCGCCGCCTCTCCAAGTCGGCAGAGGAGCTTCAACCGCCTTGGAGACCTATAAATGGACCCCTCGGCCTCCGAAGCAACGTGCACCATCACACTTCATCCAAAGTGTTCATTAGTTTATTTGAGTAGTAGCTTTGGGAGTTAGAGTAGAGTAGAGTAGAGTGAGAGCTCTCTCGGGCTTCCGGAGTCTTCTCGGAGTTCGGTATAGTTCTTTGTATCTTACTCTTGAGATATTATTTTATTTAATATTTAGTTTTATCTTTATTTATTTCTTTTAGTAGTTCTTTTCTATTTAGTTTATTTATTCTGCCGAGTAAGTGCTCGTAGAAGTCTTGTTGTGGGATTCGTGATTGTTGGAATAGCGAGTACGAGAGAGTGCCGTCGTCGGAGATGACGTCGTGTGAAATCTGTGCTTGTTCATTCTTAGATAGGACTGCTCCGTTGATCAAGAGTAGCTCCTCTAGGCGGGTTGTAAGCGTGGCGCTTAGATCTTGGCCTATGCACGTTTGGCACCCAACCCCACGGAGGATGGTAGCCGCGAGTGTATGTGACAGCTGCACCGGTCTCTGTAATCCACCACGTCCGGGTTGGACTCAGCAGGGTCTTAATTATAGCGGATGGATCCCCAGGGTGAACTAGCATCATCGGTTGCCCTGGCACTTCCGTGCCCCGAAACGACATGACTTGTATGTGTATGAGCTTAGCTAGAGTAAATAACCTTTGTAGAATGGATTACTAGGAAGAGTAAATAATAGATAAACATACAGGTAGTCTTAACTCTATCTCGTTGCTCTCCCAAATATATACTACGTTTTTATTTCATTACCTTGGATTTGAGGATGTGTGTGCCACCCATAATTATCATGCCTATCTTACCCCCGTCTCAAGTATAGTTGATACATTATTTCTTTCTCCAAATTATCCAATGCATAGCTATTATTCAGCTTTCTTTTGCTCTACTTCCCTGCGGAAATATAAATACGATAACCCTGGAATACTCCAAGGTGAAATGCTACAATGGTGATCCGTGCGCTTGCGGAATTAATGAATTTAATTTTATCGCATAAGAACCGCCAACAGCGCCGCCGTGAGCGCGCCTCCTCCGGCGCCTCTTGACCCGGTCCCGCCGCCATCACACGTGGCCAGCCACGTCAGCACGGGCCCGCCTGTCAGTCTCTCTCCCTCTCTTCCTCCTCTTTGTGCACCCGGTGCACATGGACCGTAGACCCCCAGCCCCTCGGTCCACGGTGAACCCAGTGCACGAATCTTTTTCAATAGAAAAACAAATCCATAAATCTCAGAAAATCCCGGCCCCTGTATTTTTGCAGATAAGCCCCCGACCTTTCCAATAATTATGTTTTGGTCCTGTCTTTTTACAGAAAAGTCCCTATACTTTTCTGTAATTACACTTTGGCCCCTATCTTTTTACACTGAGGCCCCTGAACTTTTCCAAAATTACAGATAGGTCCCTGATGACTTTCAGTATTTACCAATAAACCCTCAGAGCACTTCTACTCTTGCAAACAAGTCCCCAGATTCATGTCAATCTCTTACACGTGCTGCAAATGCTAAGTCCACATAAAACATGCACACACATTTCTATTCAGAGCAATTTCCAACATCAGAAAAATCCCAAAAATTCCCAAAAATACCTTGTTCACTTCTAAACATTTTCCAACCCTTGATCACTCCAGATTAATTAGGATTATGGCAATTCCTTATTAAGTTGACTTAATCCTGATTAATTTCCTTTCCCAAAAATTGAATAATCGATATCTCCTCCGTTTCAACTCTGATTTTGGCGATTCTTTCGCCAAAATTCATCTAAAATTATCCTCTATTCATTGCCACCAGATCCAATCTAACCTTGGTCTCTATTTTGTTTTATTTGATTTATTGCTTTGCTTGTTCATTGCTTGAGCGGTAGATTTATTTTCTTTTATCGCTAGATAATCAAGTCGTTGAAGAACCCGAGAACCTGGAATACGAGGACTTAGAAGAAGAAGACCTTGTTGAAGGCAAGTCTAACTCCCTTTGATCATGTCGATCCTATGTTTGCAAAATATCCTATTTAGAGCTGTTTACAAATAAATGTGCATGGTATTTAAATGGATTTAAATGCTAGAAGGTCCTATGCAATAATTGATTGCATGCCTTGACTTGAATATATCCTGATCCCTTGTTAACCCTAGGTACCAACATCATTAAATTCCTTAATGATATGTTGGATTGCTTTGCCGCTTAGGACTTTCACTATATGTGTTTAATTAATCCTGCTCACATGATTTTTCGTGTAAAATGCGTGAGTCTTGGTGGTGGGTGTGAATGTGAAATGGTGGGATTAATGATAAATGCAACCCATAGTGGGGGATGTTTTGGCGGGAGCAGGCGAGGTAGTCCTCAGTGGGGAGGATATCTCTGGGACGCTATGCCTCGGGGAGGATAGCTATTGGAGTGCCTGCTTCGGTCGTATAAGGACCGGTTCTTGTGCCGCCTTTGCCTAGCACTATACGCACAGCCACAAGTCCAGTATGGGATGGAGATTGGAACCACACCCTACGGTTGATCTCGGTACCCACCCGGGTTGCGGAGTATACGGGGACCAGGAGCAGACTCGGGCCAGTGCGGTTTCGAGGTCCGGTCGGAGACTCCATTTTGAGCCATGCTTTCATGGACCCCTGGTTTGGCCCGTGGGTGGATGCCGTGGAGATACTGGAAGGTATGGGACCTTTAGTAGCAAAGTTCAAGCCGGGAAACCGGTGGAGGACTGATCTACCTTGTGGGGAAATTTGTGCACCCTCGGCCGAGGTTATGAATCTTTCCGGAAAGCCGTGTTCCACGGTATTGGACAACGCGAAAGCAAAGACCACACTTGATTAGACTTTTCTGTGTGAGTTATCCTTGGCGTGATTTCGGAATACACCGGTTTGGAGCCGTGTGCTGGTTGTCGGCCAGTGATAAAACTTGAGGCACTGGCGGGATGGACAGTAACTCCCCCAGGGCCGCCCAACCCCACTAATCTCTACAGATACTTGATTAGATTGCGAACTGCTTTGTTTTCAAAACAACCTTGCATAAACTTGGCTTTCACGCCTTGTTGTGATAAACCTCAGCCTATCCTTTGATAAACCCCTTGCATAACTTACCCCTCGTGTTAGGCTTGCTGAGTACCTTAAGTACTCACTCTTGCTTCAATCATTCAGAAGATGAGCCGGAGTTAGAAGCTGATGGAGGTGAAGATTAGGGTTCAGCCTGCACGCAAGTCTGCCTGTTGGAGTGGTGCCGTTCCGTCTTCCGCTGGAGTAGTAGTTTAGTGCTGCTGCTGTAGCAGCTAGTTGGTGTGTTGTATGTTCTTGTGGTCAGGCCGTTGGCCTTTGTTGTAAGACCTTTTGTATAATAAAAGGGCTTGTATGAGACTTGGTAATATTATAAAAGGGTATGAGACTGTGATGTCATTCTGTGTAAGCGTCGTATCAGCGTCTGATCCAGGGACTGATACGGTAAGCGCTAGTGCTCCAGAAATGGGGTACGACAGAGTTCTTCCTGTCCGGCAGCTCTTTGGGCTAAGATGTTCAACGGGGGCAGGATGGTTGGATGGCGTCGATTTGGTCGACAAATGTAGCCGCCGCCGCCAGGATTTGGTGGTGCAGCTCTTCGATCAGGCGTTCTGACCACAATTACATTTAGATTAATGCATACGCAAGAACAATAGGCTTTTGATATGCAAAAAAAAAAAAGCAGATCGCGAGAATATTTATGAGAATAGAAGGAGATGCAATTTGACTAACACAGCGATTGCGTGGTTGCAAACTTCAATCTGCATGGCGCCTGCTTGACCTGAGCGTGGAAAAGAAATTTCAAGATCCCGTCAGGCAAGCAACTGAGACGGGGTAAAATAATCAAAGCGTACCTTGCCAGCTGACGGAACAATCGCCGCCGGCCATTAGAGACGAGGCAACCGCATCTGCCGTCGGAGACGAAGCAACAGCACCTCCATGCCAGGAACGGAATGAGCTATTGGAAAAAAAACCTCCGGCCAGGCTCAATATATATAAACTAATAATCAAAGCAGCAGTCATTAGTGGACATTTTGGAAAGCTTTAATTATCATTTAATACCTTCCAAATGGACGCCTTGGTTTGGTTTTTTTTCCCCAAGCGTTTTACCGGTTTGGTTAATCGTGTGGAGGTGGGCTAGCTTTTCATATGTGGGTGACGTGGCAGCTTGGGCTGGTCGGGGTGTGAAATATTATTTCACACCCTGGGAGTTATATAGAATACCTATATATATATATATATATATACTCTCTTTCCTAGTATGGGAGACCACTGAAAAGACTAGAGTCATATTTTTGGTTGGATGCACCGTTTAACAACAAGTACTAATACCCAACCGCCAGCAGCTATGCCAACAGGGAAATCACAGAAAGATATGTACATGTCCATCTCTAGCTGGGCTTGAGAGACACTGGGAATTCAGTTTGGACCAAAAGCTTCGTTGGCACATGGAGTCCTCTCCACCATTCTCCTACAACAACATCGCCCTGTAGTATGAGAAAGCAAATTGAGAGCAGTTGAACCGTTGGCACATGGATTTATCTCCACGATTCTTCAACAATTCCACTGGTTCGTAGTACAAGAGTTGCATAAAGAGCAGATTGAAAGCAACTGCAGTTCGAGTAGAGGGAATCTGATGGCGGCAGACGGCTCCAGAGTCCCGAGCACGTGAGGGTTAGTCAATACCAAAAGAGAAATGTTAACTGGTGTTAAAATCCCAAAGATACTGATTTACTATTTCGCATGTAAAATTCAACGTGAGGTTAGGGATTAGGGATCCAATGGACTCTCTTAGGTTCATAAAATGATTATGCATGAGATTTGGGTTTCACGGCACATGATCGACAGACTCATAACGTGGTATGAACAAGGGGCGGGAAATACCGATGATCATAGGCTCCGTTTGGCATAGCTATAGTACTATTCTGTGAAGAGGCATCGCAAAACGGTTTGGACATTCGGCTGAGGTGTCAACCAGCTAATTCCATCCAATCAATTCAGTATATGAAGCAAAAAAAACAGTCCAGGAACAGAGCCGACTCAGGAGGCTCCTCGTGGTGGTTTGGCCGATCCCCTCCCCTCTGGCGTTCTCGCCGTCTGTTGGGAGGGCTGCTCGGTGTCCGGGAGTCCATCCTGTTCATTTTTCAGTTTAGTTTTAGGATTTCCTGTGGTGGTCGCTTTTGGCCGCAGCTAATAGGCTTCGGGTTCTACTAGTGGTCTGTTCGAAGAGGACGGCGGCAGCGGCACAGTGTCGTCAAGTTTGTCGGCATGTAGCAGTGGAGGGTGAGGTATACAGCTCATTTGTCCTACTGTGGACGTGAAGACACTGGTCACAGACTGTCACCCTGGTAGGAGCCGTGCCCGTAAATGGGTATAGGCACTGACCTTACGAGATGGATTGGTCAACATGCATCACAAACATGAGGCGGTTGTCGCTAGGTTCTTTACAATTTTTTTTTTTGAATTAGAACATTTGCCATGTCAGAAATGACCTGTTCGATCACTGCTATTTCTAATGTGGTCTCACAATCCTCGTGTGTGTACCTCGATATGCACATGATGATGCACTTCTACCACCTGCCCCCTCAAACTAACAAACTGAGACAAAATAAAGGTATCTTGTTATTCATTTATAAAGGACATGGTCATGGAGTACGGACATATAGACGTCGCCGAGGTTTCATATATACGCTTCCCAGTATGTAGACCACTGAAAAGACTAGAGTCATATTTTTTGTTGGATGCACCGTTGGCGTTTGCCAACAAAGTACTAATATCTAGCTTGGCTTGAGAGGCACTGGGAATTCAGTTTGGGCTTTGGCTATCGTTGGAACATGGAGGTCCAAAGAGAGCAGATCGAAAGCAACTGCAGTTTGAGTCGAGGAGGGGGGAATCTGATGGCGGCACACAGCTCCAGAGTTCTGACCACGACACCACCTGAGGGTTACTCAAGACGGAAACAGAAATGCTGACTGGTGTTTAAAGCCCAAAAATACTGATTCACTCGCCGTGGAGACTGATGAAATTGAGCGCGGCATAACCTATCAGCTCTACTTCTCCTCATCGCACAGGCAGAGCCCGGGGCCGGTGAAACACTCCCCGAAGT
The DNA here is from genome assembly GCA_012490785.1 of Eragrostis nindensis. Lineage (NCBI taxonomy): Eukaryota > Viridiplantae > Streptophyta > Magnoliopsida > Poales > Poaceae > Eragrostis > Eragrostis nindensis. The sequence goes on along the minus strand of JAAXCT010000119.1, from coordinate 725,351 downwards.
CCATAAGAGCAGCGTGGTCGTCTCTCACGCTTCTCTCGATGATTACCTCTTTTACCCGCCATAGGAGAACACATACTCTACTGCCAATCTTTTTTTTTTTTGACCTTAAGACGGCTTCATAATTAATGCTAAAAAATTGCAAGAGCCCTGCGAACCTACTCTCGTCTCCTGTCATTCAATACATCTCGTGACTCCGTTGATCTTTTAGCTTGCAATAGTCACCAGATGTACTGATTACCTTAACTTCTGTACGTATGTGTTGACCTATCTTATCTAGTGGAACTAGTATGGCTGCCCACGCATTTACGCAGCTAGACTTACTATATCATTTAAAATATTTTTATATTATTGTAAAAATTTAACATAGTTTATTATTATTATTTATTTTATATTCTATGTTTATAAAATAGTAGAAAATAGATTGGATAATTTCTCACCATCACTCAATTTGAGAGCGAGATGAGTCATCATATATTTATATTGGATTGTGTTTTATCTAAATAGGTCGGTTCAAATGTGGCATCCTAAACAACTAACATATGTCGTGGTAGGAAAAAATGTGTCGTGCTATAAAAAATATTTGAAGAAAATATGACATGGTAAAAATTAAAAAAATATGCCATTCTATCTAGACATATCATGGTGTATTTTTCTAACGGTGTATTTAGAAATCAGATATGAGTGTATATTGGATATTTTTATTATTCCAAAATTTAGCTCTTTTGGGCTCATAATGGTATGGTGGGTAAATTAAAAATAAGAATTAGGTTGGACTCATAATGATATGGTGGGTAAATTGAAATAAGAATTGGGAATATTTTTAGCTATTTTTTATAATCTAAATTTATTTTTTTACTTATAATGGCATGGAGGGTAATTTAGAAATAGGTGCGAGGGGTATTTCTGGTTATTTTTTATTATTCCGAATTGAGCTATCTTTTTACTCATAATGGCATGGTGGGTAATTTTGAAATAGGTGCGAGGGGTATTTTTGGCTATTTATCATGATTCCGAATTTAGCTATTTTTAACTCATAATGGCGTGGTGGGTAATTTTGAAATAGGAGCGAGGGATATTTTTGGCTATTTATTATGATTCCGAATTTAGCTATTTTTAACTCATAATGGCGTAGTGGGTAATTTTGAAATAGGAGCGAGGGGTATTTTTGGCTATTTATTATGATTCCGAATTTAGCTATTTTATAAATATTTTTAGGGGGTTTTGTGACTAATTTTTTGATAATGGCCGTGATGGGTAATTTTCTCTAATTAGCGTGGGAATGTCTAGCATTTTAGAGCGAGCGTGGTGGCTCTTTTTCGTCGTCAAATATATATATAATAGATGACCTAGCATTCTTTAAGAGGAGGACAAGTGGGCCTTCTAGAGATGAAGCACGTTTTTTTTTTTTTTTTTGCAGAACAGGGCAAAGCTCTGGAATTTCATTACTCAAGTAACGAAATCACAGCATGTCTTAAAGTTTCTTGCAGAAAAGTAAATGCAGAAAAATAAAAGGAGTATCACTACCTTCTAACCAGCTATGCGTGCTTGACACTCAGTACAGAGGACTGGTTGTCAAGCACGCCCATCTGCTAAACTCTTGGCTTATGCCATACATCAGAACTTTAGTACAAAACGAATCCCTCACAGGGGCTGGGAATGTGTTTACATCAGCTGTGATTCCTCATTGACCTTCTTTTTGAATCTCTTCTGTCTTCGAGCGGATCTTCGATTTCTTTTCCTTATGCATCAGTACTGATGCTTCCGACGCCATCTGCACTGGGTGGTGCCTGGGTGATGTTGGATTGCTGCCTGTTTCAGCACCTCTGCTCCAGCTTCCAGCTCAGCACCATCCTCGCCCTTCTAGAGTCCTGCCCAATATTTCAGAACAAGCATAACAGATTATCTCAGTAGGAGATCTTACAAACTTCTTTTCAAAACACACTCTGTTCCTTAATTTCCATATGGCCCAGAGTATACCAGCTAATCCAACCATATAGAACTTTTTGCCTAAGGGAATGAAATGTTTGGCCCAGGTCAGATATTGATCTATACTTTCCGGTCTGCATGTAGCTCCCACTACCAGTGCCACCATGCTCCAAACATATTTTACCACTTTGCATTCAAAGAACAAGTGACTGATTGTTTCCTTGCTTTCACAAAAAGGGCATTTCTCATCCCTTTTCCATTTTTTCCTGATCATATTGTCTTTCGTTAAAGTGGCGTTATGATACAGAAGCCACATGAAAATCTTAATTTTCAGTGGAATTTTAGCTTTCCAGAGACGAAGCACGTGGGGATCAGAAAACACAAAATGGGCAAGTTTGCATTTTCCTCCTGCTCGATCAACTCCCAAACATAGACACATCTAAACCTTGATGCAGCACAGGTCTGATGAATGCCTCGAGTCGGGCCTGGGAGGGAAGCAGCTGCTTTGCATGTTGTTGACCAGGCGCGTGACGTAAACCAGAAACGAAGGAAACGTGACTCTTTGTCCATTCTTTTCACGACATTGAGCGTCATGGGTTTGAGATAAACTTTCCGGCTCCTCACAAGAACAGCCGATCTTGCTGGATCCTTCTTTCCTAATACCGCCCATTATTAAACAAAAGTTGTGTGTAGTTTTATGGATGAGGGTTTAGCCAAAGAACAACCTTTCGCCTAGCTTACACATTTTCTTGGGAGAAGCGAGGGAAGCTAGGAGAAAAAAAACTCTCGCAGAATGTCATGGGAAGTGGCAAACACTGATATATGTACATGAGGGTGAAGGGAGATATCATATCATATCATATCATATCATATAGAATCCTTAGTTTCTCCCGTCAAGCGCACTGTTTTACTGTTCATTTCCTGTAGCGAATGAACAGTCGTCCGACCATTTCAGCCGTTCGTTTCTGTCGGTGCTCCATCTTGGCCGTTCCATCTGGGCCTTATCCTCTTCCCCAGCCGCCGCCCCCGTCTCCTCCCCGAGCCAGCCCCGATCTCCTCGCCCTCTTCCCCACCCGCGGCGCGGCTCCCTGTCCGATCTCCCGCGGCCCTGCTCCCCTCAGCCGCGGACAGGCCATCGCCGCCGGTCTCCAGAACGGGTCCATCCACCACTTCCTCTCCTTCCTCTCTCAGATTGGGAGCGCTGGTCCATCATCTTCCCGCCATGGCCTTCCATCGCTAGGTCTTCGACCTCGGCAACCAGCCTCGCTGCGGTGTACCTCAGTCTCCGGCGAGTAGCTGAGGCCCCGGCGTGCCTCGCTCGCACCACATCACCAAGCCCGCAAGTCTTCTTCGCCCTGCCTGGGGCCCCTTCGTCGCGTCCCGATCGGCATCCGCATCGACCTCTGTCCCCATCGCAGGTTTGCCGCCCTTCCACTCCTTCCTCAATCTCAGCCCTGATGACGGCCACAAGGAGGTCAGCGATTAGAGAGGTGAGTCCTCCACTTTTCCCCACTTCTTCCCCTAATTCGATTTTATTTCAGCCTGAGTACTCCTACATGCTTTTCAGATCCAGTCTAACCTTGCAGCCTGTGCAGATTTTCTCCGGTAATTTGTTCTTCGTTTTTTTTTTGCTGTAGCAGTAACGAACCACACATTTACTAGAGAAAAAAAGAGATTTTGATCTGCTTTGTTGTTTCTACAGGCTCTAAATCAACTACAGGAAGCCACCTAAGGGAATTGTTCGTCAGTGAGTTTGGACCCATTTTCCATTCGGTACAGTTCTTTCATGTTTGTATTATTAGTCCTGTTTGGCTTCAGTTCTTCAATTTTCTTGACTGCTACGTATATATTTTTTAGGACAACACTTTATTGATGTATTCCTTTCCTACCATCTGCTTATGCTTTTTTTTTTAGGTCAAAGTTCAGTGGATAAAGATGTGATTCCCTGCAGTGGGGAAATGGTGAAACCGACTGCAGTGGAGAAACTAGATGAAAGCCCGCGCGTTGCTGCGGGCATGATTGATGTGATGTAAGCATATAAAAGGTTAAGAACATGAATTTAAACTTTCAATGAACAAACACAATGACATATTCTTTAATTTTTAGCAGTGATAGAAACTCACATAGAAAAGCACTTATATTCATAAAAGAACGACACATAATAAGCCTATTAGTACAAGAAATCATTATTATGGTAATAACTTCTACAACTGTTGAGGTATGACTTCTAGAAAAAATAAGAAATGACATCAACAATTATGTTAGGCTACCAACTGAACCAAGAAACAAAAAGCGCTGAAATCATTATCCACAAAATAAAACATTATCAGTTCAAAACTGTTGGAAAACACTGAACCAATCTGTCTTACTATATATATCATGAAACAAATTGGAGACCACTGTAAGCTCCACAGAATATATATGAGGGAAGCAAAGGTAGTATCAAAGCTGCTTTCTTTCTTTTTTTTGGAAAAAAGATCAAGTGTTGTGATGGAGGTTGTACCATTAGAGTTAGTAGACAACCGCTGACGCACAGAATGGGTGGAACAGATTTGAAAATCCGTGTGGAAATCATCGCCACAACCGGCCAATACTCCATCTAGCATATCATTTGCAGAAGCAGGGTCCGCAAGCTACGGAAAATAGAAAACTTAATGTTTAATGTACCAGGCTCCATCAAACAAACGAAAAAAAATCTAAGGCAATAACAGCATCAATTCAGCGACAGCACTTAAATCTTTATGCGAGAGTGGAAAGGTTGCATAAATAGAGTGCACTTGTAATTCCTGACTTCATAGAAATAAAGGAAGAAAAATTATCGAAACATTGCGTATTGCAGCGTTTGCCATGGCATTACTTAACTTACCTGGTTTCATACGACCTGTCTCCAAAGCAAAGTTCACACATGCTTGCAAATATCCTACAAAAGCAAAAAAAAAAAAAAAGGTCTTCAAACTGGAATCAGTTGTGGTCATCTAGGATGCTCAGGTAATATCATTTCCCCAGATTCACGTTGTGAAGTCGCAATTGAATAGAATATCAAACTGGAAAGTAGCAGCAGCAGTACCAAACATCTGCCTGCTATTTGTGCATTGTAATAAAGAGAAAGAGGAGATGACAGACCATATTTGTGGGCACCGTCGCATTGCTGGCCAGGCAGCACATCTTGTGTCAGGCTTTTGGTAACTCCTTCCTCCACTGTCGTGCATCTAGACTTCATACATGGCTTGCCACTCAGCGCAACAGGCAGGGACTGCTTTTTAGGCTGCAAAGCCACAGATGGCCTCCTTTGAGATTCACACTTCCGAAAGATAATAAAAAAGGACCTCCATCTTGTGGACAGCTGATTCAAAAGGTGATGAAATCAATACATATAAACATAATAATATTTTTGAACCTCCAAAAGAGCAATGAAACTTAAATCACGTGTAATCATGAACAATTCATATGAGCTCACATCATTCATCTGTCCTTTTCCAACTAACAAAATCAATAGCTAAAAGGCACCGGCATTAGTTGTACATACCTTGATAAAACGTAAACAAATGAGCCAAAACCTGGCCACTTGAGATGGTCTACTCTCTACAGCAGCCTGCAAAAATAGATGGAAAATTATTGCGATAGGCCGTAATGATGTAATAACGATACCTTTAAGCAAAATTAGTAATTACTAAGAATATCTTTGGAGACAACATAGTGAGCATTATTAGCCTATTAGCATACTCAGTTAGATTGGCCGTTTCAGAAAAGCAAATGCACGATTCTTCTACAGTGTCCAAAACAAACAAAGAATAGCAAGAGTTGTGATGATCACCTCAAGAAGCATGAGCTGAAGACGAATACTGTTTAATTAGATTATTTCAGTCAGGTTTCCATGGAAGACGGTTTAGCCGTCTCTCCACCTCAAGCAATTTCACCTTTTTCAACTGAAACCAATCGAACAAAAAGACTGAATCATAAGCAGCAGCTGTTTGACCCTATGAAACTATAGGTGGTTAAAACATATGCCATAGAAAGCAGAGCCATATCACGGCAGCAGCACACACCTGCAGGCTTGAGAAGTTTGGTCGGTGCCTTCTTGATCCTGTTCCTGGACGGTGGTGGCGAGGAATATGACCAAAGCTGCAGTCGAGAAGAAAGAACACTAAACCCTAATCAGCAAATACGAATAGGGAACTAAATCAATCTGAGAATCAGCAGATGTAGAGGAATAAAAACGTTAAACAATCTAACCTGATTGCTCGTGGATGTGGCCAGGGGAAACGACAGCCTCCAATCCTACCTCCCTGAACTCCAAATCGAACAAAGCAGATGAGGGGAGCACCATCGCAAGTCGTCGGGGAGGGCGGCACTGCAGATTGTTGGGTAGCACCGCACGGGAACGGAGCCGCAACCGGTGAATCCCCATGGCGGATGGATCGAGAGGGGGGAAGGGACACCAGATCTGTGAGAGGGAGAGGAGACAACCGGCGAATGGATCTGATCAGAAGGCCGGCGGCGGTGGCCGGTTTGCAGCGCGCGGGGAAGCATAGCAGCGGCCTGGCGGGACGCCGGGCAGGAGCGAGTGGCGGCTCCGGGGAGAGGACGACGGGGGGCATCGGGGCTGGGTCGGGAAGAGGAGGGGGATGCGCGTTGGGGAAGAGAGGATAAGGTTAGGCAGGAACGACTGAGATGGCGCACGCGAGGGAACGAACGGACAGGATCGATCGCCGCGGTAGGAACAGTAAAACAGTAGATGAACAGTAAAACAGTGCATGACGGGCAAAACTAAAGGTTTTACTAGTAGAAAACCCCGCGGCAACGCGCGGGCATTATTGATGCCTTGTAGCCATTCAAGAAAACTAAAAACATGGAATTAAACATTGTTCATGAATGGCACTCCTTTTAAACGGGTGTGAACTCAAACATAAAAAAGAATGTAATCGTAGAAAAGCAATTACATTTGTATAACATAAGTTTACTATGAAAATCATTACTAAGGAATAACCTTGAGGACATAAAGAATGTGCCTCTGTTCTATCACAGTAGGGAGCATAAGCATATTAAGGAAAAGACAATGTAATTGTATTTTTTTCAATCTCATTAAACATATAAAATAGTATATACATGGAGGTACCAGTCGAGTTGGCAATAACTTGGGCTGTGGCTTTTGGAAAACACAAACGATTACAGGCCAACAAAAGCTACAAATCATGCATGCATGTGGTTCCAAGAGTTACACATGCCCCTGAAACGATACATAACTTAGAATTGTATGGCGCAAACTCTTACGTTGCATGAGAATTGCATGCCATTACTTAAAGGAGAGCAAACTGCCTATCATTTCAGAGTGCAGAGAGATCATATGGCTTCGATAAGACTGCATATTTTCGTGAAACAATCGAAGAGGTTCTCTGTCTTGTTGCAACTGGTACAAAAAGTATTGAAATTATCATCTACAAAATAAACAGTGTCACTCAAAAGCCTCCATAAAAAGTTGTCTGGACCTAGGAGCAACCTCATTTTTTGTTGTCAAAACAACAATAAAAATAGCAAAATGTAAAATGAACACACTATTTGCAAAGTAATCACGTTGGACACACAAAAAAAAAACTGCTTAAAAGACATTTTACATGGTTTTTAGCACACTAGTTTCAAGATTGTGGAAGGACAACAATATTAAAAACCATGAGCAATGACAGGTTATCTACACTATTTCATCCTAGGCGCTCATTTTCCTGATTACAAACCCTTAAGAGCACCATGTAGACTCCTAAAGTTTGTATGGCATGAAAATGATTTTATATTTTGTTCCAAAGAGAAAACACTCTTCAAATTGATTTAGCAATCAGATTGTAATACAGTTTCTCCAGATGAACAAACAATCTATAGTAAGGCACCCTGTGAGAGGAGCAAGAGTAATTATAATATCACCTGATAGTATAGTCACTCATGTGCTGTATACCTTCACAAAACATAGGTAACTGAACCAAAAGCATGCCATATGGAAAAGAAATAAGCAGTATGTTCTTCAGCCTTCAACTTGCCATGATCCATAGCAGCCTGCAAAAACAAATGCGAAGTTATTATGATGTGCTACAAAATTACTACGATATAAGAGAATGCCACGCATCAAGGAAAAAGTATGAGGCCATAAAACTATGTTTGGGTTAAAGCTACTCTATTGTGGCACTGTAAAATCACAGTGTATAACAACATATAATTTTTTTGGGATTCAGAAACAAACACTGTCAGGGAACACAATGAAAGTGGTTTTTTGAATTACTCTATGCTTGAACACATTTGTGTGTAGTACCTTGCAAGTATATGTCAAAAACTTTTAGATGCTGATATTTTTTGTAAGCTGGTTGATTCAAAAGTGACTGGCAGGCTAGCCATATTATTGTGCATAGAAAAGAGAGAATAAATCATCTGCATACATTTTGAGACAAAACAGAATGCTCGTTTATTTTTACAACCGTATTGAATGCATGAAAGTGTATCACATTTGTCATAACCGTGGTATTTATCAGCAGCTCTAATCAGTTCACTAATCACTTAAATTTATCATTTTTACAGTGTTTGGCTCTTTAAAATCCACATGGTCGGTCCCTTTTATTTACAACATTTCCTTTAGTAACATGCATAATAACTATTCTAAGTTATCCTGTTATATATTTCCCTGCGCTAGTTGCTCTTTTGCAGCTGCACTCCTCATACTCCGTTGCAATGGTAAATCAAAGTAAGTCCATGACCAACGGCAGCTTACCCGTTAATCTCATGTGGTTGTTTTTTCCTCTCTTTTTTTTTTCTGATGGTTGTCTTGTCCCAAGAGAACACCATGTAGCAAATGAGGTCATGCATGTACACGATTTGCGAATGATATTTTAAATCCTGAAAAAATAGAGCAATTCAAAAATTGGGTTCAACAGTGCAAAGAGAAGAGGATTATCATTTCACACGCAGGGTATTATAACGGGTGAAATGGAGAAAAAATATATTTATTATCCTCAGGTGAATGGGATTATCTCCCTCGTCACTTCACATAGGAAATGGAGCGAAGAAATGTTATGGTGGAAGCGGAACGACAAAGTATAATCAGGAGAGCTCTAATGTAACAAATCATATGTTCTCTGATAAAGATAATTACGATGATCTATTTTATATAACAACACCAAAATTACCAAATTCTGGTATATGTACCGTAAAATCACTTACGAAGCATTTTGTGTAGTTATTTCTTTCAGGCAGAGAGTAATAGAATCTTAATCTGGAAGAACAAACTCTATAAACATGAAAGGTTTGTATGTACACCGTGGTTTGCTACATGAAAGCAGGGGAAATAAATAGTACCTTTGGCCAAGCAGTGTTCGCTCTCATTCACAATCTTGCTATAACAGTGTCAAGACTTTTTAACTCTTAAGACACAACATTTAACGGTAACAAAAGCAAACATTTGCTTTGCCGATATCTGCGGAGCACATGGAGCATAACATCCCAATGGTAACTGTGAGATGTTTCCATTATTGGAGAAAGTATACTGTAAATCAAAAAACGATCCCAGTTAGAAGCGGCCATGGGCCTAAGCAGAGTAACCTGAAATCATAATTTTCAGGCTAACAACTAATGCACTTTTTTTTTTGCAGAAACAATTCAGTAAACTTAAATTCGTAAAGAAGAAAAAAGCTTTATACATGCAGGAATCCGAAACTCCAAAAAAAAAAAATACAATAGGATATCGAGTGGCATGTGAAGTGATGGTTTCTCACCTGGTATTGTTGTCAGCCGGACAACAATACCAGGTGAGAAACCATCACTTCACGTGCCACTCGATATCCTATTGTATTTTTTTTTGGAGTTTTGGATTCCTGCATGTATAAAGCTTTTTTCTTCTTTACGAATTTAAGTTTACTGAATTGTTTCTGCAAAAAAAAAAAGTGCATTAGTTGTTAGCCTGAAAATTATGATTTCAGGTTACTCTGCTTAGGCCCATGGCCGCTTCTAACTGGGATCGTTTTTTGATTTACAGTATACTTTCTCCAATAATGGAAACATCTCACAGTTACCATTGGGATGTTATGCTCCATGTGCTCCGCAGATATCGGCAAAGCAAATGTTTGCTTTTGTTACCGTTAAATGTTGTGTCTTAAGAGTTAAAAAGTCTTGACACTGTTATAGCAAGATTGTGAATGAGAGCGAACACTGCTTGGCCAAAGGTACTATTTATTTCCCCTGCTTTCATGTAGCAAACCACGGTGTACATACAAACCTTTCATGTTTATAGAGTTTGTTCTTCCAGATTAAGATTCTATTACTCTCTGCCTGAAAGAAATAACTACACAAAATGCTTCGTAAGTGATTTTACGGTACATAGACCAGAATTTGGTAATTTTGGTGTTGTTATATAAAATAGATCATCGTAATTATCTTTATCAGAGAACATATGATTTGTTACATTAGAGCTCTCCTGATTATACTTTGTCGTTCCGCTTCCACCATAACATTTCTTCGCTCCATTTCCTATGTGAAGTGACGAGGGAGATAATCCCATTCACCTGAGGATAATAAATATATTTTTTCTCCATTTCACCCGTTATAATACCCTGCGTGTGAAATGATAATCCTCTTCTCTTTGCACTGTTGAACCCAATTTTTCAATTGCTCTATTTTTTCAGGATTTAAAATATCATTCCCAAATCGTGTACATGCATGACCTCATTTGCTACATGGTGTTCTCTTGGGACAAGACAACCATCAGAAAAAAAAAGAGAGGAAAAAACAACCACATGAGATTAACGGGTAAGCTGCCGTTGGTCATGGACTTACTTTGATTTACCATTGCAACGGAGTATGAGGAGTGCAGCTGCAAAAGAGCAACTAGCGCAGGGAAATATATAACAGGATAACTTAGAATAGTTATTATGCATGTTACTAAAGGAAATGTTGTAAATAAAAGGGACCGACCATGTGGATTTTAAAGAGCCAAACACTGTAAAAATGATAAATTTAAGTGATTAGTGAACTGATTAGAGCTGCTGATAAATACCACGGTTATGACAAATGTGATACACTTTCATGCATTCAATACGGTTGTAAAAATAAACGAGCATTCTGTTTTGTCTCAAAATGTATGCAGATGATTTATTCTCTCTTTTCTATGCACAATAATATGGCTAGCCTGCCAGTCACTTTTGAATCAACCAGCTTACAAAAAATATCAGCATCTAAAAGTTTTTGACATATACTTGCAAGGTACTACACACAAATGTGTTCAAGCATAGAGTAATTCAAAAAACCACTTTCATTGTGTTCCCTGACAGTGTTTGTTTCTGAATCCCAAAAAAATTATATGTTGTTATACACTGTGATTTTACAGTGCCACAATAGAGTAGCTTTAACCCAAACATAGTTTTATGGCCTCATACTTTTTCTTTGATGCGTGGCATTCTCTTATATCGTAGTAATTTTGTAGCACATCATAATAACTTCGCATTTGTTTTTGCAGGCTGCTATGGATCATGGCAAGTTGAAGGCTGAAGAACATACTGCTTATTTCTTTTCCATATGGCATGCTTTTGGTTCAGTTACCTATGTTTTGTGAAGGTATACAGCACATGAGTGACTATACTATCAGGTGATATTATAATTACTCTTGCTCCTCTCACAGGGTGCCTTACTATAGATTGTTTGTTCATCTGGAGAAACTGTATTACAATCTGATTGCTAAATCAATTTGAAGAGTGTTTTCTCTTTGGAACAAAATATAAAATCATTTTCATGCCATACAAACTTTAGGAGTCTACATGGCACTACAACAAATCTGTTAATCCATGACGAATAAGTGGTGACGTTTAGAGTGATTGTCACGAACACTCGCATTCTGTGACGATTTTCATGCTACCGTCACATACACTACGATTCTATGACGATTTGCTAGTGAGCATCACAAACATTGTTATTTTGTGACGGTCAGCAAATATTCGTCATAGATCTTCGTGGATTCAACGATTCTCGCAACACCGAGCAAGTTATTTGTTAAAAAGAAATTGTGGAGACAACTATGATCGTGACCTCACGCAATGGCTGTTTGTCCCTCACCGCTGCATTATTTTAATTTAATTTGACGTTGGAGTAATGGGGCTGTTGTGTTTTGCTCCAATGGGCCGGCCGGCCCAAAACCTGTCATGCCTAATATAAAATCAAAGAAACCCTAACACACTAATCACCTCTCTCATTCTCCTCAGCCACCGCCGCCCCTGTCTTCTACCTCATCCGCCTCTCTTTCTTCTCTCCTCCCTGCCTCCCTGGTGCCGCGCCTCGATCTCCTCCGCCGCGCTGCACCCCGCCCCGGCCCTCCTTGGCTCGGATCTGCGGAGAGGTGCTCAAGGCGTGGCGGTCGCCTCTAGCTGCTCCGAGGTTCGGCGGCCGAGCCTCTCCAAGGCGCGACGGGGGACGGCGAGCGGCTCCAAGGCTCGGCGACCGAGCGGCTCCATGGCGCGAGCGGCTGGATGCTCCGAGTCACGGCGGCGGGCTCCAAGGTGTGCGGCAAGCATGTTCAAGGCGCGGCGGCGTGCTGTTCCGAGGTACGTTTCATCTGCTTCATTTCGTGAGTTCAGGTTTCAGGATTTTTTATTCTACACTTTTGCCGTGGCCACGGTCTCTGGCTCCCCCTGCACTGGTAAGATCTGCAGGTAGTCCCCTGCACTGGTAAGATCTGCAGGTAGTTCTAACTGCCCTTTGCAACTCAGGCATAGATTTTGGTTTGTAACTTTTAGATGCAGTACAAGCACATATTGATTCTCCTGATGGAAAAACGGGTGTGATATAAAAGTTTGGGTTCTCACTTGCTTTGTTATTTAGATTCTAAATACAACTACTACGCTACCAGTTAATTATATTTCATTTTGCTGATTGCAGAAACGAAGGAGGGAGGTGAGCGACCGAGGAGCTGGACACTAGAAGCCCTTTGTTGTTAGTTTCGAGTACTAGAATTGTTGAATTGCCATCGTGTATTATTGTAAGTTGTGGTGGCGGATCAAAACCTTAGTTGTATGTGTTGTGTGGCCTCAAACAGGTATCAGTTGTATATACATTGGCAAATCTTGAAGTGAAATGAAAATAATAGCTGTATATTTTCGGCTTAATCTGTTGTGGTATGAAGAATGGTTGTATGAGTTTGTGTGAGCTTGGCATGATTGATGATACAAATACCAGGATGTGATTGTGACGATTCAATTCTGCACACTTCTGATTCATCACTAAAGTCTGGGTTGGGACTGGGCTTGGGCTATTTCTGTGACAATCAAGAACGTCACGGATCTAACGCGATCCATGACGAAAATAAGAAAGGGTCACTTGGTTTAATCTATGACGCGAGATACATGATGAAACATCTATCCGTCACGGATGTCGCTTTGTGACGGTTTTTCTTTGATCTATGACAATTTACAAACGTCATGGATCACCAGATTTCTTGTAGTGTGGTGCTCTTAAGGGTTTGTAATCAGGAAAATGAGCGCCTAGGATGAAATAGTGTAGATAACCTGTCATTGCTCATGGTTTTTAATATTGTTGTCCTTCCACAATCTTGAAACTAGTGTGCCAAAAACCATGTAAAATGTCTTTTAAGCAGTTTTTTTTTTTGTGTGTCCAACGTGATTACTTTGCAAATAGTGTGTTCATTTTACATTTTGCTATTTTTATTGTTGTTTTGACAACAAAAAATGAGGTTGCTCCTAGGTCCAGACAACTTTTTATGGAGGCTTTTGAGTGACACTGTTTATTTTGTAGATGATAATTTCAATACTTTTTGTACCAGTTGCAACAAGACAGAGAACCTCTTCGATTGTTTCACGAAAATATGCAGTCTTATCGAAGCCATATGATCTCTCTGCACTCTGAAATGATAGGCAGTTTGCTCTCCTTTAAGTAATGGCATGCAATTCTCATGCAACGTAAGAGTTTGCGCCATACAATTCTAAGTTATGTATCGTTTCAGGGGCATGTGTAACTCTTGGAACCACATGCATGCATGATTTGTAGCTTTTGTTGGCCTGTAATCGTTTGTGTTTTCCAAAAGCCACAGCCCAAGTTATTGCCAACTCGACTGGTACCTCCATGTATATACTATTTTATATGTTTAATGAGATTGAAAAAAATACAATTACATTGTCTTTTCCTTAATATGCTTATGCTCCCTACTGTGATAGAACAGAGGCACATTCTTTATGTCCTCAAGGTTATTCCTTAGTAATGATTTTCATAGTAAACTTATGTTATACAAATGTAATTGCTTTTCTACGATTACATTCTTTTTTATGTTTGAGTTCACACCCGTTTAAAAGGAGTGCCATTCATGAACAATGTTTAATTCCATGTTTTTAGTTTTCTTGAATGGCTACAAGGCATCAATAATGCCCGCGCGTTGCCGCGGGGTTTTCTACTAGTAAAACCTTTAGTTTTGCCCGTCATGCACTGTTTTACTGTTCATCTACTGTTTTACTGTTCCTACCGCGGCGATCGATCCTGTCCGTTCGTTCCCTCGCGTGCGCCATCTCAGTCGCTCCTGCCTAACCTTATCCTCTCTTCCCCAACGCGCATCCCCCTCCTCTTCCCGACCCAGCCCCGATGCCCCCCGTCGTCCTCTCCCCGGAGCCGCCACTCGCTCCTGCCCGGCGTCCCGCCAGGCCGCTGCTATGCTTCCCCGCGCGCTGCAAACCAGCCACCGCCGCCGGCCTTCTGATCAGATCCATTCGCCGGTTGTCTCCTCTCCCTCTCACAGATCTGGTGTCCCTTCCCCCCTCTCGATCCATCCGCCATGGGGATTCACCGGTTGCGGCTCCGTTCCCGTGCAGTGCTACCCAACAATCTGCAGTGCCGCCCTCCCCGACGACTTGCGGTGGTGCTCCCCTCATCCGCTTTGTTCGATTTGGAGTTCAGGGAGGTAGGATTGGAGGCTGTCGTTTCCCCTGGCCACATCCACGAGCAATCAGGTTAGATTGTTTAACGTTTTTATTCCTCTACATCTGCTGATTCTCAGATTGATTTAGTTCCCTATTCGTATTTGCTGATTAGGGTTTAGTGTTCTTTCTTCTCGACTGCAGCTTTGGTCATATTCCTCGCCACCACCGTCCAGGAACAGGATCAAGAAGGCACCGACCAAACTTCTCAAGCCTGCAGGTGTGTGCTGCTGCCGTGATATGGCTCTGCTTTCTATGGCATATGTTTTAACCACCTATAGTTTCATAGGGTCAAACAGCTGCTGCTTATGATTCAGTCTTTTTGTTCGATTGGTTTCAGTTGAAAAAGGTGAAATTGCTTGAGGTGGAGAGACGGCTAAACCGTCTTCCATGGAAACCTGACTGAAATAATCTAATTAAACAGTATTCGTCTTCAGCTCATGCTTCTTGAGGTGATCATCACAACTCTTGCTATTCTTTGTTTGTTTTGGACACTGTAGAAGAATCGTGCATTTGCTTTTCTGAAACGGCCACTCTAACTGAGTATGCTAATAGGCTAATAATGCTCACTATGTTGTCTCCAAAGATATTCTTAGTAATTACTAATTTTGCTTAAAGGTATCGTTATTACATCATTACGGCCTATCGCAATAATTTTCCATCTATTTTTGCAGGCTGCTGTAGAGAGTAGACCATCTCAAGTGGCCAGGTTTTGGCTCATTTGTTTACGTTTTATCAAGGTATGTACAACTAATGCCGGTGCCTTTTAGCTATTGATTTTGTTAGTTGGAAAAGGACAGATGAATGATGTGAGCTCATATGAATTGTTCATGATTACACGTGATTTAAGTTTCATTGCTCTTTTGGAGGTTCAAAAATATTATTATGTTTATATGTAATGATTTCATCACCTTTTGAATCAGCTGTCCACAAGATGGAGGTCCTTTTTTATTATCTTTCGGAAGTGTGAATCTCAAAGGAGGCCATCTGTGGCTTTGCAGCCTAAAAAGCAGTCCCTGCCTGTTGCGCTGAGTGGCAAGCCATGTATGAAGTCTAGATGCACGACAGTGGAGGAAGGAGTTACCAAAAGCCTGACACAAGATGTGCTGCCTGGCCAGCAATGCGACGGTGCCCACAAATATGGTCTGTCATCTCCTGTTTCTCTTTATTACAATGCACAAATAGCAGGCAGATGTTTGATACTGCTGCTGCTACTTTCCAGTTTGATATTCTATTCAATTGCGACTTCACAACGTGAATCTGGGGAAATGATATTACCTGAGCATCCTAGATGACCACAATTGATTCCAGTTTGAAGAACCTTTTTTTTTTTTTTTTGCTTTTGTAGGATATTTGCAAGCATGTGTGAACTTTGCTTTGGAGACAGGTCGTATGAAACCAGGTAAGTTAAGTAATGCCATGGCAAACGCTGCAATACGCAATGTTTCGATAATTTTTCTTCCTTAATTTCTATGAAGTCAGGAATTACAAGTGCACTCTATTTATTTCTTACCTTTCCACTCTCGCATAAAGATTTAAGTGCTGTCGCTGAATTGATGCTGTTATTGCCTTAGATTTTTTTTCGTTTGTTTGATGGAGCCTGGTACATTAAACATTAAGTTTTCTATTTTCCGTAGCTTGCGGACCCTGCTTCTGCAAATGATATGCTAGATGGAGTATTGGCCGGTTGTGGCGATGATTTCCACACGGATTTTCAAATCTGTTCCACCCATTCTGTGCGTCAGCGGTTGTCTACTAACTCTAATGGTACAACCTCCATCACAACACTTGATCTTTTTTCCAAAAAAAAGAAAGAAAGCAGCTTTGATACTACCTTTGCTTCCCTCATATATATTCTGTGGAGCTTACAGTGGTCTCCAATTTGTTTCATGATATATATAGTAAGACAGATTGGTTCAGTGTTTTCCAACAGTTTTGAACTGATAATGTTTTATTTTGTGGATAATGATTTCAGCGCTTTTTGTTTCTTGGTTCAGTTGGTAGCCTAACATAATTGTTGATGTCATTTCTTATTTTTTCTAGAAGTCATACCTCAACAGTTGTAGAAGTTATTACCATAATAATGATTTCTTGTACTAATAGGCTTATTATGTGTCGTTCTTTTATGAATATAAGTGCTTTTCTACGTGAGTTTCTATCACTGCTAAAAATTAAAGAATGTGTCATTGTGTTTGTTCATTGAAAGTTTAAATTCATGTTCTTAACCTTTTATATGCTTACATCACATCAATCATGCCCGCAGCAACGCGCGGGCTTTCATCTAGTTTGTAAATGACGTGACCATGCAACGGAGATAAAATATGTCCTGTGTATTAATCGATCCGCGAGATGGCTCAGTCAATGACCCCTGTAACAGAGAACTTTCTAAACTATTACGGAAAGATGAACTGAATATGTGCCGCCTCAAAAGTGAGAGCATTGGTCACCGTACGATACTCCTTTTAGGTGTACACATGTCTGAAAGTGACACGTTTAATTTGTAAGACAGCGCTAAATGGTTAAGCACTAGTGGAATCCAAAGTGTTATCGCGCGCTGCTCATTAGGGTCGGCTAGAGGTGAAAAGCAACTGTTACTCACTAGGGGTGAAAATTGGTGACTCTTAGGATCGGCTGACCCTCTTTAGTTCAACCAAATGAACTAGTTTTTTCACTTATTTTGAAAAACTAGTTCATTTGGTTGAACTAAAGAGGGTCAAAGGTTACCCTAAGGGTCACCTTTTTACACGCCTATCGCTAACTAATGAAATTGAAACATGGTGCAAGCGATCTACATAACCTGACTATTTGCTAAGGTAGCAAAAATGCTAAACTATAACGCCAAAATGCATATGTTGGCACCCAAGTTTAATTGTAAGACACACCTGCTAAATCACATGTAAACAAAATCTGCTAGCCAAAATCTGCTAGCCAAATAATCTGCTAGCCAAATTATTTGGCAAGCAAGTTTTTTTTCCCTAAAAAAAATCTACTAGCCAAATAATTCTAACCAAAACATACAGAGTGTTAACATTAAAATACATTAAAAAGTTCCTTTTGCAAAAACAAGAAAACATGAGCAAGTTTCGATTTACTTGCTACTCTGTTGTTTTCTTGCCAGGTTAACAAAAACTGGACCTGCGGGGGGTATGACAGCCCCCGGACTATCTATTGGGGAGGAGCAGATCCTCTCACATAGATCCAGAAAACCCCCGAATCCCTGCCACACCCTTACACAGCGGTACCGTAGCCTATGTGAGACGACCACTACCGAGCCGCACCGTAGACCTATGCTTTGGTCATGGGACAGACGAGGGAATTTTTTTTAACCTCAGCCTGAAATTCGCTCCCACGGGGAGTCAAACCCAAGACCTGAGGAGTGCCGCTGGGCTCCTCTAGCCAACTCAACCAGAGGCTCTTTGGCCTTGCCTGGTTAACAAACCATGCATTTTGAGATGAACAAACCATGCATATATGAAAGGAGATGAAAAGCCTATCCTTTCGTCTCCCTTATCCCCTGCTACAGGAGAAAAGGGCGAACCGGAAGCGATTTCCTCTCCGGCGTCGATCCCGTCGGCTCCTGTCCGTCTCCGGTGGCTGTTTGGCTGCGGGAGATGGATGGGAGCGACTGGATCGGCGTCCGGCTTGTATAGCCCTTCTATCTAGTATAGTTTTAGGTAGATTAGGGTTAGGTCTGCTCACATCGTCGGTGCTGATGGTGGTTGAGCTCTTTTGTGCTGGCGTGGATCGCATCGGCGGCGGTGGTGGCCGAGTCAGGTGCGTTCTTCTGCAGCTAAAGTTTCCGGGTGGCGATGTTGAGGCGACGGCGATGTCGCCCCCAAGGAATTTTGTCTCCCGAGCTCTTCCTCGCCTCGACGGCGTGCTCCTCCGACGCCGGCGACGAGCTCGTGGAGTTGGGGTCCGATGTGGTCGGCTCCTGTGGAGGAAGCTATGGTCTAGCTGTTGTTGCTGGGCTACTGGAGGCTGGATCTGGCCGTCGTCTTCGTCGTGTTCCGTCGGGCGGGCTCGATCCAGTTGGGGTGTTCCCCGGTCGATGCGGCTTCTGCTCTTGCTATCAATCAGCGGCTCTCCTCTTCAAAGCTTTGCGTTGGAGGCTCTCTTCGTTGAAGGGGTGCTCCTCGCCGCTTCTTTTGGCTTTCGACGGCGGCCCGGAGGGTCGTGGCCGTGTCCAGGCGGGCGCGGCGACGTCGAAGACCTTGCTCCTCCGACAGAGCTTGTTACAGAGGTCCCTGAGTTTTTAGTTGTAGTGTCTTTGCAAGTGTGGACTTGCTGTGTAAGCTTTCGTTTGTGTACTGGTTGTCTGTACAAGGTTTTCCTTAATCCATGAATACAGATATCGGTTATGATCAAAAAAGGAGATGAAAATACGATAATTATATATTGTTGATTTGTGCATGAATTCAGATTTGATGGATGGTCACGTGTACTCTGCAGATAAAGATCATATAAACAATAAATGTAGGCGTCTGATCTATCTCCATTCCACAAAATATAAAATTCATGTGCCAACAAACTTATGGAGGTTTCCTTTTTTTTTAAAAAAAACCATGGAGGTCACAAGAACATCATTTAACACATTTAACTACTACATTCATTATTGTTGCTGGTAATGGAGAAAAATAAAGATAAGCATATATATTTAAAAATGATTTGACAGATCTGTACTTATCAATGAAAATCGATGTCGACGCAGCCGTGTAGACGAAGAATTCAACGATTGTAGCAGGTGCTAGCTGTTGCCTGACAACAATAATGAGTCTTTCCAGGGAGCATCGTCAGTGGATGCAAGGGATATGTGACGCTGAGTCGAATGTGGAAGCTCTGGCGTGCCGAGGACTTGACTTGGCGAATGCTCTGCATATGCAGAATGTCAAGATCGCAAGTGACCGCGCTAATGTAGTCAAGAATATTCAAGGTGCAGGTATGGGTCTTTATGGTTCAATAGTAAGAAAGATTAGTTTTGATGTTGATGTCATCCATGAAAATCGAGAATCAAACGGTGATGCGCACAGGATGGCAAGGAGTTCTCTCTATAGCCTGATGGCGTTTGTATTGCGCGCGTTCCTCGTGAGTCGTATTCACCCGTTTTGTTTCACACTTCTGAGGTGTGCAGATAGGGTCACACTACAAGGCCTTTCCAAGGCTCCTCTCAACCTATAGACACCCACTAAGGTTCCACTGCTAACAGCATAATGGAGTCCATTTTACCTCTGTTGCTGAAGCCCCCTCTAGGTATGGTTTCCTAATGATAGCACAGATCAGGTTCTACTTGCTTACTTAGGGCACTGTCTTAGCTAGCCTGGGCTATCCCTAGCTCACGCCGGCCTACAGCTCTACTTCGTACCCGGACATTGAGGTCTACCACGAACGGACAGGGCTGTCACCACCTGCCACCGACCTCCTAGATACTGTGGGGCACAAAGCAAACAAAAGTAACCTCCGACCTAGACACCACGTCTATGCTTTTAATTACTACCTTGATCCCGGCCTGATACTAATAGACAACCAAGGCACCCCTTTAAGGCGATGATCCCGAAGCAGGTATTGCAAGATCTAGTGCTATGAACGATAAACAACCAACCCAAGAATATCACGAATACTTTCTCAAGTAATAGATCAAATGATGAATGAACAATGAATGATGAACGAACGACGAACGAACGATGGACTATTACTAAGAAAATATCCGCTAAAGTACAAGAAAATACAAATGTTATAAGAGCAGCACTCTCCTCCCCTCCACTCTACTCTCTCCCTACTCTACTACTAGTATACAAGAGGCTCTAGGACCTTAGGAGTGGAATGGCTCTTCTCTTCTTGTGTGGAGTGAAGGGGGTACCCCTTGCTTTATAGCCTAAGAAGATCGGTTCCAGACACTACAAGAAATCTTATGATAGGCGACGTTTTGTTTTCGTTACAAAACTTAAGAAATATGTTGTTGTATGAATTTTGTGACGACTCTTCGTCGTCTATCTTGTGTTTAAACAAGTTCTGTATCGATAATAGGTGTTTTTGTCGTAATGTTTTGCGACGATCCTTCCATCGTCATGCCGCAAAATGTCACAAAACCCAACAAGACCCTTGTCACATACAGCCTATTTGTGGCCTAAGCCCAACAGAAAGCCACCATATATTACTGCCTGGACCACTATAAGCCCATTAGTATTCTGGGCCTAGCCCATCATATTGTGGGCCTGGCACAATTTTTGCACGCAATCTAATTTCTGGCTCAGCTCATTTCACCTTCTTTCTTTAATCTCGTTCAGCCCATTTATTTTCATAGATGGTTCCGCCCATTTTCTCTCTCCTTTTTTATCTGTAGATGGCTCGTCCATTTTGAAGCATACATGTTCAGCCCATTGTCATTAACAGTATCAAACATTCCAATTTCCAATTCCAATAAAAAGTCATAATGTTGTACATCAGATCACATGTTATAGAATAAACCCATCTGTACAATACACATCTAGCTCCAAACATCAGATCACAATAACATGATAGAATAAATCATACAACATACACATCCACTTTTCAAGTTGCTCAAAAGTTAAGAACTGAAAAACAACTCCAATTCTGCTTGTTCTTGTAGTCAACTTAGACCTGCACATCTGCACCACCAACAGTCCGTAGAAAAGACTGAATATCCAGGCAACAGCATGAGAGCATCAAATGAACTATCATACTGCTGGCAGATGTAAAGCTCATTAGTGATGACCATGTTCACCAGCAGCAGCATATTATCTCCACTCCAGTACTTCCTGCAATCCAATAGAGTGTCAAGTGGTAGGTATGGAGAAAGATTACATACGTCACTACGAATTAAGCTGGTAGTAATTATGTCATAGATGAGGTACACACTTATTTGGTGGAAAAATAGAATGGCAAGTCACATCACTCAGTTGGGTGTCCTTCAGCATAGCAAGGCACACTTCACTTGAAAACAGACAAAGTCTACCTATAAAAAATGTTTACTCTAGATTGTGGAGGTTGACACTAAGTGTGCAGAACTGCAGATGTTTTGTCTTTTTCACTAACTGATTCTATCTCACGTTTCCCTACTGTGGACATAGTTTGGTATTTGAGGAAATCAGATATCAATTCGTCAATCCAATCAACAGAAATCACTGGGAAACATCGGGAGAAGAAATAATTTCACAAACGTACACTAAATAAACAATAACACTGACATTTAAAGATATTTGTGTGGCTCTTATCTATGAGCACAATTATTTCAAAGTGCAATACAACTGATTCAGAGATCAACAAGTGCATAACTAATGCATGCACAAGTGAACAATTTCACTTCAGTTCAGTAAAACTGACAAACAAGTCAGCGCTAAAATTGATACATAATTAGCAATTCAGCAAAGCTGAAAGGGGTCACAAGGTAAAATCATATTTATATTGCTACAAGCTGACATTAGCAATGAACAAGAGTTAATATGGTCAAATTCGCCCAGGTCAATACACGGATATTAACGCAAGCAGTTAAATAGCAGAAGGAAACTGTAAAAAGTTTATACAGGAGCTAATCAATTAAAAAGAGAATTCCAGACGCGTTTAGATGAACAAATGACCACGTAATTGTAGCATGTGCTCTATTTTCAATTATATCTATCAACTACCAAATTTCAGTTCCAAACAATGCGTCCTATTTTCTCAGTGCAGACAGTACACGCCAACTTTCCGAAAGCACATTATATCATCTCAGTTTCACTCCGTGCACCCAAATGCAAGATCAGTGGAATGAAAGAGCGCGGACTGAAAATTACCTCAGTTTGGGGTGAGATTGGCTAGTGAGGGCAAGGCGGAAGGCCGCTGTGGTGGAACTCGAACTTCAGCTGCAGACTGTAGTGGAACTGCGCTCAACCTGCCCGCACGGTTCGTCACGCCGTACCCACCTCGCCGCCATCTCGAAGAGCGCCTCCCGCCATGAGCTCGCCCTCCACGCGAGCTCGGCTGCCCGCCGCATCCTCAATCGGTCCCATGCGCCTAGATCCGCGCGAGCTAGCCTGCCCATGTACAATCTCGAAGTCTTGCCCGGCCAACAAAGCCACCGACTCCCATCATGGTGTCACCTCGTAGATCTGAGAGGAAGAACCCAGAAGAGAGGGGAGGGAGAGGACGCCAGCAGGCGGGCGTTGCCAAGAGAGAGAGTAAGCGGCGAAGGAGGGGAGGCTTGCGCGGTGGCAGAAGGGAAGGGTGAGCGGAGGCGGAGGCGATGGGTGAGAAGCGGCGGCGAGGCGGGTTGCAGGGCGGCGCCGGGGGAATAGGAGGATGATTTTGAAGGCTAGGCAGTGTTTTTTTTATCATAGGCTAGGCAGTGATTGGATAATACGAGATGATAGGTGGGTTAGAGATGGGAAATGATGTTTAAAGGAGTGAAGAGTTGAGATTTAATGTGATGAAAAAATGAAAAGTCTTGATTTTCTATTTTATTTTTCTATCCCTATCCCGATGCGCTTGGGCGGGGTTTTGCTGGCCCATGGTGCCGTCCGACCCACGCTTGGGCTGGGTTTTTGCTGGCCCATGGTGCCGTCCGAACAGCTAAGTGGGTTAGACCTGTCAGTTGCTTGAGCCAAGCGTCATCCAGAGATTATGCTTTCACTTCAGGAATACGTACACGCATTTATTTCTTACTTTTTTGTAACTCCAAAAATATATTGTGTTGCAGACTAAAATTTGTTGTGAGCCTTTAACAAGTCAACTCCAAACCTTATTATCGTTCTTCACATATTTAGAAAAATTTTGGTAATGTATGTACATTACAGGTTAATTAATGTGACAACAAAGTTTTCACGAGCACAGGGATCAACTACTTTTAAAAAACAAACACAATTTACTGTAGATACATGCATGTAGTTATGTTAAATGTCTCCACTAATATTCTTGACCAAACTCATCCTATGTTGAGAGTTACAAAAAAGACAAAGAACTAGTGATTTTTCTATTTTTGTGCGTTTTTTATCTCTGAAAATATGTTGAGTTATGAGCTCAAACTTCTTGTGAGTATGTTAAATGTCAACTATAACCTCTGTAAATTTTTTGGTATTTTTTAAAAACTTTTGAATTGATATGTCTATATAAACCTACATCCCATAGAAATCACATGGAGTTTAGAAACCAATTTGAGGCCAAGTGAACACCCGTAGTTCCTAAAATTAATGGTCATAGTTAGGCATGTCTAGTGCTGTTGCCGGGAAGAAAATTGGGTTAGGAGTTTACAAATGCTTCTTAGTTATATCTGCAAATTAATGGCCATAGTCCATATATAGGCTATCACTTGCTTGTTTTCTCTTCAAGTGAAAACAGGGTTGTGCTTGATGGCTTTGAATAGCCGAGAAACTGCACTAAGAATCCGAAAGACCATGGCAGTCGAACTTGTCATCTCCACACCATCAACCTGAAGGTGTTGGAGAAAGGCCTTGCTCATCGAACGTAAAACGATAATGCCCTTACCGACAGGAAAATCGGTAGTTATCTTATGTTTGGTTTTCCAATTGCAAATTTGGTTTTCCTTTAATTTTGCATTTAATTGCATTTGCATGTTTAATTTTTGCAAAATCATTTTGCTTGTTAAATTTTTCCCTTTTTTTAAAAAAAAATCGAATTTGAGACAAGTATTTCTCTCAAATTCAACAAAAAGATTTTCCTCATCTTTGTTTTGCATCTGCCAGTTGTGCTCAAGCTTTGCAAGAGCAACCGGTTAATTTTGATTACACTAACATAACCTATTCCGAGTTTGCACTTGTGGATTTTTGCTCTTTGTTGCAGCCATGAAGAAAGAAACCAAGCGGTTGTTCGCGCACTCAAGCAAGAACTAAGCTTGGGGGACCACTCCCTAACCGAGGTAACTTTTTTCTTTCTATTGGTTTTGCATAAAAAAAGATAAAAAATAAATAGAAGTAGTTTTTGTTTTCTATGCGCGATAAGAATGTTCTAATTCTCTATATTGATCTGATGAATGATTGCTCTACTTTATCCCTCTTTTCTGCCTATTTGCAACTTAGTACTCTCTCAAGTTTTGAGTTTGTTGGCTGCACTTTTCATCTTCAGCCTGAAACTCGTGGGTAGTAAAATGCATGATCCAAGTATAGGTTGTTGTGACATATAATACTAATAGAGCTGCTATGATCTTGTTCTAAGTAAGACATAAATTACAGAGATTTTTGCTTTCAGAAAAATAAAACGAAAAGTTTCTCAACGATGAAAATTCTTACCAAAGCCACATGTTGTTTCATTGCAAAACTTATTACATATGCTGCTTGTTATTACATTGAGATTTTTTCGAAATTGTTGCGACCTTTGTCAGATGACTTTCATATTTCTATGATCAAGATCATATACACTCCGTCCCTCTCAGTCTTGCATGATTGCGCCTGTAGCGCTATTTTCCGATCTCGCATGTGCTTTGTAGATTAATCAGGCTGCTTATCTTTTGATTGACTGGTTCGCGCCATGCAACTCGTTGAGGCTAGAAGAGATGCAGCTGTTCAAGGAAAAAGAAAACGTCGATGAGATGTACATGTAGTAGCATGTTGGCCGCCATGTCTAGCACCTGTAGCTACAGCCTGTGATTCAAACGAATGAGATATACCACTAATTCATCCAAATCTTGGATCTTATGGGCTGCCGGAATAGGAGGCTGATAAGGAGATTGAAGAGTTGTTGCCTCATCCATGCCCAACAGCGACGAAATTCTGCTTTGCCATCTCTCCCAACCGGCCGTGCTCCAACATCTCCCATTGCCGGCGATCGCCATGCTGAGTCGTCAGCCATCTGTGAACCTGAACCCTCGACAGTTATTGCGTGGAAAAGGATTATGAATGCCAAGGGAGTGGCATCCACGAAATAAGGGGAATTTAGCAGATCCTGGATGAGCTGATAAGATTTGACCGAGCCGCCTAGGGCTGGGCATTCGTATTACCCGAAAAATTCAGGTTGGGTTTTTCTCGGGTTTTCAAAACTTTGGGTTTCCGAAATCAGCACCCGAAACTAGCCTAAAAAATCAAAGACCCGACATTTCGGGTACCCAAAAGTTCGGATTCGGGTTTCGGGTACCCAAAAATACCCGAAAATGATGAATCGACGCGCTGGTTCTTGGCGGTTAATTATACAAATCTACGTCACAAGGCAGGGATGTTAGGGTGCTGTGCAGCGGCGAGTGGAGTCACCAGCAAGCTTCGCGCCGGGGATGCCGGGACGTCGGGGCGCCGGCCGGGGTGCTGCGCGGTAGTGAGGCCGAGGTCCGTCGAGTCGCCAGCCGCTGTGCAACGGGGACGCCGGGGCATAGCACGCCTGGTAGCTGGGCAGCGATGCAATGAGCACAGCGCTGCGATGCGACCGGGCCAGGGGGCGACGATGCGAACGGAGGAGGTGGCGGCGTTCAGGTCATGTATGTGCGTGGGTAGCTTTTTTTTTAGGGGAACGTGCATGGGCAACTAGGTTAGGCTCTTCTATACTCGGGTGGTGTGGGCTGTTTGTCTTGCCTTCGTGGGCTATGGTGTGGGCTGTGGGAGTTTCCTCTTTTGGGCTGGGCTCAAATTAGCTTCAGAGTAGATGGGTTGTTGTAACTCGGGTGGATCGGGTATTTCGGGTACCGGGGATACAAACCCGATTATCCCGAAATATATTCGGGTTTTCAGACTTGCAAGCCGAAAAGACATTTCGGGCATTGGTTTTCTGGTTTTCTGGATCGGGGTCGGGTTTTTCGGGTTTAGACTTCGGGTCTCGGGTTTTGTGCCCAGTCCTAGAGCCGCCAGGCTGGGTGAGTGAGCCTGAGACCATTTGGCATGTTTCGATGACATGTAGCTGCCACATATGATGGTCAACGGGACAAGTGGAGGCAGGTGGGAATCTGAAAAAACATAAACTTGCAAGTGTGAGACTGAACTAGAAGTTCTTGTGAGTGGGTAAATGAAAAGCCTCCTCACTTGCAAGTGGGTATTTGCAATTTTGCCAAATAAAATTATCAAAGGTTAATTGACTCGAGAAGTTCTCTTCTTCATTAGTAACATTTCGACCTACCGTAAACTCACAATTCAAAACGGGTATATATGTTCTGTTTAGGAAGAACTATACAGAATACATGAAAATGCCCCTTGCATAGATGTTGAAAATGGAGTTTTCTTTTTTGTTGGATGATTGGATGAAGTAATAGTAATGCACGGATCCTGAAGAAATAGAACGGTAACTAATACGCACGCAATGATGTAAGCATGCAGCTCGCTCGAGACAACCAAAGTGATAGCTACGTTAATTAAGAATGCTCCAAGATCCAATTAGCAGCAAAAAAAATAATTATGTAAGCACAAGAGACAAACGCCCGGGGGACCCCTCTATGCAACAAGTTGACAGCAACACAATATACACCCAGAACGAAGCGGCCCTCTCTCCTGTAACCGTTGACATTCGCCAGCTAACCAACAACCAAACACTCAGAAAGAATCGAGGATCAATGGACCTTCAGGTTGTGCCGACGACTTGGTCGTCCACGGCCGGACTGCCCCTACGGTTGTGGGCGGCGCGCGCCGGCATCGGTCGTGAGGTGGACGGCCTTGGCGCCGTCCTTGACGAGACCAAGCTGGTGATTGCCGTTGCGCGCGGGAAGACGGAGATGCACAACAAGGCGATAGAGGGGTTCATCAATGAGCTGGAGTACGAGGTATTCGATGCTGAGACTCTGATGGACGAGCTGGATTACTGCCGCATCCGGGATCAGAAGCTAAAAGAAGCTGAAGAGGAGGTCAACGCCAAGCAGCAGGTTCGTCGATGATTTCATAACAATATCCCATTCTGTTCTAGTGATCGAGATTAAAGATTCTGTTTCTATCTATTTTAGCAAGTAAAATGAAATCAAACGGTCAACTTGTTTATATGCCACAATTTGCACACGAGAACAGCTCCGGTAGAGCTTTTTCCAAAACATGCACGAATCCCAAATCAGTTAGTAATACTAATGAATTCTTAATTCTTGAGCCCCGCCTAGCCCTGACCCGATCCAAAGAAGCCCAGCCTGATCCTGAAAAACCGGATCAAATGATGATCGATCTGTGGCGGCCCGGCGGCGATGCAACAGTAAAATCCTTGGTCCGCCATTGCTTCATGCAAAGTAAAATTTGATTCATTGGAATGATTCTAAGTTTCTCGAATCTAAAATTGAGTTGATGTCACATATATATTCTAAAACGTCGTCAGTATCACTGAACCGAACCAAATTGTATGAACCCATCCACCCTCATACATTCAATTAAACGCTTCCTTAATCCCTAGGAAAAAGTTTATGCTTTTCGTTTCCATGAGAGAATTCTATTTCAAATGTCTTCCAGATTCTTTTTTTTTTCTCTTTCTTTCATAGTATTTTTCTTTCTATTGTCTCGCGTGCAGGTTTTCGAAAATGGAGACTCTTTGGTTAGCCGAAAGAGTGTTGTACTTAAGCAGGACACATCTAGTGCTCTGCAAGAAATCTCTGACCCTTCGGAACTTCAGCTCGTTGTTTACAATGAAAATGCAAAATCAGTGATTCCTCCGGTTCAGATAGATAAGGATGACATCTTAGGCAGGATATCATATCACGTCAATCAACTTAGTACGATGCAACATGACGCACGCCATGCTCTTAAACTTGAGGAACTTGACTTACTCGCTCTCAGAATGAATCCCACAGACACGGACTTGAGGGAGACAACTCCTCTGGTCAGTGAACCCAAAATATATGGCAGGGATACAGAGAGGGACAAAGTAGCCAACAAATTGCTGAGTACTGAAACAAGTCACGAAGATCTGTCTGTTTTCACAATTGTCGGTAACGGTGGAGTTGGCAAGACCACATTAGCTCGTCTTCTGTATAACGATGTGATCATCACTAAGCATTTTCAGCTGAGGGCGTGGATCTATGTCTCTGTTAATTTTGATGAAATAAAGCTCACGCATGATTTGTTGGAATGCATATATGGCAACAGATTTGAGGAGATCCAAGAATTGAATAAACTCCAACAGTTTCTTGAGGATGCTGTGAAGTCCAAAAGGTTACTGCTTGTCATGGATGATATGTGGGAAGACCAAAATACAAGCCGATGGGACACATTCCTTGCTCCACTTCGTCGAACTCAGGCAAAGGGCGATAAAGTTTTGGTGACAACAAGAAAATTCTCTGTTGCGAAACTCACTGGAGCAAAGGATTCTATTAAGCTAGATGGTTTAGTGGAAGCAGATTTTTGGTCATTATTCAAAGAATGTGCATTTGGGAATGCGAAGCAACAACCAAAGCTTGTACATATTGGGCGTCAAATAGCAAAAAAGTTGAAGGGGTATCCTTTAGCAGCTAAAACTGTTGGCACACTTCTGAGAAGGAAACTTGATAGTGACCATTGGAAGAGAGTTCTTGACAGTGATGAATGGAAGCATCAACATGGCAGTGACGACATCATACCGGCTTTGAGGATTAGCTACAACCATCTGCCACTCTCTCTTCAACGTTGCTTCTCTTACTGCGCATTGTTCCCTAAAAATTACCATTTTAACACTGAGCAGCTGGTCCATGTATGGATTGCCCAAGGTTTTGTGTTGTCCAAAGAAAGCAAAAGAATAGAAGATATTGGGTATGAGTACTTCAATGAGCTATTACATTGTGGCTTTATTCAATATGAGCCACAAAGGCTGGCTTACATCATGCATGACCTGATTCATGATCTAGCAGAGATGGTTTCGTCTGAAGTATGTTTCACTATACACTCCCTAGGACGCATCATAGAATCAAGGCTGATTCGTCATATCAGTGTAATTACAGAATCGATGTATCGTCCAAAGGGAGATGGCAGATTGCAACCTAATGAATATTTCAAACAGGAGTTTGTTAAATGTATCAACACAGTCCCGTCAAAGAACATGGGCACAATTATGTTGATTGGTCGATATGACTCGAGTTTTTCTGATGTATTCCGAGATAAGCTCAATGGTTTCAATGCAGTTCGTGTGCTGAAACTAGAAATGATGTTTGACAGTTTGGGATCTTTGATATGTAATATTGCAGCATTTACCCATCTTCGTTATTTGGAGCTACGTGCTGCTTATTCACATTCAAGTTTGCAGTTGCCAGAGGCTATATCTAATTTGTACCGTCTCGAGGTCCTTGATATAAGACATAATTGGGGGATTCATACAAAATTGCCTAGCGGGTTGAGCAACATTGTAAACTTGCGTCACTTTCTTGCCATTGAAGAGTTGCATCAAAAAGTTGTGGCCGTTGGAAAACTGAAATTTCTTCAAGAGCTCAAGGCATTCAAAGTTAAGAAGGAAAAAGGATTTCATATCGATGAGTTAGGAAATCTGATGGAGCTCCGGGGATCATTAAAAATATATAGCATTGGAAATGTCAATAGCAGAGAAGAGGCTGCCAGGGCTAAACTCATTGACAAAGTGTACCTGAGCAGTTTACAGTTATCATGGGCCAAAGAACAGATAAATAGTACTGCTCAAACATTAGTCCTTGAAGGACTTCAGCCGCATGCAAGCCTAGAATGTCTCCGAATTGATGGACACAGAGGTAAAATCTCCACGTGGTTAACCACAAATTTTTCACTTATAAGACTGCAATCTCTTCACATTGAGAGTTGCAGGAACTGGGAAACCCTTCCACCTATCGAGAAGTTGCCATTCCTTAAAGAGTTACATTTGGTTCGCATGTTTAGGATCAGATCAATAATTATTGGTTCCCTGGAGGTGTTAGAGCTACGAGAGATGCCAAGGCTAACAATGTGTACTGTTTTAAAAGAGAAAAATCCATCCAAGAGCATTCGAAATCTTAAAATAATGTACTGTTATCAGCTGGAAAAGCTACCGTTTTTGCAGAGCTTCAGTGACAATGACTATGAACAACAACTGCTGAACCTCGAGCGGGTCCATATTCATGAGTGTCCAAAATGTGCAGATTTACCAGCATTTCCTGTGAACAAGATATTGTCTGACATAGATATTTTAGATGCAGGCTCACTTCGGTCGGTATCATTTCGCTTGAATCAGGTAATTGGATCAGATGGATTATGCCTTACAATTAAAGGTGGGCCCCATTTAGGGAGCCTCGATGAGAATATTTTGGCTTTCCACAACCTTGCTACTTTAGAAGAAATGGAAATCAGAGACTCTCCAGATCTTACAAACCTGGCATGGAGTAGATTGCAGCAGTTAGTTTTCCTAAAACGGTTGGCAATCTTATCTTGTCCCAAGTTATTCTGCTCATTACCAACTGGGTTCAACCTGCCACCTTCAGTTAAGGATCTGAACTTGTCGATGTGTGATGTTACAGGAAATCAACTCACTCAGTTGCTCATAAATCTTCCCAATTTATCGAACTTAACAATATCATATTGTCAAAACGTAACATCATTGGCTCTAGGCTTGTTGCCCAATGGAACCCATCAAGTGCCAGAAGGCTTATGTCAGGTTCCATATCACTGTTGCATGAGCGTCCGACAGTTGCACATCTCCTCTGACATGACTCTTTTTGGCAAGAAAGGCCTAGGAGATCTCATGTGTCTCACGGACTTAATCATAAGAGGTTGTGCCACCCTTCTTGCCACAATGGTTCAACAAGTTGGAATACATTCAAATGACACTGATATTCTTCCATCTTCACTGAACAATTTACATATTGATGCCTTACTAGATGATGTCTTCCAGCACTCAAACTTGTCCTCCCTTATCCATCTAGACGTGGAGCATAGTCCTAATTTGACATCACTAGATCTGCATTCCTGCAAAAACTTGCGGAAATTGGTACTCAAAGAATGCGATGTGTTAACTACATGTGAAGGTCTGCAGAATCTCGTCTTTCTCAGCAAAGTGGTTGTGAAAAACTGCCCTAGCATGATATCTTTGCCTCTGCAGTCATGCCAAGCATTACAATACTTGCAGGTTGAAGATTGTAATGCATTATATACTCTTGAGAGCTTAGTTTCACTTCCTTTACTTTCTGAGTTGCTTCTCCTCAGGAATCACAATTTGGTGTCTTTCAAATTGCATCCCCGTGCTACATTGAAGACTTTGAACATTCATGACACTCCTGCATTGTCTTCATGGGGGAATTTAAAGTCCTTTGTAAATCTAGATCACATGGAAATTCGAAAGGCTCCTGGATTTGTATCCATGTGGAATCATGCTGCACAAGAGGCAGACTTAGAAGATCGAGAGTTTTACTCCCCACTCAAATCACTTCACATTGATGACATCAGTTTCCTAACAGCACCGGTGTGCAGACTCATCCCTTCTCTCAAGAAGCTAAGCATTGGATTCCATAGGGACTCAAGGGATGTTGACTACAGTGTGACTGAGTTCACAAACGAACAGCAAGGGGCACTTAAGCTTCTGCATCAACTTGAACATCTTGATTTCGTGTCCCTGGAGAATCTTCAGATGCTGCCTTCGGAACTGCATTGTCTTCCGTCATTGCAGCATTTGAGTATATGGAACTGTGAGAGGATTACGTCACTGCCGAAGGAGGGTCTTCCAGCTTCACTTATGCGTCTTGACGTTGATAGGTGTAGTTCTGAACTGTATGACCAGTGCAGACATGTAAGAGGCCTCCAATGGCTGTACATCTGTGGACGTGAAGTTGATAAGTCTAGTTTATCTTGTTAATATATGGCGATATGCATGCTAATCTTATATTATTATATAGGACTACTTTAATTTATATATGACATGTATAAGTGTAATTTTATTTACATGCGAACTCAACGGACAACCAATGGAGCTATTTTGGAATACACCCACCCACACACACACAACTGATATCACGTTCCTCCCTAATCTGAGTTTTTTTTTTTTTTGATATTTGGCTATCTATAGAAATATCAGGACACCAAGGAAGAAATAATTTTTTCAAGGTTAAGAAATTGTTTAGGTCGCTTGCAAGAAGATAACGTGAGATAAGTATTTTTAGCAGGTTAGTCGGATTTGTTTCGAGTCTGTAAGTACAAAGTCAGTTACAAAATGAAGGAATAAAGCAGAACCATATCAGCCAAAAAATTAATAATAAAGCATACCCTAAAAGTAGCTCCAAGCTTCCATCAGTGTCGTTCCTTACTTAACCTCCCAATCCTTACGCATATCAAACCGGATACCACTACGAACACATTTTACAATTACTTTGGCTAGACATCGAAAACCATCATTTCACCACTATGCCACTTTAGGGCACCTAGACAATTAATAAGCCACGTCCTGAAGTGCTTGTCATCATCATTGTTTCTTCCTCTCTGTTACCTCTCGCACTAGGTAGATGCACAAACCAAGAACTAATTGTTATCATGCGCATTGCAGGCTACAGGTATTATATAGACATATGCCTAAGCATGAACCCAAAAAAACAACTATTTCAAATATACGATGAAAGCATGCCAACATAGATTTTTCTTTTTGCAGGTATGCCAATGCAGATATTAATTGTAATTTGAACAAGGAAATTAAAGATTAAATAACTGACTGGTTGATGCAATAACAAAATATTACCTTATACTATTGGAAGGAATTTGTATGCAGTCAAATTTCTATATTACTTCAAATTTCGGAAGCATCGGAAGCAAGCAGTCGCTAGCTAGAAGCAGAGGGGGCAGGAGCTGGCCACAAAAAGGAAGGGTACGGTAAGCATAGATGCAAACATAGATGTCCCTCCATCTTGACCTTCAGCTGTGTACAAATCACTTATCATATCAGGAATTCTATCATCATGGTCATCATCATCCACACCAACATCATCATTGGAACCAATTTTTTCATCCACATGGACAACATTTTCAGGTATTTCAACATCTGATGATTCTCCATGATATAACCACTTGTTGTATGTGCTAGACATTCCAAAAATATATAAGTGATCCTCCACAACTCCTTTATTCCTACGAATCAGATTCAAACACTTACGGCATGGACAAAGTATCTCTTCATTTTCAGCAAATCTCTCTGAAACAAATGCCATGAACTCGCTGACCCCATCCAAATGTGCCTCACTAAATAGCCAAGCATTGATCCAACTTCGATCAATCTTCCACACCTTGAAATAATAAGTTACATGAATACAATGCTTAAAACAAGATAACTGTAATGAGTTGTGGTATTTGGTTGGTAGGTGCCATCTAAATTATTTCAATTGCAGTTAACTGTCTCTTCAAACTGAAATTAGATGTGTAGAGTCATAACTTATTGACTTGGTTATGCACCGTTCTAGGCGCCCTTCTGAACTTTTTCCTTTATAATTGGAACTCTAGAGATATTGGATGTAAATAATGACATAGTTGTTGTTCAACTTAAAGTTGTCTAATTTTGTTAAAGGACATGACAAATAATTTATTTAGCAATTGAGCTCCATCTACTCATGTTTCCATTGCAACTAGAAAGTTACCAGAGAGGACATATTGTATATCATGTCTATTTCTCTAGTCATTTGTTTTTGTTGTACATGTATCCTCTGTTTGTTTCAGATCATTTTTTCCTATTTATAGTTCAATTGAGAACTGAACTATTCTTTTGATTCCTATTTGTAGGAGCAGATATAATGCATGGCAGTCATGTTGTGCATACATGATCATACATCAATCAAATTGCACCAAATTAGCTTTAATTTTGCCGTGCCTAATCGAATCGAGCAGGAGGTATTACAGCTGTAAACCTGACTGCCAGACTGCAATTAAAATTGAATCGAGCAGGAGCTGAGCAATTGAGCATGGAGTGGCCGCGCCTCCGCCCAGCCTCACCCCTGCCTGTGCGCCGCCCGCAGCCCCTGCCTCCCCCCTGCCTGCGCGCCGCGCGCTGCTCGCAGCCCTCTCCGTCCCGCCGTCGCCGACCCCGACCGCAGCCACTCCCCAGGGCCGAAGCTTCCCGCCGGCGCCGCTGCAAGGCCGCAACCCTAGCTTCCCTTTCGTCTTTCTCTCGCTCTGTTCGCTCTCGACAGCCGAGGAGATTTGGTTCGCGTTAACAGGCCGAGCGAGGAGCTGCAGGAAGGACCGTTATTCCCTTGCTATATATATTAATACACGACTTACGTCTTCGGTAAGCAAGAAGAAGCCGGTGGCGTAGTGGTTGGGACTTTTTCAACAAAATACAGAGATTGTATTACTCGCGGACAGGCGGGCCAAATTTAAGAGCATATGGCATGATCATTTTTTATCAAGAAAATATATTGTGACAATCTATTAATGTCACAAAATTGTGACGTTTGACTGTTCATCATAATTTAGCATGACTGTGGTTTATGACATTTTATGAAATGATTTTTATGACAAACATTGAATTTTCGTCACTAACTATTATACCTCTAGAAATCGTCATAAAACAACAAGATGTTTTATGAAAACTATGCTCCGCGGGCATGCAGCGGGATCTGGGTGGGGCGCGACAAGATCCAGCAGAGCACGTGCGGATCCGGCCGCCTTGCTGTCCGCGCCCCCTCCCTCTTCGCAGCTCCCTCCTCTTCGTGGCTTCCTCGGCGATGGTGATGATAAGGGCGTCGTGTTCCCCCTGGCGCGGCACTCTGGGGCTCACCCACCTAGATGACGACGCTGAGGCGGTGCGGTGCTCCGGGACGATGACGCCAGTGTGGGGCGCTACCTCGACGACGTCGGCGTGTGGCATGGTGCTGAGTAGGCAGGACGGCGGCGCGAGCGAATCCGAGTGTATTTTTTTTATATTTTTGATTTCTCTGTAGCCGCAGCTTATGTTTCTAACCGCTGCTACAGTGTCACTTCAGCGGCGGGTTCCCAAGCCGGCTTCTACAAATGGTATTATGTAGCAATACATTGCCAGCGGCGGGTTGCTACCCCCGCCCCTACACGGGTTTTTTGGACCGCATCTACAGGCTGTTTTTGTTACAGTGACCGGTTCGCTCGCCGTGGAGAGTAAAGAAATAGAGGGCGGGCGGCCTTTACCTACCATCTCTACTTCTCCTCGTCTCTCACGGCTCTCTCGATGATTACCTCTTTGACCCGCCGTAGCAGAAGATACACATAGTACCAGTCGGGATCATGCTACCACGCATACGACCGATACAGTCCTTGTCTTAATTAGTTGTCAAATACTACTGCCAATCTTTTTTTACGACCTTAAGATGGCTTCACTAATGCTAAAAGATTGTCTTAATTAGTTCTCAAATACTACTGCCAGTCTTTTTTTACGATCTTAATATGGCTTCATTAACGCTAAAAAATTGCAAAAGCACTGCGAACCTACTCGTCTCTTGTTATTCAATACATGTGGTGACTCCATTGAACTTTTAGCTTGCAATAGTCACCAGATGTACTGATTGTTAGAAAATTAGGCAAATTACGGCATATTTTAATTCCAAAATACTCAAGGTAA
Organism: Eragrostis nindensis; assembly: GCA_012490785.1. Taxonomy (NCBI): domain Eukaryota; kingdom Viridiplantae; phylum Streptophyta; class Magnoliopsida; order Poales; family Poaceae; genus Eragrostis; species Eragrostis nindensis. The sequence goes on along the minus strand of JAAXCT010000119.1, from coordinate 689,121 downwards.
AATAAGATAGTGTGTAGCATGAGTGATCTTGTGACAAGGTTAACCAAGTGCGTGTTCATGCCTATTTCACAAAATAGCAAGAACAAGATATAAAACAAGAGTAGTTTGAGGGTGTACCCAGAGGCGTGACCGGCCGGAGGCACTGGTGACACCGTTCCCAACAATCGTCATGATGGGCTGCTTGAAGTAGTCGATCTAAGTTGATGCAGGAAGATGTACGCCGTGCAACAGACATCGGGAAGTAGTTATTCACGTAGCAATCTCCAAGGAAGTGGTTGATCAGCGAGCAGTCGCGCTAGCGCTCCCCAAAAACCTGATCGCCCGCCTATTCGTGCAGATATCACAGCGAGACGTGGTTCCGGAGGCCTACTCTCGCAAACTCTGTGCGCGCAGAAGCTTGCGATGGGAATGGTTGTGTAGCAGCAACAACAGAGGAGGTGGAGTTGTATCTTATTCTCTCCATAGGTTAGGAGAGACCTCTCTTATGTAGGCATGAGTGAGAGAGGAGAGAATCATCCTTGATGTGTATTGATGCGGGTCATCAAATACTAGTAACGGACGAAGAATAAACACCATAAGTTACTAGTAACGGTCAAGGTTAATTCGCTGTTATAAAACCTTATGAACAGCCCTCTTAACATCCCTATACAAGATTAATTTCTTTTATAACTCTATAACATTAATAGTGAGCCTAGAATATTATTGATTTAATTAGAAATAAATGGGTTAAACCCAATTAAATCCAACAATCCCCACCAATATTCTACGGCATATACGAGACAAGCTCTCAAATTCAATGTGTTTTTGATATACTAGTGTTTTGGCAGAGACTGTTAAGTTGAACATCCACCTAGAACAGAGGCTACACTTATCCACAACTGAACAATGGACTAAGCCTTGAATTGACAGTTTTGTGCGAACAAGCTTGACCAATGTCCTTTACTGATACTAGGCTGCCTGAAGCATCCCCGCGGGTTGGAGCATATAAGTCAAACTCCTGGCCTTTCAGTGAGTATATAGAGATCACCCAGTCTCATAGAATGTGACTAGCATTCGAACTCACATAGGTGTGATCCTTATAAGATGTTCTGTAGGACAACATCTTTGCTTAAATAATTAAGCCACTCAGATCACATTAAGGTATACACCATCCTGCCATACAGTTTAGAAGAGAAATGCATCTCCAATGGAATGAGCTGGTTACAAAGGTTCTCTTCTCTCAGTCAACCGATAGCTTGTTTCACCATCCTAATTCACGGGATCTCCGATCACATAGGACAGGTTACCACTATGGTGTGACTCACGTGGGTCTCAAGCCCAATTCCTCTGATGCATTGTCTATCACATTGCGTGAGAGACCCTTTGTGAATTGATCTGCCAGATTCTTAGCCGTCTGGACATAATCCAAGGCTATCACTCCGGAGTTTCTCATTTTTCTGACAGATTTCAGTCGCCTTTTTACATGCCTTGATGACTTCATGTTGTCCTTAGAACTGTTCACTTTGACAATCACAGTTTGATTATCACAGTTCATTAGGATAGCCGGTATCGGTTTTTCAACTACCGGCAAATCCATTAGGAGTTCACGAAGCCACTCAGCCTCAACAGTGGCAGTGTCTAATGCTGTGAGTTCTGCTTCCATTGTTGACCTCGTTAAGATGGTCTGCTTGCAAGACTTCCAGGAAACAGCGCCACCTCCAAGTGTGAACACATATCCACTTGTGGCTTTTATCTCATCAGCATCAGAAATCCAATTTGAATCACTATAGCCCTCTAGTACCATGGGTACCCAGCGTAGTGAATTCCATAGCTCATTGTTCCCCTTAGATAGCGTAATACTCTTTCGAGAGCATGCCAATGATCATCCCCCGGGTTTGAGACAAACAGGCTTAGTTACAGCAAACGAGATATCAGGCCTCGTGGCGTTAGCTAAGTACATAAGAGAGCCAATGATCTGAGAGTAGCTCAGCTGATCTCTTGCTATCCTTTTGTTTTTCCGTAGAATCACACTAGCATCATATGGTGTTGGAGCTGTTTTATAGTCACTATAGCCAAAGCGACTTAAAACCTTTTCCACATAATGGGATTGCAAGAGTGTAACCCCACCATTACCTTCTCTCACTAGTTTAATGTTCAGGATAACATCAGCCTCTCCTAAATCTTTCATCTCAAAGTTATGAGATAAAAATTCTTTGACTTCCTTAATTACATTAAGGCTTGTCCCAAAAATTAGTATGTCATCAACATACAGACACAAGATCACTCCCTCAAACCCACCATAGCGGTAGTACACGCATTTGTCAGCTTTATTCACAACAAAGCCAGCTGTAGTCAAAGTTTTGTCAAACTTCTCATGCCATTGCTTAGGTGCTTGCTTTAGGCCATACAGAGACTTTAACAACTTACACACCATGCCTTCTTGTCCTTTTGCTACAAACCCGTCTGGCTGATCCATGTAGATCTCTTCATCTAACTCCCCATTTAGGAAAGCTGTCTTAACATCCATTTGATGAACGAGAAGACTATGAGATGCAGCCAAAGAAAGTAGCACTCGAATTGTGGTCAATCGGGCAACGGGTGAATAAGTGTCAAAGGAATCCTCTCCTTCTTTTTGGGTATAACCCTTGGCCACAAGCCTTGCCTTATACTTTTCAATCGTACCATCTGGCCTAAGCTTTTTCTTGAACACCCACTTGCACCTTACAGGTTTGCACCCATAAGGACGTTCAACAATCTCTCAAGTACCATTAGACATAATAGAATCCATCTCACTCCGTACCGCTTCCTTCCAACAGTCAGCGTCAGGAGATGAATATGCCTCTTCAATGGTTCTAGGAGTGTCATCTATGAGGTATACAATGAAATCATCGCCAAAAGACTTTGCAGTCCTCTGTCTCTTGCTCTTTTTAAGAGCTTCAATGTTATACCTCCTCATGACTATCTACAAGTGTTGGTTCATGCTCAATTCGGGTAAATGATTCTGGGAATATCATTAATTCATGACTAGAATTGTTAGGTATTTTCTCTCTCATAGGAAACACATCCTCAAAAAAAGTAGCATCTCTAGACTCTATAATTGTACCAACATGCATATCTGGTACTCCAGAGTTTACAATTAAGAATCTATATCCAACACTGTGAAATGCATAACCAAGAAAGACACAATCAACGGTTTTCGGCCCAAGCTTACGTTTCTTGGTAATTGGCTCACTAATCTTGGCCAAACAATCTCAAGTGCGCAAGTATGAGAGATTTAATCTTTTCTTTTCCCATTCCTCGAATGGTGTTATTTATTTATTCTTTGTAGGAACTCTATTCAGGAGATGACATGCAGTCAATATAGCCTCACCCCACCATTGCTTCGAAAGTCCTGAAGTCTCTAATATGGCGTTAACTAAATCAGTTAGAGTGCGGTTATTTCTTTCAGCAATCCCATTAGATTGAGGTGGATAAGGAGGCGTCCTCTCATGAATTATGCCATGTTCCTCACAGAATGAAGAAAATTCATATGAAAAATATTCTCCACCGCGATCTGACCTTACCCTTTTGATCTTTCTCTCGAGTTGGTTTTCTGCTTCAGCTTTTTAGATCTTAAAGAAATGCAATGCTTCATCTTTTGTTTTTAGGAGATACACATAACAAAATCTAGTACAATCATCTATCAATGTCATAAAATATCTTTTATCACCTTTAGTCAAAACGCCATTCATTTCACATAAATCAGAATGAATTAGTTCTAGTGGTGCCAAATCCCTCACCTCTGCAGCCATGTGAGGCTTGCGAGTTTGTTTAGATTGCATACACACATGGCACTTAGAACCTTTGACCAAAGTGAATTTTGGAATTAAATTTAAACTGGCTAGCTGCGTCATACAATCAAAATTAACATGACAAAGTCGTGAATGCCAAACATTAGACTCATCACTATTACTCACATGGTTCACAATATTATTACACGCATCGGACAAAGACAAGCGGAACAAGCCTCCACTATCATAACCTTTTTCCAATTAAAGTCCCATGTTTAGACAATGCACATTTATTGGACTCAAAGATTAATTTATAACCATCTCCACAAAGTAGAGATCCGCTAACGAGATTCTTATTGATAGATGAGACATGCTGCACGTTCCTCAGCCGCACGGTCTTTCCCGAAGTAAACTTTAGATCGACCGTACCAGCACCACGTACACGCGCATAAGAACCGTTTTCCATCAACAAGGAGCCAGCCCCACCGACCTGATAAGATGAAAACAAGGAGATGTCAGAAAAAAATGAATATTAGCCGCGGTGTCAACCACCACTTAGGTGAATGACAAATTGAAAGAACAGTAGGTAATAGATTACCATACCCCGAAGTTCCTTCAACATTATCGCCAATAACCATGTTTGCAGACTTTTTGTTTTGCTTCCATTTGCGATTCTCACATTCACTGGCCCAATGACCAGGTTCACCGCAAACAAAGCAATTTCCCTTCTCCTTGTTCTTCTTCTTTTTGAAGGTGGTTGTTTGCTTAGTCTTTTGATTATTCTCTGGCTTGTTCTTGTTCTTTTTCCTGTTATGGGATGCATTGAAGTTCTTCTTCTGCACCATATTGGCGCTAGAAGACACATCAACTCCTTTCCCGCGGGTGTCTTTTGCCCTCGCCTTCTCCTCAACATCTAGGACCCAATGAGATCAGCAACATTGAACTCTTGTCTCTTATGTTTTAGAGAAGTGGCAAAATCCCTCCCAGTTGGCGGAAGCTTAGCAATAATGCCTCCAGGCACAAACTTGTCGGGCAACATGCATGGGAAATTTTTGAGTTCTTTTGCCAGTGCCTGAATTTCATGAGCTTGGTCCACTACAGAACGGTCATCGACCATTTTGTAGTAATAGAGTTGCTCCATGATATACAGCTCACTCCCAGCATCAGAAACACCGAATTGCGCATCAAGCGCATCCCACATATCTTTGCCGGACGTCTTGGTCGTGTAGAAGTCCACAAGATTGTCAGCAAGAACGGTAACCACGGCGCCTCAAAACAGGTTATCGGCCGCCTCGAAAGCACGCTCCTCCTCTGGAGTGTACTGCTCGGGCGTCCCCTGTGCGACGTGATAAACATTCATAGCTGTCAACCAAAGAACCATCTTTGCACGCCACCGTTTGTAATTTGAACTATCAAAAATATTTGGCTTCAGTGCAGCAGCAAAACCAGTGACCGAAAGATGCCTATCAGGTTTTTGGATTGTTAGAAAATTAGGCAAATTACGGCATACTTTAATTCCAAAATACTCAAGGTAAAACAAGATTGTGTGTAGCATGAGTGATCTTGTGACAAGGTTAACCAAGTGCGTGTTCATGTCTATTTCACAAAATAGCAAGAACAAGATAGAAAACAAGAGTAGTTTGAGGGTGTACCCAGAGGCGTGACCGGTGCCGGAGGCACCGGTGACACCGTTCCCAACAATCGTCATGATGGGCTGCTTGAAGTAGTCGATCTAAGTTGATGCATGAAGATGTACGCCGTGCAACAGACACCGGGAAGTAGTTGTTCACGTAGCAATCTCCAAGGAAGTGGTTGATCAGCAAGCAGTCGCGCTAGCGCTCCCCAAAAACCTGATCGCCCGCTTATTCGTGCAGATATCACAGCGAGACGTGGTTCCGGAGGCCTGCTTTCGCAAACTCTGTGCGCGCAGAAGCTTGCGATGGGAATGGTTGTGTAGCAGCAACAACAGAGGAGGTGGAGTTGTATCTTATTCTCTCCTTAGGTTAGGAGAGACCTCTCTTATATAGGCATGAGTGGGAGAGGAGAGAATCATCCTTGATGTGTATTGATGCAGGTCATCAAATACTAGTAACGGACGGAGAATAAACACCATAAGTTACTAGTAACGGTCAAGGTTAATTCGCTGTCATAAAACCTTATGAACAGCCCTCTTAACATCCCTATACAAGATTCATTTCTTTTATAACTCCATAACATTAATCGTGAGCCTAGAATAGAATTAGAAATAAATGGGTTAAACCCAATTAAATCCAACACTGATTACTACTTAACTTCTGTACGTATGGGTTGACCTACCTTATCTTGTGAAATAACCTAGCATTCTTTAAGAGAGAGGACAAGTGGGCCTTCTAGAGACGAAGCACGTGGGGATCAGAAAACACAAAATGGGCAAGTTTGCATTATCCTCCTGCTCGATCAACTCCTAAACATAGACACATCTAACCCTTCATGCAGCAGAGGTCTGACGAAGGCCTGAAGTTAGGGGTTGGGCAAAAAAACGGGAACCGAAAGCCCGAATCCGAAAAAACTGAGACCAGAACTGAAAAGACCGGATTTCCGGGTTTTGGGTAGTAGATCGGGTGCTAGTGTCGGGTACCCGATATTTTTCAGTCATTTTCGGATGCCAGCGTTGGGTACCCGATAACCCGGGGACCTCCTATGCATAGGTCGTCCTACAAAATTCAAGTTATAGGTCAGCCCAATAGCCCATCAAATTTAGCCCACTTAAAGCAACTTAGTTTACCGTCTAACCGTCTACATTTTCAAACAACAGTTTCAACATTTTCGTAAGCCTATGTCAACATTTCAAACAACAGAGTCAATATTTTCGCTAAAAATGTTGACCTAGCGCATAAAAAATGTTGACACAGTGAAAACAAAATGTTGACATGGTACATTCAAAATGTTGACGAAAAATTCGAATTTCAAAAAATTTCAAAAAATATTCATATTGGATCTCATTTTGTAGCATTAATTCTAAACAACATCATGCTTCAAACGGAAAACGGACTTACGGTTTGGGAGAAAAATGTGTTTGAAATTTGAAAACGGTTCTTTTTCTCCTCCCTCCCACCCGCCCCAATAAGAAGGCGACTCGTGTTAGTTTCTGGTTCCTCCCCTCTTTACCAGATTGAATCTCACACGTTCATCTAGTCTCGCACGGATCTCAAACACTGACGTATCAAAGGTTAAACATAGCCCGCCCTACGTATAGGATCCACGGATAACCCGAGATACCCGACAGCCCACATATGCCTCCACCACTAACCTCAACCCCGGCCCATCTATAGCCCACAGACGCACGCCGCTTCGCCTCCTGCGCCCGCCTCTTCAATGTAAGCACGCCGCCGCCTCGCCTCCTACGACTCCACCATGCGTGTCCTCTCGTCTCTTGCGCCCGCCAGCTAGGAGCCGACGAGGAGCTCGTACTTGTAGAAATCCTTACGCCCACCTAGGCGCCCAGAGCCCCTGCGCTTCTCTCGCCTCAAGCGCCCCGCTGCTGGATTGACACACTGACGGACTGCAAGATTGACGGACTGCAAGGCTGCGCCCCGCCGCTGATCGCCGATGCCGAAAATAGCTGGATCCCGCCGTCATTCACCACGGCATCAATACGGTCTGCATTCTGCAATTCGTGAGCTGCTAGTGCTACTCGACTGAATATTGCTTTGAGTTGCTAGTCTGCTAGTGCTATTCGTGAGCTGCTAGTCTGCAATTCGTCATTGATATGATCGTAACTGCTACTAGGCAAAATGTGTAAACTATAACATGTGCAATCGCAATTGCTATGATGTGAATATTAGTATTACTTTTTTTCCGATGAAAATATTAGTATTACTTATTGTATAATCCATGAACAGCTAAATCTTACATGAAGTACTGAATGTCCGTAACATGTTCTTAGTTCAGAACTGCTGTATCTATTTGGGTAGTTGGGTATACCAGAAGATCGAACCGAATTTTGGATACCCGAAATTGTCGGGTACCTAATATTTTTGCACCTGTTCGGGTAGCACCTCTGGGTACCCAAAACTCTGAAAAACCCAAAAGACCGGACCGAAATTTCGGTCATACCCGAACGCATGGGCCTGGGCGGGAAGCAGCTGTTTGCATGTTGTTGACCAGGGGCATGACGCAAACCAGAAAGGAAGGACACGTGACTCTTTGTCCATTCTTTTCACGACATGGAGCGTCTAGGTTTGAGATAAACTTCGGGCTCCTCACAAGAATAGCGGATCTTGCTGGGTCCTTCTTTCCTGATACCGCCCATTCTTAAACAAAAGTTGTGTGTAATTCGATGAACAAAAACTCTCGCAGAATGTTATGGGAAGTGGCAAACACAGAAATATGTGCATGCGAGTGAAGGGAGATATTTATAACTGACGTGCCCTGTAACAGAGAACTTTTTCAAATACTCCCTCCATGTCACAATAGTTGACTTTTTTGGGTCCTTGGGAAGAAACCAAGGCGCGGTCCGACAACGGTGAAAAAGTCCCTGCTACCCCTCTGCCGCTCAGCTGGCAGACAAAAAACCAAAACCAAAACCAAAACCGCAGCTCCTGCCACGACCTCCCTCCCTGCGACCTTCCTCCCACACAGAGCCAAGCTCGAGCAGTAACAGCAGCTTGCCGCCTGCGCCGGCAGCCTCGGCATCTTCCCAGATCAACCTCACTGTTATCGTCGCGCCAAGGTGGCGGTCCAGCCGAGCGCGTGTGAGTGGGACCGACGAGGAGGAGGAGGAGGACATGGCGAGCCGCACCGCGCGGGAAGCCTGAGGCGTCGTGCTTGCTTGTCGCCGTAGCAGCGGGACGGGAGGCCAGCATGAGGTTACACTCGTCGCTGCCTCGATCCCTGTGCTCCTTGCTTGCTGGCCACCATCGCCGGGGAGCCCCGTCGACCCATCCTCGTCTTCTCCCTTCCTAATCCTGCGAGATCCGGCCGTTCCGCCACCACCGATGCCCTTCTTGCCTCCACACCTGCATCTCTGCCCGCCCTGGAAGCTCCTTCGCCACCTTCCGTCCTCCAATCCCTATCTCCACCCCAGATCGTGGCAAGCCACTTGCAGACGCTCAAGTTGCTACTCCAGCTTGTCTAAGCCATGGCGTGCAGCTTCTTGTGCAGCTATTTTAGCTGGCCATCACGACGACAGAGCTGAGATTGGGGAGGGGAGGAGAGCACCGGCGGCGATGGATCTTTGCGGGGTTGGGGAGGAAGCACGTGAGGATGGGGAAGGTTGCCTTGATTTCTGATGGGAGACAGGGAAGAGAGAATGGGTGCCGTGGGTCTGGGCAGGAGGGGTAGCAGTGGAATGTTTCACTCTCAACAGTGCAAAACGTCAAGTAATTTGAGAAAGAAAGATGCCTCTAAAACGTCAACTATTGTGACATGGAGGAAGTATTACGGAAATGAAGAATTGAATATGTCCCGCCTCAAAACGGAATAGTAACCGGATTGTGGCCCAGGTTGAGCCATGTGTCTTTATAGGTACTGACCGTCGTACCGGCACCTATTCATACGAGATGGATTGGTCAACATGGATCTCAAAGATGAAGTGTTTTTGGCTAGGTTCTACAATATTTTTTAGAGCGCTTCTTTACAACTAGCACCATTGATCCAGATGAGTAGCCTTTGCTGAAGACCAGCACCATGTTTAGCAAGCACGTAAGCAATAGTACTAGCAATTTGCCCGTGCGTTGCACCGGGAATAAAATTTTTACAATGAAGTATGATGTAAGCAAAGGACAAACATCACTCTGCAGAGGAATTTTACACAAAGAACTAATGCGTTCACCAATCTATATCAAGGCCAGCTCTTTTTATTGCCAGCAAAAAAATTAGGAAAATATTATGTAGTTCTTACAACAGCAATGGTGACACTTGTGTCCCCCCCCCCCCCCCCCCCCCCCCCCCAGAACAAAGATACAACTGCTGAGAGGCAGGGATACAAAGAGAGAAAAAACAACGAAAACATACAAGGTGACCCAGACTATGAATGAAAGACACTACACGTCCGCCAAGAACAGGACTCGCTGTATTATCTTTGAAAAAAAGCAAAGGAAGATCTATTGTTGCACCTATTAGAAATCGTGATCTCAGTAAAGTGCTGGTGACAAGAAAATGCCTCTACCAACTCAGATTTAGACAATCGCTTCCATGAAGAGTGCCAACAGCCAGCAGATTACATGTCCAGCACACCTGAGATTGTTTTACATCATTTTTTTTTTAACTCTATGCAAGGTATCCATGCATTATGAGTTGTATCAGACAAAAAAATTAACCACAAATTTCAGAAAGTATCATCCGTTAATCTGCAATTCATATGCTTGAGAGGAAGTATACTAATAGAACAGAAAAAGACATGATAATCTGGAACGTCAGCAAAGACAGATACTAATCAATCAATCCAAGCAGCTAAAACTCTTTGGCTATACACATCCAGCTACACTGTGGCCAGCCTTGCCAGTCTCACAATCTTCTATCTCGCATCGCCCCTGAATAATTTTGTCATGGTCCACAAAATTAAAACAGAGTTCATCAAGTATTATATGTGTATCATTTTTGACTTCAGAAGAATAGAGAAGGACATCTGTAAGATCAATGAACCTAGAGCATGGTTCATATGTTTTGGTGATTGATGTCAACATGGTCAATGGGACTAACAAGGTTTGCTAGTTTACAAGATGTTCAGTCTCATAGATGTAGTGATACACTATTGGAGTGCCCACACCTCAAAGGTTGTAAGGAAGTTGATAAAGAGGAGAAGTGAATATGAGGACTACTCTACGAGGTGACTGGTACGCACATGAGGTAAAAGACAAGGTGAGTATGTCATGTGTTCCTCTATGTATCTTATGCCTTGACATACTCTTGGTCATCATGTTGGTCCTGTCTTATATCCTATACCATGATGAACTTGTTTCTTATGTGATGGTGTTATTATGCTAGTTCTTGGTTACATATCTTATGCATATTATATGATGCTTCGATCGGGTTGTCCTTTGTGACAACTAGATCATTGTGACTAACATCTTTAGATGTAGGAAATGTCTTCATGCATATTCTTTAGGTCACATGAAGAAGCTTCGTTGATGATCACGACAAGGATCAAGGACTTGATGGAGGTCACGGTTGAGGAGATGGATCAAGGCTAAGGACATGTTAGATCCAAGCAAGTGTTGGCTTGGTGTAGATGTAGGCTTGAGTCCATAAGAAAAACCAGACTATCAAGGGGGATCGAGTCGTTTCTCTTAGGTCACTCTAGTGGTAGAAGTGAGTGGATGCTCAGAGAGTCTCTCAGGCACTAGGGTGACAACAGAGGAGAAGAGGAGCCAAGTAGATGAAGGTTGGAAGCAAGAATCAAAGAGAGGATCAAGTTTCATGTTCCGTAGAAGAGACCGTACCTTACTATCAAGGAGACTGTATAGTACAATTCCTACAAGGATTCTGGACATAAGAAAACGAAGAGACTGTACCATACAGTGAAAGAGACCGTATGGTACTATCCCTATACGAACATCTATACAAAAATGAAGTGGTTCTATATGAAGTTGAGATGGAGATTGTATGGTACTACGATATGGAGAGCGTATGGTCCTATCTACATAAGTATGAAGAGAAAATGGAGATCGTAGCATTGGAAATGGAGACAGTACCATGAGAATGTATGGTACTATCTACATAAGTATGAAGAGAAAATAGAGACCGTACCATCTGAAATGGAGACCGTACCATTAGACTGTATGGTACTATCCTCAAGTAGGCAGACCACTTTTGAGCAACGGCTAGTTTATGGTCAGAGGCCTATAAATAGTTGGTTGCAGCCTTTGGCTATTGTTATCAGTGGGGAAACATAGTGGAAGCCAAGAGGAAGAAAGAGAGGCACTTGGGGAAAATTTGAAGAGGAATCTTGGTGCTTGAAGATTGAGAAGAAGAAGAAGCTTAGTGCTTGAGAGGGTTGAAAGCATCCATCCACCTCTAGGACTAGTGTGGTCATAGGGAGGCGGTCTTGGTTTGTTACCCTTGGTCTATGGCAAGGACTAGACCGGCTAGGCGTCGGTGTTGAGCTTGCCAAAGAAAGTGTGGAAGCCGACACAAGTTTGTACATGGTCTTGGAGTTTTCCGTGCGAAACAAGCATCACTATTGGAGCGCCCTTTGGCACGCATCAAAGTGCGGAGCCTTACCTCCGGACGAGTACCCGGGAGAGAGCCCGGCGGGATGTGCCCGCGACTTCACTCGGAGGGTGAAGTGTGCTCTAGGAGGGATCGCCATCGAGCGGAGGGACGGGGTTGAGACTCCGACGGGAGTGACCCAACGTGGAGTAGAGGAAGGCGCCATCCTTCCGAGATCACGGGAAAAATCGATGAGCAATCTCTTACTCTTACTCTCTACTACTTGCATTTATTATCTTGTTTATCCTATATGCTTGTAGTAGACCTCGTGCTTATCATATGATTGCTTGATGATTGTTTCCGTTTGCTAGCTCTTCATTATCTCTAGTGATATGCGCTTTTCTTATGTGTACCTACTTGCTCATAACTCATACACTTGCTTGTTAGCATCTAGTGATCTTGTTATGCTTATGTTGTATCTATTTTGTTGTCATGATCACTAGCTTGATCTTCCCATGTGTTACTTATATGCATGTTAGTTTGCTTATCTATCTATCATATACACTGGCATGTGTAGGACCTACTTGACCTTCCGTATCACTACAAGAAATCTTATGATAGATGACGTTTCGTTTATGTCACAAAAACTGTAAAATATATTATAGGTTAAAATCTGCCACGATCTAGCGATGAAAATCAGTTCGTCGCCTATCACGTGTGTTTAAACATGTTCTGTAACGAAAACTGATGCTTTCGTCGTAATTATTCTTGCGACGATCCTTTTAATTCGTCGTAACCTGTACTGGCCCAAGAAAGATAAGCCCAACTTGTTGTGGGCTAAACCCAATTGCAGGCCTTTTTCATTTTGCACATATCAGCCTTTTCAGCAGTTTTAGTTTATGCCTGATTTTTTGGCCTTTTTGGAATTTTGTATTGGGCTATATTTATATGGGCCTTTTTTCGCGTGGCAAGGATCCAATTAGCAAACAGAACATTGGACGGGTCCATTTAAACATAAAGCCCATCAGACTTCAACATACGGCCCATCAGACTTCAACATACGGCCCATCAAGCCATTAAAATTACCAAAAACATCAGAGTTTTACATACAGCCAAATCAAGATCATCGGTACAGTTCTAAGTCCTAATGATCTGGTACATGGAAACCACCTAAAAATCCATATGATCATATACATTTCACGAGAAATTTTTTTGCTAGCAGCTTGTAGAGCATAACTAGTTCAGCAAGGGGCAGCCTTCAATTCTGAAATCCTTCTTCTTGCCCAGCATAGGACATCACCTACAAAAGTTGTAGTTACCAGCTTCAGCTTACATCTGCAGATACAATTCGTATAAGAAAAGTGATATCTGAAAAGTAACACATACACTAGTATTACTCAGCCACATAAAAACAACCAAATAAGTACTTGCGCAGCAAACTATCAAGTTTTGCAATAAAGTAATCTGAGTCACATGACTGATTATTCTAATCAAATAAGCACTCCAAAGCACAATAGTGGCCAGCATACAACATTAAAGTAGAGGCACGTACACTGCAAGCAGAGATAAGCTATATACGCTGCCATATTACAACAGGAACCAAGCGCGTAAGCAAGGGTAGGGCAAGTACAATGCAAGATGAATCTAACTTACACAAAAGCTAATGCTGAACTGAAGCAACAGGCAAACAGAGACTAGCATCAATGTAGCACTAGATGAATAAATTAGCAAGGAACAGCACCGATGGTACTCATGGCAGAGGCTAGCAGACAACAATAGAAGTTGATTAAAGGCTAGCAGACAACAATAGAAGTTGATTCTTGCAGCTACACGCAACACCATACAATCAAACCTGAATAAATCTTCTTTATTTCTGAAGCCAAGAACCAGATCATGTCCATCTTCTTCACATCTGAAAAGAAAACAATATAGCCATGATGAGCCTGACAGCAGAACAGAGTAATCCGAAAACTCTTACTCCCTACGACGAAAACCAGATCCTGCCGCTCATCGTCGGAGCACTACCAAACCTGGTTAAGTCCAAATCAAAGATCTGCCGCAAAAGAAGACAGGGACACCGCGGAAGAATAAATAACAGAGAAGAAAAAGACAGTTCAGCGATGCGGAATCCCGCAGCAAATCACACCGCGGAACTGAGCTTGACGAAGAGGACATCCTGACGGAGTGGCGGCCGGAGCTGAGCTTGACGAAGAGGATGATGCCGCCCCTGGATCTGTTGTGTGGTGCCATTGCATGTTGATGTCGCTCGCTCGTCGGCCGCGCGCTGCCCCACGTTCAAGGCGCCGCAACGAGCCGCGCCCGCCGCCACGTCCGAGATGCACGGCTGCAAATGCTTCACGGGCCAGCGGCGGTGCCTGCAGGCTGCAGCGCGCCCCTGCAGAGATCTCGTCCGCGCGTCGCGGAGGAGGCCGCCCGCTCGCCGCGGTGGAGACTGATAAGGCCATAAGGGAGAGAGGGGGGATCGGAGGAGCGGGTAATGAGAGAACGGGAGGAGGGAGGGAGGGGGGGCGCCGGGAATGGAGGGAGGGAGAAAGGGTGCGGCGGCGGAAGCGAGGGACTTGGGTCTGCGAGCTAGGGTTGCGGCGATGTTTATATTGCCTTGCACTACGGGCCCATGTCTCCCTCCAAACTGGTACGTGGGCCAACTACGTCAGTTGCCCAGATCGAAGGCGTAATATAGCAAAACGTTTTTGCTCCTGGAAAGCATACTATGATATTTTATACTTTTGTCTTTTTTGTATCTCTGAAAATATGACTACTTTTGGACTCAAATTTATTGTGAGCGTATAACAAGTCCACTACATCCTCCATTAATTTTTTGTAAATTTTTGACAATTTGTTTGCCATGTAAGTGTATTGAAACTTAACTTGTATGCCAAGAAAGTTTCCAAGTGGACATGGATCAATGGATTTTAAAAATCATAGAAAGTTTACCACAGGTACAGGTCGATATTTCACGTATCTTCACCATATTCCAGGTCCATTGACGTTTTATGTTGAAAGGTCCATTGACGCTAAGGATACTTTTCATTTTTTGGGTCATTTTTTTATCTCCATAAACATATTGATTTCCAACTCAAATTTGTTGTGGTGGTGTTTTATGTCCACTTAAGCCTCTGTAATTAATTTTGAAATTTTTTAGAAACTTTTGAAATTGTATGTCTATTGGAACTCAAGTATCCCATAGATATCATATGGGGTTGAGAATCAAATTAATTGCAAAGTGAATACACACACATCCAAGTGTTTCATAAAATTTCATCAAAAATAATATATGTAGGGATGCCTAAGGCGTATATGTTCACAAAATTTCATTCCCAAAATCAAATTTATTAGAGAGTTACAAAAAAGTGAAGCAATTAAAGTGGCTATTAATGAATGGATAGATAAGTTCAAAATTTATCTCAATGAACATGACGTAGATGGCTCTAAATGAGAGACCATGATTTTAGAAAAAATTTAAAACAAAAACCATCTCGTTTGGACAACATATGAAGAAATAATACGCGTTTGAAATTTTAATTGTGAATCAAAAGAAAAAACTGACAACGTGTGTAGAACAAGAGCATGAACTGCTAGTCCGACAGGCGGGACCCACAGTCAGCGTGACCGGTCACGCCGCGAATCCTTCCACGCGCCTGTTTGGGCTGCGGCCCAAGACGTGGGGGCTTTGTTTATTGGACATTAGAAAAAAATGATAACTGTTCAGACATGGCTTGGAGTTGCGCTGGTAGAGTGGTTGGTTTGAGTTTAGATGGTGGACAGTTCAATTCCCATCGGGTTTGGTTTTTCTTTTTTTTCAGGGTGGTTTTTCATTACTTCTTTTCGCGTGCGGGTAGGGGTTTGTACCCACATGGGCCGGCCTAGTGGTCCATCAGCTCAGTGCACAATACGTGCGGGATGAAGCCAGCCCAACCTTGTCAATCTATTTGTTTTTTCAGTATTTTGAATAAACTAGAACAAATTCAAGTGAACTATAATGAAGTAAAATATATTTTAAAATTACAAATATAAATGTTCAAATTGAAAACCTAAAGGATATTTTCAGCGTGAATGTATGACATACATGAAAAACCATGATTTGTTTTTAGAAAAGATATTTAATAAAATTCATTTAATAATTGCTAAAAACTTTCTCTTTTCAAAAATTAGTGACGCTCTTAGTTGCCCTCTTGACAAACGAGAATTCGTCACGTGGCTTTGGGTTCGTTTGTGACGATTTCTATTTCGTTTTTACGATGCACTTATAATATTTGTCACTAAACTCATCCCAGCCATACGAATCGTCGTAAACGGAGTATGGTAGTGACGTTTTGGTAAATTTTCACTCCAAAATCGTTACAAAAGGCTAGATTTCTTGGAGTGTATGTGTTACCCATATGCATACTAGGTTGCTTGATTGTCTTACCTTATACAATAGCATGTGTAGGACTTATTGAGCTTGTTGTTATATGCTTGGTTGTTTTTATGTGCTCATGTATACCTTGCACCTAGCATGTACAAGTCCTAGCACATGGTTATCCTTGCTTGATCACTGTCACATAGTGCACATGTACTCTCTAGTTATGTATCCTTTACTTGCGCAATTAGTTAGAGTAGCTAGAAGTGCAAAAAGTTTTAGTTCATGGTGTGCCCGATTCACCCCCTCTCTCGGTCACACGATCCTTACAAGTGGTATCAGAGCCAAGTGCTCAATTCAGGGCTTAACCGCCTTTGAGATGTGACCGAACGAGTTTGGGTTTTCATCTCTTATGGGTTTGGGCTTTGGACGTTGAAAGAATCGCTTGAATAGCTACCTTAAGCCTATAGTTTCAAATGAATTGTGGATACCATAAATAAACTTTCTAGCACTTTCACGGATAACCATGTTATCATGATGATTGTTGACGGTCCTTAGACCCAGTTTTTGACCGTCAATTAGCTCTATAAATAAGGAAGAACTAACACTTACTACTTGCATTTTGTTATCAAATAACCTATTTTCACGTGTACCTCTAGATTTGGATGTGCAGGTGGAAAACAGGGATTTCCAGGTGTAAACAAGGCCCAAGGCGACGATTCCAACACGTCCATCAAACGACGCTCGCCGCGGGAATATAATTCAAGGATTAAAGGCCCAGAACCTATCAGAATATCAACTGAGGCCACGCACCTGGACAAGAGGCCTATAGGCCAGGGGGAAGGCGCCCACTAAAGTCCAGCCCAGGAGGGGCCAGGCAGGGGTCGGCCGACCCCCAACCCTAGGTCGGCCGACCTGGCAGGTGGCCCTCCTAGGTCCATCTTTTTAAGACGGTTTGCAACCGACCTTGGGAGGTCGGTTCCCCCTGCAATCAATGCCCACAATATCTGAAACCACCTCAAATCAACCGACCTTCAAGGCTATAAATAAAGGGGTACCTACAAGAAATCAGTAGATCGGTGACGAATGAGAGCTGACGTTTGTGAGTAGCGTCACAAATATGCGAAATTCTGTGATGATTGTTGAATATTCGTCATATACCTGGCTGTGCATAATGGGCCGATTCCTTAGGCCCAAAATCTTGTCACGTTCTTATAAAAGTTCAGTAACCCTAGGACATCGCACCTCATCTCTCTTACTAGTAGCCGCCGTCGTTCCTCTCTTTCTCAACTGTCCCTCAGATCTAGGAGCAAGCAGGAAGCAGCCGAGCTACTCCATGGCGCGGCGGCGGAGAGCTTCGAGGCGCGGCGGCGGAGTGCCTTGCAGGAGCGGCAGAGGGCGGCTCGCCGGCGCAGAGGCGGGGTGCCTTGCAGGCGCGGCGGGCGACGCATCGGCTCCAAGACGCGGCGGGCGGCGTCTCCAAGGCTCGGCGGCAGGCGGCTCCAAGGTTCGTAGCGGGTGGCGGCTCCAAAGACGCTGTGGCAGGCAGCTCCAAGTCGCGACGGCGAGCAACTTCTTGCGCGGCGACCGGAGTCACACCACGCCAGGTGCTAATCCACTCCGTGCTATCCCTTTTCCTGTCACCTGATTTAGCTCTAAGGACCACTCTTTCTTTAGATGCTCTTTTCTAGCACCTGAAATACTTGTAATTTATGCTACAATGTGCAGTCAATCTTTTAAAACGCTTTAGGAAATTGATTTTCAGATTGGAGACAAGGGCGCTCTTCAACAAATTGGTACGAGTACAATTCCTCGGACGCTGGAGTCACCCTTCGACCGCAACATCTCCTTCACCGCTCTGCTTCACTTTTTGGTAGGGCTTGTCCATTTGTTAGTTCCTGGTTCTCTTTTTGATGTACTCGAAAGAGAAATTTCATCTATGTGTGATTAGAAGTCATAGTGCTGTTGTTGTACTGATTTTGTACTACCATTTTGCAAAGAACAAGAACTTACTGTTATATCAGTGTTACTACGAATGCAATTGTGTGAGCATGTGCTGAGATTTGCCTATATAATCGATGACATGTATAGAGAATATGATTGATTGTGACGAACTGACGACTCAACTCTGTGTAATTGGATTCGTCACAATGGTTCGGGCCTGCCTGGGCTTGGGCTGCTTGGTGACGGACGTAGAACGTCACGGCTGGACGTGAATCCGTGACGAAAATATTGTAGACGTCACCCCGATTAATTCATGATGCGAGATTCATGATGAATTGCTTTTCCGTCATAGATGGCACTTTGTGACGGTTTTTTTGTGATTCATGACGAAATACGAACGTCATGAATCATCAAAATTCTTGTAGTTCTTCCTTTCAAGACACACAACACAAGAGGCTCATTCCCTCCTCCACACATCCAGAGCTAGGGGCTCTCTAGTTAGGCTTAGGCTGAGTAGTGGGCTGCCCTTTTGGCTCCCAAGTCCCTTGGAGAGTTTGGGGTATATTCCCTTGTATCCTTTTACTCTCTTTGTAAGACTTATTTATTTATCAATGGAATATCATCGCTCTTGTAGTAGTTATGTGCTTATGCTAGTTCATCGTTCATCCTTGATCTTGGATGAACGTTCTTCGTTCGTTCATCGTTCGTTCATCGTTCATCGATGTTCGTTCATGATCGTTCATCGTTCGTTCGTCGTTCGTTCATACTCGATCATCGGTAACGATGATCGTTCTTCATCGTTCATCGTTCGTCGCTCGTTCTTGAGATGAGCAACGAACGCCTATGCATAACGTAGTGCTAGCTTTGATCCTTTGTCTAAGTAATCGCTTGCTAGACCTAGTTGTTCCTTTTGCTTAGTCATCGGGTCCATTGTCTTGCAAGAGTGCTCTAGGTTTATCGCCTTGCGAGGTGCCTCGAGGGATCTAGAGTTGTGGTTAGTTACGCTAGCATGGTGCTAGGGCTTCCTTTCCACCCTTGGATGCGTGTTCGTGCCCCACGGTTTGTAGAGGTAGGCGGCAGGTGGTGACAGCCCTGTCCGTCCCTTGTAATCCTCCACGTTCGGGTATGGCGTAGGAGTATATATGAAATATCCAGAGATTGGGGCAGACTCTGATCGCTGGATCTCCCGATGATGGCTTGGCAGTAGAACAGCTTAGTCTTGGCTTGTGTGCAGCTTAGGCTATAGGTAGATGCTACGCACGCTACTTGACGATGTACATTAGGAGTAGCAGTTCTTCTTACTTAACCTTAGTCTAGCTTAGAGCCGCCTCTCGCCTTTTATCAGAGAGTGGAACTGCCTGCTGTGTGTGTCGCACTATCCTCTATCCATTTATTGCCTTACCCCTGCATTTGGATATTGGTTATGATCTATCATTTGTAACACCATGAGTATAAGTACACACTTGTCAACCACGTCTTCCTTTGGGAAAATATAAATAACGATACCCTCGAATACTCTCCGGTGAAATGCTACAACGGGTTATCCGTGCGCTTGCGGATTATCTTTTATGATTAAATACTAATAATACATTTCTGGCACTCGTTGCTAGTTGTGGATTATTATGTATCCTAAGCAAGTAACTTAACCCCAGGTATTTCTGGCGCCGAACCGGGAATATTCACTCTAGGCCTAACCAGCCTAAGGTGGTGTTTTCTGTTTGGTGTAAGAAATACCAACAATGATCTTGTTTTTCTTGTTATATCTTGTGATGATCATGATTGTGTGCTTATGGTTCATAATGATATTGTTGCTAGTTCTTGTTGAGGAGTGATTTTGATAATATTACCATATTCTTTAATGAATCATTTACTTGTGTCTTCGCTTGGTTATGTTAGATAAGTGGATCGACTCATATGACAAGTGAAGAGCTCAAGTGGTGATGTTATCATGAAGATCTTGAAAGCATCTCCTCATTCAAGATTCGGCGACAATATTTTTGCACTTCAACATGAAGATCTTGAGAAGCTACAATTTGAAGAAGTCTTGCTCATGACCATCTTATATGATGAGCACTCATGGAAATGTCTCTCATTTTGAGGACATGTCAATTGGTGATGGTGGTTCTATTGAAGATCAAACTACAACCATGAGCAAGCTTCCATCACTTGAAGAGCAATTGTGAAGAAGATAATGCAAGCTCGGGATACTCACTTTCTTGATCACTCAAATGAATCTATATCTTCCTCGGATAATGCAAAGATGATGGTATATCTAAAACCGAATCTCAATTCTTTATCTAACTCATCTTTGTGTCTCATCGTTATCAAGGTGACTATGAACCGATGGTGAAGATCAAGTTGCTATTGATATCTTGATGGAGACTTCACCTCCTCCATCTCCACTCATGTGCCTCACTAGAAGACATGACTTGCGGGTCATGGACAAGAAGAAGGTGGTGATGGAACGACCAAGTGAGAGTGGTGATGAAAAAGAAGATGATGCTAAGGCTAAATACAAGATGTTTGTGAGACAAGACCAAGGTCAAAAAGAAGGAGATGTCATCTCACAAGGGTTTTTCTTGTTGGTGAGAGGATTGCCAATGATGAAGACTACGAGGTTGACTCTTCTTCATGAGCATATGCAAACATGTTGTTGGTCTTCATCTTCACATGCACCTCCAAGGTAAAGGAGGTAAGAAAAGAATATATGGCCATATTTCGTGTTGGTGAGCTTGATGAGGAGCTCAAGGATCCCATGTCATCTCATGAGGCTCTACATATGAGTTGAGGGCTCAAGTTCGATAACATTGAGCTTTATGAGAAGTATGAGAACCTTGAGATCTCTTATTAAGCTACCAACCTTATCTAGCTTGTTTTTCTTCTTCATCCACTACTCCTAGTTCATCTATCTCGCATTCATTTTCTATTTGTGATGAACTAACCCTCTCTTGTGAGAGCTCTTTCTCTTGAGTCTTTGTTTTGAAGGAATACCACAAACTCAAGAAGAAGAGTGAGTCAATAATGCAAGTATTCACAAGACTCACAAGAGGGAAGAAAGTGTACTTCTCCGGTGAACATGGAAGCCATTGGCAAGACGATGCCACACCAAGTGAAGAAATACCGTTGATGGCCAATGATCACTTTTGCAAGTTG
Source organism: Eragrostis nindensis (assembly GCA_012490785.1). Classification (NCBI taxonomy): domain Eukaryota; kingdom Viridiplantae; phylum Streptophyta; class Magnoliopsida; order Poales; family Poaceae; genus Eragrostis; species Eragrostis nindensis. The sequence continues at coordinate 667,785 of JAAXCT010000119.1, read as the reverse complement.
TTGCATAAGTGACCATTCAAGAAAAGATTGTTTGATTCCTAAAGCTCCTACATTTTCATTTGATTATTTACTTTATCTTGACAACACTCACTTTTTGTTATGAGATGTGAATGTAGTGTTTCGAAGGCAAAGTCTATAGGAGCTTTGGATAATAGGTGGAACATGAGGATGCTTTGGGTGCTCAAGATCTTAGTGGACCGGATGAGGCCGGCCAATCATGTGGAGGCGCCCAAGTACAACACTTGAGATGATGGAGGTGGTGGATCGAGTTCAATACACGGAGATCATTGAAGTCCACCACAAGTGTTAAGGGCATGAATGACAATATCTACTCTTCAAAGAGGTATCTTGTATCTTAGTGTAGTTTCTTTTCGTTCTAGTTCCTTTGGTTTTTAGTAGCTCCTTTGTGAACTAGTATGTTGTGCACTTTCATGCATCATGTAAAAACTTAAAAGAAAAGAACAAAAATATTAGTTCGAGGTCTAACTTTCTCAAGATAGCTATAAGCTTGGGGGATGCTTGAGTTGGTAGAACGATGGACTCAAGGCAAGGTTTGGCTCATAGTGAGTAAGCTTGAGAGAGGTTCAAAATTGACCTTGAGTAGGTTTCCTTTATGCATTATCCTTAGTCTTGCATGCATTCATCATGGCATGTTTAAATTCTTCTTGGATTTGTATAATATGCTTATTCATGCATTGCACAAAGGAAATCACAAAAGAGTCTTTCACTCGTGTGTTCTTTGTTTTAGTTTTTATCATGAGGTTACATGTCATAATGTCTCACTACAAGAAAAACACCCCTTTAGCAACGCATATATGCGTGGCAATAGAACCTTTAAAGTGTTGCTAGGGTCTATACCAACGGATTTAGTATGCGTTGCTACAAATGGTGTTGCAAGGTCTATAGCAACACATAACTATGCGTTGGTAACTCGTGTGGATTTTCCGTTGCAAATTACCAACAGATGCTAACAACGCTCATATCCGTTGCTAGCTGTAACATCCACTGCTTTATCTGACACTATTTGTACTGTGTATATCTTTACATCTCCACCTGAAGATCTACAGATTCATCAACCAGACACGTTCAACTCAGTCACAATTTAGAAACCAAAACATAGCATTTATTTCAATTAAACAATGTATGTACACAGGGGAATAGCTGTCACAAGATATTTTGACCGTACATGGTAATGCAAAATACATAATGTTTCAGACAAAAACACAATCTGACATAAATTCTGAACCCCTTGCTTCTTGTCACCACGCTTGAGACCGGCTGATGCCCATCCACTGTTCCTTGACTCCCTGGAAGCGCAGCAGCCACTTCTCGGGCGCATCCGGAATCTGCTGCCCAGCACGGGCTTCCTGACATTGTAGTGGTCGTGCTCACCGCCTCGCTCCGTTGCCGCCGAACAAAACAGACAGCGGCTGGAGGAGGACACCTCGACGGGGCTCCGCCACGCCTTCCTGAAGATGCCGGCGATGAACACAATCTGCCAACTAGAAATCCTTGTTCTTCATCATTTGGTCAACTTACGTGGATTGCTTGAGCAACTGAGTTTCAGATCACTGTGTCTTGTCCGACATGAAAATACAGGAATGGTTTGATCAGTGACATTTACATGTCTACAAAAATTAATTAAAAGCCAAGATAGGACTGCGCTGTTGTTCTGAAAGATTTAAATAAACCAAGACAGAATGCATTGTCCACGCAAATTCATAATTACACCTCTTATATCAAAGTCGATGGACAGACTTTGCAAAAATGACACTTACCATGGCAATGTCATTTGCTCAGCTAGTCCATGAGTGCTGATATCCAGAGATAGTTGCAAAGATGCTACAATATTCTACAGGTTCTGCCAGGGAAAAAAGAATTAATTAACATAGTCAAAATCCTAACCTTCAGGTAGAATGGTGGTTATTTATTGAATACTAGTTCTAGCTGCTGTACAGAAAAAGAAATAAGATCAGGTTGAATGTTTCAGAATATCCAAAGAAATTTGTAGGGAGACTGAAATTTGTACAGACAATTAAATAAGATGCTCTAATTCATTTGATATTACTAACTAGATTATTTGGTAAGAAAAGGATCAGGGAAACTTGGTCAACTTGAGAACGATCAGGGAAACTTGGGAACTTGAGAACGCCTGCATTTCTTCAAACACCTTAGGGACATGGAAACTTGGGAACACGATCACGGAATGGTCGTTTGATGACTTGCCGCACCTGCACATAATTTCGCCATTCAGAGAAAAAAGAAGGAACGATGATATTCATCCTATATCACAGAAATTCCATGGAAACACGAGGGTTGTACTAAAATCCATTCACCAACTGATATCTATGCGGCAATCCAAATGTGACTACTGTCCAATAAAACCAGTGCCCTGAAAGAAACCTAGCGAGATCTAAATGCTAATAATACACTAAAACTGAGATTGAATCGCAGCATAACAGAGAGGATTTGACGGGCAGTTACCTCAGGGTGATGGGACAGAGGTCCCTGCCACGGGCTGGATGAGACGAGAAGGGGCAACCACCGTCAGATCCGGCCGCACCGATCTGTCCTCGCCTCCGCCGGATCTGTTGGGTACGGGTGAGCGGGGAGGAGTGCTCTTGTGGCGCCAAGCACCAACAGGAGGGGAATGGCCTCGTCCTTGCGTCAAGGTGAGGGACGGCGAGCCAAGAGAGCGCTCCGCCGCCGCCGCCGCCGCCATGAAAATCTGAAGGAGAAAGGGACTTGATTGGGAGAAGTTGGGATTTGGGAAGAGGCCCTATTCTGCTGCCTGCCTGCTGCGTTGGAGGGATGATGGAGATAATTACTTTATCGAGGAGGTGGGACGTGGGACGTGGGCTGAGGCGGGGATGTGGGCCGGCTGAGGCGGGGATGGGCTGCAACGCTTGATCAATCCATCGCAAGACATCCGTTGCTAGAGGGGTGTTGGTATTGTAGTGTCTTCTCTCCAAAAGGTATGCCTAGAACCGATCTCTTTCAATTATCTTTTGTTCTAGCTACCATCCATAACATAGTTTAAACTACCCCATGTGTTTCACACAATGATATGCATATATCTTGCCATCCACTAGAAGTATGCATAACTCTAGGGGAGTTTAGCCTATGTTATGAGGCTTTCATGATCACGGCCCAAATGTCTTCCACTTAAAAGGACATGGTTCATGAAGCTCTTGTGTGCATTTGACGTTTGCCCTTCTTGTTCTTTTTCTCTATTGTAAGATCAATTATAGGAACAAGGGGGAGACACAAGAAACAAGAAATGGGAGAGAAGATGATGAAGACATCGAGATCATCTCAAGGGAGAGTTAGTACAAGAGAAGATCATGTGATCAAGATGATCGATCTTCACAACAATCTTGAGATGATGCCAAATGTCAAGACGGAGCAACGTTCTACAAGGTAAGTATGAATGTAATCTCTTTGACCCAAAGGTGATGAGCTTTTTCTTACTAGTTGTCCTTTTTACTAATCACCATAGTCTTTGTGCTTGTCATAGCTCCTTGTGGTTTATATTCACTTGCGTATGAGTTTTTGCTCTAACTTGTGACATCTTATGAGCTCTGACTTGCCTCAACCGGAACATCAAGGTAACATCTCCTTCATCTCATATTGCCTCTTGTATGTGTATATCGTGATGATATGTTTGTGCTTGATTGCTTTTTGTTCCTTTCATATCATCGCTCCTTCATGCTTGTCATTTGCTCCATGTGCTTAGCTTTATCTTGAGGTACCCTTTGTTGCTATATTGCTTATCTTTCAAATGGTATCTTATCTTGAGCAATGACTTGCATGCTTGTCTTTCTTACCATCACATGCGTAGTGTCCTTATATTTCTCGCATGATTCTGTTTTGTGATTGAGTTGCTTTACCCTTGTTGTTTGCTTCATATCTATTTGCTTTTACAAGTGGTAAAGTCTTGCATGCTTTCTCATATCCTTTACAAATGGCATTTATATATGCGCTCATTTCATATATCTTTATATGCCATGATCTGAGATATAGGGTAGTCTCCTTAACTTGTCTTTCTTGACAAAAGTGCATGTGATGCACAACTTTATGGGGAATCTATCCTATATCTTGTGATTCTTGAGACTAATGTCTTTGCAAGTTTATCTTTGTAGTCTCTTGATAAAAATGATTATCCACCTTGAGGCGCAATGATTCTCATATGACACATTCTATATATATGGTATTGGAAAGCAATCACATTCCCGAAGGTACGCTAAGTTTATCATTTTTGCAAGAAGGTAATGGTTTTCCTTTATTCGTGCATTATCTATCTAGCTACCTTCCATAACATAGCTTAAGGTCCCCTACTTGACTTAATTGTTAAATTGTGCATATACTTTGCCTTCCATCACATGTATGCACAATCTAGTGGGAGTTTAGTCTATGTTATGAGGCTTCAAGATTTTGATCCATATCCCATCCACATCCAAAGGATCACTAAGCTCCCTTGTGCTTTTAACGTTAGCCTTGTTTGTCCCTTTTCGGTGCTTGGTGTCAAAGGGGGAGAAGTATATCCACCAAAGCAAGTAGTTACGGAATAAGAAGAGACATGAGGCACAAATAGGGAGAACATGTTAAAGGGGAGGAGTATTTGCAACCACGGACATGAGGTATGAGCAAAGTATTCTATGTTGTCAATACATCCTAGGCAAGTAGTTGTGCTTCATTCTATCTATTATCTCTTGCTTTGGTTGTGTTGCCATCGATCACCAAAAAGGGGGAGATTGTAAGATCAATGAACCTAGAGCATGGTTCATAGGTTTTGGTTAACATGGTCAATGGGACTAACAAGGTTTGCTAGTTTGCAAGATGTTTAGTCTCATGGATGTAGTGATACACTATTTGAGTGCCCACACCTCAAAGGTTTTAAGGAAGTTGATAAAGAGGAGAAGTGAACAAGAGGACTACTCTACGAGGTGACTACTATGCACATGAGGTAAGAGACAAGGTGAGTATATCATGTGTTCCTCTATGTATCTTATGCCTTGACATACTCTTGGTCATCATGTTGATCTTGCCTTATATCCTATACCATGATGATCTTGTTTCTTATGTGATGGTGTTATTATACTAGTTCTTGGTTATATATCTTATGCACATTATATGATGCTTCGATCAGGTTGTCCTTTGTGACAACTAGATCATTATGACTAACATCTTTGGATGTAGGAAAGGTCTTCATGCATATTCTTTAAGTCACATGAAGAAGCTTCGTTGATGGATCACACAAGGATCAAGGACTTGATGGAGGTCACGGTTGAGGAGATGGATCAAGGCTAAGGACATGCTAGATCCAAGCAAGTGTTAGCTTGGTGTAGATGTAGGCTTGAGTCTATAGGAACACTACAAGAAATCAGGAGATCCATGACGTTTGGAATTTTTCATGGATCAGCAAAAAACCGTCACAGAACCATATCCATGACGGAAAACGTTTTCATCATAAATCTCGCGTCATAGATTAAACAGGATGACATTTTCTTCTAATCGTCACGAACCCTCACCCCCATCCATGACGATTCATCTGCGTCACGGGTTTTAGCCTAGCCGAGTTTCATTCCTGTTCTCCACCTCACCTATCCATGACGAATCTAACTTTTCAAAATTGAGTCATCACAAATACACAATTGACATAGCAATCCAAATGGCAACCAAAAGCTGATAGAAATGAGTACGTAACTTTACAGAGTTTCGATACATGGCAACTGACATCAAATTCTACAACTTTACAGAAATTACAAAGTGGTACTACAAAATCAGTTCAACAGCAACCCAAACTATGACTAAGAATAAGAATAATCATTAATCAAACAACTGATTGACAGACAAGCGTGGATGCAGAGACCTTGCAGCCGCTCCGCCGCCATGCCCTGGAGGAGCCCGCAGCCTGCCATTGAAGTCATCCGCCGCCGCGCGTTGAAGTCGGCCGCCACTGCAACTTGGCCTCCCGCCGCCTCGACCTGCGCCTTGGCCTCCTACTCTGCCTCCGCCGTCGCGCCTACCGCTCAGATCCGCGGCGCACTGGAGCCACTCAGATCCGCGGCGCCCTGGAGCAGTCCCGGCGGCCGCTCGGTCGCCGCGCCCAGCAGCCGCTCGGTCGCCGAGCCCTCAAGCAGCCTGCCGCCGCTCAGTCGCCACGCCTTGGAGAAGACCGCCTTCGCGCTATGGAACAGCTTGGCCGACGTGCCTTGGTGGAGCTCTGACCGTAGATCCGAGCCAGGGAGCAGAGGAGAGAAGAGAGAGGCGAGGATGGGAGAGAGGGGCGGCGGTGTGCTGAGGAGAATGAGAGATGGGAGGAGTGTCAGGGTTTCTTTTGTTTTTATACGCATATGGTACATTTTGGGCCTGAAATGGCCGGCCCATTCCAGCACATGCATAGCCGCACAGGTACTTTGAGAAGAAACCGTCATAGAGTTTGCACATCTGTGACATTGCCTAGGAAGGTCATCCTGATTCGTCACGGATTAAGAGATTTGTTGTAGTGGAAAAACCAGACTATCAAAGGGATCGAGTCGTTTCTCTTAGGTCACACTAGTGGTAGAAGTGAGTGAATGCTCAGAGAGTCTCTTAGGAACTAGGGTGACAACAGAGGAGAAGAGGAGCCAAGTAGATGAAGTTTGAAAGCAAGAATCAAGGAGAGGATCAAATTTCAGGTTCTGCAGAAGAGACCGTACCTTACAATCAAGGAGACTGTATGGTACAATCCCTACAAGGATTCTGGACAGAAGAAAAAGAAGAAACCGTACCATACAGTGAAAGAGACCGTATGGTACTATCCCTATACGAACATCTAAACAGAAATGAAGTGGTTCTGTATGAAGTTGAGATGGAGATTGTATGGTACTACGATATGGAGAGCGTATGGTACTATCTACATAAGTATGAAGAGAAAATGGAGATCGTAGCATTGGAGATGGAGACAGTACCATGAGACTGTATGGTACTATCTACATAAGTATGAAGAGAAAATGGAGACCATACCATCTGAAATGGAGACCGTACCATTAGACTGTACGGTACTATCCTCAAGTTAGCAGACCATTTTTGAGCAACGGCTAGTTTATGGTTGGAGGCCTATAAATAGTTGGTTGCCACGCCCTTGAGGGTGCCTTTGGCTATTGTTATCAGTGGGGAAACATAGTGGAAGCCAAGAGGAAGAAAGAGAGGCACTTGGGGAAGATTTGGAGAGGAATCTGGGTGCTTGAAGATTGAGGAGAAGAAGAAGCTTAGTGCTTGAGAGGGTTGAGAGCATCCATCCACCTCTAGGACTAGTGTGGTCATAGGGAGACGGTCTTGATTTGTTACCTGTTGGTATTTCTTACACCACGAATAAATCCGCAAGCGCACGGAATACCGTTGTAGCACTTCACCTGGGAGTATTCTAAGGTATCGTATTTGTTTTCCCCAAGGAACGATGATAATCTGCAGCAAGGTTAGTTTTACCCAAGGACAACAAGAATGGTAGTAGTGTAGGATTGAGAGGATGAATAAAGATCTAGTTATCCCGCAGGACGATCGCACTCAAGTTCTACTTGTTTACTTCGGGCACTGGTATAGACCTGGTCTGCCAAGTCACGCCAGCCTGTAGCTCTACGACGAACCCGAATGTGGAGGATTACACGGGACGGACAGGGCTGTCACCACCTGCCGCCTACCTCTACAAACTGTGGGGCACGCGGCAAACAAAGGTAACCTCTAGCCTAGACACCACGTCTATGCCGTCGATTACTACTCTAACCTGGTCCTGGTACCAATATGGAAGGCTAGAGCACCCCTCGCGTAGCGATGATCCCGTAAACAAGTATAACAGGAATAACGACTAGTATGTAAAGCTCGCTAGATCAATATCACCACGAATACTAATCTTATGAATAAGAACAACGATCGTACTATGAACGAACGACGAACGAACAACGAACGATGAACGAACTAAGAACGAACGATGAACGAAGAACGAACGACGAATGAACTAAGAACGAACGAAGAACGATGAACGAACGAACGAAGAACGAACGATGAACTATTAATAAGATAAATATCCGCCAAGGTACAAGATAAGGAAATAACTAAAGGAAAGCTATCCCTCTCTTGATCCTTGCCCTCTCCCCTATTCTACTACTGTACAAGAGGCTCTAGGCCTGAGATGTGGGAGTGGTGCTCTCCTCTTGGGATTCTTGTGATGTCTTTTGCAGGAGGGGGGTACCCCTTTATTTATAGCCTTGGAAAGTCGGCAACTTGAGGCGGTTCCTGACTTTGGGGGCATTGATTGCAGGTGCAACCGACCTCTGGAAGGCGGTGGCGAACCGCCATAACAAGATGGGCCAGTGGGGCTATTGGCGGTTCTTATGCGATAAAATTAAATTCATTAATTCCGCAAGCGCACGGATCACCATTGTAGCATTTCACCTTGGAGTATTCCAGGGTTATCGTATTTATATTTCCGCAGGGAAGTAGAGCGAAAGGGAGCTGAATAATAGCAATGCATTGGATAATTTGGAGAAATATTAATGTATCAAACTATACTTGAGACGGGAGTAAGATAGGCATGATATATATGGGTGGCACACACATCCTCAAATCCGAAGTGATAAAAGAAATAAATCATAGTATACATTTGGGAGAGCAACGAGATAGAGTTAAGGCTACCTGTATGTTTATCTATTATTTACTTTTCCTAGCAGTCAAGTCTACAAAGATTATCTACTCTAACTAAGCTCATACACATACATGTCATGTCGTTTCGGGGCACACACGTGCTAGGTTAACCGATGATGCTAGTTCAAACCTAGGGAACCGTATGCTATAATTAAGACCCTGCTGAGTGCAACCCGGACGTGGTGGATTACAGAGACCGGTGCAGCTGTCACATACACTCACGGCTACCATCCTCCGTGGGGTTAGGTGCCAAACGTGCATAGGCCAAGTTCTAAGCGCCATGCTTACAACCTGCCTAGAGGAACTACTCTTGATCAACGGAGCAGTCCTATCTAAGAATGAACAAGCACAGATTTCACACGACGTCATCTCCGACGAAGGCACTCTCTCGTACTTGCTATTCCAACAATCACAAATCCCACAACAAGACATCTACGAGCACTTACTTAACGAATAAATAAACTAAATAGAAAAGAACTAAAAAAGAAATAAATAAAGATAAAACTAATTATATATTAAATTAAATAATATCTCAAAAGAGTAAGGATACAAAGAACTATACCGAACTCCGAGAAGACTCCGGAAGCCCGAGAGAGCTCTCACTCTACTCTACTCTACTCTAACTCCCAAAGCTACTACTAAACTAAACTAATGAACACTTGGATGAAGTGTGATGGTGCGAGTTGCTTCTGAGGCCGGGGGGTCCAATTTATAGCTTGTGATGGCGGTGGGAGCCCGCTGGCCGAAGCTGGAGAGGCGGTGGCGCCAAAGTCGGCCGGCCGGCCTAGGGGGGTGGCCGGCCGGCCGTCCCTTATGGCGGTTTGCCACCGTCTTAAGCGTGGACGCTCGAGATCACTCCATGAAGGCGGTCTGAAGGTCGGCTCCTCGCTGGGGTCGGCAGAATTGCAGTGGGGGCCAAGTTAAGGCCCAAATGGCCCACCTTCTAGAATGGCAGTGCAAATCTGCTGGGCTGGCCTTGAATTATGCGTTGTGGATCAGTTTCCAGCCCACTGGAGGAAGCCCGGGGCCTGCGGCCACCAGGTGGGGCCGGCCGGTCTAGGGTGGGGCCGGCCGGCCAGGGAAATTCCCTGGCTGGGCCCACTTTCCTCCATTATTCACTCCTGCATCCAAATATCCACCAAAACCTGTGGAGTAGCATTATTCCTATCTACTATGCACAAAATCTTGGTGTTATGCATTTATGTACCGGTAGGGTGGCGGTCAAATCATGGTTTAATGACCGCCAACAGCCTCCCCAAGCTTAAACTTTGCTCGTCCCGAGCAAACTCAACTCAGGGTACCGGCGGATCAGGAGTTACAAAGAAGCGCCCCATGGGTAATAAAGATGCAACAACGTACTCCCTAAACAGTGGTAAGTTTACGAGAGCACAAAATATTCATGAGTGTTGTAAAAATCGTGAGGCTTATATGTCACACCTTGTCATGCAGCATTGAAGACTAGAACGGCATTTTCGGACAAGTACACAATTCTAGCAGGTATGCATCCAGAGTTTTTATGTGCTGAAAGGTAAGGTGCAAAAATTCTCCTTTGTTTTGAGTGGCACTTCTCTTACCACTCCGATGTGAGTCTATTCCTACAAGCTTCACTCATCCTACCTTCTACCAAATGAGGCTTTGTATGTGGAGCTTGGTAAGGAATGCACAAATGTCATGCACATATTGTAAAGCTAAAGAATGAGTCTCAATCAACATAGCAACTCCATTTATTTTGGTCATAGGAAATGATGTGATGGAGAGGGAGAAAATGAACTCACACTTGTGGAAGGGGGTTTTTGAAAAACATTGGTCCTTTATTTTGCTCAAGATGTTTATGATAAGAACCATATAGCCATTGACTTTTGTCATGCAACCATGGAGGTTTTTTTTTTAACTAATCCATGGTGCAAGGGGCTATAAATTTTGAATGGTTCAAGGAAACATTTTGAAATATTCTTGAGCATTTTGGATGGACCAAAAGTTTTGCAAACTCTGAAAAATGTTTGGTTGATTTATCCAAACATTCCTCTTTTTATTTAGTGGAGAGAAATTTTCGAAAACACAAGCGAAGGAATTATGACCAAAATTAGGAGTGCTTAGTTTCAAGAGTACATCAAACCTTAACAAAACTCAATATATAAACAAATGGCTATGAGTGGGGCTGTTTCGAATATTATGATATGGCTCTGGTAGGTAAATAAATCCTCACACTAAGAGAAGTGTGCCAAAACAGAAGGGTTTTAGGTACTTGCAGCAATTCAATAAAAAAAATTCTCTGGATGAAACCATACTAAGAAATTGCAACAAGTCCTAATCATGCCATATCACAATCCACAATGCTCAGACTTGGTGTAACGAATGCAACCCACGGAAATAAGCAAGACTCACGATGTGATCATGCTCAAATAAAAATAACACATATGTCAGGAGTAGAGGTTGCATCTATGCGACACATGGAAAGCTAATTTGTAACTCGATCATCATTTCCCTTAAGCGTAGCATAACACCAAGATTCTAGCATTTATTCGAAACAGGGAGTTTATTTATTTATTAAGAAAGTTAGGGATACTTACCTGGGGGGTCCTCCCCAAGCTTGAGTCTTTGCAAGACTCGAGCTTGTATTGAACTCCTTCTTACCTGGGGGCCCTCCCCAAGCTTGAGTCTTTGTAAGACTTAAGATTGATTCAGGCTCTTCCTCCTCCTTCTTGACCTGCAAAAAAGAGTGAGGATGATACAAGTGGCTAGCCCCTAATGAGCATCGCCGGGAATCCTATATTTTTTGTTTTTTTAATTTTTTCAAATTTTTATTTTGTTTTAATGGTTTATGAAAAGAAAAACAAGTGCTAGGCCTAGCTAGGATAACGATTGGGATGGCCTCCCCAATTGGAGGGCTCTCATTTTTACGTCTTTGAGCTTGACGTTCTCCATGTCTTCAACATGTTTGGACCTCGCTCGCTGGAGAATCTGGCGAGGTAGAGGTTCCTTCTTTCTTCCGCCACACCTTGGTTGTCTTCTTTGTGTTGGTGGCGGCGACCTTTTCTTTAATAGGCGCCTTTGTTGTACTCTCATCGGTCGATACCGTAGCTGCCTTCTTCTTTTGTGAGCGCCTCGCTCTCCTCTTCTTAGGCGATTGCGACTCGCCTACTCCTTCTTGCGGTGGAGGAGTAAGAGGGGCTTGAGGTGTGTTTGGCGGCTGAGGCATCCTCCTTGGAGTCCTCCAATAATTAGCTGGCCTTCTTGCATTCTCTCTTGCCAGATAGTTTCTCATGTATGCAATGAGCTTGTCTGGCTGTGGCATGGGTGGAGTAATCTCAATCTTCTCCACTTCCCTTGGGTCCTTTCCATATATGACCCGTACTTGCTTGCATTGCTCAACCTTGGGCTTGAAGTTGAACGTCTCTTCCCTGCCGTTGAAGTCCAAGTGGATCTCTCCTGCCCCCATGTCGATGTTGGCGTTGGTGGTGCTCAAGAATGGCCTCCCGAGGATGAGAGGAGTCTTGACATCCACTTCCATATCAAGCACAACAAAATCGACGGGAACGAAGAGATTTCTGATCTGCACGGGAACTTCTTCGACAATCCCCAAGGGCAGGCGCAGTGACCCATCTGCAAGCTGGAGCTTCATGGTCGTTGGAGATAATGGATGGTTTAACCCATCGTACATCGCCTTCAGCATGATGCTCACGCTCGCCCCTAAGTCACATAATGCCCGAGCGAAACACCGGTCGTTGACCAAACACGGAATGGTTGGCCATCCGGGATCTTTTCTGATCACATCCTTGGGAAGTGCGGCATCCAAGTCGCTCTCTTCACACCTGATGGTTATTGCATTCACACTCTCCTTAGGATTAACTTCTGGTTGCCCAGGAAGTTCACCCGCACGAGGAGACTGCACAGCTGAAGCTATTTGCGCAATTTGCGTTTCTAGCATCTTGTTATGGCTTAGCTGATTCTGCAGAGCAGTGCTGAACGACTCTAGCTTGGCATCTATGCTCTCTAAAGCCTTGTCCGTAGTAAGAAACTTCTTACTAATGCTGTCATTGATCTTGACCTGGCCGAGAACTAGATCCTTGATAGAGGGCTCATAACGGGAAAGATTACCATTGTTACCTCCCTGATTCTTGTTGAAGGAGAGGTCGGGCCTGGAGTTCCAGCCGTAGTTGTTCTGGGAGCGGTACCCATTGCCATTGTTGAGGAAATTGCATTCCTCTCTCGCATTTGGGCAATTGATGCCCATATGCCCAACGTTGCCGCATTCCTCACATGTCATGTGGGAATCCGCAACTTGCAGGTCCTGTGGAGACTCCACCTTGCGGAGTAGCTGATCGAGCTTGATGGTAAGCATGTCCATCGTCTCCACTTGGTGCACTCCACGGGTCTTGGTGCTCGCCGCTTGGCGTTCACCATGAGTCTGGTTGGCCGCCACCTTCTCAATCAACTTCTTAGCGTTCTTCACGCTAAGGGAGAAGAAGGAGCCGCCTGCTGCGGCGTCGAGGTGCTCTCGAGTGGACGGCCTCAATCCGTGGTAGAAACTCTGTATGAGGAGCCATTCCTCCATGCCATGGTGTGGGCACGAGAGAACGTACTCCTGCATCCTGTCCCAGGCTTCCGCGGTCGACTCATCTGCGAGCTGTTGGAAGCCCGATATCTTGTTCCGCAGGGCAGTCGTCTTGCCCGGCGAGAAGAACATGGTGAGGAAGGCATTAGAGCATGCCGTCCACGTGTCGAGGGTCTCTTGGTTCGCGTAGAACCACTGGAGAGCCTTCCCCAACAGAAAGAATGGGAAAAGCTGCAGTCGGATGACGTCCTGAGGTGCATCCTTCATGGCAAAAGTGTTGCACGTCATCAAGAACCTTTGGAGGTGAGCATTTGCATCCTCCGACGGCTTCCCACAGAAAGGACTGGCCAAGGTCATGTTGATCAAGGCTAGCTTGAGCTCGTAGTCCTTGTTGGTGATGCGCGGGTTGGGTCCCACGCGAATGTTCTCCGTAGTTGGCGCAGAGAAGTCATTGATCGTCTTCTCAACAACGGGGTCGGCCATGTTGTTGTTTGTTGATGAGGCCCTGACCACTGATGGAGGAGACGATTCAAGAGCCAGAGCGTTCTTGCGGATCTGTTTGGTGAGTTTTGCTCGAACTTTCCTCAAGAACTGCTCTGGGTCTGAGTGAAAGTTTTCTATTAGGTCGAAACCAGTCATGCACAGTCCTGTTTCAAATTTCCACAAGAAGAAAAACCAGGACAAGGGTAAGCCCGCAAAAGTAAGTGATAATTATTCTTCTCACAAACTTTAATGCATTTATTCAGTTTCCTAGCTGCTACTTCCCCGGCAACGGCGCCAGAAATGCTTGTTGGCGGTTCTTATGCGATAAAATTAAATTCATTAATTCCGCAAGCGCACGGATCACCATTGTAGCATTTCACCTTGGAGTATTCCAGGGTTATCGTATTTATATTTCCGCAGGGAAGTAGAGCGAAAGGGAGCTGAATAATAGCAATGCATTGGATAATTTGGAGAAAGAATAATGTACCAAACTATACTTGAGACGGAGGTAAGATAGGCATGATATATATGGGTGGCACACACGTCCTTAAATCCGAAGTGATAAAAGAAATAAATCATAGTATACATTTGGGAGAGCAACAAGATAGAGTTAAGGATACCTGTATGTTTATCTATTATTTACTTTTCCTAGCAGTCAAGTCTACAAAGATTATCTACTCTAGCGAAGCTCATACACATACAAGTCATGTCGTTTCGGGGCACACACGTGCTAGGTTAACCGATGATGCTAATTCAAACCTAGGGAACCGTATGCTATAATTAAGACCCTACTGAGTCCAACCCGGACGTGGGGGATTACAGAGACCGGTGCAGCTGTCACATACATCGCGGCTACCATTCTCCGTGGGGTTGGGTGCCAAACATGCATAGGCCAAGTTCTAAGCGCCATGCTTACAACCCGCCTAGAGGAACTACTCTTGATCAACAGCGCAGTCCTATCTAAGAATGAACAAGCACGGATTTCACACGACGTCATCTCCGACGAAGGCACTCTCTCGTACTTGCTATTCCAACAATCACGAATCCCACAACAAGACTTCTACGAGCACTTACTTAACGAATAAATAAACTAAATAGAAAAGAACTACTAAAAGAAATAAATAAAGATAAAACTAATTATATATTAAATAAGATAATATCTCAAAAGAGTAAGGATACAAAGAACTATACCGAACACCGAGAAGACTCCGGAAGCCCGAGAGAGCTCTCACTCTACTCTACTCTACTCTAACTCCCAAAGCTACTACTAAACTATACTAATGAACACTTGGATGAAGTGTGATGGTGCGAGTTGCTTCTGAGGCCGGGGGGTCCAATTTATAGCTTGTGATGGCGGTGGGAGCCCGCTGGCCGAAGTTGGAGAGGCGGTGGCGCCAAAGTCGGACGGCCGGCCTAGGGGGGTGGCCGGCCGGCCGTCCCCTATGGCGGTTTGCCACCGTCTTAAGCGTGGACGCTCCAGATCACTCCCTGAAGGCGGTCTGAAGGTCAGGTCCTCGCTGGGGTTGGCAGAATTGCAGTGGGGGCCAAGTTAAGGCCCAAATAGCCCACCTTCTAGAATGCCAGTGCAAATCTGCTGGTCTGGCCTTGAATTATGCGTTGTGGATCAATTTCCAACCCACTGGAGGAAGCCCGGGGCCTACGGCCACCAGGTGGGGCCGGCCGGCCTAGGGTGGGGCCGGCCGGCTAGGGAAATTCCCTGGCTGGGCTCACTTTCCTCCATTATTCACTCCTGCATCCAAATATCCACCAAAACCTGTGGAGTAGCATTATTCCTATCTACTATGCACAAAATCTTGGTGTTATGCATTTATTTACCGGTAGGGTGGCGGTCAAATCATGGTTTAATGACCGCCAACAGGGGCCACCACAGGGGGTCGGCCGACCTAGGGTTTGGGGTCGGCCGACCTGTGGTTGGCCCCTCTGGGCCTGGGCCTTCTCAGGTGGGCTCCCCTAGCTGCCTTCTCCTCTGATCCACCTGCTATGGGTGGACTTGAAGTCTTTTTATTTGGAGTTGGGCTTTATTTGGATAATTCTTTATGTCGGGAAAAATTGGTGTTTCCAGGATGGGCCTTTTATGCTTCCTTTTCCCCGTTTTCCTGTGAATTGTAGCTGCACTCACAAATTCACCAAGACTCGTGGAAATCATTAGTTTAAAGCCCTAAGTCTACTTTTGGTGATTGTTTCATTATAAAAAGTGCAGCTAGTTGACGGGTAAATTCTGGGTCTAAGAGCCGTCAACAACTCCCCCACACTTAGCTCATTGCTCGTCCTCGAGTAAAGTTGCGAGCTTAAGGCGGGAGATACTCTTCCTCATAAATGAGATCCTGCACACAAGTTATTGCAAGCCACACTTCATACCTATGAACTTTGAGGTGTCTAACATGTATTCCTTGGATGATTGATAAGTGGAACGGTCATGTCTCAAATCACCTCGCCTTCCCTGTCAAGTACCTTGGGATTTTTGCATAATTTTTCAGAAATAAAAACATAGTTTCATGCTCCTCAAATGACTCTCTCAAGTCGCTCATGGTGTTTATGTATTCTCCTCTCAAGGGCCATGATTTAGCCTCTTCCCTCCTTGTGTTTGATCAGGCTTTTGTGGAGCTCAAGGTAGGGTAAAGTGGAGCATACTAGTGTCTCTTTTATTGCTCAGTCAAAGACTGGATCCAATGGAGAAATCAAGTCATACAATCTGATCAAGATGTGCATGTGTGTGGTGGTATGAAACGAAAAGCATATGTACTCCTTTTTATGATGTTACCTTCTCTCTCTTTGAATTTTTGAGGAGGACACGGCTATCATACTTTTTCTTTTTTTTTTGTTTTCACCATTTTTCTCATCATTTTTCGTCCCTTTTTTTCATCATGCTCTACTTTTGTATGAGCAGGGATTATTCTTTTTCTTCTTGCATAACCATGTCTCCAATAATATTTTTGAGAGAGAAAGGTAACAATGATTTTTGGAGCACTTATTTGGTGGATGGATGATGGAATGTTGCTCAACTTCCAGTGTAGAAGTGTAGCATTTGAGGTGGAGTGTACGTGATCTTGATCAAAAGAGTATGACAAGCTTCTCACTAGGGTCCAAGAATTTGACAAAGCTCAAATCGACAACTAGTAGCTTATAGGCTATCAAGATATTCATGTAAAGTTCTTGGCCTTGGTAGGAAAATATAAATCAAGTGAGGAGCATCATACTATGGAATTTTTGATTTTCATAAAGATAAATTCCCAAGGACTTGAAGGTTAAGCAAAGATCAATTTGACAAACCATATCTCACATGCCAATTATCTAGGAAAAACATGGGTTCCTAAAGATAAGGTGTTCACAAGCATTCAGCGATGAAGCGAGAAATAACAAGTGTGCAAGTCCATGAATGTGACAGGTAGAGTTGTGGGCATAAGATAAATCAATTAAGATTTTCCCAAAAGATTAGTGCGTCAAGTTTTATTTAGTTTTCAGATTATCAGAATAAACTTGACGGTGTAGCAGGCAAAAAGTGGAAGTGTGGTGCAAACTCAGGAGGCAGGAGGGGGCTGGACCCTGGTGGGGACCACCAGGGGTCGGCCGACCCTCCTGGTGGGGTCGGCCGACCTGGCCTGGACCCCACAGGTACTGATATTTCGCGTGTTGGACGTTCCTGAGTTGCCTCGTATGGTTCTGGATGATTTGGTCGTGATTGTTCCAGATATGGCGATGTTTCCCCCCCACACTTGCCTTTTTGCCTGTTTCCTTCAAAAACGACAAAAACATGGAAACACAAATATTGCTCTACCGGTTGCAAGCCCGGGGAGCACTAATATCATTGATTGAATTTAAACTAAACTCGCAGGCGCATTACAAATTTGAAGGGAAATTGGAATGAAAATAAACTAAGCAAAAATGCGCCTAGAAGTAGATTTTTATTTTGGGAAGACTATCCCTTTCCCAGCCATGATCTCGTCGATTTGCTCCAGCTCTTTGTCGATCTTGTCCTCTTCCTTCCTTATCCGAGCCAAATCTCTCTCTAGTGTATTAGCTTTCTCGAGGAGTTTCTCCAGTTCCTTTGTGAGTTCCTCGTTGGTGAGACCAGCAAAGGGGTTTTCCTTACTGTAGAAGAGGTGTGGTGCGCCCTTGATCTTGGTCATGGTAGCAAGGTTTTGGTTCAAAGAGTGGAGCTTAGAAGAGATGAATAGAGAGAGGGTGCAATGGATTGTATTTATAGTGGTTTGACCTCCTTCCAGACGAAGAAACGAAGGATTTATTTCAAAACATACGGGAGCAAGGAAGGGAAAGGTTGGGTGACAGGATGAGCGAAAGATGGAAGGCAGAGATTGCCAGAGGGGGTCGGCCGACCCTGGTAGCCAGGTCGGCCGACCTGCCTTGGCAGGCTCTGGCCTTTCTATTTTTCGTGGAGATTTGTTGGGAAAGGTATATTCGGGATACACAGGGTATAGAAGGACATTTCGATGCAGAGGTCAAGAAAAGATATTTAAATCAATTAAGTGCATGACATCGAATTCCTTATTTTCTTCGGGCTCAAGATAAATTTTAAGACGCTGACCATTTACTTTGAATATATTACCTCCGTCGTCATGGAGTGTGATTGCTCCATGAGTCGACGTGTCAATGATGGTGTATGGTCCGTTCCATTTACTTCTTAATTTTTCATGCCCGAAGAGCTTTACCCTTGAGTTGAAAAGCAGCACCTTATCTCCAACTTTGAACTCTTTTATTTTTATTCGCCGGTCATGCTAGCGCTTTGTACGCTCCTTGTAGATGGCTGAGTTGTGATATGCTTTGTCTCTCCATTCCTCCAACTCAGCTATCTCCATTTTTCTTCTCCACCCGGCTCCTTTCATATCCATGTTCCAAGTTCTCATGGCCCAATATGCCTTATGTTCTAACTCGACGGGCAAATGGCACGTTTTTCCATAGACGAGTTGGTATGGTGACATGCCTATGGGTGTCTTGTATGCTGTTCTATATGCCCATAGTGCATCGGGTAGCTTGTTCTTCCATCCCTTTCCCATTTCCAACACTGTTTTCTGCAGGATCCGTTTGATTTGTTTGTTAGATGTTTCGGCCTGCCCATTTGTTTGAGGATGGTATGGAGTGGCAATGTTGTGCTTTGCTCCAAGCTCTCTTAGAAAGCTACGGAAGGTCTTATCAATGAAGTGAGACCCTGCATCGCTTATCACCATTCTCGGAGTTCCAAACCTTGGAAAGATAAACTCGTGGAACATCTGGCGAGCGTGTTTGGAGTCTGCCGCCCGGCACGACATAGCTTCTACCCATTTGGATACGTAGTCCACCGCCACCAATATGTATTCACAATCTTGGGACTTCACGAAAGGTCCCATGAAGTCAATGCCCCATACGAGGCATTGCATCTCACGCTGTAATGCCTCCAAATCTCTGGCACTGCGGGCATCTCCGAATGAATTCTTTTGTATCTTCATACATGGTTGGCCAGAAGAATCCGCTTTGCCAGATTTTTTTCTTGGGTACGGAAGGCACCATAGTGTCCACCGTATGGGGCTGCATGGCATGTCTCAATGATTTGTGTGCTCTCGGGAGTGGGCACACATCGCCTAAGCAGTCCATCGGCGCAGACACGGTAGAGGTATGGCTCATTCCATAAGTGACGGCGACTCTCATATATCAATCTTCTTTATCCGCCCCTGGTGGTACGTATCCTGTGGCGATGAAGTTCACAATGTCGGCGTACCAAGGGTGCGAATCCGTCACTTTTAGTAGCATGTCGTCGCGTAGGAAGTCATTTATGGGTAACTCCTGCAAGTTAGTGAACTGCATACGCGACAAATGATCTGCTACAGAATTTTCTACTCCTTTCTTATCTTTAATTTCAAGATCAAACTCTTGGAGCAGAAGGATCCATCTTATGAGACGAGGTTTAGCATCTTTCTTAGCAAGCAGATGTCTCCAAGCAGCATGATCAGTGTAAACAATAACTTTTGCTCCAGCTAAGTCAGATCTAAACTTGTCAAAAGCAAAAACAACGGCAAGGAGCTCTTTCTCAGTGGTAATATAATTCAACTGAGCTCCAGTCAAAGTTTTGCTAGCATAATAAATTGCATGATGCTTTTTGTCTTTTATTTGACCAAGAACTGCCCCCACAGCATAATCACTAGCATCACACATTATTTCAAAAGGAAGCGTCCAATCAGGGGGTTGAATGATTGGAGCAGAGATGAGTGCCTTCTTAAGAGTAGCAAAGGCATGCATGCAGTCATCATTGAAATCAAAGGGTGCATCCTTAGCAAGCAAGTTCGTAAGGGGTCGTGCAATTTGAGAGAAATCTTTTATGAAGCGACGATAAAAACCAGCATGCCAGAAAACTACGAACACCCATGATATTCACAGGAGGTGGAAGCTTTTCTATAACTTCTATTTTTGCTTTGTCCACCTCTATGCCTCTCTCAGACACAAGGTGTCCAAGAACTATGCCCTCTCGGACTATGAAATGGCACTTTTCCTAATTAAGTACCAGGTCCTTCTGATGGCATCTCTGTAAGATCTTGTCTAAATTTTCTAAGCAGTGATCGAAGGTTTTTCCATAAACAGAGAAATCATCCATGAAAACTTCCATAATTTCTTCGATCATATCAGAGAAAATAGACATCATGCAACGTTGGAACGAGGCAGGTGCATTGCACAAACCAAAAGACATGCGACGGTAAGCATAAGTTCCAAACGGGCATGTGAAAGTGGTCTTACTTTGATCGTCGGGGTGGATGGGAATTTGATGATATCCCGAATACCCATCAAGGAAACAAAAGAAAGAATGATTTGCCAACCGTTCCAACATCTCATCGATGAAGGGCAGCGGAAAATGATCTTTCTTTGTGGCCTTGTTAAGTTTTCGGTAATCAATGCACATTCGCCACCCCGTGACGGTTCGTTGAGGAATAAGTTCATTTTATCATTATGAACAACCGTCATACCTCTTTTCTTCGGTACCACTTGTACGAGGCTCACCCAATCACTGTGAGCAACAGGATAGATGATCCCGGCGTGTAGTAGCTTCAAGACCTCTTTCTTCACAACTTCTCTCATTGCATTGTTTAGCCTGAGGCTCCCTTGAAGGTGCACTTTCAGGATCCGTGGGAATGCGATGGGTGCAGAGAGTAGGGCTGATCCCTTTTAGGTCTTCAAGTGAGTAGCCAAGAACGGAGCTATGTTTTTCAAGCACGGCTATGAGTTTGGTGGTTTTTTCTTCCGAAAGCTTGTCACTTATGATGACGGGAGCTTGCGGATCTCCGTGCAAGAAGGCATAGTGCAAACCGGGAGGTAGCGCTTTGAGATCAATGGGAGGTCGTGGCGGTGGTGTGGTTTGTGGTAGCTCAAAAGTGTCCTCTGAGTTGGCTTCTTCTAAGATAAAATCTTGTGCATCTTCTTCTAAAGCCAGCTCGGGGTCTATATGAGGAAAGATGGCCATGACCTCCTCCACTTGATATTCCTCAAGTGGTTCATCGGAAAGAGTGTTTCGTGATGTGGTGATTGGTATGGAGAATGACTCTTTTCCAAGGGTGAAGTTGAGGTTTCCAAATGATGGTGCATCAACGAGGAATTTTTCTATGGGATGCCCTATCATTATGCCGAAGTCTGGAACTTCGAAGACGTAGAAATCCAGGATAACCTCAAAATCTTCATGATAGAGAGTTACATCTCTGACAATCCCCAAACTCTCAAGAATATGGCCTAATGGGTGCTTGAGGAGTTTGTTTGTTGATGTCCAAGGTCGGTTGCCAAAGATTGACAACGCAAATGTGTCGGAAAAGATATTGGCACCAACAAGGGGGTTGTAGAGTGTATCCACCTTGGTTCCTTTGATGGAGCAGGATATGTTGGTTGAGGGAGGGCAGAGCCGAATGATATCCATGGATAGCTCATTCTCCCTCAACCATTCATCGCTCATGATTGAAGTAAGCTCCCGAACAGTCTCCACAAGATATTCTTTTTCAATTGGTTCGGGAGGTGGCAAAGGAACAGACGGTCTCTTTTGAAACAAATAGTTCGAGGTATTTCCAAAATCTTCAAAAATTTCTTCCTCGAACTCAAATAGGAACTCAAGAGGTTCATCATCCTCTGTCATAGTTCGTGAATCAGATGAGGACTCGGATGTTGGGTCTACCAAGGTAGACACCTTTTGTTGTGTTTCCACAATGAGTTCCTTATCTTTTGACTCCGGCTCCTCAGGTATTTCAGCGG
Source organism: Eragrostis nindensis (assembly GCA_012490785.1). Lineage (NCBI taxonomy): Eukaryota > Viridiplantae > Streptophyta > Magnoliopsida > Poales > Poaceae > Eragrostis > Eragrostis nindensis. Next base: position 645,830 of record JAAXCT010000119.1, on the reverse strand, counting down.
AAAAAGGTGTATTTTCAACAATTCTTTCTAGCAAAACTTTTGCTTCCGCTATGGTCTTATGGGAAAAAGAACAACCGGCAGCCGTGTCAAGATAAAGTGTGGTGTCTTTGCTCAACCCTGAATAAAAATGTTGCAAAAGAACGGGTTCTGGGAGTAATAACTCTGGACCAGAATCTGTTAATGAACAGAACCGTATCCATGCCGCACTAAGGGCTTCTTTCTCCTCTTGGCGAAAGTTAATTATTTCCGCTCGTAGAGCAGTGATACGGGATACGGGGAAGAATGCTAGACAAAACTTGTCACGCAATTCTTTCCAATCACCGTTCACTCTCTTAGCGGTGTACGTGTACCATTGTTTCGCCTTCCCATTGAGAGAGAAGGAAAACAATTTCCACTTTAAAGTTTCATGTGTCATGCCATTGATCAATCGGCATGCACACAATTGCTCAAACTCTCGCAAGTGTTCAAAAGGATTTTCATCTTTAAAACCAGAGAAAGAAAGTCCTTTGATCAAAGAAATAAAACTAGGGCAGACCTCATAGCTTGTCGAAACAACAAGTTGAGATGAACATGGTGGCTCTAAGAGCTCGCCCCGTGGAGTGGAAAAAGATTGGATTGTAGGTGATGACTCCATGTGTGTATATTTTTTTTAATTTAATTGAACGGGAAATGTAAAGATAAGTTACGAGGGCAAACCTGGTCCGCTACAGAATTAGCAACCGTTCCCCGGCAACGGCGCCAGAAATGCTTGTCGGTATTTCTTACACCACGAATAAATCCGCAAGCGCACGGAATACCGTTGTAGCACTTCACCCGGGAGTATTCCAAGGTATCGTATTTGTCTTCCCCCAAGGAACGGTGACAATCTACAGCAAGGTTAGTTTTACCCAAGGACAACAAGAATGGTTGTAGTGTAGGATTGAGAGGATGAATAAAGATCTAGTTGTCCCGCAGGACGATCGCACTCAAGTTCTACTTGTTTTCTTCGGGCACTGGTATAGACCTGGTCTGCCAAGTCACGCCAGCCTGTAGCTCTACGACGAACACGAACGTGGAGGATTACACGGGACGGACGGGGCTGTCACCACCTGCCGCCTACCTCTACAAACCGTGGGGCACGCGGCAAACAAAGGTAACCTCTAGCCTAGACACCACGTCTATGCCGTCGATTACTACTCTAACCCCGGTCCTGGTACCAATCTGGAAGGCTAGAGCACCCCTCGCGGAGCGATGATCCCGTAAACGAGTATGACAAGAATAACGACTAGTATGTAAAGCTCGCTAGATCAATATCACCACGAATACTAATCTTATGAATAAGAACAACGATCGTACTACGAACGAACGACGAACGATGAACGAACTAAGAACGAACGATGAACGAAGAACGAACGACGAACGAACTAAGAACGAACGAAGAACGATGAACGAACGACGAACGAACGATGAACGAACGATGAACTATTAATAAGATAAATATCCGCCAAGGTACAAGATAAGGAAATAACCAAAAGAAAGCTATCCCTCTCTTGATCCTTGCCCTCTCCCCTATTCTACTACAGTACAAGAGGCTCTAGGCCTGAGATGTGGGAGTGGTGCTCTCCTCTTGGGATTCTTGTGATGTCTTTTGGAGGAGGGGGTACCCCTTTATTTATAGCCTTGGAAGGTCGGCAATTTGAGGCGGTTCCTGACTTTAGGGGCATTGATTGCAGGTAGAACCGACCTCTGGAAGGCGGTGGCGAACCGCCATAACAAGATGGGCCAGTGGGACCACCACAAGGGGTCGGCCGACCTAGGGTTTGGGGTCGGCCGACCTGTGGCTGGCCCCTCTGGGCCTGGGCCTTCTCAGGTGGGCTCCCCTGGCTGCCTTCTCCTCTGATCCACCTGCTATGGGTGGACTTGAAGTCTTTTTATTGGGAGTTGGGCTTTATTTGGATAATTCTTTATGTCAGGGAAAATTGGTATTTCCAGGATGGGCCTTTTATGCTTCCTTTTCCCCGTCCTGTGAATTGCAGCTGCACTCACAAATTCACCAAGACTCGTGGAAATCATTAGTTTAAAGCCCTAAGTCTACTTTTGGTGATTGTTTCATTATAAAAAGTGCAGCTAGTTGACGGGTAAATTCTGGGTCTAAGAGCCGTCAACATTACCCTTGGTCTATGGCAAGGTCTAGACCGGTTAGGAGTCGGTGTTGAGCTTGCCAAAGAGAGTGTGGAAGCCGACACAAGTTTGTACACGGTCTTGGGCTTCCTGTGCGAAAGAAGCATCACTAGTGGAGCGCCTTTTGGCACGCATCAAAGTGCGGAGCCTTACCTCGGGAGGAGTACTCGGGAGAGAGCCCGGCGGGACGTGCCCGCGACTTCACTCGGAGGGTGAAGTGTGCTCTAGGAGGGATCGCCATCGAGCGGAGAGACGGGGTCGAGACTCCGACGGGAGTGACCCAACGTGGAGTAGGGGAAGGCGCCATCCTTCCGAGACCACAGGAAAAATCGATGATCAATCTCTTACTCTTACTCTCTACTACTTGCATTTATTATCTTGTTTATCCTATATGCTTGTAGTAGACCTTGTGCTTATCATATGATTGCTTGATGATTGTTTTCGTGTGCTAGCTCTTCGTTATCTCTAGTGATATGCGCTTTCCTTATGTGTACCTACTTGCTCATAGCTCATACACTTGCTTGATATCATCTAGTGATCTTGTTCAGCTTATGTTGTATCTATCTTGTTGTCATGATCACTAGCTTGAGCTTCCCATGTGTTACTTATTTGCATGCTAGTTTGCTTGTCTATCTATCATATACACTAGCATGTGTAAGACCTACTTGAGCTTCCGTATGTGTTACCCATATGCATGCTAGATTGCTTGATTGTTTTTACCTTATACACTAGCATGTGTAGGACTTGTTGAGCTTGTTGTTATATGCCTAGTTGTTTTTATGCTCATACATGTATACCTTGCACCTAGCATGTACAAGTCCTAGCACATGGTTATCCTTGCTTGATCACTGTCACATAGTGCACATGTACTCTCTAGTTATGTATCCTTTACTTGTGCAATTAGTTAGAGTAGCTAGAAGTGCAAAAAGTTTTAGTTCATGGTGTGCCCGATTCACCCCCCCTCTCGGTCACACGATCCTTACAACATCGAAGGTAGAACAATTGTTTCTTAAAAAGAAGATATACATTTGATACCCAAGGACAAGTTAGCGTGTACTATTTTCTTCCCAGCCGCTCCAATGCAGGTTACTTTGCCTTGGTCAACAACATCGAAGTCCTTAATTTCAGCATCAACAGGAATGATTTCCACAACCACCTCATCGGACCTCTACACTCCGAACCACATGACTTGGCCCACAGGAAATCAATCAGTAGACACACAAAATTCAGAACTACAGATTTTGCTGACAGGCCTTCCATGGAGTGATTCTTGTTCTAGAACTGAATACCTGAACAGAAACAAAGATCACAAAAAGGTATGTGTTAGTAACGGGTAATATATAGTAATTGTTATCATCATGCCGCACCAAGAAAATATATAGTACATACAATTTTTGGAAGCCATGAAATCAAACAGAGAATGTCAATGAGAAACAACCATGGTCAATCCAAGAAGATATGGATTCCCTTATAGGAAGACCCTCTGCAGATGAAAAAGAAGTCAAGTCAGTGTCTACCTGAAATGGTAAGAAAATAACATCTCAAGAAGATCAACTACAAGTCCGAGTAGCTATGAATATGTATTGATTGCACTAAGAAGAAAATATGCAAAGAAAAAAAAGGCACCTGACATATAAGGAAATATCAGAATTTGGATGACAGCAGTATAGACTTTAGAGTATCCATATATTTCTTTGTGCAAAATTACAGTATCCGCATTTCTTACCTTGAGAGTTCATCAGTGCCACCTTCCAGCATACTTCCATAACTGCAGTGAACCTGGAATGTTAACAAACGGATTTTGGTAGAGACAACACCGTGTGAAGTCATGAATACATTTGGCTTCCAATATGTGGTGTACAACTGGACCCTCATTTTTATCCCCAGGTTCTTTATTGTCCTGAAAAAAATCAATGTGTAGGTTTTTTTAATTCTGCAGGTAATCAATAATATGAACGGTTAGTTTGCATGTTGAACAACAAAGAATAAAGATAGCAATCACAGATGGTGCTTGTTTCCCAGACTCCTGAAAAGCCATTCTTTCTCCTGGCTTCCGATTTCGAAAAATATGTGAACAGCTAAATGATAGGTAGAACGAATCGTTATTCCGTACAAATATGATATCAGTATAAAGGAAGGTTTGTGCAATATATACGATGTGGCCTTCCAAATGTAGAGTTTTGCTCACATTCAGGATCAGTAAGGTATTCAGGGTAACCCGAGCAGGCAAAGTAAACATGAGCATACAATGAGCCATTGTGCTTGAGGACCTGTGACAACAACATGCGAGAAATACAGCATCAATCTAAACCAGCAAAGTATATTTTCATGTAAAAAATGTACAAGATATTAATGTAAATTAAGTGATATCCCACCCACCTCTGAAGGACAATATTTTAACAATCGTGTTCTGGTACTTGTAGGTCCCAAACTGCACACAGTATGTTTGCCTCATGCCAAATGAATGCATCCTCATTAGCAAAGTCATTGAACTTCTCGTTATCTATAAATTACAACCAGGATATGTAAACTTGAGCTACTCATTGCCAAATCCAAAGTCACAATGCCGATCAATCGACAATTGCAGTAAGGACTAAGGAGAGCTCATGTCCTTCGTGACCCGCAGGACATCGGCTAGCGACGCAGCAGAGCCGCGGCCACTGCCAGCAGCAAGGAAGATCTTGGAGCCGTCGACGAAGTTGTTGCGGCGGCGGTTGGGAGCAGTAGCGATGAGATTTCGGCGGTGTGGTCACGGTCGGAGCCCGTCGCCGCCAAGGCCGCCGCCTATGTCGAGGTCGGCGAGGAGGCAGAAGGGGTGGAGCGAGGAATCGAACCTGGGCCATGGAGGATGCCGAAGAAGCAGGTTTGCCACTGGAGTACGAGACGGTTTATGGTTGTAATAGGTTCGAATTGTACATAGCCTTAACATATTTTAATGCGATTCAAATGTACACAAATTCGACACGGATTCGAACGGTAGGGGTCTGAAATTGAAAAATTTGGCTGAAAAATCAGGCTGACGACTTTTTACAGACTTATTAGATAGTAGAGATATTTAAGTGACTTTATTTTATATATCCCAATCAGTCATCCCGTGCATTAACCAATCTATCAAATATCACTGCGTCCTAGGAAGTCCACACATGCATGCATCCGCCAGGTAAGAATCGTGTTGCACCCTTACATAGATCCTGATGGCATAAATGACAGATGATTCCAAACATGAGCATATAATAAATAAATAAAATCACCTAGCATGCTCTGTTTGACATTTGTTATACCAATGCTTGGTATACATATCTACTCATTAATTAATGTTAATGTACAGAAACTCTAGATTCGCATCTGTAGCTATAAATGATATTGCATTCTTTTCGATTTGTTTGAACTAGCAAAAAATTTGACATGCTGAATAGTAAAATATTATCTCAAATTCCTCCGATGTTCTTGAGTTTAATTGATATTTTCATTGATTTAGTAAGAGAAAATCAATTATTTGACAGCTTAAATAAAACCAGCAACATTCCGCCAGTGCCTTCCCCTCCTCTTTAGTTTTGACTCCACCTACCTAGTATCGGCAACAAAGACTAGTGCGCGCGTACACATCTCAGCTTCTCCCCACTTGAGCCCATGAGGCACAGACCCACCGACGACGTCGCCCCTAGATTCCTACTGTATTGTACATCAGCACCCTCGGTTTACTTGATCGTAGTGAACCCACAATTCGGTGGTGTCTGCCATTTGTGTCCGGAGTCTGGACTCTGGACTGCAGGAATCGATGGCACACGAGTTACTTTCACGAGCTCAGCATGGGCCTTCCGTCAGCATGGAGGGTCAATCTTTTTTCTGAGTTTTTTGAAAAAAAAGAAAATTCTGAGTTCAGCTATGTGAATATGTGCCTTAGGTTGGTAAACAAAAAATACTGTGGTATAGAAATGCATAGAGACATGAAATGTAGCAAATGCTTACGCCTCAGGGCTCAGTCATATGTTAATTTCCGGTGCCTCTCGGTCCCAAATAGTGGTATATAAATGGAGAAGGCATACTCATATTCGATCCGTAGGCACAAGGCAGTTGCATGCGGGGCTTTTAGGATATATGTAGTCTTGAATTCAGACTTTTCAAGCTATCTAATTAGCAAGTATATCCTCATTCGTAACATTGGTATTTATTGGCTCCGATATTTTCCTCTCAAATAGCACATGGCTTGCCTTGAGATGGTAGCTAGGTAGATTAAGATAGCAAAAAAGAAAAAAACAATAGTAATAAATACTTGCCAGTATATGATGCTTTCAAAATTGAACAAGTGATAGGGTAGACGAGCTGGGTTCTTTTAAACTGGAGGGCCTAATTGGTCCCCTGCTTCCCTCAACGCATGAGCGTACTCAGCGCAGTGCCGTTGCGTTCCACCCATGACCGATATTGCAGAATCCATGCGGCAGCCAAAGCATTGGACAATCCAAGAAGAGGAGGCGTCCGTCTCCCATGTCTAGAGCGAACATCGCAGTGACTGCACCGCCAGTTTATCCGACGTGTCTGCCACCCCAAAGGAGACTTGATCTTTGCTCGAGTACGTGCATGCTGTGTGATTGTGTAACGCCCAGAAAACAAAAACGAACGAAACTAGCTGGTTGGCTAGGCCCTGCGAAGCCCAATTAGATCCCAATTCCAGCCCAACTAGTGGAGAGAAGAAAAAACAGCCAACCCTAAACCCTTCTCCTCCCCTTTGCTGGAATCGATCGCGTGAAGAAAGAAGGCGGCGTGGCTCCTGGTTCCTTCTCGCCTCTGCAGGTGAGCGTCCATGGAGATCCTTGCTAGCTGATCGATCCTCTTGCCTTTGGGAAAAACGAGTTCCCCACTGTTGCTCATCACCCCTGTTCTATTTCCTTGCTTGCTGCAGCAGTAGAAAGGAAAGGGCTTGAGCCAAACGCATAGAAGAGGGCAAGAACGTGACCTGCTGTAGGTATGGACCGAATCAAACCTTTCCCCTTCCTTTTCCCACCGTTTCGCGTGAGGATGAACTCAGTTTCTGATAGCAATCCCGCCAGGGTAGCTGCTGAACGCTGAGTCTGCTTCTGTTGTATTGTCAGGGTGCAGTTAGATAGACCCAGTTTTCAGGATCTTAGCAGTAGAATTAGAAAATCTCGCCAAAAGGAAATTTGTAGTTTGTTTGAAGATCTTTCCAACGAGTATTTATTCGTGTTTTTTCATCGAGTATAATGGAAGTTATCCCCTTCTGAATTTTTCTGTCCTGGTACAGTTCAGTCTGTAAGTTGACAGTTAGTGTTACTGTCCAGCAGCCTTTTGATCCAATTTTCGGGGATCTTATGGGGAGATTTTGACAATGTGGTAATAAGATAAGTCCTTTGTTTGATCTTTCGATAGAGTTCTTACACTCTTGATTTGGATTAGTGATTTGGGAGATATCGATTTCTAAATTCAGCAGCCTGACAGCTGTTGGCAGTTTCTGTTTGTCACTTTGGGGGCTTGATTAAAAATAGTAAACGTCGAAATTAAATTATGTGATGAATACCAATGTTGTAGCTCTCATTCTGTAGTTTCTGAAAATTTATTTATTTGCTATGTTATCGGTTGGGTATTTAAAGATACAAAAAAAGAAGCAGCACTGTTTTGTTGAAAGAATGTTTGTGTGCAGTTCCTTCGATTGTAGGTGGGATTCCGGCGTAACACGTTTTTAATTCGGTAACATTGCTTTGATTTGAGATCGTGTACTGAGATGTGATTGTGAATAGGTGGTGCTCATTCAAGTCGTACTTGAAGCTTGTTGTTTGCCATCGTCGGAGGCAAGTAAATGTAGCGGTGGTTGTGCTACCGTTTTGTCTTGCTATTTTCATTACCTACACTTTAATAGTCAGAACCATATCAACTCAAATGATAATCTGCAGTTTATGATAATTTTTCCCTTAAGCATGATTAATGGAGGTTTTTTTTGTTTATTTATGTTGTTGCTATTATTCTAGCATGTGTATGTGGTTAAATTCACATTCTTGAAGAAAGTTATTAGAATATATCTTTGATGGATTATTTTGGAGTATTGCAGCATGCCATATGCATTGCATCATTCATATGCATTGGAAGTGATGTCTTTGACCTATGGTCACGACCATACCGGTACAGCATCATGGGATGCAGCTTCATACCTTGTTGGGTATGCAGGCAGGAGACATTTGCATTGCGTTCATATGCATTCATTGAAGTTAATAACATAAACATGTCATTGTGGAAAGAAGTTGGTCTTTATACTCTCTTGAGGTTGTTTAATTGTTAATTGTGGAGAATCTATTTGTGGTTACATGGAGGTCTTTATTTCCCTTAAATTGTTGTTTAATTCAACTTGTGGTTTAAACAGCTTGTCAAAACAATTTGCTTGCTGAGATGTTTCATGAATTTAGAGTTATACACCTAAATAGTAGTGTTGGAGTCTATTCTTTGATGTGAAGAGGTGCTTAAGCTTAAAGTCTTTGTTCTTTCATTCATGCTATGGTTTTTGGATTGCTAGTGTGACGCTTTTATGATTTATCTATATATACGTGTCTTTGCTTCCGCATTGCTTTACAAAGGAGATGCTATCGAATTTCTATGTTTTTGGTGGAAGGCTATTGTGTTGGTTTTAGTAGCATCTCAGGGTGATTGTGGATTCCGAGATGTTAAAGATTACATGCGTCATTTTGGAAACAATGACTGCAGTTGCCAGCCATACATGAATTCTGAGCTCAGGACCTGCAAGTAGGGATGGCAGTCCCACACCCGACGGGTGCGGGTGCGGGTGGAGTTTTCCATCCGCGGGTGGCACCCGCACCCGACCTGCAGTGACTTGGGCGTGGGCGCGGGTCTGTTCTCCCACCCGCGGGTGACCCGTCGGGGCCCGAGAAGTCACACAGTCAGCCCAGCCCACCAGGCGTCCAGGCCATCACAGTCCACAGCCCAACTCCTCCCGCCTAACTCCCACCCACGACGCTACCCAGGCCCAGCCAGCCAACCCTAGCCTCCCAAATCCCATTCCCCAATTCCCCCTGAGCCGCCACCAAGCATGCCGCCATGGCCGCTTCTCGCCGCCTCACACGCCGAGCGCGCGAGGCACAGCGAGTTCGGTGGAGGAGCAGCGCTAGCGCGACGCGAAGGGAAGCGGCTCGGCGGGGCAGCACTGGCGCGACGCAAAGGGAAGCGGCTCGGAGGCAGCGCTGGCCCAACGTTGTCTTCGTGCTGCTATGCAAGGTGGCGGTGGCGTATGAACAGATAGTTCGCAGCTTCTGTAGTTGCTCTAGATGTTGTCTTCCCGATTCTTCTCAAATCCTATTAATTGCCTCTTCCGATTGGATATTTGTCTTTTTCTTTTGCTTTTTTTTTTTGTTTCTATCTGATTTGATAAGAAGGCATGCGGTGGATTCGTGGATAGAAACGATCATCTTTTCCCATCGCTGCGATCTGAATTCTTACATTTGGACTTTGGAAGAAATAGAGAGATAATTACGGAGCAATCGCACGATTCCAACTACAGTTAGTCATCCACCCGACGGGCGCCCGAGACCCGCCCGACACCCGGCGGGTGCGGGTGCGGGTGACATATTTCAAGGCATTTTTCTTCGCAGGTGGGTGTTTGCCTCACCCGACCCGAACCTAACCCGTTGCCATCCCTACCTGTAAGGAACCATCAGCATGTTCTCCAGGACATGGCATGGAACACCACCACTTCCTATGTCTGCACCTCCAAATTGCATTTTTACTGCTGCTTCAGCCCTGTAATAAGAATCGTGTTCAACATAGATGATATAATAATGATTCAGCATCGTTAGAGGTTTTTTATGAGACGTTTGTATCATCGTTCCTACATTCCAATGACGCTACAAATGGAGCATTTCTACAAGCAAGCAAAGTACGTTTGTCCAGGGAGTTGCTGACATCACCGTATATAGAAATTAGCATATTCTAGAGGCGGTCAGTAGAGACCACCACCTAAATTAGCATATTCTACAAGCAAGCAGAACCCAGCATGAAGGAAATGCAGCCTGTGGCGGCCCTCAGCATGTGAGATCTGGTTTCTTAGTGCGTGGAGTTGTCAGTACTCTTTGGCGGGGAGCACCACAGCTGATTGAGGCCGGATCCGACTTCCATCCAGAGTGCAGGATCTTGCAGGTCTGGCGTCTGGACCGAACAGTTGACCGTGCTCGCCTGGACCCGCACAATCCGGAACGGCTCCGGATTACTCATTGTGAGCGGCGGTATCCTGAAACCCTTGCCCTTTCTTGACAGGATCACTCGATTGGATTCCTGATGCTTCCCATTCACAAATGGTATGTGTCCATTTGGAGATGCAGATATTGGTGATTGGACGCTCTGAAAACACTCATGCCTAACATACTGGATGAGTTCATATCCTCAACTGTAATATCCTTTTGTCCCTGTATTTTTATCTACTTATATAAAGTTCTCCACCTTCAGTGGGCACATGGCCCGACTGATGATGATTCTTAATGTTATGTACCGTATATAGTTGCAAAAAATGGGAAAAGCATTTCACAGAAAGAGCGCATGGACAAAATAAGTTTGTGTGCCAACCCTGTGTTGTTGCACAACATCAATAAGCACAGGGAACTTTGCGGTCCGCATAATTACCTATGGCCGAGAGCGAGCATACTTTTAGCTTCTCTTAATTCAATAGACGTATATAATATAAAAAAAGAACGGACAATAAACTTTGTATTCCATATGCCTCCATCAAACCAGAGTGATTATACAACGTATAAATAAAGCATAGGAGTCCGTAGATGATGTATAAGAAGAAATACGCAAACCCTGCTTCAAATCACCTGTGCCTATGTCACATGTAGATCTCCCAATTTATAGGACGTGGATTTTGTTGGAGTACTTCGGAATTGTAACTCCAAACCAATTATGAGAGACCCTCACATCTCTAGTATTCAACCAGTCCATCCATGTTTTGCAGCTGAAGTGGAGAAAACAGTGACCTGTCAGGTGATGAGTTTCGATTAAAGTAAGAACAAGGGCACAAAGAGCTGGTATATATAGGGAAACAAGAACATTGTCCAAAGACCAATAATGTTACAGTGTTTCGTTCCAACATGTATTCCATCAGTGCGTAGGACTCCATAGTCACACTCGGGTCTATAGATGCAATTAAGCTACTCAAGTATTGTATCAAAGGTCAAGTTTGGGACTTCTGAGCTGTTCACCGATTTGCTAGGATACCCATACAATGTAACGCCCAATGTGAAGGGGGGCCATTTGGGTTGCGCTACAGAGTGAAAAGTCTGAGATCCGATAGCCATTCGTTGGCCATCAGGCTAGTGAATTCATTCAAGATGCTTCTCAAACCTAGCTAATATATAGATAAATCATAAATACTTGCATGGCTTACTATTAGCCGATGTCACAGATGTACCTAATATATCGTTAATGGCTTCCAATATTATTTGGCTGAATTACAATGGATGCAGCGCGAAGGTGTGTAGCAAGGGGAGAGCCTTCTTTGCCAGTGGTTTTTTGAGGCAATATGGTTAATTTTCACTGGCCACTAGACAAAGAATTAATGGGCATAATGTATCAACGACGAGTGGAAACTTCCATAAAACTGGCGACAGACATGCCAATAATGTTCCTCCTCACTAAGGCAGTGCTCATGATACACCCTTGTGTACTTTCCGTATTTATCAATTTATCATTGCTCATTACCAACTTGCCACACCACCGCATCTCCATCGCTCGCGCTCCTCTACCGCTCTTTGATAAGGTTTGTTATTGGCCATGCGGGTCGGGAAGGAGGCCGGGCGGTGCTCCTTTGCCGTAAAGAGTTTCGGATGTATTAACAAACGACAACTCACTGATTCGTGACAAATAGGTTAGACTATGGAAGCGCTGTTTATCTGGGAGATAAACACGATTAAGCTCCTTCCACTTTAAGAAGGCTTGTCAGGTGAAGGGCATATATAACAGCGGAGTATAAATTTTATAACAATTTTGAAACCTTATGCGCCAAGTAGTGGAACCTCACTTACCGTAATTGGTTCTCTGACTAGTAGCTTCATTCCCTATGCCTCACAAACCCAAGACCGAAACCAATTCTTGCATGGCTTACGTACCTCCACCAATATCATACAATTTTACCTTGTCAAATGCAGTTTGACACTTTATTGACTTAACTTTTAATGGATGGTATGTTGAATAATGTTTGCTGGAACACTACAAGAAAAATGATTATTAGTCCCCAAGGTACTTGGTCACTATATGTCTATTGTTGGTCATAATCGCTAGCTTGTCACCAACAAGTTTGGTCACATTTTGGTGGCTAAAACCTTGTCACTATATGTATATAGTGACCAATAATTGCATATGTTGGTCACTAAAACTACATAGCAACCAACACAACCTTAGTAACTACATATAACGTTGCTCACTAAAAGCGTATATCCACCAAAAATCTCAAACTTGGTCACTATTAATCAACTTTTAGTGACCAACATAGAAAAATTTTCCTTGGTCACTAAAACTTGGTGACTAAATGTCATACCCTATTTCTGGAATATGTTGTGCAACCTGTATCAGTCCCTGGATCAGTAGTTGATACGCACAAGAACACAGATATGATAGTCGAAAGCATACTTCGAATAGGTAAATAAGGATAATACCTGATAGAGGACCCTTAGTGGCGGTACGACTTGGATTCAAGACCATCCAAATCCATCCGACCAACTAACGGTGAAGCAGACAGCGGGAACTATGGCCCAAAGCCACAAGCAGACTTGAGAAGCAGAACCGAAAACCAAATCGTCGTCGTCTTCTACAAAGCCTCCTCTTACCTAAACCAACAGTCGCAAACGCGTGAGTACATAAGGTACTCAACAAGCCCTAACACAAGGGATAAAAGTATGCAGGGATATAACCAAGGTCTAGGCTATGGTTTATCATATCGGCGAAGAGCCAACTTTATGCAAGGGTTATTTATAAGCAAAACATTTTTGCATACTACAGTCAAGATTATTATAAGTGGTGTTTAGTGGGGTTGTTTGGCCCTGGGGGAGATGCAATCCGTCCTGCCAGTTCCCAAGTTTTAATGCTGGCCGGAAACCAGCGCACGGTTCCACACCGGTGTATTCCAAAACATGCCAAGGGGGTAACTCACACCGTTATACTAATCATTGTGTGGCCAATGCTTTCACGTTGTCCAATACCGTGGAACACGACTATCCGGATAGATTATACACTCTGCAGAGGTTGTACACGATTCCCACAAGGTACCTAGTCGTCCCCACTGCCATGGCTTGGACTGGATACTAATGGTCCCGTACCTACTTGGTGTTATCACGGCACCACTCACGGAAAATCTACGACCAGGGGCTTCATCATCGTCGTCATCATCATCATATAAAAAGGCCTGAATTGTCACCATATGCCAGATCCCGCGTCTCACTGTCGGCGAGTCTTCTCCTGGCTCCCGTCGCAACTCCTCCCCTCCGAGTGGGTACCGGGTGAACACTATAGTAGGGTGTGGTTCCAAACCTTTCCCATACAAGGCATGTGGCTGTACGAAGGGTGCTAGGCATGACGTTACATGAACCGGTCCTTATACGACTGAAGCAGGCATCTTCAATAGCTATCCTCACAGAGGAATCGCATCCCAGAGATAGCCCTCCCCACTGAGGACTACCTCGCCTGCTCCCGCCGAGAATCATCCCCATTAGGAGTTGCACAAGTTGTCATTAATCCCACCCACAATTCATATTCACACTCACACCACCAAGTACTCACGCCATATGACACAAAAAGTATGTATAGCTAGATTAAATTAAGTACTCAGTGTGACAGTCCTAAGCAGCATATCAGTCCAACAATCATTAAAGAATTAATGATGTTGGTTCCTAGGTTTAACAATGGAATCAGGATAGGCAAAAACAAGGTACGGCAATAAACAAGTAATTAGGACATACTAAGCATTTAAATACCATGCATGATTTATAAAGTAGGCTCTAAATAGGATTATTTGCAATCATAGGATCAATCATGATCAAAGGGAGTTAGGGCTTGCCTTCACTAAAGTCTTCTTCTTCAAGTCCTCGTATTCCAGGTCTTCGGATCCTTCCATGAAGCTTGGATCTGTTGAATCTTCCTTGAATCTTGTATTCCTCGGGCTCTTCTGCGTAGTAACTCGCGTGATCTAGCGCATTAGAACATTACGTATAAACAACTACCGCAAAAGAAATAAAGATCGAAGAGAGCCAAATAAGATACAATTAAACCCCAATTAAGAACCGATGGAACACCAGCGAAGGACAAGGCACAGGTCATGTATGATACAGTAAGTTTTACTTTAGGGAAGGTTTTATTATCTCAGGGCTAATAGGAGTGATGCATCGGGCACTAGGGTGTTTGATGTAAATGAGGGATGCTAAAAACAATAAGAAGTGCATGAGTGTATGTGAAGGTAGAACAACGTGTGTACGTGTTCTTCGTACATTCGTGGCACTAAAGCTTTATATAGGTCGTGACCTATATAAAGGTTCATGCAACGTGTACAAAGTGCAAGGTGTGTTACTTTAAGTATTCACCTATAGATTAAGGTATTACCTAATAGTGATTAGCTATTATATTATCTACTAAATTAATTACTAAGACTAAGCTTTTAATTATTTGTCATGAGCTAAGCGCATGACAGTGGTACGTGATTATGCATGATATGAATGTATGGTTGCAAATAAAATACAACAATCAAATAAGGACAACTAGCAATTAATTTAGCGAAGCACAATAACTCCAATAGCTCCAATTAAAGACCACATATAAACAAGAATGATAAATCGATAAGGCTTGATAAAGGTCGATGATAACATCAGGATAGATGTGATTGAGCAATGATTGAACTAGGTTAGCGTTGGAGTTATGTTGTGATAAAAGAGGTTGCTAGGTTTGGCAGTGAGATGGTAAGGCGAAATGATTAGGTTCAACGCCAAATGGCGGACGACATTTGTGACATGCGAGACCCACGTTGCATGATTTGTAGAGAGGGGATTATATCAGGAGAGTGTGTAACTTGAGGTATTGATGGCTCATAGATGAATTCTAGAGCTCAATATTAGTACCAAAGGGTACTACGCGTTTCCACAAACGCGTGAGCGCAAGAATCGCTCAAAACGGAGCTTCGATGGAAAAGATATGAGTGTTTAAAGATTCTAAGGGCTTATTTATAAATACAGAAAGGGGATGGGGACTCATCTGCAAGACCAGAGAAGTTTTAGGGACCTATTTGTAATTACAATAGGCTTAGGGACCTCGGTGTAAAAAGATAGGGGCTGAAATGTAATTTCAGGAAAGATTAAGGGTATTTCTTAAAAAGATGGGACCTAAACGGAATTATTGGAAAGCTTGGGGGTGTATAAGTAAAAACATTGGATCCAAACATAATTACAGAAAAGCATGGGGGCTTATCTGTAAAATATACAGGGCCAGGGATTTTCCTGAATTCTGGATTTATTCTTGTATTGGAAAAGCTGGTGGACCGAGAACACCATGGACCGAGAGGCTCATGTGTCTACGGTCTACGAGAACTAGGTCTATGGAGTTAAAGATGAAGGGGGCTGCTGACTGTGCTGTCGGACCGGGTCAAGCGGGCCCCATCGAACGACATGGTTTGCCACGTTGGCGGCGGCGCGGCGAGTCAAAGGGCGGCCGGAGAAGGGCGCGCGGCGGCGGCGCATCGCAGGGATGCTCACCGGCGACGGCTCAGAGGGCGGAGCGGCGATGGGAGAACGTCGAGGGGGTAGAGCGCGCAAAGCCGAAGCCGGGAGACGTACACGTCGTCGACGGCGAGCGGCGGAGCGACGGCGAGAGCTCGCCGGAGTTAGGAGCGGCGGCGGCGCTCGACGGGAAACTCAAGTGCGCGTGCGCTAGGGGATGTTTTTGCTAGCGGCGGAGGTGCGTGGGAGTGTGGCGAAGGTTTTGGAGGGCACGGCCGGGCCGAAGCTTGGTCGACGGCGGCCGGCTGTGAGGAAGAAGCGGTGGAGGCGGCGATGCTTCGGTGAGGTGCTCATGCGAGAGGTGAGGGAGGAAAAGGAGAGGTGCGGGAGAGAGAAGAGAGCTCGAGAAGTCTCACCGTGTGCTCGGACGGCTCGGAGAGCAGCGGAAAGTGGCCGGCCACGAGGGAGAAGGCGGCGGCGGGTCGACGTCGATCTCCTCGTCCGAGGCACGGTTGTACGAACCAGCGGCAAGCCGGGGTACCACACGGCTTGGTGGAGCTCGACGAGGAGGAAGGGAGATGGGGCGCGCTTCCGCAACGGCGGGGGAGGGCGCCGAAAAGCTCATCGGAGAAAGGAGCGAGAGAGTGGGGGAAAAAGCTTGGATTAGCTTGTTTCGAGGCGAAGGAGTGGAGGAGGAGGTTGTGGCGAGGATGAGGGAGAGGAGAGCGAGCTCGGCTGTTTATAGCGGAGGCCGGGGACGAAGCTTCGCGGAAGTTGCCCCTCGCCGGAGTTATGGCGTCGCGGTACGGCCGCGCGGACGTGGCTCACTAAGCCAATGGGGGAGGAGAGGCGGTGCTCGCCGGCGAATAGGAGCGGGCTGGTGTTAAGGCGCGGCCAGGCGCGCGTGCTCGCCGTACCACGGCGGTGGCCCACCTTTCGGTCCGGCGGTCCGAAGGAGGAAGAAGGTGGGGCCCGCCGGTCAGCGAGAGAGAGGAAGAAGAAGTGGTGGGTCGGTTGGGCTGTGGTGCTGGGCTGGGACATGGGCGCAGCCCACTGCGGGTTTGGGTGAGAAAAGGAAGGGGACGACCCAGAAGAGATAAGAGAGAGAGAGAGGAGGAGATGGGCCACGCGGGCCAGAGAAGAGGGTGCGGCCCACTCGCGGAGTTTTATAAAAGAACAGGGGAGAAGGGAGTTGGGACTGGGCCGGTTGAGAGAGAGGAAGAGAGAATTCGGCCTGAGATGGTTTGGGAAATTAGAAATAGGTTTATTCTTTTCTGGAACTTTTGAGGAGCTTCAAATTTGAATGCTGAATTCAAATTTGATCGAGAACAAAATTGAACCAACACACGAAGTAAAGCAAGTAAACCAAAAATGCATATGGTGAAGTTTATGCAAGGTTAAAAATCAAATTTTGAAATTTGAGATGGAATTTAATCTAGTTTCATTATATTTGTTGGAAAATTTGAAAAGTTCAAATTTTACGTGAATTTTAAATGGGGAAAACACTTGAGCACGTGTTTTAATATTTTAAAAATTTCAGATTGAATCTAGGGTTTAATTAGATTTAGTGAATTTTATTTTTGAAAATTAATGACAAGGTAAGATTAGACAAAAATTTAAATTTGGTGTGAATTTTTATTCCTTTTCATTTTGCCTTGAAAATTGGGGCGTTACACTAAAACCATGTTTTCTTGTAGTGGAAGGGTGCGCCATAGTCACCACTGGTGCTATGCCACAATGGTCCGTTTCCACTGGTCACTGGCCAGATGCAGATGGCCTCTTGATTGACTCAATTTATAATGGATGTTGTGTGAATTTTGGTGGAAATGACGCACATTAGTTTGCACTGGTACTGTGCAACGAAGGTACGTTTTCACTGCCAATAGTAAAAAAGCTGGGCATGCCGCAATAAAAAGCAGTGATACAGTATTTTGAAGGGGTTAGTTTATAAACCTGACACCAGAAGCTCTAGTGCTCATTAAGACAGTGCTAATGATTTAACTATGTATGGGTCCTACAATATGGCGGTGTTAATTTTTGTGAAGTCTTAAATTGTAATTATTGCGGATTGTAGTAGTTATTTTATTATATTCCATTGCCTATGCTTTATGATATATATATATAGTTTCTTCATCCTTTACATGTTGCAACAAAGGATCCCCGTATTATAATCAAAATTTTCATTGTTACAGTATTTTCTACTAATTATTTCTCGGCAACTTAGTATGGACAGGATGCTATAGTTGTCCGTAGGTATACTCAACATGTTTACTGAAAACGAGGAACCACGGCATGTAAAATAACCCTTCATGGTATAAGTGTTCGTAAGAATACTCATGCAGTTTGTATTGGAGAAGAACCACAGCGAATTCAAAGTAATTCGACAAACAAATTAAGAAATTATATGGTTTAAAACTATACGTTAACTATTGGAACAATATGTAGCTGCACAACTAATTAATAGGCCAAAGCATAGGTAAAGACTCGCGCCGCAGCTCACAACGGCCAGCTGAGTCCCTGTGTATGGATGGGGAGGGGGTTCGAGGATTTTCTCGGCCTGCGTGAGAAGGCTCTTCTCCTTAATGTAATGCCGTCGGGGGCGGTTCTTCTCCTGGCAGGTCGAGTTTTTTTCTAATTAATAGTACTGCAGATTCAGTGATGAACGAGTAACTCTGTCATTTAAGTACGAAGAAAATGCAAGGAATAAACTTTGGCGAGCTTAGTGATCCATAATGATCTGTTGAAAATCTATTTTGTAGTTTGGTCCAACTGCTGTCGATATCTATTATACTCCAGCGCATAAAGAGACTTCGACCAGGTGCAGAATATGGTGCTTCAAGGAATCTTATATTTTGACATGACCTTCCAGGCTCCAGCTTGCTACACTTTGGGTGGTCTTACTAGTTTCAACCTTATTTTTAGCACTCCACAGTTGTATCTAATGTACATGCTTCATCTTATAGTTTTAAACAATGACAGTCTTCAGAACATATATTTGACCAGTATTTTCCATTAGAACATATCTCAACAAATCAACAAAATCTGATACTAAGAAATACTGATGAATGTTCAAGTGTCTGATGAATAGACATTAATTGTTCTGAGTCCTATTTTGATTTTTGCCTAATTACATGTTCATCAATTGTTAACACATTTGATATTCAATGTACGGATACTGGGTAGGGGTGAAATCAAGATGGATAGCGATGGATTTAGCTCACCTATATCTTTGTTTTTTTCTATCAGAGTCGGAGTCAGAGCGCATAATTAATTCTTCATCCCATACTCTATCCTATATCATCTCATCAAGTTTAAAGTTGTACATGGATACTACCATAAGATTTGCTTGGTTAAAAATTACACGATAGAGGTGCAAACTAAGTAAGAACAGACTTATTGATCTCTGGTATATGGAAACAAGCTTGTATCCAATGTCATCCAGTTGTGACCAGACATAAGACCAGCCATCTAATTGTGCTTCTATCCAACGTCGCATGCCCCATTGGTACCGATAGGACTCACCTGGTAGCCCACCACCAGCATCAGTGCGGATGGACAGCCATATTGGCCAGCAGACTAGTGACTTTATTCTTGACGCCTCTCAATCGTAGCTAAAGTTTAGATAAATACTTGCATGTCTTATTATCGGCTAGGTCATTCGCGTTTAATATAATTTGGCTGGACCACAATGGATAAGATGCGAGGTGAATGCTGGTGGTAAGGGATGAGCCACAAGCAACCCCAGGGGATATATATCTCGTAATGGAAGCCGCGATGCTATATATCTGACGGAGGATAGTTTCTACACCTAACATTGCTAATATTATTCCACCTCAGTAAAACAGTGCTAATCATACACCGAAGCGTATGGTCCTCCTCCACTTATCTGTGTGAATCACCACTACTGTGTATTAGATTGAATGGATAGCCCATCTAAACTGGAGCGCTGTTGTCCTTTTGCAGCGATGATATGCAAGAGTTGCGTGATATAATTAAAGAGGGTATATCCACAGCATTTCAGCATGTACCTGAATACCTCTGATGCCATTTTAGGGACGTACCACAAAGATTAGTATTTGGTCCATTAGGTCATGGATTCCAAGACCTCAATATTTTTTTATAATGGCAACAATTTACAGATTAGTTAAATACAACAATGTCATATTGATAAGTTTATAGTTGAAATACAACTCCTTCCATATCTAAGTCTATTATATTTAAAATTAAAGGGTCGTCTGTGCGCTGCCCTTCATTGTTCCACTCCCAGATGAGCTGTTGCTGATTCATCTTGTCCCGGCCATTGCACCGTTCATCCCTCACGAGATGATGTGATCATCGACGGGTGTCATCGCTCCGGCATCATCGCTCCGCCACGATGCCGCCGTCACCATGCATTGTCGTACGTTCCACACGGATCCCGTTGTGTCCATTACAGAGCATCGCAAGCATAGTGACCCCAGTAAGATTCCTCCAGTTGTCTCCAGACACTACACACCCTCAGAATTTAGTTGTCACCTGAGCAGGAGGTACTGTCCATTCTTGTATAGCTTTTGGCCGATTCTTGACGATTCCATTAGCAGCTACTTACGTGGATGCATGTATCTAGTTAGATGAATATTGTGCCAGGACAAAATGCAGAAGTATATGTTGTGTTCAGTCATATTTAATACTCCCTTCGTTTTTAGATATATGACACGATTGATTTTTTGCAAATATTTATCAATATGTGTTTTCTTTAAATGTTTGCACAAATAGATTAATATTATGTTAATATTACAGTGCTTTTTGTGATACTCATTTTACTTTTTGTAACTAATTATTTAAATATATATAGTTGGCGAGAGTTCAAAGAAAAAATGGACGATGTCATATATTTAAAAACAGAGAAAGTACATTTCATTGAGAGGTTCTGTAACAAGATCATAATTCCTTTGGACCCCACATGAAACAATTTATCCTTTTCTTTAAGGAAACAATTTATCATTTATGAGAAGTTTGATGATAGGATAGTTTTGTACAAGCCGAAATGATAATATAAATACCAGAATCAATTAGTGCAAAATGGTTTCTTGGACTACTAATATTTCTTTTATTTATCTGAATCCATATTGGCTACGTTTTATTTACTATTAATTCATTTTTGACAATTCCATTTGCTATGATATATCATATATATGGTGCAGTTTCTTCATGTCTTGCATGTTCAGCAAATGATCCTTGTATAAAACCTTTTTTTCGGGATAATAATACGTTCCCTACGTTAAAAGCCACCAATGACGGGAACATGCTTAATGGCTGTCCGTGTTGATCTCTGTCCATCGAAAGGAAGGGAAAGAGAGGCTCCTATTTGGACGGAAGATGATTAACAGTGTGTGAAACAGCGAAGAACATGGGTTACCGCCCAGAATGTTACGGTTATATTCTGGCACTTTCTAAGAAAGGAAATCATATAGGTTATATATGAACAACAAGCACCGTGTGGGAAGGATGTCTGAACATCAATCAAGGTGACCCAAATCCGCAAGCCATGGCGCGCTACGTTCACCTTCTCTGCCTCCTCGCCGTCGCGGCGGCGATGGCCGCTGCCCCCGCCCACGCCATCTTCCACTTCGACTTCCGCACGGACATGGTGAGCCCGTTCGACGGCGCCTACTCCCGGCACGACGTGTGGCGCCGCGGCGCCCTGGCGAGCAACGCCCGCGTGGAGAGGCACGCGGCCTCACTCGGCAAGTCCCTCGGCAAGCACCACAAAGCCGCCGCCGCCATCACCCACGCCGACGCGGTGGCCGGCGCCGAGGGCCACTGGATCACCGTCGGCATCGGCACGCCGCCGCAGCCGGCGAAGCTGGTGCTGGACACGAGCGGGCCCCTCATCTGGGCGCAGTGCAAGCTCTTCGACGCGGCCAAGACGAAGCAGGTGGAGCCGGTGCTGGACCCGGCGAAATCCTCCAGCTTCCAGGTGGTCCCCTGCGGCGACGCGCTGTGCCACGGCGGCCAGTTCACCAACTGCACGGCCAACAAGTGCATGTACAGCACGCTCTACGCCAACCTGGTCTCCGAAGGCATGTTCGGCAGCGACACCTTCACCTTCGGCGCCGGCGCCGGCGACAGCGTCGCCGCGCCGCTGGGATTCGGCTGCGGCACGCTCGCCGGCGACGGCCTCGCGGGGGCTTCGGGCATCATGAGCCTCTCCTGGAGCAACCTCTCGCTGATCACGCAGCTCGACGTGCCGCGCTTCTCCTACTGCTTCACCCGGTTCGGGGAAGGGAAGAAGAGCCCGCTTCTGTTCGGCACCGCGGCCAGCCTGCAGAAGCAAAAGACGACGGGCATCATCCAGTCCGTGCCACTGATCAAGAATCCCTGGAACGACGTCTTCTACTACGTGCCCATGGTGGGGATCTCGCTCGGGGAGAAGAAGCTGGACGTGCCGGCGGCGTGCCTGGCGCTCAACCCGGACGGCAGCGGCGGCACGGTGATCGACTCCGGGAGCACGCTGTCGTACCTGGTGAAGCCGGCGTTCGAGGCGCTGAGCAAGGCGGTGGTGGAGGCCGTGAAGCTGCCGGTGGCGAACAAGACGGTCAAGGAGTACCAGCTCTGCTTCGAGCTGCCACGGGGCACGGCCATGGAGAAGGTGCAGGTGCCGCCGCTCAGGCTGCACTTTGACGGAGGCGCGGAGATGACGCTACCCCGGGACAACTACTTCCAGGAGCCCAGCCCCGGGGTGATGTGCATGGCCGTGGGGGTGACGCCCATCAAGTTCTTCCCCAACATGATCAGCAGCGTCATGCAGCAGAACATGCACGTGCTCTTCGACATCCGGAACAGCAAGCTCTTCTTCGCGCCGACGCCCTGTGACAAGCTGTGAGCAGTGCTTTAAGTAGCGCGGTATGGACAGATACTGGCTTGTCTCTAAAACAGCTAAAATGAGGCAATGGCGGGCTACAACTGCTAAATTGTATATGAAGGCAATTAGCGGCAGACCCCCGAAAGCCAGCTATAGGGGCAGTGAGCTTTCATTTGCGGACGTAGTTTCAGTAGTATAATAATTCAATAACGATCTATTCACCCATAACCATGTTCCGAAAAATCCATGATTTGGTGGCCTTATTATGTGAAAGTTCTACGGGTTTACACAACATAAGCATGGTGCATCTTTTCCGTGCACTCTAGAGTCAAACAATTGTTTGTTTTCTAATCTGCTATACGGCTTTGCTATGTTTGTTTCTTATACCAGAGGCATATGTGTATCTTATAGTCTCTGAATAATAATAAGGAATGATATTCTCTGTGTCTTAGTTTCCCGAACAGTAAACATTTCTCGATGGATGTGTGTACCAGTTTAAAAGTCATTTTTTTGTGCGGAAGCCACTAATTATTGAAACATGTCCCCTGGTTGTCCGTATGTATCTCTATCGACTAATGCTACTCCCTTCAAGTCGCTAAGGAAAGTAGTTTTGAGGTTGTCCTAAGTGAAACATTTTAAACTTCCACTGCAGATACTCTTTTCTGTGTTAAGTTTAGAAATGTGAAAATGATATGAGTAGATTTGTATTTAATTATAGTATTATAAAAGTACACTTATCTATAGTCAACACATAAGAGTTTATTTATAGTCAAAGTATATTATATGTTTGACTTAGGACGACAACCTTAAAAAATGACAACTGTTGAACACGTGGGTAGTGCAGCAATTGCACGTACCCACGTGTTCAACAGTTGTCATGATGGAAAGTGCATTTGTTATATGACTATTCAGTTAAGAGGAACCAAAAGATCATCTGGACCGTACCTAGATATGTGGAATGCAAACTTTTCTGCGACACAACTTGTTTTGTCCATGTCCTCTTTTTGCACTAGAGAATAGAAATATTTTTTTTTCTTTTTTGTGCATCTAGGGTACATAACAACGATCGTCAGACGAGCCATGTGCTTAATAAAGGCGCAGAACAAAGCAATTAAGGAAATAGGACAAATGGAGGCTACAGCTGAGGATATATATGAGCATTCAGCATGCGCGCGAAGCAAGTTTTTCGAGAGCTCCACTGCTCCAGCCTCCAACTTCAGCATCTACATGGGCGACGAGTATGATTTTCGGGATGGGAAGCGTCAGGAACGGAAGTCAAACTTTATTTCTGCTACGATTCAGTTATCATTGGAATGCTCGTATGCTCAGGGCGCGTTCGGCGCATGGGGTCTAAATTTTAGAGGGTTTTTGCAATGAATATTCTAAGTACAAATAAAGTTTAATTACAAAACTAATTTCAAGACTTCGCTCGAATTTGCGAGATGATCTAATGAGGTAAATTAAGCCGTAATTAGACGATGGTTACTGTAGCATCACTGTAGCAAAATATAGATTAATTAGGCTCATTAGATTCGTCTCGCGATTTAGAGGGGGGTTGTGACATAGGTTTTATCATTAAATTAATAAAAGTAGTTTTAAATAGCAAGATTCTCTTTGATGTGATTGGTGCTAAAAATTAGAGGGGATGCGCCGAACGCACCCTCAGTTACCCACGTTGTTTGATGGTGTAAGTCGGGATGCAAGCGGGGCAGGATAAGGCTGCGTGCCACACGTGCCGCATGTGTCGCAAACTAGTTTGCGGGACAATGCAGGTACCAGCGTGCCGCCGCAAACTGGTTTGCTTGATGAGTAAGCTTCTGCCACAATGTAGCCGCACGATGCTAGGCGGAAGGCGTAGAGGTGCCCCCTGTTGTGCGATGATGAAACCTTGAACCGCGCCAGTCACAGAATATGAATCAGAAGCCTCCGTTCCAATCTCGCTCGACTTCTTGATGTAATCTCTGGATGATTCTGGTCGGATGTGGCCTGGTCTGGGGAGGGCTGGGGCCGGGCTGGGCTGGGCCTGTGGACAAAGAAAACTAATACATTCGTTTTTTTTTTGCGAGAACTAGCTAATTCATTTGTTTAATTAGACAACATTGATTCAAGATTCAAGCAACATTTTATAAAAGCTTCAGCGTAGAAGTTCTCTTTGGAAAAATTCGAAACGGCCCTTAGGCTGCTATGACTCTGGCCCTCATGGCCCTTATGGACACCTTGACGCGGGTGTCGCCTGCAAGCCTAGCGTTGAGGTCCTGGATGGCATTGCACACCCCGCGGCCAAGTCCGTCAGCGGCGCCGGCCAAGAGCGTGTTGTCGTACACGGACATTTTCTGGACCATTCGTACCAATCAACAACTGGGATAATTTTGTTTCTTTATGTAATTGGAAACATAGAGAGCAGTGACAGAACTTATAGCCTATAGGGTGTTTAGTAAACCGCTATAGTGACAGAATTATCTCTCTCTCTCTCTCTCTCTCTCTCAAATTATATGTCCATCTCAGCACATTGAGTCCGGCCATATAGAGTAAGGAACTGGTCTTTCCTTAATGGCGCGTTCTCGTTCCCTTTTTTCGTTCGAGCATGATAAACGTGATGTTTGCCTTGCCTTGATACAGATTATAGGAATGGAACGCATCATGGCAGGAATAGACAGAGCACGTTCATATGATTGGTTTCTTTCCTTCTCCGCAGTTAGCTGATGAGAGATAGTCCGATTTACGTACCACTACCACAACTCGACTTTGTTTCGCAACACTGTCTGTCAGGTCGATCAGATAGATGCAGCGTATGGGGAAATCTGATGACATGTTCTATCAAGTGGATATCAGATGTGCCTACGTACCATTTTGGTGTTTGGTTCGTCATTTTGTAACAGAATCGTATTACAAAGGGTATGCGATTACGTTAAACATGTTTGGTGAGACATATCCACAATCGAATACCGTGTAATCGGATACCAGCCTATTCGCTTCCGAATCCCCCCATCCACGAGTGTAATCACTTTAATTCATACCGCCGCTGAGTCGCCATTGCTGGAAGTCTCCGGTTCCACATCCGCTGCGACGGCGCCATCGCTGGAAGCTCCGCCCCGTCGGGCCTCGATCCCTTGTTTTCCTCCGTCGAGAGCAGTTGTCCCCTTCGACTAGGCTCGTCGACATCGTCGTTCTCCTGCGCGTCAGCAGCTCTGCCTCATCCGGCGTCTCCTGCCCGAACAGATCCGCCCCTCTGCTTTACTCTGCGCGAGAAGCTCCGTCGAGCCACCAGGGCGGCTCTGCTCTCCGACGTGAGCCAGGCAACCGCTTCTTCTATCTGCTGCCAGATGCGTTTTTCTACAGGCAAGTATTACAACGAGATCGATTCTGCCAGGGCCATCTTGAGTTCTGGCGTTCTTCTACTAGTATTTGGAGCGGCCGCCAAGGTCGGCATCGATCGTCGCCGCTTGCGCAGGCTGACGCCCATGGCCATCTCGAGCTTTGGCCTCGAGAGCTGGAGGACAAATCGAGAGCGAAATTTTCTGTCAATTTGTTTCTCTTTTTTTTTCCCCCCTGATGTGTCAATTTGTTTCCAATACCGTTACAAAGAGGAATCAAACAAAGTCTGTAATCACTGATCCCATCTCTAATTGCGCTGTGATCTGATTACGTTACCGTTTACGTTACCGCTCCTTGTACCAAACACCTCACTGAGGTTCGACAAGCAAACTTCGGAGCGGAACAGTAGGCGAGGCGCGCCAGCCACGGCTCAGCGGGACGCGCTAACGGGGGCTACACAAGAATGCGCGCCGCATTCCAACAGCAAAACGGACGGACAAACCCCACCGAAGACTAGACCAGCCACAGAATAAAAGATCAATAGAAAACAAACTGACTTCATGTTGACTGGATAGTTTCATCTCAATTTCGAAAAGTTTCAGGTCTACTCTGAATAGTTTCAAGTCAGTTTTCAAAAATTTTATGTCAATTACAATGATTTCAACTCAATTTCAAAAATTTCAAGTAAATTTTGAATAGTTTAAGACAATCCGGATAACTTTCAAGTCAATCCAATGGCGGCACCCCAGCCCATTGGCGCTCGATCCCTTCAGTCTGGCAGCGCGCGACGCAAGGTGGAGGCTCAGGCAGCGTGGTGCGGGGCAGTAGTGGCGCACGATGGCTGCGCGCGGTCGAGGTGCCGCGGTGGTTGAGATGGAGGTGAGCCATGGCTATGGCAGCCTTAATCGTCGGGGAGAAAAGGAAAAGGGAAAAGAATAAGGGCCTGTTTGGGTGAGCCATGACTATACTCAGGCTGTAAGGCCAACGCTCGTTGACCCGAGTGGCTAGAGCCGTAAGGCTCCTGGAGCTTTGCTCCCGTCAGCCCGGGTTCGAGCCGCGGCACCGCTGTGGTGAACAGTGCCAGCGATGGTACTGTTCACCACAGTGAAAAAAATCCTCTCGCTTCTCTGTGGTTCCAAAGCACAGGTTAAGTACTCGCGTCGATTCTCACAGGGCTGCTGGGTCCCTGTGTATGGCGCGGAGGAGGGTTCGGGGGTTTTCTCGATCTGAGTCGGAAGTGCCGGTGAACGGACACAACAGTACATCACATAAAGAGCATAAATTTAAGTCTTAAAGTTATTATATTAGTCCAATTAAATCATCGAGTAGCACAGCGGAAGTCTAAAAACAATACAAATGACAAGTCTGGATGACGATACAAGAGTGAAGCACACGCGCTCACGGTACACGAATCCGCATCACAAGCCCTCGTGGTGCGAACTCCAGAGGAGATCACTCCTCGGGCTCCCAGTGAACCGTCCAGCCCACAGGAGGCTGTCCGTCCCACTGGCCACCTCCACCAGACGAGTCAGGAACAAAGACGCTACCTGCACAAAACATTAAAGAGCCAAACCCTGAGCAACTAATACTCAACAAGTCTTACCCGTCAACGTGGCTAACTACAGCCGACTCATAGAATGCAAAGGCTACAAGGGGTAGGCTGACTCACTTGCATAAAAGCGCACTAATTACTTGGTCCTTACTTTTAAATTTTAATTCAAGTTAAGTATTTAACCAATAATACAGTGCACTTATCTCTAAAACAGGTATAAGCAACAATACATCAGGTAATAGCAGTATACAGCAAAATATATGAAGATAACCATAATAAACTAGCATCATCATCATCATCATCAATAACATCACACTACGAGGTGACTCAGTGAACAAGTGGGTGCTCATTTCCGAGAGCGGCGGCATCGATGTACATCCTGCAGGAGAAACCCGACCACACGACACACACGCACAAAAGTCGTATGCAGCAACCTTTCGCGCTGTACACCACCGGAGCTGTACCAGATTCTACTCCTCCCGAGGAAGGGTCTCCCGCCGTGGTCGCCGTCCCAGACGTACAACCACGCAGGACGTTATCCTTCCTCTCCCAAGTACCATGATAGAAAGAGTAAAGTATCCACCAGACATCCAGGGCGACACAGGCTACATCGGTTTACTAGGCCCTAAAAAACTAGCCTGTGATCAGTACGTTCAAGCTTGATCAGCGGGGCCAACAACGAACGGTCCTTAACCGTCACAGATGGGGCTACCACCGTGAAGGCCCAACCTTCTCCAACCATCCTACAAAAACAATCCCTGTCCGGTCTGCAACAAACCTAAATTCTGCTAGCACAATCCAGAGTAATTCCTATCATGCGAGTGGGACCTACCACTCGTCTTCTACCGTCTGCTAGACCCTAAGCATAGCAGATTCTAACGATATCCTAGAACCAACCACTACAAAAATAGGACACAAGGTAAATATGGAAAGAGGTCCTAACGCAGTTCTATGGTTTCACATCAACTCCTAATAAACCTAATGCACAATCATTTACTAGCCCCAATCAAGTGAGAAAGTAAAAATCTAACAGGTAGGCATGCACCGAGGCTTGCCTGGCTCAGGAGCTAAGCTAGCGGGGTCAACGGTGGTGTCAGTCTGCTGCTCCTCCTCCTGCTGTGCCTCCTCCTCACGGCAGCCGGAAGTCCAGTGGCTCCGGAGTCGCCTCTATCACTACACGTCATGGCAAGGAATGAATGCAAGTTAGATGCAAGTAATATGATGCCATTAAGAAATTAATTAATGGACAGTCATTTCCACTGTAAGTGCAAATGATTAACTAAATATCTTCGTCTGAAGTATTTCCTTCATTGTCTCTTGATTAAGTTAATTACTTAAATTAACTAGAGTGGATTAATTAAATTAATTAATTTGAAAATTATTTTGTGTCCAGTGGCATTTTTCTGATGAAGAGTACCACTGAAAGTGAATTATTGTGAAGTTTGGCAATTTATTACAATATGGCTATTTATAATAATTTAAACAGTGCAGAACACGATTTAAAATCATAAGAAAATAATTAAGCATTATCTGACAGTGGAAAAATGCTCTGTAGGTGTGTGATCAGATGACTTATAAGCATGCAAGAGTTCATGATTTATGGATTAACAGAGAATTTACTAGAAATTAAACAAGGATTGACACATAAGTATTTTTACAGAAAACAGACAAAAAGATTTATGTGATCTGACATTTTTGTTGGATAGATCTGCTCGCAAGGAGTCCAACAAAGTTGGATTTGCATTTTTATGATTTTTATACGATTTTCTATGAATTTTACAACTTTCTGATATTTTCTAGCAATTTGAGATATTCGGGAAAACTGGAAAAAGGAATTTGGGCTCGGCCCGGTTGGATCTGGGCCGCATGGGCTGGGTCTGGGCCAGACTGGATCTGGGCCCAGCGTCCATGGCACGCGCGCACGACGCGCATGGCGCGGCGGCGGTGGCATGCCGGCCGTTCCCGGCGCGCTGGAGCTCGGCGGCGAGAAAGTCTGGCGGCACCACATCGGCGGCGAGAGAGCGGCCCGGAAAGACGAGCTTGTGTACGTGCGCGACGGCTGGAGGGCAGTCGGCGACGAGCGGCGGCGCAAAGGCGGCGGCGGCGCTCGTGTTCCGACCAAACGGGGAGGAGAGAGGGGAAACTGAGAGGGACACGAGCATCACCTCGTCGGGGCAGACCTCGGAGCAGTAGATCTCGTCGACGGGGAGGCTCGGATGGGAGAGTTCACCGGCGGGGTCGTCGCGGCGGCGAAGTCCGGCGGCGGGGAAAAGTTCAATGCCGGCGACCTTGGTCGAAGATAGGAGGGAAAAACAGGTCAGGTGAGTGCGCGGTTAAGCCGAACAGCTCAGGACGCGAAGGATTGAGGGAAAAACTCACCGTAGACGGCAAATCGAGCGACGACGCGAGAGAGGGACGGCGGCCGGAATTGAAGATGAGGAGCCCGATTCACAAGCTCACGGCGGAGAGAGAAAGGGCGGCGGCCGCGGCGAGCTTGAAGGCGCCCTGGCGCAGCTTACGGCTGAGCAGCTCGGCCGGAGGCGGCTAGTCGGCGGCGGACCGCGAGTTGAGCTCGAGCTCGGCCGGGAATGGTGGGTGGGGGCGGCGCGAGATGGTGAAGAAGGGAGGCGGCTAGGGTTTGCAGGCCGACGAGGGGAGCAGCTAAAAAGGGAGCGGCGTCCGCGTCCGGGAAGAGGAGGGGACGTGGCGCGCCCGGTCGTCGCCGGCCACGCGGCGGCCACCGCCACCGGCCCCCAATGGAGGACGACGACGCGGGCCCAAAGAGGCTGACAGGAGGGCCCGGTGCTCTTTTCTTATTCCACATTTTAAATTGAGCAAAGTTTGCCGAATTATCCAGGGCACTTCCCGAAATCCAAAAATTCTGAACAATTCTGGAGCGGTAGAGCGAAGATCCAGCTCCAACTTTGCTTTTGGGTCGATTCAGTTTGGAGCTCCAGATTTTGAATTAAAAATCGAGGAACATCAGGATTTGCATGACTTTCTTTGAATTTTTAGAGGCACTTCCAGAATTTGAAAAATTCTGAAAAATTCTCCAAAATTCTCATATCCGAAGGGGTATCACCATAATTTTTGGTTGGCTCAAGTTGTTACTGAAATTTCTGAGTTCCTTCACAAGCATGAGTTTGACAATTGTTTGAATTATTGATTTCGAATTTGAATTGGTTTGAAATTCGTGTTCCGTTCAGTTTGTGATACTGGCAGGGGTTGGTTACAGTGACACAGGGTGTCACAGAACTTTGATAAAAACTAAGACTCTTGATTTACTGAGTGGAAACCATGCAATTCGCTAGTACTCTGTTTTTCATTATGCTTCACCACGCAATAAACAGTGCCACAGCGCTAGCTAGATTCACCCGGTTGCACTTGCACGCATATTTGTAGATGCACCTGTTGATTAGGTGAGGGACGTGAAGATACATGCAACACCGTATCTGGCCATGCATATAGAACACAGAGAGTAGAGATGTCGTGTTAATGACCCCTTCTCGTTCACCTTTTCCCGTTAGCCTGATAAGTGTATGCTTGGCTTTACAAAGTACACGATGACGTCATGTTGTTCGCCACTGATAAGTGCTCCAAATACTGTAGCTTCACTGATGTCATTGTGTCCGTCACTGCTAGCTGCTACAGTACCTCACGCCGAGCTAGCCTGATGGATGAAAGAGTGTCATATTATTATTATTATTTTGTACTAGTGGTAGTTCATCCGTGTGGAAATGGGAGACATGATGGCGAGAAGAGCAGTGACTAGGAAGACTTATTTATACCTTCTTGCATGGTCTCTGGTACTAGCAAAATGCAAGAGCCTACTTGGTTCGTGGATATACTGGCAGCTCTTCTGATACCAACGTACCAATACTGTGACACCGTCTCAAAATTGTACATGGCATGTGCTGGTGCATCATGCGCGCATCCATGAGCATCCCATGTCGTGCACTTCATGATGTTAGATTTGTGTGAACAAAAGTCTTACTATGATTATGCTCTCAATATATAGTATCGATCTTTGTTTTACCAAATTCTGGTTACCGTATAGTGGCAGTGTTCAATACCACGTCCAGGAGAGTTGGAACATGCTGGTGATGCCTTGCAAGGCCCGGGCTCGATAAATTCAGGAATGGGTAGGTGGAACGCGACGGGACTGCGCTTAGTGCGCTCATGCGGTAATTAAGGGAATGCAGTCAGATGTAGGAGGTTAGAAAGAAGCCCTAAAATGCTTAAACAGGCTCCTCCCAATAACAAATATAATATATTTGATCAAATTTAAATTAGCAAAAGAGTCTTACACGTTGACTCGCGAGACAAGGAAAAAAGCTGCAGAAACAAGGCAGCGACGGCGACTCAAAGGGCACTTTCCTCGACCTCCTCACCTCCGGTGGCCTCGGGATCAGAGGAGGAGGGAGGCTCGGCATCCACATGCCCGCTTTGTTCGGTCATAGGTTTAAATAGGTTTAAATAGTTAGGTTTTCCCACAATGGTCGCTCTTAGCGGCGAACGCGATGGTTTGTTAGGGTTATTTTTTCTATATTCGGTCAAAGAGGGTGGCCGCGTGCGGTGTCGTCAAGTTCGTCGGATGGAGCACTGAAGAAGGATGCGTCTCGGCGGTGGTGGCGACTCGAAGGTGCCATCATAGATGAACAATAATATACTCCGGCCTCTCCTTTGCCTCGTCATGGTTGTTTATGATCATGGCTGTGAGGTAGTGAGAGTTTGGTTTTCGATGACATTAGTATGGGTGTTGGTCGGATTTGTGCTTTCCCAATGCGAATACGGTGAAGGAGGCAACGGTGGACTGGGCTATAGGCTCGACGGCGGCTATCATTCTTCGTACTTGCAATCGTTCTTTTTGCTAAAGAGTTAGGTTTCGGTTTTCCCCGTCGGAGATGAGGATGGCGGTGATGGATGGTGAGGTGGTTGTGTTCGTTCAGATTGGAGATTTTGTCTGTGGCATATCCGTTTAAGATGATGATCATAAATGGCGGAATTTGCGGCTCTTTCAAGGTTTTCTGTCTCTCATAAATAGAGTTGGTGTCGATTGGGATGATTTTGTAATTAGGGATGCAATATGCTTCAATATTAATGAAATTTTCTTTTTCAATAAAAAAATATAATATAACTGATAGAGTGTCCAACTTATTTGGAACCAAATCAATAATTTAATGATGCATGTTTTAAGTATATTATATATTAGATCAATCTAAAAAACCGTCACCTCAATTGTAGTCTAGGTATGCAAGACATTTTTGTCAGATAAAGAAACACTCCCTTGCATATCGCTCAGAGACACAATAGAAAACACAATAACATCAAATTTTGCAGAATTGGTATCTAATAAATGTGGTACTGCAAGATGTAAAAACAACGTGCCTTTAAACTCTGCTCTTCCGTATTACAAAAACAAGTGTTCAATCAAGAAAGCATCATAGCACTGGCGAGTATTTATTTTTGCCTTTTCTTTTCTTTTTTTCTCTCTGAATCTACCTACCATGTGCTATTTGAGGGGAGAGGAATATAGTCTCATAAAATACGGAAGATACAAATTAAATGAGGATGTACTTGCTAATTAGACAGTTTGAAAAGTCTGAGTTCGATCAAGACATATATATCCTCCAAGCCCCGCATCTGCATACGAAGATATCGAGTATGCCTTTTCCATTTCTATATCACTACTTGGGACTGAGTGGCACCGGGAATTAAGTGACATATGCCTGCTTGGTATGTATTTTCCAACCATTTCTATGCATTTGGTGATGCAGGAAAAACATCATTTGTAACTACGATACTTACCTGGCTGATGAAGCATGCGAAACTCCTTTGCAGTTTTGCCGCAGTACGGACGCACAAAGATGTGCCGCGGCAGTGTCCACGGCCACCTGGTCGATTGAAGCGGCTTGCTAGTCGTGCCGTGTCCGGTCCACGCTCCCATTTAGGTCGGGCTGGCAAAATTTTCTCAACTCTTGCTATTTGTCGTATCTTTAGTTTACCAAACTAAGGCACGTTTTCAAACAGCGCAACTCAAAAAGGCCAAGGCACATTTTGACACAGCGCAACTCAAACAAAGCTCCCCCTCCATGCTGACGGGAACTACACACTGGACACAAGGAAGTTCCCCGCGTGCCATCGGTTGATGTGGTCGAGACTGCAAACATGCATGGCAGGCATACACCACTAGAAGGTACTCCTGCTGCAATCAACTAAACCAAGCAGGCTGATGCACATTGCTGAATAGAAATCTCAGGCGGACGGCGGTAGGACTGTAGCGCATGGGCTCCAGCGTGTTTACAAACCGGGAAGTGTATACGCGTGCTAGTCTTTGTCGCCGACACTGGAAACTAGCTGGACTCGAAACGGAGGAGGGAAAGATACCGCAGAACTAGCACGACAAGCATGTTACGCCTTAAGAAGATTCTGGGAGTTCAAGACAATGTCCAATTTTATTCTTCAAGAAAAGTTGTTGGGTTTTCAGCTGTCAAAGAAATGATTCTCTTCTAAGAAAAATCAGTTAATTTATGAATTAAACTCAAGAACTTTACTTTTAAATTTGCCTAATATTTCACTATTAAGCACGGAGTAATAACTGACCATGATTAATTTTTTGGTAGTTAAAACAAAATTGATCAAAAGAATTCGATCTCATTACATATATGCCTACATTGAGTTGGTGTATGTCAATAATATGTGATGAGTAGACAATTATACGCAGCATTAATTGGTACAACTAATGTAAAATAAAGCATGCTAGGTGCTTTCTCAATTTACATAACGCACACAGCGACAGTGAAACTAAAATGACGCTGAAGGCTCTATGGTGAGATGCCAACGCGTGTGCGAGGATGAACACGTTTCAAACATCAGACTGTCTACCGCTGTATCGGCTGCGGAAAGCAGCAGGCAGCCACAGGGTTCTCTCCGGTGGAAGGCGGCTGTTCAACAGGCTCAGGAGGTGGCATGAGAAGCGGTGATTGCCGATGGGAGTGTGAAATGACCATGAGTCACAACTCAGATATGAGGAATAGAAGATTAAAACGGGCAAGCTGTGCATAACGACAATTCTACATAAAAAATATTCTGTTATTTTCAGCTCCCAAATAAGTGATTCTTATACATTAAACTTTTGCTATTTTCTAGAGCCAAAGAATTCCGTCTAATTTATCACCGGATGCGTCCATAGAGTAGTTGGCACACGCATCTATTCGTCCCCATCTGTTCATTTATATATAAGTTCTCCATATATTACATGTTCACTCCTACTTCCACTGCCAACCATATTCGTGTCTCTTTCTCTCAAAATCACTTAGTTTTCCGTACAAAAAATAAAATTACTTATTACTTTTGCATTTCCCTGATCTGCCTGTCTTTCTTTTTTTTTTTTTAGATAAAAGGTTGCCCCTGCTTTATTCAAAGCAAATTGAGTTCGGTTCACAGCTCCTTTCCCTCTCGGGGAGTACAGTTCCAGGATTAGCTCCTACTCGACTAGGATTGAATCCTACGTCAGTTCGGCTTGCAGTCATTACAGTACTTGACAAGATAATATTGCTGCTCGCCTCACGCCACCCATCCACCGAAGCTGAGTTCACTTGGTTCTCCATTGTCCTTGGATAAGTAGGCACCCAGGTCATCAACGGAGGAGCAGCCGCGCTTTCTTCCATTGCTTTTATGTTTTCCTCCAGCTTCTGGGATTCTGATCCTTTGAACAATGCCTTCCACCTTCTTACTGTTCCTGCTATTCTTCTCATCAGTTCGCCTTGACTTCTCCAGCATTTTCCCTGAAAACAAATATCATTTCTCAGTCTCCAAATAGACCATAAGACTGCTGCAGAAATAGTATTGATGATTTTAAATCTCTTGTTAGAGATCCAGTATCTAGCAATTGACTCAAAGTCAATACCCATACCCCTTCCCAGAATAACTGATATTTCTTTCCAGATCACCTGTGCCACACAACATTCAAAAAAGAGGTGGTGTACTGTTTCTTCTTCAGTACAGAAAAGACAGCTCACATCTTCAAGATGTTTTCTCTTTGCCAGGTTTTTCCTGGTAAGGGTCTTGTCATTGGCTAACAGCCACAGAAAAATGTGAATTCTTGAAGGAACTGTGATGTTCCACATAACAGGGGTGTACACAGGTTGTACTCCTCTGAAGTTTATTACTGCATACAAGGATTGTACAGAGAACTTACCTGTCGATTCCCACTGCCAAATTATGCTATCACAATTATCACTGAAATTTATACTACTGACAATTTGTGTTAGTTCTAGCCACAGCTGCATAAGTCTCTCATTCACTGTCCTTCTAAAGGTCAGCTTGAGATTATGGCCATCCCACACATCAGCAATACAAACACCATGCTCATTTACTATATTGTAAATCTCCCAGTACTGTATTGCCAAGCTGCAGGAACCGAACCATTGGTCCTCCCAGAATCTCACTCTCTTACCATTTTCTACTTTCCATCTAAAACCCATCTTTGCTGCTTGACAGGCCCATAACACACCTTTCCAGAAGGGTGATGCATTCCTGTCTCTACAGCAAAAGATGTTTGAATTTTCAGTGTTATATTTATACTTTACAATATCTTTCCAAATCTTATTGCCATCTTCATAGTATCTCTGAATCCAGGAGGCTAGGAGGCATAGGTTCAGATTCCTAAAATCTGGAATCCCCAAACCTCCATGTTCCTTTTTTTGTGTCAAACTTGGCCAATTAGATAAGTGGTATTTTCGTTTGTTCTCATTATCATCCCAGAAGAAGTTAGCCATTTGAGAGTTTATAGCTTCAATGGCCCACTTGGGGAATTTAATAACTGACATCAAATAAATTGGTATACTGGCTAGGCAAGCTTTAAGCAGAGTGAGTCTCCCTCCATAAGAAAGAAGTCTCCCTTTCCAGCCAGCCACCCTTTTAATTATTTTGTCAACAATTGGTTGGATATCCTCTCTTCTCAATTTATCATGGTGAAGAGGGACTCCCAAATACTTAAAAGGAAGAGATCCAATTTTGCAACAGAGAATTTGTGCCAGGTTGTTAGAGTCCTCTACCTGTAGATTTATAGGGACCATATCACTTTTGTGATAGTTGATCCTCATCCCTGATAATTGTTCAAAACAAACCAGGAGCCACTTTAAGTGACTTACATAGCTAGGATCTTTATTAATGAACAACAAGGTGTCATCGGCATATTGTAAGCTGATGACACCTCCAGGGTAAAGATCTGTCATAAAACCTTGAATGAATTCATTTTCAGCAGCTTTAACTAGCATTATCGTGAAGACATCAGCTACTAAGTTAAAGAGCAAGGGAGACAGCGGGTCACCTTGTCTCAAACCTTTACCCGGCTTAAAGAAGGAACTGTTCTCATCATTAATTCTGACAGAGATAGATCCTCCTTTAACCAAGCTCATAACCCATCTGCCTGTCTTTCACCTAAGGAGTAGCCGTCTTTAAACTCTGAAACGAATTACATTGCCTAGGTTTCAGTACCAAGCGCATGCAGTCCGCAGTTTGGGAATTGGTGGCATCAGGGAATAACCTTCTCGTAAATCAGCACTCTATTGCCTAGTGAACAACGGCGCCATGGCACAGTAGTGCACCGATTTGGTATCCCTTCTTCACTTCCTTAGGATATGCAGCGTTAGCAGAGGCTCGTCAACTCGGTGAACACCACTGCAAATGCGAAAACATTGGTGTCAAGTCCGAACGACGAGAGGTGCAGGTGTTTGAGAAGCCAGCTAACGGGTTCTACGTACGAAATTGCAGCCCTCCAGCAAGCGGACTAGATGCATGATCCAAAATCAAATTATTTAACTACCTTAATTAATTAGATTGTGTTCTAGCTCCTACTCACTAGGAACTTGAGTTGGTCTGATCTGCATAGTAAGCCGGATTCATCTGTAAGGAAAGTTTGAATTTGAATTTATTAACACATCTGGAAAATATTTTCAGGTAATGGTGCAAAGACTACAGCAGAAGAGAATAGCTTGATCGGGTATAGAATGACTAGCTGTCAAAGATTGGTATAGAATGACTAGCTAGAAGAGCGAGGCCAAGACTACATCAGATCACAGTAGTAGTAGGGCCGGCCACTTCAGTTTCTGTAGTGGAGTCCTTTTTCTCGACCCATTGCAGTAGGAGTACCTCTTCCTCTTCCACTGCAGCCTTAGGTTCCAAACGGTCACTGGAGCGGATTGGCGTGCGCCATTTCCGTGGGGGCAGATGAAAGGGACATGGTCGTGCTGGAAGCAAACATTTTACAAAGGGCGGAATAGAGAATGCACGGGCTTTTGTCCATTTGTTCTGAGCTTTTAACGAACCGAACCGGGCCTGACATTGTTTTAGCAATATCAAGCCGAGTCAAATTGAGCTTGATATATTATTGAGCTAGCAGGAGCCGAATCAGCTTCAGAGTCACTTCTTGTTGTGGATTGCTAAATATTCAAATTTAGTGTGTTATCGGCACCTAGGATGGAGTGGCTTCAGGTATGATGTTAAAAGCAAAACATTCCAATGGTCTCATAACATCGTCCGAGCTGTTGATGGTTAAGTCAAGGGGACCTAGCTAGAGGCTACTGGAACATCATTCGTCAACGGTGTACCAGAAAGTTCCTCGTATCAACGCTGACATTGTCTATACTTAGCTGACCCTCCATGTTGCGAGGAACCGGGTGCACAAGAGTATTAACTTTTACACATTTAAGGTGTCCTGTATTCCGGATCTTCTTGTTTCGGAAATTTCAGCATTATGACACCAAAAACTAAGTTTGCCACAACCTGGCATAGCCACGCACGAACACTGTCGCTCAATACAAATCTTAATGCATCTTCTTTTTCCTTGAATTTGAATATTCCTTACCCATGGCTGTACAAACCATTTAATCGAATTAGCTGTATAGCCGATCCATTTTAGCTTGTTTCACTTGCACAGTAATGAAGTGGTTGCTCCCATAGGTGACTAGAAATTGTCAATCTCTGATGCCGTTTGATCACTCTCGAGTAGTTTTACTATTCAAAATAACGGTCATTAATGTTTGATGATAAATTTGCAATTATTACACTATTAATGAAAGAATTTATGTTTTATGCCACTGAAAACAACTGTTGGGTAAGGGCCAGTAAGAACTAATAATAATGAATAAATTGTTTACTAGATTAATAAGCATAAGGGATTAATCAGATTAATATTTTTATTTAAGAAAACAAAACTACTTATTATAAGTCTAACTCTTATGTTTTCCAATATTACCCTCAACTTGACAAAATATTGGGCATTAGTCGTGGATTTCTGAGATCAAATCTACAATTGTCAGATCAAACAATTGATCATCCGGGCGTTGGTTTTGAAAAATAGTAGCTATTATTTTAGAAAAAATAAAACTGTTCTTGCTCTCATAGGCAAGAAAAAGGGAGAATCCTTTCAATTGTGTTTGACGGATAAAACGTTTCATCTTTTTATTTTTTGGTACAGACTCTCGTGATTAAATTGAAGGACAGGTGCTTTTTCTGCGCAGTACGGGCAATGTGCTTACCTTTCGAAGGTACGTGCATGACATAAGTGGATCACAAAAGATGGGGACAAAAGGATTTTACAGCTGTGGCTATAAATAAACTCATCTAGTATATGTCAAGCATGAACGCTTTGAGAGGTCCAATCACCAGAAATCTGCTTCTACAGGTCGTTTACGCGTACGATTTGTGGGATGGGAAGCATCAGGAATTCCATCGTGTGATCCAGTCGAGCAAAAGCTAGCGGTTCATGATGGAAGGGTTCATGGAGAGGAGGGTGGAGCTCATGACGAGCATGAACCACGGCTCACGGCGGCGCTGCTAACGACGAGTTCCTACACCTTCGGTGGCCAGCAGATCCTGCCTCGATCATGCATGTCACAACGCAACTCCTTGTGCCTGCTTCCTAGGTGACGTAAGCGGAGGCCGCCCCTCCGCCAGACCACTGATTTGCTTGTTCAGTTACTGATGGAGCTGCAGGGGGCAACGGCTGGATTGATGCTATCTCGTCGAGTCGAGCACAAGAGATATGCTGCAGTTTACAGATTTTTAACATAATAATTAAGTGGACACTTATTTACGAGTGAGAGCTAAACTGAGGTGGGTTCATCAGAGGGTCTGGTTCACCCATGACAGATTACAAATTGATTTACTTTGTATAGAATTTCCTCCTGAGAGAAGAAGGAACATTTCATTGATTAAACATGGGTTGCACAATTAAATTTCAGGACAGGAGACAAACTTGAATTATGGGTGTGTGTGACTTACTGCTGGTGACTACTGATATGATTAGCACTAGGAATGTGAGGCGCGCTCCGCTGCGCCGGGAGGCATGTGCTACTCGAAGATTTGCTGGCTTATCGTATGGGCCTTCGTACGTACTATGGTTGTTTAATTTGATGGCCTTGCCGAATTAACTGGGCATTGAAAATTCCTCAAAAAAAAAAAAAAACTGGGCAGTGAAAAACGAAGAGCAACAAATGGCTTTAGACCAAGATGCTCAGCACGTGGAACAACGTCGTCCATGCACTCCGGCTCTTATCGCTGTGGAACTGTCGTCTTCATTCGGTCACTCCCACGCAGCCACACCTGCTTGCCAAATCGGTGTTGCGCCACCCGCCGTTCAACGCATCGAAGACGCCCTGCCCAACCACGAAACACGCTGGCCGCATCGCCGAGCGCTCGACTCAGCCTCGCGAGAGGTCGCCGATCCAGGGGTGCGACGCCCCGCGCAGCTCGCGCAAGGCCATCGCCATCATCGACTGCTCAAGCGCTGGATCTGCGTGGCGTAGGACCACATCGGTCTGCTCTCCCGTCGATGCCGCCGGATCTGCTCGGGACGCACTTCCCCGAGCTCGAGTTCGTCGACCCCGGCTCTATGCTGCGCAGTGCGCACCGCCGTCAGCGGCAACTCCTCGCGCCGCCAAAGCCGGTCCTCGCGCGGCCCCGCCGTGGGCGCGCCTTCGCTGCGCCACGTGCCGAGTGCCACCAGGCCCACCACCCTCTGCCCCACGCCCGCTCCGCCACGCGCCCCACCAGCCCCAGCCGCGTGAGCCTACCGCCGTCGCGCGGCCACGCCTCCCCGTCGCGGGGATCCGCGTGGCCCTCGGCTTCCCAGCGCACTGGCGTGAACCAAGTCGGCGTGCTGTGCCTCTCCGAGCCCGCCGCCCCTTCGGCTCTGCGCCAGCCGCCGCCGCGCCCCTGGCCCGGCGCCCTCGGTGCAACGTCGCCCCTGCATACCACCATGGCCGGGCGTCTTTGAAGGAGCCTGTGTCGGGCT
Source organism: Eragrostis nindensis (assembly GCA_012490785.1). Taxonomy (NCBI): domain Eukaryota; kingdom Viridiplantae; phylum Streptophyta; class Magnoliopsida; order Poales; family Poaceae; genus Eragrostis; species Eragrostis nindensis. Next base: position 604,953 of record JAAXCT010000119.1, on the reverse strand, counting down.
GCGCGGGCGAGCGACTACACCAATCCGTCCGAAACGGACAGGCCACATGGGCGACGCGGATCAACGCCCGTGCAAAGAAAACAGGCCCGCGGACCGTCGAAACGCAGGCACAGAACACAGGCCCAAGGCGGAGGTCAGACCGAGGCCCAAACGCGAGGGAGAACGGCGCAACAAACGCAAGCCGAAGGAAAAAAGCCTACGCGTCGACACAACCGTTGGCCACGTTAGCTAAAACGCTGTGAGAGGCCCCTGCCTCCCATAGCTGGATATTAGTACATTCTTGCAACATTTCAATGATTTTCTTATCAGGGATCATTTAGTACAGTTTAACAAGTAGTTAGCATAAGAAATTTATTTCACAAAACAGAACAGAGATTTTGGATTTGCAAACATAACTGAAGATGTGTGATTTTCAGAGCATATTGTGCATTTCTCAGAATCATTGCATGTACATGCTATGTACGGTTTAACAAAGAGAAGATGACAAAAAGGATTTCTAACAGGAGCCTGAAAGGTGTCTGAATTGAGTTAACATTTTTATTGCTTAGATATAAACATGCAGAGCATGACAGAGTTGGTTTCGTAATTTTCTGAGATCCCACTGATTTTTGATGATTTTTGAAAGGACCGAGATTGACTAGTACTAGAGAGATGCTAGTTAGCTTCTTGCTGCCTTCCCTGTACAACATGCATGGTCGACGAGCTCACCAGGCACATGACGAAGCATGGCAGCTCAAGCAACGCACATGCAGGACAGAGGCTAACAGAGCAACTAAAGGCACAAGTGCAACACGAAGGCCTCACCGCGGTGCGCAGACAGCTCGGAGACGCGTCATGGCAGCGTGGCGCCCTGAGCTTCTCGGCGTCGGCTCCGGCGGCGTGCATGCACAAGAATGCAGACCACGAGCACCACCTTGTGTGCACTAGCTCATCAGGGATGATGCTGTAGGCGAGGATGGCTGGACACAGGTGCTCGGAACGGCGAAAGACGCCGGCAGGAATACAAACAGATTCCTGAAACTTGCAGCTACCGATTGAGGTAGGGAAAAGATCAAACGGATGCACAAGTGAGTGAATATGCTTCCCGTACAAGGAATCAAAAGGCGGCTCACCGTGGAGAGAGTATTTGACAGCGGCGCGTTTCCGATTCAGTTGGGGAAATGAAATTCGATCTCCTTGCTCAGTGCGGGGATGGCGAAATGATGACCGGGAGGAGCTTCAAGAGCCTCTGGTGTAGCTCCTGCTGCAGCAGCTCGCGTGGAGATGGACTGTGGCGGCGGGGCAGCGAGCTTGGGCTCAGCTCGGCAATGGAGAAGGTGCTGGCCGGGAGAGGAAAAGAAATGAGGAAGGAAGCGACCTGGGGAGGCAAAGAGAATGCGGCTGGAGTGCTTGACAGGTGGGTCCCAGCGAGGATTTTCATTTACCAGACAGGATTTCTCCCCTCTCTTGTGCACACTAAATAAATTAGCAAACAAGCTCCAAAAATCACGAAACTTGGCAGGATTGTAGATTGAAAGATGCTGAATCTAGTGGTGTAACATGCACATCTGGATTCGCAACGAAATTCAAATGGCAGCTGGTCAAAGTTGGGTACTTTGTAAGTTTAGGGATTTATTTGAGCGGCCAAACGGATTTCTAAAATCATGGAAAATTCTCAACAATTCTGATTTCAGAAGGACTATCCACTGGTAGTTTTGGTTGCTCCAGTTGTTATGGAAAAAAAATTGAATTACTTCAGAAGGCTTGGTTTGACTATTGTTTGAAGAACAGATTTCGAATTTAACTTGAATTGCTTTTGGGTTTGTTTCAGTTTTAGATGGCTGCAGGGATTTTGCTGCAGTGACACGGGGTGTCACATAAGTGCTATCAGAGCTCTGATCCAATCTCCAATATCTGCATCTACAAATGGGTGACACGTATGTTTTGTTGTATGGGAAGCATCAGGAATCCAACTACTCGATCCTATCGAGCAAGGGGAAGCGGATCACAACACCACTGCTCACGGTGCTGAAGGGTGAGCGGCTCGGGACGGTGGGGCTCACGACGAGCATGGTTGATGTATCGTAATAGCACAGGGAACAGCATGGTCCTGCACTCTCGCGACAACACTGGGCCATGATATGATAAAAAAAAAACACTGGGCCATGACGCGGAGGATGGTATTGGCCACAGACACGCATGATCCGACCCAAAACAAGCATGGATCCCATAAAATAATCGGGGCTCTCTCTTTTGCCGCCAGCCATTAACCCGATCTGTGCGGCAATGATGGTGGCGGTGGTGAGACCAGTCCATTTTGCATCTCCCGTACCAGTGCAAATGAACAACAAGTGCGAGAGGAGGAAGGTTTTTTTTTGCATATTCGTCGATTGGCGGATTGTGCGGTGAACGTGGCTGATTTTCCTCCTGAGAGCAAGTATTATTGTGGGCGAGGAGCCAGCAAGGTCTTACGTGGAGGAGAAATAAAGCAGGAGAGAGTGTCCCGAGCGACTCGCGAAACACCGGCAGAAAGCAGGCGAATAGCGCTGTGCCGCAGCGCATTGGCTGCACGTCGCTTTCCCAGTCCTGCGCCGCATTAAATGCTGTCCACCGTGGTTTTATTTCGCCCGCCAGCGAGCGAAACCAGTAACCCTGCTCTGATAATATGGGGGATCAGGTTACAATGCTATCGCGTCAATGGTGACAGCCTTTGCTTTACTCTAGCGACCGATCCCACTGTGGCCATTGCGGCATTGCCGATGGCCAATTCCCTCCTATCCTCGAAGGGGTTAAGTCAGTCTGGTGATCGTTGAATGTTGGCATAGTTCTGAAACTCGAGCACTCTAACAACTCACGCAGGAACGCAAGGTAGACGAAGCTCTTTTGCGTGCCGGCGATGAACGCCGCAGCCACTGATGTGGCCTGTATCTTGGCAATATTAGTCACTGGACTGGCAAAACAAATTACGAGGAGTACATCGGGTTCTTATATGCCAGGGACATACTAAGAGCTCGTCCTCCACGCCCGGACTCTACGCCATGATCCGCATGACCCGGCCTCCGCGTCGCATGAGCCTCTCGCAGCTTGCTCCTTCCGCATGCTGCGGCCTCCGTGTAGACCGGTGCCTCTATCTCAACTAACTTCGACTCGCCAGATGACTCCGACACGCAGCATATCTGCGCATAATCCTAGGACCTATACTGGACTCAAACTACTCTATCTACGAAGAACGACTCAAACGATCGTGATCCTAACTAGTCTGCTGCGGACACGGACGACACACCGGCGTTCCACGCATGACAGAAACCGCCACTGCAATGCCGACTACAAGAACACAAACAGCCTAACCAATGTCAGACTTATTCCCAACATTGAAATCGCGTCAAAGGCAGCAGACATCAATGGAGCAGGAGTACGCGGGCTAAGGAACGAGTGCACGCCCATGCTACAGAAGTCTCGCGGTTGGGACCGTTACCTTGCTTAAGTTGTAGTGAAACAACAATCTTGACGTGGAGAAATTGGCAGTGTCAATGTTGATGACCACATCTGAGTCGTTGCATCGGCACTTGCTGGTGTTGCCTTGCCCAGGCCAGTTCCTAATTAAGCTATGGCTGACTATTGCCATCACAGTTTTTTGTACGTATTTGTTGTAAGTTGTACTTGTCCATCAACCTGTGCACCTGCACGGGCTAGTACTTTGCAAAAGTTCACTAATAATTGATATTTGTTCAGAAAAAAATGTAGCAGAATGTTTTGAAAAATATAGAGTTCTTAAAGTTGCCTACATATGAAATGTGACAATTCTTAAATTTTTATACAATATAGTCACTACACCGCGACCAACCTATACCAACACTCCCTACTGTTGGCAAAAGCTGCCTTTACCGACACAAAAAGTGTCGCGCTAGAAGACTCAAACACTTGTCAGATTTTTCGGCACCTGAAGATGTCAAGAAATAATTTTTAGGACCACATAATTAAGGACAATGATATATGTCTCAGCCTACTACTGAAAAATCACTAGTCTTTATCAGAGCAAACTACGACCTCTGTAATGTGGGAGAATATGACGGATGGAGCTGTGGCTTGGGAAAAAACCAGTTCATCACGTCCTGTTCCCCCATAAACAATGGCAAGAAAGATAAAAATCCACCGAGTCACACAGCTTCCTTTAGCTAGTCCAACATATAAAAAATTATCAGTTCAAGCACACATTCAAACAACAATATTCTCATTTCACAGCATTGACCATTAAAACACTAAAGTTGTGACTATGAAAGATAAGCATGGTTGTTCAGAATAAAAACAAACCATACCAGCAGCTGGTTGATGCGGCAACAAGGTTTTCCAATCGTGCTTCCTCTTGTTAAATTTGCTCACAGAACTAGCATTTATTCTTAGCATCTTGATCTACAAGGAAGAGAGTAGATTAATTGGACAGTCGTGGGCATCTAGACAAACTCAGGGAGGATTTTACCTACGAATATAGCAGTCGATGCTTCCACCAAGGACCTCTAATCAGGCTTCGTCCACCAAATTGAAGAATGGTAGCACCTAACATCATGTACTGACTACTGAGTTCCGTCCATCAATTTTTCATGTCATCTATAATATGCAGAATACAGATTAATATTAACCATCACCAAATCGTCTTCGTTACATCACAATTAAGAACAATGGTATATATGTCACACGCTTAGTACTGGGATAATTGCTAGAGTGTGTCTAGAACAGAAATGAACAAATTACCACCGAAATCGAAGTAAAGAAAGAGAGGAGCTGTGAGGGTACAGCTAGGCAGGGTGGGGGAGATACAACAGGAGGTGCTGGCCTGGGGAGGATTCCGTTCATCACGAGTTGGTCATCCATAAAAAAGATACAGAAACACTAATCTAGTGACTACGAAGAAGTCCCGTTTGCCAAAAAATTACCTTGCCCTGCTGGGTGCTGCTGCGTACGCCCTGAAGGAGAGGATAATATCGCCTCCACGAGAGGAGCCGCTAGGCTTGAGCAGTCCAGCGCTCGCCGGAGAGGAGCCGCAGACGCCAGTTGCCACCTGAAGAAGAGGAGCCGCGGCCAGCGGTTGCTGTGTGACGGAGAGGGGTTGTGGCCGCCGCAGTAGCTTCTGCGTCGCCCGACCAGCCGCCGGAGCCAGATCCGGCCACTGTCAGTCTACCACCCAGTCCGTCGCAAACCCTAGTGCACGCGGGGTAGGGGTGCGGAGCGAGACCAGCGAGTGTGGCAGGCATGGCCGTGCAGTCTGCGAGGTGTGGTGACCGCACGAGCAGATGAGTAGTCCCGGGTCCCGGCGACGAGGGCCGCTAATGGTGGTCGGGTGCTGACGGTGGCGGCGGGATGGGGGCAGGGCGCTGGGTGGTGGCCGTGGTGTGATGAGTGTTGTGGCCGCCGAATGGTGCTAGACTGCTGGTACAGGGTTCGGGGGGTGGCGAGTTAGGTGGGCTGGGCCTTAGCCAAATGTTTCTTTTCTGGACCCATCGACCAACACCGACACTTACAAGAAGATTTGCCCACATATTCTTTCGTCTATAGCTACGCCGACAGTTTTTGTGTTGCCTGAGCAACGCCGACAGTCAATTAGTTGTCTTATGTGATCATTGCCGACAGATAAACTGAAGGAAAATCAATAGACATTTTCCTACAGATCATTAGTCATTGATGAACCATCTTTCCCTACACTTCACTGTCGCCAAAGGTGTGCCATGGTGTAGTCAGTCTATGCATGGCAACTTCATCCACACGAAACAAATCCATAGTACTAATCTTCTAGCTAGTCCTACCTCAAATTAATAATTGCCCATGAATACAGATTAATTCGAGACTACTTTGGCTTGGGTGTTCTAGTTGTTGTCAAGTCATGAACGTTTCTCTACCCAAGAACTTTTTGCATGACTGAATTATAAAAACATACTCCCTCCCTTCTTTTCTTACGAAGTCTATAAGTTCAAAGTTGAGCTAATTGACATCACAATTAATTAATAAAAAAAGAACAAAGGGTGTGGACGACTACGTTAGATGTGTGATTTTTCATGTCCAAATTTTTTCTAAGACCAATTCTTGCCGACAAAAACCTTGAAATTGAAATTGTTCAGTGAAATGTGTTGTGTTGTTGAGATCCTAAGCTACCTGCAGGTGCCAAGCTATGCAGGTACAACTTGAACACCTTGTCGTACTAGTTTCGTATATGTTAACATTCTATGTATGTCTAGCTTCGCGTTGCAATCTTATGGGAAACTTGGGTGATAGTACTTGGTGGCTTGAGCGTAATATCGGCGTTCATACTTCATAATGGACTCTGATGGATCGGCTTGCACTCTGCTTTATCACCGGCCTTCTTGTCGTGTTCCAAGGCCTCGTATGTACGCTAGACTCAGTCATGTACTTCGATGGGCCATGAAAATTAATTAGTGCTTTCCAATTGACGTCACCATATTTTTTAAAACAAATTGGGGCAGACACCCCACATCTAACTTCCCTGTGCATATTGAATTGGGGCATGGACACCGCAATGCCACATGCTGACATTTAGCACAAGAGAATGGAATTATGTTTTTCTTCTTATGCATCTATGGTACATAACAACCATCGTCTGACGAGCCATGTGCTCACTAAAGGCGCAGAAAATAAGTGGTTAAGAAAATACGGGGACAATAGAAGGCTACATCTAACGAAATATATACTCATCCAGCATGCAAAGCAAATGTTTCCAGAGCTTCAGCCCTCGATATCTGTAATATGAGTGACGGGTATGATTTTCGGGATGGGAAGCGTCAGGAACGGCATCACGAGATCGTGTTCAGTAAGGAGATTTCTTGTGCTTCTTTTTTAGTCATTGTGTTCTCAAGTTGTCTAGGATTCTTACAGATCCTGTGATACTTTATAACAGCGTGGTCGCAGCCAGACAAGTTCCTGTGGACAGAGGCAGGGTCCGTGGCCGCTGCCCATGTAGAAACTCAGCAGGTTTCATCTCTTACTACGGCTAGGAATATGTTGATGACTTGTGCTACGAAGTCAAATTTTGTTTTTACTACTAATGAGTTATTACTGCCGCTGCCCTTGTAGGTTCAATCGCCTCTGCTGCATGATGGTGTAAGTCGGGATGCAAGCAGGGCAGGTTGCCGCTGCGCGCCCCACGTGCCGCATGAGCAAGCGATAGGATAGTGGTAGTACGCGGCTGCCGGCACGCCGCCTCAAACTGGTTCGCTGGAGTAAGCGACTACCTACATGTAGCCGTACGACCAGATGTGGTAGAACGGTCAAGTACTCCATCCACTGATGTTTAGACGTCGTCCGTTACGGTGGCCTACGTAGCTTTCCTTTGAATTTCCTTCTTGCTCGTATCACCGTTAAAACTTGTCAAATACCTTCTCCGGGTCTTCTTGCTCTTGCAATCTCCATCGAGCCAGGTTGGTTCTCGGAAGCCAGCCCGGCAGAAACGCAATTCGATTCTGTTCCTTCTCAGCCAGTCAGGATCAGACGCCAATCAGCTCGTCTTTGCATCCCGCGAACCAGGTCAGTCTAGATTCTACAACCAATCAACTTATAGGACGCAGAGCCAAAAATTTGGATGCTGATGATCTGAGCGTGGTGCATGCGCTGATGTCGAAGAGACAGGAGGTGCGGCAGGAAGGCGCGCAGCATTGGGAACGAAGGAGGTGTGTCATGGAAGGTTGAAGAAATCTCTGTTCCAGTCGCTCGACCTCTGGATGCAGCCTCCGGACAATTCTGGTTGGACGTGATCTGGTCTGGGGAGGGCTGGTGTGGGCCATGGATTAAGAAAACTAATACAATCCTTTAATTGAACGGCGTTGCTTCAATATTCGTTCAGTTCTCTTTGGAAAAAAATTGGAACTGAAAGGCCCTTAGGCTGAGCTGTCTATATTATATTTTAAACCACGACGCGTTTGAGGCCCTGTATGGCGTCGCAGACCCGGCGGTCCCAAGCCTGACATGGGCGCGTCGGTGGGCAGCGCCACCGACGTGAGCCCCTTAGAGCAAGCCCAAAAAGCTTGTCGATTAGTATATTTACATGACCCATGAGACAAGCTGAGGCATTCATACATACAACGGTTTGTCTAACGAAAATAATATTTTATCATCCATTGGCCCCACTAGCTGCGCATAGCAGAAAGAGCATGAGGGAAAAGAAGAGACATCGATGGATGTGGTGGACCCCAAGAACATGGAGTGGGAGGCTAGGCGACGGTCTCGGGCTGCAGCGACAAGCTCAATGTTTTTTCGTTTTCTCTCTCCGCCACATCACTTTATTCCTGACAAATTCTGACATTGCTTGTCGATTCGACTATTGTTGGGCTTGCTCTTATGCAATGTCACTCAACCACCTTCTTGCTCTGGTGGTTGATTTGCTGCTACCTGCAAATTTAAGTTGCTACATAATCGATCAGCTCGGAACCAAGGGGTTTTTGCAGCCTCTCTCATCACGAAATATTTTTCGCAATGAAATCCATCGAAAACAATCTGTGGCCTCTCTTGCAATCTATCTCCTCCAGCAAACAACACTGCCTTTGACGCTCTTAGTATTCCCGATGTCTTACAAGCCTCAATGCAACGAATGGTGTCAATGGGGTGACCTTAGGGCACCCACAATGCACATAAATGTGCCGTCTGCAAAACACCACGTCTGCTTAAAAATCCTAGGTGGACCTGACTAAATAAGGTGAGAGAAGATAGCCGTCGTCTGGTGAGAAGACGGCAACGGCTCGTGCTCCCAGAGAAAATCTACCGATCGACACCCGTTGTATGCTTTGTTGCCAGGAGACGACAGCTCCGTCCGATCTGCTGCGACGAGCCTCGTTTTGGCGGGTGAAACCAGCAACGGCGAGGAAAATCCATTGCAGCGGATGCCAAACAAGATCAAGAAACAGAGCAGAAAAAACAATCTACTGGAAGAGTGCCTGCCATGCATCGACCTACCAGCACCGTCGCGAGCTCGAGCTCCCCTCGCCCACTCACCCCCCAGCACGAGCTTGAGCTCCTCGCCGCTCGCCACACTGCAAGGAACCCAGCCTGAGCTTTTCTTTTCCCGCCCACCGCCAAGTCTCGAGCTCGAGGCTGACAGCCCGACATGGGATCGAGCCCCTCCTCGCTGCCTGCCTGCTGCGCTGCGTAGCTCGAGCTCGACATGCTCTCCGCCTGGTGAGTGCAAGATCGAGCTTGCATCTGTCGCCGCTTGAGTGTCCGCATGCGCCATTGGAATTGGGAGGCCGAGCTTCAGTTCGAGATGGAGACGGATGGATAACGATTGGTATTTTTTTTCCTATTCAGCCCTTTCCAGTTTGCAAATAAAACCATTTCAAAGATAGTTTTCAAAAGGTAGTCCTAAAGATAAGCAAGAAGGATGTAACATCATATAAAATCACATTTCAGTCCTTTAGATCAAATTTGTTCTATTTTAGTTCTCAAACAAGTCACAAAATGGCCACAAAGATTGAAACAGCACATGATTATCACCATTCATATGTCTACTCATAAATTACAGACAACCAAACAGACAATGCATTGTACAAACTATCTGTTTTGCTGTCTGTGTGCGACAATCAAGACATTTGTAGACAGCAGCTGTTTGTAGCATTGTGGGTTCCCTTATTTGCTGGGTCGAGCAATTCATGCTTCTACGTTATCTGCTCCAGTCGGTTCTTCTGTTTATTCTATAAAGCGTGAAGTAGGAGATTTTGTATTTTTTAAAATAACATTTATTGTTAGTTTTTTTAAAGGAACTAGAGGGCAAGACCATATTGTCATACCCATTTCTGGAATATGTTGTGCATCCTGTATCAGTCCCTGGATCAGTAGCTGATACGCACAAGAACACAGATATGATAATCAAAAGCATACTTCGAATAGGTAAAAGGGTAAGATATCTGACATAAGACCCTTAGTGGCGGCACGGCAAGGATTTATACCGATCTAAGTCCATCCAACCAACTAATGGTGAAGCAGACAGCAGAAGACCTTGGCCCAAAGCCACAAGCAGACTTGAGAAGTATAACCGAAAACCAAAGCGTCATCGTCTTCTACAAAGTCTTCTCCTACTAAACCAACAATCGTAAACGCGTGAGTACATAAGGTACTCAGCAAGCCCTACACTACACAAGGGTATATACATGCATATTTGGTTTTAGCAAGGAACAGGCTGTATGGTTCATTTGCAGCAAGCAAGCTTTACGCAGGGTTCACTAAAGCAAAATGAAGGATTCTTAGATAAAACAGGGATTTGATTGTCAATATTTTAGTTGTTTGGCCCTGGGGGAGTATGAAGCATTCCCGCCAGTTCCTAAGTTTTAGTTGGGCCTTCTGACCTTAATGGTCATACCAACCCGGCACCCATGCCAACACTTCCAAAACACGGGTCGACTACAACCCATTCACACTTCAAGGAATAAGAGAGGTGGCTAATCTATACGTGTGCATAACAATAATGTGCCATATGCCGTGACAACGTCTATCCGGATGAATTTTACACTCTGCAGAGGTTGTACATCTTTTCCCACGAGCTTGCACTCTTGTATGGAGAGTAACATAACGCCTAGCCATCTCCTCCGAGTACCCCCACAATTCCACCACGGGATGCGCCTATTAGACTGCAGGTAACTTTACTCCCCCGAGTGGTGTCGCGGATAACTGTACTCCTCCGGGCAACACTTTGGTAACTTACTCCCCTGAGTCAAGCCAGACAGTGGGAACACGTCCCGAGCCCTCTCCTGGTTCCCCGTTGCCTGCCTGACCTCCTGATGGTTCATGCGGTAGGCACCAAGAAGGTAGGGTAAATCCTGCCCATAACAGGTTCCGTGGTTGTACGAGAATCATTATGTTTACAGGAGTAAGAACCGGTCCTTATATGACCGGGCAAGCACCATGTCTCCCACACTAGGGGACTATCACACCATCAACAAATCACTAGTGGCCTTGCCCGCAATCCAACACATCCCATCATCACCATCACCATCATCATCACCTAACACAGTTATGTTACTCCCCACCCAAGTATATCACTCACACCACCAAACTCATTTAACACATTTATAAAGTATAAGTATGTGAGTAAGGTGTGGCAATGTAACATTGTGAGGGTTCCTAAGCATTCTAGTAGCAAGGTAAAAGTGCCATCATAGAAATGATGGAATTATCCTAAGGTATCAAGGTGACAGGTAAACAATAGTAAACAAGGATTCAGATATTAACGCCTAAGTAACAGACATCAATATCAATAAGCAAGTAGGATCATAGGTGTGCAAGCAGTAAAATAACAAGTAATGCATAGTACGAGAGCAGGCCATATAGGTGCATTGCGAAATCAGTAGGTTCAATCATGATCAAGGAGAAGTAGAGCTTGCCTGAAAAACGCTATCCTAATCTTCCAATTGTTGGTCTTCAGACTCTTTTGTATCTTCCGACTCATCCTTGGGCTTGGATTATCAGGCTCATCCTTGAAGCTTGGATCTTCTCGATCTTCCTTGAATTCTTCGGACTTCTCCTCGAACCTCACGGAAGTTAGCGCATAAAACATACCGTATAAACAAACTACCGTAAAAGAAATAAAGAACGAAAAGAGCCAAATAAGACTCGATTAAACTCCAATTAAGAACCGATTGGATAACAACAAGGATAAGATACAAATCATGTATGATGCAATAGGTTTTACTTTAGGAAGAGTTTATTATCTTAAGACCATTAGGAGGGTGTTGATCCGGAAATCACACACAAACGGCCTCGGAGATCTGCTTAACTCCAGTGCAGGACCAAGTCTTGTACGCCGTGAGAATCCCGAAGCGTGCCAGTCAGTTTTCCTGAAAACTAACAAAGGGACAGAAAGGTCAAATTCACTTGGTCATCGGCCCGAGAAACAGGCCGATGTATAGCCGACAATTGAATGTCGCGGAAACAGTCGACGATACGAATAAAGACAAACAGAACGATCGACTGTTGCTATCGGCTATGCCCTATCGGCTTCTTATCATTGGCTATTGAACAGTAAAAAGAACAGATCTGATAAACCACAGCAAACTATTGGCTGGATTTAGATATTTAAACAAATGTCCTGTAACCAGCCAAGCAGTGCAATGATGAATGTAAAAGACTTTAAAGCAAAGATCTGTATGATAACTAATTGGCTAAACACTCGGATCAAACTCCGGATCGATCTATCGGCTAACCACGTCACAGAACTGCTCCAGCGAAACCCGTAGGATCGGACCTAACCGAGACAGCAATAAGGTTTCACTAAAGCAATTAGGTGGAAGATCAACTAATAAATAAATCTAAAGTGGTTATGGTAACTAATCGGCTAAACGTTGTTGGCGTTTCTTACGCAAAAAGATTTAATTCAATTTCCGCAAGCGCACGGAACACCATTGTAGTATTTCACCCGGGAGTATTCCAAGGTTATCGTATTTATATTTTCCTCAGGGAAGTAGGGCTAAGAATATCATGAATTAACAAGGAAACATCTATTATTTATAACTTGCAAACTAGACCAAAGCAGGGATACATATATGATATGTGCGTGGCACTCAGGAGAACATCCATCGATATAGATAACAAGGAGTTAGCATTTAGTCTGGGAGAACAACGAGAAGAAGGGTATCAGTCAGATCTACGAGCCAACCCAAACGTGGTGGATTGCATAGGATAGATAGGGCTGTCACCACCTACTACCTACCGCCCATCCCGTGAGGTTGGGTGCAGATAAAGGCTGCCTAGGGGTTAGCATTTAGTATTTTCTGATAGTCTACAACTACTTACTTAAGCTTTCATTACAGATACATTCAAGTGCATCGGGGCACGGATGTGCCAAAGTAATAAACTTGTTCTGTTGCTCGAACTACCACCGGGCATAATCTCAAAAGAACAGAGGCACAGAAGTGGCCCACCCAACCAACAGAAAAAGATTAATACTCTGGGGAACCACCCGCTATAATTAAGACCCTGCTAGGTCCAACCCGGACGTGGTGGATTACAGAGACCGGTGACAAGCACTCGCGGCTACCATCCTCCGTGGGGTTGCGTGCAAACTCACGTCTAGAATAATTCCTTGAACCATACAAGCAACTATCCTAAATAACTTACCCTCGCGCTAAGGGCAAGCCAACCATGCATAATAAATCCAAACAAACTATGCGAGGTCGTAACAATAAGGCAATTATATAGTCCCTACTGCATAGCTCAACAATTCATTCGAACCTATCATACACAGACGTGGAACCAACACAGAAATTTGTCTATAACAATTACTTAAATAAATAAATGTAAACTAAAAAGAAAACTAAATTAAATAAATAAGAAAATAAATAAGAAAATAATTATATTAAAGAAAGTATAAAAGAAAAGATACACGAGAACTTTACCCAAACTCCGAAGAGAACTCCGGAGCTCCGAGCGAAGCTCTCACTTCTACTCTAACTCCCATGACTAAAATACTAATCCTATTCTAAACTACACAAGTGGAATGATCTTCCATGAGAAAGAGCGTGACCCTACATTGGATCTTCTCTTCTCAAGTGTGAGGTGCCGGTTGGAGTGAGGGGAGGGGTCCTCTATTTATAGTGGAGTTGCCTTGGGAGAGTGGAGAAGGTCTTGGAGCATTTCGTGGAATATTCCTTCTTGCCGACGTCCTCTTGGCTTGGCGGGTGCGTCAAGTGGCTTGTGACCGCCTCTGGAACCGACTGGAGGAAGATTGAGGCGGTTGGAGATTAACATGGGCCGGCCGGCCAGCTTTTTTCTGGTTTTCCTCCAATCTTGCGCGAGGCATAACTCCTGCTCCCGAACTCCGAATTGGGTGATCCAAAAGCCCATTTTGACTATCTCGACGAGGGCTTTGACATGGAGGGATCAACTTTGTGATTTGAATAATTATTTCTTGATGTCCAAGTCATTCCTTATTTCTTGCGTCGAATGTCATCGAGATGTCCGAGCAGGACCTTGTTTATCTTGTGCTTTTTTGTATATTTGCTTTTTATCCATGATTGTAAGCACAATTGCACCAATATTCCTATGTACCTTGCAAAACAAGATCACATCCAAAACTTGTGGAACTTTATTAGTTTAATGCAAGAAACATTGGTGCATACCTTTTATTCGCCGATAAGTTGACGGTCATTTTATGATTGAATGGCCGTCAACACCTCCCCAAGCTTAAACTTTACTCGTCCCGAGCAAACTCAAAACTTAAGTATCGGCGGATCAAAAGTTACAAAGAAAGCGCCCCATGGGTAATAAAGATGCAACAACGTACTCCCTAAATGGTGGTAAGTATACAAGAGCACGGAATATTCACGAGTGTCGCACATGTGTGGGGCGTGTATGCTTCACCTTGTCATATGGCATTGAAGATTAGAACAGCACTTTTGGGCGAGTCAAACAATTTTAGCAGGTGTATGTCCAAAGTTTTTATGTGCTGCAAGACAAGGTAAAAAAAAAATTCTCCTTTGTTTTGGTTCACACTTCCCTTCCCTCTAGGTGAGTCTATCCCTACAAACTTCACTCAAATCCTTCTACCAGATTGGGCTTGTATGTGGAGCTTGGTAAGGAAAATGCACATTTATCATGCGTATGTTGTAAAGCTAAAGAATAAATCTTAAGAGACATAGCAACTCCTTGTATCTCGATCATATGGAAAATGGTGATGGAGGGGGATAAGATGAATGCACACTGATGGAAACGGTTTTGCAAACTTTGGTCTTCTTTTATGCTCATGCTCAAGATGTTTATGATAAGAACCATAATGCCTTTTCGGATGCAATTCATGGAGTCTCTCTTTTCTTTTTTTTTCTTTTTTTTTAGACTCCATGATGCATGAGGCAATAGCGATGACAGGTTCATGAGCATTTTGAAATATTCTTGAGCTTTTTGATGTAGAAAAAAAGTTCGGCGAATGAATGTGGGTGGAATGGTACGGAGATGTTTAATTTTTCAAACATTCCTTTTTGGTGGAAAGAAACTCAAATACTCACGCGAAGGAATGATGACCGAGATAAAGAGAGTGCTTACTCTCAAAAGCATTTAGACCTTAACAGAACTCAACGCATGAGCAAATGGCTATGAGTGGGGCTTTTTCGAATATTTTTCATGATATGGCTCTGGTAGGCAAATAAATCCTTACAAGGGAAGTGTTCCAAAACGAAAGGGTTTTTAGTATTTGCAGCATTTAAAATGAAAACATCTCTGCACTTTCACCATGCTAAGAAATTGCAACAAGTCCTAATCATGCCATATCATAATCCACAATGCTTAGACTTGGTGTAATGTATGCAACCCATAAAAATGTAACAACACTAGTGATATGACTATGCTCGAGTATAAATAACACACATGTCAGGAGTAGAGGTTGCATCAATGCGACACAAGGGGAGCTATCATATAACTAATCATCATTTCCTTTAAGTGCAGCGTTCACCAATATTCTAGCATTTTATTCGAAATAGGGAGTATTTTATTGATCGATAGGGATACTTACCTGGGGTCCTCCCCAAGCTTGAGTCTTAGCAAGACTTAAGCTTGAATAGGCCGCTTCCTCTATTCTTCTTGTGTCTGCAAAAAGAATGAGGGTGATACAGGTGGCTAGCCCCTATTGGGCTTTGCCGAGGACCTAATATTTTTGGTATTTTTAATTTTTTTTTAAATTTTAGTTTTTTTAATTTTTTTTTGAAAGGGAAAGGGCACAAATCAAGAAGAGTATATCGTATATATAAGTACTTACGTAGCGGTCCCTCCCCAAGCTTAGCTCTTACAACCATGTGCAAAGCTAAGCGATTACATATTTCATTTGGAAGCACTGGGTCCGCCTAGTTAGTTTCTTCTTCTTGAATTGTGTGCCTTTCATGTTGCCTGATGTACTTGGTTTGCTCTCAAAAGGATTCCTGCAATGGTTAGTACAAACCTATTCGTCTACAATCGACACATCTCTATAGTTCCATTAATCAACCTAGACACCACGTCTAATTCGATCAATTGTGTAAGGAGAGCAGGGATTAGAATACTCTCCTTTTATCATGAAAGGATCATAGAGACGTGTATTTTTCTGTTGGTTGAACGGCCACCGAGCATAATCTCAATGGAGAACAGAGACACAGAAGTGATCTTCACCCAACTAACAGAAAGAGACGCAGGCGATTGATTTATGACTAACAATTTAACCACAACCCACATCATCAAAAGAAATTCGAGAGCACGGATATGGTTATAGTTGCAGTTTATTTCCATCAGAGAGCAACTCAAAGTATCTTTGCATTCACAAAGCATTGAACGATTCAGGCAGCATTTTTTTTTCGAAAGGAGAGGGTATATGACAAAGAAAACAGGAAATAATTGCGTGTGCGTACCTGGCGGTTCCTCCCCAAGCTTAGCCTTTGCAATCGAATGTAAGGCTAAGCTTTAGATTTCTGCATTGAATATCTTGGATCCGCCACATATGTTTCCTTCTTCCTGTCATAAAAATCCAACCTTCCTTGCAAAATCCCTGGCCTATGATTGGGCACTCGGGGGTTTTTTTTTTTTAATTATTATTATTTTTAGGTTTTTTTTTTGAAAGCCCGAGGCCTATGGTTGGGCACTCGGTTTTTTTTTAATGCAGCGGGGTGGGATGGAGGGGAATTAAATATGCAGATGGATTGAAAAGAAAACAATGCAAATGCGGTGGTGATATGCTCAAACAAAATGCAGGTGGATGCTTAGTCTAGCAGCAAATTAATCATAATAGATAATCGATGTCAATCAAAGATATCATAAACCACTGCTTCCCCGGCAACGGCGCCAGAAATGCTTGTTGGCGTTTCTTACGCAAAAAGATTTAATTCAATTTCCGCAAGCGCACGGAACACCATTATAGCATTTCACCCGGGAGTATTCCAAGGTTATCGTATTTATATTTTCCTCAGGGAAGCAGGGCTAAGAATATCATGAATTAATAAGGAAACATCTATTATTTATAACTTGCAAACTAGACCAAAGCAGGGATACATATATGATATGTGCGTGGCACTCAGGAGAACATCCATCGATATAGATAACAAGGAGTTAGCATTTAGTCTGGGAGAACAACAAGAAGAAGGGTATCAGTCAGATCTACGAGCCAACCCGAACGTGGTGGATTGCATAGGATAGATAGGGCTGTCACCACCTACTACCTACCGCCCATCCCGTGAGGTTGGGTGCAGATAAAGGATGCCTAGGGGTTAGCATTTAGTATTTCCTGATAGTCTACAACTACTTACTTAAGCTTTCATTACAGATACATTCAAGTGCATCGGGGCACGGATGTGCCAAAGTAATAAACTTGTTCTGTTGCTCGAACTACCACCGGGCATAATCTCAAAAGAACAGAGGCACAGAAGTGGCCCACCCAACCAACAGAAAAAGATTAATACTCTGGGGAACCACCCGCTATAATTAAGACCCTGCTAGGTCCAACCCGGACGTGGTGGATTATAGAGACCGGTGACAAGCATTCGCGGCTACGATCCTCCGTGGGGTAGGGTGCAAACTCACGTATAGAATAATTCCTTGAACCATACAAGCAACTATCCTAAATAACTTACCCTCGCGCTAAGGGCAAGCCAACCATGCATAATAAATCCAAACAAACTTTGCGAGGTCGTAACAATAAGGCAATTATATAGTCCCTACTGCATAGCTCAACAATTCATTCGAACCTATCATACACAGACGTGGAACCAACACAGAAATTTCTCTATAACAATTACTTAAATAAATAAATGTAAACTAAAAAGAAAACTAAATTAAATAAATAAGAAAATAAATAAGAAAATAATTATATTAAAGAAAGTATAAAAGAAAAGATACACGAGAACTTTACCCAAACTCCGAAGAGAACTCCGGAGCTCCGAGCGAAGCTCTCACTTCTACTCTAACTCCCATGACTAAAATACTAATCCTATTCTAAACTACACAAGTGGAATGATCTTCCATGAGAAAGAGCGTGACCCTACATTGGATCTTCTCTTCTCAAGTGTGAGGTGCCGGTTGGAGTGAGGGGAGGGGTCCTCTATTTATAGTGGAGTTGCCTTGGGAGAATGGAGAAGGTCTTGGAGCATTTCGTGGAATATTCCTTCTTGCCGACGTCCTCTTGGCTTGGCGGGTGCGTCAAGTGGCTTGTGACCGCCTCTGGAACCGACTGGAGGAAGATTGAGGCGGTTGGAGATTAACATGGGCCGGCCGGCCAGGTGTTTGGGCCGGCCGGCCAGCTTTTTTTCTGGTTTTCCTCCAATCTTGAGCGAGGCATAACTCCTGCTCCCGAACTCCGAATCGGGTGATCCAAAAGCCCATTTTGACTATCTCGACGAGGGCTTTGACATGGAGGGATCAAATTTGTGATTTGAATAATTATTTCTTGATGTCCAAGTCATTCCTTATTTCTTGCGTCGAATGTCATCGAGATGTCCGAGCAGGACCTTGTTTATCTTGTGCTTTTTTGTATATTTGCTTTTTATCCATGATTGTAAGCACAATTGCACCAATATTCCTATGTACCTTGCAAAACAAGATCACATCCAAAACTAGTGGAACTTTATTAGTTTAATGCAAAAAACATTGGTGCATACCTTTTATTCGCTGATAAGTTGGCGGTCATTTTATGATTTAATGGCCGTCAACAAACGTCCCAATCGAACCTTAGATCAATCTATCGGCCGGACGCGTCACAGAACTATTCCAATGAAACCGGTAGGATCGGACTTAACCGAGACAGCAATAAGGTTCTATCAGGAATAATTAAGTGGAAGACCAGCTGATAAATCGATCTAAGATGACCCGAATATATTTAATCTATCTGTACTATGTTCATCAGACAAAACGTCGCGTAGGATCGGACCTAACCGAGACAGCAATAACGACGCCGATCTTGCTAACAGTTCTAAATAGATCTCATATACCGGATAACTGATAATTAAGCCAACACACTAGCAGATTCGATCAACCCAATGCAATGAGATAATTCGATCAAAGCATCAGACGAGAAGGTTACTAGATAGTCGAGATAATTACCGTGGGGTGACGAATTCCCTGCCCTAGCGGAGATCGTGCCAATGCAGCCCGCTCGAACAAGAAACCCGTCGAGAAAAACAGATTGGCGATGCGCCAAGAGTTGTATTGAATTGTGTATTGTCTTGATTACAAGCACCTGGGTTTATATTTATACGTCTAAGGCAACCGACTTGGAAACAAACACGACTCCTCCTAACTTTTGTTCCAAGACCAATTTTATTCCTATCTTAACTAACGCACAAATCACAACAGATCAGAGTCCTTCCTTGCTACGGTCAACGTGGCCCTTTTTCCTGGACACAATCTTCTCTTGCCTCATCTTCTCGCCACGTGTCCAAGGACTTCCAAAATCCGGTGTCAACAGAGGGATGCATCAAGTACTAGGGCTTTTGATGTGGTTGAGAGATGCTAAACTATGAGAAGTGCATGCTTGAAACTGAAGGTGGAAGCGAGCGTGTGTACGTGTTATTCATAACGCTTGCGGTACTAAGGCTCTATATAAGTCGTGACCAATACAGAGGTTCATGCCGCGAGTGTACAAGTGCAAGGTGCGTCACTTTAATTACTTACCTATAAATTATGGTATTACCTAATGGTGATTAGCTACTATATTATCTATCGAAATAACTATTGAGACTAATTAACTAGTTATCTGCCATGAGCGGAGCGCATGACGATGGTACGTGCACATGATCATGCATGGTATGAATGCACTGTTGCAATTCAAATACAAGGATCAATTGATTAAGATCAACTAGAGATTAAAATAGCAATGAACAATAACTCCAATAAGTTGCAATTAATACCATATATAAACGAGAATGGTAAATCGATCAAGCTTGGTAGGGCTGGTGGCAACAATGGATTAAGATTGATTGAACGATGGTTGAGCTAGATTAGGGTTGGAGCTATGTGACGATAACGGAGGTTGCTACATTTTGATGTGGAATGGTAAAGTAAGATAGGTTAGGTTTGGTGATAAAAGGTGAACGAGCATTCGTGACATGCGAGATCGATGATATATGATGGGTGTGTTGTGAGAGTATGGGATTTAGGGTATTGATGGCGCTAGGTATAATCTAGAGCTTCGAAAGTAGTACCAAAGGGTACTACTCGTTTTTATGAATGCGTGAACGCAAGAACCGCTCAAAACTGAGCTAAGGTTGAGAAGTTATGGAGATTTAAAGGTTCTAGGGGCTTACTTGCAATTACACAAACATTTTGAGGACCTATTTGTAAGAACAGAAAGGTACAGGGTCTAGTTGTAATTATAGAAAGGTCTTAGGGACTTAACTGTAAGAACAGAAAAGTTCTAGGGACCTATTTGTAATTATGGAAAAGCTTAGAGGCCTCGGTGTAAAAAGACAAAGACTGAAAGGTAATTACAGAAAAGTATAGGGGTGTTTCTGTAAAAAGGTATGACCAGAATTACTGAAAAGTTATGGGCTTATAAGAAAAACGTAAGATCTGCACATAATTACATGGAAGCCGAGGGGCTTATCTGTAAAAGAACAAGGGCAGGGAATTTCATGGAATATCTGGATTTATTTTCGTATTGGAAAACTATGGACCGAGTCCACGAAGAGGATGGGAGAGAGAGAGTGCTGACTGGGCGGGACAACCGGGTCGCATGGGCCCCATGTGGCCATGTGGCATGCCACGTCAGCGGCGCCGCGGCGCGGTCGAACGCGGCCGAAGCGCGCTGGGCACGGCGGCGCGTCGCCGAAATCCTTGCCGGCGGCGGCTAGGGCGAACGGCGGGCGGCCGGAACTCGTCGCGGAGGACGAGCGCGCGACGGCGGAGCTGCGGGTGGGAGATGTCATCGACGGTGCGGACCGGAGCGACGGCGTGGGCTCACCGGAGTTGGCGGCGGCGGCGGCGCGTGACGGGGAGAGGCGCGGGAGTGGGTTGCGATGGCTTTTGCACGTGCGGGAAGGTGCGCGCGTGGCTAAGGAAGGTGAGGCGCGCCTCGGCTTGGCCGAGCGCGGCCGAGAAGGCTGCCGGCGACGAGGTCGCGCGGCGACGGGCGGTGGAGCTCGGTGTGGGAGCTCGTGCGCGGGGGAAGGGAGGAAAAGGAGGGGTGCAGGAGGGAGAGGAAGTCACGGCAAAGCTCATCGTGCTCACGGACGGGGCGGAGGTCGACGGGAGGCGGTCGGCGACGGAGACAAGGTGGCGGAACCCTAGCTTGTTGTCGATCTACGCCATGGGGGAGCGGCAGCGCGTGCCACTAGGTCGCCGAGGTGGAGTACGGCTCGGTGAAGCTCGGAGAAGAGGAAGGGAGACAGGGGGAGCTTCCATGGCGACGGGATAGGACGCCAACAAGCTCGCCGGAGTTCAGAGAGAGAAGAAGGGAAGAACTCGTTTGTTGAGCGCTTGGGCACGGAAGAGAGCGTGAGGGAGCTTGTGGAGACATTGTGAAGGAGAGTGGGAGCTCGAGGCCTTTATAGGCGGCCGGGGAGAGGAAGCTTCGCGGGAGTTGCTCCTCGCCGGAGTTAAGGCGTCGTGGTACGGCGGTGAGGACGTGGCGCACGAGGCCAATAGGAGAGGAGAAGGAGTTATGGCGGCGCGTCGCGTGCGGGGAACGCGGTATGACGGCGAATAGGGTTCGAGGAACGGCCGCGCGTGCGTACGGCGGCGCGGACCGACGGTCCGACAGTGGCGGCGACGTCAGTTATTACCCGGCGGGCTCAAGGAGGAAGAAAGAGGGAGACGGGCCAGCTGGGCCGTGGTGTTGGGCCGAACCGGGCTGCGGCCTGGAAAGAAAAGGAGAAAAAGAGAAGAGAGATTAGAGGGAGAAGGAGGGATCGGGCCAGAGAGGCTGGGCCGAAAGAGGGTGTGGCCCACAGCACGGTTTTCAGAAAAAGAAAAGGAGGGGGGAGAGTAGGCTGGGCGGGAGGGAAAGAGGATACGGCCCAGTAAGGTTAGAGGAAGAAAGAGGTTTAAACATTTTCAGGAATTTTGAGGGATGTCGAATTTGAATGAAATACAAATTCGCATAGGGACAAAGCAAACCAACACACAAAATAATAACAATAAAAACCCGAAATGCATATGGTGAAATTTGTGCAAGTTTTAAATTCAAAGGTTTTAAATTCGAGATGAATTTCCTGGAGTTTAACATACAATTATTTTAGTTTGTTGTAAATTTAAAAGTTCAAACTTTTAGTGAATTTAAAATGGAAGCAAACACTTGAGCACTAGTTTTAACATTTCAAAAATCTCCCATTTAAACTAGGTTTGAATTATTTTAGTTAATTTTATTTTTGAAAATTCATGGCAAGGTAAGAGTTGGACAAAAATTTAAATTTAGAGTGATTTTTATTCCTTTTTGTTTTGCTTCGAAATTTGGGGTGTTACACCTATAGATTGATATATTGATATAAAAAAATGTTTTTAGTACAATAAAAAAAAGAGTAAAAGAGGAAAAAACTAAAAGGCTTACAACTTGTCGTGAAATCCATTGTCAGCTGATCAACATGCTCTTGTTTAGCTCTATGGACAACCATATTGAGCTATCTGAAAAACTTTCCTCTACATCCTTGGACTGTTGGATCAATGTTGTTAAAAATCCAGTCATTTCTATTTGTCCAAATACTCCAACACATGGTTAAAATGATATCCATATAGAATGGTACTTGAAGATTACTCTCGAGTGTATTGATTAGTGGGAAAATCTGCAGATGTCGTGGGACTGCAAAACCAATTGATGCCCAGCAAGCTTTGCTGAAGTTGCACCTGACAAAAAGATGCCATCAACTTTCCTCCCTTTGCAAGATACACAGTTCACAAACATATGAATCCAAATACATTCCTTCTTCTAAGCATGTCCCTGGTGTTCACTCTGTCCTGCAGCAATAACCAGAAGAAAACTTGGTGTTTGCGTTGCCATGATGACTTCCATAACGATTTGAATACAGGATCAACATGTGAATGGACCCTCTTGACTTTATATGCTTTGGAAGTGAATTATACAGCATTACCCCAATATATGATCACCATTGATCCCTTCCTGGATCCAGATCAAGCATCTCTAGACTCCCAGTCAACTCTAGAAACTGCCCATATGCTTGCTGTTAGAGTGGTAGGTGGAATAAGTCTGCCAAGTTATCATTTTCCCAAACCTTCCTAAGTGAGAGATTGCTTTTCTTGGCAAATGAATATAATTCTGGATATTTCTAATTTGGCACTATTCCATTCCACATATCTTACCAAAACCAAATACCATCCTCAGGCTTAACTAAAACAATTCCTTTATATTGATCATTCAGTTTCATTATATCTCTCCACCAAAATGAGCCAACTCTCCTTTCATCAGGCCTCCATTGCTGTAATAGTTGTTCCAAATGAGATTTACCAAGGGAAGATTTGCTCTGTTATAGAACTTGTGCAGAAACTTCATGAGTAAATGCATCATTCCGGGTGCACAACTTTAGAACCCCCAATCCACCCTCTTCCTTTGGTTTGCAAACCAGGTCCCAAGTAGCTAAAGGTAGTCTCTTTGCATTGATGTCTGAGCCTCTCCAGAGCAGGTGTTTTCTATATTGATCCATTTGCCTGATTATTGTAGCATGTATTCTGATGGTACACAATATAAACATTGGCATTGATGTGATGACAGATTTTTCCATTTCTAGCTTTCCTGCTTGTGTGAGAAATTGAGCACAGCATACTAATCTCCCTTCAATCCTCTGAACATATGGCAGAAAATCCTGTACAGATGGTTTTGTGAGCCCCAAAGGAAATTTATTGAGTACAGAAATTTATTGTCGGGTTATATGAACCTACCTCTGAACCCATTTAGTTCTATTTTAATGAAGCTGTACAGTTGGAAGTTATGCTCAGATAATAGCATAGTAATGCATCGACCAGCATGGAAAGCATGACAAGTTCCAAGCAAGCTACTATAAGAATGAATCATGAGGTATATTTCTCATCAAGTGGTATTTAGCTTTTTAATGTTGTGGATAATTTCTACAATAGAACAGAAGAACCAGTTTGTAGTTATATACCACTTCGATTCAAGGCAATGAATCAAATCTAAATCGAAATCCAGTGCACATATAAGTCTATCCCAGGCAAGCAAGATGGATTGTTTAAACAAATCAGTTAACCAAGGCAAGCAAGGAACTTGAGCTACGATCAGAGGCAAGGTGCAGATTTAGTGCTAGCAGACTGCAGCAATAGCAACGAGCAGGGGCAGTTCGAGCAACAAAAGTAGGCGACAGCTCTAGCACGACCTGGACAAAAAAAACCTGAAAAACTATAAAGTGGTATCTTAAAATGTTTAATTAGGGTCGTCCGTGCATAAGTAAAACTTAGTAGGAGATCATAATTATGCTGCACAAATCTTGACATGTTTAGCAGATGAACAAGCCAAGTAAAAGCACTCATAAGCTGATGAAGTAACAGTTGTAGGCTCAACCTATCGATAGCACCAAACATAGTGTCACCACAAAAAGGGTAGACTACAAGGTCTTTCGTCCCGATTTCTATTACTCGCTTGTATAACTACACTAGCAAGTAGCTAGATATCCCAGTGTCTCACAAGCCTATGTGCCATGGGTTATCCTCTTGGTGAGGCATAATATACATTAGCTCTGGGATCTTTTGCTATTTATGCAGCAGAGTGAGAGGATTTTTATTGTTATATTTTTATTTAGAAAACAGTTAGAAAAATGCTTCAATGCATGTACTGTTGATAATGTGCACCTACCATATTATATTTTTTCTTTTAACGAAGGGGTTCCATGGAATCAATAGGACAGAAAACATGATAACTTCTCTCTAAAGAAGTGATACAATTACCTGTAGTTATTTTAGGTGTTTATTGAATGCAGTAAGAAGGTTGCAGATCTACTGCATTGTAACACTATGACACTAAGACTGTTAACTACAGAGAAGTATAAAACACGGAAATAACATGTTTGAATGGCCGCGCTATGCATGTGTAATAAAATGAAATGTTTACGTGGAACAATGATAAACTAACCGATCAGATGCTCAAATGAACACTCATGCTGGGATTCAAGCAACGACGAAGTGGGTCAAGGGTCTACCCGCTACTTAAATTGAAATGGGTTTGTTGGAAATCGATGTCCTCCACCCACAGTTGAGCCTGAGGACAACCCAAATGTGGTTGCTGCGACAAAAGAAAGTCGAACTGCTCAGTTCAGGCCTTCTGCCCATCTTTTTTATGCTGCTGCCATTACACCGGACAGTTCTCGTCCCCGGCATCCTGATGCCTCACTGGCCCATCACAAATGTTGCCACCGCACTATCAAACCTTCTTGCTAGAGCAACCAATCACACTTGGCCCCCTCTCGGGATAAGCATATGCATAGTGTTATCTGCTATTTATGGATCAAAGTGGAATTTTTTTTTTGGGTTTTATTGTTCCACGGATTTACTCGCGGACTATACACCACACCGGGAGAATTGCCCCAGCACCACTTCTAAGCGAAGCCATCTCCTCAACACCACCAGTAAACACGCGATCTCCATCACACCATCTGTAAGCGCCTCTCTCCCTCCACAATACCAAAAGCCTCCAAATGTTATATTCCCCTTCCCCTTTTGCCCTTGGGAAATCTTTCGGCACCCATGAGCGCACGAACTCGCACCCGTGAACACGAAATCAGAAACTAGCGGCGGCGGCGGCTCGCGCCGGGGCAGGGCGACGCTCGCGGCAGGCACGGTGGCGGCGACGCGCGCGGCTCGCGGCAGGGGAGGCAGGGCGGCGCCCGCGGCGTGCCGCGGCCACGCGCTCGCGGCAGGGCGCGGCGTATGCTCCGCGAGGCGGCGAGCACGCGCTCGCGGCGGACTCGGCAAGCGTGGCCTCGCG
The DNA here is from genome assembly GCA_012490785.1 of Eragrostis nindensis. Taxonomy (NCBI): domain Eukaryota; kingdom Viridiplantae; phylum Streptophyta; class Magnoliopsida; order Poales; family Poaceae; genus Eragrostis; species Eragrostis nindensis. The sequence goes on along the minus strand of JAAXCT010000119.1, from coordinate 579,098 downwards.
CTCGCGGCAGGGGCGGACGGGCATGCGCTTGCGGCAGGGCGCGGCTCGGCGCTCGCGGCAGGGCTGCCGGCATGGAGGAAGGGGCGGCGTATACAGGCCTGCGCGACATGGAAGAAGCTGCAGCAAGGGCAAAACTGGAAGGGGAAAAGTGAGATTGGAGCGTTTTGGTATTTTGGAGAGAGGAATGCACTCATGGATGGTGTGATGGAGATTGCGCGTTTACTAGTGAGGTTGTGGAGATGGCTTCCCTTACCGGTGGTGCCTAGGCAATTCTCCCACACCACACACCTAAGTTAATGCTCACCGCACCTAATTTTAAGAAGGTGGGCCATGGGAGGACAAAGCCTTGAACCGCGCCGATGCAATCTCCGTTCTAATCGCTCGAGCTCTTGATGCAATCTCCGGAAAATTCTTGTTGGACATGGTCTGAGCAGGGGAGGGCCGGGGTCGGGCTGGGCATGTGGATTAAGAAAACTAATACAATCATTTAATAAAACGACCTTGCTTCATGATTCGTGCGAAATTTGGAAAAGCTCAATCGGAGCAGTTTTCTTTGGAGAAAAAAAAATCGGAACCTTATGCTGTGCTCGCCGTGGCTCTCCACTCATGGAGTCATGGTCCTCATGGACACCTCGGCGAGGGTGTCGTCTGCAAGCCTGCGTTGAGGCCCTGGATGGCGTCGCAGACCTACGGTCCAAAGTCTGACATGGGCGCGTCGGCAGGCAGCGTCACACCGACCGTGTTGTCGTACAGCTGGATGACACCGCTGACGTGTAGATGGGTTTGTCTGCGTCCACGAATGCCATGTCAGACTTTCCCTCGTTGGCGAGGAGCTCGGCGCTGCGCCCTCAGGAAAGTCTACCTTGTTCTCGATGGCGGCCTTCTCGACAAAATGCCGGCGTTCTCACTGTGGGCATCGATGGCCACCACCGTGCCGTCGTCGGGCAGGGCGAGCGCCGTGGCCAGGAGCGAGTGGTCGTTATTGAATGTAAATGAAACATTAGATGGATAAATGGAGTGTGTTCTTTATTACACTGTAGATGTCTACTATTATACATGGTGAAAAGACTCAATCAAAAGTTGTCTCTCTGTAGGGGTGCCTGTTCGTGGTGTCTGTTCGCCAATAGACTCCTCCAACTGGTCATATCATGTTCACATTGTTTCGTAACAGTTGGTCTTCATCTTATAGTGCGTCTCCTCCAAAAACCCCATGGGAAAAATATGAGGAGACCTTGTCTGTATATGCTGCGTAGAAACTCCTTAGAACCCCTATGGGGAAAAATAGGTAATATGATATTTTGCTTGTAAGACATTGCCTCGTTAAAACCTGTCATGAGAAAACTCATCTAGCAAAACTGATACAAGGAAAGGAGTATAATGTGATGCATTGATAAGGTTATTTCAGGAGGACTATCCCCGTGAACCTTGCAAATCTATAAGTCTTCGCATACCAATGCCTCAAACACATTTCCGAAACTGAAATGATTGAGTTGGTAGAGACTTAGTAAACAAATTTGCGAGATTATCACACAATTTGGGTTGCAAGATGTTTATCTCTCCACTGCTTTTTCAATAGCTCATGACGATAAAACAATTTACTAGCAACATGTCAATTGCTCTTTACGTAACCTATGCATCCATGCAATACAGGCATCATTATCTCTGCAGAAAATAGTAATTGGTTCTCTGAAACCAATCCTATCATTCTGAAAATCAATACATACCTGATGCATCAGAATGATGGGTGGATGTAGCCTATGTAACCCAGACGAACTCATACTCAAAGGCCATATCACCATAAAATCAGTCAGGGTGCTAGCTTATGGGGATCAATCATGTAGCTACTATCTCCACATACCACTATGGTCTTGTCTTGATAAACACAAACCAAGATCATGTATGACATGAAGACATATATGGATATCCTCTCCCGCCTAGTGGGAGTAGCGCTCATTTCAAGTCATTTGCAAATGCAATATCAGGTCTGTCGCAATTCGCAAGATACAAGAGCGCTTCAATGACAGTAAGATATAGAACTTTAGATTCAGTATCTTTGTCAATCCAATGAATGAATTCATCTAGATTCATAATTCGTGATTGGGACCAATAGTGTTCCCTAATATCATTTTGACATTAGTCGATTGATTGTAAACATTCCTGAAAGAATGTGCTAAAGTTGCAGACTTAAGCATGTTTGGTTTCCATTCAAACCATTCATCTCAATTTCCGTCTAAAATGTTTGCATATAGCATGCATTATTCGGAGATGATATGAAATCAGTTGAGATCTCATTACAAACACATATGTAATCATCTTGGTAGGAGTAACTCTTACGTAGAAGAAACTCAACTACTTTAACCATAATCAACATAACTAGGACTAACTCTCCTGCGTATGAAACTCACTTAGTTCAATCACAATCGACATAACTACTAAAGTTATAGAGTGATGTTCATTATACACAATGTCTATTGCGATTTATATCTAGATTCGAAGTACAAAGTCTACCACTAGGACTGTACTCCCACAAATCTTTCCAGTTCATCTTATCTGATCTGCCATTGATCTTAACTATATGAACATAATTTTCACATGTTGGGTCTCTGTATGAACCCCTCCCCTCTGCTACAAGCCTTGCTATTTCACCACCATCACCACCATGCTTCTATTAAGAAGTCCATGGGAGAAGTGAACTCATTAAAGCAAAGGCAATCAACCTAGGATTTGGGTCTCTAACCAGGCAAAGGTAATATTGTTGAGAAAAGTATGTCGACATTTGGTACCCTTCAATGTATCGATACTGGAACCAATATAGTATGTGAAAATGTAATCCTTATTAACTTTGTGGATTTTCCCAAACACAGAAGTTAGGATGTTCCTTTGACTTAGCGTCTGAATTTGTGTACACAATTCCTGGTCTTTTGGGTACTACGCAAACCCATAGGCCTTGGATATACATATCCGCAATGTGTCTACCAACTCAAATTGATTTGCATTTACTGTCTTGGAGGAACTCTCCCTCTATTCCCGACAATGCTTCCAGGAAGCTATATCCATACTTCTCCCCCTCTTATTTTGACTTGGGAGTTGAGCGGTTTTGCTTGGTACCTCCACTTTTTCTGGCACATTGATAGTGGGAATCTGATTTAAAAACCCCTTTATGACAAGTAATGCTTTGGTAGATTATTTGCAAGAGAAATTAATCTCAATTACAAAGATATTATTCCGAACATTTAGTTCATAATCTTTAGTACGTGGATCTCAATGTGAATGTATCTGGCATTCCGTTGTATTCCTGGCATTATTTATGGTTAAATCTCCCCCTAATGCCTTAAATTGTCCTCAAGTATACAAGCATATAGGCAATAAATAAGTCTCTTCCGAGAGACGCAAGGTATTATTGAATTGACGGGTAATAGTACCTATGGATCCCCAATTTAATGCCTTTGATATATGCTTCTGGGTGGTGATATCGTTATGTTCAAAACATGCCCGATATTTGCATATGTGAAATCCTTGGCATCGGGCCAAATATCCACACGTACTAGCTGCAACAGAGGGAGCCGTTTGATTGCAGTTCTATGAATTGGATTCTGCGGTGTGGAAAGCCGCATACTGCTAACAAGATGTTAGCAAATTCAACTAAATATTAGTCATTTGCATGATTTCATGAACCATTTCGGATATGGACATCTGGGACATAGTACCAAGCCTGAATTCTAGAACCATACAGTCGTCACTGTAGGTTGGTAAATTCGGCTACTTTGTCCTATCGGATTTCTTTAATCCAATATTCAGGGTAATATGCTCATAAAGTGAGCAACTATCTCATCAATTTCATGATTGTTGTGGTGCACACATGACAACATTGTTAGATGTATCTATCGAACCATGAAATACCTGAACATTCCATACAATGGTTTCTTACATATTTTAAGGCAATAAGAGGACCTTAAAATTAATTTTCACTCACTAATATATGAGGAAATTTCATGGCCAGTAGAATTTATAATAATTTTTCTCGTCATCCCAATGCATGATCGATGACCAAGGCGATCCAGCCAAGTCTTGATGTCATCAAGATAGAAAAATTATCTGTACGCAATATGTGGTACGGGTCTGATTTAGTATAAAGCATATGGTTGGTACAAGAATGCATTACCGTTATTCAACAGAGGAGAGCATCCTCAATGTTGTCATCATTCATTTCGACATGGAAACAATTTTAACGAATTTCTCTGTAGCAAAATATTTTCTACTCTTCGAAAGAGACATGGAAATATTCTTCTTGCCAGCTTATAGAGTTTGTGGCGCATAGGTCCACTGAGCATACGCTTACCACCATTTCGTTCATCCCGTGCACCCTATATATCTGAAAAGAATTCCATTGAATTCTTCATTCTATATATAGGTTTATACTACTTCTGTATTACAATATTTTATTAGACATAACTAACATATTGTCGAAGGAGATATAGACGTACTAGGTCTCCAATTATATTGTACGAAGTGCATTCGACAATAATATTCTCCTTGCGCATGAGGTCCTCTCGATGTAGACAGACTAGTTGTCCTTAGTTCTCTTGTAGAACTTGGTGCAAACAATTGACCTTCCTGTTCCTGTCAAGTTGAAGATTGAAACGTATTTCAAATCTTTATCCTCGACCAGGTGTCTTATATGTCCCACGGATTTGTGATATAGATCACAACAATCAAGTTCATCTTGATTGGATCTTTCAAGCTTGCCTCTACTCACATGGAGGATGCAAAACCACATTCATTGAACTATATATTGAACATCCATGGATCATGTTCTAGAGTACTGCAACCTATTGGATTCAAATAAATATACCAAAGTCACGGATAAATATTTAAACTCTAAGGTACCGAAGACGTGCATCCCTTATATTTATCTGAAGAAAAATAAATACCAAACCTCATATATGTTTATTATTTTTGTATGCAAAGTACTGCAATAACAGACCAACTCACAGCGCTGGCTTGTAATATTTTTCTTCTTAATTACTTGTGTTGAACTAATTTTTGGTTACCACCTTTATTACAAGGAAAAGGATCTTCTTGCAGGCAAAGCAATAAAACACATATGGTACAAAACTTATTCAGAGCCCCTAAACATTTAAAAGTGGAGCTACCATGGATGTGAGTACATGCATCGTTTCGTACCCATCTGTTCATTTATATATACTGCTCCATATATTACATGTTGACTCGTACTTCCACAGTTCCACTGCCGACCATATTCGTTTATCTCGCTCTCCAAATCACTTGGTTTTGCATTTCTCTGAGCAGCCGTCTTTACCTCGTTGAAACGAATTCTATATCTGTGTGCCTACGTTTAGGTACCAAGCATGCTGCTGCTGTCCGCAGTTTGGGAATTGGTGGGATCAGCGAATAAATCAGCACTTTATTGCCGAGTCACCGATTGGGTATCCCTTCTTTACTACCTTAGGATATGCAGCGTCACCTAAGGCTCGTGGAGTCAGTGAACATCACTGCAAAAGAGGACACATTGTTATCAAGTCCGAAGGACTAGAGGTGCAGGTGTTTGAAGGCCAGCAAACGGGTTCTACTAAATTGCAGCCCTCCAGCAAGCGGAGTAGATGCATGACTCAAAATCAATTTTTTTTTAACTACCTTAGATTGTGTTCTAGCTCCTACTCTCAAGGAACTTGAGTTGGTTTCATCTGCATTAAGCCGGATTCATCTATAAGGAAAAGTTTAAAAATATGAATTTGAATTTATTAACACATCTGGAAAATATTTAGTGTGTTATCGATCGGCACCTAGGATGATGTTAAAAGCAAAACATACCAATAGTCTCGTAATATCGTCCGGGCTGTTGATGGTTAAATCAAGAGGACCTAGCTAGAGGCGACTGGAAAATCATTCGGCAACGGTGTACCAGATAGTTCCTCCATGTTGCGAGGAACCGGGTGCACAAGAGTATTAATTTTTAGTGAAAATTTCTTCAGAACCATCGGCATAGACTTCAAACTCGTAGCTGCCACCGAGAAAACATGGATACGGTCGCTGCCAGCGGCAGTTAATTTTTTTCTGTTTTGTGCCACCGCCGTTGCATCTGTTGTCTTGAACTGTGAATCAGTTTTTCAAATACCAGCCCTGCCCCTGCTTGATAGACGCCCTGACCTATGGGACCAACTCCGGAAGACAGGGCTACCAAGATCGATCGACGCGTTCAGCCCCCGACTCCCCCGACGCGCCCAGCAGCACTCACCCGTTCGTTCCCCATGGAGACGAGGAACCCTAGCTGCCGCCCATGAAAAATTCTTGTTTCGGAAACTTCAAAATTATGACAAAAAAAACTAAGATCCTGTTTGGATCCACCTCTTAAACTTTTACTCCCTCCGTCCTCATATATGTGACGTTCTGGGGCAAACCATTTGTCCCAACAATGCATGTCGTCTGCGGTCGAGGCCCACTTCCTATCTAATCTCGGCAGGTGACTGCAGTCCTTGGGTCACGGGCACAGCCAGCACATCGTCGCTAGAAAAAAGAAAGGAAAAGAAAAATCTCGCTCGCCCTCGTCTCTGGAATCTCTCTGTCTCTCCCCCAGGCGGAGCCTCCTCGATCGATCTGCATGGATGCCGGCGGCGCCGAGGTGGGTAGCGGCCGGGCAGAGGCGCGCCTCATCCAGATCGACGCGGGCGGGGAGGAGCAGGGAGGAGTCGGCGACCTGAGCGAAGAAGACCGCCGAGGAGGAGTCGGCGACGGCGGAGATGCCCGTCCGACTGCCGCAGCGCGCCGCGCCTCCGTCGGCGCGGGCCTCATCCAGATCGACGCGGCCGGGGAGGAGCATGGACGAGTCGGCGACCTGCGCAGAGAAGACCGCCGAGGAGGAGTCGGCGACGGCGGAGATTCCCGTCCGACCGCCGCAGCACGCCGCGCCTCCGTCGGCGTGGGTGACGTCGAACGGCACACCGTGCCTGGCGCAGGGCGTCATGCCGTGGAAGTCGACCTCTGCGCCCGTTGCCCCGTCCCTGCTGTTTGCGCCATTGCAGCAGCTGCAGGACGCGGCGGCGTACCAGCGACAGGTGTAGGAGGCGGCGGCGGCGAGGTCGGAGAAGGAGTGGCAGGTTCAGGCGGTGAAGCAGCATCAGAACAATGGGTTAGTTCTCGATGTGGTCGGGAGACACTTCAATTTTAGTTGGTTTACACTTCAATTCATGCGCTGCTCGTACTAGCTACTTCCTGATGCTTGCTGTGAACCGCGTTTTTGATGGATGCTCCTAGCTAATCTTGGCCTCGGTAGAAAATTACATGTTCTTCAATTTCTTCTGAGACGATTAAGTGCATCAGTTTTTGTTCATCTTGTGCGGCCAGCATTCGGATTCCGACGAGGAAGATGGTGCCGCAAGCTTCTCCCTCGATCCCTATGCCGACGAATTCGTGCCGGAGACGGAGCCGCAAGACATTGAAGCCATGGCCATGCTCAGCCGTCCTGCAGGGCAGAGTGGTGGTGGGGATGGAGTGTTTGCGCCCAACAGTGGGACTGAGGCAGGTAAATTGAGTGGTGTTGTTTCTTCAGATGCTGAGACTGAGGATGAGAACGAAACGAAGGACGCCAATGACCCTGGTCTGTCACAAGATCTATATTGGAATGATCACGAGCTCAGCGTCCTTCGTGACTGCATCCCAGGTTTTATTGGCAAACCCTTGAAGAGTAAATTCAAGTGATGTCTATTGGTAGTCTGTGCTAACTATGGTGACGACAGATTAGGCTTTTGCAAAAATGTGGCACTGAAGCTGTAGTAAGCTTGAAGTACTCTTATGTAAAATTGTGTCATTAAAGCTGTAGTAAACCTCAAGTAGTCTTTTGTAAAATTGTGGCACTGAAGCAGTAGTAACCTGAATTAGTCTTATGTAAAATTGTGGCAATGAAGCCGTAGTAACCCTGAATGTATGTTTTGTAAAATTATGGCAATCAAGCTGTAGTAAATCTTAATTACTCTTTTCTGAAAAATGTGGTAATCAAGTTCTTGTTCACCTGAATGTATAAGTACATTCATACATACTTGCATTCATAGATAGTTACATTCATAGATAGTTGCAGTCATATGTACAAAAGCTACTTGCAACCATACATACTTGCAGGCATAGATACATACTTGCAGCCATACATAGTTCCAGGCATATATACAAAAGCTACTTGCAGCCATACATAGTTCTAGGCATATATATAAAAGATACTAGCTAAAAAGGTTCTAGAAACAAAAGCTTATGCATCACCCACTGCCAATTCCATCACTTAGGTTGCCAACGATTGAATTGCAGTCTCATATATCTGGCGATCACAATAAAGCCTGTTAGGAAGAATGCCTAGAGCCTCCATCCTCTCTTTGTTCATGTGAGGAATCGGGTATCTATTTCCTCCATCAGATTTCATGACCTCAACCATGCAGCCTTGTAGTGTTAAATACACCCTGTTTATCCGATTAGAATCATAGTCCTCAAATTTCTTGAGAACATTGGCTATTAGCTCATCCAGATTCCTAGAAATTGTATCCAATGTTAACGATTGAAGTGAGGCAAAGAAACCTAAATCAAGGCAATTCAAGTCGGGTGAATTTGGAGGCTGATTGATTAGGCGTATTTCAAGCCCTGTTTGAGCAGATGCAGTAGCAAATTCCACATCATCCACTGGGACATGGCTTGGTGCATTATCCTGCTGGATCCATATAGTCTTGTGTGCAAGTTCTCTAGGCCACTTTGCTTTGATAGCTGGCAGCAGTTTGGAGATCATGTAGGAGCGCATGGTATTTCTGTCAACATTAATAGGCTTCGTCACTAGTGTACCTCTCGCTCTATTACGGCTGCGCCTTTTTGTTGGTTCCTATACACACAAATTTTTTTAGTTAACCAAATGTATAACAGAAACTACTGTTTAATAAACAAAGGAAGAGGTGTGTTACCTTTCTCACAAAAGGCCACACGCCTATCTTCCCATCAAAAATAACATTACCAGCTGCATCTTTGATAGGTTTTCCAATTCCAGCTAGGAACATAACTTTATCAGTTGAGTTTTTATTTTGGACAGTCCTATGTGTGTTCTGCTCACCGGGTAGCATGTAAAATTTTCTATTCTTCTTCGTGGCATTGAACCACTTCTCGTCGACATGGATAATATTATCCATTTCTTGAAACTTGGGATCATTTGGCAAGGTATTTAGATCTAGCATAGACACGCACCATCTGAGCCTATCTTTCTTGTTTTGTTCCCTCAAACAAGGTTTTAGTGAGCTGGAATGTCTTCTTAAATGACCACTTTTGAACCATCTATGCAGCGTGCTCTTATTCACCCCTATTGCTTTGCCCAGTTTTCGTATACTTGTTCTTTCTAGCAAGTCAATTGCAGCTACCTGTGACAAGTCAACTTGAAGCTTCTTTCTACCACAATGTTTTGCTTTCTTTGATGATACATCAACTTCTCTTCCTTCTCGGCGACACTGCTCGGCTCTGTCCCAAAGACGTTGGATTGTACGCTGGCTCTTATTGAACTGGTTAGCAACTACTCTTGTGCTGTATTTTCTTAATTTCCCTTCGTTACTTGTGGCAAGCAATGCTTCATGTGCCTGCCGCCTCATATCATTTGGCATCTCTTTACCTCTTGCTGGCTCATTTGCATTTTCAGGGACTTCTTGGTTCTCATCAGAGTCTGACAACTCCTCTTAATCAAATTCAACGTCCACGACATCAGAATACACACCATAGTCGTTCAAGAACTCGTCTATGGCATTCAGTTCATTCTGCAAGTTCTCCATGGCAGCCTCACCATTGTTGACGGCCATTAAATCATAAAATGACCGTCAACTTATCGGCGAATAAAAGGTATGCACCAATGTTTTATGCATTAAATTAATAAAGTTCCACAAGTTTTGGATGTGATCTTGTTTTGCAAGGTACATAGGAATATTGGTGCAATTGTGCTTATACTCATGGATAAAAAGCAAATATACAAAAAGCACAAGATAAACAAGGTCCTGTTCGGACATCTCGACGACATTCGACGCAAGAAATAAGGAATGACTTGGACATCAAGAAATAATTATTCAAATCACAAATTTGATCCCTCCATGTCAAAGCCCTCGTCAAGATAGTCAAAATGGGCTTTTGGATCACCCAATTCGGAGTTCGGGAGCAGGAGTTATGCCTCGCGCAAGATTGGAGGAAAAGCAGAAAAAAGCTGGCCGGCCGGCCCAAACACCTGGCCGGCCGGCCCAACTTAATCTCCAACCGCCTCAATCTTCCTCCAGTCGATTCCAGAGTCGGTGACAAGCCACTTGACGCGCCGGCCAAGCCAGGGGACGTCGGCAAGAAAGGAATATTCCACGAAATGCTCCAAGACTTTCTCCACTCTCCCAAGGCAACTCCACTATAAATAGAGGACCCCTCCCCTCACTCCAACCTGCACCATCACACTTGAGAAGAGAATATCCAATGTAGGGTCACGCTCTTTCTCATGGAAGATCATTCCACTTGTGTAGTTTAGAGTAGGCTAGTTGGTCATGGGAGTTAGAGTAGAAGTGAGAGCTTCCCTCGGAGTTCCGGAGTTTTCTTCGGATATTGGGTAAAGCTCTCTTGTATCTTTTCTTTTTGATATTAGTTAATATAATTATTTTTCCTATTTATTTTCTCATTTATTTATTTTAGTTTTTCTTTTAGTTTACATTTATTTATTTAAGTGATAATTATAGAGAAATTCTTGTGTTGGTTCCACGTCTGTGTATGATAGGTCTATCTGCATGGTTGTTTGCACCGCAAATGCTTACACAATCCACATAGATTTGTTATGCATGGTTGGCTTGCTTTTTTATGTTGGAGTAAGTTATCTAGGATAGTTGCTTGTATGGTTCAAGGAATTATTCCTAGGCGTGAGTGTGCACCCAACCCCACGGAGGATGGTAGCCGCGAGTGTATGTGACAGCTACACCGGTCTCTGTAATCCACCACGTCCGGGTTGGACAGGTAGGGCCTAGACGCGGTCCGTTGCCTGGATACGTTGAACTTAGTTTCCGAGTTGCGTGTCTTGGCGGCGGCCGTGCCCCGATGCACTTGAATGTATCTGTAATGAAAGTTTAAGTAAATAGTTGTAACCCCTAGGCGGATACCCTTCTTCTCGTTGTCCTCCCAGTTGACTAGTACTATCTCTTTATCTTCATATGGAATTCTTATGTGTGTTTGCCGCCCTATCATCACTCATCTTTACCCCTGCTTTGGTTTAGTTTGCAAGTTATAAATAATAGATGTTTCTTTGTCAATTCACGATATTCATATCCCTGCTTCCCTGTGGAAAACATAAATACGATAACCTTGGAATACTCCCGGGTGAAATGCTACAATGGTGTTTCGTGCGCTTGCGGAAATTGAATTTAATCTTTTTGTGTAAGAAACGCCAACAAGCATTTCTGGCGCCGTTGCCGGAGAAGCAATGGTTTAAGATATCCTTAATTGACATCGATTATCTTTTATGATTAATTTGCTGCTAGGCTAAGCATCCACCTGCATTTGTTTGAGCATATCACCATCGCATCTGCATTGTATTCTTTCCAATCCATCTGCATATTTAATTCCCCTCCATCCCACCCCGCTGCATTTAAAAAAAAAACCCGAGTGCCCAATCATAGGCCTTGGGCTTTCAAAGAAAAAAGTAAAATAATAATTAAAAAAATAAAAAAAACGAGTGCCCAATCGTTGGCCTCGGGCTTTGAAAAAAATATTTATAAAAAAAAGGGAAAAACCCGAGTGCCCAATCATAGGCCAGGGATTTTGCAAGAAAGGTTGAATTTATATGACAAGAAGAAGGAACCATATGTGGCGGAACCAAGATGTTCAATGAAGAAATCTATAGCTTAGCCTTGCATACGATTGCAAGGCTAAGCTTGGGGAGGTACCGCCAGGTACGCATATGCAATTATTCCTTGTTTTTCCTTGTCATATATCCCCTCCTTTCGAAAAAAATAATAATAAAAAAATAAAATAAAAATGCTGCCTGAATCGTTCCATGCTTTGTGAATGCAAAGTACTTTGAGTTGCTCTCTGATAAAAATATGCTGCATCTTTTTGACCATACCCCTTGCTCTTGAAGTTCCTATTCATAGATGGGTGTTAGTTGAGATGTTAGTCATAAATCAATCGCCTGCTTCTCTTTCTGTTGTCCGTTTGAACAACAGAAAAACACATGCTTCTATGATGCTTTCTTGATAAAGGAGAAAAACATATGGCTCTCCTTACATAGTTAATCGAATTAGACGTGGTGTCTAGGTTGATTAATGGAACTATAGAGACGTGTCAAGTGTAGACGAATAGGTTTGTACTAACCATTGCAGGGATCCTTCTGAGAGCAAACCAAGTACATCAAGCAACATGAAAGGCACATAACTCAAGAAGGAGAAACCAACCAGGCGGACCTAGTACCTTCAAGTGAAGATTTAATCGCTTAGCTCTGCACATGGTTGCAAGAGCTAAGCTTGGGGAGGGACCGCCAGGTAAGTACCTCTATACGATATTATACTCTTCTTGAAATGTGCCCTTTCTTAAAAAAAAATATAGTAGGTTCTCGGCAAAGCCCAATAGGGGCTAGCCACCTGTATCACCCTCATTCTTTTTGCAGACACAAAAAGAATGGAGGAAGCGGCCCATTCAAGCTTAAGTCTTGCGAAGACTCAAGTTTGGGGAGGAACCCCCAGGTAAGTATCCCTATCGATCAATAAAATACTCCCTGTTTCGAATAAAATGCTAGAATATTGGTGAATGCTGCACTTAAAGGAAATGATGATTAGTTACATGATAGCTCCCCTTGTGTCGCATTGATGCAACCTCTACTCCTGACATGTGTGTTATTTATACTTGAGCATAGTCACATCATTAGTGTTGCTACATTTTCGTGGGTTGCATACATCACACCAAGTCTAAGCATTGTGGATTATGATATGGCATGATTAGGACTTGTTGCAATTTCTTAGTATGGTGAAAGTCCAGAGATGTTTTCATTTTAATTGCTGCAAGTACCTAAAAACCCTTTCGTTTTGGAACACTTCCCTTGTGAGGATTTATTTACCTACCAGAGCCATATCATGAAAAATATTCGAAAAAGCCACACTCATAGCCATTTCCTCATACGTTGAGTTTAGTTAAGGTTTAAATGCTTTTGAGAGTAAGCACTCCTTTTTCCGGTCATAAACTTCTTCACGTGTGTTCTTCTTTTCCTTTCCACCAGAAAACAAGAGGGAAATGTTTGGAAAATCGACCTAGCATCTTCCTACATTTGCAAAACTTTTGGTCCATTCAAAAAAAAAAGAGGGCTCAAGAATATTTCAAAATCTTTTTACGGACCATGCAAAAGTTATAGCCTCATGCACCATGGAGTATATCAAAAAAAAAAAAGGATCCATGGTTGCATCCCAAAATAAAAGGCTACATGGTTCTTACATAAACATCTTGAGCAGAATAAAAGGACCAAAGTTTTCAAAACCCCCTTCCATAAGTGTGAGTTCATCTTCTCCCCCTCCATCACAATTTTCCCTATGACCGGAATACAAGGAGTTGCTATGTCTCTTAACATTTATTCTTTAGCTTTACAACATATGCATGACACTTGTGCATTCCTTACCAAGCTCCATATAAAAGCCTTATCTAGTAGAAGGTAGGAATGAGTGAAGCTTTGTAGGAATAGCCTCATAAGAGGGAGAGGGGAAGTGTGAACCAAACAAACGAGAATTTTTTTTTTTACCTTGTCTTGCAGCACATAAAAACTCCGAACATACACCTGTTAAAAATTGTTTGACTCGTCCAAAAGTGCTGTTCTAATCTTCAATGCTATATGACAAGGTGAAGCATACACGCCCCACACATGTGCAACACTCGTGAATATTCCGTGCTCTTGTATACTTACCACCATTTAGGGAGTACGTTGTTGCATCCTTATTACCCATGGGGCGCTTTCTTTGTAACTGCTGATCCGCCGAAACTTAAGTTTTGAGTTTGCTCGGGACGAGCAAAGTTTAAGCTTGGGGAGGTGTTGACGGCCATTAAATCATAAAATGACCGTCAACTTATCGGCGAATAAAAGGTATGCACCAATGTTTTATGCATTAAACTAATAAAGTTCCACAAGTTTTGGATGTGATATTGTTTTGCAAGGTACATAGGAATATTGGTGCAATTGTGCTTATACTCATGGATAAAAAGCAAATATACAAAAAGCGCAAGATAAACAAGGTCCTGTTCGGACATCTCGACGACATTCGACGCAAGAAATAAGGAATGACTTGGACATCAAGAAATAATTATTCACACAAATTTGATCCCTCCATGTCAAAGCCCTCGTCAAGATAGTCAAAATGGGCTTTTGGATCACCCAATTCGGAGTTCGGGAGCAGGAGTTATGCCTCGCGCAAGATTGGAGGAAAAGCAGAAAAAAGCTGGCCGGCCGGCCCAAACACCTGGCCGGCCGGCCCAACTTAATCTCCAACCGCCTCAATCTTCCTCCAGTCGGTTCCAGAGTCGGTGACAAGCCACTTGACGCGCCGGCCAAGCCAGGGGACGTCGGCAAGAAGGGAATATTCCACGAAATGCTCCAAGACCTTCTCCACTCTCCCAAGGCAACTCCACTATAAATAGAGGACCCCTCCCCTCACTCCAACCTGCACCATCACACTTGAGAAGAGAAGATCCAATGTAGGGTCACGCTCTTTCTCAGGGAAGATCATTCCACTTGTGTAGTTTAGAGTAGGCTAGTTGGTCATGGAAGTTAGAGTAGAAGTGAGAGCTTCCCTCGGAGTTCCGGAGTTTTCTTCGGATATTGGGTAAAGCTCTCTTGTATCTTTTCTTTTTTGATATTAGTTAATATAATTATTTTTCCTATTTATTTTCTCATTTATTTATTTTAGTTTTTCTTTTAGTTTACATTTATTTATTTAAGTGATAATTATAGAGAAATTCTTGTGTTGGTTCCACGTCTGTGTATGATAGGTCTATCTGCATGGGTTGTTTGCACCGCAAATGCTTACACAATCCACATAGATTTGTTATGCATGGTTGGCTTGCTCTTTTACGTTGGAGTAAGTTATCTAGGATAGTTGCTTGTATGGTTCAAGGAATTATTCCTAGGCGTGAGTGTGCACCCAACCCCACGGAGGATGGTAGCCGCGAGTGTATGTGACAGCTACACCGGTCTCTGTAATCCACCACGTCCGGGTTGGACAGGTAGGGCCTAGACGCGGTCCGTTGCCTGGATACGTTGAACTTAGTTTCCGAGTTGCGTGTCTTAGCGGCGGCCGTGCCCCGATGCACTTGAATGTATCTGTAATGAAAGCTTAAGTAAATAGTTGTAACCCCTAGGCGGATACCCTTCTTCTCGTTGTCCTCCCAGTTGACTAGTACTATCTCTTTATCTTCATATGGAATTCTTATGTGTGTTTGCCACCCTATCATCACTCATCTTTACCCCTGCTTTGGTTTAGTTTGCAAGTTATAAATAATAGATGTTTCTTTGTCAATTCACGATATTCTTATCCCTATTTCCCTGTGGAAAATATAAATACGATAACCTTGGAATACTCCCGGGTGAAATGCTAGAATGGTGTTCCGTGCGCTTGCGGAAATTGAATTTAATCTTTTTGTGTAAGAAACGCCAACAACCATCTACAAAGAGAGTTTCAATTCTATCAATTCATAAGTACATAATGCTGCTGCTGATACTGTTGTTGATCAACAAGTACGTTCTAATTCCTTCTCAAAACAAATGTTATGTAAGCATGCTGTTGCTAATTAATTTAGTCTCTCTGCTGTACCAGTGCAAGTGCTACTCTTAATCTGCAAGTGTTGATGTTGTACAAGTGCAACTAAATTAGTCTCTTTTTATCACTTAACATGAACAAGTAAACCATAAAACAAGTGCCAATGTTACAGCTGTACAAGTGCAAGTGCTACTCCTAATTTACAAGTGTTATTGTTGTACAAGTAGAAATAAATTAGTCTCTTTTAATCACTAAACAGAAAGAAGTAAACCACAAAACAAGTGCAAAGGTTACTGTTGTACAAGTGAAAGTGCTACTCCTAATTTGCATGTGTACCTGGATGCAGGTTTTCTTCTTCTCCATCAGCAGGAACGTTGAGATCGAAAGGCAAGACTCCATGCAAATGTTCTCCTCCATGTGCAGGAGGCGGCCCACCTTGCTGATCGACTGGTGCTTCATTCAGGGGAGGTGCACCATCTCCATCTCCTTCATCTGGTGGCTGGTTGAGATCTATGGCCATTTGAATTGGTATGTGGATGGCAGGCTGTTGGTGAAATGGTGAAAGATTGGAGGAAGCTTGGAGAAATGGTGGAAGGCCGGAGGAATCTAGTTTTATAGGCTGCCTACGATTGTCAAATTTGAGTTGTGTTGGCGCAATGGTGAAATTTTTAGCGCGCGTCTTAGTTTTTGGCCAAAATTTGAGATGTCTGGTGCTCTTATTGCAAGCCGGTTGTGTAAATGTGCATGGAACCTTGTTATTTTATTCATTTGTTGACCTTTCTTGAGCGAAGGCTAAATTTTTTTAGGGCCAGAAATGTGTTCGGTGCATGTGCATGGCAGTGGGCAGGTACATGTGCATGTGACTGCAATAAATTGGGTTTCTTTCCCCAGGTGATGTTGGCTATGGAAATGCATTCTTTATATGCTACACAATGATTGAGTGAGGGCATGCAGGTCTTTTTTCCACAGCCTTGTTTTGGATGAAATATGCTAGAACGTCATCTATATGGGGACGGAGGGAGTAGCTGGCTAATTTTAGTCACTTTAGATCTAAACATGACCTCCTAAAAAATGACTAAACTTTTAGCCGGCCCACCTCCTAAACTTTTACCCTCTAGTTACCTCAGCCCTCATAAACTTGACTAAACATATATAAAAAAGGCAAGAATCACATTAAAATGGCAAGGAAAGTCTAAAAACCAGAGACATTAGTTAATGATCCAAACAAGTACCTCCTAAAATTAGTTGGCTAAAAAATTAGCTGGCTAATATTTAATTAGTTGGCTAATTTTAGCAGGCTAGAGGATTCAAATAGGGCCTAAGTTTGGGCCTAAGTTTGCCACAACCTGGCATAGCCACGCACGAGCACTATCGCTCATTCCAACAAGGCATGTTCTTGTTCCTTAAATTTGAATATTCCTTTTAACCTTGGCTGTTCAAACGATTTGGAAATTATTTGCGTGTCCATAGCTTTCAATGGAATTGTTGTCAGTTCCGAATGGTATAAATAACTAAAACCTTTGACAACAGACCTTTTAACCTTGGCTGTTCAAAACATTTTTTGACTGTTTCAAATTTTGTTCTGAAAATTTAACAGAAATCCATCTAATGTATAAGTCACATCACACAATAGAGTTTAGTAAGATGCGACATGGTTTAGAGCCCAAGCAGTTTAATTGGATGCGCTCACAACTCAATTTAATACACAGCAATGATTCACACACGAACTAACTGAAGGACATACACAAGGGAGTATCATTAGCACTGACGCTGGTGTCAGGTTTGGGCAAAGATTCCTCCACGAAATATATAGCATCATTTTCTAAAAAAAAAATGAAATATATGGAATCACTGCCTTTGGCTAGCTAGCTAGCGGCCTTTAAAAATCTACTATTGTCACACAGCTAGCTGCGAGCAAGGCTCGCGCCTTGCCACCAAATTTACATCGGAAGACAGTAAGCCATGACACCTAGCGATAGCTTGTAAGTGTTGGCGTGTGATATACACACCGTTGAGACTGCAAGCGTACAGGTCGACGTAGTATAGCTTTTCCCTTAGAAGATTATTCTAAGGTTTATCGAATCTAAGGACCGGCAAGCAAACTATAGGCATTTTACTATTAAACCCAGGAAACTAAACCTAAGCATTAAGCACAATTGCATATGACGTTGAACAGGAGAGAAATTGGGTGAAGTGCTGATGTGCCGATCGGTGCAAGGGCTGTGCCGATCGACACAGAGAGAGAAACAACAAAAACAGAGCAGAATTGCAAAGCCAATAATCTAAGTAAATGAGTCTTAACCAGATATGAATGAGGCACGCACCAGTAGCACAAGTTGCAGTTCATAGCAAAAGGTAATCTACTATAGTCCAATGAAGCATATCAATCTATCATCTCCTCTAGTCCCGCACCCATGCACCTAACCTGTTTGCTGCGACCCTGTCACGGCGGCGACTAATAAGGCAAAGGAAAAGGCGACTAATAAGGCAAAGGAAAAGGCACTACGGTGAGCGTCTATTAGCTTTGCATCACTATTAAGTTTTTGCTGCGATCCTTTGACGACGGCGGCTAATAGCGCTAATAGCTAAACAACACCGACAAGATAAACAACGCACCGACTATTGCATATGAAGATGGTGCCGATCGGCACAAGGATTGTGCCGGTCGGCACGACATGAATATAACAAATTGCAACAAGAAGGAAGACATAGAGGGGAAACAAGATCGAAAGCAAGCATGAACAGGAAGTAGATCAACCAAATTGAGACGCAAAGAACATCACCTTCATCACATACTGCGACGATGATAACATCCGTCTCTTGAACCTTGGTTAATTGAATTCATAGACTAACTAGGGCCTAAATCAGAGCTTCACCACGTGGGTTGACTCCTCTTAGAACCCTAGCTAGCTCCTCCAACTCACCAACTAGAGAAGATCTAGACAACTAGGCTACATGGTGAAACCGGCGGCGTAACGCCGCAAGTTTTGGCTCTCAACTCGAAATACTTTGATAATGTGATAATGCGTACAAAGGGGGACGTCCCTTGGGACATATATGTAGTGGGGAGGTGTCTAGAGGCGTCCTCCACCCAATCTAGGTCGGTGGAGGGTGCCGATCGGCACGAAACATGTACAACTCGGACTCAATTTTCCTTTTTCACAGCTCCGCCTTCTAAAAATCATATCTCCACCGTCCGGACTCCAAATGAAGGAAACTTAGACTCTATCTTATAGCCCTCGAAAAGATCTACAACTTTGGTATGATTTTGATCTCCAGATTCTGTCGTCTTCATGCCCAAAATCGCGTCGCAATATATTCTGTCCTGATTCAGACTTCTCTACGCAGTACTCATTGCGGGCCCCATATCTCCTAGCTCCGGCGTCCAAATAATGTCATCCATATGTGTTCCGGAAAGCACTCGACGAGATCTTCAACTTTTGTATTCAACGGATTTGCATTTGAGGCCGTCTTGAACTCCAAATCTTCGTCACAATATGTTGCTGTTCTGGACTCCGCGAAAATCTCTAGATTTCGGGAATATTTTGGGTGAGCCTTCTAGAAGACTTGGAAACCAAGCAAATGAGTTTGGGCCTTGCATGTTGGGCTTCATGGACATCCAAGGAGTGCTTGAGGTGCCACGGGCTGAAGCTTCGACCCACGTTTCATGGATAATTTCGCCCCGCTTGCAATTATATGTTGTATTTCACCTAAAATGACACAAAGACACAAAAAGACACTAAAGAAGCAAATCATCATGATTAGTGGCAATAATCAATACAATATGGTGGATGGTCATCAATATACTAAGAGAATTTGGTGCTAAAAAGGTCGTCATAATGAGCACCAACAGTCAGTCATGCAAGTATTTGTCTAGGGATTAGCATGGTTTGAGACTTGAGAGGCACCGTGAATGAAGTCAATAGCCTGAAGGCCAATAATGGGCTATCCTTACAAAATAGGATCTCGTTATTCTCACAGCGCGGAGCAACTCAATATCCTTCCTTCTCATCGGGCCATGGAGCCAACTAGGAAGAAAAGGGGGGCTCCGCCGCGCTAGTAAACAGCCATACTTTTTTTTTAAAATTTTCATCTTGCTACACTGATGAGGCAACTTTATAAATTGATGAGAGTTTAGGGCTACAACATATTCTGCATTAGCTATGTTCTAATCTGTACTCTCTTTTTTTTGAAATTTATGTTCTAATCTGTACTACTCCAATGCAAGAAACAACACGCAGATTTTATAAAGGTAGGGGCCGAACCATAAAAATGACAATCCAGAAGATTGAACATGTAAACAAAGCATATAACAGGGTTCTACTCTGAAAATTACCACAACCTTCACAACTGAACACATTACAACGGGAACAAGTGGGACCCGCCTGGAGACCAGGTGTCGAGGCAGGAACAGGGCCACGGAGGCCAAAATGCCCTGGAAAGTCCCTTGCTCCCATGTATGAAGATTAGTATATATATATATATATATATATATATATATATATATATATATATATATATATATACTGAACAGCTTGTAGCAGTGGCAAAACTAGATACAAGGTACCGGATGCACATGCACCCAGGCTGAACAGAATTTTCACTTAGAAACATCAGAATTGCACCATGTATTGAGTCATACATCCATATTTGCTCAAAGTGATGCACCCCGGCCTCTACATTACTCTAGCTTCGCCACTGTTGCATAGACCGGTGAGGTTTACTAGAAGGCGAGTCCTACCTGCACTGATGGAACGGCCTTGGAGCATGTCATGTCGGATGGAAGACAAGTTACATAATAGATTGATCTTTGGATCGCCCTTTGTTATATTGACATAAATAATGAGACAGTGCCCCTGTTTTAATGTCAAGCAATTAGTATCCTTCTTCTCACTCTAAATTGCACCTCTGTCATTTACTCCCTCTATTTCATAATATTTTTTATTCTAGCTCATGGAGCAAGAAACAAGAAGTGGAAAATGTAAAGTGCACATTAAATGAGGAGGAGAAATATAAAGATAGAGAAGTGTTGAGATGCAAGAACAGTGCCTCAAAAAGTCAGAATCACAAGAGTATCGTAAAACGGAGGTATTTTAAGCAGGACCTTTGACAACTGCCAAAGACTATAAAATTTATCAATTCTCATCACCTGACAGATTATTGCTTTCTCCAGTTTAACTGAAAAAATACAATGACCGTTTCATGTATAAAGTAATGTGGGTCTCACATTATTTGTCTCGATTCATATCTCTAAATTGCTGTAAAAATGATGCATTTTATAGAAATTTATTTGTGATACGGGAACATACGATTTGGAACAGGTGTTGTTTTTTGCTTTTATACATCTACGGACTCATATGCTTTTTTATCAGTTTGTGGAGGCATCTGTAATACAAACTTCTTCTTTGTTCCTTTCTTTTTAGTATTTTGCTGTAATCGCAAACACCGCACATCAACCAGTTCTCTTGGTACCGAAAGTGCTTATGCTATACGATTACTCAATTGAAGGAGCCAAAAGATATTCTCAGCTGTAGCTAGTTTCACAGAATGCAAACTTCCCTGCGTACAGCAGGCACAGAAACTCAGGAACCATTTTGTAGCGTTACCGCTTTTCACAGGATCGAGTCGGAAGTGCTGATGAACAGACACAGATAGTACATCACATAAATAACACAAATTTACATCTTTAAGTTATTACAAGTCTCAGATAAATTAAAACACATGAGTAGCACAGCAGAAGTCTACAAGGATACAACAACTACAGCACTCGGCGATACTTGGCCGCACATCGAAGCCCTACGATGTGGACCTGGAGACGCCTCAGCACCAAAGCGACAGCGGAAGCAAAGACAAACCTGCACAAAAACATAAAGAGCCAAACCCTGAGCAACTAATACTCAGCAAGACTTACCCGTCAACATGGCCAACTACAGCTGACTCATAGTATGCAAAGGCTACAAGGGGCAGGTTGACTCAAACTTGCGAAAACCGCACTAATTACTTGGTCCTTACTTTCAAGTTTTAGCGCAAATTAAGTAATTAGCCAAGTATCATGTTCTGCAACTAACAGCTGAACAGCCAAGTAAAACATACAAGTAATACTGTAAGTAAATAAAGCAGTAATCATATATATATCATCACCATATCATCATCACCATCCATAATCACACTACGATGTGGCGCACTGAACAAGCGAGGTGCTCATTTCCAAGAGCGGCGGCATTGATGTACATCCTGCGGGAGAAACCTGACCACATGACATATGCGCCCGCGAACAGACCACATATGGCAACCTTTCACAAAGCCCCCGCAAGGCCGAATTGATCTGCTGCTCCCGGCGGAAATCTTGGGCCCAACGAAACACTCGGCCCAGCCGTCGTCCATGGGTGGCTTCCCTCATTCCCCCGTAGCAGCAGGCGGCGTTTTGTCCCCACGATTGCTAAGCTACTCAGTTTACTGGGCCCATAAACACAAGCATGTGAATCAGTACGTTCAAAACTTGCTCAATAGGGCCAACAACGAATGGTCCTTAATCGACACAGATGGCGCTATCACTGTGAAGGCCCAGCCTTCCCAAACCATCCTACACCAAACAATCCCCGTCCGGTCTCCAATAAACCTATAAATCTCTAGTACAATCCAGGGTGTCATGATCCTATCATGCGAGTGGGACCTACCACTCGACTTCTACCGATCCCTAACAACTAAGCATAGCAGTGCTAACGATAAACATAAGACCAAGTACTACTAAACAGGGATCATCAAGGATAATCAGGAAGGGTAAACTTAATGCAGTTCTATAGTTCCAATCAACTCCTATAAACATAATGCACAAACAATCTAGACCTCATCCATAGTGATAAAACAAAACCGAAAACATAGGACAGAATGCACCGGAGCTTGCCTGGCTCTCAGGCGAAGCTAGCACTAGCACAGTCAGTAGGGTCAGTCTGGGGCTCCTCCTGAACTGCTCAGCATCCTGCTCCTCCAGCTGCTCCGGAATCACCTCGAGTGCTATATGTCATGATAAGGGAATGCTAGTTAGATGCAATGAAATGATGCAATTAAATTTAACTACACTTTCGTCTGAAGTATTTCCTTCATTAACTCTTGATTAAGTTAATTATATAAATTAACTTAAGTTGGTTAATTAGATTAATTAATGTTGAAAATTAATTTATGTCCAGTGGCATTTTTTTGGTGAAGAATACCACTAGATGTAAATTACTGTAAAGTTTGAGGATTTATTGCACTCTGGATTATTTATAATGATTTAAACAACATAGCAGATTAAATAAATCATAAGAAATTAATTATACCGGGTATGACAGTACATAAATGCTCTGTAGGTTTGTGATCAGATTAGTTACAAGCATGCAAGAGTTCCAGATTTATGGATTAACAGGGATTTTATTATTAATTAAACAATATTGACCACTTATGGAGATTACAGAAAACAGAAAAGGGTGTTTGTGAAATTTGATAATTTTGGTGGATAGATCTTGGAACAGGGAGTCCAACAAAATTGGATTGGTATTTTTATGATTTATGTTCGATTTATTACGAATTTTACAAGTTTGAAGCATTTTCTGGGGATTTATAGATATTCTGGAAACGGGAAAAATGCTCGGCCAACCAGATCTAGGCCACGCAGATGTCCACAGAGTTCGGGCCGCAGCAGATCCCGCTCTGCATGAACCAGAGCTCGGGCGAGCTCGTCTATGGCCGATGGGCCTCGCCGGAGTGCCGCGGCGGCTCGCCGGAACTCGACCAAACGGCCACGAAAAAAATCCGAAAAAAATTATCTGCGCGGAGCACGTCGCACTTCTCACCCATTTGAGGTGGTTGCGGTTGACGAGGACCACTGGAAAAGTGGCTGGCGGCGAGCATGGCGGCCCAGCCAAATTCGGCGACGGCCTGCGTGCTCTACAGAGGTAGGGAGAGGGAACGGCGATGCGGGAGAGCTTCACCTTGGCGGCGCGGATCCGGGCGTGGTAGAACTCGTCGACGGGGAGGGCTGGAGGGTGGTTGTTGACAGTGAGGTTGGACACGGCAGCGAACGGCGACGAAGGGGATAAGCTCGAGGGCGCCTCGACCAGCTGCGAAACAGGACGGGAGATGGTTAAGGAGGCGCGCAGCTGGGTTCGCAGCTCTGTGCGCGAGGATTCGGAGCCAAACTCACCGGAGGTGGAGAATCGGACGGCGAGGGAGACGGTGGTCAACCGCCGGCCATGGCGACGAAACGCGTCGATTCGACGGGGCGACGCGGTAGGGAGGGAGACGGGCGGCGGAGCGAGCTTCAACTCTTCCCGCGCAGCCCCTTGCGTGACGGCCCCCGCAGCAAGGCACCGAGGCGGAGGAGCGGCGAGCTTGTTCACCGACAATGGCGAGAGAGCGGCGGCGGCGCGGAAAGGAGGAATGGCAGCTAGGGTTAGGGTTCGCATTCGAACGGGGAGGCTGCTCCTTTTGTAGGCCGGCGGCATACGGGCGTGTGCGGTGGAGGAGGGCGCGGCGTGGCTTCGGTCGTCGCCGGCGACGTGGCGGCAGCTTCCTGCCGGCGGGCCCGGGCGCCTTTCCCTTTTTCCACGATTTTAAATCAAGCCAACTTTGCTGAAATAAACGGGGTACTTCCCAATCTCCAAAAATCACCAAAACTTCTGAGCTTGTAGAGCACAGATCCAGCTCCAACTTTGATTTTGGGTCGATGAGGTTTTGACCAACAGAATTGGAAATAAAAATTCAGGAAGGCAGCAGTTTGTGCTCACTTTACTGAATTTTTATAGGACCTTACAGAATTTCAAAAATCTTAGTAAAATCATCAAAATTCTCCTTTCCAGTGGGCTTTCACAGGAAATTTTTGTTGGGTTAAGTTGTTATTGGAAATTTAGAGTTGCTTCACAAGCTTGGGTTTTGTCAATTGTTTGAATGTTTGCTTTTCAATTCAGATTTGGTTGCTTTGAGTTTGGTTCAGTTTTGGGAGATTTTCTGCTGGCTATTCGACTGCAAGTGACACAGGGGTGTCACACATTTGGTCCCTTTGTTTCTGTCTTGAAACGTCTCTAGTGAATCCGAATCACCTTTTGAGATCGTTCGGCCAATATGATAGATTCAGATTCTTGGAAGGGGATTCCGCTAATTTTTTTTTTGGTAACTAAAAACAAAGAAACAGATAGGCTGCATCAAAAATATTAAAAAAATGATGTGGATGAAGGGGTTGCATCAAAAATACTATCGAAGTAGCTGTATAGACTATCCATTTTAGCTTGTTTCACTTGCACAATAATGAAGGGGTTGCTTCCATACAAGATAGGAGACTAGAAACAGTCAATCTCTGTGACCATTTCACTCCGAATAGTTTTACTATTCTAAATAAGAGTCATTAGTTTAAAGGTAATTTGTAATTGCACTATTAATGAAAGAATTTATGTTTTATGCCACGGAGACAACTATTGGGGCAGGCCCAATAAGAAATAACGAATAAATTGTTTACTAGATTAATAAGCATAAGGGATTAATCGATTACGAATTTGTTTCTATTTACGAAAATAAAACTACTTACTACAAGTCTACCGCTCTTACGTTTCCCGATATTACCCTCAGTTTGACAAAATATTGGCAATTAGCCGTGGATTTCTGAGATCAAATCTACACTTGTCAGATCAAACTATTGGGCCGGGTATTGGTTTTGAAAAATTAATAGCTATTATTTTAGACAAAATAAAACTGTTCTTACGCATGCAGTCCTAGGCAAAAACAAGGTAGAATCCTTTCAATTGTTTCACGGACAAAACGTTTCACTTTTTATTTTTCTGTACAGATTCTCTTGATTCTTGGAAGAAATTGAAGAAGGACATGTGCTTTTTCTGCGCAGTACCTTTCTCTTTTTCTTAAAGGTAGATAACAACCACATAAGATGGGCAATGTGCCTACCGATGGAAGGTACGTGCAGAACATAAGTGGATCACAAAATATGGAGACAAAAAGATTTCACAGTTGTGGCTATAAATAAACTATCATCTAGTATGTGAAGCATGAGTGCTTTGTGCGGTCCAATCTCCAGAAGTCTGCATCTACCGGTCTTTTACGCGTACGATTTGTGGGATGGGAAGCATCAGGAACCCCATCGTGTGATCCAGTCAAGCAAGCGCTAGCGGCTCGTAAATGGCAGGGTTCACGGACAGGAGCGTCTGGGGAGGGCGGGGCTCGTGGTGAGCAAGAACGACGGCTCGCGGAGGCACCGCCTTAATCATGCACGGTGCTCTCTGCCACCACTCCACCACGCAAGAAGGCAGCAAGTTATCGTGGCGAGGTCCCGGCACGGTTCGCCATCTTGTTCCTGCTTCCTAGCTGACACTGGCGGAGCATCAGGCCAAAGAGGGCCCCGGCACCCCCTCCCTCCCCGATGCAAAATTCACTAGTAGTGCTGATCTTCAGTTTTCACTAGCGAAACAAGAGCTCATGACCGATTTGCTTTTTCAGTTGCTGTTGGAGCTGCAGGGGACAACGACTGGATTGATTCTATCTCGTCGAGTCGGGCACAAGAAATTCTTTGGTGCACTTTCATTGTTGCTTACACAAAATTTAATTTTTTCCTTGCCCTCCATCTCGATAGTTCGCAAAAAAAAAGTTAGTTCTTCACAACACACAATATAGATGTTGTACCCTGGATATACGGGAGAGTAATTCATTCTGGATCTCAAAAAAAAAAAAAAGACTAATTCTTTTCTGTTCTCCCATCTTTTTTTTTTGCGAAACGGGCTGGAATTATATTAAAGCACCAAGCAAATTACATCCCATACAAGATATGGAGATCCATAAAGTACATTGAAGTCCTTGACGAGTCCTTAGTAACATCTTCGTCTCTGATGGAGTTCCACGCTCATCGTGCCATCTTGCCGGAACTTGACGGTGAGGAGCGACATACAAGGAGACGAAGACCTCAAACATGCTCGAAGCAATGACACCAACCCTTGGATATGCCGCAAGAGACAGCACGTCGAAACCACAGTCGACGCACGTAGAAAACACTGAACGACCATCGGCTGTCACTTCATCGAGGATGAACGAGATCAATTCCGCCACCGCTAGACCATAATCCAACCGCGCAGAAACAAAACCTAGGATGCAAACCCTCCAACCCGAACGCATTAGGTTGAGGAAGACAAAACTCACAGAAGAATCGCCGCACCACGCGCCGCAAAGGTTGATGATGCCCGAGATCTTCTTGAGAAACAAAATCCGACATGGTATTGTGGTCAACAACACCATCGGAAGACTTAAATCTGCAGAAGTTCTGTGATGGATAGCAACGGAGTCGAAGCTCACGCCTGAATCGCCGCCATCACCGAAGAACTCCTCAGAAAACCTAACCCTAAAACTTGCCATCAACGCTGAAACCATGGAAGACTAACCCTAACTCGAACTAACCTGGAAACCTAATTTATTGGAAGGCGTCGATGGTGGCCTGGCCCCCCTTCCCCTCACAGGCGTCGAGGACGCCGGAGGAGAGGGGAGGCCGACGGATCAGCTGGCGGCGGCTCTTGTTTCGCCTTTCGTGAGGAGAGGAGAGGGGAGGCCAAAGGTGTCTATGTTCTCCCATCTGACACTACCTGCCA
This sequence comes from Eragrostis nindensis, assembly GCA_012490785.1. Taxonomy (NCBI): domain Eukaryota; kingdom Viridiplantae; phylum Streptophyta; class Magnoliopsida; order Poales; family Poaceae; genus Eragrostis; species Eragrostis nindensis. Next base: position 551,707 of record JAAXCT010000119.1, on the reverse strand, counting down.
TTGCAAGATAAGCCATGAGCTTATCGAATGGATGAAACATAAACAAGAACATACTAAAAGAAGGTCACCCTGCAAGCATATAACCCAGAAACTTTGGGGGCATGAATACTTCCAAATCAAAAAGCGGCGAGTTTTTCCATTATTCTGGGATCGGTGGCCTCGGGAATCACACACATTGTTCTCAGTAACAAAGTAGCACTGAAGTCCTCTGATGTCAGTTGTAGGATTTGAAACTTCCGTGCAGCCGCCGATGAACCATAGCCTAACTCAGTGATGGTCTACCGACATTGGCGGAGGACACGGAAAAAATGACGTCTGACGAACCAGATAATCTTCAATAGTCAAGATGTAGCACATAGCAATATCATACTATGACATCGTCACAAGGGAGTAAGACCGAATCAAGGTGTGGCATTGCCGTACCTTGCCATCATGGTCCCCTGCCACTGTCTACCGACTGACATCCTGTTCCTGGCAGTAGACCCTCAGTGACAGATTTACGTTGGTGCATACTAAGAAATTTCATAACTCCGAAAAGGTCTAACTAACGTTAGTGTGCTTTTGTGGAACTCTTGATTTATTCGAAATAGTTGTAGTAGATGTGAAAACAACATTTATATGCTAAGGACCTTTATATACGTATCGTCAACCAGCTATTTAAGCTACGATGATCCCCATATATAAGTATTGACGAAACTATAAATTCAGCCTGTTCGGGCCAGTGACCAAAAGGGTTTGACCGTTTGTCGATCTTTATCTGTTTGGAGGGAGAACGGATTGGCACGCATAGGTTCACGCACCATGACGCTTTGATTCTGCACTATAGTTAAGCAATCTCTCATGTCACGTGTGAAATTTTTTCAGGTTAACAGTCCCAGACATATGTTATACGCTTATTCAATTAAAAGGAGCCATGGTGTAGGATTGATCATATGTTTTACGATTATTCAATTAAGAGGAGCCAAAAGGACTTCTCCCTCTGGGTCATCCCTAATTATGTGGAATGGAAACTTCCCAGCTGCTGATGGAACAACGCGGAACTTCACATGCTGACACAATGCCGCACCGATGTGCTCTTCTGTGCATTACTTTACCTTTTTTCTGCATCTATGGTACATAACATTAAGAACCATCGAAAGATGGGTCATGTGCTCACCGAAGGCAAAGAACATTATATACGAGATCAAAAGATACGGGGACAAACCGATGTTGCACTTGTGTATATAAACTCATCCAGTATGTTAAGCATCAATGTTTAATCTCAGAGCTCCAACCTCCAGTATCTGCATCTATAAATGGGTGATACATCTAATTTGTGGGATGGGAAGCATCAAGAGTTCAATCAGCTGATCCTATCAAGAAAACGCAAGCGGATCGTATTGGAAAATCTCACGCCAAGGATGGGTTAGCAGCTCGAGATGGTGCGACCCACAGTGATCATGATTGATGGCTTGCAGCCGCACTGCGAACGGGGAGGTCCTGCACTCTCGATAGCAGACGGATCCGGGCTCCATCACGTACGTTGGTCCCCGACGCTGAGAACAACATCCTCCAAGCAGCACGGTGTGGAGGAATCTGATGTGCGGAAGCCCCCACATATTGCATTTCTTTTCCTAGGATGTTCTGGCAAGAGGAGCACGCCTCTTGACCACACCCCTGAACCCTGATTCGCTAGTTTGGCTGCTGTGGATCCAGGATCTCGACGGAACGATCGTGCTGTCTCATTCAATTGAGCAGATAAAATAAGTAGTGAAGCTAGAGCTGCTGCGACCCAAGCACTACAAGATTTCTAATTTTTTCCAACCGTTTCCTTGTAATGGCCAACAGATTATGGTTATTTTGTTACATATCTTCTAAAACTGTTGGGAATGAGTTTGATGGCAAATTACTAAAACTGTTGGAAAATACAATTTATACTAGGAAAATTGTCCGCCACTCGAGAAAAATACTCTAGATTGCTAGAACTGTCGGCCACTTCATAGAAAACCGTCGGGAAAGATTGAAAATCTTGTAGTGAAGTGACACTTCAAGTGCACATGAGAATAAATTTAACATGAAAAGAAATAGCGACATAAAAGCTTATTACCAAAGTTAAGTTTCCTATAGTAGCTGACATTTAGCACAAGAGAATGGAATTAGGTTTTTCTTCTTGTGCCTCTATGGTACATAACAACCATCGTCTGACGAGCCATGTGCTCACTAAAGGCACAGAACATAAGTGGTTATGAAAATACGGGGACAATAGAAGGCTACAGCTGAGGAAATATATACTCATCCAGCATGCATAGCAAATGTTTTTCCAGAGCTCCAGACCTAATATCTGTATCAACATATGAGCGACTGGTATGATTTCGGGATGGGAACCATCAGGAACGGAATCACGAGGTCCCGTTTAGTAAGGAGATTAATTTCTTGTGCTCCTTTTTGGTCGTTGTGTTCCCAAGTTGTCTAGGATATTCTTATAGAGCCTGTGATACTTTATAACAGCATTGTCGCAGACGGACAAGTTCCTGTGGACAGAGGCAGGGTCCGTGGCCGCTGCCCCTGTAGCAACTCAACAGGTTTCATCTCTTAATTACAACGGCTAGCAGCATGTTGATGACTTGTGCTACGAAGTCAAATTTTGTTTCGACTACTTATGAGTTATTACTGCCACCGCCCTTGTAGGTTCCATTGCCCCTGCTGCATGATGATATACGTCGGGATGCAAGCGTGAAAGGATGCGGCTGTGCGCCCCACGTGCCGCATGAGCCAGAAACAAGTTCACGGTAGCATGCTGGACTGCTGGAGTATGGGACAGGCCACATGTAGCCTACGGTCGACACTCTTGTTATGATGTTTAGTCGTTCGTACGTTCCCGTGGCCTCCGAGGATTTGCTTTGAATTTCCTTCTTGCCCGTACCACCGTTATAACTTGGCAAATATCATCTCCAGGTCTTATTCCTCTTGGGCCTTAACCTGTAGCACCAGCTTCTCGCTTGATCTTCACTAAGATGCAGAGCCCAAATTATGGATGCTGATCATCTGATCGAATGAGATGGATGCGCTGATGTCGAAAAAACAAGAGATGTGGCAGGAAGGCACGCAGCCGGCTGCTCACAGTGCTGCGAACGGAGGACGCGACTTCTGACGAAGCTGATCCTGTCGGTTGCGGAACTTGGAAAGTGTGCCATGGAAGGGTCGACGAAATTTCCGTTCCAATCGCTCGACCTCTGGATGCAGTGGTCTGGACGACGTGGTCTGGTCTGAGGATGGCCGGGATGGGCGGGCCCATGGATTAAGAAAACTAATACAATCGGCATTGCTTCAAGATTCGTGCAATGCTTTAGAAAAGCTTAACCGGAGCTGTTCTCTTTGGGAAAATTCAGAATTAGAGGGCCCTTACGATGTGGAGCAATTTTTTATTTTAAATATTTGTAAATTACTCGCATGACCTAAATATTTAATACAAAATAAATAGTTAATAAAAAAAACTCTGGAGTTGACCAAAATTTGACTTTTTGAACTGTTGCTTGGATGGATGATCAGAGACCGTAAATGGGAAGATCTCGTCGAAGCGATTCCGTTTGACTACTCACATGCGCAGTCTGGACGTTGAATGAATTATTGTGACTTGAATAAGTTTGGACTGTCGGTTGTACTTTTTGGCCCACTATAACAAATATGGTCTTTTATGATGAATGAATTACATCACAAAACATGAGAAAATTTGTCATTACTAACGATCTATGACAAACTTATGACGAAAATCACTTTGTTATAGATTGAGCGTACCTAATTACATTCTATGACGAACTTTACTTTTTCGTCATAGATTTGTGACGATTTACTAAAACGTCATAGAGTTCTATGACAACCTTCAAAACATCATAAGTTTTTATGACACTTGTATTTTTGTCAGAAACTGTTGAGCAGAAGATGACATGGCATGACACTTTATTTCGCTAGCTTTTTTCTGGTCCATTCATTTTTCTGCACCATTATTTCAGTCCATCAACTTTTGTGGTTCATTATTTTTCAAGGACATTCTACACACAATATCCACAATGGTGACCAAATCCCTGATTCACATCACATTTCATCAATGAACAATCACAGTTAACAAATACATTCATCAATGAACAATCTCAGGTGGCAAATACATTCATCACTAGAGGATGGGAACAAGCACCACATCCTACCCCTCACTAGTACAATTGAGGCCTGCAGTGACACAGGCCTCAAATTAGTGGTGGCAAGCGCAAGGCCTAGCGCCACTGCTAGCTTCGCGGGCACACAGCGCTCGCGGTCAGGATGCCGCTAGCGCGGCTACAGTACCCGACCGACCTCCCAGTGGCGGTCGAAGTGGCGTCACCACCGCACGCCACTAGAAAATAAATATTAGTGGCGGACTGTGTAGCGTTTCTGCTTTTCACAGGATCGAGTCGGAAGTGCCGACGAACGGACACAGATAGTACATCACATAAATAGCACAAATTTACATATTTAAGTTATTACAAGTCTCAGATGATTTAAAACACATGAGTAGCACAGCGAAAGTCTACAAAGATACAACAACTACACACTCAGCGATACCTAGCCGCACATCGAAGCTCTACGATGTGGACCTGAAGACGATCTCTACTGGAACTCCACCAAGACGACAGCGGAAGCAAGACAAACCTGTACAAAAACATAAAGAGCCAAACCCTGAGCAACTAATACTCAACAAGACTTACCCGTCAACATGGCCAACTACAGCCGACTCCTAGCATGCAAAGGCTACAAGGGCAGGCTGTCATACTTGCGAAAAACAGCACTAATTACTTGATCCTTACTTTCAAGTTTTAGCTTAAGTTTAGTATTTAACGAAGTGTCATGTTTTACAGCTAACAACAAGAACAAGCAGGTAAAACAAGCAAGTAATACTGTAAGTAAATAAAGCAGTAAGATATACATATATCATCCTCATATCAATATCAACCATAAACACACTAGGATGTGACTCAGTGAACAAGCAGGGTGCTCATTTCCGAGAGCGGCGGCATCGATGTACATCCTGCAGGAGAAACCTGACCACACGCCATATGCGCCTGCGAACATAGGCTCAAGCAACGCACATGCAGGACAGAGGCTAACAGAGGAACTAAAGGCACAAGTGCAACACGAAGGCCTCACCGCGGTGCACAGACAGCTCGGAGATGCGTCATGGCAGCGTGGCGCCCTGAGCTTCTCGGCGTCGGCTCCGGCGGCGTGCATGCACAAGAATGCAGACCACGAGCACCACCTTGTGTGCACTAGCTCATCAGGGATGACGCTGTAGGCGAGGATGGCTGGACACAGGTGCTCGGAACGGCGAAAGACGCCGGCAGGAATACAAACCGATTCCTGAAACTTGCAGCTACCGATTGAGGTAGGGAAAAGATCAAACGGATGCACAAGTGAGTGAATATGCTTCCCGTACAAGGAATCAAAAGGCGGCTCACCGTGGAGAGAGTATTTGACAGCGGCGCGTTTCCGATTCAGTTGGGGAAATGAAATTCGATCTCCTTGCTCAGTGTGGGGATGGGGAAATGATGACCGGGAGGAGCTTCAAGAGCCTCTAGTGTAGCTCCTTCTGCAGCAGCTCGTGTGGAGATGGACTGTGGCAGCGGGGCAGCGAGCTTGGGCTCAGCTCGGCAATGGAGAAGGTGCTGGCCGGGAGAGGAAAAGAAATGAGGAAGGAAGCGACCTGGGGAGGCAAAGAGAATGCGGCTGGAGTGCTTGACAGGTGGGTCCCAGCGAGGATTTTCATTTACCAGACAGGATTTCTCCCCTCTCCTGTGCACACTAAATAAATTAGCAAACAAGCTCCAAAAATCACGAAACATGGCAGGATTGTAGATTGAAAGATGCTGAATCCAGTGGTGTAACATGCACATCTGGATTCGCAACGAAATTCAAATGGCAGCTGGTCAAAGTTGGGTACTTTGTAAGTTTCGGGATTTATTTGAGCGGCCAAACGGATTTCTAAAATCATGGAAAATTCTCAACAATTCTGATTTCAGAAGGACTATCCACTGGTAGTTTTGGTTGGTCCAGTTGTTATGGAAAACAAATTGAATTACTTCAGAAGGCTTGGTTTGACTATTGTTTGAAGAACAGATTTCGAATTTAACTTGAATTGCTTTTGGGTTTGTTTCAGTTTTAGATGGCTGCAGGGATTTTGCTGCAGTGATTAGGGGGGTCACAGCCCTCTCCCCTTAAAAGAATCTCGTCCCGAGATTAAAGAGAAGGAAGGAAAACGAATGACAAAAGAGCGAAGAATAAGATGCAAAAATGGAACAACTAAACCACGCACCTCGGAGGTAGAAAACCGGGAAAATGGGAGTTCAAGAACTCCTCTGTCTCCACATGGCCTCAGCCTCAGAGTTGTTGCTCCACTGCACCTTATAAAATTTGGCAACCCTGTTCCTCGTGGCTCTGTCCTTCTGATCGATGATCTCGATGGGCCGTTCAGGATAAGTAAGATCGGGCTCAAGCTGCTCAACATCACTGACTGCCACATCTGCTGGAACCTTCAAACACTTCTTCAATTGAGACACGTGAAAGACGTTGTGCACTCCCGAAAGTTTTGGTGGCAGCTCCAAACGGTAAGCAACAGATCCACACCTCAGATATCTGAAATGGTCCAATGTATTGGGGTGCTAGCTTCCCTCTGACACCAAACCTAGGTACACCCTTCATGGGGGAGACACGAAGGTATACGTAATCGCCAACCTCAAAGATCAAGGGTCGACGCCTCTTGTCTGCATAGCTTTTCTGTCGGGACTTGGCTGCCCTCAAGTTGGACTGAATGCGGCGTACGGTCTCCTCAGCCTCCGCTATCAACTTAGGCCCAAAGCTAAATCGCTCGCTAGACTCAACCCAGTTAAGGGGAGTTCGACAACGACGTCCATACAAAGCCTCAAAGGGTGCCATCTTGATGCTCTCCTGATAACTATTGTTGTAGGAGAACTCTGCCAGTGGTAGACACTCGTCCCATTTCTTGCTATGCGTCAAAACATATGCACGTAGCATGTCCTCAAGTATCTGATTCACTGTCTCGGTCTGGCCATCTGTCTGAGGATGATAGGCTGAACTGCGAATAAGCTCGGTATCCAAGGAAGCATGTAGTTGCTCCCAGAAACGATTAACGAACTGCGGGTCTCGATCAGAAATGATAGTCTTGGGCATCCCATGCAAACAGACAATCCGAGAGATATACAACTCAGCATACTTCTTGACGGGATATCCTGTCTTTACGGGAATGAAATGAGCCACCTTGGTTAGACGATCAACAATCACCCAGATAGAGTCATGCTTCTGAGATGTGAGAGGCAACCCAACAATGAAATCCATGCTGATATCCTCCCACTTCCAAGCAGGAATACTCAAGGGCTGCAAGAGACCGGCAGGCTTCACATGATCTGTCTTGACCCTCCTGTAAGTATCACGCTAAGAAACATAACGAGCAATTTCCCGCTTCATGCGGGTCCACCAGAAACGACTCCTCAAGTCCTGGTACATCTTGTTGCTGCCTGGGTGAATCGAGTACTTGGACAAGTCGCCTCATCAAGAATCTTCTTGCGCAACTCAAAGTCCTTAGGTACTACCATTCTGTTCTTGAACCACAGAATGCCTTCTTCATCCTCCCAGAAACACTGGACTTCACCAAGCTTAAGCCTTCTCCTGAGGTGACCCATGGCAACATCCTTCTTCTGAGCTGCCACAATCTCATCACGCAAGGTCGGAGTAAGTGATATGTTGGACAAGCTGCCATAAGGATACACTCGAACACTGGACTCCTCCTCTGAGGGGCAAGTAGCGGTAAGACAATGGAAATGCGTCTTGCGGCTCAAAGCATCGGCAACCACATTTGCCTTCCCTGGATGATAATGAACCTCGAGGTCATAGTCCTTGATCAACTCCAACCATCTTCGCTGACGCATATTCAGATCTGACTGAGTGAAGATGTACTTGAGGCTCTTGTGATCTGTATAGATATGCACTAGATTTCCCTACAGATAGTGCCGCCAAACTTTCAAGGCAAGCACAATAGCTGCAAGCTCTAGATCATGAGTAGGGTAATGCTCTTCATGTCGCTTAAGCTGCCGAGAGACATAAGCAGTCACCCTTCCTTCCTGCATCAGCACACAACCAAGACCGGTACCAGAGACATCACAATACACATCAAACGGCTTGGTGATGTCAGGCTGAGCTAAGACTGGAGCTGTAGTGAGAAGCTTCTTCAGAGTCTGGAAAGCCTCCTCACATTGTGGAGTCCATACAAACTTCACATTCTTCTTGAGCAGCTCAGTGATTGGCTTGGAGATCTTGGAGAAGTTCGGAAAAAACCGACGGTAGTAACCAGCCAACCCAAGGAAACTGCGGATCTGAGAAACAGAAGTGGGAGCCTTCCAATTCAGAACATCCTCCACCTTGCTAGGATCAACAGCAATGCCTTCTGCTGAGATAACATGGCCAAGAAACGGAACTTCCTTCAGCCAAAACGCGCACTTGCTGAACTTAGCATACAATTAATGGTCACGCAGACGCTGCAATACAATACGGAGGTGCTCTGCATGTTCTTCCTCACTCTTGGAATAGATAAGAATGTCGTCAATGAAAACCACGACAAACTTGTCCAACTCAGGCATGAACACTGAGTTCATCAGATACATGAAATGAGATGGGGCATTGGTCAACCCAAAGGACATGACAAGATACTCATAGAGCCCATATCTGGTAGAGAAAGCAGTCTTAGAAATGTCCTATGCACGAATCTTGATCTAATTATAACCTGAGCGAAGATCGATCTTGGAGAAAACCTTGGCTCCAACTAGCTGATCAAACAAGATATCAATGCGAGGAAGTGGATACTTGTTCTTGATGGTGACAGCATTAAGTGGTCGGTAGTCCACACATAGCCTCAATGCCTGATCCTTCTTCTTCACAAATAAGGCTGGACAACCCCAAGGTGAAGAGCTTGGACGAATGAAACCCTTGTCCAATAGCTCCTTCAACTGTACCTTCGACTCTGCAAGCTCATTAGGCGGCATCTTATACGGCCTCCTAGAGATAGGTGCGGTGCCTGGCTGTAGCTCAATTCTGAACTCCACATCTCAGTCTGGTGGCATGCCTGGCAACTCATCTGGGAACACATCAGGGTACTCACGCATAACTGGTATCCCATCAAGACTCTGGCCAACAATCTGATATACAACAGGATTCTGGGCAGAAGGAGAGGAAAGCTGAATGACTGCCTTGCCATGGACTGGAGAATCAAATCTAACAGCACGCGAAGGGATATCAAGTAAAGCACCATGACGTTTCATCCAACTCATCCCAAGGATCACATCAATCCCCTGATTCTCAAGTACAATCAGACAAGTCTCGTAGATCTTTCCTCCTAAAACAAGAGGTGTACGCAAGTCCATCTGATTAGCAACTGATTGTCCTCCCGGGGAGCGAATGATACAAGGGGACTTCATAACACTCATTGGCAGATGATGCTTCTGTGCAAAAGTCCTGCTAATGAAATCATGTGAAGCTCCAGAATCAAAGAGTATGACCACAGGATGTCCCTTGAGTGAAAAAGTACCCGCCAACACTGGTTCACCCTCTGGAACTTCCTCTAATGTGGTATAGTTGACATAGCCTGTCTTCGGTTGAGCATACTTGCCATGAGGGCGCTGCTGATTTGAGACTTGAGATGTGTTGCTCAGCTTTGGAGAAGGACAATCACGAGCAAAGTGTCCCGATATACCACAATTGTAGCAAGGACCTACATCTGGCCGAATTTTGGGCTGCTGCACAGGCGGCCTCTCAATGCTCAAGGGAGGAGCAACATGAGGTGCTCTCAGCTGCGGCGAAGGTGGCTAACACACCCACTGCTGCTGCGGAGGAGTGTGGGGTGGTCCACTATAGGTAACTCGATACCTCTGAGGTGTGCTATCTGCAGAGGGTCCAACTAGTGCTCGCTTCTTCTTTTTCTTCTCCTCTTGATGGGTTCGGAGGCAATCCTCCAACACAATAGCAGCACTAACCAGCTCGTTGTAACTGCCAAATGTGTTGATGACCAATCGAGTCTGTAACTTGGTGGTAAGCCCTCTCATGAAGCGATCTCTTTTCTTCACATCCGTGTCCACATAGTCAGGGGCATACTGAGCAAGATTGTTGAACGCTCTGGAATACTCCAATACATCCATTGTGCCTTGCTTGAGCTCCAAGAATTCCGTGAGCTTCCTTCTGATGATGCCCACGGGAATATAGTGAGCTCCGAAAGCCTCTCGAAACTCAGGCCAAACAACCTGGTGGTCAACAGGGAGCATCGCCAGATAATTGGCCCACCAAGCTCCTGCATCACCCTGAAGTTGCTGGGCTGCAAACAGGTTCTTCTGCAACTCTGTGCAATTAATCAGGCTAAACTTGGACTCAATAGTATGGAGCCAGTAGTCAGCCTCCATTGGCTCAGCAGCTTCAAGGAACACGGGCGGCTGAGTTGACAAGAAATCAGCATAGGTGTTTTGCTGGGGCTGAGACACACGGTGCACCAACTGACGGAGCGATTCAGTCTGCCCTTCAATAGCTGCCTCAAGCATAGCTGCAGGTGGTGGGTCTTCCCCATTGTTTCCAGTATTAGCAGCCATGCTGCAAAATGAAGCAAGGCAAAACATTAGATTTCTTCACCATGCATAGACCAACCATTAACAATTAAATAGGAGTCAAAGCTGTAAACATCATAAACTGCTTTAAACAGCAAAACCATGCTATGTAAAATGTGTAGCATGATAGAGGACTCCTTGACGGTCTTAGCAAGCAGCTACAAGCAACCATTCGTGCGAAAACAAAAGAGCAACAGCCTTTAAAAGCAACGGACAGAAATCTGTCCTAACTGCGAACAGCAGTCACAAAAAGAATTGTGGCACTTTTGGAGGCGTCAAACGAGAAAAGTCAGAAAGAGAAAGTTGTAGAAAACTTCGAGACCTTTCCGACGAGTACTCATGCGCCTCAAACAGATCAGCAAAGCAGGAGATATCGAATTCTGAAGTTGAAAGATAGGTTCTGGAATTTCAGACGAGACAGCAACAGATCAGATTTTTGGTCGAAATTTTTTGGGTTTTTTGGATCGGAAAAACATGATGAGTCTGAGGGGGTTTTAAAGTTCAAGTTATAAGCTTTTCATAGAGGGTTTGTTTATCGATTTTGGCTCAACGGCTTAAAAGTTACGTCTTCTTGAAATTGCTTAGTTAGAAAATCTTTTAGTGAGCTGAAATTTGCTAGAGTCTTTTATATGCCATGCATGCTCGACCTATACGTCCTCACAAAATAAAAAAGGTGTCCAATATAGTAGGCCGTAGAAAGCGGTGGTAACTAAGTCACACTCAACAAACGTATTCTACACGATCTACGCGCGAGTTAGTGTACCTGCAAGAAAACCACCCATCGTCACCGCAAGCAACCTACATAGGTGACGTCCATCATAAAATAGTAATGCATGGCTCATACCATCACATCCCACAAGTACGATGACTCGGGCCAGAAGAACACATCCCACGAGTTCGATGACTCAGGCTAGAATACCACATGAGCCATGCAGGTCCTTACCTTCTTACCTGGGCGTCGGTGCGTCGTTACAGAAAAGTAAACAAACAACTCCTATTACAACCTGATATCTAACATCGTTATATAGGGCTTTCGTTCCTCACTCGCAACGTGGTTTGCTTTTCGAAAATAGGCCTTTATGTGCTGTACTATCCCCAACACGGCTCTGATGCTAGATGTAGCGTTTCCGCTTTTCACAGGATCGAGTCGGAAGTGCCGATGAACGGATACAGATAGTACATCACATAAATAGCACAGATTTACATATTTAAGTTATTACAAGTCTCAGATGATTTAAAATATGTGAGTAGCACAGTGGAAGTCTACAAAGATACAACAACTACACACTCGGCGATACCTGGCCGCACATCGAAGCCCTACGATGTGGACGTGAAGACGATCTCTACTGGAACTCCACCAAGGCGACAGCGGAAGCAAGACAAACCTGTACAAAAACATAAAGAGCCAAACCCTGAGAAACTAATACTCAGCAAGACTTACCCGTCAACATGGCCATCTACAGCCGACTCCTAGCATGCAAAGGCTACAAGAGCAGGCTGACTCATACTTGCGAAAACAGCACTAATTACTTGATCCTTACTTTCAAGTTTTAGCTCAAGTTTAGTATTTGACGAAGTGTCATGTTTTGCAGCTAACAACAAGAACAAGCAGGTAAAACAAGCAAGTAATACTGTAAGTAAATAAAGCAGTAAGATATACATATATCATCCTCATATCAACATCATCCATAAACACACTACGATGTGACTCAGTGAACAAGCGGGGTGCTCATTTCCGAGAGCGGCGGCATCGATATACATCCTGCAGGAGAAACCTGACCACACGCCATATGTGCCCACGAACAGACCACATATGGCAACCTTTCACAAAGCCTCCGCAAGGCCGAAATGATCTGCTGCTCCCGGCGGAAGTCTTGAGCCCACAAAACACCCGGCTCAGCCGTCGTCCGTGGGTGGCTCCCCTCATTCCCCTGTAGCAGCAGGCGACGTTTCTTTCCCACGATTGCTAAGCTACTCAGTTTACCGGCCCCATAAACACCAGCATGTGAATCAGTACGTTCGAAACTTGCTCAACAAGGCCAACAACGAACGGTCCTTAATCGACACAGACGGGGCTACCACCGTGAAGGCCCAGCCTTCCCAAACCATCCTATACAAACAATCCCCGTCTGTGCTCCAACAAACCTATAATTCTTCTAGTACAATCCAGGGTATCATGATTCTATCTCGCGAGTGGGACCTACCACTCGACTTCTACCGATTACTAGCAACCAAGCATAGCAGCGCTAACGATCGACAAAAGACCAACCTACTACTAACAGAGACATCAAGGGTAATCAGGAAGGGTAAACCTAATGCAGCTCTAGGGTTCCAATCAACTCCGATAAACCAAATGCACAAACAAACTAGACTCTATGCATAGTGATAAAAGGAAAACCAAAACATAGGACGGAATGCACTGGGGCTTGCCTTGGGCTGCCTCGGGGTTAGTATACTCTCGACCAATCTCCTAGTCAGAATCCTCCTTCTGGACCTGCTCCGCACACGCACGTTGTTCACCTCCAATCCTATATGTTATGCCAAAGTTATGTAAGTTAAATGCAATGCATAAGACATACGCTGCAGTTTACAGATTTTAACATAATAATTAAGTGGACACTCATTTACGAGTGAGAGCTAAACTGAGGTGGGTTCATCAGAGGGTCTGGTGCACCGATGACAGATTACAAATTGATTTACTTTGTGGGTCTGGTGCACCGATGACAGATTACAAATTGATTTACTTTGTATAGAATTTCCTCCTGAGAGAAGAAGGAACATTTCATTGATTAAACATGGGTTGCACAATTAAATTTCAGGACAGGAGACAAACTTGAATTATGGGTGTGTGTGACTTACTGCAGGTGACTACTGATATGATTAGCATTCTTGCAACATTTCAATGATTTTCTTATCAGGGATCATTTAGTACAGTTTAGCAAGTAGTTAGCATAAGAAATTTATTTCACAAAACTGAACAGAGATTTTGGATTTGCAAACATAACTGAAGATGTGTGATTTTCAGAGCATATTGTGCATTTCTCAGAATCATTGCATGTACATGCTATGTACGGTTTAACAAAGAGAAGATGACAGAAAGGATTTCTAACAGGCCTGAAAGGTGTCTGAACTGAGTTAACATTTTTATTGCTTAGATATAAACATGCAGAGCATGACAAGAGTTGGTTTCGTAATTTTCTGAGATCCCACTGATTTTTGAGGATTTTTGAAAGGACCGAGATTGACTAGTACTACAGAGATGCTAGTTAGCTTCTTGCTGCCTTCCCTGTACAACATGCATGGTCAACGAGCTCACCAGGCACATGACGAAGCATGGCAGCTCAAGCAACGCACATGCAGGACAGAGGCTAACAGAGGAACTAAAGGCACAAGTGCAACACGAAGGCCTCACCGCGGTGCGCAGACAGCTCGGAGATGCGTCATGGCAGCGTGGCGCCCTGAGCTTCTCGGCGCGGGCTCCGGCGGCGTGCATGCACAAGAATGCAGACCACGAGCACCACCTTGTGTGCACTAGCTCATCAGAGGGATGACGCTGTAGGCGAGGATGGCTGGACACAGGTGCTCGGAACGGCGAAAGACGCCGGCAGGAATACAAACCGATTCCTGAAACTTGCAGCTACCGATTGAGGTAGGGAAAAGATCAAACGGTCAAATGGAGAAGGTGCTGGCCGGGAGAGGAAAAGAAATGAGGAAGGAAGCGACCTGGGGAGGCAAAGAGAATGCGGCTGGAGTGCTTGACAGGTGGGTCCTAGCGAGGATTTTCATTTACCAGACAGGATTTCTCCCCTCTCTTGTGCACACTAAATAAATTAGCAAAGAAGCTCCAAAAATCACGAAACTTGGCAGGATTGTAGATTGAAAGATGCTGAATCCAGTGGTGTAACATGCACATCTGGATTCACACCGAAATTCAAATGGCAGCTGGTCAAAGTTGGGTACTTTGTAAGTTTAGGGATTTATTTGAGCGGCCAAACGGATTTCTAAAATCATGGAAAATTCTCAACAATTCTGATTTCAGAAGGACTATCCACTGGTAGTTTTGGTTGCTCCAGTTGTTATGGAAAAAAATTTGAATTACTTCAGAAGGCTTGGTTTGACTATTGTTTGAAGAACAGATTTCGAATTTAACTTGAATTACTTTTGGGTTTGTTTCAGTTTTAGATGGCTGCAGGGATTTTGCTGCAGTGACACGGGGTGTCACAGACTGACGCCACACACGTCCGCCACCGATGTTCTTAACACCAGTGGCGGTCGCATACGTCACGGGGATCGCCACTAAAGAACCAAACAACAGTGGCGGACGCTTATGTCATCGTGTCCGCCACTTTAACATGATCCCAGTGGCGGACGCTGGTGACGTCAGCTTGCCCCCCACTGATAACCGACACTATAACCGCGCGCAGCCTTCTTCCCCGAATAGTATCGGGTTCATCTCGGACTGTATGTCCGTACGGCGGCCGGAAAAAATTGAAAAACAAGGGGGGAAGGTTTTGATCTCGTTTTTTTCGTGGATTTGATCTAGGAGGTAAATCCTTGCCATCCATTGGAGCATTTTTGTGTTTAGATGTCTTTTTGAAGGTCAATTTTGAGGATAAATCGCCTTGGGTTTCCAACTTTTTTTGCTTGATTCAAGGTGATTCCATTGGATTTTAGGTGGGGATTTAGTAGATCCCATCTAGTTTCTTAAGCCTCCATGTCCTATGTTGTTTTCCCCTTGGGTTTTGTATTCCAGTTGCACATCAAGTTTTGGATTTCATATGCATGAGAGGGGGAATTTATATTTTATATTTTATTTTTTTATTATTTCATTGTTATAATTTTTTTTTAACATTGTAGATGGCGGATCGATCTTGGATGTACGATGGAGGAGGAGGAGACCCGCTAACCTATTTCGAGGAAATCAACAATTTTCTTGTAGCCGTCGGGATTCACGCTGCAAGTCAGAACACAACTGCTATATGCTGCCCTTGTAAGAGATGCAAGAATAATGTACTGTTTGAGGACCGTGAAATCATTCGCGAGCACTTGCTGGACAATGGTTTTGTGGAGCACTACTACATTTGGACCAAACATGGTGAAACATCAGAGAATGCAGAAGCCAACAACGAGCCGGAGAGTGCTGAAGGCAACGATCACCCAGAAAGGGCACAACCCAACAATGAGCGCTATACTGCCGATCAGTGCAACGACGAGGATGATGAGGTACATGAAACTCGCGAATGTGAGGCACAGATGTAGAGGAGTTGTTGTGAAACATGGACCGTGAGGATTTACTCCATCACAGAAATAAAGGCTTCGATAATGTAGAGACGTTGCATAAGGCGTCGAGGGAGCTTCTTTATGAGGAGTCGAATGGGTGTGACTAGGAGTGCGCGGTATTGGATACAATGCTTCGACTCCTCACACTGAAGGCCAGCAACGGGTGGTCAGACGTTAGCTTCAACAACTTGCTGCAACTGTTAGGCAATATGTTGCCGAAACCAAATCATCTGCCCACAAACACGTACCGTGCGAAGAAACTGTTGTCTCCATTGACATTGGGCATACAAAGAATACATGCTTGCCCGAACCATTGTATCCTGTACCCTAAAGAACACACAGATAAGGTAAGATGCCCAACTTGTAACGCCAGTCGGTACAAAAAGAATGATGACGACGACGATGAAAGTTTCACCATCAGGAAGAATAAGGGACGGAAGAGAAACAGAGGGAAAAATACAACTCATGGAGAACAAGATGAGGACGATGACAGAAAAATTCCGGCCCTGGTGATGTGGTACCTACCGGTAGTCAATCGCCTGAAGCGTCTGTTCTCCAACTCCAGAGATGCTAAACTCATGACTTGGCATGCCGCTGACGATGGTCGCAAGAAGGACGGGAAGCTTCGTCACCCCACGGATGCCCGACAGTGGAAAAAGTTTGACGTCGACAACCCTCCATTCTCAAACGGTCCGAGGAATGTGAGATTTGGCTTGAGTACTGATGGAATGAATCCTTTTGGTGAAATGAGGAACCCACACAGTACGTGGCCAGTGATTCTATGCGTGTTCAACCTTCCTTCATGGCTGTGCCACAAAAGAAAGTAACTCATGCTGAGTACCCTTATATCGGGCCCAAAACAACCTGACATTCATATAGACGTGTTCTTGGAACCTTTGATGGAAGACATTGTTGGCGGTCGTTAAACCATGTTTTGACCGCCATCCTACCGGTAAATAAATACATAACACCAAGATTTTGTGCATAGTAGTTAGGAATAATGCTACTCCACAGGTTTTGGTGAATATTTGGATGCAGGAGTGAATAATGGAGAAAAGTGGGCCCAGCCAGGGAAATACCCTGGCCGGCCGGCCCCACCTGGTGGCCGCAGGCCCCAGGTTTCCTCCAGTGGGCTGGAAAATAATCTTCAACGCATAATTCAAGCCCAGCCCGGCAGAATTCCACCGTCATTCTAGAAGGTGGGCCATTTGGGCCTTTACTTGGCCCTCACTTCAATTCTGCCGACCCCAGCAAGGAACCGATCTTCAGACCGCCTTCAGGGAGTGATCTGGAGCGTCCAGGAGCAAGTCGGTGGCAAACCGCCACAGGGGACGGCCGGCCGGCCACCCCCCTAGGCCGGCCGGCCGACCTTGTCGCCGCCGCCTCTCCAAAGTCGGCCAGGGTGCTTCCACCGCCTTCACAAGCTATAAATTGGACCCCTCGGCCTCCGAAGCAATTCGCACCATCACACTTCATCCAAGTGTTCATTAGTTTAGTTGAGTAGTAGCTTTGGGAGTTAGAGTAGAGTAGAGTAGAGTGAGAGCTCTCTCGGGCTTCCGGAGTATTCTCGGAGTTCGGCATAGTTCTTTGTATCTTACTCTTGAGATATTATTTTATTCAATATAATTATATTTAGTTTTATCTTTATTTATTTATTTTAGTAGTTCTTTTCTATTTAGTTTATTTATTCGTTAAGTAAGTGCTCGTAGAAGTCTTGTTGTGGGATTCGTGATTGTTGGAATAGCGAGTACGAGAGAGTGCCGTCGTCGGAGATGACGTCGTGTGAAATCTGTGCTTGTTCATTCTTAGATAGGACTGCTCCGTTGATCAAGAGTAGCTCCTCTAGACGGGTTGTAAGCGTGGCGCTTAGATCTTGGCCTATGCACGTTTGGCACCCAACCCCACGGAGGATGGTAGCCGCGAGTGTATGTGACAGCTGCACCGGTCTCTGTAATCCACCACGTCCGGGTTGGACTCAGCAGGGTCTTAATTATAGCATACGGTTCCCTAGGTTTGAACTAGCTTCATCGGTTAACCTAGCACGTGTGTGCCCCGAAACGACATGACTTGTATGTGTATGAGCTTAGCTAGAGTAAATAATCTTTGTAGACTTGACTGCTAGAAAAGTAAATAATAGATGAACATACAGGTAGCCTTAACTCTATCTCGTTGCTCTCCCAAATGTATACTATGATTTATTTCTTTTATTACCTTGAATTTGAGGATGTGTGTGCCACCCTTATCTATCATGCCTATCTTACCCCCGTCTCAAGTATAGTTGATACATTATTTCTTTCTCCAAATTATCCAATGCATAGCTATTTTTCAGCTTCCTTTTGCTCTACTTTCCTGCGGAGATATAAATACGATAACCCTGGAATACTCCAAGGTGAAATGCTACAATGGTGATCCGTGCGCTTGCGGAATTAATGAATTTAATTTGGGAAATTTGCCTGGAGCACACTATGAAAGTGTGGTTTCGTCTAGAACACACCGCGGATTTCGATTTCGTCTGAGACACACTACGAATCTCTGACAATTGTCTGTGGCACACTTTGACCGTTTAATAATTAGTTTCAACTTTTTTTATCTCGATAGTTAGAAAACATTTGGACTTGAAACTTGGCACAGATATACACTATCAGATTCTCTATCATAAAAAATGGAGCTAGATTTTTTTTTGATTGTTTGCATGGTTTGCTCATTGTTTTAATATCTAATTTGTTGAGCAAACCATGCAAACAATCAAAAAAAATCTAGCTCCATTTTTTTATGATAGAGAATCTGATAGTGTATATCTGTGCCAAGTTTCAAGTCCAAATGTATTCTAACTATCGAGACAAAAAAGTTGAAACTAATTATTAAACGGTCAAAGTGTGCCACAGACAATTGTCAGAGATTCGTAGTGTGTCTCAGACGAAATCGAAATCCGCGGTGTGTTCTGGACGAAACCACACTTTCATAGTGTGCTCCAGGAAAATTCCCCATTTAATTTTGTCGCATATGAACCGCCAACAGACATGCAGAAGTGTGGGAAGAGGGGGTTCGCATGTGGCATGCCTACCGACAGGAGCACTTCAACCTCAGAGCTATTATTTTCGTTACCATCAATGACAACCCCGCTCGCTTGACCCTAACCGGGCAAGTCAAAGGAAAGTCAGCATGCGTTGTTTGTGTGGACCAAACATCATCAGTGGACCTTCCAAATTTCTGTAAGCTGGTATACATGCGCCACCGAAGGTTCTTACCAAAAAATCATAGATATCGTCGAATGACGAAAGAATTTGATGGTAAAGAGGAGCATGATCCGGCACCAGTACATCGCGACGGCAAGTTTGTTTATGATCTGGTGAAAGGTTACAAGGTTGTTTTTGGCAAGCCAGTCAAGGGGAGAAAGCGGAACAAATCCGATCAGTTTATTCCAAAGGATGCCATATTTAAGAAGCAATCAATTTTCTATAGGTATTTAAACTATTGGAAACAATTGGAAATTGGTCATGCAATCGACCTTATGCACATCGCAAAGGGTGTCTTCGATAGCACCTCAGGTCTCCTAATGGACACACCAGGAAAGACTAAGGACGGGCTCAGTGCACGTAGAGTGGAAAAACAAGGCATAAAGACAGAGCTTCACCCTCAGGAAAGGCCAAATGGAAAGTTTTACCTTCCACCTGCCAGCTTTAACCTGACTCTAGAGGAGAAAAAAGCATTCTGTTAGTGTCTACGGAGCATCAAGGTACCCACTGGATTCTCAACGAACGTAAAGAATCTCGTATCAATGTCAGATTTAAAGAAAAGCGGCTACAACACGCATGATTGCCATATGATGCTTCCTTTGTTCCTCGCCATCGCTGCAAGAGCTATCACACATCCATATGTCAGGATGGTAATCACACGGATGTGCCACTTTTTCTACGCTGTTTCCAAGAAGATCATCGACATTGATGAATTGGAGAAAGTACGTAAACAGATGAGAGAGACTATGTGCCAACTCGAGATGTGCTTCCCCCTCACCTTTTTTAATACGATGGAGCACTACATGATCCACATTGTAGATCAGATACTTATTCTTGGGCCATCTTACCTTCACTATATGTACCCGTTTGAGCGTTACATGTACGTTATGAAGAACTATGTGTGCAATCCGAAATGCCCTGAGGGGTCCATGATAGAGAGCTACACAACGGAAGAGGTTTTGGAGTGCTACAATGATTTCATGAAAGATGGGAAACCAATAGGTGTTCCGCGGTCACAGCACGAGGGAAGGCTCACTGGTAAAGGAACCAAAGGAAGGAAAACCTTCAATGACAAAGTTTTGAAAGAGTGAGAGAAGCACATTACATCATCCTGCATCAGTTAGAGGTTGCCGCACCATACTTTGGAAAACACTTGCTACAACTTCGTAAACAAAATCATGACATGTCTGAGGACTTGATCATGAAAGAGCACAAGCGTAGTTTTACTGCATTATTGAAGGACCAAGACGTACCCATTGGTGAAACACCACAAGAAAAGGCAATGCATCTACTGGCGGATGGTCCACTTTTACATCATGGCAAGCTTTTGACATCAATGGGTTCACATTCTACACCAAGGCAAAGGACAATAAGAGCCAGTGCCAGAACAATGGTGTAAGAGTCTGTGCAGAAGACAGTGAGGGAAACAAAAACATGTATTATGGATACATTGAGGAGATTTGGGAACTCAGCTATGGAATGTCTTTACAAATCCCTATATTCAAGTGCATATGGGTTAAGCACCCACAAGGGATACAGGTCGATGATACCGGCATGACAACCGTTGACTTCAACATTCTTGGTCACAAGGATGAACCTTGGATACTCCCTCAAAATGTCGCACAAGTGTGGTATGCCCCTGACCCTGCCACGAAGAAGGCGATTGCTGTCTCAGGAAAACAAAGAATCATCGGAGTTGAGAATGCGACGGATGAAGAAGAATACAATCAGTTTGATGAGGTGCCCTTCTTTACAGATACAAGCCGGATAAATAAACAAATCTCGACTATTCATCCGTGGTGCCCTACCTCCGCACCGACTGCAAGGGAAAAGTAGTTCAAGGCTAAATATTGATGTCAATGTTTCAGATGTAATTTATTTTCAATTAATGTTAAATATCGTGTGGTTGTAATATATATGCTACTAATGAGAGACACCATTTAATATGAAAGGTTTTTTATTTGAACTATTTTCAATTATGTAAAATTATATTTCACAGTTGTTGTGTTTAATGTCAAAATAATATTTTTAACTATGAAATACTGAATTAAATTGGTTAACAAAAAGTCAAAAGGACAAAAAAACTTATTGATAATCAACAAGCATTGTTAAATACTGAATTAAATAGGTTATACATGTCTAAAATGAAAATAAAAACTTTAAAATTAAATTTACTTCGGAAAGTATATATCTTAATCATTTGTAAGAATGTTGGAAGTGAAAACAAAATTTTTTAAGAAAAATGTTTTGCCAGGATTCGAACCCGGCCCCTCAAGCATACCAGCCAGGCGTCTTACCAGTGAGACAAACAGATGTTCAAGTTACATTGCCAATTTTTTTTAAATACTTGACTGGGTGCCATCAGTGGCGGCCGGAGGTCACCGTCCGCCACCGGAACGTGTGATGTCATCCTAGCCCACCACTGAGTGCCGCTTTCCAGTGGCGGTCGCTTCTCCGTCACCCGCCCGCCACTGATCTCTCCCCCTACATTAGGCAGACCGGCGCCGCCGCGAAACCCTAACCCGGAGGATTTCACCGCTGCCGCGGAGCTGATTTCTTCGTGCGCCGCACACACACGGCCTGGGAGATCTGCTTAGCTCCTGTACAGGTCCAAATGGCTTCTTGAGGTGCTAGGCGTGCCAGTCAGTTTGATCCCACAACTGACAAGATATGAGGTGACGTCGCATCGGCTGGTTAATAGAAATACAATGCCGAGCCGATACAACGAAAAATACATGGTGATGTCACATCGGCCGCAGTTAATAGAAACAGGATGCTGGGCCAATACAACCAAAAAATAAGTGATAAACTACCAGCTAAACACCCTGGTAGAATCGCTAAATCACTATGACAAAATCATACTTGTATTCTGCCGATTCTCCCTCACCGAGGACACGTCAAATAAGTGAGAATAAAGTAACACGGGACAAGTCAACCGTATCACACAAATCAGCAGGTACAGAATATAATCAGCCATAGCAATCCCAGGTGCCTAACCTCTCCGATCTAACTTCTAGCAACTGCTTCCTTGAAGGACAAGTCAACTCCAAAGAAGCCACATGAGACAAGTCAACCGCGCTATTACAATCGCTAGGGACAGATCGAATCAGCTAAACGCCTTAGCCGTGACTCGAATAACCAGATCAAATAGGAAATCAACAGCAGCAATCGGCTACAAGGTCACGGCCAGGACAAGTCAACCAACCGCAACAAAGAACTGGACTATGTCTTAAACAATTCCAAGTAGTCGATACAAGATGTCAATCCCTAGATTGGTCTGAATTACCGGATAACTAATAGTTACGCCAACTCGAATCATGGACAAGTCTACATGAGAAATTGACGCATTTGCCTGACGAAATCCAAGCCGAGACCGAGGCCCCGATGGGCGTCGTGACGAGGATGCCGTCGAAAAGGGTGGCGATGCGCCGAAGTTGTATATTGATCGAGAGATATCTTTACAATGCCGTGACCCTTTATATTTATAGGGCCGCTGGACTTCGGCCTAAAGCATTAAAACCGACTACGTACAGAGATATGCTATAATCTAAACAAGTCAGTTTGTTCCTTCCTAATAAACAGAACAAATATTTCTTTATTCGAGTAGACGCATACGTGAGTAGCTTCCATGCATGTACGCCCACGCCATCTCTTGTATGTACCGGAGTCCTGAATAAAATATTCTGGCCAGGATACTAATCACTAGTTAAAACTTCTTTGCGTCCTGCACTACTCATGTTCTAGTCTTAATAGCCAATGGAAATAATATAATAATCCGGCCATGTGCTAATTTCCATCTTTGTGACATAATCAAAGCCGAATCCTCCTTTTCTTAGTAACTTTCCTTCCATATTGCATCATCGTAGAGTAAATCCATCATTTTTCCTTATTCAGACATTTATTGGGACATTGTCCAAATTTCGGTGTTAACACATGCCCTTAGGGGTTTGAGGCGTGCCAGTCAGTTTGATCCCGCAACTGACAAGATATACAATAATGTTGCATTGGCCACAGTTAATAGAATCACAATGCTGGGCCGATACAACCCTTGGACATGAAAAAATAAGATAAACAACCAGCTAAACACTCTGGTAGAACTGCTAAATTGATAGAAGCTAATTACATCTATACATTGCCAACTGCTTCGCCGAGGACAAGTCAACTAAGCGACGCAATACAGGACCAGGTCAAACCATACTACACAATCAACAAGTACAGATACAATCAACTCCTAACAATCAGTGATACTTAGCAAAACAGATCCGACCCTCAACGACTGTTTCGCTAAAGGACACGTCAACTCTAACGAAGTAGAACAGGACAAGGCAAGCTGAACTACACAATTGCTGAGGGCAGATCTAATCTACTAAGCACCATAACAGTGACTCGAATAACCAGATCAAATAGGAAATCAACAGCAGCAATCGGCTACAAGGTCACGGCCAGGACAAATCAACCAACCGCAACAAAGAACTGGACTAGGTCTTAAACAATTCCAAGTAGTCGATGCAAGATGTCAATCCCTAGATTGATCTGAATTACCGGATAACTAGCAGTTACGCCAACTCGAATCATGGACAAGTCTACATGACGAAATTGGCGCACTTGCCTGACGAAATCCAAGCCGAGACCGGAGCCCCAATGAGCGCCGTGACGAGGATGCCGTCGAAAAGGGTGGCGATGCGCCGAAGTTGTATATTGATCGAGAGATGTCTTTACAATTGCCGTGACCCTTTATATTTATAGGGCCGCCTGGACTTCGGCCTAAAGCATCAAAACCGACTACGTACAGAGATATGCTATAACCTAAACAAGTCGGTTTGTTCCTTCCTAATAAACAGAACAAATATTTCTTTATTCGAGTAGACGCATACGTGAGTTGCTTCCATGCACGTACGCCCACGCCATCTCTTGTATGCACCGGAGTCCTGAATAAAATATTCCGACCAGAATACTAATCACTAGTTAAAACTTCTTTGCGTCCTGCACTGCACATGTTCTAGTCTTAATAGCCAATGGAAATAATATAATAATCCGGCAACGGTGCTAATCTCCCTCCATGATTCCTTTCTATAATCTTCCATGCGACATCTTTTGGAGCTTCTTCATGTATATCTTTCCTTCCAAGCACGTACGTATTCCAGCAATAAAGCACGTATCTTCCTTGACTTGGCCGAAACTTCCTTCATATAATATTCTTGCCAAATCTGATTATTAACACATGGACATGCTAAATTCCGGTGTCAACAGCCACGCCGTGAGGCTGCCCAAATCTCGCGCTCCCCTCCTCGCCGCCGTCCTCCTCGCTGCCTCCCTCCTCGCCACCCCCCTCCTCGCCACCACCCTCCGCCGTTTCCCCTCGCTGCTGGATCTCGTTGCCTCTGAGGCGCCGTCCGCACCGCTGGATCTCCTCGTCCCTGCGTCGCTGTCCCCGAGCGTAGTCGTCCTCGAGCTCGTGCCGCCGTCGTCAACCACGCCTTACAGGAGCTCGTGCCGCCGTCGTCCCCAAGCGCCATCGACCTCACCGTCCCGGAGCTCGGTACGCCATCATCGACATCACCTTCCCGGCTCGTGCCGGCCGCCGTCCCCTAGCTCGAGCTCGCGCCGCGTCCTCGAGCTCGCCCTCCCTTGAGCTCAATGCGCCGCTGTGCTCGACCTCGTCTTCCCAGAGCTCGTGTCGTTGTCCCCGACCTCGCCGTGCTCTACCTCATCATCCCTGTGCCCTCATCCCCTACAGGTACGCTTCCTCCCTCTCCCCTGTCCATTCCCTCTGTTGCATTACTCGTGCTGCTGGCCGTTGAGGTGCCGTTGTTGTTCTTATTAGAGATTGAGCAGCTGCTGGTCTTGAGATGCTGCTGTGGTTCTTGTTTGAGATTGAGCAGCTTGTGTTAGTGATGTGAAATGGCTGCTCCTGTTACTTTGCTTGTGTTAGTGATGTGAAATGGCTGCTCGTGGCTGATCCTATATGTGTTAGTGCTGCTCCTGTTTGTTGCTAAGATGTTGATGCCTATATGTGTTAGTGTTGCTCCGAATATGAGGAACCATCCCATCCTCATCCCCCGTGCGCTAAAAGGCAGCGCGAGGAGGGACCCGTGGACCCCGACTACAATCCGAATGATGAGGTATCGGGTAGTCAACATGTATTACGAAATAAGTTAATTGTCTGGTTCAATTACTTAAATGTGGCTTTTCGTAGATTCTTCCACCATGGCGAAGTAAGCGAAGTAAGCGACGACGGTTGTTCGCTGATGAATCGACTGCCATAGTGCCGGTTGCCGCTCCCGAGTCTTCCTCTCAACAGAAGGAACGTAAGAAAGGAAAAAGGAAGCGGAACAAGCTGAGCGCTGGCATCCATACGGTAGAGAAGATCAGCAAAGATGGGTCGCCAATCGAGCCGAAGGGAATCTTAGCGAATTGGCGCAATGATTGTGGGGTTTATGTCAGGAAAAAAGGAAAGATCACTTGGGACAACTGAAAGAAGGTGTCTGACAAAGAGAAAGAGCAGTTGTGGAAGTTCATCAGCGAAAAATACCTTTCCCAACCGACTGCCTCGAAGCAAGCAAGGCCGCTACTCTGAAGACCATGGCAAAGTGCCTTCGTACATTCAGGTATAACCTGGACCAGTGGTACATCAAGTCTGGTGAAAGCCTGTTCGAGCAATTTGGTTTCATCACACCAGACGATTGGAAAACCTTTGTCTTGCAGAGGAGCTCAGATGAGTTCAAAGCGATAAGTAAAATTTTTGCGGCTTTGAATAGAAAGAACATGCACCACCATAATCTTGGCCCTGGTGGTTACAAGGCCAAGATCCCAATATGGAGCAAGCAAGAAGAGGAAGACCCCCAAGCTGGGAGAGAAAGCCAGCTTGGTTCCTGCTCCTTACGGACTCGATACTGGCTGTTTGCACATCTGAAGAAACTTGATAACGGGCAGTTGGTCCCAAAAAACTCTTTGGTTAGTGGCGTGGTGGAGAGAGCCAAGGCATTTGCTGCGGCGCAGAAGGCAAAGAAGCTGAAGGGAAAGGAGAAGGATCAAGACCTTAATGTTGCCCTTGGGACCAAGGAACATCGTGGCCTAACAGGAGGATTCTCTTCGACGGCGCAGTGTATTGTTGAGCCCGATGAGAATCATCCTGTCGAAGAACAGTCTTTCGAGGAATTCCGAAGGAACCTCTTCAGGTTTATGAAGGAAAACCCACAGTTCTCCCAACCAATGCATGTCCCAGAAATAAATCTGAGTACAGAAAGCCGCAACAGACTGTTAGTCAAAGCCAACCGAGAGCTCCTAGCAGCGTTGGCTCCACGCCGATCGATACTCAGAGGTATCTTGTGGACGATATCAAGGAGGCTACACCTTGCTCACTGATGGTGACAATGGAGAGGAAAGGGAAGACTCGCAAATTCAAGGTTGCTGAAGGCACCGCATACCCTGGCCGCGACATGCACACCGTTGAAATGCTGAAAGAGTGTGCCAGGGTGTTTGTGTGCCGGGTGATAGACGACAAGTTCCTCTAAGGAGGAGCTCGACTACCCAGATGAGAAAGAGGGGAATGAGACCCTCCAAGATGCCGTGAGCAATTTCGTTGCATGGCACAAGAGGGACATCGTTATACACACAGTGTCTCCGGCTCCAACTCCAGCTGCAGACTCTGCGGCGGCTCCGGTTCAAGACTCACCGGCTCCAGCTGCAGACTCTGTGGCGGCTCCGGTTCAAGACTCACCACTCCAGCTGTAGACTCTGCGGTAGCTTAGGTTCAAGACTCACCGGCTCCAGCTGCAGAGTCTGCGGCTCATTTTGATGAGGTTGGGGCACATGTACAAATTGAAGCTTCCCCTCATTCGCCTCTACCTCTCCTCCGGCCATGAAGAAGATGGTACTCGCACTCCTACGCCTCCTACGTCACCGATAAAGGACAAGGAGGCCGAGGGTACCAAGACATCGCGTGCTCCTATGCCTCCACCACCAATGAAAAATGACAAGGAGGCTGAGGGTAGCAAGAAATCGCGAACTAAGGAGAAGGAGCCCTATGATGCTAAAGGGATCGTCAAAGGCAAACCTTTTTCCCCACTTATCCCTACGATGATAAGAGAACGATCAGATCCTAAACAAATAGTTGATTATGCTGCTTGTGCAGCTTTCTATGGGAGTCTGGGCAACACTGGCAAGAAGAAACCAACGGTGGAGCCTAAGGTGGTACGAACAATGAAGCCTCGTGTCCCAGAAGGGTCTTGGGATTACGAACAAGATGATTTTCCTCAATACTCGCGTGGCATGCCACTCGTTCCAAGGAGCTTTCTTGTTACAAAGTGTGACTGGGTAATGCCGAGATTTCATGAGTGGTACATTCAGGCGTGTGCGCACGGCATTGAGAATATCCCGTGTAAGCTCCCTGGGAAGAAGATTTTCAACTCCATGGATTTCGAAATGACCGTGCCGTTTGAGGATATCCATCACATCTTTCGTCTCGACGTGATCGACGCGACAATGATAATTCTTTGGTGCATGTAAGTGATTTGAATCTTTGCATTCTCTAACTACATGATTAATAAGCATTACTAATGCATTTTTTTTGTTTAGGATTTGTTGCCACTATGATCAAAAGCGATATTGGTTCCTACACCCACATCTAATATCCCAAACACACCTAACCCCCAAGATTGACGAGAAGGCGCCTCAATATGCGGGCATGTCTCGTAAAGAGCGGGCGAATATACTTGAGTTGATGACCGATAATGTGAGGACGGCAACCGCGACCTACATAGGAAATTGCATGCTCGAGTGGAAAGACAGAGAGTGCATCATGGCCCCTTATAACTTTGAGTAAGTCTCTCACACGTACTTTCCCCCCAACAATTGATAGCTAACCTTGGACACTAACATGGATCATTCTTCATCTAGTAACCACTGGATCTGTATCTTGATATATCCTAAGATAGGAAGGGCTTGGGTATTTGACTCCCTCGATATTGACATGAAATATTACAAGATGTTCTGCAAAGTTATCGAGAAGTAAAACTCATCGATGTTCTGTTCTCAATAATCATTCATTACATTCATACATCGTTTACTTCTGTAACAAAGGATACAGGTATTACGTTCATAATAATGGCCCCCACGCCGCGCGGACACATAGATTGGGTTGGAGGTGGAAGTACCCAGTATAGTCCATATAGCTTACGCTCTCATTTGTAGACTATTCACCAACGTTTGCATTTGTTTACCTAGTGTCGAAAATAGCCTCCGGGCACCATGCACTGTGGCTACCACGTCATGGAATGGCTGTCCATGGGCGTGCATAACAAGTTCCTTGGCTTGCCCCGCAAAGATCCTACAAAACATGTAAGTACTAATTGCATATATTTACAATAATTGTTTTCATTTACGCAATTTTGATGTGTGCTCCTACAAAACATGTAAGTACTAGTTGCATATATTTACAATAATTGTTTTCATTTACGCAATTTTGATGTGTGCTTTCGTCGTGTGTGCAGGACACCAACAAAAAAGGGACAAGTGGATTTAGCGACGAACAACTTTATGGCTTCACATCCAGGATATTGCGCTTCATCATGCATCATCTTATCCATCCCGAAGGCTTATATTTCAATCCAAAGGGTGAGTTGGCAAAGAAACCAGAACTATGTTGGTGGACTGGGCAGGCTAAACCACCAAAAACATTTGATTGAGAAGAAATGGAAGGATGACATTGACTCTCATAGGAACAAAGTAGACTATAGTTGGACGTATGAGGATGTTAATGTAGATCCTTAGGTTGTGGACATATGAACGCTTGTGCGGTTTTATATATTTTGCTACATGGATGAACACTTGTATCTTGTTGGATCATGGTATTTTGTGATTATTATCTAATTTTATTGTTGCATATGTGTTTTGTGATGGATATTTGATCTGTGATGATGATTTGTGATGGATATTTGAAATGTATGTGTTTTTGAGTTTTAAATCCTGGGTAAATTCGAAATACAGCATGATTATTAAATCTGCCATAAGCCAGCAGTTGAGGGCATAATGACGTCATCGTCCGCCACTGATGCTACAAATGTCAGTGGCGGAAAGACATGACGTCATGCCAACCGCCACCACTATCCCGATGGCAGTGGCGGTCGACATTGCGTCACGGCGCCTGCCACTGCAGTGCGCAATATCAATGGCGGGCGCGGTGGCGCCACCTCGTCTGCCACTGCTGTGTCGGCAGTGGTGGCGGACGAGGTGATGCCTGCGTCCGCCACTGATCTAGTTTAGAGGTGGCGGTCCGAAGCGACCGCCACCGCTCTCTAAATCTAGCAGTGGCGGAAGCGTACACGCTTCGCCCGCCACTGCTAGGGCAAAGGCCCGCCACCGCAGGCCTCTATTGTACTAGTGCCTACCCAAAATAACGCCTCATATAGTTAAGCCTTCCTGCAGCTCTTTCCAGTAGGACGTCACAGGAACCAAAAATTTCACACCGGCTCCGACCTAGCATATATAAGTATAAACAAAACAATCAGTTCATATCTCCAGATAACATATGAAAATTAGTTGGCTGCGCACTTGCTAAGTAATGCAGTACACATGTAAGCTTTGAGATGTTTCATGATAGTGCAGTTTAGGTAGATGACATACCTTGATTTTCTACTCTTCGTGGCAGCTCATGGATGTTCACCACACCCGCATCTAACTCTTGCAAGTAAACGAAGTACATCCTGGGTTACACGGACTTGAGGGGTCTTTGTCATTGTAACTGCATGTGAAGTGATGCAGCAGGGTCAGTATCAAGGATTAAATTACACATCCAAAATGAGATAGAATGGAATTAGTTAACTACTAAATAGATGACTGAAGTAAGAAGCTAATTAACTGAAGAAATGGTTTATCTACAGAGGCAATGCTCCTGAGATGTGTGATACTTAAATAACCGAAAAAGCACATGAATATGCTACAAAAATTACCAGCAGAACTAGTCATGGCAAAGCACAAATAAAAGCTACTGCACTATAGGAAACCGCCAATTTGCCGTGTGCCCGAGCACACGGCAAAGGCCGAAATGCGCTCGGCACAACCTTTCCCGAGCGTAACTCTCGGCAAAGAGCCCACGGCAAAAAATCGTCGGCAAAGTGGACTTTGCCGAGAGCCAAATGTCGGGCACACGGTAAAATCTTTGCCGAGTGCCCGTTTGGCTCTCGGCAAAATAAAGGTGGCTGACGGCCCAAAACGGCCGTCAACCATGTTTGCCGAGCGCCGCTGATGTCAGGCACTCGGCAAACAATGGCCACTTTGCCGAGTGCCTGTTGTCAGCACTCGGCAAACAATAGTGGCCATTGTTTGCCGAATACCATGCCCTGGCTCTCGGCAAAAGGTTTCACACTCGGCAAATTTTAGTTCCGGATTGCAATAAAAAGATTAAATTTGCTACAACCTCTGCCACAATAAAATGATTGAAGTTTGCCGAGTGCCCCTCAATGTCTCTCGGCAAATTCGGAACCTGGGCCCACATTCCTGACGCCGTCGCGAATTTTGGACGGCCGCCCAATTTTGCCGAGAGCCTGGCGTTTGCCGAGAGCCGTTGGGATTTTTGCCGAGTGTTTCGTCACGGGCTCTTGGCAAAATAATTTTTGTTTTTTGCCGAGTGGATTTTTTGGCGAGGGTTGGTTCTCGGCAAACGATGTGTCGCCGAGTGTCTGTACTTTGCCGAGAGTGGCTCTCGGCATACCGTGGATTTGCGGAGTGCCCGAGGAATTGCTCTCGGCAAAGCTCCGGGCACCCGGCAAACTACCGGTTTCCCGTAGTGGTGGTACAGTGGACAAAGCATATCCTTAGAATCTAACAGAACAAGAGCAATTTCCAAATAATGCAATTGAACAACCATGATAGAAAAGACTAGCATCGATTAGTTGCAAGAGATCGCCAGGAATCAGTGCAGAAGGCCATCCCTGTAACTATAAGCACCTAATTACCTAGCAAGCAACAAGGAACATCTCTCACACTCATATTTCAGTTCCGTTCAGAAGGAAATAGTATGTCCACCAAGCAAAAGAAGAATATCGAATAACAGTACAATATCTAAAGCAATGGTAGTTAATCATTTATTCCCTGCAATTCTCAACAAGCTAATGCCATTACCAGTAAGGAGGCAAGCAGCACCGGCCAACAAGCAAGCAGCGGGCATTAGTTCGCAGAAGCAAGCAGGCACGCAGTGCTGGCCAGCAAGCAGCAGTTCGCACAAGCAGGTAGCAGAGTAGAGCGATGCGAGATCCAGAGAAGAGAGAAGGGACGGGCACGAACCTGCGACGCAAGCGTCGGCCTGGTGGCGACGTTGCAGCGCCGAGCAAGCAAGCCCAGGCACCGTACGGACGACCGGACGAGTGCCAGATCCGGAGTGCAGTACTTGTTCCTAGGCTCAACGGCCTGCTGTCTCGTCCCGGTCGCCGTCGAGGCCAACACCCTGCATCTTCGTCCCAGTCGTCGTGGTCGCCGCCGCCTCCGTAGCCACCGTGGCCGCGCCATCGTCGCGACCGAGCCCCACCGTCCGCCCTGCAGCCATGGCTGCGCTGTCTGGCCGGACCCCGCCGCCCGCGCAACAGTTGCGTCCACACCATCGCCGTGGCCTGGCCCTGCCGCTGCGCCGTCGCCGTGGCTGCTCGTGTAGCCGCGCCGCCACCATCGCCCGCCGCCGGCCCCCACGAGCACCTGGCCCTCGCCTGGCGCAAAGTGGAAGAGGATGGGGCACGCCAGATCTTGAGAGGAAAGAGATGGCACCATCCCTCGCCGCCGCCGGCCCCGCCATGCACTACGGGAAACCCCCTCTTTGCCGTGTGCAACAACCTTTGCCGAGCGCTTTCCCTCGGGCACACGGCAAAAATAATGTTTGCCGAGTGCCGCACTCGGCAAAAAAATGGCACCCGGCAGACAAAAGTTTGCCGTGTGCCACGTGGCAAACACACGGCAAAGACCACACTTTGCCGTGTACCACGTCGACGACACACGGCAAAGGAGCCACCGCGCACTCGGCAAACAACTACACTCGGCAAAATTTGACGCCCGTTAGAATTTTGTTAACGGCCGTTGAATGAGGTGGGCCCGGGCACTCGGCAAATGAGAACACACGGCAAAATTTCTAATTTTTGCCGAGTGTTCCATCCAGGCGCTCGGCAAAGGTGCTGTTTTGCCGAGTGCCCAAGGCCAACACACGGCAAAGAGGGTACTTTGCCGAATGTTCTCTCCCAGATCGTGACAACAGGGTTTTTCAGCACAAGGCGGAGAGGGTGATGGAAGAGCTGTGGGTAAGTCTTCGTTGCACTGCATTGGTCAATACATCGCATTCATTGGATATTATTCAAACAATGACAGTGTACATTGCGTCTTTATGCAGGATTTCTACAGATGCGAGCCTGGGCAGGAGGCGTTGGCGGTTCGTGTGACGAACAATGCATGTCGTAAACTCGTCAGAGACATGCATTATGAGTCGCGCGTCCAGGCCGTCATAACTTACTATGCTACTGTCCAAAAAATGAAGGTGGAAAAAAAGGAGGCACGAACCATTGAGCTTACCCGAGAGCAATATATGCTGGTAAACACAAATACCGAACTCTTATGAGATTAAGTACGCTTAATTTGATCTTCTCATATTTCTATACTTGATGACGTGCAAGTGCCTCCGTGGTGGTGCGCCTCCCATTTCACGGCCTGGTCCTATATTGTCAACAAATGGTGCGAGCTCCAGTGGCATGAGACACACAACGCTTGCCGGGAGCGGCGCTTGATGATGCCTGGGGCACCACACCATCAAGGCAATCTTACCCTTTCCCAGTACGCGGCTAGATGGGTACGTGAACTCAACTTCTTTATTTAAACACTTAATATTCTCCATAACTTCTAATCATCTTTCTATTTTCCTTGCAGTCGGCGGCACATGGTGGCCAGCCTTGCGGGCAGTTGAAGGCCTTTGCTCTGTCCCACAAGGGCAAGGCGACGGCCGACATCGACTACAACCCGGAGGACCCGCCTGAGGCGTACAGCAACGCTACCGTCCACAGCCGCCTCAGTGAGTACACCTCGGCAGCAAGAGAGGTCCATGGGCCAGAGTGGGATCCGAGCACCGAGCCCCTTGATGGAGAGGTCGTGATGAGGGTGGGTGGAGGTAAGAAGCACGGCCGGTACTGGATTGGCGACAGCGCAATCGACACGGCCTCTACTCCCACCCTCTCCGAGATCCGAGCAAGGAGCACGGGCTCAGCTCCACCCATACGCCCACGGCCTAGCGCTACACAGATCCAGATTGAGCAAATGCAGGTAATCTTGGTTTAATTCGTTGTTCATTGATTTGTACATGGTATTGCCTTGCATTGTAATATTGGGATCGATGAAATATTGTAGGCCCAGATGGATGCGTAGTTGGAGCAAGAGCGGCAGAGGATGCAGGCCGAGATGGATGCGAAGCTGGAGGCAGAGCGGCAGAGGAATGACCAGCGAATGGCGCAGATGTTCCTTTACATGCAGACTCATGGTACGGTGCCACAGCCAGGGCAACTCCCTCCTCTACCACTACCTCCTCCTTACGGCGGTCCTCCTCCCTTCGGCGTTCCTCCTCCCTTCGGCGTTCCTCCTACTTTCGGTGGTACTTCTCCTGGCACTCCTTCTGCAGGCACTCCGGTGAGTCACTTCAAATCTTTTGTACTTTAATTTCTTATCTTTAAGTATGATATAGTGAAGTAATTGAAGGGTTAGCTATGCTAGCTTGTAACCAATATTTTGTCACTTCTATTACATTTTAGTTTATATGCTTCTAACCTACACATTTTAGCTTATATGCTTCTAACCTACAATTTAAATACTTGTATTGCTTTGCTCGTGCAGAATCAATCGGCGGGATCCAACAATCCCTCTCCGCAGAATGCTTGGTCGCCGTGGCCGCCTCGTCAATAAACCTTTAATTGTATTTCAACTTCTATAACTATGTGTCGTGATCGTGTGAGACTTTGTGATGACGGTTGGTGGACTATGTGTTTGTGATGATCGTGGACCTCTATGTGATGTGTTTGTGATGACGGTTGATCGTGGACCTCTATGTGATGTGTTTGTGACGATGGTGGAGCTTTTTATGTGATATGTTGAGTTTGTGACGATGGTGGAGCTCATTTATGTGATATGTTGAGTTTGTGATGATGTGGGCTCAAATATGTGATATGTGATGATGTGTTGGCTCATATATGTGATGTATGATTTTTTTTGTGATTGTGGTCCAGGTTGTAGTCGATTTGAAATGTTTATTGCAATCTGGAACAATTTTTTACCGAGTGTTTTACCAGTTTGCCGAGTGCCAGGCGAAGGCACTCGGCAAAGGAGCCATTCTTTGCCGTGTGCCTGACGTGGCACACGGCAAAGAGTCCAGGCTTTGCCGAGTGCCTGGGCCCACGGCACTCGGCAAAGTGGCCAGGTTTTGCCGTGTGCCTGGGCCCCCGGCACTCGGCAAAGTGGGGGTTGACGGCTGACGGCCGTCAATACCTTTTTTTTGCCGAGCGCCAAGTGGGGCACACGGCAAAGGGTTTGCCGTGTGCCCGACAAACGGCACTCGGCAAAGTACTGTTTGCCGGTACCTGTTTGCCGTGTGCCGTTTGCCGAGTGTTGCACACGGCAAACCCTTTACCGTGTGCTTTTGGCCCTTTGCCGTGTGCCCTGAGCACACGGCAAACGGGCGGTTTCCCGTAGTGATGGCCGCGAGCCGTTCGCCTCAGATCCAGCAAATGTGGGGGAGAGAAGCAAGAGCAAGATAGAGGAGGGGGCGGCGGTGAAGTACGAAAGGGGGAGGAGGGAGTCGGGGATTCTAGGGTTGCTCAAGTTTTTTTTTCTTTGGTTTATGGGCTGCAAAAGCTCCTTTTTTTCTTTGTTTGGGTCCGATCAGCCAGTAAGAGGGGAAGGTATCTCCGTGCAAACTATGAAAACGCAAGGGCCACACGATGTTGATCCAAGGGGGACGCTGAAGAGAGGTGGGAGGGGTGATTTGCAAACTTAAGGGAGGTGAAAGGGGTGATTTACAAAAGCGCTTTTGCAAATCACCCTCTCACCTTCTCTGAACGCCCCCTTGAATCAACATCGTGTGGCTCAGATTAAAGTTTCCATAGTTTATACAGATAGATTGGTTTCCACTAGATACGTTCCCTAGTAAGAGTAACATGCCAGTTCAACTGAGGAGGAGGATATTATGATCTCAGAAAAAAAATGAGGAGGATATTAGTCTTTGTAAAGTATTTTTCTTTTATTACCAATAAATGAAGGCACATTTGTATTTGTGTTGTAGCTTTAAAAAACCTGTATACTTTACTATGTAAGAAGAGTAAAAAAAATACATCGTAATAGAAACTTACATGTAATAGATTACACATATATTTTTCGTACAGTTTCAAACTTGGAAGCATGAGTGCAACAACCAATTTTTTTTCTCCTCAATTAATTTACTTCAATTCAGAAACAATTCTTTGGAAATACCATGTGGCACCGTATTTAAAGTTAAGAGACTTTTAATTGAAATTAGTTGAATTTTGTTTGCATAGTAAATTTTTTAAAGTAATAGGATAATTATGTGCTGCCTTTCCGCCGACTTGCGGGTTCGAGGCTTGGCATCTGTGGCGGCTGATACATTTTGCCCTTATTTATTTATTTATTTATTTTTGGAAAAGGTGAAATGTGGGTTACATTTGACACATTGCCGTAAGGAAAATCATGACACGTGGGCCATGTACGCCTGTTGGTATAAAATCAAAAAATATGTAATGATAGTTCACATTTGACATATATTTTGTGACAATTATTAATTTAGCTATTATGACGTTTTTATTTGTCATAATATGATGGTGTGTATATTTATGATGATTTCATTGCCCGATTTTGTGACGAATATTGGTTTTCGTCATAAAACAAGCTATTTCTTAGAAAACGTCATAAATGTCGTCATAGAAGGCAAAATTTGTTGTAGTAGTCATGTTAGAAGTTGGAACAGGGACTCGGTGGTCTTATTTTCTTTTCCAACCGAGCCGCCGCCGCATTGTTCTCAACACCGCCACTTCTGTCTGCCTTTTTCCACGAGCGCGGCTGCCTCTAGTTGCATCTGGCCCTGCTTGCTGCTGCTGCAGTCCAAGGGAGCCAGGGAGATACGAGGTAAGGGGCGCCCTGCTGCTGTGTTGTTTTGGCCTGCGCATGCTATAAGCTGCTGGTGCGTGCCTCAATTTCTGGCCGGCGGTTGCCTTAGCTTCTGGAGTTGCTGATCATGGCTGCTTGCTGCTGTTGTGCGTGGGGTTGAAGTGCAGGGGAAAGAAGCAAGCAGGAAGAAGGAAACCCGGTAGAAGGGAAGGAAGGAAGAAGGGAAACAGAGAAAGAAGGGGATTTCGTGGATCTTTGCAAATTATTCATTGGAAACTGGTGATCTTTGCTGCAGGGGTAACTTCTACACAGCCCTTAATTGGACGTAGATCACTTTGATGGTCGGATTTGAAGTTGTAAAACGAGATTAGTGAACAAGAATTTTGCCTAGTGAAACTGTTTCTAAATCTGATATTCACTGGTTAGGAATTCGACTTCGAGCCAATAACAAAAGTTGTAGAAAGTGTTTTGATCGTTCCAACGGCGCTGGTCTCACTTGATTCCGATAAGCTATTAGAGAGAACATAATTTTAGTACTACTGTCTCCGGATTTCCTAGTCTGCGTAGTTTTCTATATAATTTCTTTCGGCTCAGTTAAAAGATTATTTAACAAAACTTGCTATTACGAAAGTTGTAGGAAATTTTCTGTAGATATCCATAATGTATTCATTTGTACCAATAGGTTAAGAAATTTAAAAGTTGTGGCTGAACAGCGAGCTATGGCAGATTTTCAGGCGGATTCTTGAGAACAGACTGAATTTTAACCTTTCCCTGAAATGATACTTAGGATATGTATGGAGTAGACTTGTTATGATGTTAGTAAAGGCTCTAAGTGTAGTTCTCTCTTTACAGGTTTGAACGGTTCCGGTGTTGAGAGAGCGTCGGGTTCTCATCAAGCTTGATTAAGGCAAGTGCAATGACGAACTTCTTGGAGGCGTCAATGATACTTAGGATATGTATGGAGTAGACTTGTAAAGATGTTAGTAAAGGCTCTAAGTGTAGTTCTCTCTTTACAGGTTTGAACGGTTCCGGTGTCGAGAGAGCGTCGGGTTCTCATCAAGCTTGATTAAGGCAAGTGCAATGTGACTGTTGGGTCATGTGTTCTCTTTGATTATTCTCCATCCGATGTCTTTTGATTTCATATATTTGTTGCTTCAAGATTTGTATTTCTTCTTGTTGAGTATTCAAGGTTCATGTGTTCTCTTTCATATTGTTCAAGTGTCGGGTGTTTGTATAAACACCGGTTTTATTATCTGGTTCTTATATTTAGGTTCCTGTGAATAAGTGCTGGCCTCACTTGTTCAACTTTACCGGTAAATGCAAAGGAAGTTTCAGGTGACATCCGTTTTACACAGAAACTACTGTTTCAGTGTTGTTTCAAGGAGATGGTTCCTTTGAAAGGAAGTTTCAGGTGACGTCCGTTTTAGACGGATTCAAGGAGATGGTTCCTTTGATTTTGGTTTTTTGTTGTTCATCGTATCGTTGTATTTGTTCTTTCAGTTCTGAATTGTACTTGCTGAGTGTTTTACTCACTCTTGTGTGTTTATTTGGGTTTTAGGTACCTCATGATGGAAGCATGCATGGGATGGGAGTGCATGGGATGGGAGTAGTACATTCCTTGATCAGCACACACCCACACAAATATCTTTACATTTACTTAGCTTCTACATTAGTTTACTAGATAGTAGGTTCATTTTTGGTGGCTGCGTTGGTCCGCGTGGAGGCATTGAGCGTTTCATAGTTTATACTTGGTGATAATGATCGACTATTGCTTATATATAATTGTGCTTATTTGTGATGTTTGCATAATTCTATACATAGTACGATTTTTATGCTTTTGTA
The DNA here is from genome assembly GCA_012490785.1 of Eragrostis nindensis. NCBI lineage: Eukaryota > Viridiplantae > Streptophyta > Magnoliopsida > Poales > Poaceae > Eragrostis > Eragrostis nindensis. Next base: position 513,552 of record JAAXCT010000119.1, on the reverse strand, counting down.
CTAGCACCCAGGTTAGTTAAAATCTGGGATGTTACACAGCCCGCGGATTAAAGTGGCCCCACGTTGCCTTACATGTGGGCCTGACAGATGCTTCCTTGTGTGACGCGTGGCCATACTGATGTGTCAACGAAAGTAGTGACGAAAATTACTTGACTGTAGGCCCCACTATGCTTGACAACTGGGGCGACAGTTAGCTTCACGTTGCCCCACGTGGCACTACACGCGGGAAACGAAATCAGTGACCAAAATTACTTAACCGTGGGACCCGCCGCTCCTGACTTGTGGGCCCCTTTTGCGCTTTGCCATGCGCCACGTGGCATTTTACATGAGTCAAACGAAATCTGTAACGCAAATAGTTTGACCGTGGGCCCTTGAAGCACGACACTGGGCCCGCTTTTGCTGACTAGGATGCCACGTAAGCCAGAAACTGCCATAGGGTGGGGTTTAGACCGACTCCAAACAGTGACCTAAATGATGACTTATACCCAAAATGGGTTCTAAAACATGAAAAACCGGCCTCCAACCGACAACCCAAATAGAGACCCAAAATGGGAGCCGTTCGTGTTAGAGTATATTTAGTAGGCTAGATATTGTATATGACAGACTGTTGTATGTATCCCGGAGGTGCCTTGCCCTCCAAGTCATGCACTCTCATACATACCGGCCGAGGGGCTCATAGCAATACAACTCACTATTATACACATTCTATTCCTCTTACATGGTATCACGAGAGGGTTACGATCCTGTGACCTAACCCTAGCCACCGCTCGCTTCCGTATCGCGCGCCCTGGGAAGATCGATCTTTGATCTCCGCCAGGGGCAGCGCACTTGGTTCGAGTCAGATTGCTTGATCCGTCGCCTTCATCGCTCCGTCGCGTCACAGCATGGATGGATCGAATCCTACCGAAGGCCGTCCCTGCGAAGAGCTCGTGGCTGTCACGCCGTCGCGACTCCACGACTCACACATGGTGCATCTGCCTGCCCTCGTCCTTGGGAATCTCCTGCGCCGCCAATCCTGCGTTGCGCACGTCGTCCAGTGACCAGCATCAGGAGATCGATCCTGCGTTGGGCGTGGGATGGCTAGGTGGCCCACCGCTTGCAGGCTGCATGGTGCAGCGCCGTGTCTCCTCCTACCTCTCTCTTCGTGATTCTCCCTGCTGTTAACCATGGCACGAGGTGAAAGAGAAAAGGTTTGAGGCATATGGTGCTATGCCTACTCCAAGATCTATGCGAGGACTCCTCTATCCTGCTGCTGTTTTTTTTTCTCGGGTTTTGCATCGCCCATCACTGTCGAGCTCGCATTCCTCTTCTCCGACATCGGCATCGACAACACCAGCTGCATTTCGTCTCCAACAGCTGGACGCTTGGCGCTCAAGGGACGCCTTGATGCGTCATTGTTCGGCTACCTCGACTACACACCGGTTCGTCGTCGCCACTATCGGGACGTCCTCAACATCGCCGCCACCACGTCTTCAACTGTGCGGCATCGTCGTGATCTTGCGCACGTCGGTCTGATCAGCTGATCTTGCGTGCAGCGTCGTCGAGGCCGCGTACTAAGCCTTCAAGCTTCGGGCTGCTGTTGCGTCGCCTCCTCGGGCCGCAGCGCCACCGCCATGGTCGCCACTGACGTGAGAAGCGCCCTCCAAGGCGCGACTCCGTCTACCGTGGCACGTTGCTGCATATTCATCGCCGTGTTCGTCACGCCGTTCGAGTTCTTCTTCACCTACCTCGAGCGCCGCCACCGCGCATCTATAGGCTACCCGCGGCTTCATGTGCGGCTTCCTAGACATCGGCTACATCGACTTTGGCTTTGTCGACCACGGCTACCTCAAGCACGACCTCCTTACCACGGCTACACGCCCAAGATTTTGGCTACCTCGACACTTGGCATAAACGCTATCATCCGCATGAGCCACTCTCCGGTTTTCTCTCCAGTCGTAGCATTCGCAGCACATAGACGCTACAAACTGCGGGGGATGTCAGTCCGTCGGCTTCTACCTTCGGCTTCTTCTCCAATCTCACCATCTGGAGTGCTCCTACTGTGACTGCGGGGGATGTTAGAGTATATTTGGTAGGCTAGATATTGTATATCACGGACTGCCACATGTATCCTGGAGTTGCCTTGCCCTCCGAGTCATGCACTCTCATATATACCGGTCGAGAGGCTCATAGCAATACAATCGACCATTATACACATTCTATTCCTCTTACATGGTATCACGAGAGGGTTAAGATCCTATGACCTAATCCTAGCCACCGCTCGCTTCCGTATCGCGCGCCCTTGGAAGATCGATCTCTGATCTTCGCCGGGGGGCAGCGCACTTGGTTCGCATCGGATCGCTTGATCCGTCGCCTTCATCGCTCCGTCGTGTGGTGATTGGCGTGGTGATGGAGAAGAAAGGAGGCGGCGGGTCGATGGGAGAAAGGAAAAGATCGACACCAGCACGGATAAGGTTTTGTACGGACTGGGCCTCTCAATTCGACGTCTCTTTTTACCGATGCACCGTGCGACGTAATTGCCTACATTTACCAACCTATCCTCCATTGCTATTCATCAAATCTTTTACCGACCCATAGTCGCTCGGTAAATAGACAATCACCGACTTATGCTCCGTCGCAAACTTTTACCGACCTATAGTTTGTTGCTATTAGTTTATCTTTACCGACTCACTGGAGTTGCTAATTGTGTGATGTGGTGTAGTGCTCTTACAGTTCGCCCTTGTGATTCACAAATGCGGCAACTCCCACAGCGACCCAATGCGTCCGCGGCGCCCTCCCCCAGCTCTGCCCCGCGAGCCGACGCATCGGAGGCGGCAAGCGAGGCAGCGGCGGCGCGCGGCGCGGCGGTGGCGGGGGGTGGGCGTGCGGCGAGCAACGGCGGAGGCTATGAATTTGGGTTTGGGTTCCTTCTTTGGAGAGATTGAAGTCTTTTGGTCTACTATATATTATCACTCTCACCAAAACCAATTTAGGCATTTGGGTACTTTATTCGGTTGGTGATAGCCTTATGACGAATATGTGGGTCCCATTGATTGTTGTACTTGGAACGGGATTTTCAGTGACAAATTGGCCACCCAAAACAGCCAATTGGTGGTCCAGGACGCTACTATTCACGAGTTTCAGTCACTAAATCAGCAAGGTATAGGTATTTTGTTACAAATATGGCTGTTTAATGACAAAACACGAAAAGGTCATGAAAGTTGGCTAGTGTCGTACCCCTTTTCTGGAGCACTAGCGCTTACCGTATCAGTCCCTGGATCAGATGCTGATACGACGCTTACACAGAATGACATCACAGTCTCATACCCTTTTATAATATTACCAAGTCTCTTACAAGCCCTTTTATTATACAAAAGGTCTTACAACAGAGGCCAGCGACCTGACCACAAGAACAGACAACACACCGACTAGCTGCTACAGCAGCAGCACTAGACTACTACTCCAGCGGAAGACAGAACGGCACCACTCCAGCAGGCAGACTTGCGTGCAGGCTGAACCCTAATCTTCACCTTCATCAGCTTTTATCTCCGGCTCACCTTCTGAATGATTGAAGCAAGAGTGAGTACTTAAGGTACTCAGCAAGCCTAACACGAGGGGTGAGTTATGCAAGGGGTTTATCAAAGGATAGGCTGAGGTTTATCACAACAAGGCATGAAAGCCAAGTTTATGCAAGGTTGTTTTGAAAACAAAGCAGTTCGCAATCTAATCAAGTATCTGTAGAGATTAGTGGGGTTGGGCGGCCCTAGGGGAGTTACTGTCCATCCTGCCAGTGCCTCAAGTTTTATCACTGGCCATCAACCAGCACACGGCTCCAAACCGGCGTTTTTTCCAAAAACACACCAAGGGAACTCAAGCGGAAAATCTAATCATAGTGTGGCCGATGCTTTCGCGTTGTTCAATACCGTGGAACACGGCTTTCCGGAAAGTTTCTTAACCTTGGCCAAGGGTGCACAAATTTCCCCACAAGGTGGTCCAGTCCTCCCTATCGTCATAGTTTGGACCGTCCCACTAAAGGTTCCATACCTACTTCGTACCACCACGGCATCCCCCACGGACATCACCAGGGGCTTCACAATAATAATATGGCCAGTCATAAATGCCGGATCTCGAACACCCACCAACGAACGAGTCTTCTCCTGGGACTCCGTTGCAATCTCCTGCCTCCAGGGGGTACCGGGTGAGTACTAGTAGGGTGTGGTTCCAATTCCGCGCCCATTCACGGCTTGTGGCTGCGCGAGAGGTGCTAGGCAAAGGCGGCACAAGAACCGGTCCTTATACGACCGAACCAGGCATCTTCAATAGCCAATCCACAAGTGGAAGGGCGTCCCAGATATAGCCTCCCCACTGAGGACTACCTCGCCTGATCCCGCCAAAAACATCCCTCACTAGAGTTGCACTTATTATTAAACCACCCAATTTCACCTTTACACACACCACCAAGACACACGCATTTTACACGAAAATCATGTGAGCAAGATTAATTAAACCCATGGTGAAAGTCCTAAGCGGCAAGCATTCCAACAGTTCATTAAATAAATTTAATGATGTTGGTTCCTATGGTTAACAAGGATTCAGGATATATTCAAATCAAGGAAGGCAATCAAATATTGCATAGGACCTTCTAGCATTTAAATTCATTTAAATACCATGCAATTTATTTATAAACAGCTCTAATTAGGATATTTGCAAACATAGGATCAATATGATCAAAGGAAGTTAGACTTGCCTTCACAAAAGTCTTCTTCTTCTAAGTCCTCGTAATCCGGATCTTCGGGCTCTTCTTCAAAAGCTTGATTATCTAGCGATAAAAGAAAATAAATCTACCGCTCAAGCAATCAAGCAATAAATCAAATAAAACCAAATAGAGACCAAGGTTAGATCGGATCTGGTGGCAATGAATAGAGGATGATTTTAGATGAATTTTGGCGAAAGAATCGCCAAAATCAGAGTTGAAGCGGAGGAGATATCGATTATTCAATTTTTGGGAAAGGAAATTAATCAGGATTAAGCCAACTTAATATGGCATTGCCATAATCCTAATTAATCTGGACTGATCAAGGGTTGGAAAATGATTAGAAAGGAATGTAGTATTTTTGGTAATTTTCTGAGATTTTTCTGATATTGAAATTGTGCTTGAAAAGGAATATGTGTGCACTTCCTGTGTGGACTTAGTATTTTCAGCAGGTGTGAGAGGTTGACATGTGGGTCCAGGGACCTGGGAGCTTGTTTGCAAGAGTAGAAGTGCTTTGAGGGCTTATTTGCGAGTGTGGAAAGATTCTGGGGACTTTTTGGTAAAATCAGAATGTCGACAGGGACCTATCTGTAATTTTAGAAAAGTTCAGGGGTCTCGGTGTAAAACGGTAGGGGTCAAAGTGTAATTACAGAATAGTATAGGTTCTTTTCTGTAAAAAGATAGGACTAAGACGGAATTACTGGAAAGGTCAGGGGTTTATCTACAAAAATACAGGGCCCCGGGGATTTTCAGGATTTATGGAATTATTCTTCAATTGAAAAAGGCTCGTGCACTGGGTTCATGGTGGACCGAGGGGCTTATGTGTTTGTGGTTCACATGGACCGAGTGCACGGGAGGGAGGAGGAGTGGGTGGAGCGGCTGACTGGTGGGGCCCAGGCGGCAGTGGCGGCTGAGCCAGAGGGCGGCCGGAGTGGGCGTGCGCATGGTGGCGCTCGACCGGAGCGCTCGCCGGAGGCAGCTACGGCGGCCGGAGGGCGAGGGCGAGTAGCCGGGGAGCATCTACGCGGCGTGGTGAAGCTAGCGGGCTAACATGTCGACGAGGGTAGGGGCTAGGGCGGCGGCGCGAGCTCGCCGGAGTGCGGCGGCGCTCGGGCGTGCGAGAGGGAAACGACGCGCGCGTGAGCGAGAGCGGAATTGAGTGAGTGCAGGCGTGCGTGAATGTGACGCGAGGCCGTGGGTGGCCTCGGCGTGACCGGGCTCGGCCGGAAATGTGGTCGGCGCCGGGGAAGAGGGTGGCGGAGCGGCGGCGCTCGGTGTGCGCGTGCCTCGGAAGTGCAAGGAGGGAAGAGAGAGGGCGAATCAGAGAGCGGAGGGAGCGGAGGTGCTCACCTTGAGCTCGAGCCGTAAGGAGGTTGCCTGAAGCTTGATGCAGCGGCAAGGCAAGGTCGCCGGAACCCTAACTCAAGAGAGAGGAAGAGAAGGTGGAGCTCGGGTGGGAAAGAAGGAAGAAGGAGCTCGTGCACGGCTTAGGAAGAAGGAGGGGGAGCTCGCCTCCTTTTATAGGCCGGCAATGGCGGTGCTTCGCTGGATTCTTGGCGGGCGCGCCAAGGAAGAAAGGGGAAGGCGGTGCGCGGGACTTGACGGGGCGGCCAAGTAAAGGGAAAGGCGGCGGGCGTGCCGCGCATGGTCCGCGTGGCTCGCTCTGTAGCCGGGAAGCGACGGAGGCGGTGGAGGCCGGCAGCGCGGGATGGGCGGCGCCGGTATTTTCGCCGGCTGGTTGGAGGTAGACGACGGCGGCGGGGCCCGCACGTCAGTGACAGGGGAAGGGTGGCGGGCTGGTGCGGACTGGGCCGGTGGTGCTGGGCTGGGAGAAAGGGGCGCGGCCCATGCGGGAGTGGAAGGGGGAGGGAGTGGGGAATGCGGCCGGGCCGTGACGGGCTGGGAAGGGAGAGAAGGGAAAGGAAAAGAGAAGAAGAGGCGGCCCGATAGGAAAATAAAGGTTTGCTATTTTCTGGATTTTGGAGGGATATGAATTTGAATGGAATTCAAATTCGGACAAGGATCAAAATCAAACAACACCCAAAATAAAAACAAGAAAACACTGAAATGCTCAAGATGAGATTTTTGTGCAAGTTTTCAAAAATGAGAAAAATTTTAAAATTGAGGTGATTTACTAACCTTAAACACTCACTTTATTTTAGTTTGTTTCAAAATTCGAAGAGATTCAAAATTTTTTAGTAGATTTCAAATGAAGGCAAAAACACGGGACGTGACAGCTAGAAACGGAAAAAAACCCGAAATACTGAAGGATGTATAGTAATTTCGTCGTTAATCGGCAGATCTCTTCTAGTACTGTATTTGTGTTGATCTATGTGGATGATATTATTGTGGCAAGTTCTAGTCAGGATGCTACTTCTAGATTGTTATGCAGTTTAAACCAAGGATTTGCATAGAAAGAACTGGGATAGCTCCACTATTTTCTTGGCACTGAAGTCAAAGGTACATGATGGCATTATTCTGACTAAAAAAAATATGCATCAGATTTACTTTAGAGAGCTGGTAAGTTTGATTGCAAACCTGTTAGTACTCCCATGTCAACAAGTGAGAAGTTATCTGCCTTCAAAGGTACACCTTTTGGTCCTAATGATGCTACTCAATACAGAAGTATAGTTGAAGTATAGTTGGGGCATTGCAATATTTGACTCTCACTAGACAGATATTTCTTTTATTGTGATCCAGGTGTGTCAGTTCTTACATAGTCCTACAATATGGTACATTAGGCTGTTGTGAAAAGGATCTTGAGATATTTAAAACAATCTCTTCGAGTTGGGCTTAAGATTGGAAAATCCAAGTCTTTACTAGTTAATGGTTTCTCAGATGCTGATTGGGCATGATCTTTGGATGACAGCAGGTCTACTCGAGGTTATGCTGTTTATTTGGAAAATAATTTAGTTGCTTGGAGTGCTAGAAAACAGGCAACAGTATCAAGGTCTAGCACGGAGGCTGAGTATAAAGTTGTTCCTAATGCCATGGCAGAGATGATGTGGATTCAAACTTTATTGAGAAAACTATATATTTCTTGTGCTCCAATGGCCAAGCTATGGTGTGACAATATTGAGGCTAAGTATCTTTCGGCTAATCCTTTTTTGCATGCAAGAGCTAAACATAGAAGTCGACTATTATTATGTACGAGAAAGAGTATCTAAAAGGATTGTTGCAGATTGAATTTGTTACATCAGGAGATCAGGTGGTGGATGGCTTCACTAAACTGCCAAGTGTGCGGTAGCTGAAAAATTTCAAACACAATCTCAACCTTGCACTGTTATGATTGAGGGGGAATATTAGATAAACATAAGTAAGAGACAAACATGTAACACGGTTCATCGAGATAGTGTTGTTGTAATCTAGATAGAGATGTCTCTTGAAGTCAAGTAGTAATCTCAACGAACTGTGTCGCAACTGACATTGTAATGCCGTAGTGCCGAGGGCCTACGGCATTCCATCCATTACTTCGGTTTGTGACACGGTTTGTTGAGATTGTGACATGGGATGTTCCTCACTATATAACATGAAGCCACCAGTGCCAAGGGATTATGGCGTTCCACCCATTAATTCCGCTCCTCTGGTTTCGTTCACAAATTGGCTGACCGGCGGGTGCACAAGGCATGGCGGAACGAAGGAAGGGCGAATGGGGGCGCTCCGGTGAGGGAATGGCGGGAGGCAAAGCGGCGGCGATGAGGGCAGGAGTGGGCGGGACGATTCCCGCGCGTTTGAATGAGTATTTGTTTATATTCTCTATCGACATGGGGAGAAAAAACGTTGCTAATCTGTAACATATTTCAGGCCTTCAATGCGGGGGTGAAGTTGATTGGAGCAACCAGACATTTCGTTACCAGAACATGATGCTGGAGATTATTGAGCAGATGGTATTCATACTATTCATGATAGCTAACCTAGTAACTATCAAATTGACGGATCACAACAGCTGACATTAGTGATAAACTGTATGATACAGACTAGCCTTTGTCTATGTTGATGTGGAGTTATTCTACAGTTGACTCCTTTTGCTATATCTGGCATACATTTCTTCAGATCCCTTAATTTTTAAACCAACCCAGGGATCTTTTAAAATTAGCCCCTTTTTTCATAAGCTTGACAACGTTCACATCATAATTGTCTCTTCATTTCCCGGGTAGTTAAAGTTTTCACACACCTAAAATTGTATTAACAGGTGCAATTTAAATCTTGCCAAAGTTCCAATTAATAGGTGGCTGGAAATTTTACATTATCCTTTTTTGTGATGCGGGTTGAACGAGTCTCTCACAGAGACGCATTACAGAGCTTTATTGTGACGTCCGAGAACTTTGAGAATCAGTGTCTAGCAGAAGCCATAAAATCATGCTGCCAGCTCCGTGTTCTTCCATATGATCTGAAAAAAACCGTTGTATTCTGAGCTGATTCTCCAAATGGACTATTGCGATATGTGTTATTCTTCTCCAAAACAAGAAAGAAATGATTCATTCTTTCATATAGCTCCATGTGATTATGCATATATTTAATTCCGAGTTTCGAACAGTTTTTCCCAGTAAGTATAAAACTTCCTAACAACAAAATAGTTTCATGTTTGCCGCATATATTTAATATTGATATTGAATGACGATGCCCCGTGCTGCGGGATTTTTATCCACATACTGGTTTTTAACTTGTGCCCTGCTTGATCAGCTATATACGTATCCAGCTTGCTGAAGGAGGCTCTGCAACCGTGAACCCAGGTCTGTTAGGTTGTGCTGCTGTCACGGTCGAATTAAAGCAGCATGTCTCTTCTGGTGAACCTTCACCTGGCCGGCTCAGCCCAATTTGGGAGCTATATGTGTTTTTAAAGCATCAAATCATGTCAATAGTAGAGATTCGACTAGAAACTGGCGCGCAATTAGCGCGCTTTATGGCCCTTTGGTTTGCGTTGTATACTGGGTTCAATTGTGCCAACAATTTTAGTAGCTGACTTTGATCACACTCATTAAAACATGTCGCCATGTTATCAGCAGATGACTTCTGATTGTAGTAATGTTCCAGGACTTGCTTCGTGTTATACAAAAGCAAGAAGACATTGGGCCTAATGTAGGCAAAGATGGGTGTGACAGAGAGCGTGATAGGTGAAATAGCCATCTTTGTTGCAGAATCTGTGTAATGAACCAAGCAACTCTGATGAGGTAAGATTCTTGCTAAGCTAGTGGACAATAATGAGGTTCTGAAAATTCCATTTACCATAATCCATTAAGTGCACTACATTAAAACAAAAATTATGAATTAGACAATCTATCTAGAGAAAAAAGAATACAGGGCAACAATAATTCAAACAGTAGGAATTCTCAACTCCTCCATCATCTTTACTGCCCCGGCACTCAAATTTTCAACAACCAAAGGACAACCACAACATTCAGTAGTTACGTCTTTGCACTGATCCTTCGTTTCCAATTCCTTATTATGGCTTTCTCCCTTGAGTTGTTAATACATCAACTCATGAAACTTCGGACAGTGATGATGTGACAGATACAAAAGCTTAATGCATTCCTCCAGTTGACCCAGCTTAGTATCATTTCCAGGAGCACTTTCATGCTCTAGCAGCTTCAGTGGGTTCAGTTCTTATCATCTGGAATCCTTGCAAGATAAGTACTAAGCTTGAGCATTTTAATTCAATAACTGGAGATGTATACGGTTGTAAGACATTTAAGACATTTGATTGGAACTTGGAAGAGCATAAATACTTCTATATATAGAATAAACACGCCAGTAATTGCATGATTTCAGCGAGGAATTAACATGTTACTGGCTTAGTGCTAAATAGACATGAAGGCAAAGGTATGGACAAAAATGAAATCCAACAGATGTACACTTCGTTCAGAAAGTAAAATCAAAGGAAACCTTTTAAAAAATATGTTACCTGCAGGCCCATGTCAGAAAATAAAATCAAAGCAAAACTTCTCGCCAAAAATTATAAGAAAGAATTTCTCGGTTGAAAGAAACTCATAGGTATAAAATCATGGAATTCATTTTAACAGGAGAGGAGTGAATGTTACAAGAGAGATTATTTCCTTTTCGCAATTCATTCAATATATTCAAACATTAGGCGTTTATGTTCAGAAAAGGAACACAACTATCACAAGCCCTTGTTAGATTAAGCGTATTGTTTTCTGTTCAAAGAAAATTAAGAAAAAAAAAGCATCAACTGCTCCTGCTGTCCATTAGAAAACTAATATAAGATATTCTCATCAAATAAAACTGAACTGGGAAATGAAAAAGTAGTTCCTTTTGTAACAGAGAAATGAAAACAAAATAGTACGATATAATATACCTGAGTAAGGCTACCTCTGTGATTATTCATGTCCCAAAGCCATGTAAGATGCTAAATCGAAATTTCTGTGTAGCCCCCTTCTTGTGTTCTACCTTTCAGCCATTATCCCAGTATGCGCCTCACAGCTGGATAGCCTGTAGAGCCTCGGGAGAAGCAGGTCGATTGTGAAAACTTCATGCGGCAGCAGTGGACGCCGGCGGATCTTGGCTTCGACGAAAACGTCGACTGCAGCCTGTGCAGCTGCGGATCCATGATATGGAGCAGTCAAGAAGTGCGTATTATAGCGATGAACATGTGTGCGAATTGAATCAGATGATGGCTCACCACACCTCGCGGACGCGGATTTCACGGCGGAGTTGAGGTCGATTTGGTGCCTGCGCTGCAGAAGATAGCCATCGTGCTTGGTCTTTGCAGCCTGAGAGGACGAGCTGGGGAAGGGATCGATGGAGTAGTTTTTGGAGACCTGAGGATGCGGAGCCACGGCCGCTGAAGCGGGCGGCGGAGAGGCGGCGATGGCCGGAGGCGTGGAGTCGCGGAGGAGAGCGTGCCCCCAAGAGAATTTGCGAAGTAGTATCGGGTAGCCAAGAAGACCCGACCCATTCCATATCTACGGCTCATGTCACCAGTTTCGCTCATCTGACGGTTGAGGTTAACGGGTTGACGTGGATGCGCCGCAGCCCGCGAATGCGACCGCATTGGGAGTATTAAGAGGAGAGATACGCAATGCAACTCATCTTACGGGCCAGACCGTATAGTGCAGACGGACCAGGCCTCTTTTGCTGCCTCGGAGTTGACACTGACGGAGAGCAGCAGACAAGAGGGGAAACCCTAACTTTTTTTGCTTGTTTTTCTCACAGTCGAGAAGAGGGGAGGAGCTGCATTTCGCCGGGGAGACGCCGCCTCCGCCGCCGCCGCCATGAACACCATGAAGTTCTGCCGCGAGTGGTACGTTCGTTCCTTCCGCATAACTGTATCTCACTTCCGACTTCCCTCTCTGGGCGTTGCCTCCAATGGAGTCGAATGGAATTGAATCTGATTTGTTGTGTTGTTTCAGCAACAACCTCCTGTACCCCAAGGAGGATAGGGCCAGGCGCGTCCTCCTCTTCGCATGCCGCAACTGCGACCACAAGGTCCATCCCTGCCCCCTCCCTCTTCCCCTTGCCCCTGCCAGCACTGCTCCGTGGGCTGCCTGGTCTAGGGTTTGCGACCTCCTGTCAATAATGCAAGGCACCTGTGATGTGATGGGACCAAATCGATAGTTTGTCTTCTTTGAAATATTTCATCAAAAAATGATAGGTTGTAGGCTGAGGATCATGCTGGAATCAATTTCTTTTATTTTTTAATATAGTTGGCTGTAATCTCAGGCAGAAGGTCCACCGGCGGCTGTATTTTGTGGGCTCTGGGTGTTCTCTGAAATATTCATGTCTGCGGATGCTCTCTGAATAATTCATCACTGCAACCTGTGTAAAATTAAAATCAGCCAACAGTCCTCAAAGATATAATGGTCCTATAAACAATGGGTCTCGATTTGGGAGGAAGAACCATCAATAGGCACCTATGTTTTCATGGGTCGCCTAGTGGTTGCTTTGGCGTCGAGGCGCTTAAAAATTCTGAAGGTCCTCATCACTTTATTAGGAAAGCAGCAAAAGCGAGGGAGGGAGGGAGAAGATAGGAAAATTGGATGGGAACCTCCTAGGAAGATCAAGCAGCAGCTGCCGCTACTCTTCCTGCTGGCTTTGGCCGGCAGACCTCTCTTTGATGAACTTGATGTCCGAAGTTGCCGCTAGCCTTAGGGGGGAGAGAGAGAGAGAGAGAGAGAGAGAAGCGTCGTTGGTGGGGAGAGGCAGAGCCATCGAGAACGAATGTCGTGTGGCTGACCTTCCTGTGTGTCTGTATAGGTCATGGTGTGGGCTGGTAGACATTTGTTAGGCTGGTTGTCGGCTGGGATTTCTTCTCTCCAGCTTTCTCTCCTTTTCTGTTTTCTTTTCCTTTTTCTTTTCTCAAGGGCACACGTACCTCTTCTAATGCACGATTAAGTGTCGCCTAGGCATCGGGGGGGGGGGGGGGGGGGGGGGGGGCAGTCGCCTCACTGCACCATACCGCTTTAAAAAGGGCACAAAACAAAACCATCCATTCTGGTTGTACATTTCATTGAATTAAATGTTTCGCCAATTGCATTTTAACTATTACAAACCTTGATTCAATGGAGGTACCAGTTGATCTGTGATCATCCGCTGACTCTTAAGAGATTTTTGCCTGACTCAGGAGATCGCTGAGAACAACTGTGTGTACCGGAATGAGGTGCATCACTCTGCTGGGGAGCGGACGCAGGTTCTGGAGGATGTAGCTTCCGACCCAACATTTCCGAGAACCAAGACTGTCCGCTGTGGACAATGTGGCCATGGCGAGGCTGTTTACTTCCAGGTTAAACAATTTTCCATGCTTCTACTCGTCATACTTGATTGATAAATAAATGTTTGTGGGTATCTTGATCTGAACTATTTGCACCATATGGAATTTGTTTCTGTTGGATTCTTTGCTTTTTGTCCTGTGGTAGTACCTTTCTTAATATCATGACAAACCTGAGCTCCCAAGTTGCACATGAATTCACTAGTTGGTCATGTTGAACTAGAATGTAGCCTTTTAATAAGATAATAACATGACTGAATACTGTGGATGACCCTGTTCTATAATTTGCAGGCTAATGCAAGAGGTGAGGAGGGGATGACCCTGTTCTTCGTGTGCTGCAACCCTAACTGTGGCTATCGCTGGAGGGAATAAATCTCCTTCCTTGGATTGGGTGGAACCCGACCGATAGGGATTTTGAGCTCAAATTGATCTTGTCAAACTTGTGTAGTTGTTTCCGTACTTGATTGGAACCATGTACTATCCGGATTGAAAGACTTGCCGTGTAGTACTAATGATATCATATCAGATAATGCTTGGATCCATGGACCATGGTGGTGTTATCGGTACGGTAGCTGGGCTGCATAATACTTACTACTTGCATGCCACCTAGTAACGGCTGGATCATCGTCTAATCAGTGTGTATAAAACAAAGTGGTTTTCACAACAAAAAAAATGAAACCAAGTTGGCTAAGGCCTACTCTTTCGCCGGGGGGGGGGGGGGGGGGGGGGGTGTGAGTGCAAACGGCTTTATATTTTGTTAATCGAAATTGTTCGAAGACCTTCCTTTGAAAGAGTAGCTATGGACTGGAGGCCTTTTTTCTAACGTCAAATTTAATGGACTCAAGTATATTGATAGATGTGGTGCTAGACCTACTAAACACATGCCATTATGTGTGTCCATGTTCCCTATCACAAAAAATAAGTTCTTTTTATTTGTTATTACTATCTGAAGCTTCCCCTACCAACACAGAGCAAGCTATGTACCCTTTGAAAGAACAAAAACATGAAATATAGAACAAGATACGACAATACAGTGATAGATAGTTTGAAAAGCTGAGTTCAAGACTATAATTATCGCTCCAAGCTCCGCATCCGCATATGGATGATGAGTATGTGTTGGGAGTAAGAGACATCGGGAATGAAGTCCCATGGTCCACAAGCGTAAGCATTTGCCAACAATTTATTGTCTTGAGTTAAAGCCTTTGGTGACGAAGGAACCACGAACCTTAACTTATTTAGTGGACTTTATTCTTACCTGGCTGAAGCCTTTAAAACTTCGTTGCGGCCGCTATGCACGACGGACAAGGACAGGTTGGCAGCGTTCGTGTCCATGGCCACCTCCAGGTCTGACGTCATATGCTGATGGTGCCCCACCAGGTCCACCCTCCTGATTAAGGTACAGCAGAAAAATTGATGTCGTCAATTCCTATATGCGCGCAGTCTTTATGGTTTACAAATCTAATGCCCAATACACACACAGCGCGACTTACCCAAAGCTCAGTGCTCCAGTATGACGAAAGGTCCATCGCTTGTGACAGCAAGCTATGCGTGCGTCCGTTATTGTGATCTCCACTTCAAACTCTAAAGGTGGAGACTTCGGAGTGGTATGTCATCTTCTGTTACCTGAACCAAGTGTCGTGCTGATTGATTCTCTGGCGGAATGTAGGAGCACTGTGCTGTAGTGGATAGTGTCTTGGTTCCCTTAGGCCTTGTTCGGTTAGCAAGGGTTTGATTCAGGCCTGTTTTCATGCAAGCCCAGGAATGAATGAAGCCCGCCGGTTCACTCAAACAGGCCGGAATGGAGTCAGGAGGTGAGACTCGAGGCTTGTTTCTGGGCGTTGAAGTGACGAAATCGGCCGGAAAAGGCCTGACTTAAAAACGGGCTGCATCTACCGAACGGAAAATCCGGCCTACTTCCGATCTCAAGCCGGGCCAAACAAATCCGGCCGGAACAAGCTCGTTCCGGGCCTGATTCGGCCTAACCAAACAAGGCCGTAAGGAGCTGGGAAGCAGGCCAGGCATCAAAACTCAGGATGAGGGAACGAGATTCCCAAAGATTCCCACCATAAGTGGTAAAAGTTTACGACGAACCCTCCCCTTCGGCGAGAATCCACGGCCAGGAAGTCGCTCAGCGTCCCCGAGAACTAGCGCCTCAGCCGGACCTGCGTGGCCCCCGCCTCCTCCGCCATCCCCGCTGCCGCCCTCCATCTTCCCTGCACTACCCCTCCCTGTCAGCATGCATCGGCGGCCAAAAACTCGTGCGGCGGCATGGGGAACCCGTGCCTCACCTGGATCTATGCCGTCCCCGCCTCCTCCGCCATCCCCGCCCCCTTGAGCTTGGCCTCCGCCATCCTCGTCGAGGTCGTCTTTCACGAGGCCATTCTTTCAGTCCCCAACTGCCCCGGCTCATCGACGTTGATGCCGTCTGCCCCGGCCGGCTCGCCACCGGCGCCATCCACGTCGAACTGCCGCCTGGCTGCTACTGCCCGAACCTCACTCACCGGCCATCAAGGTCTGCTCCTCTTCCTTCTCTGCTTCTTCCCAAAGATAGGGGCAATGCCTGGGCTAGATTCGCCATCTGAACAATAGCAGTTCGAGGTCTTTTTCAAGGATCTTAGGTGATGAATTTTAATATCTGGTATTAACTCAAGTTGTCGAGCTCTGGAAAACCTTTGCAAGGTGTTTTTTATGTAATTTTTATGAGTATAATCGCAGTTACGCACCCACTACCGGAAATCGGCTCTTTGCCGAGTGCTTTCTATCGGGCACTCGGCAATGGGTTGCTTTGCCGAGTGCCAAAGCCATCGACACCCGGCAAGACACCGGCACTCGGCAAAACGCCTCTTTGCCGAGTGCCTGGGCAACTGTACACTCAGCAAAGAAAATGCACTCGGCAAAAAGGTCTTTTGCCTAGTGTCAAAACCTGGACATTCGGCAAAACCTCCCCACGTGCCAGACACGTGCAAGGGCTGTTAGTGCCGGCGGGGGGGGGGGGGGGGGGGGGGGGGGGGGTCATACGTTTGCTTGCCGACTGTTTTCCTGGCCACTCGGCAAAGATGCTTTTTGCCGAGTGTCCTCGTGCGGACACTCGGCATTTTATTTTTGTTTTGGCAACCAATTGTTTCTGCTGCCCACAGACACTTCATGGTACTTCATGTTGAAATTTGGTACATTTCTCGTTCCGTTTGCTATATTTAGTTAATTTTTTTCTAATTGTACTTTTTGGTCACAAGTCAAATTTGAACTGCAAGTGATTCTTATAATGAAATAAAGTGAATGGAAAAATAACATTCATGTTAGTGACTTCAATGAGAGCTAGTATCCAGGAAATGAAAGGAAATTTTGCGCATCTTGTTCATGAAATATGACCACAAATGTGTGGTCGAATTGTATTTAAATTTTATAAAAAGCAAACGAAGTCTGAAAATTATGAGAATTGTCATGATACCATGATATCATACGTGGAGGTTGTGGTAAATAGTAGAGAAGGTTTCGCACAAGTTGTCACATACATTGCTTACAAAACTGAGAATCTCCGAAAAAGAACCATAGAGTTTAGAATGAGTCAGTAAGATTTGAAGTCAAATTGTTTCTCGAATTTGAGTTTGACTTCAACAACTTTTTTATACGTAATAGATCATCTAAACTGTGCCATGTCAAAATTGGTAATTTTCCATACTCGTTTGATAATTTTTAGAATAAAATTTGAAGGTACACATGTTTATTGTTTGCTGAGTGTCGCAACCTGACACTCGGCAAAAAGTCCCTTTCCGGAGTGTCGCCGCCTGGCACTCAGCAAACAGTCCCTTTGCCGAGTGTCCGGATGCGAGCACTCGGCAAAGGGATTGAACTCAAACTTAACAGTGACGCACGCGGCCCGCGGCCCACCTCCACGCCGCATCTCCCTTTTCGTCGCCGCCACCGCCCTCCCTGTGCCGCCGCCCGCCGCACTAAGCCTCCCCCGTGTCTGACACCCGCCCGTCCCGGCCTCCCCCGCGCCTAGCGTCCACCCCTCTTTGGCCTCCCCCAGCGCCCCGACCGGCCCCGGCCACCCCACAACGCCATCGGCGACCAGTCGGCCGCGCCAGCACCCCGGCCAACGGCACCCCGCCCCAGCTGCCAGCGCTCCGCCCTCGGCCCTCGGCGCCCCGATCCGCTGTCATCTTGGTGCCCCTGACCTGCCTCCGCCCACGGTTCCCTCCACGCTGCCGGCCGAAAAAATCGAGGTAAATTCTTGCCTTCCCGCCCCGATCCGTGATGAAATTGAAGAATGGAATGCTAGTTTCAATTCGATGTGGTTGGAATGCTAGTTTCAATTGAAGGATGGAAGGCCATTGCAACGCTAGTTTAAGTAATGCTAGTATGAATTGGATGTGGTTGTCGGCCATCATGCGTTGTTTTATTGCAGGTGTTGGAAACCTCACCATGCAGGGGAGGTGCTGCCGAAATTTGCAATTGACGCTATTGTCTTCTCTTTTTCTTTTTTCTTTTTTTTTTTTTTTTTGCAGGGAGACGCCGTTGCACCGTCGTCGACTCATCACTTTGCAGGACAGCAAGGTGAGATATAAAAGACACCCTTTTCCATTCATGTTTGTAGGTCATGCGGAAACTAGTTAGGCGTCTCCTGTTCGAAAGAGATACGGTTGGAAATATGCAGATCTTTGCATATATATATAACCGTATCTGTTTTGAATTGTTCACGTTTTTTGGAAATCGTGACGATGTGTAGATGGGTTAGTTTTCATGATCTACTCCTTCGAGACAGACTTTCGGCGTCATCTCCCTACTGTTCTTTGGATACACAATCTCCTTGTCAAGACGTGTATTTGGATAACAGCGGGGAGGTGCTGCCGAAATTCTGTGTCGGGTAGGAGTAGAGCATGAAAACTAACCTCATCTACATATCCTCGGGTGGGATTAGGACCTATCTTCACCTATTAGTCTGTATAAATATTCGATAGATGCGATTGATTTTTCTATTACTCGGTGATATGTTAGAGGATCGATGATCGTGAGTGGATGTACATGGGCCGCCCAAGTAAGAATTCGTTGACCCATGAATGGTTTACAAAGACTCAAGCTTCCAAGATTTTGCTTTGTCCCACAAGGGCAAGGTGACGTCATACATCCACTACAACCCGGACGACCCGCCCTTGGCGTACAGCAATCCCACCGCTCATAGCCGTCTCAGTTCGTACTCAGAGGTAGCAAAGGAGGTCTATGGGCTAGACTTCGATCCGAGCGCACACGACCTCGATGGAGAAGTCGTCATGAGGGCGGTACTATCTCTGGGCAGCAAACCTTTCCAGCTCTATGTACAACCATGTAACTGAAATTTGATTTTCTTCGCAGGTTCTGCTCAATCTTGAAAGCACAAAAAGGGGTCAGAGCGAATTATCAAAGGCAGAATCGTTGGCTCTTAGGCTGAAGTCATCGTGTTGGGTCTCCTAGAGGAATCATGCAAACTTTCAAACTGTACTTCTAACTTCTTGAACACTAGATAGAATAGTTTTCCATGTTAGCTACTGTAATATATGCTATAGTTTATCACTTGTACACTTCAAAGAATATTATTATTCAAAAGTAATTTGTATATCTTTTATGCGGTGGTTCATTCAATGATTCTATTTCTGAAATGCATTGGTGGGCTAGGTTAAAGCAGTAATCTTCTTTTTTAAAGAAAAAATATCTGCGGCGACGGACCGTGGGTCGGTATTTCTTTACAGTACCAACCGACGGTAAGTCGGTAAAAAATTTTACCAATGCCACTTATAACGACTCACCGGAAAGGTCGGTAAATGTTTTGGTAAGTCAGTGAAGGCCGTTTTAGCGACTCACTATCAGTTGGCTAATGTCAACCGTGGTGTAGTACTATTAAAGCATGTATGCTTCCAAATCTCCTCACACCCATATTAGAGCGTCCCAATGGCAGTGGCGGACCCAGGACTCATTGCCCGGGCATTCAAACATGCAGTAATATGAAAATTCACATACCCAAGAAATTTTTTCAAGCAGAGAAGATAAAATCTATGAATTTTTGCCTTGATTTCGATGTTTGTAAGCTACAAGAGACTTGATTTTAGATGTTTTTACATGCATATATGTACACTTGTGCCAAATGAAATTGCAAAATTAATTCTTTTGTCAAATTATTTGGGCATTCAATTGAAGGCCCTTGAATCATGGGAGGTCCGCCACTGCCCAATGGCTAACTCTTAGCTGCCTCTAAGAATTGTTTATTCGAGAAAAACAAGAGATAGAAGGCTGCTAACTCTTCTTTAAGAGCTAGTTTCTAAGCAAAATGAGAGAATGAAACATAGGACCATCTCTCATTTATTCTCTCTAAGAGATGGCTGCTACCTCTTAGCTAACTCTACCATTGGGGACGCTCTTATGATTTCAGAACACGAGTACGCTGGTCCTCTCCTTTCCTTCAGTTCTGAGCATTGGAGGCCTTGGGAATCACGTCCATTGCTGTCAAGTAGTTGGCTCATAGTCCTAACCTGTCTACCGTTCTTCCATGGGCGAAACGGAGTAGACAACACATAGGCCTACGAAGGGTGACCAACAGCCGAGTGCAGGCTGTATTGTGGCAGTTTTCAGCTCGTAAGAAATGATATTAAAACTGAATAATTCAAAACATGGTGAACAACCTATCAAATGGTGCGTGTACCAATGTAGTTGCATTAATTTATAATTTTTAAAACAGGAAATTTCATCGATGAGGTTGATTCAAGGTGAGACTAGAGTTGCCAAAACCCCAGCTTCAAGGTGGCACCAAGCCCCATCACACAATATTTCCTAAGGTTGTTCAAACATTGGTCCTTCGGTGTGAGCTCCACATACAAGATTGCAGAAGTAGGATGAAAAAAGCAAACACAATGCCTTTGTGACGAATATACACATTGAGCAATTCGAGAGTATCATTCCAGCGAACTTTGTTTTTATCTTGAAAATCTTATGAAAACCTCTAGAATAAAAGTTGAACAAAGAACAAGTGAATGGTGCTCTGTTATAACCATTCTATCTCTCAACCACCCAAGACAAATAGAAAGCCATAAGCCCCATAAGGAGCACAGATCTGCTGATTTATGATAAAATTACAATTAATTTGTATTTTGGGGGTTTTCTCCATTTTCGGCCAACTTTATGACGTTTTCGTGTTTCGTCACTAGCAAGCCATATTTGTGACGAAAACCTGTATATCTCTATGATTTAGTGATGGCAACTCATGAACAGTATCGTCCGATGCCACGGGTTGACTGTTAGGTGGCCGCTTCGTCACTAAAAATACCGTTGGAAGTACGGCAACAAACGGGGACCCACATTATTCGTCATAAACCCTACCCTACTAGTGTTTCGAGCGTGAGCGTACGTGGCATCCTAGTCAGCAAAAGAGGGCCCGAGGCTTCCCAGGGCCCACGCTCAAACCATTTTCGTCACTAATTTCGTTTGACCCTGTACAATGCCACGTGACGCACCGCGAAACCCAGTAGGAGCCCACGTGTCAAGAGCAGGGGTCCCACAACCAAGTATATTTTTGTCGCTGATTTCATTTGCCAAGTTTAGTGCCACATGGCGCACGATGAAGAACTACACGGGCCCACATGTCAAGGGATGTTGGCCCACGGTCAAGTAATTTTTGTCACTGATTTTGTTTACCCGCGTGTTGTGCCACGTGGCGCACCATAAAGAACATAGCGGTCCCACATGTCATGCACCGTCGGGCCCATGGTCAAGTAATTTTCGTTAGTGATTTCGTTCGCCGCGTGTAGTGCATAGTGGAGCCCACGATCAATATTGGTTAACGAGTAAACGCGTCATACGAGGAAGCATCTATCGGGCCTACGTGTCAGGCAAAAAGTGGGGCCCACGTGTCTGGAGCAGGGTTCCCAAGACCAAGTATATTTTTCGTCGCTGATTTTGTTTGCCAAGTTTAGTGCCACGTGGCGTACGATGAAGAACTACACGGGCCCACGTCTCATGGGATGTGGGCCCACGGTAAAGTAATTTTCGTCGCTGATTTCGTTTACCCGCGTGTTGTGCCACGTGGCGCACCATAAAGAACATGGTCAAGAAGCGATCCCACATGTCATGCACCGTGGGGCCCTGGTCCAGTAATTTTCGTCACTGATTTCGTTC
Source organism: Eragrostis nindensis (assembly GCA_012490785.1). NCBI lineage: Eukaryota > Viridiplantae > Streptophyta > Magnoliopsida > Poales > Poaceae > Eragrostis > Eragrostis nindensis. The sequence continues at coordinate 491,956 of JAAXCT010000119.1, read as the reverse complement.
GCCACATGTAGTGTGTAGTGGGGCCCACGATCAATATTGGTCAACGAGTAAACGCGTCAGACGAGAAAGCATCTATCGGGCCTACGTGTCAGGCAAAAAGTGGGGCCCGCGTCCAACATTTGTGGACACTGATATCTTAGGTCCCATGATATTTCCCCGTGACAACCTTCTGGACTAAAGAAAAAGGAGGAAACTCTCGGTATTGTGGGCCCACACGTGGCATCCTACGTAGATAGCAATAGCGGACCCACGCGTCAGGTGTTAAGGGGCCCATGACCAAACTTGGGAACAATCAGTAAAGGAATTACTAGCCGACAACACTAGTACAATTGAAGCATGCAGTGACGCAGGGCCTAAAATAGCGGTGGCAGGCACACGGGCTTGCATCACTCAGGCGCGGCGGTGGTTTAGCAGTGATGGTCGGGATGACGCCAGCGCAGCTACAAAACCCAAAGGACTTTGTAATGGCGGTCGGGCTAACGTCATAGGCAACCGCCACCGCAGTGGAGCCTATAGTGGCGGACAGGATGATGCCTCACCCACCCACCACCGATGCTCTGAACAGCAATGGCGGGCGGCAATGTCACACCGCGCGCCACTGAGAAATGAGGAAACAGTGGCGGCCAATGATATCATCCCGACCACCACTGTAAGGTATACCAATGGCGCACATTAATGACATCATCAAGGCCGCCACTGTAAGATGACGTCACTTTGCCCGCCACTGCTGAGTGACTTATATAAACTCGCGCAGCTTCTTCCCTTTTGTATGACCAAGGATTATTCTTTCTTTTTCATAGTCATGTCTCCAATGATACTATGAGAGAGAGGTAGCAATCATAAGTGGAGTCTTTATTTTAGTGGATGGATGATGGTGTTGCTTAAGTTCCAGTGTAGAAGTTTAGCATGTGAGGTGGAGATTATGTGATCTTGATCAGGAGAGTATCACAAGCTTCTCACTAGGGTCACACAGTTTTGATAAAACTCAATGCAATGACAAGCAGCATATGTGTAAGATTTTACAATGTAAGAGCAACATATGGTTTTGGTAGAAATTTTGATCATTAAGAAACTTTATATTTTTTGGCATTTAGTAAATGAAACTCTGGAAGTCAAGTCATACTTTGAATAAGATCATAGCAACCCTATTTGTATCATATCATATCTCATAAGTACTGACGGAGCACCCCATACAGCAAGGTGGGGCAGCTGCCCCAGCTAGCCTGAGGTGAATTTTTTTACTGGAGTGCTCCCGTCAGGCTCGTCGATGAAGGATGTAGTTTCGAGTTTGAGTGAGGAGGTGATGGAGGAGCGAACAGGCACTCCATTCTGCTTGTTTTGTTGGCATCACCCATTATTGGTGCTCTAGTGTGAGCTCGCCTCACGTTGTCAATGGTGGAGAGAGAGAGAGAAAAGTTTGGGGTCCCATAGTGCATTTCGAACCTGGTCCTCAGTTCCTGGAGACAGCCTGCCCCTGTTCTGACGTCCGGCGGCGCAGCTTCATGGATGAGCTTACTGTTCTTCAAAGGACCAGAGCCAAGAAGAGAGTATTCTCGAAAGACCAGTACAAAAGCTAGTTGCTGGGCGCCGGCCCTCACGGCCTCACCGGTCGCTCTTTGCACACAAGCTGTCGCTCTGCTTCGTCTTGTTATCCGAGTAGTTTGCTCCACCTAAATTTTTGACTGTGCTCTACCACTATTCACAACAACCTAGACTTAGATCAAGCATGATGTAACTCACAAGTTAAAAGTTCTAGGTAAGTATGTAAGCCAAAAGACTCAAAACTTGGGAGATTGTGACCAGGCATATTGTGCATAAGTCAGCAGATGCCTAGGTGACAAGGCGTGAAGGGACCTTTTGATGTCCAGTGGCATTAGGGACATGCTTGGATAGCTTACCCGACTCAAAAACCATGCAACACAACAACATATGGGGCAAAATCACTGGTATTATGTAACTGCATCTGACATGCTACAATGAAGCTTGGTCACTCACGCCTGCCTAACTCTTGATAAAACCTATAAGCGATGTACTCCTTCCGTCCCTAAATAAAGCTTTGTTGATTTTTAGACATCACGTTTGACCATTTATCTTATTCAAAATATTTATAAAAATATAAAAATAATTATTTTATATTTAAAGTTATCTACTGATGAAACAAATCATAACAAAATAAATATTATTTTCATAAACTTCTTAAATAAGACGAATGGTCAAAGGTAATATCTGAAAGTCAACAAAGCCTTACATTTAGAGACGGAGGGAGCATGTTTTTGGGCACAAGATCTGGCTTCGTACACCATCGGGAAGTTTGGCTGCAAGATTTAGTGGACCGTATGGTGGATCAATATACTCAGGAAATGGCAATGCACTCATAAACTCTGCACCATGGCGAGGCAATCACTGGTCGAATGAAGTAGATGTTTTCTCCCTTGAGTTTCCGAAATTAAAATGAACACTGAACAAAAATATATCACAAGGATAGGCCACAAACCAGGATTGCAGAGATACGCCGAGAAACGGGGATCGCAGGGATAGGCCAAAGACTGCATTTCGTTTCGTGCGTACCGTTTCATGGTTCACTCGCGAACAAATATGCAGAGGATACTAGCTTTTTTTTCTCGAATACGCAGGAGAGCTGCGCATCTTTGTATTAAGAAGAAAATGCCAAACAGCAGTTTACAACATGTAGGTTGACAAACCCTACACAACACAGCCATGTTACCACCGCGAACTTTACAACCGCCAGAAACCTTACGCTACTACTCACGCACTAAACAGCCCAACTTCTTGGCGCCTGCTGCTATCCAGTTGGCTGCCTCCGCCTTGATCTTTTCCACTATCTGGGCCGCGGTTGCTGGGTCGCGGTCGAAGGTGCGATGGTTCCTCCCCTTCCAGATGGACCAAGCTGTTAACACGAATAGGCTATGCAGTCCCTTCCTCCTGACAACCCTTTCCGTTCGTTCAAGCATGTCCCACCAGTCTTGCACGGATGGCGTTCCTTGGAACTGGCATTGGCATCGCGCCCACGACAACACAGTCCACCAAACCTCCTTGGCGAAGACGCACGAGGCTAGGATGTGGTCTGCGGTTTCTTCGTGTTGGTCGCACAGAACACATTTGTCCAAGGCATGCAGCCCATGTCGCCGGTGCCGGTCACTAGTCCATATTCGTCGCCGCGACGCTAGCCAGATGAAGATCTTCACCTTTAGAGGCGCCCATGATTGCCACAGTCTTGTAGCGCCATGGAACGACGTCCTGCCTTGATACAGCATTTGATATGCTGAACGCGACGTGTACTGGCCGTTCGCCGTCCATCTCCAAGAAAAGACGTCTTCAGGAAACACTAGCTGATCCGCTCAATCTGGTCGAACCAACAGATAGTTAAGAAAAGCAACGGAAAAGAGGACATCAGGATCACAAAATGGTGATGTTTAATCGATTGATCTATGCTTACTACATTGCATACATGGCGCTATAATGCGTATCCTTTCTGCATTCTCAGATATGTATTACGTTGCGCCAATCGCCATTGCAGTCTTCTTCTGTCTCCATCTCAATCGTGTTTGGGGAAGGGCAGGGAGCAGCAGATAGCAGGCCTGTGGGCAAGAGTAGAAACATGGGACGCAACAGGTCCGCTTGGCAGGCCAAAAGTGCATATCTATATATTTCAGCGAAAATGCTTCACGACTGATGTTTGCAGCATGTTCATCCGCTGGATGTTTGAACATGATTAGTGATAACCGCTCCTGATTTGTTGATTAGCTAGCATCGTTCATATTTCAGTGTGGAACATAGATCTCCTGAGTTCTCTTGGCATATATTATATGCACTATCTTCGATCCATGAATCTGATTTTAGAACGGTGTACTTGTGTTACCATAGAATGTTTTTTTTAATAGGTGTTACCATAGAATGTTGGCATATGAAAAGTGCAGGCAATAGGTCACACAGTTTTGTTTTTAGAACTGAGAATTATGACATAGTTATTTGAGATGCAGGGCAAAGCATAAGACGTCGACAAAGTAATAGTCGGAGGTAAGTTTTATACCATAATGAATCAAATGTAACTTTTTCAAGATTAGTTTCCATTAAATTTTTAGTTTTGCAATTATTATGACATATTAACACATCAAATCATTGAGGCTTACAACTGATATTAATTTTACCCATGTTACTCAAATTAATTGACAAAAAAGAAAAGAAAAGCACAGTATTGGGTGGAAATATATGGCAGGAGTTCAACAAATCACAAACGAAAAGACACCACCAGTAATTTCACACGTTGTCTATTGCACATCGATGTACATTGCACACGAAGCACACGACGCCTATTGCACATGACAAGATCTGCAGAACGTTAGTCAAACTATCAATGGAGCCAGATAATTTTCTGGCAACGTTGCCAAGAAAAAGGTTGATCAAACCTGATAATTTCTGAACCAGGTGGGCTGGAAACGTCAAGAAATTTTAACCTAAGAATGCCAAAATATAATACATGTAGTCCACACAAAACCATTAACTTTATATATCTAAATCACAGTGCCATGAAAGATTGTTCCAACATAGATTAACATACCACTACGCCATCGTTAATTATGTCATAGTACAGACACCAAGTTCCAGGAACAATATTGCCAGCTATTGCTGATGTGATCATAAATAAGCTGCTAAGTCAACAGTACAGATTAACATACCACTACACCATCCTTAATTATGACATGGTACAGACACCAAGTTCCAGCAACAGTATTGCATGTGATAAAAAATAAGCTGGTGAATTGACTCCAGGAAGCTAAGTTGTCTCGCGGCATTCGAACATCTTGTAAAGATAATCGTCACACTTCTCGAAGGGGATGTTGTAGTTGCCGACACACTGCATCGGTCAACAATGATACCGTATCAGAATCATCGAATAAATAACTAAACATGAATTCAACTTTTACCCTATTGAGGGAAAGGCTCAAAACTTTATTCAACTTTCACAGTACTTTAACGCGGGGTGGGGAGGACATAATACTTACAGCTATGAACTCCAAAGAATGGATGAGGCATGGATCAGCAGATTTCAGGGTTGGACGTCCAGCACTCTTTTCCATGGCACTGCCTGTTAACCATATCCAGTCAAAACAAATTAAATATATTGATCAGCACTGTGTCTACGTTTGTTCCAAAATTAATGTCAAAAACTCAAATCTTTCCCGATGATGGACACTGATCCTCTGATCATGGGGCCACCACTGTTCTCAATAGGATCTTTGTCCAGTGCTGATAAAACAAATTGCACCGCAGTTAATAACAAATGCATAAACTTAGGATTATTAAGCAACGTAGCACTATCCCATAAGAATCAAGCTTGCATAAGGGCCATTCTGGTGACATTAAGAACACAGTTAAAATCATGAATGTAAATGTAGTAACATAAATTTCTATATTTTAAATAATGAAAAGTCCTTAAAAAGTGCAAAAACCGTTACACATAAAACAACGGTTGCACAAGCTGCAACACATTTGTACTGCAAAAAGGCTTTGCAGGACAAACACATACTTGAAAATGAAATTGAAAACAATGCCAATTCAAGATGACATATTCACCTCGCTGTGGAGCAATACGGGGTTCTGAGCTTTTTGCATCAAGTCAAGGCTAATGATATGATTCGATTAATTAACAGATACACCAATGCAAACTAGAGAACAAGGCTACATACCCTGATATGGTAACGTTTCAGATAAACTAGTTAGGAACAATAAACAACTATAGAAACAACATAGACGACAACCAGCATCCACATAACATAAGGAGAAGCATTATAATCATTTTATAAATATAAAATGAAAGCCCCTGCCCACATAACTGTTGTGTGTCATGTCTGAACCGAAGGCAAACATACTAATCACAACAAACTGGTGACTGACGAACCTAGGAGACTAGCTAATGTGGTAACATCTAGCAACGGTTATTCGGGGTTCAGTTATTTGAGAACAATCTGCTCTTAGCTGAATCGCATCGGCTCCTGATCTACAGTTCCAAATGCAGCAAGGATAGCCAACCCATACAAAGCTGGTCGATTATTTTAGCAGGTTAATAGTTCAACGCGAACCTATCACCGCAACATCGCAAAGCCAATTCCACAAACTAGCAACGAAATCTAAAGCCACATACGAACTGACTCGAACAGAAAATAATACCCCAACGCCTCCATGCCAGATGCGACATGGACCAGCCACGGGGAGCAAGAGCCAAAACGAAAATCAAAATCCTAAAAGGCGTAGGAAGGGAGAAGCGGGAGGGGTTACCTGAGCCGCAGCAAGACATGGCGGCAGCTGGAGCGGACGGCGGTGGAAACTCTAGATAGAGAGGAGAGACGGAGAGGAACGGGCGAACAGAGGCGGCGAACGAACAGCTGTGCTGGTTGTGAAACGGGCGGCGTAGACGTTTATGCTCGGAACACCTACAGCCGACGGATCCGAAGAGGATTTCTCCTCGTGATCTCCAATCCCACCTTTCGGCCAAATTGTGTCACCCCGTGTCACTGTGTCAACCTCTGCAAGTATCACAAACAGAATAGCACTTCAAGCCAAAGCAATTTCAAATTTGAAATTAAAAATTTGAATAAAAATCCAACCAATGCTCGTGAAGCAAGTTAAAAATTTCAATAACAACTTGAGCCAACAAAAATATCTCTGGATAGCTCATCTCAAATGAGAATTTTGGAGAATTTTTGGTGATTTTTGAAATTCGTTTAGATGCTCAAATAAATCCCCAAAGCTGCAAAAGTGCTCAACTTTGACCAACTGCCATTTGAATTCCCTTGCGAATCAAGATGTACATGTTATACCACTGGATTCTACATCTCACAACCTTTCGTTTGAGACCGGTTCGCAATTTTTGGAGGTCAGTTGCTAGTTCGTTTGATGTGCCAAAGTTCCAGGGAAATCACAGTTTGGAAAATTCGTTGGAAAAAGAAAAATGCTGCCGGTCCCACCTGTCAGCCTCTTTGGACCCCGCCGGCAGAACGCGCCCGCCGCGTGGACGCCGTTGTACGGCTCCGCCGCGCCGCCCACGCCGCTCCTCTTCTTATCCCGTGCGCGGACGAGCTCCAGAAGGCACTGCTTCCATTTCCCCGGTCCTTCTCCCTCCCTTTTCCCTCACCACGAGCCCCAAACCCTAGCTAGCCATTGTCGGGCTTCGCCGAGCTCAAGAGACACCGGCGAGCCACCCGAGCTGAGCTGCCGTGCGTGAAGCTCCTCTTCGGCGTCCTCGTCCCCGCCATGGCCGTCGTTGCCAGCACTCCGGGGTGAAGCGCCCGAATTTCGCCATCGTTTCCAAGTCCGGCACGGTGCGCTCCGCCACCTCGACGTCAAATTCGACATCCCCGGTGAGCCTTGTCGTCAATGCGCTGTGCCCTGATGTGCTCTTCTTCCTTGCGCACTCCCTTGACCTCTTTTCCCTCCGTCTAGCAGCTCCACCTCGCCGGCTTTGAGTTTCTCCCCGCCGCCGGTCTTCTTCCCCGCGGCCACCCCCTCGACGACGACCACCCTCCGGCCCTCCTCCTCGTCAACTTCACCGAAGCCGAGCTCCAGCACGCAAGGGCGAACCTCCCCGGCAAGAGCTCGTCCACCGCCGACCACTGCGCCATCCTCTCGACGCCGCCGCACTTCCTCCGACCGCCGCCTCTCGTCGCCGCGCCACCTCCGGCCATCTCCACTCGTCGCGGACATCCTAGGTGAGCTTGCCTTTCCGCGCAGCCCCCTCCCGTACCCTCCTTTCTTCCTTTGGTCGCCGGAAACGTCCCTCCGGCGGGCGCGCCGCCGCTCGCCGGCGAGCCGCCGACCCAGCTCCGGCCCAGATCCGGTGTGGATACGCCCGGATCTAGTGTGTCGCGACCTTGTGGCCCTCCGTGCGTTTTCGCGCGTGAGTGGTCGGATCCCGTGCGGCTCAAAACGATCCCGTGTGGCCCAGCTTCCTGTGGCCACTGTGTGGCTCGATTCTGATTGGCCCGCAACCTTTTAACCCCTTTTCCCATTAGGTTAATTCCCCAGAAAATCACAGAAACTTCTAAAATCGATAGAAAAATATTTATGCATCCGAAAAATGCAACTCCAATTTTGTTGGACTCCTTGCGGGCATATCTATCCAACGAAAATGTCAGATCACATAAATCTGTTTATCTGTTTTCTGGAAAATTGCATAAGTACTAAACCTTGTATAAATCATAATAAATTCTATGTAAATCCATAAATCGAAAACTCTTGCAGGGTTGTAAGCCATCTGGTAACACACTTACAGAGCATTTTTGCACGGTCAGTTAATGCTTAATTATATACTGATGATTTATTTAATCCGCTGTCTTGTTTAAATTATTATAAATAATCCGTATTACAATAAATCGCCAAACTTCACTGTAAATTACTTTCAGTGGTACTCTTCACCAGAAAAATGCCACTGGACATAAACTAATTTTCAAAATTGAATTAACCTAGTTAACCAAGTTAAGTTAATTTATGTAATTAACTTAATCAAGAGTCAATGAAGGAAATACTTCAGACGAAAGTATAATTAAACTTAATTGCATCATTTCATTGCATCTAACTTGCATTCCCTTGTCATGCCATATAGCTAGCGAGGTGATCCAGGAGCAGACGGAGGACTATGATGCTGAGCAGCTCGGGAGAAGACACTGATTTTCTCTAGTGTTTGCGAACACTAACCCTACCCCTGAGCCAGGCAAGCCCCGGTGCATTCTGTCCTATGTTTACGTTTTTCTTTTCTCACTGTGGATGAGGTTTAGTTTGATTGTGCACTAGGTTTATAGGAGTTGATTGGAACCATAGAATTGCATTAGGTTTACCCTTCCTGGTTATCCTTGATTACCCTGTTGATAGTAGTATGTTGGTCTTTTGTAGATCGTTAGCGCTGCTAGGCTTAGTTGCTAGTGATCGGTAGAAGTCGAGTGGTAGGTCCCACTCGCATGGTAGGACCATGACACTTGGATTGTACTAGAGGAATTATAAGTTGTTGGAGACCGGACGAGGATTGATTGTATAGGATGGTTTGGGAAGGCTGGGCCTTCACGGTGGTAGCCCCGTCTGTGTCGGTTAAGGACCGTTCGTTGTCGGCCCTATTGAGCAAGTTTTGAACGTACTGATTCACATGCTGGTGTTTATGGGCCCAGTAAACTGAGTAGCTTAGCAATCGTGGGGACGAACCTTACCCTGCTGCTACGGGGAAATGGGACAACCCGCGGACAACGGCGGGGCCGGGTGTCGCGTGGGGGTGGTCCTCATATTTCGTCGGGAGCAGCAGCTAGATTTCGGCCTTGCGGGGGCTTGGTGAAAGGTTGCCATACGTGGTCTGTTCGCGGGCGCATATGTCGTGTGGTCAGGTTTCTCCTGCATGATGTACATCGATGCCGCCGCTCTCGGAAATGAGCACCCCGCTTGTTCAGTGCGCCACATCGTAGCGTGATTATGGATGATGATGGATGATTATGATAATGCTATATGATTTGCTTGCTTATTTATATTATTATCGTATACTGCTTATGATGTATTGCTACTTTATCTGTTCTAGATGAGTGCACTGTTTTCTGGCTAAGTACTTAAGTTGAATAAAATTTGAAAGTAAGGACTCAGTAATTAGTGCTGCTTTTGCAAGTTGAGTCAGCTCACCCTTTGTGGCCTTTGCATACTAGGAGTCGGCTGTAGTTGGCCATGTTGACGGGTAAGTCTTGCTGAGTATTAGTTGCTCAGGCGATGGCTCTTTATGTCTTTGTGCAGGTGATGAGATCGCTTCCGCTGTTGGCTTTTGTGGAGTTCCAGCAGGTCCACATCGTAGGGCTTCGATGTGCGGCCTTTGTATCGTCGAGATGTTAGTTGTTGTTGTATATATAGACTTCCGCTGTGCTACTCACGTGTTTTAAATCATTTAGACTTATTGTAATAACTTAAAGACTTAAATTGTGCCTATTTATGTGTTGTACTGTTGCGTCTGTTCATCAGCGCGGACCGACTCGATCCTGTGAAAAGCGGAAACGCTACAGCTGGTATCAGAGCCGTGTTGGGACAGTACACCATATAAATGGCCTATTTTCGAAAAGCTAACCACGTTACGAGTGAGGAACGAAAGCCCTAATATAAGGATGTTAGAGTAATCAGGTGGTAATAGGAGTTATTTGTTACTTTTCTGCAACGACGCACCGACGCCTAGGTAAGAAGGTAAGGATCATGCATGGCTCAGTGATATTTCTGGTTCATGAACTGTTGGTCGTTTGTAACGCACCCACTTATATACCGCAAGTGTACGGTGTACAGTTGTAGCACTTTTTCCCTTAGAGTATTCCAAGGTTTAATATCGAACCACGTAGCTCCCGATCCTGTCACGACAAGGATTAATAGCTCCCCACTGGTTTCTTGCACTATGTAATAAACACGTATTGATCGGATACGAATTTAAGCATCACATAGACTGAACAGATCAAAAGAGTAGTGTAAGTATGAGAGTTACATAACCAGATTTCCCTCACCACGGAGAGAATATGAGATCTACTCACGCATCATACTGCAGCACATGAACATGGCTACAATAGGATGCGGGATTTTGGCGTGGTCCCACAAGTGCCGATCGGCACGGCGGTGTGCCGGTCGGCACGATCTTCCTTTTTGGTAGTGATGATCGGTGATCGCCGTCCTCGCCGCCACAACCTTCAACGTAGGTCAAAACTTCTGTCTGTCTGTCTGTTCTCTCTCTTTCGTGACCAAGATCTTCTTCCTTTAGTTCCTCCAGTTGCGGCTGGATTTCACCGACTCCGACTCTGATATTTCTTTTGGGCTTCATATTCTCCGAGTGGGCTTCATGTTTGGGCTTGAACTTCTTGGTGCCGGTCGGCACGGGTGCTGTGCCGACCGGCACGACCTCCAATTTCTTCCGTTTTGGGCCTCCATCAGCTCTTTATCCGTAGTCTCCTTAATTTCGTCTGTTTCCTGCAAATACTCTCAAATACACAGAAACTACACATATATATGATAATAGGGGTTAATTGTTAGCAATAATGACATAATAAAGTGTTAAAAACACCATATTTGTCATATAAAACGGGTACCTAGAAAGCGCCAACAGCTCCCCCACACTCAAATCATTGCTCGTCCTCGAGCAATTCAAACCAAGAAAACTATCACCGTGCTTTTGTCATGCTAAGAAGCAAAAAGTTCTCACAAGTCTTCAACTTAGCTATTATCAATCACCTCGTCGAATTAGTATCCCTCCACAAGACTTTCTCTCAATTTTTGAAAACAATTTCACCTCAAAACTTGAGTCGACCAAATCAATCACAAGGCTCATCTCAAACAAATATTTTTGTCTCCCTTCATATCACTTAAGAAGAATGCAAAAACTTCAGACTTCACTCAATCACTCAAAAGTGTTTCCTTCCCTCTCCTATTCTATAATATAAGGCTCTTTTGTGGATCTCGGGGAGTAGTATAACCAAATTGAATCGAAAGAACAACTAAGTCAGCAATCTGCTCAATCATGCCTTCTAAAAGGGAGCTTTCATCATGAGAATTCAGAGTATAAGCACAAGGATTAAGGGGAATAAGAAGTGGATGAAAATTGACGAGATAGTATTAGGATAAGATCAAGCTTGAAGTATATACAGATCCCTGGAAATTTTAACTCTTTCTGCAGTCTGCTTCCTCTGATATTCATTTTTTTTCTTTCTTTTTGACCTTTTTCTTTATTTTTTTCTTCTGTGCCGATCGGCGCCTTGTTGTGCCGGTCGGCACCTGACCTAATTTTTCTTTTTCCTCTTTTTCTTCCTTTTATTTCTTTTATTTTGTTGCAGACTGCTATCAGAGTACGTTTTTGAATCGAAATCTGTCTAAACTTCACATTTGCTTGTAGGTTGTATCAAGGATGAGGGAGAGACAATAAAGTATCGGTCTTTGGATAGAAGGAATTTGATGATAGATGGCTAGCACACTGAGGTGAACAAATGAAACTTCTCCCTTCTAGCTTAGTCGTAATCAAGAGCAAAGAGTTGACAAAGACGTCTTCTTATCAAAAGGTTTATGTGTAAGCTTCTCTCATCTCATTTGGCTTAGTGTAATAGGTACAAAATCAAGTCCTTAGCTAAATGCTTCAACTATGATGATAGAAGGGGTTTTCGAAAAGAGGATATATAAAGCTAAGCGATTATTCAATGAACTTAAGTAGATTGGCAAAACGATCGTCAACAACAAAATCAAGAATATGGGGTAACACATCGATTTGACAACTAACACTAACTTTATTCAAGACATTGCAATAATTCTTGACCTCGAAGCTTAACTAAGCACACCATCTCAAACCTCTCTTAGAAAACTCTCACACTTTCACACTAACGCAAACCATACTAAATCGAAGCAAACGACCTTAAGAAGTGTAAGGGCGAATCCCCCACACTCAAACCTTGCAATGTCCCTATTGCAAAAGAAAAACAACTAGACCAACCTAATCTGAAACGCCATGCCTCCTCAACATGCTAAAGATGCTTCGAATGTTCCGCATGAGAAAAGAGTAATCCGCCGCGGCCATACTTTCCATGTCGTCAATTCTTAAATCAATGTCCCGATGGTGCCTATAGCATCTCTCCATATCATAATAAAGACGTTCGATGTTTCTTCTGCAAATTGGGCAACAGTTGGCAGGAAGATCATGACGCTCATCTCGCAGGGGCGAGTTCCTGTTAAAACCCCTTTGTGCCGATCGGCACAGGGTCTGTGTCGGTCGGCACGGGACTCCATTTGCCTGACAGCGAGTCCCCGCACTCCCTTGAGCTCCTGCAAGGCTTCCTGTAGCTCCTTCTGCACTGGGTGGTTCGGCATCAGTAGGTTCTGGCTCGTCTTCCATCTGTTCCTCCTCGGGATCTTCTTCCGGGTCCTCTTCGGGATCTTCTTCCTCCTTCGCGACAAGACTAGCTAATGGATGTTCATGCTCAGGAGTTGTCTCAATATAACTCACCGATTCCGAGGTATACTTTGCTCGTGGCTTTGAAGAAAGACGGGCGGAACGCCGAACTCCCTCTACTTCTTTTGATCTCTTGGGGTCTGGCTCATCATCAGAAGAATCATCAGATATCTCAATGAAATCCACAACCTTGAGGTCGTGCCGATCGGCACAGCTGTTGTGCTGGTCGGCACGCAGGCCGTTTCGTGCAAAATACGCTTCTAGATCTGCAAGGTTGCGCGCTCTATTCTGTGCAGCATTGTCCCTGTCAATACGCTTCTGAATTTCATCATTGATCTCGTTAGGGGTCATGCGCCCTTTAGCAACGGGAAAGCCATCATCAAAGACGAAGGTCGCAGGGATACATTCAAGATCAGCTAGATAATTCTCAATCTGCTTTTGATGGTCTTTCATACAATGAAAACACTTACATCCAAACCCTCTGGTGTTCTTGTGTATCATCTTCTCTTGCAGATCTTCCCCAGACGGTGAGGACGCGTGGAAGCTTACTGTGCCGATCGGCACCGGTGTGTCGGTCGGCACCGCCAACAGGAATCCTTCCATCATTGAGTCGGGACCTATGAATGGTCAGAAAGCAATCTCTGTCCAACTCTTCCTTCTCGCTATCAGTAAGGATTGACTCGAAGGCCGTAAGATCATCATACGTTAATGGGCGTTCTATAGCGAGAAGTTTATCCATTGTGTACCTATCAGAGACGGGTGTGTCATCATCAACCTTTGATTTACCCTTGCGTACTAACACCTCCTTGATTTTCTTCCGGAGGGCTTCATCCATCTCTTTCTCTTCCTTGTTGAACGCATCCGCTTCGCTCTTGTACATCCACCGTTGCTTCAAGTGCGAATAGACAATCGGATCGCCCTCGGTGGGGTTAAGGCTCCTGTCGGTCTCCCATGGCAGAGTCGGGCTCATTGGCGAAATTCCGCCGTTGTGCCGATCGGCACCTCCTCCGTGCCGGTCGGCACCGCCTCCTCCGCTGCCGATTTCGCCGCCTTGCATTGCTATCTACCCTAGGAATTCGGTGGAAACTCGGGTGGCGCTCGATTTTTGATGACGAGATCCGAGACAACTCCTTAATATATATACCCTTGATTCTCTTGATCCAAGCGGACTCTATCTCTCAAATTTGGAAGTCATCGAAACATGTCTTGGAGGAAGGGCAAAACTCGACACAAAAACGACACGGACTCTCCCGTGCCGATCGGCACGCTGTGGTGCCGGTCAGCACGGAGGCAAATTTGCCTGACAGGACTCAATAAAATAAGATAAACGCAAAACACACAGAAAAACAGCAAAAACAACAGTGCTTTTGTTTCACGTCGTTAAGCTCGACCACCCAAATCACTCAATTCACATAATATATGTCGAATGATTTTAACTCAAAAGTGTCGGGTTCAAGGTATACCTTTAAGCGTTGGCCATTCACCGTGTATGTATTTTGCTTTCCATCCATTATTACGACAGCTCCGGAAGGAAGAACTTTGTGGACAAGATACGGTCCATCCCATTTGCTTTTCAATTTGCCTTTTCCGAACAACCGAAATCTTGAATTGAATAATAGCACTCGATCTCCTTCATGAAATTCCTTTTTCAATAGCTTCTTATCGTACCACTTCTTCGTTTTTTCTTTATAGACAGCTGCATTCTCATAAGCTTTTAAGCGCATTTCCTCGAGTTCACTAATTTGAATCTTTCTTTTCACCCCAGCAGCATCTAAATCCAAATTCATCTCTTTGATTGCCCAGTATGCTCTATGTTCTAATTCCACAGGCAAATGACAAGTCTTTCCATAGACAAATTGATAGGGTGTCATACCTATTGGTGTCTTGAATGCTGTGCGATAAGCCCAAAGTGCGCCATTCAACTTATTTGACCAATCCTTTCCTTCTCTTGTAACAATTTTCTGAAGAATTCCTTTCAACTGCTTATTGGAGGTTTCTGCTTGGCCGTTTGTCTGTGGATGATAGGCTGTTCCAATTCTGTGCTCTATACCCATCTTCTTCAAAGATTTAGTGAACTCATGTCCGGTAAAATGAGTTCCACCATCTGTGATAATAACTCTAGGAACACCATATCTTGGAAATATGTACTCATTCAACATTGCCTTGGATTCGTTAGTTGTACTATTTCGACATGGTATTGCTTCTACCCACTTTGACACATAGTCCACAGCAACCAAAATATATTCATAGCCATGAGAATTGACAAATGGTCCCATAAAATCCATGCCCCAAACATCGAATATATCAACTTGCAAATTATACTTCAAAGGCATAGCATGACGAGCATTAGCATTTCCAATTCTTTGGCATTGAGGGCATCTAGCAACATACCTTTTCGTATCTTCATGCATCGAAGGCCAATAAAATCCACTAGCCCATACCTTTGCTTGTGTTCGAAAGTGCCCATAATGTCCACCATACTCAGATGAATGACATTTTTCCAATATGCTTTCGCGTTCGTCGCGAGGTACGCACCTTCGAACAGCTCCATCTTCACAATATCTGTATAAATAAGGATCATCCCATATAAATTTCCTCATTTCACTGGCAATCTTCCTGCGTGAATTCTTGCTACAGTCATTTAGAATTCCTTTAAATCCATTTATGATGTCTTGCATCCATGATTCTCGATGATCCTTAACTCAAAATAACTGCTATTGCACCATGGCATCACCAATGCATCCTTCCTTGTCCTTAAGCATCAAACGAGATAGATGGTCGGCTACTGAATTCTCAATCCCTTTCTTGTCTCTAATCTCCAAATCAAATTCTTGCAACATCAAAACCCAACGAAGCAATCTAGGTTTCGACTCCTTTTTAGAGACAAGATATCTAATGGCAGCATGATCCGTATAAACAATGACCTTAGAGTTGAGGATGTAGGATCTAAATTTTTCAAATGCAAATATGACAGCTAGCATCTCTTTCTCTGTTGTTGTATAATTAATCTGGGCTTCATTAAGTGTTTTACTAGCATAGTAGATAGCATGCACTTTACCTTCTTTTCGCTGTCCAAGAACCGCTCCAACTGCATAATCACTTGCATCGCACATAATCTCAAAAGGTAAATTCCAATCCGGAGGTTGCATAATGGGTGCTGAGCATAACGCCTCTTTCAACTTCCGGAAAGAAGTAAGTCTTTCATCATTCATCTCAAATTCGACATCCTTTTGCAGCAAATCCGTCAACGGCTTAGCAATCTTTGAATAGTCTTTGACAAATCTGCGATAAAAATTTGCATGTCCAAGAAAACTTCGCAGTGTCTTAAGATCAGTAGGTGGTGGCAACCTTTCAACTGTGGATATTTTAGCTTTGTCGACTTCAATGCCTCGGTTAGAAATAACATGCCCCAAAACAATCCCTTCGGTTACCATGAAGTGACATTTCTCCCAATTAAGAACTAAATCCACTTCTACACACCTCTTAAGTACTTTCTCTAAATTCGCTAAGCAGTGATTAAAATCAGTACCATGAACAGAGAAATCATCCATAAATACCTCCATAATGTCTTCAATGAATTCGGCAAATATAGCATTCATGCATCTCTGAAATGTGGCTGGTGCGTTGCAAAGGCCAAATGGCATTCGTCGATAAGCATAAGTTCCATAAGGACAAGTGAAAGTTGTCTTATGCTGATCTTCGGGTCTAACAGGGATTTGAAAGAAACCACTATAACCATCGAGGTAGCAAAAATAAGAGTTCTTGGCTAACCTTTCAAGCATCTCATCAATGAACGGTAGTGGATAATGATCTTTCTTTGTAGCGGTATTCAGTTTCCTGTAATCAATGCACATTCGCCATCCTGTAACTGTTCGTTGAGGGATCAACTCATTATTCTCATTAGGCACAACTGTGAGTCCACCTTTCTTTGGAACGCAATGCACTGGACTCACCCATTCACTGTCAGCAACTGGATAAATCATTCCTGCATTAAGAAGTCTTAGCACTTCTTTCTTCACAACTTCCTTCATTCCTTCCTTCAATCGTCGCATGCCTTCAACAACTGGCTTGGCTGATTCTTCAAGATTGATCTTATGTGTGCAAAAGGCTGGGCTTATTCCTTTGATATCATCAAGGCAATATCCTATGGCTTTCTTGTATTTTCTCAGAACAGCAAGCAATCGTTTTGTCTCTTCGTCATTCAAAGAACTATTGATGATGACAGGATAAGTTTTATCTTTGCCTAAGTATTCGTACCTTAGACCGTCAGGAAGTGGCTTCTGTTCTACTTCTGGTGCTGCACCATGATCCAGATTACCCAAAGGCTCAAATCGAGGATTTCCGCTCCCGTGCCGGTCGGCACAGTCACTGTGCCGATCGGGACGTGGTGCGTGCCGGTCGGCACCACCTTGGATCTCGGCCTCTTCCCCGTCTGACTCTTCAAATAATTTATTTAACGGGTCTGAGTATCCTGTACTGATTTCTTCATCCTTTTCTATAAAGAATTCTTGGAGAGAGGGTGGGTCTTCGCTTTCTTGAACGACGGGTGGTTCTTTGAATTCAAAGAGGACTTCCTCTCCTCCTAGGGTCAATTTGAGGTGACCTTTTCCAGCATCAATAACAGCTTGTACAAGCTTTAAGAAAGGTCTTCCCAAAATAATATCTTCAACTCCAACTTCACCTTTATCAAGAACAAAAATATCCACTGGTATAGCATTCCTTTTTACCTCAATGTTAATATCCTTGATAACTCCCAGTGGTTTAGTTCTTCTTCCGTCCGCCATGATTAGCTCAAGCTCGGTTCCTAGCAATTTTTCTTTTATGTCATAAGGCATATCCATGAATGCTTCATACGTTATCAAACTGACGCGGGAACCAAAATCACATAGTGCTTTAGGGAAGCTTCTATGCCCTATTTCGCACGGTATGTAAGGATCAACTTCCGTTTGTTCCGTAAGGCCAACTGCATATACTCCGCATAATCCTTCATATGGCGATGGGACAAAACAGTTATCAAATAGCTTCTTTGCTTGCTGAACCTCCATCTGATCAATTTCAATATCATCCCTATATAACTTCCCCAATACTTCGCCAATGATAGCATTGTCCAGTATTTCTGAAGTTCTAGTGTCTTTAGGGAAGTTATACTGAACTCCTGTAGTAGAGGCATACCTTGGATCATATGTTCTCCTCATACTTAGCAGATTCGAGCTGAAATCTATAGGAATCCAATCCAACGGTTCAAACTCGTCCAACGGTTTAGCGTTGCTCAAAGTTGGATCTCCTACCGGTCTTGGAAATTTACTCACGAAGCTGTTTTCATGCTCCTTTAATATTGCGGCTTCAGTTTTCGAGATCCCCTTAACCGAATTTGTGGTGCCGGTCGGCACAAGAGTCGTGCCGGTCGGCACGCTGGGCTCAGCCGTGCCGATCGGCACAGGATCTTTGCCGGTCAGCACCTCCTCCAAACTTGGTCTTTCCAGATCGCCTTGCGCTGGTTCCTTTGTCCTTACTGTTAATTCGACTCTTGACAATGTGCAGCATTCTGTTTCCGCTTTGAATCCCAAGGAATCGCTGGCTAGCATCGATCCTCCACGGGGAATCGGATCCTCTTGGATTTCTTCCCAATGCCTATGCATAGCTTCAGTCTTCGATATCTTACTCAAAAGATCCAGACCTGCAGTAGCAGTTAAGTCGAGGAAACTCCCTCCAGCCGAACTATCCAGATGCATCCTGGAGGTTCCTTCAAGAGACATGTAGAATGTCTGAGCAGTCAGGTTATCATTCATGCCCAAATCGGGCCCTTGCTTCAATAAAGATTGGAAGCGTAACCGTGCTCGCGTGAGGGTCTCTTCTTTCATTTGCTCAAAGTTGACCACTTCTCTTCTCAGTTTCTGCACCTTCGGAAGCGGGAAGAAATGCAAACAGAAATTTCCTACAAGCTTATCCCAATTTCCTTTAGCTTCTCGGGCTGCAGATTTATACCAATCCTTGGCTCTTCCATCTAGAGAAAATGGAAATAGCAACCACCTGTACCAATTCTGAGGCACTCCCTCATGCTTAAAGGTCTGACAGAGAACTTCTAGATCTTGCAGATGTGTGTACGGGTTCTCGTCCTTCGTCCCAGATAATTTGCTGTTTTCGACCATACTGATGATAGTCAGGTTGAGAACGTATGACGAAGCAGTGACTTTCTCATCAGAAGTTTGTGGAATCAGCAATCCTGGAGACGGTAGTGAATGCTCCCTAACCGTATGAGCCGGTTCAGGAGTACCCATCCTGAAAACACAGAAAGAAAACACAAAAACAAACTAGAAAAGAGAGGATTAGAGGTTAGTAGAATAAATAAATAGTAAAAGAACTGGCTTGTTCCCCGGCAACGGCGCCAGAAAACGTGCTTGTTGGTCGTTTGTAACGCACCCACTTATATACCGCAAGTGTACGGTGTACAGTTGTAGCACTTTTTCCCTTAGAGTATTTCAAGGTTTAATATCGAACCACAGAGAACAAGCGGGACTTAAACTATTATTTAAACTACTAGATTAATATAGCAAAGATGTGTACGAGAAGGATGAGTAACAACCAAAAGTGAAAGAGCTTGCGGTTGTAACAAGGTTGTGAAAGGGATCCTCTCCTATGGTTTGGGGTACTGGCATGCAACTCTAATTAATGGCCGATTGATAGGTTTAGCATTCTACAAGACATGGTGGTTTCGTTCGCCCCGATCCTGTCACGACAAGGGTTAATAGCTCCCCACTGGTTTCTTGCACTATGTAATAAACACGTATTGATCGGATACGAATTTAAGCATCACATAGACTGAACAGATCAAAAGAGTAGTGTAAGTATGAGAGTTACATAACCAGATTTCCCTCACCACGGAGAGAATATGAGATCTACTCACGCATCATACTGCAGCACATGAACATGGCTACAATGGGATGCGGGATTTTGGCGTGGTCCCACAAGTGCCGATCGGCACACCGCCGTGCCGATCGGCACGATCTTCCTTTTTGGTGGTGATGATCGGTGATCGCCGTCCTCGCCGCCACAACCTTCAACGTAGGTCAAAACTTCTGTCTGTCTGTCTGTTCTCTCTCTTTCGTGACCAAGATCTTCTTCCTTTAGTTCCTCCGGTTGCGGCTGGATTTCACCGACTCCGACTCTGATATTTCTTTTGGGCTTCATATTCTCCGAGTGGGCTTCATGTTTGGGCTTGAACTTCTTGGTGCCGGTCGGCACGGGTGCTGTGCCGACCGGCACGACCTCCAATTTCTTCCGTTTTGGGCCTCCATCAGCTCTTTATCCGTAGTCTCCTTAATTTCGTCTGTTTCCTGCAAATACTCTCAAATACACAGAAACTACACATATATATGATAATGGGGGTTAATTGTTAGCAATAATGACATAATAAGGTGTTAAAAACACCATATTTGTCATATAAAACGGGTACCTAGAAAGCGCCAACATGAACCATCGAGTTCATGAGGTGATTTCTGGTACATGGACCATCGCGTTCATGAGGATGATTGGAGCCATGCATTTACTTTCTGTACAGATACGTCACCTGAGTAGGTTGTTTTTCTGCAGGTACACTAACTTGCGTTAGATCGTGTAGAAACGTCTGCCGAGTGCGAATTAGTTACCACCGTTGTCTACGGCCTGTTATATTAGGCAAACTTTTTATTTTGTGAGGGCGAATAGGTCGAGCATGCATGCATTGCATTTAAAAGACATCAACAAATTTCAGCTCACATAAATTTTTGGACTGACTGACTAAACAACTTCAAAAATACACAACTCCTGAACCACTTAGCCAAATTCGATGAACAAACCCTCTATGGAAAGCTTACAACTTAAAAATTTAAAATCCCTTCAGACTTACCCACATTTTTCTGATCGAAAATCACCAACAAGTTTTGACCAAAAATCAGCTCTGTTTTGTCTCACCTGAAATTTCAGAATCTGTCTGCCGCTTCGAAAATCGATATCTCCTGTTCTGCTGGCCGTTTGAGGCGTTTGAGCACTCGTTGGAAAGATATCAAAGTTTTCTACAACTTTGGTATTCTGACCTTTCTCATTTGACGCCTCCAGTAGTGCCAGAAATCGTTTTTGTGACTGCTGCTCGCAGTCCAGACAGATTTCGGTCTGTTGTTTGGGAGGCTCGTTGCTCCTTTCTTTTGCTCGAATGGCTATGTGTAGCTGCTTACTACGACCGTCCAGAAGTCATTTACCATGTTATAACTTTTGTTTAGCATGGTCGTGCTGTTTGGAGTAGTTTGAGATGTTTTTCATTCTCACTCTCCACGAATGGACGTCGATAGTCTTTCCAGCATCCATTTTTGGAACCGTCGCTTGGACATAGCGCTGGATGTCCAACACCCACGCTATAACCCATACGTCGCTGTACCCGTCTCCTACTCAGCAGCACTGCATGCCTTGTCTCGAATGAAGAGGAAAACATGAGCATGCTTCTGAAGACGATGAGACCTTGTATTGAGCGAGACGAAGCTAAGGATGCCCTACTGAACATAAGAGACGCCCAAATTGTCGAGCTAGCGCTATAGGTGCAGAATCAAGACAACCAGATCGCAGAACTTATTGAAGAACGAGATGCAGCCCAGCAAATGGTCGTACAACTAATGGCGGCCCAAGTTCCTCATGCTCCACCTGCAGAACAAGTACCAGAGGTCGTCATCGACCTGCAGCATGGAGAGCGACTGGACAGTGAGGAAGACGCTTGAATAGTTGTAGTTGCTTCGACCTGACCTTTGTGTTAGTGTCGTAATCGCATCGTTGTACCTTGGAGCTGCGTGTTATCGACTTGTACGACCTTGACCTTGATCTACCGCGATGGATGGAGTTGTATTCATGTTGAGCGATGATCCCCTTTTGTTTCATCGTGAATACTTTTCCACTATTATCTATCATGTTTATGTTAAACCCCTCGACTTGTCATCGTCTTACCGTTGTTAATGAGCCGTGCACCAGAATTCGTTTTTCCTGTAATTGATATCCTTACTAGTTACCCACCACTTGTGGAGAAGGTTATGCCGGACATCGATAATCTTCTCCTTAGCCTTGCCTTTGGGATCTTCGTTCTTGCACAAAGATTAAAAATTTGACAATATAAAGCATGTGCAATGCATCATTCCATATGCATTGCAATATACCACTTGCATTGCATAAGTACCTTGCAATACATCATCATGTACATCCATTATGCATGTCATACAAGGTGCATCATCACATATGCACCATGAGCAATGCATCATGACAATTGCACCATTATGCACCATAACATGGGCACCATATCATAAACATTGTCATGAGCATCATGTCACATGCACTATTTATGCACCATGCAATGTGCATCATGAGTCATGACATTATGCACTCGCACCTTTGCATGGGCCCCCATCATATGTGCATTGCATCATTGAAGGCACGCAATGCACCATGATATGCATCTTACTCACCCTAGCATAAAATAAAATGGATGCATGAATAATCACCGTTAAAAGAGCAAGAATCTGGAAGTTGTATACCTTGGTCACCTTCATCCTATATCCCAAATATCGCGTGCCTACCGACCGTTGGAGTCCTACTCTTGAGTACGACTTTGACTTCTTCCTTGAATATCGTTAGCGATCCTAGGCAACAGATGTTCGGCTGATCCTTGAACTCTTGTCGGTCTCTGTGTCTCTTCAGGTGTGTTCGACTTCAGTCACCCTTTCGTGGCTAAGTTTGCTTCGCCTCCTTGTTGCCATGTTGAAACCTTTAGTACGCCTAGCCGCTGGCTAGAGTTTGTCGAGATAGCCGTGATTCGTGACCAATCTGATGTTGTCCCATACCCTTGTCAAGCACGCATACCAGCCGCAGATGTGCAGTTTAAAGATGAAGAATCAAGAAGTACAACGCCAGTTTCAGAAAGGCCTTACCAGATGTCACCTGATGAGCTAGTTGACTAGAAGGACCGAGCCACCAGGAAAATCGTTACCAAGTTCTATAAGGTGCAGTGGAGCAACCACTCCGAGGCTGCGGCCACATGACAACAGGACGAGTTCTTAAATTCCCTTGTCCCTGGTTTTCTATCTTTCAGGGTGTGTTTCTAGTTTGTCCCGTTTTGCATCTTACCCTTCACCCTAGTTCCTCTCTTTTTCCCACTCTCCTTAAATCTCGGGACGAGATTCTTTTAAGGGGGGAGGGCTGTGACACCCCGTGTCACTGTGTCAACCTCTGCAAGTATCACAAACTGAATAGCACTTCAAGCCAAACCAATTTCAAATTTGAAATTAAAAATTTGAATAAAAATCCAACCAATGCTCGTGAAGCAAGTTAAAAATTTCAATAACAACTTGAGCCAACAAAAATATCTCTGGATAGCTCATCTCAAATGAGAATTTTGGAGAATTTTTGGTGATTTTTGAAATTCGTTTAAATGCTCAAATAAATCCCCAAAGCTGCAAAAGTGCTCAACTTTGACCAACTGCCATTTGAATTCCCTTGCGAATCAAGATGTACAGGTTATACCACTGGATTCTACATCTCACAACCTTTCGTTTGAGACCGGTTTCGCAATTTTTGGAGGTCAGTTGCTAGTTCGTTTGATGTGCCAAAGTTCCAGGGAAATCACAGTTTGGAAAATTCGTTGGAAAAAGAAAAATGCTGCCGGTCCCACCTGTCAGCCTCTTTGGACCCCGCCGGCAGAACGCGCCCGCCGCGTGGACGCCGTTGTACGGCTCCGCCGCGCCGCCCACGCCGCTCCTCTTCTTATCCCGTGCGCGGACGAGCTCCAGAAGGCACTGCTTCCATTTCCCCGGTCCTTTTCCCTCCCTTTTCCCTCACCACGAGCCCCAAACCCTAGCTAGCCATTGTCGGGCTTCGCCGAGCTCAAGCGCCACCGGCGAGCCACCCGAGCTGAGCTGCCGCGCGTGAAGCTCCTCTTCGGCGTCCTCGTCCCCGCCATGGCCGTCGTTGCCAGCACTCGGGGTGAAGCGCCCGAATTTCGCCATCGTTTCCAAGTCCGGCACGGTGCGCTCCGCCACCTCGACGTCAAATTCGACATCCCCGGTGAGCCTTGTCGTCAATGCGCTGTGCCCTGATGTGCTCTTCTTCCTTGCGCACTCCCTTGACCTCTTTTCCCTCCGTCTAGCAGCTCCACCTCGCCGGCTTTGAGTTTCTCCCCGCCGCCGGTCTTCTTCCCCGCGGCCACCCCCTCGACGACGACCACCCTCCGGCCCTCCTCCTCGTCAACTTCACCGAAGCCGAGCTCCAGCACGCAAGGGCGAACCTCCCCGGCAAGAGCTCGTCCACCGCCGACCACTGCGCCATCCTCTCGACGCCGCCGCACTTCCTCCGACCGCCGCCTCTCGTCGCCGCGCCACCTCCGGCCATCTCCACTCGTCGCGGACATCCTAGGTGAGCTTGCCTTTCCGCGCAGCCCCCTCCCGTACCCTCCTTTCTTCCTTTGGTCGCCGGAAACGTCCCTCCGGCGGGCGCGCCGCCGCTCGCCGGCGAGCCGCCGACCCAGCTCCGGCCCAGATCCGGTGTGGATACGCCCGGATCTAGTGTGTCGCGACCTTGTGGCCCTCCGTGCGTTTTCGCGCGTGAGTGGTCGGATCCCGTGCGGCTCAAAACGATCCCGTGTGGCCCAGCTTCCTGTGGCCACTGTGTGGCTCGATTCTGATTGGCCCGCAACCTTTTAACCCCTTTTCCCATTAGGTTAATTCCCCAGAAAATCACAGAAACTTCTAAAATCGATAGAAAAATATTTATGCATCCGAAAAATGCAACTCCAATTTTGTTGGACTCCTTGCGGGCATATCTATCCAACGAAAATGTCAGATCACATAAATCTGTTTATCTGTTTTCTGGAAAATTGCATAAGTACTAAAACTTGTATAAATCATAATAAATTCTATGTAAATCCATAAATCGAAAACTCTTGCAGGGTTGTAAGCCATCTGGTAACACACTTACAGAGCATTTTTGCACGGTCAGTTAATGCTTAGTTATATACTGATGATTTATTTAATCCGCTGTCTTGTTTAAATTATTATAAATAATCCGTATTACAATAAATCACCAAACTTCACTGTAAATTACTTTCAGTGGTACTCTTCACCAGAAAAATGCCACTGGACATAAACTAATTTCCAAAATTGAATTAATCTAGTTAACCAAGTTAAGTTAATTTATGTAATTAACTTAATCAAGAGTCAATGAAGGAAATACTTCAGACGAAAGTATAATTAAACTTAATTGCATCATTTCATTGCATCTAACTTGCATTCCCTTGTCATGCTATATAGCTCGCGAGGTGATCCAGGAGCAGATGGAGGACTATGATGCTGAGCAGCTCGGGAGAAGACACTGATTTTCTCTAGTGTTTGCGAACACTAACCCCACCCTTGAGCCAGGCAAGCCCCGGTGCATTCTGTCCTATGTTTACGTTTTTCTTTTCTCACTGTGGATGAGGTTTAGTTTGATTGTGCACTAGGTTTATAGGAGTTGATTGGAACCATAGAATTGCATTAGGTTTACCCTTCCTGGTTATCCTTGATTACCCTGTTGATAGTAGTATGTTGGTCTTTTGTAGATCGTTAGCGCTGCTAGGCTTAGTTGCTAGTGATCGGTAGAAGTCGAGTGGTAGGTCCCACTCGCATGGTAGGACCATGACACTTGGATTGTACTAGAGGAATTATAAGTTGTTGGAGACCGGACGGGGATTGATTGTATAGGATGGTTTGGGAAGGCTGGGCCTTCACGGTGGTAGCCCCGTCTGTGTCGGTTAAGGACCGTTCGTTGTCGGCCCTATTGAGCAAGTTTTGAACGTACTGATTCACATGCTGGTGTTTATGGGCCCAGTAAACTGAGTAGCTTGGCAATCGTGGGGACGAACCTTACCCTGCTGCTACGGGGAAATGGGACAACCCGCGGACAACGGCGGGGCCGGGTGTCGCGTGGGGGTGGTCCTCATATTTCGTCGGGAGCAGCAGCTAGATTTCGGCCTTGCGGGGGCTTGGTGAAAGGTTGCCATATGTGGTCTGTTCGCGGGCGCATATGTCGTGTGGTCAGGTTTCTCCTGCAGGATGTACATCAATGCCGCCGCTCTCGGAAATGAGCACCCCGCTTGTT
The DNA here is from genome assembly GCA_012490785.1 of Eragrostis nindensis. NCBI lineage: Eukaryota > Viridiplantae > Streptophyta > Magnoliopsida > Poales > Poaceae > Eragrostis > Eragrostis nindensis. The sequence continues at coordinate 465,870 of JAAXCT010000119.1, read as the reverse complement.
CAGTGCGCCACATCGTAGCGTGATTATGGATGATGATGGATGATTATGATAATGCTATATGATTTGCTTGCTTATTTATATTATTATCGTATACTGCTTATGATGTATTGCTACTTTATCTGTTCTAGATGAGTGCACTGTTTTCTGGCTAAGTACTTAAGTTGAATAAAATTTGAAAGTAAGGACTCAGTAATTAGTGCTGCTTTTGCAAGTTGAGTCAGCTCACCCTTTGTGGCCTTTGCATACTAGGAGTCGGCTGTAGTTGGCCATGTTGACGGGTAAGTCTTGCTGAGTATTAGTTGCTCAGGGGATGGCTCTTTATGTCTTTGTGCAGGTGATGAGATCGCTTCCGCTGTTGGCTTTTGTGGAGTTCCAGCAGGTCCACATCGTAGGGCTTCGATGTGCGGCCTTTGTATCGTCGAGATGTTAGTTGTTGTTGTATATATAGACTTCCGCTGTGCTACTCACGTGTTTTAAATCATTTAGACTTATTGTAATAACTTAAAGACTTAAATTGTGCCTATTTATGTGTTGTACTGTTGCGTCTGTTCATCAGCGCGGACCGACTCGATCCTGTGAAAAGCGGAAACGCTACACAAATCAGGGAGAGGGGTGATCATTAGGGGACGTCCTCTAGGCAGGGCGTCCTATAGTTAACATATGATAGATCGGCCCAGTCGCCCATCAAATCTGAGCAGCCCAGCCCAAGTCTGATCGTCAATATTTCGAAAGAGAAGAGTCAACATTTATTTGTTCTATTTCAACATTTTTAAAATAAAATCAATATTTTTTAAAAAAATGTTGACCATTAACAAAAAAATGTTGACATTATGCAACAAAAATGTTGACGCAGTACATTCAAAATGTTGACGAATTTTTAAATTTTAAAAAATTCAAAAAATATTCATATTGGATCTTATTTTGAAGAATTAATTGTAACAAACACGTTGGTTCAAACGGATTCGAAAACGGACTTACGGTTTAGGAGAAAAATGCGTTTAAAGTTTGCAAATCGTTTCTTTTTCTCCTCTCTTCCACCCGCCTCAATCAGAACGCGACACGTGGCAGCATCTGGCACTTCCCACTTCCCACCCGCGCAAATCGGAGGCGTTCATCTGTGCCGCACGCATCTCAAACAATGTCCGATCAAACGAATCCCGTCGGACGCCCTACATATAGGATTCGCGGATCAATAGCATATGAGCACTCAGCCCAATAGCCCATAAACTGTAATACGGCCCAAGAACGCAACCTAATTATTTTTCTTTTCAATTTTAATTTGTAATTTTGTTAGAAGGAGCACAGGAAGGAGAAAGAAGGGCTCGGCTAAGACAGGGGCAGTTTCGTCCTTATCAGGTGTCAAGAAAATAGAAATAGAGGGAAAATGAAAGACTTATGATTTAGGGCAAATTTTGAACAATCTCCTACGCGACTACGCGAGAAGAGCTGGTGTGAACAGACGAATTAATGGCAACCGAGATCTTTGTGTTGAGCCTCCGCGCGCCTCGTCGACGCGCGCGTAGGGAGGCCGAAGCCATGACGCGGATGGCTTTGGGTTCTGTGAGCGACGACGCGCTTGTTAGCATGCCGCCGGCCACGACAGCCGGGGCAAACTCACCAGCCACTGGAGCACATGTACGACGCCTCCATCGTTGGCGCGCCAGAGAGCTCCCTCGATTGGGATGTCATATAGGTACGTTGTTGGCTTGCATCAATTCGCGGATATATTGTTGGGGCTTTTTCGGTCGTTCCGCCTGACCGTCGCCCGTCTCGTTCTTGCAGTATTTTAAATACCAGCAGTCAGGATTTTTAACTGGTATAGTCTGCACACATATGCCAAGTTCCATTTTTTTCCGCACAAGAACTGAATTGCGATCCACTCAGGGTGAAACACTTCCTTGATGAATCCTGCAGCGAGGAATCGCGCGATTTCTTGCCGATGGCCCAGCGCTTCTCCTCGTGACCTCATCGAAGCAATGCAGGTGTTGCTAGACCGACTTTGAGCCGGGCAGGAAGAGCTCATGTTCGGCAACCTCCTTCGGGATCCTCGGCATGTCCCTTGCCATGCATTTTCCCTTGAGAGAACTATCACTTGCCTAACTCCTATATATTGGCACAATTCTTACTTGGCTGATGCCTCTGAACTGCATAGGCACTTTGCGGCATGTAGATGGAGAGAATTGCAACGGTAGAGTCCTTTGCCACACGGCAGCTTCGATGGACAGCATGCCATCATGTTTATTCTGTTTTTCTGGATTCAAGTATGGAAAGTGGCAAACGGATGTTGTTCATTGCTATAAAATCATGAGTTTTACGGTGCCCTAAACCACTAGTACGTATATTGCCTCGTACAAATAGTATATACTGGTGGTATTTAAAATCTGACGATCTAGTAGTATTAATAATACAAGAGTGTATTTGAGGAAAAATATTTAAGTGCTAGTGTGAAATTGGTGACGAGAAAGGGCAAATCGGTGACGGTGCATGGCGGCAATATCATAGGTGGCGGCATGGTGAGATCATGAGGAGAGGGGTGGCGATGCAAGAATTTCGGTAGACAGTGGTGCGATGTAAAGCTGACCAATAAAATTAAAATGACTGTGATACCCTTCATGATACAACTAGTATAATACTAGTGGTATAGTGCTCTCAGAAATTCATCATCGAAACTCTGTATCCGCATATATATAGAACATGACTATGTGTTAGCTCATTTGATTCCTACATTGAACTAGGGCATGGGTGCCCAGGTCGAGGATGATCTTGGACATGGGCATGGATTTTGACCATGGCAACGGTTGAGGTGGCGAGCAGTGCTGGTGGAGGAACCATTAGATGAGTGTGGACATGTTCGTGGAGACCGTTGTTGGCGATGCACAAAGGCACATGATGACACAAACTTCTTATGTGCAAACTTTCCTGTGCACGCTGATGTGGCGCAACAACACAGCACTGGCACATGATGACACAAACTTATTTGTCCATGTGCTCTTTCTATACAATACTTTACTCTTTTTTCTGCAACTGTACATGGGACATAACTTCAACAACCGCCATAAGACGCGCCATGTGCTCAATGAAGGCGTACGTAGGTCTTTATATAAGCAGATTAGAAAATACAGGGAGGGACAAAAAGATGTTACAGTTGAGGATATAGACTCACCCAGTATGTAAAACATGACACATGAGTGCTTCCAGAGCTCCAGTCTCCAGCCTCTGCATCTACAAATGGATGACACTCAGAGATTTGTGGGCTGGGAAGCATCAGGATTCCAATCACCTCATCCTATCGAGCAATGGCAAGCGGATTAGAACGCCACAGCTAGCAGCGACAAAGGCTGAGCAGCAAGCATGGTTGACGGTTCTCGTGCTGGTCGGATCTGGCTTCGATCAAATATGGTTGTCCCCGCCGCTGAACACCAAACTCCGTGCACGGAGGCAGCAGATAGGACGTGCCGAAATATCACAGGCTGCACTTCTTTCTTTTTGTGAAGAAATTGCATTTCTTTCTTCAGGAGCAGCGGGAGTTGGTGTTCATCATTTATTGTCAGGACAAGAATGAGTTACTGGTTTGATTGTTCGCTCTATATCTTTATATTATTCAATTTACGATCCAGAACCCTTTCAAGTGAATGCTAGTACCCCAGAACTTTCCGGGTCCGTGTGGATCCTTTTCTTGCATTGCAATCGACAGGCACTTGTCCCAGAGAAACCGTTGACATATGGTTCAAACCCTTATCATTGTCCAGATCGTATAGGAACGAGCTTTAGTGATAATTGGCTGGTCGCACCAAATATGTGAGTCACTTTTACGATGCTGCCCGTGTTATTGATAGCATGTGCTTAGGTGCACTTAGCAACCTATCGCATCATTAGTAGATGCCGAAAGCATCACAGCAAAGCAGTATCTGAAACACCTTGTAAATAGTAATTAAGGCACGCAAGACACTGTTTCAGCAAAGAAAAAAGAAATACTCCCTCATATTTCATCGTATTAATTAGCAATTGTGAAAGCATCAAATTTGGAGACGTCAGAATCCAGTAAATGTGGCACTAGATGACATACTACCTCAATTTATAAATACAGGGTTCCCAGTATTTAAATACAAAAATAGTCTTAAAGTTAAAAGACTAGCATGCCCCTCATATTAACTCAATTCATCCCTCTACCAACATTCCCGCCAACCCAAAGTTTCTCCTAACCCTAGAATGCCTTATGTTTAGAGACAAATTTGGAACCCGAGAAGGCCCAGTATTAGAGGATGGAGGGCGTATCAAAAAATGTCAGTGACTTACCAAGTTCTTCCACCCGCCTATTAAAATAACAAGTGGTGCAGAAATCATCACTGTACTGATGGCCATGTGGGATTTAAAATGGGACAAAAACATTGAACAATAAAAACTTAAGTTGCAGGTGTGAACAGATAAGCATATATTCTGTATACCATCCAAGCTCTGCAGCTGCGTACCGAAGATGATATGTTTTTCATTTCTATGCGGCCTATATGGGAATAAGTGGCATCACGAAGCAAGTCACCAATGGCAAAAGCGTAAGCATTCTGATAAAATATTTCTCTTCTTAAAGCATTTGCTAACGGAAACTATCATTCCTTGTGTGTCTTAAAGCATTTTTGCCCATGTGAAACCTCGTTGCAGTCACATCGGAGTGCGGTCATGTAGAGATTAGCAGATGTTGCGTCTCTAGCCACCTTGGGGTCTAATGGGACATGCTGACGATCCTCACCCCGAGCTGTCTCACTATTGGGTACAGGTGGCAAAATATCATCATGCATTGATTGCTAGCTGACAGGACTAGGACAACCCGAGCTCGAGAAGGAGGTAAGAATCTGATGCTCCCTTTGAAGATCTAAGTATTCGTCACAAGATCTTTCTGGTTTCCATTGTTTTTCCTTCAATGTTTCTTATTATGTCTTCCCCCCCCCCCCCCCCCCCCCCCCCCCCCCCAACCACCACCACCACCACCCAGATTTTTAGGTCTGATGCTGCGTGCAGGTTATGGATCTCGCGTGGTTGCAGATTTTGTTGCAAGATCTGAAGAGAAAGCTCAAACTTGAAGACAATTTATTTGTACATTATGTTGTTCATGTTCAAATGATCATGTAAGAGGCAAACTAAAGTATATAGATGGTCTTGACTGCTGACAATATTTGTGCTTTGGTATTTGGCGATGATTTGTGGGGCAGTAAATTTTTATTGTTGATTCTGAAATACAACACAGACTGGGCTTGAGTGAACCCTGTCTGAGACAACCAATCGAATAACTCAGACGAGGCTTGATCTGAGATGACAGGCCATCTCAGACGCTGAGACAAAGACATGGCTCCTCCCATCTGTGATGGACTTTAAGCCCTGTCTAAGATGGTCGATTCTGTAGAAGTTGCTACACATATATGTAAGGCATTATATTTTTAAGATGATGGAAAAGGGTTTCGGCCTTTTGCACACTTGATGCAGCGCACGGTGTTGTGATTATAACAAAGTTTGAGCATAAAACCAAAAAGAGCCGCGAAGGCTAGCTAAGCATCTAGCATATTATGCCACGGCGATCCATACTTGGTGTAGATATTTATAGCCACTACCTCCAGTACATGACGCACTCCCGCCACATGATGTATAATATGATATGAATATCTAAAACACAGTCACACAGCATGGCACAAACAATATGCTCGACACTCCATTGTGTTGGGAGATCCATCGCACCCGGTTGTTTCTTGAGCTCATGCAGCCTTGGTTGTCAATTGGAGCTCCGAAACAGGCCAGGGGCAGGTAATATGAAATGGAAACAATCTGAAAATAGGGGATGCTGGGGATTGGGGGTTATGTAGAAAATGAATATTCCTGATTCCAAATAAATTGTTCTTATAGAAAAAGATTTTTGACTTTTTACATCCAATGAAACATGATTACTAAGTTAAACAAGAAAACATGAAATAAATTAACCAAGGATTTTTGAAAGACTGTGGAATAATATTTTTCAATTATTAAGGAAATAAATCGTCAACCATGCATGATCACGTCTTTCGCTGCTTCTATATGTCCAACAAAACTCCATCGAATTTACAATTTAACGATGACATTGCGTAGTAGTAAGTCGAGAACAGTGAATTTATAAGTTCACATAATATAGGTACAGTATTTTGTTTTTGAAGCAAGCGGCAGGGGAGTCCCCTACCTTTTTCTATTAATTTTTGTGAAAGTTTATATACAGTGTATAAGGCCGCAGGCCAAAAGAAGACCCTAATAAATAGGAATTATGCTATGTTACGTAACCAATCCTCTAAAAGTGGTTTGATGCTAGTCATTGCCTTCAAGACGACTAGCTTCATCTCCTCTTTGAAACAGCACTTCCATCTGTTTAGGGATTACACCCCACGATCAAAAATTATACTGTTTCGATGACACCAAATGCACCATCGATGACACCAAATGCACCAGCACGGCACCATTATGATTTCTCTGAAAATGCCAGAACCAAATTGTTGCCTTGCCTGCAACAACATTTCGCCAGGCAACAGAGTCATGTTCCAAGTGATATTGAGAAATCTCCAACACCACTTACCGAAAGGGCACTGGAAGAAAAGATGTAACAGTGTTTCATTTGTGGCCATATTGCAGAGAACACAGGCGTAGGATGGCAGAGATCTGGACTTTCTTCTGAATATAGGTACGGTATTGATTGACAGGCAACATATTAGGTGTTGTTTTTTTTTATATTTGCATGCATGAATCTTCTGACATTTATGCCATCAGTATCTTTGTGGTTATTGACGAGTTAGAAGTCCAGCGACCTATGTTTTAGAGTCCTTCAATATAATCCAAAAAATTGAAGATGTTCAAATCCACTAAGCCTCTATGTTTCAGAGAAAAAGAAGTGCCAATTCGATGAATTTATGTGTCTAGATGACTGAGATGCAAGACCAGTTAGCATTATCGTAGTAGCTTAAGTATTCCTTGCCCCCCCCCCCCCCCCCCCCCCCCCCAACAACACCCCCACCAAAAAAATCCCCGTCTTCTATACCAGAGAGTAAAGAGTAATTCTTTTCTTTTGTCCCATCTGACAATGCCATCACAAGAAAAGCCATGTGGTTATCGAAGGGAGAAAACATATATCAAATGTACTAAAAAGGAAGCATGAATCCTTTCAAACTTATGACGGCAAGTTTACCTATATCCTGGGGATTAGATGCATCGGGAATCACAATTATTGCTCTCAACAACAACGTAGCCCCGACGTTCCCCGCGGTCGGCTGTAAGATTTCTAATCGTAACTTCCAAGCAGCCGCCCGATTAACCATTTTTATGACTCACGGAGGTTCTACGGTCATCAACAGAATGTCAGTTAGCTTCAGACTCCAAATTAAGGTATGGCAGAAAAATAATCGTTAATATTGCTATGAGTTAAACTAATCTCTTTTTTTTTTGCGGTGGGAGTTAAACTAATCTTGTTGTGTTTAGTATTACTGATTAGGAACGCAATGTGTACTGGTTTGATGTCACCAGCAAAAGAAGCCTACAGTCATTGACACCTGTAAGCTTGAGGCTTCTGATTGTTTAAAGAACAGAAGCCAAATGATCGCCTGCAAGGTCATTTATCCAGAAGAAAGTAAAATTTTTGGGTTGTCTGTCAACGCTGAACTCTAGTTGCCCCATCCTAACCTGTATCAATTAAAAGCCTCAATGAACATAATTCCTTCACTCTCATTTTCGATGTTAATTTACTTTGGAATTAATTAGATTTTTATATCCTCATTTTTCAATGTCCAGATTACATATTATTACTACTAATTAGATCCTCTTTTAGAATCCCTCACGTTGATCCTATGAATAAATACGATAGAAAAAGATTGGGTTCCTAGATATCGGCTCAAAAAATAAAAACATCCAACCACTGACCAAATGTAAATTTTCCTTGGTAGGATCGTTTAAATGCTAGTGTTACTGTCATTTATCTTCTCTTCTGCCACCGTTTTGCTCTTCTTTTTTTTGTGATTACACGGTACAACTCAGACACTCACAACGCACATACGCAAACCCTACCCCTATGAGCATCTTCGAAGACTGAGCTGGTAAATCATCGAGATTGACGAAGTCACCACTGGCGCCTCGTTGTCGATGGCCACGTCGCCTACCGCTGAAAGCACGCCGTTAAATCCTAAAAAATTCGCTCTCACGAGGAGTCGAACTCAGGAACTGAGGTGTTACTGAATACTATCGAGATCATATTGCTGAGTTTTGTTTGGCATCAAATTCAATTTTTAGGTTGTGCACTTAAATGATATTCTAGGTTTTGTAGCCCCTGGATTACAATATTTGTTTTTTGTGGGTACGGGATGTTACAATATTGGAGTCATTGTATTGGCCATCTTGGTCACGGTAGTATGCCAAGATAAATGTGGTACCAGACATACAAGCAACATTCCGATATATAATATATCTTGTTCTTGTACCCTATCACTGCATGCAGTGAAGAGTAGTATCTTTTATCTTTATTATTTCGATCTGAAGCTACCTACCGCAGCAAGGCAAGTCATGTACTCTTCAAGGAACAAAATATCAGCACTGTGAGTGAAGACATGATCTTATAAAAGTTTGGAGAGTTTGGGTCATTTCAAAACTCTATATAATCTCTAGTCTCTGCATCTTCGTATGATTTTCGTGCGGAAGATGGATACCATATGACTATTTGGGAACGTGAGGTATCAGGAATCATATCACCTGTTTGCGACGAGTATGCATCTGTCTTAAAGCCTTCTCCGTTGCAGGAACCATCGTTCCTGACTTTTTTCTTTATTCTTAATTAACTGGTGGAAGCCTATGAAACTCCATGCAGAGAGCTCGCCCTATGGACATGGAGAGATTAGACGCCGCAGTATCCATGGCCACCACCACATACCATTGGACATACTTGTGGTGCCCGGGTCGCTCGAATCTCCAAACTTCAGGTTGAGCAACTCAAATGAAGATGAAGGCTCTATATGCTGATGGGAGACCCATTGCATGCGCGGGGAAGGCGCAGGTGGTTGCCGCGTCTACTCTGGAGTCGGGATCAAGATTACATACACCTGAAACGTGTGGATCCACTTCTGTCGGCTCCCATAGACAGTTTTTTTTTTTTTTTTGGCCCGTAATAATAGTATTGTGCTTAGTGCATGGTGCTGAGGCCACCCAATATTCAATGAGACAGACTGATCGTCCCAATATTCAATGAGACAGACTGATCGTCCCTTCTTGTGTTGTTGGATATGTACTTTTTGTATGGAGTCAGATTTCTTATTCAAGTACAAGTACAACCGAGCAAGGTGGAATAATCATCCTTCCTTCAAGGTACAATAAAAAAGCCCTTCTCTTCTGATTAGATCCATTTCTGCACCTATCTGTTTTCTATACTAGAAAATTAGCGCGCAGTTTGCGCGCCCATGCGGGGTGCTTCTGTTGAGTTTTTGTATGGACGCAAGATACCTGTATTTTTTATCGTAAGGCTATTTCTGATGTTAGTAAATTTGTTATGTGGAATCTATTATTATTAGTATTATGAAGACTAAAGGCTGAGTGCCCTATGAATTGACTTACAAAAAAGTTATTCTTAAACAATATGCTTATACAGCCCATGGCAGGCCATGTTTTCAAGTCGCCTATTTGATCCTAGTCGCCACGGGACCGACCAGGATGATTCGCGATTAACCATGATTAGTCGTCTGGTCGTAATAGTAGACCCTACTCGTCATGGAACCGACCAGGGCGACTAATCGTGATTAATCGCGATTAGTCAGGTGACTTGAAAACATTGATGGCAGGTACTTGACGCTTGGATGAAGGTTGAAACAACCCATATGAACATATTTACGATATGCAAATGTGATTTTATACTTAATACATGAATATAGTTTCTATCCATTAAATTACAAACACTTAGATAATGAGGTTCGTTTTTGATAAAACCAAGAGATTACTTCAGTATCACTTGTCAATGGATTTTCCAAACCACATGGAGGGTGTAAATGGAAGGTGCTAATGTCTAAGAGACATAAGAATTCTGGGATGCCAGTAACATATGGAACCTAAATTTTCAATTCGCAATTCAGAAATTTTGCAAAGATTAAAAAGAGAAAGTATAGACTGGTAAGATATTTATGTCCTGTACAACAGTTCTTTGAAACCCACTTTAGTCAATTGGGTTGGTATAACCTGTAGCTTTATACTCCCAATCAGGATTGCAACATCATTAGAAGAGAAATATCAGGCAAAGTTGTGTGACTCGTTTGTAATCCCAAATCCACCAGTTTTGACTGCTTCATGCTGATTAATATGAGTCACGAAAGTACAATAATACCATTTTTATCAACTACTAAAATGGCAATGCTAGTGAGGAAATATTGTTTTGGTAGTGATAAGCGACATTGGTGAACGATCTTTGTAATAGAAACTGCAAATCTTGTGATCAATTTTAATGAGCTTAAACCTTTGGAAGCTTGAGTGAATTCTGAATGTATAGACAAGGGTACTTCTGCTAAGATGATTAAACAGACGCATCTTACGCAACTTTGACTTGTTTTTTGATCCATCGATTTGCACTCCACCGCATAATAAAATTACATGACATATTAGTTGTATATTTGCGGGCTGCTGTTATTGCTGCTTCTTTGATTCATGGGTAGGCCTCTAAAATATAGGCGCTAATAATACCACACGAATAAAATGCCCGAAGTTGAAGCACTGAACACCGAGTAATTTTACTTAGGATTTAATGTCTCAAGTGTAAAATGCACATATGCTACCAAAAGGAAGCCAGAAAAAATGAATAAATTAGGCACTATGCAATCATTATTGTTTCATAATCATATTTTTTTTTTTGCTTCATCAACCAATGTGTAATCTTCCATGTCAAATATGATTAGCTTTGACTAAATAGCTTAGCTGGTTTCTTCTTGTATAAAGAGATCGGATGGCAACATTAGAACACACAATCACAATGCTCAATTCCTGTAATAAAAATAACTTAGCGGGTTCTTCTTGCTTAAAACTACCAGTGTTTGCGATGACAATAATACAAAAACATAATCACAATGCCCTATTCCTTTAGCTTGCTGTTCTTTTCTGATGGTGCTATTGAATGAAGTTTTTTGTGTGTGTGCGCGCGCGCGCACGTTTTAGCTGTTTATAGTAAAATCATGCTACAAATTGGATCAACAAACACTAATGCCAGATCCCTAGTTGGGTTAAAAATGACTGTTTGAATTATCAGATCTTTGTAAAACACACCTGATGTTACCATCACTTTCATGGAGACATTTGGTCGAGTACATTGTGTGTGCCTGTTGAGAACGAGGGATGGGTGGTGATGGACAACATCTGATGGAATATATGCTGGCTTTACACTCAAAACAAAATCACTCCCACGCCATTCGTTATAATATTCTCCACGTGACACTACCGATGCAGCAATTTGGATCATTTTAGGATCCAACGAGCTGCATGACGCAAGCAGACTTGACCAGAAGGATCCTCGCAAAAAAAAAAAAAAAGACTTGACCAGAAGGTGGTGGTTCAGCTCGTGCGCACGCGACGGCTCGATACATTGTTGGCAGCGTCCTTCCACGAATGGTTCAGCTGGTACAACGCTTGAGGACTCAATCGTGCTGCAGTGCCGTCTCATCGCATCGTCCCTCTTCTCGTCACTTGTATATACAACACCGCCGCAGCTCCTGGGCTTCTCCTCCCAGGCTCCCACTCCGTTGTGCTTGGAGCACCCGATGGTGGGATCCAGGCGAGAGAAACGAGCAGGAGCCGAACAGGAGCCAGCGATGGTCTCATCCGGCACACATTTTATCTGTCTGTCTGTCTGCGGGTGTAAGGGTCTGAAGGTCAGGCAAGGCCAATTGGGGAGAGCCGATGGTGGTGCTGCTGTTGAGGTGGTCGTCGAGTCACAGCGGGGGAGCAGCCGCACGAGAAGAGTCGCTCTGCCCGTTCGGGAAAGATCCGGAATGATGAACGGCGAGCCGGTAGTTCACGGTGGTGATAAGTTGAAAATTTTGATCGAACGGTTAAAGTAAAATTGATGACGTGGAATGATGTCATCACAAGAAAACTTCACGTTTTAGACTAGAAAAGATGCGCCAACAGGAATATCAAAGGAGCACTGGTCAACTTGCTTCTGCTTCGCAGTTCCTTGAGAATGTAACGAGTTACTTATTGAAGTAAAAGCATATTTTGTTTGTGGAGCGTTATTCGTCGCATGTTGCTGCTTCGGCCATTGCATTGGGCATATTTTTACTTTGATCATCCACGTATCATCAAGACAGTCCAGCACAGTGAAGTACAGGTTTGAGGTCTGAAGAAGAGAATGCTTTGAAAATTGGAACTTTGTTCCTCCTAGTTTTCACGTACATACTAATTCTGCATCCTATTTGAAGCATCTTTTTCTCACACAAATCCATTGTATTCTATCCATTTCTTATCATCAAAAACCTATGTGGCACGATACCTATTTCGTGGAATGGCTAACATATAATGTAATTTTAACCCAAGAAACAAATAAATTTTCGAGCATAATATGTTCTTTTAAAACTCCAACCCAGTCTATTTAACTTCACTAGTGTACTTTTCTAACAAATCGATAGCTTCATGTGGTACAGGTGTCGTAGATGTCAAAAAGCATGCTAGTCACATTTTATATATATACATGGACATACCTGCGATTTGTGCTACATGTTCCCTGTAAGTATATTTAAGACAACATGAGTTCAGTGTTTTCCCTCTCAGGTTTTGGTCTTATTTTATACTACAGTTGGTGCAAATAGAATCAAGTATGGAGTTAAGATATTCAATACTCCCTCCGGTTTTAAATTATTGACGTTTGACTTTTTTAGTTACGTTTGACCATTCGTCTTATTCAAAATATTAGCTTAAATATGAAAAATTATAAGTTATATTTCAATTTTCTTTAATAATGAAACTATTCATAACAAAATTTATGATAATTTCTAAAATATTTTGAATACGACGAATGGTTAAACGTAACTCAAAAATAGTCAAACGTCAACAATTTAAAACCGGAGGGAGTAGTAATTTATTGCGTCGATGTGCCCTACCACAAAATACATATGTGGTGCACGATGCATCATAGTACCGTTGATAAACGTCTGTTTCGATATTAGTCATCCAAGCCCTTCCGATACATGGTACACCAGTCATGTTCTTTTATTTGATTTGATTTGTGTAGGACAAGGAGGCGTTGGGAATGAATTTGTGTGCTCATTCGAGGTACGGATGCCTGTGAACTGCATAGGAACATCGCGTCATGTAGATGCAGAGAATAGCAAAGGCAACGTCCATGGCCACAGGAGCCGGGTAGGACATCATGCCATCATTCTGTTTTTCTGAACGCAAGCACAGTAGCTGGCAAACGGATGTGTCGTTCATTGTTATGATTTGAATCTATAATCGTTGTATTAATTACAACTCACGGTCGAAGTGACTTGATGCAAGCAGCAAGAAGCCAACAAATGAACAAATGCCGCGGCCTCCATTCCCGATTACAAGTCATGGAGGTCATCGAGAAAAACAATCTTTCAATTATGTATGAAAACACTGCTAGGTTCAGGCTGGCTCAGAGTTTTTTTTTTTTTTTGAGGGTAGGCTGGCTCGGAGTTGATCTTTATCATCCATCATTAGTATTTCCACGTACCCTGCATGAAATAAAAACCTAACTAATTATTGGCTGCATCGGAAATGTGACCGTGGATGGAAGGGATGCCTTTACCTCGGCATGCCTACGTGTTAATATAAATTAATTGAATTTTTTGGTGATTATTAAAAAGTAATTTATGTGACGATTTCTCTCTGCCCCCACTCTCTCGGAGCAACACTTCTCAAGACGAGGCCTGTGCCCATTGAAACAAAATGGTCACCAGTCACATGTAAGGGTTAAAGTTCAAAATGTTTAATAAGCATGAGTGCTCTCAGAAATACATCATCCATGCTCTGTTTCCGCATATGGAACATGATTATCTATTACTCATGTCCATGATTTTCTGGGGCTGCGAGGTTTCCGGAACCAAGCATTCGCATGCTCCTTATGCCAATCTCAATGGAGACTTTCATTCCACTCTTTCCAAGAATGCCACGTCAGCTTTATGGAATTGTATTGTAGAATGAAATTGCAACTCTCATTGCTCTCTTTCATATCACGTTTTCATAGACTTGGAGAACATAAAATTGCTGCATGAGCTTGAGATCAAAGGTGCCATACAAAATCTGTAGGCACTTCATATGAAACGAGCCCTCGCCTGAGCCCTCGCCGTCGTTGAACGCCCCGTTGGCCAGCACCATCTCGACGCCGCCGACGCGGTGAACCAAAGGCGTTCGCGGACCTGGCGCCGTCGAGAACATAGCCGTTGCCGAGGCGCGCGTCGATTGGGAAGGCGCAGTCTGTGGACCAGGCACCGACGCGGGCGGGACGACGACGCAGATCTTGCAGGCGCGGGACGAAGACGACGACGCGCGGGACGGCACGCGTCGAACGAAGACGACGACATGCGGGACGGCGCGCGTCGAATGAAGACGACGGCGCGGCGGGCCTCTCTGGCGTGGGAGCGGACGGCGCTATGGAGCTCGTGGGCGGCGCTGTGGAGCTCGTGGCGTGGGAGAGGATGGCGCGTGCGCGCCGGGTGCGCAAGAGGGCACGACGAAGATGACGGCGCGGCGGCGGCCCTCGTAGGCGCGGGAGACGTCGGCGCGGTGGCAGAGCACGTGAGGGAGGCATCGGCGCGGCGGCAGCTGGCAGAGCTCGCTCGCTGGAGACGTCGCCGCAGTGGCGGCCCACGCAGGCACACGAGGCGTCGGCGCGGCGGCGGAGCTCGCGTGCGCGCGGGAGGCGTTAGCGCGGCGCCGGAGCTCGCAAGCGGGAGGCGACAGCGCGGCGGCGGAGCTCGGATGAAGACGACGGCGTGACGGCGGAGCTCACGCGTGCTGGAGGCGTCGGCTCGCTTGCGGGAGGCGTACGGCGGCGGAGCTCGCAGGGAGACGGCGGCGCGGTAGCCCCCTCTGGCAAGGGAGTCTACGGCGCGGGAGAATGAGGGGAGGAGAAGGACATCAGCAGAGCGAGCGCATGAGATCTGAGTTTGGGTGGAAGAAAGAAGACGTCTGCCTCAATGCACTTTCTTTCCTCTTTCATTTGGTTGGAAAGAACGCCACTAGCCTTTCACTGGGATGAAAGGGAATGAAAGGATTTTGTTCTCTCTCTTAATAAATTTGTTGCCATGTCACCAGTTTATCTGATGTGGCAAGCTATTAAATGCAAATGAAAGGTGGACTGAGACTGGCCTTAGTGGTTAAGGTTTCCTTGATTATTCTTGTCTAGCCTTTCCCCGTCCAGGAAATATCATACTCGTAACTCTTATGTTCACTACGATTCGTTTCTGTTTGGTTCCTCTGAAATTAACCTACAGATTCCAGACCTACGGCCAAATTGCGGTGGACATGGTAGGGCCTGGTTTCTCTAACTGCAGCAGGCAGAACAGCTGGAATATTGCTGTTGAACTCATCCGCATGACTCGGATGAATTTTGCATCAACTGAAAAATTTAATTAATGATATATATCCTTTAGGAGTTGCCTGTGTTGGCTATAACTTGGGTCCCATAACTGACTCTCATTCGTTTTAATCTTGGATACATAGTTCCTTCCATGTTAGTGCATTTGAGGACATACTGAATTGGTACGTACCACCACCACTGTGTTTCTGTGTATGAGAGTGGCATGAACTTATGGGTCGCAGTTGTCTGATGTAACATGTGACCGGTGGGCAGTTTATTGGTGCATTTGGTACGGTTTCAGATTCTTCGAGAATAAAAAACGTTTCAGTTTCAACTCAGAAACGTCTCACTCTGAAATAGAATCACTTCAGAAATCGTTTAGCTACTTTTCTAATTTCAGTTTCATGTGTAGAGGAAGAGGATTGAATTGACCTATATACCCTTGGTTGCACTATATTATTTTTTAGCCATATAGATATCAGAATATGCAATATTTGAAAATATCATTATTACAAAAACAAATTACATGTTTCCATCAAAATCATCATCTACAAGCCCGCATGTTTAAAGCATAACTGATCCACATGGATCGAAAGCCAAGACAAAAAAAAAATTGTAGCCCAACAGTAGCATATCCATGCTGGAGCATGCCTGCGCTAGGAACGGCCGCTGTTTCTTGCTGGATGAGGCCGCTGGTCCTGCGCTAGGTCGACATGCTTAGTCTTGCGCAGGTGGTTGCTGGCGATGGGATCAATTTGCAGCGTCGTCACGGCGATGGTGAAGCTTGCGGCCATGGCGGCGGGATTGGCGACAACGGCAGCGTACCGCAAACCTTAGCGCGAGCATGCAATGTTTCTGGGAGCAAGCCTGCTCGGATCGATGGTTCGGTAGGCAGAAATAGACGATGGCAGTTCTCAGTAAATATTGCCGAACGCATGGGGAGGTGAGGAGACCGAAGTGTTTCGCTTCGTGAAACACCATTCCAGCCGTTCCAGCTTCGTAGGCGAAAAAAGAGAATCGTTCCGATCCGTTTCGCTGGAGAACCGTTTCATAGAAACGGTGTTTGGAACCGATTCTAGTGTTTCGGATCAGAATCTGAAACGTTTCATGTTGCCAAACGCACATATCACAAACTTCATTGGTCCAACTTCATTACATATTCAACCGCACTGGACTGGATGGCATAGAGCATCAACACGGAAATGATTTTGGGAGAAAACACAATAACAGCTAACAATATAATGTTTGGATGGAAGTAAACGAAGAGCTAGCTAGCCATAAAATTTGGTGCATGGTTTTTGCTTAATAAGATGCACAACAGAGTCTGCTTAAAGTTGAGTTGCATAAAAAAAGGCTCTAGAGTTGGCATGCTGTGAGGCAGAAGCTGGGACGTGCAGAACACCAGCGCCTCTTTTGACTTTCTTCTACAACAGCACTTGGCAATGGGTACATTACCTACTGGGGAGCGGTGGAATGTCCTTATCCCCATCTAAAGTTTTACATTCCGTCCCCATCCCCATACCCATCTGGGGACTCAAATTTCCCCCATCCCCACACCCATATGAGTGTGGGTACCCATCGGGTTACCCATACCTATTAATTGGCATCACAAAAATTAACATTCAACTGCATATAGTAACATATCAGAATGATTAAATTGTTCAAAGGTAAATAAATTTAACCAATCAAACGCTAATAGTTCTCACACAATCAAACGTTAATAGTTCATGACACTTGACTTGGGAATATTTCACACAAACAAACGCAAATAGTTCACACAATCAAACGCGTGAGGTGTCTAGCTCTGGCGGCGGCAGAACTTGAGAATATTTTATTAGGGTTCGTTGACTCCTCCTCTTTATTTATATACCTCTGATGGATTCATGTGTCATAAATTTCGTGGGGCCCTATGGGTAAATGGGTATGTGTTGCAGAAGAATGGCCCATCCCGTGGTACCCAATAGGTGATAAAAATGCCTATTAACAGACACATGGAGCGAGAAATAGGTCAAACTCACACCCTAATGGAGGAAAAACCCATCGGGTATCGAGTGATGGGTACCCATTGCCATCTCTAAGCAGCACGTACTAGATACAATGAATAATTCGTTGCACAAATGAAGCCTGGCGGGTGACTTCAGTACCAGGTTTATCGTCACCGTGATTTGATCTTGAACACCAGCAAACAAGACCGTAGACGAGCGCCAGTGGTTTGATCTGTTGCAGCACACAACAGAGTTGTCTGGGCGTACAGCATCGATGAGAGATCCCGGTCGATGCCTGGGTGTTATATAGGGGGCAATAACAACCATTGCCGTGGTGTACAAGATGAGAGATCCCGACAAAGGTTGTTACCAGGTTAGCTAGAATTACAAAAGACATCTACAACCGAAATTACAACACGGTTTGGCAACAGCCTTATCTCTGATCCTCCTGATTTACACAGTACACAATTGAATCTATCTAACACAGGCATCTCTATGGCTACTTCCTTGGTAGAAGTAGGACGGGCCTGGTATAGTGACATCCAGGATGGCTTCATAACTGCAGGTATGGTTGGCACCTTGCTAGACAGGTTCACATCCTTTTTGTTGCCTAGTACTATTTTTTATGGAGGAATTTCCACAGTAGACCTAAATGGATGCACACGGTCTCTACAGGGTTGATACCAAAGTTGCTACGAGAGTAGTACAAACCACTGAACCTGTAATTTAAGTGGGAGCAACTGTAGTTTCCCTCAAAAATACACAGCCACCATTTTATTTACTGTTGAATGCATTCAGTCAGTGTTTTGTTCGTGTTTGTTTGAACAATTACTATCTCTTGAACTATACCACCAATTCGTCAGGCAATGTACTGGTCTTGAGATATTGCAAATGATCAATATGGCATATCTTGCATTCAGAGACACTAACAAATTTTTTTGTTTTGGAAGCAACAGGAGGGGAAAAGCCCCCTACTGATTATATTTATATATTAAAATGACGAACTTAACACATAACAGGTTCAAGAAATCCCAAAGACAATTCGAGGATAGATCACAAACAAAGCAGGTGGTCTGCTCTGCCGTCGGGATGGGTGAAGTGTAACACAGATGCCGCATTCCATCAAAGCACAAGAACTGGTGCAACTAGAGTGCTCATTCGAGATGAAAATGGTACTTTCAGGTGTGCAAAGTCGTTGTTGTATCCTAATGAATTAGAGAAGTTTTACGGTGCCTCATACCATCAATATATACTAGTGGTATTTAAAGTATATACTAATGGTATCTAGAGGTATTTAAGTATATACTAGTCAGAGTTTAAATACCACTAGTATATACTTGAAATACCACTAGTATATACTGATGGTATAGGGCACCGTAAAGCTCCTCATGCATTAAATCCACTGACCATGGAAGCAAAAGCATGCCGGGACGGACTGCTCTTTGCACTTCAGAATGGTGTGCAAAAGCTAATCCTCGAGACAGACTGTAAAGTGATGGTCGATATGTGGAACAATTATGCAGAAAACCGATCTGAAATATCAGGAATTCTGAAGCATATGAAGGATCTGGACAGGAGGTTGCTATATTTCTAATTTGGCTTTTTTTTTTTTAATCGACTTTGTATAGAGCTGCACATGAATGTGCGCAACTGCCATCCAGTTCTAGACTTCGAATGTAATCCTGCTGGATAAATGACTGAAAGCTCCGAGACTAAAAAAATAAAAAAGAACTACCATCGACTCTCGATGTGTGGCGAAAAGTGTATCCACAATCCAGCTGTTCGATATGAATCGCTGAGGACTTCTGTTGGTCCATGCTATCAACAAATGATAAGTTTTGTTTAGCAAACAGTACAAGAAGCTTTAATTGATCATTTATTTGCTCTTTCAACTCTGCGAAAGTCATACCATCACGAGCCAAGCCAAGCCATGAAGTCATTCATAACGAGAAACGTAAATGAGCAGAAAAAACACCAAAAAAAGGGCCACAGCCGAGGATATAAACGCAACAGATTCTAAATGACTCCTTTCAGCAGCAACCCCCACCATCATCACCACCACACACACACACACACACAAGTTCAATATCTGCATATGTTAATGAATGTGCGCTTGTGGGAATGGGAGGCCACAGGCATCAAGTAACAGAAGAGTTTTATGGTGCTCTATACCAGTGATATAATACCACCACTATCTAGTGGTATTTATGATTCGGCGGTCTAGATTGTTTCCTCTCCCACCTCCAATACCACTAGTATTCTTAATCCCGAGCTCAACCCTGCCCAGCCCCGATCCAATCCACCCGTGAAGATCGGATCGAATCCTCGCGGGACACCATCGCCTCTCGAGAAAGGAAGAAAAAGGACCGGCATCAGGATGTTGATGATCCGTGCCGCTATGCGCGCCAATCGCGTTGTCTCGTAATCACCATGCGCGCTCGTCGAGCTTTCCTTTCACCGTCAGGACTGGAGCACATAATGATCTTAATGAGTCAGTTGTTACCCTGATTACCACACGCATCATGCATGCGTTGCATCAGCGAACAAGATTGGGAATGACGGCGGCGTCGTGGTTCTTAGCGAGGAGAATGAGTGCTGACTGAACAAGGCTGGATGGAGCAGGGCTGGGCCAAGCCCAGGATTAAGAAAATAGAAAAGTCGTTTAATTAGCAGGCTGCTTTGAGATTCATTAAGAGAAGTGCGATGTAAAACTTCTCGCGGAGGTACGAATGAAGTGACGGTGAGATGGTCCGTGTAAAATTACAGTGGCATCCTTTAGAATACTGGTGGTGTTATATCACTAGTATAGAGCACCGTAAAACTCCTCCAAATAAAATGCTACTCCGAAGTAACCCGTTCTTGTCATAACCCTTGACCATGTACTCCCTCCGTTTCAGAATATAAGCATTCCTGGGTTTGGTTAAAGTCAAACTATTTTAACTTTGACTACTAATAACAAAAAATTTATAAAGTTTGATTATGTGTAAATAGTACTACCGGATGCATCATGAAACCAACTATCTTAATATGCAACTTTTTTTACTTGAAATAATTTATTGTAATCGATATAGTTAGTCAAAGTTAAAATGGATTGACTTTGACCAAACCCAGAAATGCTTATATTCTGGAACGGAGGGAGTAGAAGCCATCCTATTCCCAACTCATTGTTTGCTACTAGTCCTACCTGACTGCCGTAAAACTTCCCTACAGCAATATAGGTGCCTGAACGTGTGCTTTTGCACCATGGGTCTGTGCATAGACATACCAGTGGCTCATCTAGGATGGCCTCTAACTGCAGGTTGGCACATTGCTATACAATTACAGCATTAAGACTTGTTGCTACGTACCATATTTATAGATATGTGCCAACAGGGCTGATATCAAGTTGCCACGAGATCCTTAGTACAAACTACAAACCACTGAACCTGTAACATCCAGGTCGCTGATGCTGAAAAGATTAAAAACGGTGGTCAAAAGCCATAAAACAAGAAGCTCCCATAAAAGTACCAAGTAACAGAGTGTTGCTCTGATCCATGCCAAAGTGGCACCAGGTATGTGTGGCAACTCATTGTCTCGCCATACATTACAAGCATCTCAACTGAAAAAAATTATTAACCAATACTTGCAATTTAGGAAGTGGGAACGTCGCCAGTAAAAATCATTGACCTATACTTCCATTCATTTGGACCATGGAACAGATCCAGGTGCCCAACGCAAAAGCATCACACAAGACTTTACCGAAAATACATTATATTAATTCAGATATAAATTTTGAAAAATGTGTCCAAACAACTCAAACAAATATTTGCCCCAACACAGTCACTGCCCAAAAAAAAAACTTGCCTTTTTTGGCACAATTTGGCAGGTTAATTAAGTGCTAGGTAGATGAGCTAATAAATATTATTATGGTTTAAAATTATTTTTGACCTCTGGACAATAAATATCCTAAATAAAATTTCTCAATTTTTTATTGAATTAAAGGAACTGCCAAAAACTGTTGAATAATGATCTTTTAATATTTAGGAGAAAAATTGATAACTTAATTAATAAGTTGTTTTGAGTACTTCTGGAAAGCTCAAAGAAATTCATCCATACTTTTAATTGTAAAAAATTGTGCTATATATGTAATTGTAAATTTAAAGTTAATATTTTTGTCATCATGTCGATAGTTTTCCCCTTGCAGAAGCATATAACGTGCTAGATCGATATATTTGTATATGCTACTATCACACAGTATATATTAGGTAGTGGTGCAAACAGATCGGATACGGATGGATAGTGCCTCCCGTATTCTATCCTATATTTTTTTACTCAAATTCAGAGTCGGAGCGGATACTACCGGATAATTATTTCTAGATCACATACCATGTCCCATGCATATTCTTTGTTCGGACTCGGAGTCGGACATGGATATTATCATATAATTTGCAAGAATGAAAAATTAAAAGATAGAGAAGCAATTAGAGCAAGAAATGACATCCTAACCATTGATGTATGATCAAGATCATTTTGACTCTTTTTAAAGTTAATCTCTCTATTTGATGCCGTATTGTTTGGTTTATAATTGTTATAAATTTCTTCATATCACATGATACTCGGATTTGGGACGGATATGACTCGTCCTGTATCGTAACCCGCTATTAATTTTTGGACTCAGATTCGGGCACAGACAGTGTCAGATAATTATGGATGCATCATGTATTTGTTCATATTAATTTTATAAGGATCGGCAATTGGTCGGTCAAGTATTATCCGTTCTGTTTTCACCCCTAGTATTAAGGACCAGTTAGCCGCACCTCATCGTACAATAGACCCGAAAAAGGGAATGGTATAGACTCTTTTATGCATAGACTCAATTTCCATTTAAGTCATTCAGGTTTTTGTAGCACATTGAATCATTCAGGGCTGCTGATTGCTTGCCGCATTCGCTACTGGAATGTATGGCAAGGTGCATTTGGGCAATTAAACCGTGAGGAGCTGGTGGAGACATGGAGTTTATGGTCTCAAAAAAATATCAACGCCGAGGGGTGGTTGCATGAAGCCATGGCGGCACTGAAACATGAGGACTTGACACAAGTAGCTAGTAGTTTGGCTGTGGGTTATCTGGTAAAAAAGGAAGGTCATCTATGAGAATTTCTTTTAGAGCCCTTTATTGACAAACAGTTCCGTGGACAGGTTCATTGTAGACCTTGAGCTAGTCATGTCATATCCGGAGAAGCAGGCAAAACATGAGCAAATTCCTCGACGGAATGCTTCGTCGGGCTTTGTGGAGATCAACGTTGATGCTGCTCTATCAAAAAACTCTTGTATTGCAACCATGGTTGCGTTGACACGAGATGAGGCAGGGAAATTCATGGAAGCATCAGTGGTTGTTGACGAGGGGGTTTCGGACCCAGAGATGGCAGAAGCGATGGCTTGCTGGCAAAGTTTTGCTCATGGTACATCATGTCTACCCTGTGCTAGGTTTCTGGATGTACAGAACTTATTCAGAGCCCCTAAACAAAAAATATTTATCAACTGGAGCTACCATGGATTTGATAGTTTTGGCACATTCATGTCACATATCACCTACGATTAAACTGTACAAAAAAAATGCTTGATGGTTATGTTTCTGATTTGAATTCAAACTGACTGTCTCAGTTTTTTCTTTAAAAAAAGTTCATAAGCAATAGTTGAGTAGGTTTAAGAAAACCTCACTTTAATAATGATAAATGACTACGTGACGCTGCCTCCGTTGTTCCTTTTTGGCGTCATAAAAAGTAGTATGTCGCATGCAACAATACAGTTCTATTCAATCTCAATGATTTATTTATATATACCGCTCTATTATTACAGTTTGTCTTGCTGTCCAAATCAGTTGGTTTTCCATTTTCCTGATCTCCCTGTCATTCACCTAATCGGCAGGCATCTGGACACCCTTGAAACGAACTATATATCGGTGTGTCGCTAGCTTAGAGCAAGGATTATAGTTCAGCCCGCTGCCGGCGAAATAGAGTTCCCACGTCATCTTCAGTCAGCAGTAAAAAGGGAAAGTATAGTGAGCACCACGTGAAGTGAGCGCTTGATTGAATATTTAACTAATTAGCATTTGCTTGGGCACCGCAGGACGCACGCACGCTCCTCGGGCGGGCTGCTTCCGCCAGCAACGAGCAAGCGAAGAAACACTCGCCCGCTCTCTTCTCTCTTCCGGTCTCTCTCTTCCAGCTAGGATTTTTATGACATGGACATCTTATTTAACCAGCTGACCAGGACCTATAATACTTGCTCTTAGTACTGAGCATCCCGTAATCCGCAGTCTAGGAATATGTGGCATCAGCGAACAGCCTTCCGGTAAATCATCATTTTCAGGACTAGTTAACAACGGCACCATGGTAGTGCAGATGATATGCCCGCGTTAGCAGAGGCTCGCGGGCTCAATGAACATCACCGCAAGAGAGGTGCAGGTGCTTGAAGCCAGCAACAGTTTATAGAAAATTACTACTCTACACCAAGCGGACTAGATATGTACTCAAAGTAATTAGCCATATTTTTACTCATTTAAAGATATTAGCTTTGGTATCACCTGAAAATCCATCATTCATCAAGGAGAAATGTCCAATAATTCTTTCTGGATGTATTAGTGTTGACAAATAAGCTGGGACTGGTTGTTATAAAAAAATTAATTGAAGGACAGATTATTAAAAGTTCTAATAAAACAATGCACAAGACAACACTATAGGTGGCAGCTGCCAGTCACAACTATCTACGTACGCCGATTAGACAATCAGAGCCGTCACATCAAGCTACAAAAGTAAAGAAGGCCAAAAAAAAGTTATTAACACAGCTCAAGGCGGCGCTAGGATGTCGATTTTTCCTCTTGGCATAAATCATATACATTTCGTCATTAAAACATTTCAAATGGCACAGGACAACTAAAACACAACTAAGCAAGAGCATCTCCAACAGTTATGAAAAAAAAAGCCAATAAACCTTCATTTGGGGAGTTTTCAAAACACTTAATTTGACAGTAATAATACTTGCATCCTCGAACAATTCCTAACTTTTGGTTTGCCACATTACCTGTAGCGTTTCCGCTTTTCACAGGATCGAGTCGGAAGTGCCGGTGAACGGACACAACAGTACATCACATAAATAAGCACCAATGTTTACATCTTTAAGTTATTACAAGTCTTAAATGATTTAAAACACGTGAGTAGCACAGCGGAAGTCTGAAGATACCTAAAACTACTACTCTCGACGATACAAAGGCCGCACATCGAAGCCCTGCGATGTGGACCTGCTGAGAGACTCCACCAAGCAACAGCGGAAGCAAAACGATACCTGCACAAAAACAAAGGGAGCCGAACCCTGAGTACTAATTACTCAGCAAGATTTACCCGTCAACGTGGCTAACTACAGCCGACTCCTAGAATGCAAAGGCTACAAAAGGGGCAGGCTGACTCACTTGCATTTATCCGCGCTAATTACTTGATCCTAATTTCAAATTTTAACTCAATTTAAGTAATTAGCAGAATAAGGTGCGCTTATCTCTACAGCAGATATAAACAATACATCAGATCAACAGTGCAGTAGTAAGTACAGTAATAATACATAAGTATAGCAGTAATAAACATCATCATCATCATCCATAATCACACTACGATGTGGCGCACTAAACAAGAGGGTGCTCATTTCCGAGAGCGGCGGCATCGATGTACATCCTGCAGGAGAAACCTGACCACACGACATATGCGCCCGCGAACAGACCACATATGGCAACCTTTCACAGAGCCCCCGCAAGGCCGAAATGATCTGCTGCTCCCGGCGGAAATCTTGGGCCCACGGAACACCCAGCCCAGCCGTTGTCCATGGGTGGCTCCCCTCATTCCTCCGTAGCAGCAAGCGGCGTTTCGTCCCCACGATTGCTAAGCTACTCAGTTTACTGGGCCCATAAAACACCAGCATGTGAATCAGTACAGTCAAACTTGCTCAAGAGGGCCGACAACGAACGGTCCTTAACCGACCCAGCCTTCCCAAACCATCCTATACAATCAATCCCCGTCCGGTCTCCAACAAACCTATAATTCTTCTAGTACAATCCAAGTGTCATGGTCCTACCATGCGAGTGGGACCTACCACTCGACTTCTACCGATCACTAGCAACTAAGCATAGCAGCGCTAACGATCTACAAAAGACCAACATACTACTGTCAACAGGGTAATCAAGGATAACCAGGAAGGGTACACCTAATGCGATTCTATGGTTCCAATCAACTCCTATAAACCTAGTGCACAATCAAACTAGACCTCATCCATAGTGAGAAAAGAAGAACGGAAACATAGGACAGAATGCACCGGGGCTTGCCTTGGCTCTGAGGCAAAGCTAGCACTAGCACAGTCAGTAGGGTCAGTCTGCTGCTCCTCCTGAACCTGCTCCGGCAGTTGGAAGTCCGACGGCTCCGGGGTCTCCTCTGGAACTACACGAGATGACAAGGTGATGCATGTTAGATACAATGACATGATGCGACTAAATTAATTAACCTGACAGTCATTTACACTGTAAGTGCTTAATTAAGTTAATTACTTTGGTCTGAAATATTTCCTTCATTGACTCTCGTTTAAGTTAATTACATTAAATTAACTTAAGTTGGTTAATTAGACTAATTAATTTAAAACAAAATAATTTATGTCCAATGGCATTTTTCTGGAGTCAAGTACCGCTGGAAGTAATTTATTGTGACGTTTGAAAATTTATTGCTTTAGGATTAATTATAACGGTTTAATTAGGACAGCCATTTAAATAAATTAATTAGACATAAAATGACAGTAGAAAAATGCTCTGTAAGTGTGTTACCAGTTTAGTTATCAGCATGCAAGAGTTAAGGATTTAAAGATTAACAGAGAAATAATTAAGATTTAAACAATATTTAACACTTAAGAAATTTTACAGAAAACAAATAAATTAATTTGTTCAGTTTGACAATTTTGTTGGGTAGATATGAGCACAAGGAGTCCAACAAAATTGGATTCGTATTTTTATGATGGGTATTTATTTTTATATGAATTTTGGAAGTTCCTGAGATTTTCTGAAGATTTAAACAAATCGAAAAAGGATTTTTCTTGCCAAGACCAATCAGATCCAGGCCACACGAGGGGCCACAAGGACCTGGGCGCAGCAGATCCAGCGGGACCCGGTCTCACGGCGGCGCTTCGCCGGAGACGGGCGGCGCGCTCGCCGGAGGGCCGTTTCCGGCGAGGATTCGATGAAGCGAGGGTACGGAAACACTCGGAGCGACGAGGCGAACTCGTTTACGGAGCAAGAACGTGACGGCTGCCACCGGAGGAAGCCGGCGACGAGCGACTCCGCTAAGCGAAGCTTCGGCGCAGTCGAGAGCTCGGCACGAAGCAAGAGGGAGGAAGCGAAGGGGTGTGGAAGCTTCACCTCGGCGATGTCTAGCTCGGCGGAGAAGATGTCGACGACGGGGAGGCCGGCAAGGCAGTCGGCGACGGCGGAGTCCTCGCGGTGGTGACGTTCGGCGGTGGGGAAGCTTGGTGCCCCGGCGACTTGGCTGCGGGATTAGGAAGATAAGGGGATTAGGGAGCTGCGCGAGGGCCCTGAGGAACTTCACAAGGAAGGAAAACAGAGGGAAGCTCACCGGAGATAGGCGGATTCGATGGTGGCGCGGTGGAGGGACGGCGACCGGGATGAAGGATACGGTGTCGATTCGCGGGCTACGGCGGAGGAGATGGGTTTGCGGCCATGAAGTGGTGTGAAGAGGGGCTCGGGCGCGGCTTCTAGTGGAGCGGCTCGGCCGGAGTAGCTCCACAGTGACAGCGCGACGAGCTCGAGCCGGCGGCCGGCGGTGGAGGAAGCGGCGGCGGGATTTGGAGTAGCTAGGGTTAGGGTTTGGAGGGGCGGCGGCAGGCGAGGGAGAGGCCGAGAGAGGAGCGGGGTGGGTGGGTTCTATTCCCCGGCATACGGGCGGAGGCGCGCGGCGTGGCCGGCTTGACGGCGGCAACGTGGAGGCGATGTGCTGACGAGTGGGCCCGGCGGCATCTTCTCATTTTCCAGGATTGTTCAAAATCCGAAATTTCCCCAACTTTGGCACATGAAATGAACAAGCAAATGAGCTCCAAAATTCGTAAATTTGGTACCGTTGGAAAGCCGTTGAAAAGTTCTACCGTCTGGCCAACATGCACAGCTGAACTCCAAAAGGGTTTCAAATGGTAGCTGGTCAAAGTTTGTTACTTTTTAAGCTTTATCGATTTATTTGAGCAACCAAATGAATTTCAAAAATCTTGATAAAATCTCCAAAATTCTTATTTGACATGCTCTATCCAAAGAAATTTTTGTTGGCTTGACTTGTTACTGAAAATTTCGAGTTGCTTCACAAGCATCAATTTGACCTTTATTTGATTAAATGGGTTTTCGAATTTGGAAATGACTTGGACTTGAGCTCTTTTCAGTTTGAGTTGATTTCAGCAGCTGGGCTGCAGTGACATGGGATGTCACATTACCTTATCGTGAGACTGAGTAGTGGTATTGATGGATTGAGAGTGCGTAAATCATCACCAAATGTAGGGATTAGATGGGGAAAATAGATCAAATTTTAATATAGAGAGAGTGTGTTTAGAGATATATAACTGTTGGATTGATTTTTTTGTTGATTACATCTTAAATTAAAGTTTAGAAACTGTTTATACACTACGGTTGGAGATGCTCTAACTATAGCAAAACTATCAAGGTCTGCAGAGTTCTACATGGCCAATCCATTTCTCGATTTCGAATCGCACCATGACTATGGCAGCTGTCTGGGTTTTACGTGGCCACCCATGATCAGATCTGACGTCCAAGCGCCTGGATCAACCTTCTCAATCGTCGTGCTCGCGTGCTCATGTACCTTTGTCTCTCGCCTTCGGTAAAATCTTATGGGGCGACGATACACACATGATGATCCGCACACTATGGTGAGACGTATAAATGTCAGCTCTCAATATTTGCTCTCACTAAGGATAGAACTCGGGATTTTAAAGGTGCTCCTCGAGCAGCTTAACCACTAAGCAAAACTTTTTTCTCTTTTTTATTTTACAAAAAGAGAATTTCATTAATATTGAAACTTATTACGTCATCTAATTAAAAAACATTCCAATCAACACTAACTTAATTGATTAGAGAAAATAAACTTTGAGAAAACCATTTTTTTACTAAAAGGTTTATATCCAGTAAAAAGAATTGGCAAGCAAAATCAAGAAGAGCGACATCAATTTCATAGCATCGGTGCGGTACGCTCTTGACAACTTTGCAGCCAGCTGTTTCGATCGCGTCCCACAATTAGCAGTCAGGGTTCTCCTTACGGCGGTAAACCGGACCAGTTTTCAGAAAACCAGTCCGGTCCGGTTTACTCGGTTCGTCGGTTTTTGTTGTTAAATTTTAAAAATATTTTAAAATATGCAAGAATTTGAAACAAAAATATGTAAAAAAACTAGAGGCAATTTGCAGCTCAATGGTGGAGCAAGAACACGGAAATTCGATAGTTTGGTGGGTCAAACAAAAATCATGCAAGCTTTCTGGTTTGTAAAAGGGAAGAAAAAAAAGAAAACCTCCTTTTGTCTCTCTTTTTCGAACCGGCAAACTTCCTAGATTTTTTTGACGAGCAGACGATTGAATTTTTGTGTTGTTCTTACACCTTTGCGCTGCAAATTGCATGTAGATTTTTTACATATTTTTTTGTTCCATTTTTTCAATTTTTCTATTTTTCCTCTATAAACCGGTTTTTTTAATTTGGACCTGTTTTCCAGAATTTTTGACCGGTTTACCAGAAATTTCGAGAATTTCATATTCAAAATTTGGAATTTGAATTCTGTCTTGTTTTCGGATCGGTTTTTTTTTATTTTGGGTAAACTGGACATGTCGGTGACGTCCGGTTTTACCGTACAAACAGTAATGCAAACCTTGATTAGGACTTCTAGCTTGGTTGAACGGCAACCGATGTAAGAGCCACCGGCCATACTCGAGATCCATGCTGCTGCGCAGTGCGCACAAGCTATTGGAACTTGGAAGTCAAACCACA
This sequence comes from Eragrostis nindensis, assembly GCA_012490785.1. NCBI lineage: Eukaryota > Viridiplantae > Streptophyta > Magnoliopsida > Poales > Poaceae > Eragrostis > Eragrostis nindensis. The sequence continues at coordinate 436,279 of JAAXCT010000119.1, read as the reverse complement.
AAGGGAAAAAAACGATAATCATGGAAGCACCAAAATGAAGAAATAAAAAAATAAAAATGGAAAAAAGCCTTCGTCTCTAACGTCGCGCGTCCCGCTGCCGCCTTCCTTCCGTTTCTCCCACTGCACTCCTGCCCACCTCCCTCTCTCAGATCTCCCGTTCGCCGCGCCGCGCCGCCCCAAACCCTAGCCCCGTCCACACGCACCGCCCGGATCCCGCGCGGTGGCGCCCGCCGCGGCGATGCGGAGCTCCATCGCGACCTACCGGGAGAGCCTCTCCCGGCTCGCCGGCGAGGTGGACGACGCCGCGGCCGACGAGGTCCCCGCGCCGCCGACACCGGTGAGGGGCGGGGACGGCGCGGCCACGCCACCGTCTTCGGGGAGACGGCGGCGGTACTCCCGCCCTGGCTCCGACACCGCCGAGCCCGATGAGGTACGGCCCCCGTCCCCCTGTCGGCGAAAATTCCCTTGCGAATTGGGTCGAGTAGATGCTCCTGTAGTGTCAGGTTTATTAGTGCTAGCCGGACCTCGACCTATGAGATTCTTACTGCATTGCTTGTAAGCCCCTGCTAACAAAAATAAACCCTTTTCTTGCATAAGCTTATGGGGCAGTTCACATTGACGAACATGCTTTTGTTACTTAGTAGAAAAAAAACTAGTCTTTGCAGTTTCATTGATGCCTGGGTTTAAAGGAAGAGTACCAGGTGTTTGATGGATAGGATGGTGAAGATCAGCAAAATTTCATTAAAAAAAGGATTAGCAAAGTTTAATGTGTACATTGCTGCTAATTGATTGTTCCAGGTGATTAATCTGGCTAGCTGTGGATTGCAAGTTTGTGGTGGTAGCTGATAACATCTTATTTCTATGTTGGTAGCATGCTGGTGTCATCATTTGTGAATGCCACCCTACCCTAGTGCTCTTCATGGAAATGTTACTAGTGGTAGTTAAATGGCTGGACTAGTAGATGGTTAAAGCTAGGATGACTTAAACCCCTTGCTAGGACAAGGTGTGATCCAAGTGGCGATTTTTCTAGAGGACATATTGTATAGAAATGATACAAGGGCAGTTATAGGTTGATAGCAAATTTTGACGAATATCTCTGTTGTTGTTTTGGGAAAAAAAAATTGAATGAACATTCCATGTTTTTAAATGCAAAGCGAGGTAGTATGTACCATGTTGAATGAGTTTCAACTGATTCTGGTAACCATCTTAAAAGGAGGTCTGTCCAAATATTGTACTGTTGCTGATTTTGATGTAAATGCGACTTTGATCACAGGTTTCTAAACTCAAGGAAGAGATTCAAAAGCTTCAAGCTTCCGAAGCTGAAATTAAGGCATTATCTTTCAATTATGCTGCAATTTTGAAGGAAAAAGAGGTATGACTGCTTTTAACGTCCCCCCCCCCCCCCCCCCCCCCCCCCCCTCCCCCTCCCTTCTATGCATATCTTCTCCCCGGGCCAATTTACTGGAGACATGTTTTTTCTATGGAAAAATCTTTTTTTTTTTGAGCTAGTTTATAGCACATCTAAAGCAGGTTTTTTTCCATGTCCAATTGTGTTACTATTGAAGGCATGAGCTACTATTACTAATTTTATCTGGTAACAAGCTTTCTTACACATGCTGTATATGTTTCTAAAGGAACAACTGGGAAAACTTCGTGAAGAAAATGGCTCGCTTAAAAGAAGTCTGGAGAGCTGTAAGGCAGTTTCAGCCAATTTTAATGTAATTTGTTTTTTTTAATCTATCTATCAGTATGAAGTTACTTTTATCATTTGGCATGCAATATGCAATCATGATACACTATTAACTTCAAATTCCACAGGGTACTTTCGAGAGATCACCCAGTAGAGGGCAAAAAAATGCTGTTCAGGAAAATTCATTGAATGTCACCAAGCAGAATGGATATGTTGTTGGTTCTTCAAATGGTATCCAGCCAAACGGAGTGCATGGGGCAGGGTATCATAAGGTAGCTATAAGCATTTTTTTTTTGCATTGTATGAAAATAGATTCATAACTTGTGTGGTGCTCAAATCCTCATCTTGTTTACTACGTGTAAAGAAACCATTTTTTTAGTGAAAAAATAATTGCTGGTTTTTATTGAATTAAATCATACTGCAGGGAAATGCATTAGAGGAAGACCGAGCACACTTTGCGACCAAGCAGGCTACTCTTGAAGTACCGCTGGAGTCAAGTACCGCTGGAAGTAATTTATTGTGACGTTTGAAAATTTATTGCTTTAGGATTAATTATAACGGTTTAATTAGGACAGCCATTTAAATAAATTAATTAGACATAAAATGACAGTAGAAAAATGCTCTGTAAGTGTGTTACCAGTTTAGTTATCAGCATGCAAGAGTTAAGGATTTAAAGATTAACAGAGAAATAATTAAGATTTAAACAATATTTAACACTTAAGAAATTTTACAGAAAACAAATAAATTAATTTGTTCAGTTTGACAATTTTGTTGGGTAGATATGAGCACAAGGAGTCCAACAAAATTGGATTCGTATTTTTATGATGGGTATTTATTTTTATATGAATTTTGGAAGTTCCTGAGATTTTCTGAAGATTTAAACAAATCGAAAAAGGATTTTTCTTGCCAAGACCAATCAGATCCAGGCCACACGAGGGGCCACAAGGACCTGGGCGCAGCAGATCCAGCGGGACCCGGTCTCACGGCGGCGCTTCGCCGGAGACGGGCGGCGCGCTCGCCGGAGGGCCGTTTCCGGCGAGGATTCGATGAAGCGAGGGTACGGAAACACTCGGAGCGACGAGGCGAACTCGTTTACGGAGCAAGAACGTGACGGCTGCCACCGGAGGAAGCCGGCGACGAGCGACTCCGCTAAGCGAAGCTTCGGCGCAGTCGAGAGCTCGGCACGAAGCAAGAGGGAGGAAGCGAAGGGGTGTGGAAGCTTCACCTCGGCGATGTCTAGCTCGGCGGAGAAGATGTCGACGACGGGGAGGCCGGCAAGGCAGTCGGCGACGGCGGAGTCCTCGCGGTGGTGACGTTCGGCGGTGGGGAAGCTTGGTGCCCCGGCGACTTGGCTGCGGGATTAGGAAGATAAGGGGATTAGGGAGCTGCGCGAGGGCCCTGAGGAACTTCACAAGGAAGGAAAACAGAGGGAAGCTCACCGGAGATAGGCGGATTCGATGGTGGCGCGGTGGAGGGACGGCGACCGGGATGAAGGATACGGTGTCGATTCGCGGGCTACGGCGGAGGAGATGGGTTTGCGGCCATGAAGTGGTGTGAAGAGGGGCTCGGGCGCGGCTTCTAGTGGAGCGGCTCGGCCGGAGTAGCTCCACAGTGACAGCGCGACGAGCTCGAGCCGGCGGCCGGCGGTGGAGGAAGCGGCGGCGGGATTTGGAGTAGCTAGGGTTAGGGTTTGGAGGGGCGGCGGCAGGCGAGGGAGAGGCCGAGAGAGGAGCGGGGTGGGTGGGTTCTATTCCCCGGCATACGGGCGGAGGCGCGCGGCGTGGCCGGCTTGACGGCGGCAACGTGGAGGCGATGTGCTGACGAGTGGGCCCGGCGGCATCTTCTCATTTTCCAGGATTGTTCAAAATCCGAAATTTCCCCAACTTTGGCACATGAAATGAACAAGCAAATGAGCTCCAAAATTCGTAAATTTGGTACCGTTGGAAAGCCGTTGAAAAGTTCTACCGTCTGGCCAACATGCACAGCTGAACTCCAAAAGGGTTTCAAATGGTAGCTGGTCAAAGTTTGTTACTTTTTAAGCTTTATCGATTTATTTGAGCAACCAAATGAATTTCAAAAATCTTGATAAAATCTCCAAAATTCTTATTTGACATGCTCTATCCAAAGAAATTTTTGTTGGCTTGACTTGTTACTGAAAATTTCGAGTTGCTTCACAAGCATCAATTTGACCTTTATTTGATTAAATGGGTTTTCGAATTTGGAAATGACTTGGACTTGAGCTCTTTTCAGTTTGAGTTGATTTCAGCAGCTGGGCTGCAGTGACATGGGATGTCACATTACCTTATCGTGAGACTGAGTAGTGGTATTGATGGATTGAGAGTGCGTAAATCATCACCAAATGTAGGGATTAGATGGGGAAAATAGATCAAATTTTAATATAGAGAGAGTGTGTTTAGAGATATATAACTGTTGGATTGATTTTTTTGTTGATTACATCTTAAATTAAAGTTTAGAAACTGTTTATACACTACGGTTGGAGATGCTCTAACTATAGCAAAACTATCAAGGTCTGCAGAGTTCTACATGGCCAATCCATTTCTCGATTTCGAATCGCACCATGACTATGGCAGCTGTCTGGGTTTTACGTGGCCACCCATGATCAGATCTGACGTCCAAGCGCCTGGATCAACCTTCTCAATCGTCGTGCTCGCGTGCTCATGTACCTTTGTCTCTCGCCTTCGGTAAAATCTTATGGGGCGACGATACACACATGATGATCCGCACACTATGGTGAGACGTATAAATGTCAGCTCTCAATATTTGCTCTCACTAAGGATAGAACTCGGGATTTTAAAGGTGCTCCTCGAGCAGCTTAACCACTAAGCAAAACTTTTTTCTCTTTTTTATTTTACAAAAAGAGAATTTCATTAATATTGAAACTTATTACGTCATCTAATTAAAAAACATTCCAATCAACACTAACTTAATTGATTAGAGAAAATAAACTTTGAGAAAACCATTTTTTTACTAAAAGGTTTATATCCAGTAAAAGAATTGGCAAGCAAAATCAAGAAGAGCGACATCAATTTCATAGCATCGGTGCGGTACGCTCTTGACAACTTTGCAGCCAGCTGTTTCGATCGCGTCCCACAATTAGCAGTCAGGGTTCTCCTTACGGCGGTAAACCGGACCAGTTTTCAGAAAACCAGTCCGGTCCGGTTTACTCGGTTCGTCGGTTTTTGTTGTTAAATTTTAAAAATATTTTAAAATATGCAAGAATTTGAAACAAAAATATGTAAAAAAACTAGAGGCAATTTGCAGCTCAATGGTGGAGCAAGAACACGGAAATTCGATAGTTTGGTGGGTCAAACAAAAATCATGCAAGCTTTCTGGTTTGTAAAAGGGAAGAAAAAAAGAAAACCTCCTTTTGTCTCTCTTTTTCGAACCGGCAAACTTCCTAGATTTTTTTGACGAGCAGACGATTGAATTTTTGTGTTGTTCTTACACCTTTGCGCTGCAAATTGCATGTAGATTTTTTACATATTTTTTTGTTCCATTTTTTCAATTTTTCTATTTTTCCTCTATAAACCGGTTTTTTTAATTTGGACCTGTTTTCCAGAATTTTTGACCGGTTTACCAGAAATTTCGAGAATTTCATATTCAAAATTTGGAATTTGAATTCTGTCTTGTTTTCGGATCGGTTTTTTTTTATTTTGGGTAAACTGGACATGTCGGTGACGTCCGGTTTTACCGTACAAACAGTAATGCAAACCTTGATTAGGACTTCTAGCTTGGTTGAACGGCAACCGATGTAAGAGCCACCGGCCATACTCGAGATCCATGCTGCTGCGCAGTGCGCACAAGCTATTGGAACTTGGAAGTCAAACCACAAAGGGAAAAAAACGATAATCATGGAAGCACCAAAATGAAGAAATAAAAAAATAAAAATGGAAAAAAGCCTTCGTCTCTAACGTCGCGCGTCCCGCTGCCGCCTTCCTTCCGTTTCTCCCACTGCACTCCTGCCCACCTCCCTCTCTCAGATCTCCCGTTCGCCGCGCCGCGCCGCCCCAAACCCTAGCCCCGTCCACACGCACCGCCCGGATCCCGCGCGGTGGCGCCCGCCGCGGCGATGCGGAGCTCCATCGCGACCTACCGGGAGAGCCTCTCCCGGCTCGCCGGCGAGGTGGACGACGCCGCGGCCGACGAGGTCCCCGCGCCGCCGACACCGGTGAGGGGCGGGGACGGCGCGGCCACGCCACCGTCTTCGGGGAGACGGCGGCGGTACTCCCGCCCTGGCTCCGACACCGCCGAGCCCGATGAGGTACGGCCCCCGTCCCCCTGTCGGCGAAAATTCCCTTGCGAATTGGGTCGAGTAGATGCTCCTGTAGTGTCAGGTTTATTAGTGCTAGCCGGACCTCGACCTATGAGATTCTTACTGCATTGCTTGTAAGCCCCTGCTAACAAAAATAAACCCTTTTCTTGCATAAGCTTATGGGGCAGTTCACATTGACGAACATGCTTTTGTTACTTAGTAGAAAAAAAACTAGTCTTTGCAGTTTCATTGATGCCTGGGTTTAAAGGAAGAGTACCAGGTGTTTGATGGATAGGATGGTGAAGATCAGCAAAATTTCATTAAAAAAAGGATTAGCAAAGTTTAATGTGTACATTGCTGCTAATTGATTGTTCCAGGTGATTAATCTGGCTAGCTGTGGATTGCAAGTTTGTGGTGGTAGCTGATAACATCTTATTTCTATGTTGGTAGCATGCTGGTGTCATCATTTGTGAATGCCACCCTACCCTAGTGCTCTTCATGGAAATGTTACTAGTGGTAGTTAAATGGCTGGACTAGTAGATGGTTAAAGCTAGGATGACTTAAACCCCTTGCTAGGACAAGGTGTGATCCAAGTGGCGATTTTTCTAGAGGACATATTGTATAGAAATGATACAAGGGCAGTTATAGGTTGATAGCAAATTTTGACGAATATCTCTGTTGTTGTTTTGGGAAAAAAAAATTGAATGAACATTCCATGTTTTTAAATGCAAAGCGAGGTAGTATGTACCATGTTGAATGAGTTTCAACTGATTCTGGTAACCATCTTAAAAGGAGGTCTGTCCAAATATTGTACTGTTGCTGATTTTGATGTAAATGCGACTTTGATCACAGGTTTCTAAACTCAAGGAAGAGATTCAAAAGCTTCAAGCTTCCGAAGCTGAAATTAAGGCATTATCTTTCAATTATGCTGCAATTTTGAAGGAAAAAGAGGTATGACTGCTTTTAACGTCCCCCCCCCCCCCCCCCCCCCCTCCCCCTCCCTTCTATGCATATCTTCTCCCCGGGCCAATTTACTGGAGACATGTTTTTTCTATGGAAAAATCTTTTTTTTTTTTGAGCTAGTTTATAGCACATCTAAAGCAGGTTTTTTTCCATGTCCAATTGTGTTACTATTGAAGGCATGAGCTACTATTACTAATTTTATCTGGTAACAAGCTTTCTTACACATGCTGTATATGTTTCTAAAGGAACAACTGGGAAAACTTCGTGAAGAAAATGGCTCGCTTAAAAGAAGTCTGGAGAGCTGTAAGGCAGTTTCAGCCAATTTTAATGTAATTTGTTTTTTTTAATCTATCTATCAGTATGAAGTTACTTTTATCATTTGGCATGCAATATGCAATCATGATACACTATTAACTTCAAATTCCACAGGGTACTTTCGAGAGATCACCCAGTAGAGGGCAAAAAAATGCTGTTCAGGAAAATTCATTGAATGTCACCAAGCAGAATGGATATGTTGTTGGTTCTTCAAATGGTATCCAGCCAAACGGAGTGCATGGGGCAGGGTATCATAAGGTAGCTATAAGCATTTTTTTTTTGCATTGTATGAAAATAGATTCATAACTTGTGTGGTGCTCAAATCCTCATCTTGTTTACTACGTGTAAAGAAACCATTTTTTTAGTGAAAAAATAATTGCTGGTTTTTATTGAATTAAATCATACTGCAGGGAAATGCATTAGAGGAAGACCGAGCACACTTTGCGACCAAGCAGGCTACTCTTGAAAATGAAATCAAACAATTGAAACAGCAACTAAGCCAACATTCCGAGAAAGAAACTGAAATGTTAAGGAGGCTAGAAGGTATGTCTGATTTAAGTTCAAACTGTTTCATCTGTAAAGAGTCAGCAGGCCATAGTTAATTTTATTTTATCCACATTTTAGATGAAAACAAGCGGAATGAAGTTCTTCAGCAGCAATTAAATGAACTCAGGGTCAACAATGATAGTGTAAGTATGATTTCTATATAAATAGCTGCACATTTATTTGATCAGCAGTCTTCAGTACGTTGAGATAAGTCTATGATGGATGGTACAGCAAGAGTGTGAAGATCGTTTTTGTATTTAATTTTACAGATATCAACTAGTACAGAAGAGCTGCACAAGGAACTGAGTGAGAAGAAATCAGAACTGAGACGTGTGCAAGATGAATTGAGCAAGAGAGAGAAGGAGCACATATCGGATAGATCTCTTCAGAGCCTAAGAACTATGGTTATGGCTCTACAGAAGGAGAACTCCGAACTCAAGGTCTCAATAAATGGATTTGTTACTCAAGTTTAGTTGCTGTTTGAAAAATAGTTTAATTATGTGGCTAAATACTTTTATTATTGCTATTACATAGCGCAAGTGCAAAGATCTATGATGAGGAATTTTTTGATAATACAAATTTGCTTCTGCAGTTAGAGAAAGTCAGGCTTGAGGAAGATCTCAAAAGTATGACGAGGACATCACAAAACGCTGTTGACAGTTCAGATACTAACAAGATTTCTGACTCGGAAAAGGTATGATCTTGCTCTCAAGTTTCGAATGTCATATATGTTATTTAGAAGGTAGCTGATGTCTCTGTAAATATTCACGGGACATATTGTGAGACCTTTCTGGTTAATGGCAATTGGCAACACTATTTGCCATTTACTTTGACTTTTTAGAACTTCGGTGTGGATTCAAGGCCTCCATGCATAATAAACTTCTTACTTGGCTCAAGCAAAATATTCTATAGTGTTTGTTAGTAATAGTTGTCCAGAAACTGTCTAACTTATGTAATTGATGTTTTACTGTGCATGAACCTGTTATCTGAAGTTATAGGCCATCAGTACAAATATTTTGTGATGTATATTACTGGTGATACCAGTAAATAGAAAACAGAATTAAATTACTAATGTGCTTGTAGTTTTAACTGTGAAGGTTAAGGAAGAAATGGCTACACTGGAGAGAGCATTACAGGAAGCTTCCCGTGAGAGAGACAAAGCTGTGCAGGATTTGGGTCGGCTGAAGCAGCATTTGCTAGATAAGGTAACCGCATAATCTTATGTGTTTTCTTGTTATTTCTGCAATTTTGTGGCCTCCTAACCGTGATGAAGGAGATCGGATTTTGTGACTGCAGCTTTATTGTTACTATCTAATCTATGTGATATCTTATGCAAAATGTAGTCAGCTGTTCGATAAAACTAATGAGTCACTTGTTCTTCATTAGGACCTTGAAGACCAAGAAAAGATGGATGAAGATAGTAAACTCATTGAAGAATTACGGGCAATATGTGAGCAGCAAAGGACCCATATAATACAGTTAGAGAGGGCTTTAAAGACTGAGATAGCAAAGCAGGAGGAGAGCAAAAAGATCATAAATCAAGAACATCAAAGGTCAAATGAACAAATAGAAGATTTGAAATACAAGCTTGCAAGCTGTATGAATGCACTTGAATCAAAGAATGCGGAGCTGCTTAATCTTCAGACTGCTCTTGGACAGTACTATGCTGAGAGTGAAGCCAAGGTGATTGAAATTTCGGGAGTATTCTCTGTTTGTAATGTCTTATTTTGCAACTGTCATTTTGATTCTTGTCTCCAATTATAAACATATATGTAGGATCGACTTGGAGGTGATTTAGCTATTGCCAGGGAAGAATTGAGAAAACTATCTGAGTCACTGAAGGTACAAACAGAGCATACCCTGTTTATACTTGAGCAAGCATTGGCCCATTTCGGTACTTGGGATTATATATATCGTTCCTCTTGTTTCCATTATATTAATGAATTTATAAGAAGCTGTGAGTTCACATGCTTCAATAATGCATTCTTGCTTATTCTTCTAAAGCATATCTTTTTATGCAGGTGGCAAATGAAACAATTGAAATTGCAAGAAGGGAGAAGGAGGATACAGCCACCAAACTCTCACAAGCAGAGAGGATGTTAGCAGATGGGAAGCGCTCCATGCAGAAGCTTGAAGATGACAACTCAAGATTGCGACGTGCGTTAGAACAAAGCATGACAACAGTCAATAGAATGTCACTAGATTCAGATAACTCTGTTGACAGGTTGGGCGCGCCTTATTTCTCATAACATTTTTCCCTTTGTGAATGCATCTATGCATATATGGATAGACAAATGGTTTAGTCTTATGTACTAACGTTAGAAATAGCTAAGCACTCTCAATACGATTTTGCTGCAATAATGAACACTATAACATGGTATAAAACCACAATGAGAATTGGATGAAGATTACTTGTACCTAAACTAGTCTATAAATAGGATGGAGGAAGTGGAAAACTGCCATCAATGCTTCGGTTTCCTCTTGTTTCTACCTTTTTGCTTTACTTTTAATAGAGGTATTGATGATCGAAAACCTCACTGCTTAGAAAAATTAACATGTTCAAACTGAATTTATTATGTTATATATAGAAGTTTTCTGTTTTGAAGGGCATGTTTTTTATGATTTTTTCCTTTGTTGTGCTTTTGTTGGACTGTTGGTAGATGCTATAAGATACTACCTGTGATTTTTTATATATGACATTGGTTAGTTAAAATCAGAGGGACTATATGCATGTGAAATAAATAATCATATTTTGTGTGCAGGCGGATTGTGATCAAACTGCTGGTAACCTACTTCCAACGGAATCACAGCAAAGAGGTGCTTGGCAACCAAATTATTTATTATCATGAACTTCTCAACATCAAGTGTGTTATAAATTAATAACCTAATATTGGGTATGCCCAGGTTTTGGACCTTATGGTTCGCATGCTTGGCTTCTCCGAAGAAGACAAGCAAAGGATTGGTCTTGCACAAAGTGGTGCTGGTAAGGGTGTTGTTCGTGGTGTTTTGGGCCTCCCAGGACGCCTAGTTGGAGGAATTGTTGGTGGGAGTTCACCCAGCAAATCAACTCAAGCATCACAGGATAGCCAGGTGGGATCTATATGCCCCATTACTTTTTGTAATCCTATTCTTTACTCCTCAACGTTCATCAACAATCCTTAAGCTTTATTTTTGCACTACCTTACACCCTGTGTTGATATTGTTGGTATCCTTCTTGTCCATTGTATATGTATGCAGTCATTTGCAGACCTATGGGTGGACTTCCTGCTCAAGGAGACTGAAGAAAGGGAGAAACAAGAAAGAGAGAAACGGGAAGCTTCGGAAGCTGCAAGACAGTCTCAGGAAGAGAGCCAGACAACTGCTAGTAGCAGTAATTCGTCGAGTGTGCAACCGGCGCAGAATCCTGCAAACCTAGCACCTAGCTCTTCAATAAGGCCACATCTATTTGGTCGTCCAGACTCCGAATTCTCAACAGTTCCACTCGCATCGTCAACATACTCATCCGTTCAGGCTCCATTCTCAAGACCACCTCCAAGATGATGACTTCGATCAAAGTGTACACTGTACAGTATTGGATACCTTTTCTTCCCTCGGTGAATCTGCATCCTAAAGCTAAGCTATTCATTTCATTCGTTGACTGTGTTGATGACAGTTGATCCAAAGTTACTGCCTTTTGGCACTCTTTCTTTGGGTTGTAAAAGAATTCAATATGTAAATGGAGATAAATCAGAATTGTTGTCTGTTGATTATACCAGGGTACGCTGTGGCTATCCGAACTAAGTGTACCTGTATTAAACTGCACTGAATATATAAGAAGAAATTTTGTATTAAACCTCTGTATATGGGATGTCATCCATACAGAACTTGGCATTGCAATTCCTCATGTGATAAAGAGAAGTTGTGCCGGGAATCCTGGTTGCCCTTTCTAGATAATAATCAGAAGAGGTACCAAACACGGCAAAAGTACCATTGCGCATATTCCTTCTCTTGGCCCCCAACTGCGGCACGTGGATTGAAGACATAGTGACATAGTTCTTATTTTTGCGCTTGCGATGATTATATGTTTGGTACCACACTATCAAACAAGTCGTTGTAGTATAGTGGTGAGTATTCCCGCCTGTCACGCGGGTGACCCGGGTTCGATCCCCGGCAACGGCGTTATCTTTTACATTTAATTTCAAATTGCTTTTTTTCTCTATTTTCTGCTTATCCAGTTGATTTGATAACTAAAATGCTCGTCATATTGCCTTGATGCCTCTTCAAATCTAGGTCCTTATTTCTTCGTAGGGAGATGGCTGATTCAGCATGTCATGGATGATGAAGATATTATTAGGATTCTCGAGTGAAATGCAATGGATGCTTAAGATGATGGAACATGTCATGGATGGTGAAGATGCATGATGGATCCATCACCAGATGAAAGATTTTAGATATATGACTACTCCTAATCCGCATTGACATGGGTAGAGATGATTTGTTCCTCATCGGCATTATTATTTAAATTTTTTACGTTAATTTCAAGTTGTTTTTTTCTCTATTTTCTGCTTATCCAGTTGATTTGATAACTAAAACGCCTGTCATATTGCGTTGATGCCTCTTCGAATCAAGGTCCTTATTTCTTTCGTAGGGAGATGGCTGATTCAACATGTCATGGATGATGAAGATATTAGGATTCTCGAGTGAAATGTAATGGATGCTTAAGAGTTAAGATGATGGAACATGTCATGGATGTTGAAGATGCATGATGGATCCATCTCCCGATGAAAGATTTTAGATATATGACTACTAATCCGCATTGACATGGGTAGATATGATTTGTTCCTAATCTGCATGCATTTTTTACTTTGGGTACAGTGAAGTAAGCCATGACCATGCGTTGTATTTTGCTAATTTTTGGCGCACCAACCTACACATCCCCCTTTTTTTGCTAAGTTTACGATGCGCAGGGTTTGAGTCCACCTTTGGGTGATTCGTGAATATTTACAAGGAGACATGGACAGTATCTTCCACCTTGAATTTTGATGACATTCGTGACGCTCCTCAGATCAACAGCATTTTGAGTTCTTTTGCTGTTTAATTTGCTGCAGAACGAAGGATATCTTCGACTATTGCTTAAGCACCTTATGTAATCTTGAACTGGCGTCATATATGTATACAGGGAATATTTCGTTTACAAGACCAACTTGTTATTGCTGTCTGCTAAAAAGCTTGCGTCAAAGAAAACTACACACTTCCGTTGCTCATCAGCTGACGGTTCACATTAGTGGATCAACAGTGCCGTCGCTTTTAGCTCTGTCCCTCTACGCAAAGGATACCTTTTTATGAATAATCTTCAACGTTAATAGAACGGACGCAAACGCCAATATACCAGCAGTTCAGATCTGCTTTTCTCGTAATCAATTGTGCCCCGTGTATCGTCTCTTCAGTTTCAGCACGTTTGGCAGGTTAGCTTTCCCATTTCACTCAAGTATGCCTGCATAGTCTTGTGACTCGAGTTATAAGCCTTCATTACGATTTTATGATCCGCATGTGTTCCAAGTTAACACGTCCACATATCCTCGTGGCCTGTCAACTGTCATATCCTGAACTGATTACATCCTTTTGGTCCCTGTTGGAGTCGACCGTACAGTCTGTGTAGGCAGAACAACGTAAGAAATCAGGTACGTGTACGCGAGGAGGAGAAAATTGACTAGATCTGGCATGTGAAATGTACTTATCTAAATCCTTCGATTACTACCCTTCCATTCATTTAAATGTAGGCAACTAGTGCACGTTTGGTCGTAGCATGTCATATCATGAACGGCTCTCACCCCGTTCAACTCTATGCGGAACGAACAATTGGCTAAATCAACTACGTGTACAGACAGAACAACGTCAGAAATCAACTACGTGTATGGGAACACGCAATTGGGCTAAATCTGGCACATCAAAATGTACTTGTCTGAATTCTTTGATTAATGACCTTTCATTTAATTCCAGGCTGAGCATGCATGATTTACCAGAGATTTTGCATAATTATACTATATCAACTGATCCTGTTGCGCAGGAAATTGTTGTCTACATTATGAATCTCCATTTACCGTTCCATGTGGTTAACCAGTTTCGTCAATCTGGATCACCAATTATCATATATCATCACAAGCATTTCTATCTTTGCGGCAACATTATAAATGACAATGTAAAGGCCAAAAATAAATGGTCATTCTGACATATCATCAACTTGTTCCCGCCCATGATTTAAAAAAAAAAGTTCTTCAATAAAAGAATTTCAAAAAATTGCACACCTTGTATTACAGCTAAGGCTGATCTAATATAGTATTGCATCTTTATTTTGTTTCTGTATCAATTTTTTGTTAGTATATTTAGACAAAATCATTTTTCCATAAAAATTGAAACAAATTTAGTTATAGTTCGAATTATTTTGCTTGCGAATAAGTTAAATTCCGTTACCAGTTTGTTATCACCAATCATTACAGACGACGCCACACACTTCATCGTACACGCCAGTTGATGGCCTTCCCCCTAGGACTGCAAGTTCATCTATTGCTGCAGAAGGGCAATGATTTACATGGTGGGCAAGAAAGGAAATGGTAGTGGCAAGCATATTTTGCATGACCCGGGATGCTTCAGCAGGGGATCAGCTGCCAAGCGCTCTCTCAATGCATGTATTCCTATCCGATCCACGAGGGAGTGACGTAACCCTGGAACCCCCATTTTCTTACAAAATTAAGCTTGGAATCACAACTCTTTGAGAATCAAGTGGATCCATTGCGTGGACAAACTTCATTTGAAAAAGATAAATGCAAGTCCATGGGCCTAACTACTGAGATCAGCTGGTCAGCTAGGGTCCAGTAGCGTGTGAAAACTCTATGCCTTTTGCCTAGACGCGTTATAAATACACTGCCATAGCCACATGGCAATCCGCATCACCGTCTATCGAAGCGTTAAGCTAGAACACCTTCACATACATAACTTAATTTGCAACAAGATCAAGCTTTCATGCTGCCATAGATGACTGGCATGGCAGCGATCAAGGTCTGGGTGTTGTTCGTGGCACTGATGTGCTTTGGTGTTGGGAATGGAGAGGGTGACGAAGAGCTTCTTCGTGTGGGAGCGCCCAACTATGGCGACGCGTTGGCGAAGTCCATCCTCTTCTTCGAGGGGCAGCGGTCGGGGCGACTGCCGGCGAACCAGCGAGTGACATGGCGCGGCGACTCGGCGCTCACCGACGGCCAGGCCGAAAACGTACGTACTTATGATCACGCATACATATTTTTATTGATTCGGCATTATTTTATAGTATAATTTTGGAATGATCCTAATTAATTAACATTTCTGAACCATATTTTACATGCACGTATAGTATATGCGTGCGCATGGACGTGATGAACGCAACGCTTGCAAGAGTTAAAACTAACAGTTCGCCATGCATCTTGTGGTTGTTCATGATCAGGTGAACTTGACCGGCGGCTACTACGACGCCGGCGACAACGTCAAGTTCGGCTTCCCGATGGCGTTCACCGTCACTCTCCTCAGCTGGAGCGCCGTCGAGTACCGCGACGCCGTGGCGGCTGCCGGCCAGCTCAGCTACCTCCGGTCGGCGATCCAGTGGGGCGCCGACTTCCTCCTCCGCGCACACACATCTCCTACCACCCTCTACACTCAGGTACGTACACGTCCAGGATGATTAATTTGGTCATTTCGCTTACAGTTCATCAGCTAATTAATGATCATCAGTTGATGAGAGATGTTTGCATTTATATGCTTGGATTGATACATATATAGGTTGGCGACGGCAACGCCGACCACCAGTGCTGGGAGCGGCCGGAGGACATGGACACGCCGAGGACGCTGTACAAGATCACGGCGAGCTCGCCGGGCTCCGAGGCCGCCGGCGAGGCGTCGGCGGCGCTCGCCGCCGCGTACTTGGTGTTCAGGGACGACGCGAACAAGACCTTCGCCACGCAGCTCCTGGCCGCGTCCAGATCTGTACGTCACGTCCCATCCTTTTTTCCATATATAGATCTAGTAGGAATTGGAGCATCCGCATTTCTGTTTGCATGATCTACTGTTTCGACTGATTTTGCAATGCGTCGCCAGAGTAACAAGAGAACTTTATACGACCGAGCGATCAACACCTTGCGTGCATGCAAATGTAGCGTACGTAAACACAGTAAACAAGACAGGGAAATGAAAACGAGGTTATGTCCTCCTGTCTTCAGCACAGAAAAATGTCGAAAACTCATAAGGGCCAAGTTACCCTGCAATCCAGATTTCTCTCCTTTTTTTTTTTCCTTGACTCAGGTTCGACTTTGGTCAATTTTTTCTCAGTTGTACCCACATGTGCATATGTTTCTTTAAAAAATTAGAACTTTTTTAAAATTTTTCAAAGTTCTTTGACTTTATTTTTTTCACTATTAACTGTGTCTCACTGCGCCAAAGTAACAAGAGAAATGTGTACAAGCGTTCCACGTCATGCGTGCCAATAGCGGCGTAAATAAAAAAGGCAGGGTGTGACCTGTCATGAAAGAAACATGTCGAAATCTCCAAGAGGCCCCGTCACCCTGCGTTCCAGACTTTTCCTCATTGACTCGGCCCAAATTTGGTCCTTTTTTTTTCCTGTTGGGCCCATATGTGAAATGTTTCTTTAAAAAAAATCTAATCAACCTAACATCAATTTAAAATTTGAAGGAATTCAAACTTCTTTGAAGGCCTTTTTGTGGATATTAAATGTTATTGACTTGTTTAATTATCTCCACAACATATACCAGCTGTTCGACTTCGCCAACAACTACAGGGGATCCTTCCAGTCATCCTGCCCATTCTACTGCTCGTACTCAGGTTATCAGGTGATTAACCATCAATCAAACTTATATGTACACTAGACACAAGATTTTTTTTTTTTCGAGGAAAACTAGACATAAATTTGACCATACTTAATCTACAAGAACTGCAACCGAAGTTCAATCTACTGACTGACGGTGAAACTTTTTCCCTCTACTAGGATGAGCTCCTCTGGGCCTCGGCATGGCTTTACAAGGCAACGCGTGATGGCAAGTACCTCGACTTTCTGCAAGACAACCAGGGCTCCATTGGCCCTACAAACGAGTTCAGCTGGGACAGCAAGAACGCTGGAGCTCAGCTGCTAGCGACACAGGTCAGTCACCACATCCCTACTGCATGCTCGTTCAACAGCACTCAATTAACTTCCAATTCCGAGAATTTATAAGCATCAAGCACGTATCAATGTCTTTCAGGAGTACTTGGCGGGAAGGACAGCGCTAGTTAACTACAAGAGAAACTTGGACTCCTTCGTCTGCGCCATGATGCCAAACAGTGGCAATGTGCAGATAAGAACCACTCCTGGTATAGATAAGCTGAAACTTCGATTCAGAACAGAGGATCATCAAAGCCGCGATTTTTTCACTCAAGATTTCTCGCCTGTTTCTGACTGCAGGAGGGCTTCTGTTTACACGCGATTCGGTCAATCTGCAGTATACAACAACCGCAACCCTGCTTCTGTCAATCTACTCAAAGACTCTGAAATCTTCAGGCTCAGGTGGAGTCCAGTGCAGCGCTGCAAGTTTCACTCCAGATCAGATCAGTACATTTGCAGCATCACAGGTAGACAGCACTAGAACTTCCCACATGCTTTCAGGTTTTTGCCGGATTGCAACTGTTCATAATACTGGAAACTTGTCTTTTTCAGGTGAATTACATCCTGGGACAGAATCCCATGGGCATGTCCTACATGGTAGGTTACAGCTCCAAGTTCCCAAGGCGCATTCATCACCGTGGTTCATCAATCCCATCGATCAAGGCTCTCCCAAGGAAGGTCACCTGTAACGAGGGGTACTCGTCATGGTACCCCACGAGTGACCCAAATCCGAACATCCATGTCGGCGCCATTGTCGGTGGACCCGATGGTAATGACCAGTTCAGCGATAACAGGGCGGATTCCTCGCACTCTGAGCCGGCGACATACATCAATGCAGCCTTTGTGGGTGCTTGTGCTGCTGCTATGGGGCAGCAGCAGAAACTGAAGGAATCAGTGGAGGACCTACTGTCAATGACATCATCTTTCTAGAGCAAAAAGGATATACAGACATATGTAAGGACTGGCAAACTTCAAGCATGTTATCCCCTTGTAACATCCAATTCCACTTATGTATCTGCTGTTGATCAGCCTATATAAGATGATAAGAAGAAATAGATACAAGGATGATACGATAAGCTACTAATGTATATCTTCTGATCCTAATATCATCTATAAAAAGCCTGTATAAGAGCTAGAGCAAGCATATCTCCTTTATCACTAATCTCATTCCAATTTGACGACAATGAAATGTTTTATCTACAGAATTGTGTTGAAGTATTCCAGTGGTAGCTAGACAAAATCAAAACAGATAAATGGCAGTGTAAAGGAAAGATTTCTACTTTCATTTATATAGTAGTGTGTGTTTCTATGATTCAGTTTCTCGCCCCACCAGCTTGTTAGTTAAATGGACCATTAAGGTGATCGATCCAAGAACCAGCCAAAGATGCCCAATCCACCGCAGTACCGACGAGAAGCTCCCAAAACCAAAGATCCACTGCTAGAACTGAAGAAAAGATGAGCAGAGCAAGCGTCTCGTATCTATTCAAAGGCCAGCCTGAAGCTTCAGCCAGTGTCTTCAATATTGGAAAGGATTTGCTGTCTAGCTCCCGGCTTCTTATTGACCATGCTGTGACCCATTGCACGTCAGCAGGGACCATATTGAGCTCTTCTCGTAGACGTCTTCCTAGATCTGGCATATGCCCACCACCATAAAGTACTGCTATTCTCTTGTATCCACGGTTCATTGCTTCCTTTATCTTGTCTGCGGCAACTCTGTTCCTCTCCCCAATGATAACCGAGTTCTCCTCAACAGGTGAAGCCACAGCTGTGAAACTATAAAGATATAAAAAAGTTATTAGTTCATTACTTTCTTATACTTTATATATGCCTTATTGGTGTCAGAATACTCACTCAGATGTCAGTTGCTTTGCCAAGAAAATCTTCAGTGCTGCTCCAAAATCTAGCCTAGACAGTGCCTCCAGCTCAGGATACCCCTCTTCATTGTCGACTGGCAAACAAAGCCCGGTGATGACAAAAAATCCAATGAGTGGCATTGGTAGCACACGAGAGGCCCAAAGCAACTTTGATCTCCAAAAGTCAAGACCGTCAGGCATCGAAGTTGGTTGTATCAAGGCTTTGGTTGATTTCAGTGTCATGTCCACAGCAAATGTGAAAATACTTTCCCCTCTTTCAGTCTGGAAAACAAAGATGCAGTCAAAATGTAGTATAAATTAAAATAAATATGTCCAGGGGAACAGAAGGCAGAATTGTACATGAGTTTGAATCAGGTGAAAATGTAGGCCAAATAGTTCTTACTTTGTAAGTACTAATAGTAGGATAAGGGAAACATTACATCAACTTATAGAACAGTAATAACTGATAACAGAATATTCCTCCCAAAAAAATAATAACAGAAACATACCAATTTTGCATGTAACACTACTATAATATATATGGTAAGCAAGCATTTCAAGAAGCAAAAACTTAAAGCCATGAAATCTCAAAATGGATACCTGCAGCTGCTTGAATGTCTCATAGTCAAGGTCAGCATGTAACCATTTCTCATTGCCATAATCAAGACAGTCTAACTGATAATCCAGAGAAAGAATCCGAGCCATTTGCTTCTGTATAAAACCAAGTATACTAAATCCTCTGCGTGAAGCTTTCATCTTCTTAGCTGCCATTGGGCCTTTCGGATTATTCAAATTGTCCCGACTCGTAACCATTTCATAAAGAACACAATCATACCCATCAAGCGCTTGTTGCAATCTATCAAAGTATCTGAAGATAGAGGAAAATAATATTTCAGCCAACTCACTTTGTCGGCGATATGGACTGTAGAAACCAGAAAGAGATACATATGTGGCCACATACTCATGTACAGAAAGAGATACAGGGATCTTAGACTTTGCAAATAATGATAGTTCATAGACAATGTATATCAATATGACAACAACCACAAAATCTGAAGCACATACTCTTTGTCGGCGATATGGACTGTAGAAACCAGATCAACCTGCAGCAAAACAGGAGTGGACATCAGTCGGACAAGAAAGCACATAGAAAGATCAGCACATTTACTCAACTCGCAATGTTTTTGACCAATCGAATTATGAACCAGAACTCTTCTCTCAGCTACATTTGAATGAACAAAGTTAAGCAAATGGTGGTACACTCCAGCTCATTGCTTGCAATGCAACATGATCTTTTTTTTTTTTTTGGTTAGAGTATAAGGCAAGCTAATCTATATGGCAAATTTGATGAATTGAAATATTCTAAGGTAGCAGTAGCAGGAGAATGTTGATGCAAGCACATAGTCATGCTAATGTTATGGTAATAGAATCATGCAGCTATCCTTGTCTTCTACCGAAAAGCAGTAGGCAGCAAATGTTCATAGGTAGGTACTCATTCCCCAGAGTTCAGGTTCAGCCTCAACGAGTATGCCCAAATGTCCAATCTTTTCCCCATTTTTTCAATCATTTCACGCGACCGTATCCAATTTCCCTCTTAAACTACACAGCCAACCAGACTCACGTGGAGGAAGGGGTTGAGGAGCGACCACGGGAACCGCTTCTCGAACCGCACCATCGCCGTCTGCAGCTCCCCGCCGGCCCCGCCTCCTCCTCCGGCGCCTCCAGTCCCCGGGCGGCGGTACCGGAGGTAATCGGTGATGGAGGTGCTGGTGGCGAACCGCTCCGCCCCTCCCTCCGCCGGCCCCGCCCCAGCCCCGGACGCCGCCGCAGCAACGACGGAGACGGAGGGTGGGAGAGCGCGGCGCCGGCGGCGCGCGCGAGAGGGGAACGCCGCGAGGGAGGTGGATGGCGCGGCCGTCGAGAGCATGCCGGCGCCGCGAGGGGGATTAAGCTTTGTGATGAGGAAGAGGGGAGAAACTGCAGGCGAGGAGACGGAGAGGCTCTCGAGCTCGTCCGGGAAGATGGGGTTACGGAGCCACCGAGGCAGTGAGCGCGTGCTGTCAATGACAAGTGGGGCCCAGGACATTGTTGTCACCACTTCGAGATTCTTTCGATGGTGCGTGGATGGCTGGCGTGAGGCCACGGGACGAAGAAGAGAGAAGACGGTGGCTTTTGGTGTTTGGCTGTTCTCTTCGGGGAGATCTAAGCTGCTGCGTGCTGGTAGACAACCGTTTCTACGTTTTCTTTTCTTTTTATTACGACTGAAAAAAGTTTCTACGTTGGGCATCGGCCTAGAGTAAAAATCTACATATCTACTTTAGCTTACTCTTTTTGTTTTAAATTGTTGTCGCCGTTGATTTTTGAGTTATAATTGATCTATTTTTTTAGTTTCTACTTTGAATTGTTTGATCACTAAAGAAAATTAAAGCATAACTTACAGTTTTGCATATTTGAGCAAATATTTTGAATAAAACGAGCGGTCAAACAAAACTCGAAAATCAACAATAACAACAATTTAAAAACGAAGAAAGTATATCGTAAGCTTTGTCAAACACGTATGAGACAAAATGGCTAATGATCTAAAGCCTTCAAAGCTGTTTTCACAAATGAATTGTGAGTTAAATGAGATAGAGCCAAAGACATTTTTCCAAACGTCTTTTCAAACAGTTTGGTTTCACTGGCTAAAAGAAGCTATTTTATCGTGAGATAAGTTGGGGTCTAGCATCAGCCAATGCCTTGCCAGTTGCCAAAAATCACATATATAAATGTCTCTAATAGAAACTAAAGAAACTAAAAAGGCACATTTCTGTTCTGTTCAATTGTGACATGCTTACTTTCTATGTTCCGCTCGCGCAAGCCAGCATTCCAACTCATTCGTTGCTCAATCTTCATATGTGCTAGGGAGACTCAGAGCCTTTTGAAGCGTGCGCGAGTAGGTTGATAGGGCACGCGAGTTACCATGGTCCCTAGCTATCTTAGTGGAAGGCAAGGGGTCCATTCCCCCCCCCCCCCCCCCCCCCCCCCCCCCCCAAATCGGCAAAACTCTGTTGAATGAATAGTAAAAATGGCAATTGTTCTTGCTATTTTGTGTGAAATTACAAAGGCCGCGTCCCCTCCATTTGTGTTGAAGCTCCATCACTGGTTTCAACATGCCTAGGACCTGTTAGCTATCAAACAAGAACTACTTGCTTTCGTTGATGTTGCTTCTTAAAGTGAGATTATCACATAAAGCAACACAAGTGTATTTATTTGGGAAAATATTCAGCGAAATCCACACATTCGGTGGAATCGTGAAAACTCTCTCGAAAAACTTATTTAGACGTTTTCAAAAATTATGAAACTTGGCATACGCGTAAGGGACATGGTGGGAAACATGCACACAAATTTTGAGATCCAAAAATATTTTGTATTAAAAGAGATAAAAAATAAAAAATCATGGTGGAAGAGGACAAAAATACTGCACAATCACTATTTTGTCATTTTTCTCCTCTTTCTTCATGATTTGTAATGTATGTATCTTTTAATATAAGTTGAGTTTGGATCTCAAATTTTGTGTGCATGTTTCCCACCATGTCTCCTATACGTATGTCAAGTTCCATAATTTTTGAAAACTTATAAATAAGTTTTTCAAGAGGGTTTTCACGATTCTATCGATTGTGTGATTTTCGCTGAATATTTTCCTATTTATTTTAGACCAAGTTACACACTTCATCCAATAACTTATATTGTACTTGTATCTTATATAGGATTGATCTTCTTATCTCTGTGTTATTTCCCCTTTTTTTTTTGAAATTCACTCAAGCTCAGCAATTGCTTTTCTTCATCGAGAAAAACACCACAATTAACACGATAAAAATTTCTTCAATTCTTATGTTTTAAAGTATCAGAATTTAAATATGTCACTATTTATTAGAGAAACATCTATTCACTCAGATAAAGTCATCATGACCTTCATCTAACCTTAATGTGCATCCCTACTTCCTAAAACATGTATTTATTATTTGCATCTGTGTGATCCTTTGTTCTAAATAAATTTTGCGATTATTTTTTTATTAAGTAGCATGTGTGTGAAAAGCATGCTATGTGCATCCATTTCTTAGTATAAGTTAGATATTACTAGCTAAAACATTGTGTCGGTTTACAAACTGAATATTTGAACAAACCGGAATAAGCTGCATGTGGATTTTTGACATGAATTTGCTAACCTGTGCATAGCATGTTCTCCTTTTTTCTGGGACATGAAAAACTAAAAAACAAATGATTGAGCGATGCAACAGTCTTGAGTGAAACCCATGGTTCTTGGTTTTACGCAAAGTTCAGAGATTACTATGTGAAGTCAGTCAAATGGACAAGAATATATCCAACCGCCAATCAAATACATTCTTTGGGTTTAAAAATTTCAGTTCTTTTTTTTTTTGCTTTCATTCACTGAATTTAAAATATCACATATTGAACGGATGTACCCACCACTGCTACTATTTATATAGGTCCCAAGTGTCCCAAAGAGAAGGAACAATTTTCATCATGTTACGGCTTACTTATCATTTATGGCATGATGATACTTACATCACTGAAAAATCAATTCTGTACAGCATTTCATTGTTAACAGGAACGTAATCTGTCATGTTTTGCTCTATATTTCCATTATAAACAAGACGAAACAAGTAACTTTTTGTATTATGTACAGTAAGTATTCACAAAATACACAACTGATAGGATCAGCAGCAATAGCTGGCATCGCAATAATCATCAGATCTCGCTGCAAAACTGCAGAACTTGAATAACACATCATCCTCAAGTGGCGTGGAAGTCACAAAAACGAAACTCCTATATGCAGCCATATAATCCGCAACATTCAGACTGTAAGTCTCTCTTTCCATGTCTGTCACTATTCTTCATGAAGGCAGTACAATCCAATTCCACACATAAATGGAAAGATGCAAACATATGCAAGAGACTGCATGTTTTTACACAAATCAAAGTGTCTTTGGAAGATCATAGGTTTGCTTCAGAAACTTCGAAGCTGCCTCATCCTTTCGGTAGCACAAGACCCGTAGTATTGTGTTGGGGCTACTTGGGCTCCACTGAGTAGGCACTGGGGGCATTGGGAACCTGGACTTGTCTGTGGAACCATAAGATTCAGACATTGCCAGCTTGAACCGTCCAATGAGGGTTTCGGTGTCTATTCGTAGGAGTGGCAGAATGTTCTTGACCTCCAAGGAAGACTTGACAACTAATTCCTCTGGCATGCCTTCACCATATGTTAAATACAAGCCTCTGAGGGCTCTGAAATCATCCTCTATTATCTGATAATCTTCACAGCTGAAAGCACGTGCAGGTCCACCGGCTAGAAGCACCAACCAAAATCCATCAAATGAGGCTTTCATCAACGATGCTATCAGATGGTTTCGTACCCGATTATGCACTGTGGCAGATATAAACTTAAGGATAGGACCAAGCTCTTTTAACAAAGGCAGTATCCTGTTTGATGCAGGGGTACCAACATACAGCGTGTCCAAAAGAACATGACTCAGATCATTGAATATCACCTTATATCCAGTTGTCTCGCAAAGCTGCCGGATTCCTTCTAGGCAAGCGGCCAGGGATTGCTGAAAATTGATGTCCAATCCATCAACATTATAAGGCTGAGCTGAAACATTTTGCAGCCATGATTTCATCTTCTTGTCCAAGTTCTCAAGCTCATTTCTGAGGTAGTGGAGAGTATTTATTCGTGCACATAGTCCAGGAAGACTTGAGGCTTCATTTCCAATAGCCGATCCAACCTGTGATCCTCGCTTCAAAAAAAACTGTGGTTTCTCCTTGTTCTTGAACAATTTGGATCCAACATCGCACCTCGTTAAATGAGGTAGCTGAGGAAAAAGAGTACCCCGTGTTCCTGTAAATATATATGACATGTAATTTACCAGGATCTTATTATACGCAAGAACTATTTTCACAACTTGACCTTGCACTTACCACAGCCAGATTTTACTTTTGAGACGTAAACCTGTATACATCTATCAAGTCCAATCTTCAGATCAGGAAGCAGAGTGGAGTGCGTTGATATAGGTAACTGAAAAAATGCATCCAGATTCTCATCTATTATTTGTAGCATCTCCACGGAAGAGGAAGCAAAATTATCCATGTTAACCTTTGGGTCCCAAGTCTGCACAACAATTCCAAAAAATTAATTTTGCATTATATCTATTCTGAAGTTATTCTAAAATGTCGCATAAATGTTACGAATCAGCCTTGTTTTTTTTTACATTCTGTATTCCTTTTGGGAGACAGCTGAGAATGGATGAAAACCTCATAATGACAAGAAAAATTTGGTTGAACTAACTAGTTGTCATATGCATAACTGATATGGGATTATAGTTTACCACAGTTAACGCAACAAATCAAGATGCTGAAGCATGCAACAATAACAACCAAGGAAATTGTATTTTTCCCATATAGCAATACGCAATAATATCTGCAGAACGCAGACATACAGACCTAGTCTGAAGGAAACTATGAAGAAAATGATAAAAAGGATTCTGACAGGCAACAATTATTGCATAAATGAACAAAACTGCTAAAAGCTATAAAGTTACTAATATATAACGTTACTAAAATGCATAAAAGGTAAGATGTTAGAGCAAAGAAAAATAAGGTCACCTCCTGCTGTATATTCTGTTCAGTCCATCCCTTAAGTTTTTCTACTCGTTCTTTTACCCATGCTTTCACCAGACTATCAAGTACAGTTCCAGCTTCATACGGTGTCATTTCTTTTACCAATGACTGCCCACCATCATCACCGTCCATAGATTCTTCAATACCAATATGAACTAGATCCTTTTCTAATTTGTCAGCCGCCTGAAGAATTTGAGCACCATCTGGTGTGAGCTCTGTAAGGCCACTTATGTATTGCTTCAGCTCACTCCCGAAGCAAGCATGAAGGGTGGCAACAGCAACAACTGCAGCAAGGGGGTGCCATTTCTTTAAAACTGGGCTGTACATCTTTTTCTCCTTGGTAGCAATGTCACCAACTTCCCTTGCAAGAATTGACAGAACATGCACAGGCTTCCTTGATGATTTGAATCCGCCTCTTCCATTTTCTGCACAAATCAACACTACACATGGGATAAGAACTTGTACAAGTGCTGTCCTAAAACTATAAATAAATAGGCATATATCTTAATTTAGAAAAATAACTTTCACATACTTATCAGAAGTATCTAGTGTCCAACTTTGCGACCATGTTTAGAACTGGGCACTTATGGTGACAGTTGTTATGCGTAAACAGTGAAAGTACTTGTCTCAGTGGTTCTCTATGGAACTTACTTGTGCAAAAGCAGTGCGGACTGAAGACCGTATATAGGTTAATATCCTGCCGTGCACTACCTCAGTCTGTTCCTTTGTTCCAAGATGGTGGTCATAAGACATATTGTCAACGAGATTCATTGCAGTTGATATTGCAATTGATACCATATCAGGCATGGAGTCAATATTACTAGTACTGAATGTTCCGTGGTAAGCCAGCAGTCTTTTCTCTGTCCAGCCCATTATCAATCTTAAAGTGGAGCTCAATACGTCACAGTAATCTGGGTCATCGGTTATTTTAGCATCATTTATAACTTGAACTAATAGATTCTCTGTAGCAGAAAGCAACTCCTTATCTGCTTGGCCCGACATGACAAAATGCTGGAATAGTGCCCAGGTAAAACAAAGATTGTGGAGCATATGATTGACTCCAAGAATAACCCAAGTCTTTTTCAACAGCTCCATCACGTCATCAATCTCATCAAGTATAGTGCCATCCTCACCATCGAAGCAAGCTTCTACCAACATTTTGTAGATATGGAGATTCAAGGGGAAGCCATCAGCCCAGTGGCACTCATCAGAGGTTTCAGTGAGGGATCTACACACGAGGGACATTGCGGCCCTGCGCAACCTTTGCATGGACTCTGAGTTCCATCCAGTTTCTAATTGTCCATCATATGCTTCCTGTATTATTTTCCGCAGTCTCTGTGCAGAAATTTCTGATTTCTTTAAAGGAACATGCGGATGGACCAGCAAACCTGCCTCGAGAAGCTTGAAATTCCTAGTCTGCCATGCCTCATACTCTAGAGGAACAGGGAAATCTGAAGCTTTAAATTTCTGCAGGAACTCTAAGGGCAAAACCATAGATTCTGCATGTTTCCCAAGCTGTTTCCAGGAAAAAGAATGTTAAAATAAACTAAAATCCAACCTATATAGTATATACTAAACAGAAATGGCTCTGTTGGAGTGCAGGTAAGGCTATGAAACCAACAGTAACTCAACACAATGCAAGTTAATATTACTCCCAAGTAATTCAGCATTTCTCTACCTAAATAAAAAGCTTGGTGAAGCCTGGCATCTTTAGAATAAACAACAATGTTTAGGAACTTCGGTCATCTAAAACGAGAGGGTAAAAAGAAACTTATTTTTCACATCTAGTGGTGTCCTTAAATCCACATCAAAACAAGAGTCTCAGGTGACTAAAAAATTCTGAGGACCTAAAGGATATAAAATTACCTAGTGCACCCTAACGACTTAAACTAGTACAGCAAGGAACTGCAGCTGATCACTCTGTACAAAGATCAACTTAACAATGCTTGAATTTAAAATATCATATGTTGAATTGAACCTTGAACTGACGAGAAATAAATTATTCTCAGTCCTTCAAATTCAAACCGGTCATTCCTGAAGCAGCACATATAGAATAGGTGACACACTAAAGGACAGAAAAATCATAATTAAGGAAACAATCAGGTACGACGTACAGCCTAGTGTGCATTAGGGACCGACCGATGTCAACGGGGATTAACAAGCTTGCACAAACTCATAGATGCAAAAGCAGACACACCAGTCAGGCTACGTGTAATCTTCTCCCATCCCAGGAAGAGAACAAAGGATTATTTACCTCAAAATCACACTAGAAACTTTAATCACAAACGAACCCCGTAAAATCACACTCAGCTATACCCAGATTAGGTGCAGCTCGTCAGACATCACGCTGCCAAGAATCTAGATTCCGTGATCCCCCAGACAAACACCTAAATTGGCATCAGACTAATACGCGCACCACTAGTCTGACTGACATACTACCTGTCTACCAACCTCAAGAAAAGGAACTAACCCCGCCGACAGTGCATCAGCCATCAACACCAAAGAAAAAAAAAGAAACTTTTGATAAAGACATTAAGCTGCATTTCCAAGGAACTGGGGTCCGAACCTTGCCGGCGGCGATGCGGAGCAGCCCCCGGCGGATCCTCGCATCAGCCTGCTCCGTCACCCCGAGCCGCACGCGCACGTGCTCCGTCACGGAACGCTGCGGCCGAGCTGCCGCTGCCCTCCCGCCGTCGGAGGACGACGACGACGACCGGGGCCCGAGCGCCCCCTTCGCCTTCCCGGGCGTCGCCGTGCGCTGGTGGAATGAAGATGACGCCGACTGCGGGATGTAGGTGAGGGGCTTTGCGCCGGTGGCGCGCGTGGCGGCGACGAGGACCTCGTACGCGGTGGCGCGGAGGTCGGCGGCGGAGAGAGCCACGCCGAGGTCGGGGAGCGGGGACGGGAGCGACGGCGGCGGCGGCGGCGAGGAGGCGACGCTGGCGCCGACGGCGGGGAGGTCACTGGATTGGCAGGAGAAGGAAGAGGAACCGCTGAAGCGGCGCGCCATCCTGGCGATTTTGTTCGATTTCTTTGTGTTTTTGAAAAGCAGCGTTTGATCGGTTTAGGAGGGAGATTAGCGCGTGTTTGCAGTTGGCGCGCGCGGGAGGGAGATGAACGATAGCTCTGTGTTGCTTTGTTTGTCAGCTTCACCGACAGAAGACACGCCAGCCTGTTCACCTAACATATTATCTTTTCTTTTCTTTTCTTTTTCCACGTTGCCTCGATCTTAAGTTATTATTCTTGTAGTGCGTCACAACGATATATGCAACCATTCGTCCGTCCTTCAGAGGTAAGATGGACTTTTCAATTGTCGAGTTTACCTTTCCAATAAAAAATATATGGCATTCCTATTTACTTTCCTTGTTCACCTTAAAAGTTTCTCTTATTGTAAACAACTGATGAAGGCTGTTTCAATTATTTAATAATTTACTGAATATATTGTTTTCAGATCTTTAATGTGAGTAGCAATTACTTGTATGTGCAATTAGTGTCAGTTTTTGAAGTGTGAAAATGTGCTAATGAATTCCTACTTTAAATCAGGGTACTAGAATGCATGCTTGAAAACTTCGATGCCAATGTGGCCATTTAAATGCGATTTGTATATCATATATCTGGCCACTTTAAACACTTTGTAAAACATGTGACAGAATTCCTGCTTTGAAACTTCAATCCGGTATGGGGTTTAGGTTTAGGGTCCAATTTGACGTATATATTGTCAGGTTGCTCTTTATATGACTTCCCTCTTTATCAGAGTGATCAATTGAAGCTCCACATTGTGTGCTACTTCCTAGAAAAATTCAGTTGTGTCCTGGAGTCCTATTTTATGGCGTACTAGTTGAATGGTATAAGACTGCTCGCCCTGGCTTCCGCTACGGCGCCCTGCAGGATGCGTTTAGCGGAAATCAACGCTGCAGCGGCGTCCGGTACGCTTCCGCTATGGAAGCGGAACGCCGCGGCTTCCGCTACTCCCAGCGTAGTAGAGGGCTCCCGCTATGCACTGACACGCGTGTACGGGAGTGAGAGCAGTGGCGGGCCCCATTGTTTCAACGAACTAAAAAATGTTATAAATCACAAACCAAAAAACCAAATCAAATTCCGATTGCACCATTAAATTCGTTTTAAGAAATCCTTCAAACAAGATCTCACATGGATATATTTAGATAAAATTACAAGTGAGCCCCACTGATGGTAGTTGGAGATGGTTGAATAAAATATTGTGTAGTTGATATAGAGGATGGATATGGAGGAATGATAGGTGCGGAGGGAATTGGTATAGAGGAAGGAATCTCGATGATCAGGACAGAATATTCTTTTTAGAGGAAAGATATAGAGGAACATGAGTGCGGAGAGTCTAAGGGAGTAAAATGGTTTGGTCAATTTTGGATGAAACTTCGTCCACTCACACCATATAGTATTGCTAAAAGTAAAACAGGTGGCAAGTAGGTGCCCGAGTATAATATATTCGTGCGTGTATGGTGCCTATGCTGCACAAAAAAAAAAAAGACTTAGAAGATGCTTAAATTGAATTCGGACGGTTTTATTTGAAGGACCAGTACGATCTCTCATCCAAGAGTATCATGAAGGAAATTAAAATACAAGAGGACTTTTCAGCGTATTACAATGGCTAGTTTCCAGACGCACGGATACAGCAATCGAATGAGGGTACCACGCCAAACGTGGCCCGCACTGATTAGTCCAACCCCATGTTGCCATTCGATGTCTCAAGTCTGTCCATCCGACGCCACTTTCAAAATGGGCTTGCTCGGAATGGCCGATAGTTCTGTCCGTACAATATCAATAAATTCCTCACTAGAATGAGGACCTAGATGAAATTCCTTGAGACTTGCGAGACGTCCTAGCCCCGAGAATCGCTGTAGTTTGCTCCATCCCGCAACTTGCAGCAGCTCAAGTTTAGGCATCGCGCCATCTTCAAAGGACACCATTTCAACAGCATACAATTCACGAAACTCCAGCAGAATGAGACTGGGGAAAGACGACTGTTCGAATTTTAGCTCTTCCTTCTGAAACGAAGACTCCCAAAGACGTAGGATTTTGAGCTTCGGGAGCTTACCCAAGGCTCCTATATCGTTTGGACCCAGTCTGCTGAGCTGCAGCTGCAACTTTGTTAGATTCTGAAGCAGATGGATCCATTCTGTTACTCTGATCAGACTGCCCCAAAGCTTCAAGGTTTCGAGGAATTTTGGAGGTGACAAGCTCCCATCCAGATAACAATCCAACCCATCTGCCACAAAGTTCCTATTCACTGACAAAGACCGCAAATGATGGTGGCTACAAATGGCTGGCCAGAAACCCCTACTGTTTGTTTTGTTGATACCTTGTAATGCCAACTTACACAGCTGAGTAAGCCCTTTGAGCTCTTCTGCAGATGCATTTCCGTGTGCAATCCTGACATAACCCAACGTGCGCAGTGCACTCAACATCCCAAAGCCTCTCGGAACATGGTCAACACGCGATGCAGGACGGCTTAGAAAGTGAAAATTGTTGCTGTAGAAGCAGGATAGTCTGAATTTGCCGTGCATCTTCATACTATCTGTTACATGCTCATTAGCTGTGAAGGACCGTACCTCGTGTCTGTCTTTAAACCAAACAGGTGCATGAAGGTGTTGTAGGTTCTGAAGCTTGATTATAGTGGTCGGCAAATGGAATATATTTGTACCTCTGATATCTAGTGTCTGGAGGTGCCTCAAATTACCCAAGGAGTCAGGCATATGAAATATACTCTCACAGCCTCGCAGAGAAAGGTACCTGAGGTGTATTAGCTCACAAATTTGATTAAGATCATCATCTGCTAGTCCTGAAGCATCTTCCAAATCGAGCACTCGGAGTAACCTTATCTTACTAGAGAGGAAATAAGATTTCCACTCCCCAAAGACAGTCAGCGACCGGACTTGTGAAATGTCCCTTATACTGTCAAACACATCCTTATCTCTGACCCAGTTGTTGCTTATGGCAAGGTGATATACTTTATTGTTTGGGTTCGAACTGCACCCTTGCTCCAGTGTAAAAACAAGTTCCTCCGCCACTGATTTTGAGACACAGATTTCACGAATAAGATCGTGGAGCTGACAAAAACTAAATTTCCCAGTACTGTATACCGCTCCTGCTGTTGGGAGCACCATGCTCCTATCAATAAGCTCAATGAAGTGCCTCTCCCCAGCTTCCTCGGCAGTCATGTGGTTCATTTTCCTTGAGTAACCCTCTGCAATCCAACGCCGCACCAACCGCGTTCGCCTAATTTTGTGGTCCTCCGGGAAAATGGCCATGTACAGAAAGCAAGACTTAAGATGATAAGGTAAAGAATCATAGCTCTTAATAAGGATTCTTCTAACTGAATTTAGATCTGTATTCATCTGCAGCTCGTTATTTAAAGCATTATTGATGCCCTTCCATTCATGTACAGTTCTTGGTCTCTCAGAAAGAAATCCACCAATTGCAGATATTGCAAGGGGGAGTCCACCACACTTCTTTAGGATAAGTTTTGCTTCCTCCAACATATCAGGATCTAAATCAGATGATTCATTCTCTTTAAATACCTGTGATTATGTAACTAATGATAAGTACTTGGACAACAGAATGTTTATGTTGCATGTGCAATTGGAAACCATAGTCATCACAGGATGAAAGTAATAATAATACTACACATTTGTACTACATTGTGTTATCAAAATTACATCCCATTCATCGTTTATTTTCTTGCAAGTGTATCTTGCACTATTTTACAAACGACAGGAGGCATTCAATAATTTAATCAACTCCTTATAACTGTTACTCCATGTGATCCCGATGTAAGCTGTCTTACAATGATGCGACACTCAGACCAAGCAATTGTATTAAATCATTTATGAAGGATGCCAACTTGAATGCAGGGTTAGGGAAGAGAATTTCATCACAGGTACCTTTCTTTTGAAGAGGTCAAGTGCTTCGGTATATGCCATCGCTTGAATGTAGTATATGTTCTTCTCTTCCATGGAGCAATGTATGGCCACATATTTATCCCTTGTGGTGACTATGACCACTGCAGCATTTTCCAGGTACTTTTTCATTATATCCCATTCTACTGTAGATGCTAGATCATCAAGGACAACAAGGCTCCTTTGCATCCCCAGAAGCCTATTAAGCTCATTAAATAATTCCTCTAGTCCAAGTGTTTCGATAGATGGCTTTTCTCTTCCAGTCAAACAATGCAATTGCAAAACAATGCTCCTAAGGGAGGACAAAATATTGAAAGGGCGCGGGATGGTGATGCAAGCACGATTCTGGACCAAGTCATCAAGTTTATTGCTGCTATAGACGGCTTTGACAAGAGTGGTTTTCCCAACACCTCCCATTCCCCACACTGAGATCACTTTGCAGCCATGGTTGTCATGTGGCTGACTAATTAGGTCTATAAGTTCATATTGTTCTTTTAGTCTCCCAGTGATGAATTCATCAACCGCTGCCACTGTACTCGAGACAGAAACAATCTCACTGAAGTTCTGTTGAGGCTCAACCTGAACAAAAATAATGATCAGGTATGTCTCAATAAGGCAAAGAACAGTCGTCTTGTCAACAAACTATTATGCAGTTTGTACGTTCTACAGTCTTTACCTTTGCCTTGAAAAAAATAGAAATACCATGCGGTTAGAGTCTTCATGCTCCATTTGTTCGCATCTCGGTGATCACAAATAAGATGCATCTGGTCAACCAACATGGTCTCCAAAATGCAACATTGGTAATGACCTAATTTTATTTTCTATGTATGAAATCTTATAAAAGTTACCATGATGTAAATCATACTTATTCGATCAAGTTTATGTGTAACGTTGAGTTTGCTCTCTAAATACTTGCTTATCCAAGCTGCAATCAGAATATTTATTTCAACAATTGATAAATATCACTTCTAGTTCTATATTAGTGGATAAGTAGAACATGTAGAGAATAAAAACTCGGCCGGTGAGGCAAAGACCGCCCCAACAGTATTGTTCAATAGGGAACTCAACCGGAGCCCCAGTCGAGAAAATTCAGGAACCCTATAGTCTCATTCTCAGGGAGCCAGCCCCTATAGTTCTGGCCTTAACTCATGCTTTGAGCCTACCCCATACATGAGGGCTCGCCCACCATAGGTCAGATCTGACCCAGTAAATTAGACGCAACAAGTGATCTTTTTTATTCTATAAATTAGTGCAACAACTATTTGAACCCTGATGGGTGGCCTCACACTTGAAGGCTTTAACCAAATGAGCTATTGTCAGTTTGCAACATGTAGAGAATAATAATTCGGAAGAAATGGCAACTGCTAGACTAAACCAGAGCGAGGGGCACATAGGCTTGATATTCCATTCTAGATAGTTCGGTGAATATTCCTGGTCTGCTAAACTAAATGTATTGACAAGTACTTAAGTTGTGTGCTTTGCTTACTGACCACAATTGCTCCATTGCAAATTGTAATGAAGAAAACAGAGTTGCAGAAAGTATAACATGAATAGAAAATGGATGTAATAATTACCATCTTGCTGAACAGATAAAGAGTCTGATCAGATGTAGACTGCTTGAGCTCAGAAACTTGGTAAGGTCGCTCTGTGCACAAACTTGCAATTTCAACCTGCCGTGTGGACACAATGACTCGGCTCCTGTTCCTCTTGTCAGGGAAGTATGTTCTGATCCAGTCCCATTCAGCTGTGGAGAATAGCCCGTCGATGACTATCAGGAACCTATTCTCACTCAGAAGTTTGCTCACCATGAACTCCAATCTTGCAAAGGAACAGTCATGAGATAATTCAGGTGTTGAGTGGCCCGCCGAGAGCTGCTTTACCAAGTTCATTAAATGTTGAGTTCGAGTATGCGAAGGGCATGCTAATTTGATCCTAGCCCGGCAACCAAACTTTTTGTTTTCTTGTGCATCACCGTAGGCCTCCGTGATGGCAGAGATCTTGTCAAGATCGCAACTGGTTCCCCACACGACAATCACCCTGAGATCTTTCGAATCGTCGTCAACCAGCTGAAGGAGGTCGACCTTTGAGTTGTCCAGCCCCGCAGCAGAGGCGAGCCTTGCGTTGTCGATAGCAGCTATCGCAGCGAATATCTCAGACTGCTCCGCCACAGCCACGGTGGTCGGATCAACGCCGGAGCCCTCGGCGAGGCGGGTGTACAGGCTTCTTTTGCTAGTAAATGCCACATCTGCGACCATCGCCAAGAGCTTCTTCACCTCAACGGCGGCCCCTCGCCGCTCGCACAGGATGCGGGGGATACGCCACCGGGATGGCTTCTCCAGCTGATCCACCTTGGCGCCTAAAATATCAAGGCCGCCCTGGACCTCGTAGGCAAGGTCGCAGACCCGCTTCACCCAGCTCGGATCTTGGCTGTTATCTCCAGTCATCAGGAAGTACTTCATCATCTCGAACTCTTCAGCGATGATGGCCACGTCGCCCTGGACACCCAGCTGTAGGACGACCTCCTCCGCGACCATGGATTTCGCGTGGGAGAGAACTAGATCTAGCGTGGACTTGCAGAGGCTCACCGCCGTAGACTCCTCCATGTCTTCTCCACCTCTTGGATGGATTTGGACAGGTATGGTGGAGCGGGTGGAAGTAATGCAACTAGTGGGAAGGAGCAGAGTAGTTTCTTCTAGATATGTATTCCCTAGGGTTTTTGTTTTTTAATTGCTGAGATTGGGATATATAGCATCATTTAGCTGAAAAGGAATTAAGGGGGTGTTCGTTTCATTAGTCCTAAAGGTCACATCAAAACTAATCTTGCTATTTAGGAGTATTAATAAGTCTAATTACAAAACCTTTTTACAGATATGTGCTAATTTACGAGACGAATCTAACGAGCCTAATTAATCTATGTTTTGCTACAGTGATGCTACAGTAATCATCGTCTAATCACGGCTTAATTACCCTCATTAGATTCGTCTCGCGAATTAGCACAGGGTTCTGCAGTTAGTTTTTTAATTAGACTTTATTTAATATCCCTAAATGACAAGATTCTAACATGCCTAAATTTGTAACAATCATCATCATTAGAAAAATCAAATGAAGTGACTTTGCCCATTCATACCGCACAACAAGGCATTTCTTAAGTAAAAAATTGCGCGTCTCCCTTTCACCTACCACACAAGCTCCTTTCTTAACAAACTAGCTCGCGAACGGTAATATAAAGTTATGTCATAAACTTATCATAAAATACATAGTTTTGTGTAGTTGTGCCTTAAGTTCGTAGTTTTGTGATTTTATAGTTGTACTTTTTAACATTTGGTGGAAGAGATTATTACGTTCTAAGCTTCTCATAGGAAAAATAATAAGTTTGTTTTGTGGATAGACACATATCACTCTTCAAGTTTTTCTGATAGTATGAGGTAGTGTGTGTTGTCTCCCCCCTCCTGTGGGGAGGAGTGATTACATTTATAAGTGGGTGTTACCTCTTTTACAAGTTAGGGTTAGAGCATGTGCAGTGAGACAAAAAATATTCTTCCTTCAATAGATCTCTACCGATGAGGGGCATCATGATGTGAGGGCTATTGAAGGAAGAAGATCTTTTGTTTCACGTACATATGCTCCAACCCTAACTTGTAAAAGAGGAAACACACACTTATAAATGTAATCACTAGGAGGGAGACGACACACACTACCTCATACGAGGCACATCACGCCTAGACGGCAATACAACGTCACACTAGATGTAAGGTTATTATCCTTCAAGAGACCCGAGCCAGTATAAATTGTTTGTCCCACTCGATTGATCTTCGCGTACGCAAAGCACTTCTACCAAATATCTGCCGACCCCGTTCAATCGTGCATCAATAGGACTAACTACATGTATTCAATCTTTAACTTCACACATTGTTGCATTTACGGCTAATTTTTCTTTCTGCAGAAGTAGGCATTCCCATTAACATCGAGCAATATGTAATAATACTACTACAAAATGAGCCTTGAATGACGGAGGGGTATTGAACCGTAGTGACGGGCAAGCCCAGACCCAGATCCACAGGCAAAAAATCTTGAAGGAAAGAACTGACAGTAGGGCGAAATGACGTCATACCATACCCCATCACTGGAAAGGCCATGGTGGTGGCAGGAAAAGATGACCCCAGCAATGCCCGCGGCTAAAAATTAACAACTATGGCAGGCCATGCTGACATCTCAGCGACCTTCTAATACCACCCTCCATCCCTAAAAAACTGTCGTTGTTGACTTTTAGACATCACATTTGACTGTTTGTCTTATTCAAATTTTTTAGACAAACAGTATTTATTTTTTATACCTTGTTTTTTGATTGAAGATTAAATAGGACATTTTTTTTATATTCGCGTAAGAAACTTGAATAAGACAAGCGGTCAAACACAATGTCCAAAAGTCAACAGTGACTGTCTTTTGGAGACGCAGGGGAGTACTAAAAATCTGCAGCCCCATGAACCCACTTAAACAGCCCGAAGTCCCATTTGCATCCCTAAATAGGGAGAACAATATAAATACTCAGCTAGGGTTTCAAAACTCCAAAGTTTCTCCTCTTCCGGTCTCTTCCTGCATGCCGCACCTCTCTCTATCTCTCTCTCTCTCCCGCGTTTTTCTTCGATCCATGGCGAACGGCTCTCCCTCCGAGCGGCGGCTGCCCTCCAAGCCGTCAGGCCCCGTCGCTAGCCCCAACCACTCGCATCGTTGCCCCGCGTTCTCTAACTCCCTGCTCTGCACCGTAGCCCAGCCGTCACAGACGTGGACCCCTCCAGCTGATGGATAGACTATACGTTGCGTGTTCATCATCGAGATGAGTGTTCGTACATGTATGTGAACATTAAGTATGTACTACTGTTTTGAAAAGAAAAAAATTATTCTTTACTTACCTGAGTCCCAATCCATGTGTCAAGTGGGAGACAAGGATCCAAAATCGATGCAGGGGAATAAAGACTGTTCCACTTGGTTATCGCAAGAACATGGGTTCCACTTATCTTTCGCCATCTCATTGCTAAAAAAGATGTTCCGATTACCTTACTCGATGGGGGCTTGCACCTTGCAAAGTAGCCCACTTGTACTGATTCCCTCAGAAGTCCGGTCCTTTGGTTCCCTCCAATCGCACATGGGGCGCATATCGGTTATGCCATCCGTTCAACTATTTATTTATTATATGTTTGCGTACCCGGGCCAAAATATTACCTTTGAAAGGGCGAATCAGTTCAGTTATGAAGCTTTTTTGGTCTGTGCACATGGTGAGAGTGAACAAACATTCAGTGGAGTAGAGTAAACTTCCGATATTAAACACTGTCCGTGAACAAACCTGTAGGGAAGCCACGGACAGTGTTTAAGATTTCGGTATTAAAAAAGATTTCGGAGCCAAGCGATAAGACCGAAATTAACGAAATTCGACAATTGTCCGATATTTCGGACCAAAATTTTTCAAACAAAATTTTGAATTCGCCCAAAATTTATCCGAAATTTGGTCCCAAAAAACCGAAAATTTGGTCCGAAAATCAGCGAAATTCGGAGAAATTTCGGAGACTG
Organism: Eragrostis nindensis; assembly: GCA_012490785.1. Lineage (NCBI taxonomy): Eukaryota > Viridiplantae > Streptophyta > Magnoliopsida > Poales > Poaceae > Eragrostis > Eragrostis nindensis. The sequence goes on along the minus strand of JAAXCT010000119.1, from coordinate 398,307 downwards.
AGTGAAAGCACGAAAAGCATAGTCAAACATGTCACATTGGCTGTAGAAAGTGACAAGAGCATTAATCAAGGATGATTCCTGAGTAAGTACTGGCCTACTTGAGCACAAGCAGCGAGGAGATCGATTAAAAAACTAAATCAGAACAACTTGAGCACAAAGGAGGCCTTGCGTGCGCGGGGCAAATCGGAGAGGACGACGGCGGGTGTCGCGCGCGCGAGCGCTGTGCGAGCGTGGGAGATCGAGTTCCCGCCACGTGATTGTGGGATACAACACCGGATACAGCACGGTGCTTCGTGCTGTATATTTACAACATCGAGAGAAGATTATAGAGCATGCTGTAAAAATTTTAGAACAACACATTATTTTGCAGTATCTGTTGAATGCTAGATTTTAGAGCACGGAGTCATTTTAGAGCATCTGTTGGGGTTGCTTTAGTGAATTGCCCATTTTCTCTGTTAGCTTAGGCTTTTGGGTGTGTTAGTTGATGCATGCAACTCAAAATGCTATTAGAGCCAGAGGTCTCGAATTTAAATCTTGTTTGTTGCGACTTATTTAATAAATTGCTGCTCACTCTAATATTCAAAGTTTGAGGCCTGGAGAGCATGCCGTGAGGGGAGTGTTTGGGTATAAGTGAATTGTCCATCTTTCCTCATTATATTAGTCTTTTGGATGTAACCGGTCGGTACATGCAACTCAATATGAGAATCGAATGATAGTGTCTCGTTCCTACTAAGGCCCTGTTTGGGGAGCTGCCGCTTCTCTGCTTTTTCCAAAAGCAGCGTTTCGGAGTAGCGAAACCCGCTTGCCCACAAAGCTGCGTTTCGGAGAAGCGAATGCATGTTTGGCGTTCAAGCTTTTACGGTCAGCTTTTTACAGAACAGCAGCTCGACGCCGACACGGAGCAGCCAAGATTGGACGAAGGGGAGCGCCTCCAAGAGAGCATGGCAACCCGGCTCAGCGCGCCGCCCTTCCTCCACTCCGTGCGGCATCAAATCCCGCTCCAAGCTCCAGCCAAATCCGCACCTCGCCGCGCCATCCGCAAATCCGCCGAGGCGCCGGCCACTCACGAATTTGAGCTCGCCTCGGCCCGCTCGCGAATTCGAGCTCGCCTCTGCTGTCTCCGGTGCGGCATCGCCTCCTCCAACCTCCATCTCTTATGCGACGTCGCCTCCCTTCGACGCGGCGCTCGAGATTGAGCGACAGCCGGGAGGCTCCTCCCTCCGGAATCGCACTTGGTGGCGAGCTATAGGCACGGCGGCGGCCGAGAGCGTGGGTGGGAGGCGCGGCTGCGGCCGGGAGCGCGTCTAACTCGAGCTCTACATCGGCTTCTGATTCGAGCTCCACATCGGCGTCTGATTCGAGCTCCATCTTGTCGAAGAAGGGGAGGGGGCGGGTAGGGCAGGAGGCGACGCCGGCGTCGGCGCGGAGGGAGTTGTCGTGTTAAGGGCGGCCCACGGTGGTCCTGGTCTGGGAGGTGCTCCTAGGCCTGGTCAAGGCGATGGAGACGAGGGGCGCCGGCCGACGCGCGGAGATGACGAGGGTGGCAACGGGCAAAGGGAAAAGCTCGGGAATCGACTTGCCAGTCGCTTCTCCGCTTTTAGTGTTATCACCGCTTCTGGAGCTTTTGATTCTGGGAAAAGCAACCCCGTTTGGGGGAGCTTTTCGCTTTTCCAGCTGCTTGGAGAAGCAAAAGCTGAAAAAAGCTCCCCCAAACAGGGCCTAAGAGTGTCCCATAAGTGCATAGGACCGACGTGATGGATATGTGTCCGAATCAAAGCTCGCATAACTGATTGTGTGGCAATGGCCCCGACGATGCGGCGAAATCAAAGCCTAGCACCAGCAAGGGCGGTCACAGCTGGTGTAAGCTCCATGAGCAGACTATAAGGCAACCCGACAAAGCAACCTCTGTGGTTTCACTAAAGCCGGATATTGAAAGAGGAGATAGAAGTTGCTTGGAGATCTAGACCATCGACGACGAATTTGACATGGTAGAAAGACCACCTTTTGTTGTAGTTCACCATGGATTCCGGCGAGGCAGTGCACGGAGGCACAGCAGCCCGGGGACGAGGTGGCGAGGCAGTGCGGTGGCGTGAGTGCGGGGCGCGGGAAAAAGAGGTGTGGTGACTATAGTTATCCTTTTCTTGTTTGGAACACTATCCATATATAGAATGTAATAATTGGTTCATGTTCCAATTTAATAACTACTATTTTGTAATATTTCTCTTCCTATTTTTTTCCTGCTGAATGGCACAGTGTCAATTGTAACTTTTCTCTTAAAGTATTGGAGATGGTAAACTCTATGTTCCAGCGGCCGTGCGTTCTACAAAGAACAAACGTAACTTTAACTACCCTTAGACTACCAACAATGTTTAACTAATGTGTGTGGCGGTTGTGAACAAACAACGAACAAACAACGAGAAACAAATGCAACTAAAGGTTGTGATCAAGAAATAAAGGGAATTCTCTTCTTGGTTTTGGTCGACTAGCTAGCAACTTGAAGTAAGTTCGTTAACTTGCTATTTTTGTATTCTACAAGACATGGCGGTTTTGTTCGCTTTGACCTTGTCACAGTGAAGGTAGCATTCCTGTTGGTTTCGTGCACTATATGATGTTCAAGGAGTATAGATAAGATCCAGAGTTTCTATCTCACTAAAAGCATACAAGACGTTCCGCAGTTGTCTTTATATGTAAATGAAGTGCATCGCATAGACTAAACACAACAAGCAAATAAAATTCAGTACTTGAGAGTTACATAGCTACATCCTCTTCACTAGAGGAGAGAATGAGAGGTCTAGACATGGGATAGAGGAATGAGATGACAACAACATGGAGTACGCTTGTGTCGACTGGAACCGACAATTGTGCGGTCGACACTCCCTTTTTGTTGTATTTAAATGATGCTTGGACTCGTGCATAGCCGGCGCCGCAACCTTAAACCCTCAGTCAAAAAATATCACTCTCGGTTGTACAATAATTCTTCGTTAAGGTTCTTTTTACTTTTTTTTTGAGGAACGGGTTCTTTTTACTTTTGTATCTTCCCTCCCTGCCTTTCGTTTTTTTTGTTTTTTGAGAGACCCAACTTTGACCGACTCCGTTACTCATGCTGTGTTTTCTTCCTCCAAGTGGGCCTATCATAAGCCATCATTATGGTGGTGCCGACCGACACGGATTAGTGCCGATTAGTACGGGCCTTTCATTATCCTCTTCCAAGTGGCGGATCCTATACGTAGGGCGGGCTATAGTTAAACTTTGATAGAACAGTGTTTGAGATTCGTGCAATGGCTCAGATTCGCGCAGTGGAGAAGGGGATGGCTGAGAAGCTGCCACGTGTCGCTCTCTGATTGGGACGGGTGGGAGGTGGGAGAAAAAGAAATGAATTTCAAACTTTAAACGCATTTTTCTCCGAAACTGTAAGTCCGTTTTCGAATTCGTTTGAACCTACGTGTTTGTTACAATTAATTCTACAAAATGAGATCTAATATGAATATTTTTTGAAATTTTTAAAATTTAAAATTTTCGTCAACATTTTAAATATACTATGTCAACATTTTGTTTATACTATGTCAATATTTTTTTTGTTTGTGGTCAATATTTTTTATAAAAATGTTGATTTTATTGTAAAAATGTTGAAATAGAACTACAAAAATGTTGACTTTTCTATTGCAAAATGTTGACGCTCTGACTTGGACTGAGCTGTTTAGATTTAGTGGGCTATTAGGCCAATCTATCGTATGTTAACCATAGGACGCCCTGCATATAGGAGGTCCCTTCCAAGTCCTTTATCGCTTTTGCTCAAAAAAAGAAGTCCTTTATCGCTCCACTTGTCTTTACTTCCTATGGTTTTGCCTGTTTTGCATTTGACGCACAAACACAGATAAACAACACACATAGAAATAGAATTATTTGTTAGTAAACCAATTAGAGTGAATAATTCAGGCTCTGTTTGGATCCACCTCCTAAACTTTTAGCCGGCTAATTTTAGTCAGTTGGGATCCAAACATAACCTCCTAAAATCTTCTAAACTTTTAGCCCACCCCCTCCTAAACTTTTAGCTCCTAGTCACCTCAAAGCTACTAAAATCGACTAAACATATAAAAACAGCAAGAAACACATTAAAAAGGCAAGAAAAGTCTAAAGACTAGAAACATTAGCCACTGATCCAAACTAGTACCTCCTAAAATTAGTTGGCTAAAAAATTAGCTGGCTAATGTTTTAGTTGGCTAATTTTAGCCGGCTAGAGGATCCAAACATCAAAGTTGAATATTTAGCACCAACAGTTGTATTATATTTGCATTGAAAATATCAAATTTGAATACAGATAAACATGCTAAGGCTGACTCCAACAGTGGCGCTGCAATTTGGAGAGGCAGAAGCTCGATTGCCTTGCGTCTACAGGACCAGAAGAGGCGATGACTCCAACAGCGAAGAGGCAAATGCATTTCTCGCCGCCACCGCTCTCACCCCGCGCCGCGCCCCCCTCGCCGCGCGCCGCACTCGCTCTCTCCCCTCGCGCCGTGCCTGCTCTCTACCTCGCGCCGCGCAGCGCTGGCCCTCGCGCCTCCCGCCACGCTCGCCCCTGCGCCGCGCCGCGCCGCGCCTCGCTGGCCCTTGCGCCACCCGCCGCGCTCGCCGTCGCGCTGCGCTCGCTCTCCCCGCGCCGCCGCGCCCACTCGCCCGGCGCCGCGCTCTCCTCCTCCTTGAGCTCGCGAAGGCAGTTGGCCTCCTCGATGTCGGCCTTGCGGCGCTCGAAGAACTCGGAGTCTAGCGGAGGAGGCGGCGGCGGCGGCGACTGGTGCGGGTGCTAGGAGAGTGTGTCGGGGGCGGGAGTGAGGAGGACGAGGCGGTGGACGGCGTCAGCGTGGGGAGCGCATGCGCGGAGGCTAGCAACTGCCACGCCGCCACCGCATCCTTGGAGGCCGCTCCCCGCCGCCACCGCATCCGCCACCCGTACCACTGCCGTCTGCCTGCTCTGTGCCGTCGTCGCCACGAGTCCTCCTCCACGCCCCACCTCCTCGCGCTTCTGCCCGTCGCCCCGTCCCCCGCAGCCGATGAGCTCGCGCGCCACAACCAATTCCACCCAGCGCCGCGTCCAAGCTGGTCCTCTCGCTCCTCCACGCTGCGCGCCTCCACCCCTCTATCATCTCCCCGCCCGCGCCACCGCTCTCCTCGAATGCATTCGAGAAAAGAGGGATTTCAATTTTACAATTATTTGCCTTCTGGTTTGGCTACTTTGTTGGAAGAAGGATTTGTGATGCACAATGCTTCTGAATATGCATATTTGGAGATGCATGCTCTTGTTGAAGTCAGTATAAGGGTATTACACACATTTCCTCCTTAAATCTTTTTTTTTAATCTAGTGTTGACAACTTGACATGCTACCGAAACGCCCTCACATACGGAGCAACTTCACCATGAGTTTTCAGGAGTGGCGCTGCTTTGGAGCTGTGTGCGAAAGGCCTTTCTTTCCACCAAGCAATCCCCCACGGCAGCTCGGATTAGTAGTGGGCTAGCTTCTTCCTTCCATCGCTCCTCCGCTCCGGCATGGCGCCACAACTCCGGTAGACAATCCAGCATATCATTCTCCGCAGTCTTCCCCTTAGCTCCTTTTGGGCACAAAAGGGGTAGTAGCTGTCCTCTCCTAGCTATCTCCTACTAGCAGAGCAGCTGGCCGCCGCCAGGGTCGTTGTGGCCCTCCGCCTTGACCTCGTTGCCAGACGCGTCCACACCTCGCTGGCCTGCTTACCGCTGCAACAAGCCGATCCGTTGCTTCGTCCACACCTCGCCGGCCTGCTTACCGCTGCAACAAGCCGGCCCCGTCGCTGCTGCAATTAGCCGCCTCTCGTGTGGCTCCAGCCTCAGTGAGCAGGCAATCCGTTGCTGAAATTAGCCGCCTCACGGGGTAGTATTCGGTTGTGTAGTGCAAGAGTGAAGGCCCAGGGGTGGCATTCGTGTTCCCAAAATCCACTCACGAGAGCACAGGCATGGAGTCTACAGTAGTGAGCGTTGGCAAGTCTGTGCTAAATGGAGCGCTCAAGTACGCCAAATCCATGGTGGCAGAGGAAATCGCTCTGCAGCTCGGCGTCCAGCGCGACGTGACCTTCGTTGCGGACGAGCTAGAGATGATGCAGTCATTCCTGATGACCGCAGACGACGAGCTAGATCAGCACAAGGTGCTCAAGACCTGGGTGAAGCAGGTCCGCGACCTGGCCTACGACGTCGAGGACAACCTCCAGGATTTCGCGCTCCTCTCCGACAAGAACCCATCCCGGTGGTGCATCCTCCGTACCCTGTGGGAGCGGCGCGGCATCGGCAAGGGGGTCAAGGAGCTCAAGGCCAGGGTGGAGGACGTGAGCAGCAGGAACCTGCGTTACCGCCTCATCAAGGATGGATCTGTCGCCAAGCCTGTCGCGGCCGAGGAGCAGGCCGCCGCTGCCGATGCGGGCATATTTGGCTCCGGCGTCGAGTCCAAATCAACGGCGGACCTTGCCAATCTGATCGGCAGCAAGGAGGTGGATCTTAGAGTGATCTCAGTGTGGGGAACAGGTGGAGATCTTGGGAAGACCTCCGAGATCAGGAAGGTCTACGACGACGAAGAAATCAAGAAAAGGTTTGTTTGCCGTGCGTGGGTTAGATTGACAAGCCCTTTCAATCCGAGGAAGTTCATCAGGAGCCTTGTCAGGCAGTTCTACGAGAATTCTCCTGACAGAATGGAGAAGGGTCAAGAAGGCACAACTGTAGGGGCCAATGCTCTCATGATGATCGAGAAGATGGAGCAGAAGAACTCGGTGTTAAACGACTTCCATGAACAGGTGAATTGCAATAGCTACCTGATTGTCATCGAAGACCTGTCCACAATATTTGACTGGGATTGCGTCAAGACGTACTTCCCTGACAATAAAAAGGGAAGTCGCATCATAGTTTCAGCACAGCAAGCTGAAGTTGCAAGCCTGTGCACTGAGCAACCATATGAAATATCAGAGCTCAAGTGGGTGTCAGCTGATCAAACTCTCTATCTCTTCTACAAAAAGGTACCGTTGATTTTCCTCAGTCCCTTGTTTAGCTATCGCCGTACAAGCATTATTTCATCCGAGAACTCACTACATGGTTAATCGGTTACTATTGTTGTTCAGGTTGAGCACACGGACTGTGTTGCTGGTCTCGACTCCAGCGCCGCGGATGGAAGTTCGGAGACGGAGATAGCCTCCTGCTCTTCCAATCCTCCAAAGGGTAAGGACGACAACAAGGATCCAAAATTGGCAGATGGAGATAACCTTGGTGTGGGTAGGGCCATAAAGGCAGTAGCTTTCGAGGAAGCGCTGCTCATTGGCCGAGCTAAAGAGAAAGCTAAAGTCATTGAATTAATTACTCCTAGGCAGCAGGACCAGCCTACTGTGGTCTCAGTGTGGGGGATGGGGGGCATTGGGAAGACAACTCTTGTTAAAGGCGTGTACCAAAGCCCGGAGCTGGCTGGCCTCTTTCGGAAGCATGCCTGGGTCACTGTGAAGCATCCCTTCAGTCTGGAGGTGTTCCTAAGGGGCTTAGCAGAGAGATTACAGGAAAACGCCCACTCAATTTCCGCTGGGGAGAATAAGAGGACAGACATTACAAAGGTTGCTCGGGGCACGGGCAAAAATCTAGCAACATTAAAGTATGAAGATCTCAAGCGCGAGCTAGCAGTGCTTCTACAGGAACCTGAGTGCCTCATTGTTCTTGATGATGTATCATCCACTTCAGAATGGGATTCCATCGTAAGGTACATGGGGCAGGCTAGAAGGATCATAGTTACCACAAGAGAAAGAAGTGTCGCGAAACATTGTTCCGAGGAAGACAGCAACATCTATCAGCTTCACGCGATGGCAGATGCAGATGCCCTCGAGCTCTTCAAAAAGAAGGTTTTTCTACTAATTCCTCTAATCCCTACTATACCTCTGAAGTCTTTCCTTTCGTTGACCGATAAGTCTGTCAGTTATTCCAACACACATATTGCTTTCATGTCTGTTCCTATTCACTCAATTGCATCCATAATTAACGGAGGGCAATTTGTGTTAACTCTTACCCTTACTCTGGACTCCAATATTGATTTAGTCCTCATTTTGTTTGGACAATGTGATTCGCCCCACTTTTTACATTTAGCATTTTTTTTATGTATTTCAACAACAAACATTGATCAATCTGCATATATTTCAAGTCCGACTAAATTTGACAAACTTTGGAGAAATTATTATGTCCATAGCTATTCACACGTTTTTTTTTGGAGATCCCCATAGCTATTCACACGTGGGTTCAACTAGCAACTTCACTAACTAAAAACCAAGAAAATACAATGCATTAGATACCTCGGCAGCATATATAATCCATAGCAGAAGTTCTTTAAAAAAAATCATGGCAGAAGCAGAACTGTGCATGGTTACCGGTGGCCAAGGACCGACTCCAACCAACATCAGAAGCATTTGATTGCGCAGCAAAAGTACAACCTAACAAAATCATCAGAGTCCAAAATCCTGCTCATTTTTTAACGCTCTGGAAAACTCGATAACATTTGATGGCAGGAATATTATTTATGAGCTAGATTCCAGAAACTCTGAACTGTCACCAACGAGATGTGGTTATGTTAGGCATACCTTCCTTACCAATATGGCAAATCGATTTTATTCCAAAACTCTATTTTTGTGAACAAAAGTTTCCGCGTACACCAATACTTTTCATTGCAAAGATTTGAATACGGAACCATGGTCGCTAGGCGCTAGCTAAATTAGAAGCAGTTCTTCCTGGAATGACTCCATTGAAGCAGAAATCAAACTGTAACACTTATAGAGGCTGTAATTATGTCTTCAGAAATCGAGAATTTGCGCCTACTCTATAGGTTGCTCACACGAGAAAAGATCGTTTCGTCCTGAAAGATCGTTTCCAAGTGTCAAAGGACAGGACACAACTATCAAAAATAATTCTGTTGCGATGTCCCTATAAGGTCCAATATCCAACCGTGAAAACTAGTACTGCCGTGCTTGAAGGAGCATGTCATCTGGTGGCGAGTGTGGGTTACACTGAATGCCAATAGAAATATAGAATGACAGCACCATTGACTGAAGCGGCAGGTGAAGAGCAAATGCAGAAGAGTTTCTTCTGTTCCATTATGACAGAACACAACACTGTAATCTGGCAATGCCATATTCTTCCTTCTAAGAAGGTTTCTTGTGTTAATTCTGCCTCTAAAGAGTAGGGTGAAACTAGGACTTCCAGAGATTAATCTCTAAAGAACTTAATCTTCGGCATGCACCAGGACTTCCAGAGCCAGCTATACCGGGGTGAAACTACCTAAACTCCAACCATTGCAGATAAGCCTTTTTGTTTGAAATTTTCATGATCCCTAGATATAAGTCCATTGGTCATTAGTGTCAGGTTGCAGGTGATACTGCTCACATAGATTCTGCAGCTGACCTGATGCCTCCATGGATAATGGAAGGATGAATAAAGCATGCACATTATGCTCCAAAAAGCCCTTTGACTGATATGTTCTTGTTTGATGCAAAGGAGAGTAGGTGTCATGCCACAAGAGTGAAGTTTGTTCCATTACCTATGTCACACTTGGCAACCATAAAAAAATTCTCTGCATTTTTCATAACATCTTTCCACCAAAAGGAGCCAACAAGTCTTGTAGCAAGTGGAGGAGTGTTGGTCCTATAATAATCTACCAAGTGAGTAGCACCCAAAGCAAATCCATTATGTCGTGAGAAATTTCAAAAGCAAAGCATAATTTTGAGTTCTGAGGTTAACCACTCCGACCTAAGCCACAATGGGATTTGGGCCTCTGAGTTTTCTTCCAAGAAACTAAGCATCCTCCTTTTCTCTTAACATCACCAGCGCATCCCGGAGAGAGTGTGTTTACTGTATATGTCAATTTGGTCTAGAATGGAGAAAGGTACCTTGTAATTGTAAGTACAAATGAAGAATATTGGCAATGCGGTCCAAAAGTTATTGCTCTTTATAACTAGGAACCCAATTATTGTTTATTGGCATTGTTGCAGATGGTATCATTGTTTGTTGCATTAGTGATTTTCCTATATTGTAGTTGTCATTTTCACATGTTGCAGTTTCTTCATCCCTTGCATATTGTAACATTTGATTTTTTTTTTTTGTTGTTGTAATAAGTATCCTTATATGTGGTAGCAGTTCTTGATAAATGTTGCAGGTGCTCATAAGTGAACGAGGCAAACCGGATAAGTCGATCTACTCATAAAATAAGTTATTTTGAAGAAATGAAATCAAAAAAATTTAAACGCTAGGCTTAATTATTCTACGACACAAATTCCTATTGCCTCCAGATTTATTGCCAATCTTATAAAACTGAGTGGGTCCACTAACAGAGATCAACTGTCATTGTGGTTTTTTTTTCCTTATTTCAATGATGATTACCTATATTCATCTATGACTTCCTGTGGGTTTATCATGTAACCTCTCCATAGAAAAGCCTTAATTTACTACTGTAACCGAGTCCTTAGCAAAACAAGCTAATACCTAAGCTCGATAACAAAGATTTGGTTGATATTGTATCCACTACGAAGATAATAAGACTATGGGGTGAATTCCATTTTTGTTGATTCATTGCTGCCTCCTATGGTCAGTTATGATCACGAAATTAAGGATTGTCTGTCACGTAAACAGAAGATGAATATGACTTTCATTAATATATATTGTAATATCATTTCCCAGGATAATTGGTACTCTCTACTTACTCTGCTGGTCTTTTTTCAAATATAAGAGAATATTAAATACAGGATATCCTTAATATGTTTGAGTGAACTAATAGAACAGTGGATCCTCATTTTGCTGGGCCTTGATCAAGCCATATGATTCAATACAAAATACAGAATCTTCACAATATGCTAGAGTGAATTAACAACCATCTGTATATAGCTATTTCCACCATGTGAGGATACATGTGAGCGCTGGCAATTATTTAGTAGCGCATGTATGCTCTATTTACTTCAGTTGTTTCTAATTTTTGAAACCCATAATTATAAATTTGAGTTTGGGTAGTAACAGTGTTATTCTGTCAATCGCAGGTATTTAAGAAGGATGACTACAAGAATTTTAGATCTGATCTTGAGGAGCAAGCTAAACTCATTCTAAGGAAGTGCCGTGGACTTCCCCTTGCTATATCTACAATCGGCGGCTTCCTATCTGATAAACCTAGAACTGCACTTGAATGGAAAAAATTGAATGACCGTATTAGTGCTGAACTGGAGATTAATTCAGAACTTCAAATGATCAAGGCAATCCTTATGAAGAGCTATAATGGTTTGCCATATCACCTCAAGTCAAGCTTCTTGTATATGTCCATTTTTCCTGAAGACCACAAAATTCGGCGGAAACGTTTAGTGCGGCGGTGGATTGCAGAGGGCTATTCAAGTGAAATGCGTCATATGACTGCAGAAGAAGTTGGAGACAAGCACTTCACGGAACTTTTTGACAGGAGTATGATCCTACCAACGAATAGAGTAAGTCATAGTACAGGAAAAATGGATTCGTGTCAACTTCATGATCTGATCCGGGACATCAGCATATCCATGGCCATGGAGGAAAACCTTGTGTACATACTGGAGGACGGCTGCAGCTCAAAAGTACAAGGCACAATTCGTCACCTTTCCATTAGCAGCAACTGGGTCAGAGAAAAGGATGTATTTGACAGCATTTTGGATTTGTCCCACGTACGATCATTGACTGTATTTGGAGAGTGGAGATCATTTTTAATCTCTGACAAGATGAAATTGCTTCGGGTCCTTGATCTGGAAGACACATCAGGTCTACGAGACCACGATCTCGCTCACATTGGGAAGCTCCGTCACCTTAAGTATCTTTCCTTACGAGGATGCAGGGGTGTTACGCAGCTGCCAGATTCCCTAGGGAATCTGATCTACCTGCAGACACTGGATGTCAGAGACACTTTTATAATGATTTTGCCAAGAACTATTGTTAATCTGCAGAGGCTACAATATCTGCGAGTTGGATTTGTGCGGCAGGATCTGCAGAAAGATGACATATATGAAAAATTCGTTGACACAACATTGCAGCAGATATCTAGTCGGGGGGCATGCCGCAATTGGTGTTGCTTCTATTCCCGCTCGCTGCTGAACTTGAGTGGATACTTCTGCAGGCCAAAACTCCTACATGCCGATATGAATAGGCATGATATCTCCAAGTTCTGCAACTTCCTTCTGACTGCTGGGTGGATGCATCATGGTCAGCATGGTGTCAGAGTTACCAGAGGGATCGGCTTCTTAAAGGCCCTGCACACACTGAGTGTGGTTGACGTCTCCTGGGGAAAGCGCACAATGAAAGTGCTTAGGAGGCTAACACAGCTCCGTAAGTTGACAGTGACTGGTGTGTATGGTAACAACAGCAAGGAGTTCTGGTCTGCAATCGCCCTCCATAGTCGACTGCGATCTCTCTCGGTGCAGCGGTATTCTGAATCAAGGGACATGCCAACACTGGATGGTTGTTTGGGTGAGTCCACATCGATAGATGCAAACGCCGACAATGGGCAAGCTGAGGAGCAGGCACCACATTCGGCCGGTGGCAGCTCTCAATCAGCTGAGACCTTGCTGTCTGAAGCCAGTCCCTCGTTTGCAGGAGAGGCACTCTTTCCTCCGAAAGATCTCGAGAGCCTCAAGATGGAAGGCAAGCTAGTGAACATACCGCATTGGATCCATCAGCTTCAGAATCTATCCAAGTTGCAGCTGATCTACACCAGGCTGGAGCTGGATGCGATTCATGTCATTGGGAGGCTACCGAATCTGTCGATCTTGCGCCTGAGGTCCCTCTCCTTTATGGGGAAAGAGCTCCATTTCTTGCGCTCGTCGTTTCCGACCCTCGTGGTGCTGGAGCTCTCGGACTTGCCACAGGTCCAGCTGGTGTATTTCGAAGACAAAACCATGCCTAGCCTTGAGCTGCTACAAGTCTCCAGTTGCCTGAGCAACGGTGTTTTATCTGGGCTACGGCTTCTGACATGCCTCAAGGAAGTTTCATTGACAAGGGTTCACTACTCATCGATCCTGCGAGTGCAGAAACAACTCAAAGAGTGTGCAAAGCCGGTCAATTTGAGGGTGAACTTGGGGGAGAGATTGTAAGTCAATATTGCAGGTTCCAAAATGATCATGTGCTGCCTGTTTCAGTTGCACAACGCAGACGCACGTCAGTGTGCTAAAGACCGTTGAAAAATAAAGCGCCCAATGCTAACGTTGCTATTATTTCCCCTTATTATTTTATTAGAATTGCTTCCGACATTATTAACCGGACTATGCTATGCGTGGAAAAACATGTGAAATGTGTATCTGAACCTTGATTTCTCTATCACACTATATACCCTTTGCAAGTGTGGAATTAGGCTCGCACTATTGAACCTTCCTGGACTGGTACTAGGCTCTCTAGTCACTGCCAATGAATTGAAATGTTCTCTCCCTCTAAGGTAAATTCCAATTATTTAGTACAAATTCACATCATTTTCCAACGGTTTAACAGATATAAAACGGACAAAGTTAATTGTTTAAGGGAGTAAAATAAATCTTTTTTAAAAAAAAATTCTCTGACCTTTGTTGTAGAAAAAAGATTTTTTACTTAGAAAGGTTTTTTTTTACCTGTACTTAGAAAGGTTCTGATTCAATAGAATTACCAAATTTATTGTGTGACGAACAATTTATGAATTTGGACGTATTTGATATGGTAACGTATCAAAAGTCAAATCGGATGATTTTGGATGCTGTGTCCGATCTGTGGGTAGCGCCGTTAGTCGTCGAGGCGGGTGGAGAAAGTAAAAACGACTGAAACAGAGTCCAGACTCCAGAGGTGGAAGAACCTCTCTGGAGCAGAGGAGGGAAGGGAGGAGGCGATGACGATCCGGTTCGTGCTGTTCGTGAACAAGCAAGGGCAGACGCGGCTGGCGCAGTACTACGAGCACCTCTCCCTCGACGAGCGCCGCGCCCTCGACGGCGAGATCGTCCGCAAGTGCCTCGCCCGAACCGACCAGCAGGTCCCGCCTTCGTCACCACCTCCACCACCCACACCCCCCCCCCCCCCCCCCCCCCCCCCCCCCCCCGGATCTCCCTCTCCTCTCCGGCCGCTGATTCGGTCGCCACTATCTGCTCGGTATCTTGGCCCCCTTCTCTCGGATCCAAGAATCGTAGCTATCCTATGGGGCCAGATCGAGGATTAGGCGTGGTCTTGGATCTGGATCGGGGGAAGTTATTTGTGGCCCTTTCAGATTTTCTGAGACTTGTGATTCTTCTGTTGATGCAGTGCTCGTTCGTGGAGCACCGGAACTACAAGGTCGTGTACAGGCGCTACGCCTCCCTCTTCTTCCTCGTTGGCGTCGACAACGATGAGGTGTGGCCCTCTACTCCCCGCTCCTCTCTCCCGTCTTTCTGAACTTATATTACGGCGCGTCGATTAGAAGAAACAGGATGTGCTAGCACGCGTGGAAGAAGTGAATCTCTTGGTTTGAGATTAAAACTAATAAACTAAAATATTTTAATCTGTTTTACAAACTCCAGCTCAGAGCTGGAGCCATGCCAAACAGGCCCTTAGTATGATTGTGGTGGCGTGGGTTTAGCTCCTGTTACCCAATTTTGTGAAGCCAAGTGAGCATAAGAGTTTAATAGGGGCAAATTTCGCACAATATGTGAACCAAAGAGTACAAAGTCCTTAAAGCTCAGATTTTTCTTGGGTACTCTGCGGCATTATTGCTATTGAACTATCACCGACCACAGAACTGTGATGCTTGTGCATCACTGCAATTCAGAATTTTTGATCATACTGTTCCTTTTCTGATGAACTCAAATTAGTTTCCCTCGATAAATAAATAGTCACTGTAATAAAAGAAATTCGAAAAACATTGTTTATGATTGATGCTATGTATCTGGCTCATGTTTTTATTTCAATGAAAGAAATTACGCAGAATGGAATTCTGTAGGAATGGTTGAATGAATAGCTAGTATGGAAAACTCAGGGGAATCATCTTTCATGTGTATTTTGTACCTTAACTTTAACAGCTGATTTGTCCTTTGATGGCACTATCTGTTAGGGCTTATTCTGTTGACTGGACTCGAAAGAGTGCTATCCCATGGAACAAACATCTATTATACTGTCTGTGATGACCTTGATCCTTGGACAACGCTATTTCAGGATGTAAAGTCTGCTGCTGCATACTCCCTCCGTTCAGAAATATAGTTTACATCTAGTTTTGTCCTAAGTCAAACTTTTTGAACTTTGACCAATAATATCTAGAAAACCGTAAAGATTGACAATATGAAAATGCTTTTACTAGATTCATCGTGAAAAATGAACTTTCATAATATATAATTATCTTACTTTGAAACAATATATATTTTTAGATATTGTTGGTCCAAGTTTAAAAATTGACTTAGGACAAAACTAGATGTACACTATATTTCTGGACAGAGGGAGTATTTATCAATATCTGCGTTTTGTTGACTGCAATCTGAATGGTATAAATAAATATACAATGTTGTGATATTTAACATCGTCTCTTTGCCAGCGCTGTTACACAATGCAAATTCTGCTGTTCTAGACATGCATCTATAGCTTGTTTCTTTGTGCATTTCTGCCACGCTATCATAGTGCCTATATTCGAAGGAATGTTGCTGTGGTCGCCATTCCATTTTGCACCTGATGGCTATTTCCTGTAGCAGTACCTTCCAGAATGTTTATCTTACCGAGAAAACACTCCTGAGCTAGATCTTATTGCCACTTATATAAGCAATTGAGTGCTACATGATTTGTGGCTAGTTTTCCTTCAAGTCCTTAATAATTCCAAGAGGCCTCTTTCTTTGTTTCCTTCAACTACATGTTTTCATACGTATTTTCTCCCTCTGATACAACTAGCAATGTATGAATTGATCTTGTTTGGCAGAATTAACTAGCTATCCTTGAGTTCATACATCTATTGGTGGAAACAATGGACCGTCACTTTGGCAATGTGGTAAGCTTGCATAGTGCCAAACTGTCTTTCTTAGCATTGTAA
Organism: Eragrostis nindensis; assembly: GCA_012490785.1. Lineage (NCBI taxonomy): Eukaryota > Viridiplantae > Streptophyta > Magnoliopsida > Poales > Poaceae > Eragrostis > Eragrostis nindensis. The sequence continues at coordinate 382,271 of JAAXCT010000119.1, read as the reverse complement.
TTTTTTTTGGATGACTGATGCTAATACTACTTTTCTTGCACTCTCCCTTGTTGAGTGTCAGCTTGACATCATGTTCCATTTGGAGAAGGTGCACTTCATGCTTGAAGAGATGGTGATGAATGGTTGCATTGTGGAGACAAGTAAGCAGAACATCTTGGCACCCATCCAACTTATGGAGAAAAGTTCTTAAAGTAGTCACCTTGAAATGTCCAGTTTACAGTCTCCTGTTCCTTAGCACCACTACTTCTGGCCTGCCATAGATTTTCCTTCTATATGTGAAAGTGCCAAGAGTTTGCTTAATTCAGACTTGAATTGACCAATTGTAATACTGCCTGATTGTTTGTGCCTCTTATGTTTGAGTAAAATACACCATTGGTTCGTAAACTTGTTGGCTGTACTACCTAGTTCCCTATGCTAAAATTGCAGATTCAGTTTCCTCAACTTATCAAATGCATATCGTCCAAGCCTAAAATGTCTAAAATACCCCTAGGGCTGATCATATGGCTGTTTACGAGGCATAGGTTATCATCACATGTTGTCGCTCATCCTCATTTTCTGCCTTGTGTGAATGACGATGGTTTTGCGGTTGTGGGGACTGAACAGCATGACGTGGGTGCCTTGCCAGCAGCCATGACAGTAGTTTGAAGGGGTATTTTAGGAATCTTGGAAATATTGGCATGTTTAGCAAGTTTAAGGATCTGGATACGCAATTTTATGGTTGTGAACCTAAGACGTCACATTGCAAAAGTTTGGACTGTTGGAGCATTTTGATTTATTTTTTCAAAGAAACTATATTTGTAGATTCTTTTTCTTTTGTGAATATTCGTAGATTCATCATAAACACATTTCTGTGTTACAAAATTTGTGTAAGTTTTCTGAAGATGATTTAAAAGTAATGATCTAACCTGCATGATTTTGTCAATGCTCCAAGAGGTAAAACAAAACGATATTGTTGATTTTATTGATGCCTCAAATCGCAATTAATTCTGGGCAGAGAGTTTTCCAGTTTGATGAACTGACGATTACTTGACAGTCATACTAGCACAATGCATGCTTTTGCGTCTACTTGCTCTGTAAGAATGAGGGCTTGTGCAGGCAGCTTGCCGGCCAGGCAGCGCTGCTGGCCGCAGGCACCCGAAATCGGACGCCTGGGAGCGCTGCCTGAGCCAGGCAGGTTTCCCAGGGTCCAAACCAAACTAACCCTGAATGCTTCCAAGAAAAGATTCTTCCACATGAATTTTATGAAGCTGTGATACTATTGATGTGTTTGAACTTGACAAGTCGAATGTATAGGCAAAGATTTTGTTTTGGAAATGCCTCAGTTTGCAAAAATTTGTTTTAATATATCGTGCTTGTACAAGAAAACAGAATGATTTATTCTATCATCAGACACTAGCGCGAGCACCGCCTTTTTTCCTCTTTGTTGCACAACAGTTGTTTTCACGAACTTTCTTGTGGCATCAGTTTTGAATCAGTGAGGAGCTTATGTCATATATTTTTTGTTCCAACTGTTCTGTTGTGAAGAGGTTGTAAAAATTCCAGCTATTCGGTGTAAAAGAGGAAGGTTACTCTTGGTCTTGGAACGACTAATTGAACTGGGCCAAATACATAATGCATTGGTTTTTGCACGCCCTTGAGATTTCACTCAGTTTCAGAGTCCCCGTAATTTGGCGAGAGTCGGCAGTAAAAATTATTTCCCAACAGGAAAAGCTACGCATACGACTGATATCATTTCACTGCTGTCCCGCGTGTGGTTTAAACTGTGACCTTGTTTCTCAAATCTGAGGATTGCTCTGATAGACGTGAAGCCTCTGGTCAGAACCTAGTAGCAAAAATCTAGTCGGGCTTATAGCTTCCCAATGCCTCCGTTCCCCATTGAATAAATTAGTTGCAAACTAGCATTCCTACTTTTTATTAAGAGCCTTCAGTCTTATCTCAAGAAGTACAGAGGTTGAAATGGACGACTCCTGCAAATCAAGTCTGGTGGACGAGGGCCCTCTCATACATTACAAAGTTATGATGTATAGTTCTCTGAGATCCATCCTGTATTACTATCTCACGGCTCCTCGTTTAACATGCAAATAGTTAGAAAACTAATGTCACTTAAGAGATTCTCAGCTTAATTTGTTTATCTGAACTTTCGAAAAATAGCTAATAACCGATGTGAATCATGACCCCAAAAACCTGTGGTACAATTCAATTTTTAAGCCGTCATGTATCTTGTATCTGCCTATACCTTTTTTAGCAATTGCATCTGGTTATACCTTGGATGAAAGTAGAGACGTGGAAGTATCATTTTTTAAAAGCTTACTAATTAGTAGTCAAAGAAGTATGACACATAGTGCAATAGATCAATTTTCACTACTACATCACAGGATGAAGCAAAAGTCCTTGCAAACGTTGCTGCTCATCACTGGTATTACAATTTTCACTACAAACTTGAAAGAAGCGGTGGTCATGAATCATAGTAATACTACAGAGACGACGAGTAATAAGAAATATTCAACGAGAAAATTTCTTGAAAGTATGTCTTTTCATCCTTCTTCATTCGAATGCACTGGAATGCCTTGAAAGTACGTTCTATTCCAAACTGGAATAGAATTTCCCTTCGTATGTAAGCCAACGGTGTTTCTGAACAAGAAGATGGCATCATTCCTACCATCTTACCACAAATATAATAAACTTAGGTGGCAGCGAGGTCCTGTTTCTCTGATCACGCAAGGTTGAAACAATTTTATTTTCCTCGATGCTGGTTGCATCTGATGTGATGACAGTAGCTGATATTTTCGTGACGCCACATTATTTTCGAGAACGTGCTCAGCACGTATTTTTTATTAAGAAGGAGAAAAAAGTTGATACAACATGACAGGCCAGGACAACGAAAACAAGAAAGAAAGAAGATTACAACCGGCCCAAACAAAGGGCGAACTAAGGGCCTGTTTGGATGGTGACCGAAGATTGCCGCGACTAAGGTTAGGCGCGAGCTGAAGGTGCGGCATGACCAACTTTGTGGCAAGATGAGACTGTTTGGTTGCCTGCCAAAAGTCAGTTAAGTTGTGGCAAATGAAATGTGGCAACCGTTTGGATGGTTACCATAAGACCTGCCACAAGTTTGGCAAATATGTTTGGTAAATGTTTGGTTCACAGCCAAACTTGGTTATAGTCACCTCCTGCTATCTCCTTCTATTGAAAAGGTAACCTTACCACTCCAACCATGTAACATCACACAGAAATACAGAGTAGTAAAAACTAGCATAATTATAAGACAACTAATAATTATAATAATTCAAGTGTTGCGCTTAGCGTCATACATGTTCGCCATAGGCATACATACATGCTTTTACAAAGGCAGGTTACTAGAGAAGTTTGCATAGAGGGTCCTTCTAGCGAGAAGATCACATAACGGCAGCACCATCTACTGTGACAAGGTCTGAACAAAACACAAATGCCCAGTAGCTGTGCACATGAAAAAGCCAACAATGAATGTTAGAATTCATCACAGGAACAAAAAAAGTGAACGAGGCAGAAAGAGATGCTTACTGAAAGGTGGCTTGCAAACAGATTGATGTCGACCTCAATTCATCACAACCAGCAAAATATTATAGGCCTTTATGGCTGATCACTTCACCACATTGTCCAAAAGAATCAGCCACCGTTGATAGGCACATTACCATGCACAAAAGCAGTTGCAGCCTACAACATCTTGTTATATTATAGGCTGAGGAGCACGTCCACGTGCAGTAGCAAAAGGAGATCCAAAATACCACACAACAGAAGTTCCAACTACCATTAGAGGCCATCTTGGCCACATAAGAATTTGTATACCCAAGTCTCCAGAGTAGTATCACTAGAAGCATCAAGGAAACTTCGCATACCTTCGCATTCAGAACGTGCCAAGTAAACACCAACATTGATCTTGTCCTCCGTCTGAAGAGGCAATGCCTCTAGCCTCTTCCACAAGTTGGCATATGGGTTATGATCAAGCTTTGGGGCTGGGGGTGGAGGAGGAGGCTCAGATAAAGACTTAGCTAAAGTTTGCATAGTGCTGCTGAATACTTCAGTGGCCTCTGAAAGACGGCTCTTAGGCTTTGATGCCTTCTTACTAGGGGACTTCATACCTTTTGGCTTGGGTCGGTGTGCACCAGATCGAGGTGTGCTAGAAGAGCTATTTTCTCCACCCTCTGCAGAACTAGGACTGGTTTTAAGACGTTTAACTGATGGTAATGTGTCAGAGTCATCACTAGGAATATCAACAGTCTTTCCATAGCCAGATATGTCATTTATTCCTCCACAATCATCGCTGTCAGATTCTTGACCATCATCCATACATGTCTCTTGATCCATGGCAAGCGAACCATCAGCATTAGTACCCTGAAAGAGCTCTTGCATCTCGTGGAAGAATTTAATAGGCTTAGAAAGCAAGCGCCTAGCCCTATCCTGCATGTGAATACAAGACAAGAATCAGATTGTTACATTGTAATAGTTTATGCATCCCTTTCTTTAATTCATAAGAAAGATGAAACATACATTGAGTTTGGCTTTTTCAGACTCAGATATGGTCACCTTGCACCTAGTAACATCAAATCCATTTCCACTATTGTTCAAAGCTTTCTCAACTATCTTCCATTTCTCTTTGAAGTCCCTATAGTGCCGATCAACCTGGGCAACTGTGACACCCATACCAAACTCTTTGTTTAAGGCATCAGCACATTTCATATGGTGTGTCTTTTTCCAAACGAACCCTGCATGCTGGTCTTTCTTGTACTCAATATACCAGTCCAGCATGAACTTGCTTTGGTCCTCCTCCCAAATAAGGGTTCTCTCACGTGAAGGCCCATCAGCATCAACTTTTCCCTTCCCCTTCCCCATTTCTTCTTGATGAAGGAGATAGAAAAGGAACAACTGAAAATCAGCACAAAAATAATAGTAGCAAAACAAAATAATAGAAGGTAGATAATGTCATTACATGCCACACATATTCAGTTCACACAGAAATAATCATAGGAAAAATAGCAATATTCATGTCACTGAAATTTCATTACAAGCCACACACTGGACCACTACATGCCACCTTCAGTGTTCATATCATCGGTGGCCTGATCATTAGCTACAGAACTAGATTCACCTACTTTATCTCGCCACATACTACGAGCTAGCTGATCCCTTTTAAGTACCCAAGCCCGACTCTCAACACGAATGTCACGATAGGACCTATTACTTCTTGGTAGAGCCCTGTACCAGGAAGCATCATCATAGACATATTCATCGTCACCATCCTCTAATATCCAGTTGTGAAGTGCACAGCACGCAACCACAATCTTCACTTGAATTTTCAAAGGAAATCCCGGTTGACTTTTAAGGATGGGAAAACGATTCTTCAAGGTACCAAAAGCTCGCTCAACTGATGTTCTAAGTGAGGAGTGACGAAGATTGAACAGTTCCTTATAATCTTCTGGCTCTCTAGCACCTTTGTATTCTTTAAGATGATAACGGACACCACGGTATGGAGGTAGTATGCCCGGTCTAGCAGCATATCCAGCATCAGCTAGAAAAAATTTTCCTACAATAGAAACATGTTCCCTTTTATTAGTGTATAACTAAAATGTTGTTTACTACTGATAATTAGTTTTCCTACCTTCTGGTATTTTTAGGCCACTGGGGCGACTTAGAGCATCTTGAAGCACTAGAGAATCATGAGCTGACCCCTCCCATCCAGCAAGCACATAGATGAATCGCAAGTCAAAATCAACGGCTGCGAGGACATTCTGGGTTGGAAAGGACTTTCTACCCCTAAACCTGTCTTGCATGTGTGCAGGGACAAATGCTGGTACATGAGTGCCATCCAAGGCTCCTATGCAGCCCTAAGAAAAGACAAGTGTTGTTTTATTATACTAACATACCAGTAACTATGTCTGAAAAATGTGGTAGAAGGAATTCCATGATTGTACCTCAAAGTAAGGATGGAATCTGCCTGGGCTACTTGTGATCTTTGGGTGAGTTTCAGTGGTCCTGATACATATAAGTTCTCTAGCAAGAAACCCAATTGCATCTAGAACAGCATTGAAGTACCTACTCACTGTCTCACCCGATCGATTAAACTCAAAACCGATAGATCTGTTAGACCAATTTTTACCCACTACATGCATGAACATTGCAACTTGTTCTTCCACTGTAACATGCAGCGTGTCCGTTAAAAGACCACGTGATCTAAGATATCCACATAGCCTATGAAAAACTGATTTTCGCATGCGCAGCTCAGATATACAATGGGCATCAGTGCCATTATACAAACGGGCTAGTCTTACTTCCCGCTCTATATCTCTTTCCAGCAGGGGACCATATGTTACACCTTCTCGCTCCTGGTTCTGGATATCAAGCAAATAATAGTAGCAGGCTAGACATAGAGCAATGGCAGCCAACAACCTTCTCCGCCAAATATAGAACTGGTAATAGTAACTGAAATAGTAATCTAAATATGGTTGCATCCTTCGATCCATCTATTGGTACAGAAAACAATACCCAAAAATAAATAAAAGTTCCAATACGTACATAGCAGAATATCTTAAGTGATTAAGCAATAAACATTAGCCATAAATTTTTTATCAACATGGCTGGAGAGGAAAGAGATACCTGTATGAATTGGAGTGCCGAATCAGTGAGACCTAGCTCTTGTTCACATGCCTGGCAGAGCAAATACCATGCATCGAGCTAAGGTCAAAGTCAATTGAAAATTCAACACAAAAGCTCACCGTGACTCAAGCATCAAGCACTCATGAGCATGGAAAGGGAAAACCAGAAAACGGATCTTACCTCAGATCTACAGGCCAACAGAGGGGAACTCGACCATTGCAGCAGTCTGTACAACAGGCATGAGGATTAGGATGGGGGATATAGGAGAATAAGCAGAGGAGCAGCAGCATTTGCACAAACCTTGCAAGGAATTTTGGAGCCCAGCAGCGCAAGATTTGGAGGGGAAGCAAGTGAGAGAGAAAGGGATTAGAGAAGTGACGGGAGGAACTGAGGAAGGGGAAAGACAAGGAGCAGGGGATAAAGGAGGCCCGTGCGGTGATTTCGCGCCACAAAAGCGCGCTCTTTTTTTCGCTGGGCGGTGAGATGGGCGGCGTGCGCGCCCTTTTTTCCCTCGCTGCGGTGACACGAGCGCGGCTCGCCGAAAGCGTGGCGGCCGTTTTGCTCGCCGCACTCTTGGCGAAGATTTTGTGGCGAGACAGTTATCTGCTGCCAAACTTTTTTTGGCGCGCCGCAACTCTGGTCCGGAAGCAAACACTAGCCTAAGCAGTTGTGGCACGCCAAACTTCTGGTGTGGTAAGGTTTGGCAACAATCCAAACAGGCCCTAAACTAAACAAATCAAACACTACCAAACTGCCTCAGCGAAGGGAGCCTCTAAAGCTTGGTGAACCTTACGATGGCCCAAAGCTGCACCTCATCCATGATTTCCTGCACGAGCATGACTGGGACGCCACTCATTATCAGGAAACATATATAATGTACCATTCATGCATTCTCCTTGCACGGGCCTTCTGTTAACTACAATGCAACCAAGCATTGCATTATATGAAGAGATGTAAAAGCTATTGCAAAAGAAAACTGAGACAATTAGTAGGTGGGTAAGCACTGGCTTGTTTGGTTCTTTTCAGTTATGGACAATAATAAAATAACTGCCGCTTGTTTACCCGAACCAGGCAGGCAGTCATGGATTCAAAGTCTACTATTGTTTGCCCTCATCCAGCATGCTCGGGCCAACAATCGAACAAGGCGTCGGTTTGCCAGAACAACTGCCTACATTGACGTATTGGATTCAGATATTGTTGATCTATCAATCGGCTTGGCACCCTTAAGGCATTATGTGGTAGTGTGAGTATATATATGATAAGTCCTGGGGCATCGAGTTTCTCTTTAATTGCATGTATGCTAATTGTTATGCTTTATCTAGTACTAGAGCTTGATGTGATCAAGGTGATTATTAGGTCTTGCTCTGTAATGCGTGCTTTTTTTTTTTCCGAGGGATCTCTGTAATGCGTGCTTGTAGAGAGAAGATATCCCTTCGGGGAGTTGTTTGTGCTATGGTGCACAATTAGGGAGCATGTGCCAAGAAACGCCAAACGAGCGACACTTGGTGCTAAAGGAGGACTTGGTTTAAAGAAGCCCTATGAAAACTCCTCCAATTATCTTGCGTATTCGACACAACCTACCACTAGTTAATGTTTGGCTAACTCGTGCTATTCTCTCTGTTTGTGCTCTGTTTAGCTACCTTTTAGTTAGGTTGAGCCAAACGTCGATCGGGCACCCCTAGGACTGATTGGTACCAACTCACCCAAAAAATTATAATATGTTGTTTGCAAACTGGGGGAGGGCTAGATCGATGTTGCTTACTTTTATTGTTCTCAACTCATACTAGTTGGATTCAATATTAAATTTTGGAATACTTTAACAGAAAAGCTATAATTGATCTGTGATATTCTCGCAGGTATATTTTGAATATGTGGTTTTATGGCACTGTTGCTGGGGGACTAACAGTTTGTTTTGACTGTTTACTTAAGTTTCTAGTATCTAGTTGTTACTCTTTCATTGTACATTTATTGTTTAAGCCAACTATAAAGGTAATGAATGGACCTGCAAATTCAGCTTGTTCGCCCAGCCTACTACTTATCAGCCGCTACAGTGTTCGCAGTTATTTCTTCAGCAGCCGCTACAGTGTTCACAGTTATTTATTGCGCAGCCGCTACAGTAAAACAGCCTGCCGAACAGGCCGAATGTTGTACTAGACCAACAGTCACCTATAAACTACCCATAGAATGTGGGCTAGCTTATGGATTCATATGTTCCTCCGCGTCTGGTTTATTTTATTTTCTTGCATGTGCAGTTTGCTAGTATCCACATGCTAACCGGAATGTCCGGTTCATTTAATTTTGATCCACTGGGTAATTGAGATCTTTTTAGTTTTATTACAGTCAATAGTCAGCTCTAGCATTGGTTTCATTCATCCTTGCGCTTCCATGAACATGACCGTCACATGGATCGGATTCTCATACGCCACTTATAACAAGATGCATTCTGAAACCTAACTATTTCTCGACGGTCAAGTTCATGGAAGCACAAGGATGGATGGAACCAATAGCTATGGACTTCTTTAAACCGAGTCCTCCTTTTGACAATTACCTAGTGGATCAAAATAAGGCTTCTTTAAACCGAGTCCTCCTTTAGCAAGTGTTAGAGAGGATTCTGCTAAGTAAACGTATCGTGCACATAGAGAAGAATCTTGGAGTAAACCATGGAACTTTTAAATAGGAGATATAGTACATCCAGAAGAATCTCAATATATTCTTTACCACACTTGTGTGACATAAGTGGCTCCTGTAAATTCAAAGTCAAAGGCTCAAACTAAATGTTTATGTGATCGGAATCTTCTTAGATCTATTATGATTAGTATACTTGATCAAATTACAAGTGTATAAAACGTAAAAACAGATCAGTGCACATGCATGCACTGTGAGTGAAAGGGAGTAGTACACCGTTAATAATAAGTCAACCTTCTTACATATATGTTCCTGCTAGGCTGCTACATAGTACTTCGTTTGGCGCCCAAGGTCTACAGAAGCAGCATAATATACAGGCACATTATCAGTGCACGTTCATGTCGTCGACAGCTTCGTGTTGGCGCGGATGTCGAGGTCGTCGAGCATGGAAATCGAGGCGGCTTGATTCCCGAGGTTGGTGCGCTTCCCGAGGTGGCTCCCGAGGCAGCGAGTTCAGCGACTCGCCGACTCCTCTTCCTCTCGGTGACTTCGGCGGCTTCTCCTTCTACTAGCTCTGTAGAGCGTGCTGATAACGTGTTGTAATAACGCTATCGACAGTAAAGAACAACAACAAAAGTAGACAAAAGGCGAGACACAATGTAGGGTGGAGCCTTCTCTTTGTTATTCTGATGAATAAAACTTGTAAATTACATCATGAGGTGCTTCACTATTTATACTTGGGGTAGGGGGTCTCCCTTCCTACTAGAAGAGAGAGTCATTTGGTAAACTTCCTTTCCTCCTCCATCAAGTATTATTATTATTTAACGGCGTTGTGCGTTCAGCGGGAGGCGACGTGGCCGTCGACAGCGAGGCGCTAGTGGTGACTTTGTCAATCTCGAGGATTTGCCGGCTCAGTCTTCGAAGATGCTCATAGGGGTAGGGTTTGCGTATGTACGTTCATAGGGGTGAGTGTGCGTGCGTTGTGAGTGTCTGAGTTGTACTGTGTAATTCGGAAAAAAAAGAGTATTATTATTATAATAGAAAGTATTCTAGGTTGGTGGGCTCAATAAAAAATGCTATTGAAGCACCTAGGATAACTAAAATGTAACATATATCTGTTAATAAAGAGAATCTTTTTAGGACTAGGAGTATATGCCTAATATTCTTAACCTAGATAGATTGGGCATATACTCCTAGTCCAATCACCGCTATACAGGTAGGGTGTGCCGCATGCATGCATCCGTGCGTTCAGGGTCAACGTAAGTGCGAGGACGTGCACAGTGCGCATGTCTATGGCTGTACAGCGTTTCCCCACCCCCCCCCCCCCCCCCCCCCCCCCCCAAAAAAAAAGAACAAAAAAGAAAAAAAAAAGAGAGATTTGCTACGGTGTTTGAAGGGAAGAACTAGAGGTTCCTCCCCAGTGAATTAATCCCAACCATTGTTCATCCAAAAAAAAAAAATAATAATCCCAACCATTGTTCTTAAAAAATTCAATTATGAACCTAATTACTTGTAGCGAAGGGTACTTTGATAATTGCATGCTGGGGTCTCTCTGCTCTACTTCGCCTCACGATCCGAAATTCCCGGACTTGATACATTGGTCACCGCTCCCTTTGTTCGCCGCCGTGGTGCACATCCGCTCCCCTTGTTCGCCGTCGTCATGTCCACAAACCTGAATTTTGGCCGCCGCCGAGGAGCAGCCACGCCTCTGGCTCAGATGAAACTTGATTTGCTTCTCTTCGATGAACTGGCTGCCTCGACAGGTGCCATCGGCGACGTCGCGGCGTCGTGGTCATCAGAACACTGTTCACAACTTCACATGGCAGGCGCCAATGGAGGGTTCGGCGGCCGTGGGAGTGGCCACGTTGCCCTGCCGGTAGGAATGACGACGACGATGCTTTCAGCGCCAACGCTGGCTTCCGGATGACCAGCCCCTCGATTCTTTCAGCGCCGAATTAATGTCGGGGCTCGCCGACGCCGAGCCCAGTCCCAGGGTGGCGAGGAAGCTGTGGTAGTCATCGGGGCCAGCAAATGACGAATTTCATGTACGTCGACGGCACGAGACCAACTCAGAGGGCTCGCCGGCGGAACCAGCGTTGCCGCGAGGGAGGCAGGGAAGTCGGAATGATTGTCATATCGATAATGACTAATACAGGACGTTAAGTTACTAAAATGCCCTTTGTCCAATTAGCACAAAAATAAAAAGAACTAGGCCTACTAGTTTTTTGGTACCGGTCCACAACTTAAAGTACCTTCTAGTAGGCACCTCTCTATTTTTAACCGTTAGATCTGACCAAACGAACGACTATTATTAATTCCAAGCACGGTAGTAAATATCAAAAAGAAAAAGAATTCCTTTTCTTCTTCTTGTTTTTCTTAAGGTATTTCTAGGGTTCAGACAAGCTCCGCATGAGATCCTGCCTCTACCATACCTCACATTGTGCGTATGCGCGCTGTGCAGAGAGCTCAAGCTACCCCTCTATATATATGGCTCCCATAGGAAGTATCTTGGATCACTCACCCAATATAGACGTCCGTTGCATGCACAATGGCGACTAGTGGTGAGTCTCCAAGTACTTCGCCCCCCTCCTCCAGATAATTTTGTATTATGGCATAAGAACAATTTTCAGCAATGCAACCATTGATTCTAGCTTTTCTCACTGTTTATTGCTGTATAGGTCCATCGGGTCCACTGACAAAGACAGGTCCACCGGAACTCCTTGGTGAGTCATGCAGACGATTCCGTGTTTGCCAATTCTTTTTCACAGCGCTCGTTTACTTTCATCGTCTCGTTTACTTTCATCGTCTGCACGGACGATCTAGCTTGCTGCTAGTCGTATATTATATCATATTTACAAAGATGAAGGCGTTTCTAGTTTCGCTTTAGAACTTCATGCGACTGCGAGTTCAATAATGCATCTCTGTTTCCTATTTATATGTACTTTGAATAATGTTTGCACTGCAGTGCATGCCAAAATATCTCGAGTTGCAACAAAGCATTTCCTTAGCATGTAGAAATAGGAACGGACCAGTATCCTTGTTCCATCCATGTTGTCTTCGATCTCAATTGGCTGTTGGCTAATCTTGTTGTTACTGAAATACCATGTTTGTTCTTAGATGCAAGTAAAAATACGGATCCACTGCCGGCAAACATCGACGGAAGAGAAACACCGTCGCCAAATGGTAAGTTTGTAAGAATTATGAATAATGTAATTGTATTAATTGCAGTTTCTTATTTTGAACTTACTGATGGAAAACGGACTCCATGGGAATTCCTATCAAGTAGAAATATCTCCTCAAGTAACCGTCATCAAAGGAGATAGGGGGAGTACTCAAGAATGCGGCATTGGCCTCATCAATCTTTCACTCAAGGTGAGACCTGCGTTCAGATATCATTCGTCGAACCATAACAATCAAATACTGTTGCTTCGTAGTGATTTCCAGGTAGCAATAAAGCGGTGCCGTTTAGTTGAACTCTAATTGTTCTGCTCGTGGTGTTATTTCAGTTGTAACTCAGTAGTTAATGCTGATTCCGCAGGTAGATTCTGTCCCGTATGTATTGATGATAAGCAGGGCCGAGAGATACCCCGACGACAGCGACTTGACATTGAAGTTCTTCAATGATCCTCAAAAGATATTGGACAACGGCAACGTACTCATTGCTACACTCATCCATGTTTCGTTTCTATTTGCTCAGTATCTATATACAAATTAAGGTTCAACTCAAATTAGAAATGGTTGCATTTAATATTTAGTTTGGAGCATGCATTTATTTTGGGGCGTGACACTCGATTATTACTGTAGTAAGATACTCCCTCCGTTTTTAATTATATGACACCGTTGACTTCTTCGTTGAACTTTGACCAACAATATAGGTTTAAATAATTTTTTTTCGAATATGAAATGAATATCATTGGATTCATCATCAAAAGCACTTTAAGGTTAACTTATACACTTAGCTATTTACACAAATATCTATAAATAATACAAATGGTCAAAGTAACGAAAAAAAGTCAACGGCGTCATACAATAAAAAATGGAGGGAGTATCTTGTTAGCGGTAGGTCGACTATCCCGTCCTCCATCAGGTACGAGGCACCGGAGGTATAGTACTAAATCCATCCACCACGTTCCTCCACCAATTCGGGCTTGAGCAGACGTCGTGCGCAGTGGGAGCCATCGGGATGAGGATGCCCTGACGTCGAGCCCATTGCGACGCAAGCCAATCAAACGGCGTGCTACTGATCAGCACAGGACGTTTGTGGCCGTCGCCTCGTCTAGTCGCCGGCCACAGATCGAGAAATCCTGCTCCTGTCCATATTGTGCCATTCATTCCCACCGCAGCCATCGCCGGCCGGGCTGTCACCCAAACTACTCCACTCGATGACCTCTTCTTCACCATTGCTTTCCTGCCACTGCGAGCTCCCCTCGCCGTCAAAAATTCGTTTTCTCTTGTTAGCGGTAGGTCGATTGCTGTTGCCCACATCTCCATGACTCATGTGGGAATTCCTATAACAACTCAACCAGCTCGCAGATACTGGCCCAACCAAGCCATGCATAATCTTTGTTCTTCGCGTCGTCAATTTCCACCACCGAGCCACCAAGCAGATGAAGTCCATGCTCCGGTAGTCCGGTGCTACTTCAATTGAGCAAGCACTAGGCTGGGACGGTGTCAGCCAGGCGCAAATTTCGGGGAGGCGCTCTCGCGTTGCGGGGCAGAACTCGGCGGTGGAGCTCGACGACTCATGCCTACGTGCGACGTCGCGCAATGGAGCTCGACGACTCGAGGTGGTGACCGTGCGTCGTGCGGCGGAGCTCGACAATGCAGTGCAGGGCGGCTCAAAAGGCGTCGCGCAATGGACCTCGACATCGCAGGGCGGCGCACATGCATCCCGCGGCGAAGCTCGCTTCGGTACCGCGTTGTCGATTATGGGTCGTTGGATTAACTAGATTGGGTGGTTTAAAGCATGGTACTTCTGTACCTCTTGGAGGATGCGCAAAAATCTCGAACCTTATAGTTCTCTTCCAAGCCCTAACCAACCTCCTGTCTCAACACCGTTTGATTTACAATTGTCGAAATTACATAAACTGGAAGATTTTCTTCATATTCTATCTTCCAGTTCACCATCATGAGTATCCACCCAATGCACATCATGTTATAGTTCGTCAACTTAATTGTTTTATCATGTATCCCTCTGGTTATCTATCATCAAAGTGCAGCAGAAAAAGACATGTTCGCTCGTCTATTTACCTCTGGTCAACTTACTTCTGTCCGTTAACTCGTTTTCAAAACGTACTGTTTGTTTGTATCAGTGTTACCGGTCATTTTGCCTAAATTTGTATCTTACTTTACAGATTCAGAAGGCAATCTCCCTCGTGAACGCAAATCGGAACAATACATTCAATTTTTCCCTTCAAGTCATAGGGTTTTGGCTCATCGAAGAATATCAGAAGAAAATCCGTAGCACCTGAGAGTCTGAGACTGCTTGGTCCACTATTTGTTCTCTCATGCAGAAAGTACATGCCCTGTCAAGTTACTTTCAAGTTACCAATTTGCTTGTAATAATTTTATGCACGTGGGAGGAGTTATCCACCGATTTTTTTTCTCATTTGTTTAGCAGTTCTCAGAAGCTATGTATCCATTGTGATAATTTCATGTCAAAACTTTTGATTTCTAATGTTCCCCTGTTGAAGGAGTTATACCCGCTCAGCTATTGTATTAGCGTCCTGTCCATTACCTGGCACAGTAACTGTAACAGCCCGGCCCAATAGAGCCCAATGGGCTGGAGCAGTTTGGGCTAAATAGCGAGTACTGTAGCGCCGGAGTACTGTACACGAGGTACTGTAGCTCGCGGGCTACTGTAGCTGCGTGAAGATAGTCCCATACTGCTAATCTAGCTAGAGCAAGACCAATTTAAATACCCGGTCGAAAATGACAGAAATAATCGGGTTAACCCTTTTACGCGAAGCGAGGACGAAAGCGTAAGAATTATTTCTGTGAGGTGGGACCGCTCGACGTGCGAGCTGGTCTGGAGCCGTATTTTCGGCCTGGGACGTTACAAATGGTATCAGAGCCGACTCTCGCGGTTTCACGGGCGCGTACGAGCCAGAAGGCGCGGATACGGTGTGCATGGCGCGTGAGCCCTGTGTGGTCACGGCATGACACGTATGCCGGCACTGGGCGTACGGACGTGGCCAAGAGAGGCGATCCTGTACAGTTGTCCCCTCGGGGTAAATTGGTCCGCTGCTCGACGAGGACGTCGAGTCCTTTGAGGGGGGGGTGAATGTAACAGCCCGGCCCAATAGAGCCCAATGGGCTGGAGCAGTTTGGGCTAAATAGCGAGTACTGTAGCGCCGGAGTACTGTACACGAGGTACTGTAGCTCGCGGGCTACTGTAGCTGCGTGAAGATAGTCCCATACTGCTAATCTAGCTAGAGCAAGACCAATTTAAATACCCGGTCGAAAATGACAGAAATAATCGGGTTAACCCTTTTACGCGAAGCGAGGACGAAAGCGTAAGAATTATTTCTGTGAGGTGGGACCGCTCGACGTGCGAGCTGGTCTGGAGCCGTATTTTCAGCCTGAGACGTTACAGTAACATGTTGAAGATATTTTTTTAGTAGAACCCTACTGTTCATCTCTCCGCTTAGAACCAAACTTGCAAATACCCCGCGGACCGCTGGAAGGTCCAAAACACTCGGAGATAAAATCACCAATATGGAAAGAAATGGTTTAAACAAGATCATATATAAACAATGGCTCATGCAGTGAGCAACATTGTAGTTTTAATAGACAGTATTTTAGGCTATGCATTATATGATTGAGGCAAACTACTACGTACAATCACGTAGTATCTTCATTATGTCTAACTAGCAAAAGTGCCCGTGCGTTGTCACGGGGGAGCTAGAATTTTTTTATCCCATTTTTCTGCCGCTACTTAATGTTACTCATACAATATATTTGTTCGAAACTTTATGATTCATAAGAAAGTAACAAACATTTTTTCCATGTAAGTGTGCACGGGAGATGAGACCAGAGGAAAGTAAGTTCACTAACCTGCCTCATTTATTTAATATAGATCCCAAACTTGCTCAGCTTTTTTGTTTACTAATTCAGTGTGTCTCACTAATCGAATGACAAACTGTAAAGAGCACTCCGCCTAAGCAGCCCACATGCCAAAATTAAAATTTTGTTCCCTTTCAGTACAGGATTTGCTTGGGCTTGTTTGAAGTGCAGATGGTCACCTAGATCTCAATGGATGTTACCAGGTTATTTATCGGTCTCCTCTTTATGTAATCTGCAGTACAATCAGAGGAAACAAGTTAAATACTAATCTGCCTCAATTCCTTTTTTTTTTTTGAA
Organism: Eragrostis nindensis; assembly: GCA_012490785.1. Taxonomy (NCBI): domain Eukaryota; kingdom Viridiplantae; phylum Streptophyta; class Magnoliopsida; order Poales; family Poaceae; genus Eragrostis; species Eragrostis nindensis. The sequence continues at coordinate 365,654 of JAAXCT010000119.1, read as the reverse complement.
GTGGAAGTCAGATCCTTGATCGTTCCCTGCTCTTTATTTTTCTACTTCGCTATATCTTACTAATAGAATGGTAGACTATAAAGAGCACTTAGTCTAACCTAGTCTCATGCCTGTGTAAAATTAAATGCTCTAGGTTCAGTTCTGGATTTTCCTCAGCATGAAAATGATCAAAATTCATTGCAGTATCAAGTGAATTGCCTCACCAGTCGCAACAAATAGAACGAACTGATAGATTAGACTGCAACTCATACATGGGCCCAAGTAAACAGGTTCAGTACTAAAAGTAAAGCAATAAATTCCCATGGTGTCCTTTCGATGTTAACCATTTTTATTTCTAGAGTACAAGATTTGTACCAGTGAATAGCATAATAGCTAAAATTAGATTAAATAGCTTAATCTCATCCATTTCTAGAGTACAAGATTTGTATCTAATTAAGTACTCCCTCCGTCCCCTATTACCTGCCGTTCTAGCAAAGAACCCAGAAACCAAAGCGCTGGATCAATTGACTCTGCTGCCCTCATTCATTACGGAGTACTTCCTCCCACTCGCTTGTCTCCTTTTACTCTGCACAAGTACTACTGCTCCACCCGATACACGCGCAGCTGAGCGCCGTCGTCCTCCGCGAGCTGCCCCACGCAGGCGAGCGCCGCCATCATCGTCCGCGCGACCACGCGCAGCTGTCGGACGCCTCGAGCTTGCCGTCGTCCTCCGGGAGCTGCCCCGCGCAGGCAAGTGCCGCCGTCATCGTCCGCGCGACCACAAGCAGCCAAGCGTCGCCATCTGACGCCTCGAGCTCGCCATCGTCCTCCGTGTGCTGCCCCGCGCCGCCGAGCACCGCCGTCGTCGTCCACGCGGCCACGCGCAGCCAAACGCCGTCGTCCTCTGCGGTCAGCAAGTACAAGATCTGGTCGACGATGCCGCGGATGATCTGCGCCTTGGGGCCGAGGTCGACGCGGAGCTGCTGTGATATCCCGGCCCAGCGCAAGTGAGATGAGGCCCAAATGAGTGTAGTGTGCAGCAAGGCCACTAGCTCATGAGGATAGTCCCACATTGCTTAGCAAGGTAGAGCATGACCAACTTAAATAGCCAGGGGCTAGAATGCAACAACAATCGGGTTAACCTTTTTATGCGAAGCGAGGACGAAAGCATAAGAGTTGTTGTTGTGAGGTGAGATCCGCACTACGTGCGAGCGGGTCTGGAACCGTATTTCGGGCCTGGGATGTTACAGATGGTATTCAGAGCCGACTCTCGTGGTTACACGGGCGCATACAGGTCAGTTGAGAAGGGTACGGTCGCCATACGGGCGTAGGGACGCAGGTGCGTACGCATGGCGCGTGTGCCCGACGTGACTGGGACACGGCGTGGTACTTACGCTGCTAACTGGACGTACAGGACGTATGCCAGTACTGGACGTACGGACGTGGCCAAGAGAGAACGATCATGTACATCTATCTCCTCGGGGTAAATTGGTCCGCTGCTCGACGAGAACGTCGAGTTCTAAGGGGGAGGATTGTGATATCCCGGCCCAGCCCAAGTGAGAATGAGGCCCAAATGAGTGTAGTGTGCAGCAAGGCCACTAGCTCATGAGGATAGTCCCACATTGCTTAGCAAAGTAGAGCATGACCAACTTAAATAGCCAGGGGCTGGAATGCAACAACAACAAGGTTAACCTTTTTACGCGAAGCGAGGACGAAAGCATAAGATTTGTTGTTGTGAGGTGGGATCCGCACGACGTGCGAGCGGGTCTGGAACCGTATTTCAGGCCTGGGATGTTACAGCTGCGCCTCGAGCTGCCGCATCACGCCGTCGGCCGATATCCCGGAGCCGCCGGCGGACGAGGGACTCCACGTGGTGGGCCAGCTCCTGGTCGGACACGGCGGGGCCTCTGCTCTGCTCTTCTCTCCTCTCATCTCTCATCGGCAGCGGTGGCGCAGCTCGCCAAAGCGCGACTTCGCCCGGCCGCCGCCCAGGTCGGAAAGCCGCGCGACTCTGCCCTCCCGCCGCCCTGCTTACCTCGGCCGCCGCCACTGAGGAATCGCCGGGTTGGGAGGGCATTTGGTTGGAGAGAAGATTTTTCCATGGTGAGTGGGGAGAGAGGGGGAGAGAGAGAAGATTTCTTTTTCCTTTTTTCTGTGGAGGAGGACGATGCAGACTGCGGGGATTAGATGGGGTGTGGGACCAGGAGGCGCAGACGACAGCTATTTTGAGACAAATGGTTTGGGCTGTAACGACGTGCATTGGGGGACGGAGGGAGTAAAGAACAAACTTGAACTGAATAGGCGTTGCGTTGTGGCACAACATTTGGCTCACAAATTGTCTACACCAAAAACATTTTTAAGACACGAAGCTTCTCTCTTGCCTATGATAAGTGTCATCAAGGAAAAAACGAATGCTCACCTTCCTTCAATCCATGCTGATGTCAGGGAATCGTTTGCTTGAACTGAACAACGACGATTCAAAAATCAGAATTGAAGTTAGCTTTGGGTATACAAGCAGCAAATATTGGAATAAGAGAGAAGTTTTTTTTTTACATACGTAAATCAGGGGAGTCCCCTACTTTGTAGATGTTTTATTGCTAATGGAACAGAGAAGTTTAACGACACATAATTCAAACACCTCTCATAAGTTTAACTGTCGCTTCACAAAAGGAAGCATTAATGTTTTTATATTGGATTATTGGGACACAAAATTTCACTTACTAAAGTATTCAGTGTCTTAAACTCGGAGAAGTTCTACGCCACAATTGTTTTCACTATAATCCAAGACTATCCGAAGCTTGAAGAACTCATTCTGATCAACAATTGATGACGGCGTCTGCACAAAGGAAAAAAACTGCTCATTTGATCTAACATTAAGGCACGTATTATTTGGGTTCCACAATGGCAGGAGTTCATTCTTTCTATATGCTAGATTAAAAAAAATTGTGTGAACACAATCCTAGAGCTATAGATGAGCCACTAAACAGAATAATCTCAGCGATCCCAGTATGAACAGGTTGCATCATCATGTATCCTTTTGAGCCCTAGCTGCTTGTCATGATTGCCGAAACACCTGAACCTACATAGCTAACACACACTGAAGGATGCCTTAACATTGACTATAAACTGTTGATATATGTGCAACATATGAACATAAAAATACACTGGCCACTTTGTTGTGGAAGATCATTTAAAACTATCCACAGCAAAAAGGCACTACATAAGCGTTTCTCATTGCATATACCCGAGAACTGAGGTGCTAACACTTGGTAGACATTAAGAGTCACTCTTTTCTTACAGCAAGCATACCAGTCCCACTTAATATGAATAAAGCAGATTATTATCACAAAAGCAGATCTAGCATGCATCTTTTCCCCAAAAAAATAGAGGCCGTGTTTCATTCTGACCAGTAAATCAAATCCAAAAATAGTTACGCTTTAATAATTACCGCACACTACATACATGAATGACAAAAAAATATATTTATAACATTTACAGAGACGTAGTTCTGAACATGCCAAGCGTTGAAAAAGATTACCTTGCATTGAAGCATTATGTTGAGCACTTGGCAGACAGTCAGCATTGAAGGACAATGATAAAAGTTCTTCATATATAATTGAAGTAGAAAGCTCTCTTTCATCCTGTCATCACAAAACTGTATTCGCATTAAAATCATAAAGGAGTTACAAAAACAGTGGCATATTCCTTGTATATATTGACTGAACAGATGCATCAATGAGTGTTGCCTTCTAAAATTTATCAGCTCCTACAACGCTCACAATACTTGTCAAATTTTCGTGGCTAAGGCTTCAGCATCCATGCAATGGCTAACCTTTCTTTATGGTTGACAAAAAAAATCTGACTTTAATACTTAAATAAAAGTGTGGAAACTAAGGAGACACAATATAAATAAAATCAAGTTGGTAAGGAAGAATACAAAATCCAAGTTCATGATAGAGAATAATGAGCTCAGTTCTTGGTTTATTGAGACGAAAGATAACTTCTGTAAGAGGATCACATAAGCTGGTTGGCCACATGCCACAAAAGTTGTCACAAAACATTCAAGCGTCAGCAATATTTGAAAAGAGCTTTACCTTGTATCGAGGTCCTTTTTATTTTAGCAATAGCCTGAATAGATCCCTGGCAGAAATTTCTTCATGTAACTGAAACGGTCAGCTCTCCTCTCTTCTATCATAACAAATATGCTTCTCATTAGAAATTAGAATTATTCAGGGATTAGAAAGCTGCTACAATAGTGCATAAAAAAGGGATGGAACCATATTCATGCCCCCAACAGAATCAGGCTACTTTTCTTTCTTACCTGTTGCAGCTAGCTCTGGTTGGAGGGTGGCCGGATCCTGACCTGTGGCTACAGACGCGAGGCTTGAGGAGCAAACGCGACCAGCGCGGCGCTGTGCAGAGGATCTGCATCTGCCATTGCCATAATCCTGATCCACTTGAGTCAGTACTGGAATTGCTTGGTTTGGTGAATCCTTTTGTGCCTTGTCGGCTAGGATAGGTCCAAGAGCTCCATTTGGACTCAAGTCATTCTTGGACTGTTAAGAAGCAGTTAATAGTTAGGATAGCATGTGTGTCTAATCAAAAGGTAGACGAAACCAAATATTCATCGCAAATATTGGGTTGATTGTTAAGCAATAGCAAGGTAGCTTCTCGTTAACTTAAATCATACATTACTTTTCAATTCTAAATATCGGAATGCATTAACATCAATCGGTAACTCACTTCCTCCTTTCTGGTACTTTTCAATTGCAAGTACGCTCCTAAGACTGAAAATATTCACTTCATAAACCCTCAAAACCAGTTCCAATCACCCCAAGCAATCCAGGTATGCCCCCCATAACTCGAATCCAACCCTGCACCTAGCAGAACTCTACAGACACAAGCCAATTCCTTTCAGATTCATCTTGCCAAGGTTGCCACCCCCACCTACTCACAGGCTAGCACCAACCCATTTAACAGTCCCTGCTAAACATCCCATCTTTTCCCCTGTTCTGCTTCCCGTGACAAGGGGTGAGAATCACAACAATGGATACCTTGATAACGGGAGACCCGTTCGCCGTGACGCCGGCCTGGGCGTCTTCCTTGCAGCCGCCGCCCCGACGGCCGCCATGCGGAGGGACCCGCAGGGGTGGAGCGCCAATGACTTTGGGGCTAGGCGGGAACGCGGGTGGGGGCCCGGGAGGAGAGAGGAGGAGGCCATGCCCGCGAGAGCTTCCATTGGGGCAGATCCACCCCTGCGCCGCCTTCTCGCCTCGTCCTCTTGTTCGGTTTGCGCCTGGCCTAGAGGTACGGCTAGGGCGGGTGGCTTGGGGATGGCGGTGACGGCGCGGATCGAGGTCTGGGGGGGGGGGGGGGGGGGGGCGAGGTTCGCTGGCGGGCTGAGGACAGCGGCGGTGTGCGGAAGGAGGGGAGGCGGAGGGGACCCTCCGGTGCCCATGGAACCGAGGGAGGTAAGCGGCGGCGAGCTAGGGTTTGGAGTGGGGCTGTGCGGGCGAGCTTGGATTGCAGAGGGCCCACCGGTCGGCGCTCGATTTTCGGGTGAGCAGGGCGTGCGAGAGAGAGAAACAGGCGCAGGCAGCCCCACCTGTCGGCGCCGAATTTGTGAGAGGAGTGAAATCAGAAGACAAATAATAAGGAGTAAAAATTAATGTATAGTAATGTATAATGCCTTTGGAATGGAGAACTTATTCTACTTCTGAGAACTCCTGACCCCAGGACGCACATGCCACCGGAAAATTGCTAGAGTAATTCGGAAGCCGGGTTGCGAATTTAAAACCAGTTGTAGTGCCACCCGCAGTTTGAATCCCGTGGTTCAATCCTCGGATAGAGGTCCGTTCTGTTAGCTCGGATCTGGATCGTCACGTCGCTGACTGGAGCTAGATCTACGGATCCCTTGATCTTGCGACCACAGACATTGAACAGTTGACGGAGGAGCGCAAAGGCAGCGAGCTGCAGCACCCTGTTTGGGTTAAGGTGCTGAAGCTCCACCCCGTAGTTGTGCTGGAATCAGCAGAGGAAACCATGCACAAGCAGCCCCAGCACGTGGCCTTCCCACCACTTCCAAAGGTGGCAATTGCCCTTTCACCACCTGGGCCTGCAGTGTCTCCTCAGAGACCATGCATGGAGGTAGGGTTGGACGAAAAGCTCGAGACTCGTTAGCTCGGCTGGGCTCGTGACTCGCTCGGCTCGGCTCATTCACTTTTTCTAGCAAGCCGAGCCAGGTTTCTAGCTTGTTATGTTTAACGAGCTAGCTCGAGCTGGCTCGCGAGCCGCTCGCGAGCCAAACGAGATCATCAGGAGAAGGGAGAGGCTTGCACGGTGGAGCTCTGTGAGGTTGCCGATGCTTCCTTTCACTGTCGCAGCACTCGCCTCTCCCTTTCCTCCGTCACAGACGTTACAGCCATCAATGCCAAAGCTCATGGCGAGCACGAGCTCGTTGTCCTCACCGCCCTTCCCACGACGATGGCTATGACGGAAGGGGACCGAGTCAAGATCCGAGCTGAGGATAGGCGATGCGATGCGCGACAGCCAGCAGCTCGAGCCGGGCGATGCCAACCTCTTCTACCTCATGCGGTGGTGCCGCCCCTCCACCTCCTCCCCTCACACAGTGGCGCCGGCTCCCCCACCGCCTTTCCTCCACATCACCGGCCCCTCCCCTCCTGGCCGCGACCACCTGCGCGACGTCAGCCTCCGCCTCCCCGCCCGGGCGCTATCATATTCAAGAGCGTGAAGATGTACCAGACGATATGGTCGTTGTCTTCTTCCTCAGGTCGCGATGGGAGTGCTGGAGGCGTGCTTAACGAGCTGGCTCGCGAGCCAACTCGAGCTCGTAACGAGCCGAGCCGAGCCGAGGCAGCATTCCAGCTCGTTGAGGCCAAGCCAGCTCGTTATCCTAACAAGCTGGACCGAGCCGAGCCGAGCCGAGCTGGCTCAGTAGTCCACCCTACATGGAGGTTCTCTCCACTCCGACATTACGGATGCCTACTTGTCTCGAGACATGGGTGGAAAAGAGACACGATCCCTCTGCGCGACACAGCGTGCGGCCAGGACAGACCACTCTAACTCAGCACCTGGGGCGTAAAAACGCCCCCGAACACCAAAAGAATTGGGGCGACAGGTAGTCAGCCACTTCGGCCTTGACCGGGCTACGCGGAGCTGTGACATCCGGCCCATTTGAGATTAGGCCTAAGTGGACCATGTGCACTAGTGTGCATGAGGAGGTGGCCACCTTGCTAGTCTAGTGGGAGGAAGGTCAACATATAAGATTAGGTTGTCCATCCCCCCCCCCCCCCCCCTCCCTTTTTTTTTTATTTGCGAGTAAAAAGACAACTTTATTGAGTACTCAAGGTTGTCCAACAAGCACCCACCACCTTGGGTTAATTAACCCTTTTACGTGAAGCGAGGACGAAAGCGTAAAAGGTTAGTGGGATCGAGTGGGGTCCACACATCGTGTGAACGGGCCCAGCTAGCTAGGTTTGGATCCAGGATGTTATAGGAGCTGTCCGGCCACTTCTTCCGTACTTGAGTCTAGATAGCAGGCTGGCCGTTGAGAGTTCCCACAGAGGGATAGAATCGCACCCTCGACCTCTGCTGAAGAGGTCGGGGCCCATGGAGCTGGTGGTCCGGATTAACGAGACGTTTTCTAGCTGAAACATAGCCGAACTCCACAACGTTGTGGGGGGACAATCGGGTCTCGCTTGAGTATCCCAATCATGTTCGATGAGCGACACCATTCGACCGATGAAGGTAAACGCGGGGACGAGCCAGGGGCAGATTCGACAGAACCTTTGAAGAACAAGAGAAGAAGGGGGTAGGGAGGAGTAAGCTACATCTACCACTACTTACATACATTCAATAGGAAAGTGTACAATACTAAAGGAACAAGACCCCACTAATGTTAGCCTTTTGAGATATTAATTTATAGGCTCATGTAATTTTTGATCGATGTTGGATTTGATTCTCTCCGTTGATTTTCCTCTCACACACACACATGGAAGTTCCCAGAATTGAGATGGAATGCACCGGATAGGCTGGTGTTCTCACACTACAGGTGGTCTCTAGCATTAAGTCGCCACAACTAGTCTTACAAACTTTACTAACACCCTGATTTTCAGATTTTTTAATAATCTAAAATTTATTGAGAATTTAATAGGGTGTTAACATTTTTATTATGCAAAAAGCTTTATTTCCTAAATTAAATCAATTAACATAGGTTGTATAAATTGGTTGTTGCATTCATGCTGGTAGACTTGCAGCAGGGTTTTTATTGTGTGTAAAATGAATTTTAAAATTTGATAGAAATTTGTTTACAGTACAAACCATGAGCAGTTTAAGTCCTAAGCTCTTTTCTCTCTAACGTCTTGCGGGCTCCTTTTGAGATTTTGTCGTGCCCAGCAAATCGTAACGTTACCATCGTGCTCCCATCTCCAACAAAGTTGGACTCGGAGAGGCGGCATTAATTCTCAGCAACTCCCACATCCACAAAACCTGTCCTATCTCCTCTCCCATATCTAAACAAAGCCCTTGCCGCCTATATATCCCTTGCCCACGAAAAACCCAACGGCGCCGCAGTCCCTGGGCAGTTCGAAGCTCGCCGACCAAATCGTCGTGGTCGTTCTACTGGATAACCAGGAGTTCATGAAGCCGATCCTCTCCGAGTCGCCATCCGAAAATCTTGTTTACAACAGCGATCGTCGGCAGCCTTCTTCCTGACGAACGTCGAGGACCACCATCGATCATCACCACGCATGCTGCATCTTGCGTGGTCTCTGAAGGACGCCGATGTGAATGCGATGATCGTCATCCACCAGCTGCCGTCTCAGTTCAAGTCGCAAGCCCCTCGGTGAGAATGCGATTCAATCTCGTTAGTTGCTTTCCTTTTCATCGTGTACTGCATAGCGTCATCCATCTTCATCGAGCTTCCAGTTCCGCCCAAGGCGTCGTCGCCGTAGTTAGCTGCCGCCAGCCTCTTTCACTTGCTTGTGGCGATCTGCTAGCTAGGACGGCTAGGATTAGATAGGATCCCTTCTGCATGTAGTCATTCCTGCTAGAATGACTAAGTTTAGATCGATCTTTGCATGTTCTTTGGTTGCTAAACACAGATCGCCTGCATGCTGCAGTTTGCAGTATAAAATACGCTTCTGCATCACCTTGACGTTATGCTATAACGTAGGAGCTTTTATTTCAGTTCAGTATAAAGTATTCTGCTAATTGTGGCGACTACTTTCCAGAGTGGTGCGACACTCAGTTGTCTGAGACGCACAACGCTTGCCGGGAGAGGCGTTCGATGATGCCTGGAGCACCACACCATCAAGGCAACCTCAGCCTTGCTTAGTACGCGGCTAGATGGGTACGTAAATTTATTTCTTTATTATCACATTCAGTTCTCAATAATTTTTATACTAATCATGCATCTTTCTGTTTTCTTTGCAGTCGGCGACACATGGTGACCAGCCTTGCGGCCCGTTGAAGACGTTTGCTTTGTCCCATAAGGGCAAGACGACGTAAATCGACTACAACCCGGAGGACCCGCCCTCAGCGTACAGCAACGCCACCACAGCCGCATTAGTGAGTACAAATCAGCGGCAAGGGAGGTCTCTAGGCCAGAGTGGGACTCGAGCACCGAGCCCATTGATGGAGAGGTCGTCATGAGGGTGGGTGGAGGCAAGAAGCATGGCCGGTACTGGATTGGCGACAGCACGATCGACACGGCCTCTACACACACCCTCTCCCAGATCCGAGCAAGGGACACAGGCTCAGCCCCGCCTATGCGCACACGGCCGAGCGCTGCACAGATCCAGATTGAGCAAGTTATTCATCGTTTCTTCATTCTACGCACGTACTTATCGTTTGCATTGTAACATTGGGATGAAATATTGTAGGCCCAGCTACGGGCAGAGATGGAGGCGAAGTTGGAGGCTGAGCGGCAGAGCATGGAGGCCCAGGTGAACGAGCTAGTTCAGCAGAGGATGGACACTCAGATAGGGCGGTTCTACCAGTACATGCAGAGTCTTGGGCCGCCACCGCCATCAGGGCTTCACCACCTCCTGCAGTTACTCCTGTGAGTCATTTGAGAACCTTGTACATTCATTTCTTATCTTCAAGTCGATACAATGAAGCAATATAATGTTTTAGCTTGTATGTTTCTATCTTGAAACTTGCCTTTGACATATGCAACATCTTCTTTGTGCAGAATCAATCGGCGGGATCGAATAATCCGGCTAATCCAAATCTCAATTCCCCTCCAAATGCTTGGTCGCCGTGGCAGTCCGGTCCTTAATCTCTCCTTTCATGTTGCATTTCACCTTCTATTTCATGAACCAACTAATGCATGCTTTTCGTTTGATGAACCTATGGTTGTAGTTGTCGATCACATCTATTTGAACTACGTGGACACTTTATATTTGATGTTGAGGTTGTATGTGGATACTTTGTATGTGGAGACTTTGTATTTGGGGTTATATACTCCATCCGTCCTAATTTACTTGGCATCCTACCCTCATCTAGTTTTCTCAAAATAATTGTCATTCTCACTTCCCCGATGCACCTCTCTTCCCAATACACCTCTATCTCTATCTCTCTCCTCCTCGTTTTCTGCGCACCTACTTTTACCAACTTTCCTTAATCTACGTGCCGAGAGTTAAAACGACAATTATTTTGGGACGGAAGGAGTATGTGTTTGTGATGATATATATGCATGTGAGGATGATAGTGATGCTATATATGTGTATCTAATGATGGTGACGATAGTATATGTGATTTTGTGTGACTTTGGTCCAGGTTGTAGTGAATTTAAACATTTTATTGCAATCTGTGTAATTAATTTGCCGAGTGTCCCAGAACTTTGCCGAGTGCCATGGTAATTACACTCGGCGTAGTTACCTGTTTGCCGAGTGTCTGGGCCCACAACACTCGGCAAAGTCACGTTGACGGCGGGCGGCCATCAGCGCACTTTTTTTTGCCGAGGGCCAGGCTGGGCACTCGGCAAACTCTTTGCCGAGTGCCCGATAAATGGCACTCGACAAAGAGCTCTTTAGCTCTTTGCCGATAGGCGGCTGCCGTGAACCCTTTACCGAGTGCTACACTCGACAAAGGGTTTGCCGAGAGTATAAGCGCCTTTGCCGAGTGCACTCGGCAAAGGAGACGTCTCCCGTAGTGCCTTGACGTTATGCTAACGTAGGAGCTTTTATTTCAGTATAAAGTATTCTGCTAATTCTGGCGACTACTTTCCAGAATAAACCCTGCTACTTGAAAACCATATAACTTTTTTCTTATAAATTGAGACAAGAAAAGTAAAAAAATAATTGTTAAATGGTCATAGCGTGTCACAGACCAGAGTTTCCAAAATCATAGTGTGTTACAGACGAATTCGACTTTGTTGATATATATGTTGCAGACACGAAGCTGTCATTGTATTTTAGACAAAATTGCCTAATAGCAGTTTTTATAACAAGCAACATGAGACACGCGACAAGAAAACGAAATGAAAAGGAGACCGCGCGCCGAAAGAAGGAATATTAGTTATGCGCTCCTGGCTTCGGCGCGTTTGCTTGATGGTAGTACGCCAGAGCTGCATATACTGCACTTACCACCCCGCTGACAAGAAGGATGAGTCCCACGATCGCGGCCACCTGGAATGGAAAGTTCCTGTAGCTCCAGTAATTGAGACGAAACCAAGACAAAACATTGTGCACTCGACTTGTGTAGCGCTTCTCCAGCCGCAGCCACACCGGGCAGAGGTAGTTTTTGTTGACATCTTTGGGATCAAAGATGACCCCGTTGCAGAGGTCCTTGAAGCCTGCCGCAACCTTGGCGGGATCGCCGAGGTGGTTCTCGATGACGTCGGCTTTCAGCAGGATCTTGACGTCCTCCACCGTGCAGGCTACCTGCGACATGAAGTAGCAGTAGGCTGTGACGTGGCTGCCTACCGACGGGTGCTGCTGCTCCAGGGCCATCAGGTTGAGCAGCATCGTCCAGGTCTCACCGTTGACGCAGAGACGAGGGACATGCACCTCACCACCGGCAATGTCCACGTCGAGCACGGAGCGTGCGGCCGTCGTGCCGTCAAGCTTCCGCTCCACGAACCACACGTTACTGTAGCTGACGTACTCCGTAGCCCGGCGCCAGGGGCCACCTTGTGCTTGGGTGAGATGATCGGGTTTCTCAGCTGGCTTCGGGAAGCAGGTGTGCAGCAGGTGCAGAAGATGGTAGAAATTTTCCGGCTCACTGTTTTCTTCTTTTTTTTGATTGGCCGCCTCATTGTTTTCACTGGTTCTGCTGCCCTGCAGCTCTTGTGGGATCACGTAGCCGCCACACTCCAGCAGCTCTCGCGCGTATTTCTTGAACACCTCCTCGACCTCGACCCCCGCTTTCGTGACAAAACGCTTGCTGTAGATCTCCTTCACCACCTTGAACGGTATCTGGTTTTCCAGCAGGTACCAGATGTCCCGAATAATTTGGGCCCAATTCGTATCATTGTAAGAGCCCGGCGGCCAGTGATTACTACTAGTACCAGCTGTTACCTTGCCGTTTACCTTTACCCCTTCCTCCTCGTCGTCTTTTTTTTTGTGAGGCTGCTCCTCGTCACCTTTTTTTTCTCCAGACTCGTGACATAGTAACTTAGACAAACATTGGCCCATCTTCTCCGCATAACCTCCACGCTTGTCGCTTGCCACAGGTGATTTGCTGCCCGATGGCGGGGCCGACTGATCACCGGGCCCACGACGACTGCTAAAGAAGAGCCGTGATAAACCTTGGCGGATCTTGTCCACAAAGCTTGTGTCTTCTTCAGTACTGTGGTCCCGGCTTCCCTGCCTTGAATGGGTGCCGGTACCGGTTACAGTAGCAACATAGCAAGCATCAAGTAGCAGCGTCTCCACAAAGTCCTCTGGCCATTCCGCCCGTTCATTCACCTTATCGTAGCACTCCTCGATACGATGCTCGGTCAGCAGCTTCTTCACCTCATAGTACATAGTTTTCACATCGTCATTCCGCTCGAACATGAACTTAAGACACGCCAGCTTCTCATTTTCCCTGCGCAGATTCTTGGACTTCCAGTGCAAAGGGCCAATCGACACATAATTGGGCCTGTATGTCCAGTCGCCCAAGGCCCGACAATGCGGTGGTACCACCGAGATCGTAATGAATGACACTGATGGAGCCCGTTGGCTTCCTTCGAGCTTCTCCACCAAATTTTTAACCCTTACAATTTCACATAAATCTCGACCTGTCAAATACAGTTAAAGAAAAAAATGTAAGTACCATTCAGATTATAGTACAATTCATCTCATATAATCGGGTGCGTAGTAACAGAAGTACTTATAAGTTTTATGAGTGTAAACTCCCTCCATTCCATAATATAACAGAATTTTTACAATCGACCCAAATGGATGCACGTAATTCATTTTTCTCCATTCAATGATCTACATGCATCGTCATCATGATACTCTGATCCACCGGCATCATGGTATCCTGGTGCGGTATCATGGGTATCATATCGGTATTATTGAAAAAATTACCTAAACTAGAGGCATCTTACCTATTTAAATGGATGGTCAGATTTCGTTCCTGATACCTTTACCCAGTGGCATCATGGTCTACCCATAACTATGTTTAGATTCGTCCCAGGTCACACCTTCTCCTGTTTTTTGTTTTCTCAATAGCAACAAATTTATAATTGATTAATGACTCTTTACACTCTCAATGTACTAGGATAGAGTTAGTATTCCAAACCAAATTACAATACTAAACGGGAAAACATGGAGAGTGTTCGTGCAACAATGAAATTTAATAGTAAGAAATCCAACATATTCATTATTTCAATGCATCAAGCCAAAAGGGACTCCTGTTTAAATATATATCCTTTTGCAAGGGAGTTCTGTCCATATCGTGACCTATAAAGGGCAAGATATTCACCCAATAGCCACTGCTGGTGCCTATCCTGGTCCAACTTGACCCATATGAACCCGTAATCAACTTTTTTTGAAAGCTTGTTTAACGTTTTCTGAAACATTCTTCGAAAGTAATGGGAAAGAGGCACATCATTCCTACCGAAGTGTACTTCAACAAGTTAAAAAAACTATTGTTGTTGACCGAATACATTCAAATGTCTTTTAATGGTAAAACATAAAAAACTCCTGATTGCATATATCTGTCAAGAGAAAATCATGTTTTAAGTTGGCGCCTCAAACAATTAGGCATGATTCTCAAATCTCATGGGCTCTCCTACGTGCATCATTCTCACGTGCATCATTCTCAACCACCAATCTAGGTCTGCGTCATTTTGCACGGGTTTCCTGATTATGTCAAGCCACATAGCCTCCACCTAGAGTTTCTCTGGCTGCTAGGGTTTACGGGGCAATTCTGAGTTTCCGTCCGTCTCTGGCGTATCCGATCGGGTCTCCGGTTTGTCCCAACCTCCTGTGACTCGGCTCCGGTTTGGACTACGTGGCAATCTCATCTCCAAGGGTTTTGGGGGGTGATAAAGGGGAGGCATTGGGTCCTCTACGTACCCACCCGAGGTTCCTGCGACGGATCACGCGGCCTGCTGGTGTCGATCGCTGGTTTGGCTGTCGACGTGATGGCGACGGGTAATGATGACGGCAGCGGATAACGCACACGTGGATCTGGTTCTAGGTTCTCACGTCACAGCGAGTCCATATTCCAGCGGCGGGGGGCTTCTAATGATGTGCATGGTGGTTCGGGTGTTCGTGGCGATGAGGAGGTGGAAAGCAGCGTGGTGCGAGGCTCTACTGATCAAGAGCACGAGCTCCAACTCAAGGTGTACGTGGGGGCAGGAGATGACGCTGCGAGAGATGATGAGCAGATTGATGATAGTATGGATGGGGATGATGGGATGTCCGAGCGGCAGGAGGAGGAAGAGGTACTGGAATTTAATCTCCATGATAAGCCACATCGGGGACCTATGCGTTGGATGGTGCTTGCTTGATTCTTCACAGTACATCATTATAGCGTGCATGGCCTTTTTGTGGAGAGGACAAAGGCCTGGCTCCCAAGGGAGAAGGTGGTTCGTAAGGTGCTCCATGATAATCTGTCATCCTGGAGTTCTATGGTGAAAGGGATTACAAGTCTGTAACCAGTGGGGGTCCTTGGAGGCATAAGGGCGATGCATTGTTGGTTGTGCCTTATGATGGCAAAACCCGTCCTTCCGAGGTCCCCATGAATTCTATTCCCTTGTGGGTGCAAGTTTACGATTTGTCCGGTGTGCTAATGAATGAACAAGATGATGAAATGATAGGCAAGAGACCGGGTGATTTCATAGATGTGTACAAGGAAGATGAGGCCCTCACTGTTGGGAATTATCTATGCATTAAAGTTGAATTTCTGCTACATAAACCACTGAGTCCTTGGTTTGAGATGAAGCTTGACGGGAAGATGGAAGAGTCTGATTTGGAGTATGAGAAGGCACCACATTTTTTCTTCAAATGTGGGCGTCTGGGGCATGGTGACCGTGAATGAGGAGGAGCAGGAGGACAAAGTTGCGGAGGTACTGCCACATGTATCAAATGAGCTGGCCAAGCAAGTGAATCAGTGTTGATGCGCCGCAACCACTGACTGGAGCTAATGTGGCTAGTGGACAGGACCCAGAAGTGTTGGGAAACGCAAGCTCACTTGTTAAAACTGTCACAAAGAGGTTCGAGACTAATGCTAGTGGGTCTGAAACTGAACAGAACTGGAAGCACAAGATGCGTTCTCATGTGCACGAGGTTTTGCTTCTTTGAAGGATTCATCGGCGGCAGCAGGAAGGTGCTTGGCTGAGGGACACGACGATGTGCCTATGTTGCCTGTCTCACCACTCGACAAACGTAGCAGTGCACGGGATGGGGAAATGCGGTGCCAAACGTGCTAGCTTTGGAGGCAACAAATTTGGCCAAGAAAGGACGAACAATGTCTGATGTACCAGCTTTTTGGCCAAGAAAGGACGAACAATGTCTGACGTACCAGCTAATGCTGTTAACCTGACGGGAGCGAATTTGAAGTACACAGGATGGATATGCCTAGTTGTCTGGCCAGTGGTAGCAATGGGTTGAGTGGAGGTTTGGCTCTGTTTTGTCCTTAGAAAATGGAGGTGGAATTATTGTCACAATCTGAGTAAGAGTAGAAGCCGGGGCTGGGTAGTGGAGAGCTACTTTTGTGTATGGTGAGCCAAGAGTTGAGAACAGCCAAAGCATGTGGGAGAAGCTAATGTCAATGAAGAATGAGTCTTCGCTACCATGGGCTGTAATGGGGGATTTTAATGAAGCCCTTTCGGCCTGCTTACGTCCAGAGCAACAAATGGAAGCATTTTGAGATGCATTGTCTGTGTGTGAGTTGACTGTTCTAGGATTTGATGGGTTGCCCTTTACTTATGATAACGGGCAGGAGGGAAGTGCTAATGTACGGGTCAGACCCGATCGTGTGGTCGCAAATGACAATTGGAGGGATATGTTTGGTGATGCCAATGTGAAGCACTTTCTGGCGGCACGGTCGGATCATTTCCCTATGCTACTTGGGGTTGTGAAGGAGGATGTGAGAGAAAGAAGTGGAGGTGACCTACGGTATGAAATAATGTGGAAAAGACATGCCGATTTGTGTCAGGAGATTGCCAAAGCTTAGGAAGGCAGGAGAAATATTTCCAATCTGAATGATGTTAATGAACTCTGAAAAATGTGCTGATATCGTTAAACAGATGGAGCAGAACAGAAAGATTCGATTCGGAACTCTTATATGTCCAAGGTCAATATGAAAATTCTTTCAGAGGTTTTCCTACTTTTTCCCAAATAGTCGACGGTCTTACACCATTGGGATACTTCGCATTGAACACTGACGGCTAGCCCATACATGCAAACATTTGGGGTTGTGACAAAGCAGATTGCTGAGCTTCGTGAGAAGTTGGCAGATTTGAGAGGGTGGGATCAGCGAGCTCCTAGAGATGAGCTGCGTGCAACACTTGACACCATTGTAGAGAGGAAATGATGTGGCGCCAGCGGTCAAGAATTAATCGGCTGAAGGAAGGTGATCCTAACACCATTCCATAGGAAAGCTGCGTGGTGAGCTAGGAAAAATAGAATAAAGAAGCTGAAGGATAGTGAGGATAATGTTTTTACTAACAAGAAGGAGATGCACAAGCTTGCGACAGACTTTTTTGAGAGTCTATATGAACATGACCCGGCTGTACAACCTGACCATAGACTGGATGAGTTCAAGTGTCAATCATGGCTGCGATGAATGAGTGTCTCTGTAGAGAGTTCACAGAAGAGGAAATCAATAACGCCTTATTTCAAATAGGCCCGCTCAAGGCCTCGGGGCCAGATAGCTTGACTGCTCGGTTTTATCAATGGAACTGGGAGTTACTGAAGCATGACGTGGTCATGGTACTAAAGGAATTTTTCCGGTCAGCCTCAATGCCCTCTGGTGTCAACTATAGCAGCATTGTGCTAATCCTGAAGAAACCGCAAGCAATGGAGTTGAAGGATTATAGACCAATCAGTCTATGTAATACTATTCTATATAGTGGTTTCCAAGTGCATGTTGAATCATTTGAGACCGTTTCTAGATGAGTTAATGTCTGAAAATCAAAGTGCTTTCATCCCCGTCAAACAAATGCTAACTGATTTTGAGTGAGCTACAGGCCAAATGATGAGCAAGCCCAATTGCTCGATAATGTTCTCGGAGAATGTGGACGAGGATACAAAGACATCAGAAATGCACTGAATGTGGAGCAGGAAGCTTTCGAGGCGAAGTATCTAGGCCTCCCAACCCCTCAGGGTCGCATGAAGAGGGACTCCTTTCAGCCTATCGGTGAACGATTCAGCAAACGTTTTGTGGATTGGAGTGAGAGATACATCTCGTGTGCAGGGAAGGAAATTCTAATAAAATCTACAGCACAGGCGATCCCGACTTACATTATGGGCGTGTTCGGACTGGCCGACAATTTATGTGACGAATTGACACGCAAGATCAAGTGATTTTGGTGGGGTGCGGAGGACGGCAAGAGGAGAACACATTTGTGTGCATGAGAACGTATGATGAGGAGCAAGAATAAAGGAGGTATGGGCTCCAGAGATTTGAGGATTATGAATCAAGCTCTGTTAGGGCGCCAAGCTTGGCATCTTACTTAGTTCCCGAAAAGCTATGTGCACGGCTGTTAAAGGCAAGATACTTTCCTGATGGGCTCTTGCTGGACACAGGTTTTCCCAATTTCTTCGGTGGGCCTCGAGCAATTAAGTGCATATTTGTGGGTTACTCATCAAGTCAAAAGGGCTACAAGTGTTGGTGCCCCACTGAAAACGTCTATTTGTTAGCATGGATGTTACATTCAGGGAGTCTGATCCTTTTTATGGGAAAAGACAGATTTGAGCTCATTGTTTACTGATCTTGACACTCCTAGCATGGATGGTGATGAGCAAGAGGGGGAGAATATTGATGTACAAAGTAGTCCGAGTGAGCAACAACCTAAGAATATGCATGCAGTGATTAGTGGCTCAGTTCCCAATCCACAGATAGATGTGTCGGGTTCAACATCTTCTCAGATAGATGGCTCGATGTGTGGGAGGTGGAAAAACAAAGTGTATACTAGAAAAAAGTTCAATTCTCAAAAAGAGACCAGAGAGGTGGTTCTAGCATCAGCCCCAGAACAATGTCCATCAGCTATAGTGTCTAACAATGAGCGAGAAGTAGTAGATGTTTCATCATCCTCTGAGGTTGAAAATGAAAGCCCCTCGCAAGATGATCAACCCATCGTAGTACAGAAAAGTAATCGAGCCAACGCAGGAGTACCTCCTCCAAGGTATGGATACGAGGATGATATCAGTAACTATGTATCTTATGCATCCTTGTCTCCTGCGTATAGAGCATTTATCGCATCATTACAGTTCCTAAAGACTGGAAAGAAGCGAAACAAGATCCTAAATGGCGAGAGGCTATGTTGGAGGAGTTGAGCGCTATTGAGAAAAATAAAACCTGGGATATTGTAGAACTACCAGCAGGAAAGAGAGCTGTTAGCTGCAAATGGGTTTTCATAGTAAAGCAGAATCCAGAAGGCAAGGTAGAAAGGTACAAAGCTAGACTTGTTGCAAGAGGGTATAACCAGACATAAGGTATTGATTACAATGAGACGTTCGCACCCGTGGCAAAGATGAGTATAGTGAGAACTCTAATATCTTGTGCGGCAAATTTTGGTTGGCCTTTGTACCAATTGGATGTTAAGAATGCTTTCCTGCATTGTGATCTTCAAGAAGAGATTTATATGGAGATTCCACATGGCTTTTCTAGGCCTGGCATATTTGGAAAGGTTTGTAGATTAAATAAATCTTTGTATGGTCTCAAGCAATCTCCCAGGGCATGGTTTGACAGGATTAGATGGGCACTATGTGGTATGAGTTATAGACAATGTAACGGGGATCATACAGTATTCTACCGACATTCTGGACGGAGAATCACAATTGTAGCTGTGTATGTGGATGATATCATCATTACAGGTGATGACGACGCAGAAATTAGATGTCTGAAGGAGAATTTGAGTAAGCAATTTGAGGTGAAATATCTTGGTCATCTCAGGTACTTTCTTGGCATTGAAATTGCTGGATCTCCAAAAGATATTGTTCCCTCACGGAGGAAGTATGTCCTAGACTTACTCAATGAGACTGGTATGCTTGGATGTCGACCTGTATTAACACCTATTGATCCAAACCATAAGTTGTCTACTGAATCTAGTGATCCTGTCAACCGAGAGAGGTACCAAAGACTTGTAGGTAGGCTTATTTACTTGTTTCATACAAGGCCTGCTATTACTTATGCGGTGAGCGTAGTGAGTTGATATATGCTTGATCCTAGACGCGGGCATCTTGATGTTGTTTATCGCATACTACGTTATTTGAAGAGTAGTCCCGGAAAAGGAATCATTTTCAAGAGCCATGGTCATCTAAAGGTGGAGGGTTAGGATTGGGCTAATTGTCTTGATGATAGAAGGTCGATTTCTGGTTATTGTGTCTTTGTTGGTGGAAACTTGGTATCATGGATAAGCAAGAAGCAATCGGTTGTATCTCGTTCAACTGCTGAAGCAGAGTATAGAGCTTTGTCATTGGGATTGAGCCAGATGTTATGGTTAAGGAATCTTCTATCAGAACTAAATGTTCTAAGAAAGGTCCTTTGAAGCTTTGGTGCGATAACAAGGCAGCCATTAATATAGCTAATAATCCAGTCCAGCATGATGGAACAAAGCTTGTCGAGATCGACCGTTTCTTCATTAAGGAGAAGTTAGACAACGGTATACTAGAGTTGAGTCATGTAAACTCATGAGGTCAACTAGCAGACTGTTTAACAAAAGGATTAGGAGTGAAAGAGTGTAATATGACATGTAACAAGATGGGAATGATAGATATCTATCATCCATCTTGAGGAGGAGTGTTGGGCTGTATATGTGAGAAACAAAGGGCCCAAGAGCCCATATAACAAATATATATGTATGTGCTGTGTATGAAATGAACCATCTAGAGATAGATATTTTCCCAATTTCTTCAATGCGTCACCCACGACATGGAGAGTGATTGAGCATGGATTTGTACTACTGAAGAAGCAAATTATATGGTGTATTGGGACTGGCGATAGTGTAACACCCCAGCCTGTTTGTAGCCTGGTAGTAGTAGTGGTTTCGGCCCAAATGGCCCAGAAGTGAAGTGGTTGTGGGAATAGTCCCACATGGCATGTTTAGGTGGGTGAGGGTCGGCATATAACCTTTGTTGGTTCCAAGCATAGCACCTTCGGGTTAACCTTTTTACTCGAAGCGAGGACGAAAGTGTAAGAGGGGTGCTATATGCATGCGCGTGCCCGCTTCGCGTGGGGGCTGGGCGGTAAGCGGATTTTGAACGTAGGGTGTTAGAATATGGATTGGATAATTGATTCCTAATGATCACTTGCTGACTGTCATGGGTAAGATGAGAAGAAATAGATATAAGCGGGTGTCAAAGCTAATTGACCAGGTCACAGGCCAATGGAATGTTGGTTTGGTTAATGAAATCTTCTTCCCTCCTGATGCTGAAAAGATCTTGAAGATGCGTCTGCCTAGTCGAAGATCAGATGATTTTTCATTACATGGCACAATGAGAGAAGTGGCATTTATTCAGTGAAGAGTGCTTATAAACTGGGCTTTCATATTGAGTATAGGGATTCTGGTGGTGCATCCAGTACCAGGCCTGATAGCACAAGGGCTTTCTTGAGTTTCATATGGAAGTCGTCCATTCCACCGAAAGTTCAACATTTCCCTTGACCTCTAGCTTCCTTGCCCACCAAGGTAAATAAGTTGGCAAGGAAGCTGGAGGTCAAGGGAACCTGCTCTATCTGTGGTGTTGAGGACGAAACAGAACACCACACCCTGATACAGTGCATAATGGCAAAGGCAATGAGAGAAGCAATGCGTAAATGCCAGATGAGCTACAATTCAGATTTTCAGGCCCTGGCTGGCTGCTGTTGCTGCTGGCTGAGTGCTCTTATGCGGAGTGTGGCACATTCGAAATCAACTTGTTCATGAAGACAAGAGGGAGTCCATATATATGGATCTCAGAGATTCCAAGACAGTTACCTGAAGTGCCAACAGAGATCAAAGCGGAGAAGAAAATACAGGTTACAAGTAGGGCGCAGCGAGCAGAGAACATCATGAAGAGATGGGTATGCCCAAGACCAGGGCCCTGTTCGCTGCAGTGCTCAAACAGCGATAGCTGGCTGTTTTTGGCTGCTTTACTATTGCTACATGAGCAAACAGCAGCAGCCATCAGCAAACAGCCGGCTGTTTTCTACCACCGAACAGGCCCCAGGAACAATCAAAATCAACGTTGATGCCGCATTTCAACCTACTATAACCGCGACTGTAGGAGTGTTGCACGGGATGAATATGGTTCTGTAAAAGTTCTCCTCAGGCAGATTCTTTTTCAATTGCGTCAATGCAGAATAAGCTGAATTGCTCGTGTGCAGAGAAGGCCTGAACCGGGCAATCCAGTGGCTCGATGCACCGGTCACACTGGAGTCTAATCAGATAAAACCTAGTTTCTCCCGGCAACTCACTATTCATTATTACTGTTTTACTGTTCATCTCTCTCCGCTCGCATCCTGTCCGTCCGTTCTCAGTCTCACGCGCCATCACGGCCGTCCGTGCTGGACCTTATCCTCTCCAATCGCACGTCCCCCTCTCCTCCCCGACGACCAAGCCCCCCTCGCTCTCTCCCAGGCCCAGCACCCGCCGCCGCTCGCTCCCTGCACCCGCCGCCGCTCGCTCCCTGCACCCGCCGCCGCTCGCTCCCTCAAAAAAAAAGGCCCAGCACCCGCCGCCGCTCGCTCCCTGCCCGGCGTCCCGCCGCCCTGCTCCCCTCAGCCGCGGAATGGCCAGCGCCACCGGCCTCCGGAACGGGTCGATCAGCCGCTTCCTCTCCTTCCTCTCGCAGATTGGGCGCCCTCCCTGCGCTGCGCCAGTCCATCAGCTTCCGCCATGGTCTTCCGTGGCTAGGTCTTCGACCTCGGCAACCAGCCTCGCTGCGGTGGAGTTCGGTCTCCGGCGACTACGGCCCCGACGTCGCTCGCTCCATCAGCTCGCACCACATCGGCAAGCCCGCAAGATTGCTTCGCCCGATCCAGAGCACCTCCGTCGCGTCCCGAGCGGCATCGCCTCTATCCCTCTTGCAGCTTGCCGCCCTGCCTCATCCCTGCTGGCGGCCATGAGGGCAGCGATTAAAGAGGTGAGTTCTCCCCATTTCTTCCTCTGAATCTATTTTATTTCAGCCCCATCTACTCTCGGCATCCCGCAAGAGCGCCGGCCTCTAATTGGGTCGATATGCCGCTCCTCTGCTTCATCCCCCTCATATGCAGATCACGTTCGGCACTCCACCCTGCCCGTCCTTCCACGATGTACCACCGCTCGCGGACGCTGTATGCTCCTGCCGTAGGTGACCGCCTCCATGATGGCAGGACGTAGCCTTGACCAAGAAATAAGGTATCAGATTTCTCTCCCTTCTCCCTCAATCTGACCCATTTTTCTCGGGCTTCGTAATGATCTCCTATACAGCTATACTTTGTTCGGTAATTGGTAATTTCCAATCTAATAGGCAAGCATGTCCAGAGACGTTGGATTATTATTAAGTTGAATGCTGCCGCCACCAAGCATACCAGTAAATGTTGTAAGTGCCATCTGTTTCTCCCCATTTTTCAGTAAGGTGAATTAGTTTGCCATTTTATGTTGCCCTACAAAATTGTTCTGGCTAGAGTGAAAATGAAAAGTTACTGTGCTCGTAATGCTCTTATACTGAAATCTGTTTAGTTATTGTTTTTTTGAATCCTAGATACTTTCACTCTTACCAGGAATTGAAAAATAGCTAATCCTCTGTTCTCAAATATTTGATGTCAGGTCAGAATATGATATTTAGTTCAAAACTGAGCTGCACAACATGTCCTAGCATCAAATGAACGAGAATGGAGTAGGTACATTCTTTCTCTGATGAACTTACTATTTTGCTGATCACTATGGAACCAAAATGTTAGTAAACATGCATCTAGATGATGCTGTTTTGTTTTGTCCTCAACTGCATTATGGTTGCTTCAGAAATTCTATAAATTATCCCCAGGCTTAATTTTTGATACAATGCTTTCTTCCCCCATTGTTTAAAACGTAACTGATGTTTTACTATTTCCCTATTATGGTTCAATCTACTGATTGTTAAAGAATTAGTTCCTTATGATCCATAATGTTAACCCTATGATGCATAATGTTTCAAGCTTGAGCAGACCATAATGAGTGCTTACATCATGTTACACCGAGGTTCCTCATATTAACTGCAGATTGCTATGAAACGTCATACAAAATTTGATTTTTATTTGCTCGCCAATTTGTTTATTATAGTTGCATTTCAGGTACTCTCTTTGAGTTTATCTAATTTGGATTCTGTAAAAAGAATTCATGTAGCAAAGATGAGTAGTCATAGATTCTTAGAGCAAAAGACCAGGTTAGAGCAAAACTAGAAGGATCAATCGACGTGTAATATAATTTGGCAAACTCTAATATGTTTCCAAGTAAGAATATTTTACATAAATAAACATGCATGCCATTTTTGATACCGTGCAGATGGTTACTTGATAAGTAGCTCTGATTGCCAGGCCACACGCAACTTGCACAACCGTTCTCTATTTCACATATTTGTTTGCAGGCCCTCCTAGCTGTGACGCTATCCTGGATGGAGCACCAGATTCTGCCACTGACTTCCCTATGGGTTTTACCTTCCAATCTAACCGTCCTGTACGAAGGCGCTTGGCTGCTCACCTTTCTGGTCAATCTTCCTTCTACTATTTCATATTGCTCTTGATGTGCTTCATGTTCTAATTGATTATTGGGAATATTTTTTTTCCCTTTACCCTGCTTAGATCCGTAACCTTTTCTTACTGGGAACATTTTTTTCCCACTACTGCATCTTTTTCCCCGTAACTGAAATGATTCATCTTTGCCATTGGGATGGTATGCTGATATATGTGTTCAGGCTAGGGCAATGTTTGTTTTTCGTCTTTGGGATGGTATACTGTAATGTTTATTCCCTTTAGTATTCGTTTTCCCTGCTTCCATATGCTAAATCTCAGAGTGCAGCTACAAATCTTCTATGTTTATGAAGCCTGCTCTTGCAGATTTAAATTTTATTACTTCCTATAAAACCTGTACAAAATGCTGTTTAAATATTTCGCTCCTTGAAGTTCACTTACCCTGCCCTACTACCACAAATACTATTTAGTTCCATTTGAAGGGATGAGCACTCAGATCTGTTATATGTTTCAGCTATGTGCACAAATTCTACTCGATTGAAAATTTAGCATCTGTCTTGCATAGTATTTCAGTGGAGGCGTAAAGCTATAAGCTATTGTACAGTTTGTTTCAGAGCGTTTCTTTTGGAACGTTTTTTTTTACTCTGTTTACTTTTCTCAATCTGTTTTCCATTTGCATTTGAACTGATAGCTTCTTCGGCAACGGATATCTAATATGGAATGATATACATGGTTTTTTCTTTAATACATAGGTTCTTTCCAGGAACTATCGATGGCAGCCTTATCCAAAAAACAAAACATGTGAGATTTTTCAACGCAAGGTGAAAGCGCTGTTGTCAACATCACTGGCTCAGAGTGGTTTGTTGAAGATAGATATGTGATCGGTATGTTCTTTTGAAATGTCCATCAGTTTTTGGATTTCATGAAGTGACACTGACATCTTTGTGTACTGAAATTTATTTTCCCAATGATGGTTTTCCATGTTATGATGTCCAGTGTTTTGCAAATGTAAATGCTTTTGTACAGTGAAGTTTGTATCAGTTAAAGGAACATGGGCATGCCACTGAGTAATATTTGTTTCTTGAAGGTTCGATTCCACTTTATTTAGCTTATCGCATGTTCTTCATTTTTTAATTCCGTGTTATTAATTTTGTTGCATGTGTTCATATGAAATATAGTTGTTGCATTTTTAGCTAATTTCCTCCAAAAAACAACAAATGAATAGTGTGAGCTTATATTACCAATCATTGCGACATGATTTGAAGTACAGACACTTTTTCTAGGCGTATGAGTGATGGCCGTTGTTTTTTGGATGATAATTTCAACACTGTTGAGCCAGTTCTCATTAAGATCTCATCAAGATTGAGGAACTCTTTGGTTCTTTCGCAAAAATATGCTTCTTAAAGATATGACATGACCACTCTGTGATGTGAAACAGGGAGGATACCTATGGAGGATTACTTTGTATGTTTAATGGGTTTGGAAACAAAGTCACATTGGCTTTTCCTTTACATGATGCATGTTATGGAATACGTAGGTGGAACCTTCTTTATCTGCTCAAGCTTATTCCCTCAATAATGGTTTTCATATTAACCCTATGATGCATAATGTTTCACAAATGTAAATAATGCCCGCGGCAACGCGGGGCTCTCAACTAGTAGCTTTCTTGCTGTCAGGGCGATAAACCAACAGGTGGAGAACGTAGGGCAGTTTGCTTTGTTGGTGAAGGAAATAAAGTCACTACGCAGGCTGCAAATTAGGGAACTAAAGGGACACCTCCAACCCTCCTTAGTTCTACATGAACTAGTTTTCTAAAACGTGGGTTCTTTTTGGAACTCTGGTTTATTTGAGTGAACTAAAGGAACCTACAGGTTACTTTACGTTTTCCAATTTAACTACACTCCTAGATCCATGTGTGTTAGCTTAAATTACAATGCGCGGAGGAATTCGAAGTCACTACTCACTATTACTGTATAGACGAGACATAGTAACAAAGAAAACAATATATGTTAGAAATTCTTAAAAGTCCTAATCATTAGCCAACTAATTTGAATCCGAATTTCCTAAAAAAAAAGTACCAGACTTTTTATCTACGTCTGGGGTATGAAAAATGCATAAAACATCAGCCCCTTGATTTGAAACTGTGATTAACCGTCTAGAAAACTATCTTCCTAAGACAAGAATCAGCTACGAACCAAAGAATCCTATTCGAACTTTTCAAAAGATCACGTATAGAGATGGCAACAAAAATATTAGTAGACTTGCATAGTGTGGGCCTCTTATTAGTCGCCTGATGTTGGCTTGAAATGTTTTCCGTCTTTCCGTGAAATCCTGTCATTGCATTCCCATTATGTACTTATAATACAAAGAATACAGGGCGGTTTGATTTAATAATATAAGTAAGGTGGTACGCATCAGATGAGGAAGTACAGGGCGGTTTGATTTAAATAATATAAGTAAGGTGGTACGCATCAGATGAGGAAGTGCAAATATGGATTGCGAAATAGAAATGATCTAGGGAAACTTAAACTCGCACCCACTTGGTGTAAGATTTTCTTCTGAAAGATAAGGAAAGTCGTTATCTGTACTACAGATGATAATTATATCGAATCAAGCGAAGGTCAAATGGTAGAGCAAAATGCTATTTCTCATAAAAGGAGAACAGTGATTGGATTGGCAAAGAAACCCAATGTATTTTATGCAATATAAAGTTTAGAGAAGGCTTCGATTTTTTTACATCATTAGGCTAGCTCCAGTGGAAATTTTCATTATGTTGTCACCAAAAATGCCATGTAACCAATAACCATCTTAAATGATAAATGAAACAAGCACTCTAATGCATATTTCATTTTGATGTTGCATAGCGTAGTCAACATTATATTCTTTCTCAACAGTCAACATTGTAACATGGAAAAGAGGAACAAATTTGTTATTTTCTTCGGAGATCTGCCCCTTCGACATCAAAGTTATACATGTAGGACCTGTGGCTACTTAGCATGTTCAAGAATTTCTAATCCATGACACTTCCGATATTATGGACTGGAGCCCCTGACCTCCATGACTGTACGTTCATGCACACCAATATAATCTTCCTTTATCAATTAAAAAAACAAAGAAATTTCACCCTGGTGGACAACACTGTCACCCGCACTACAACAAACCTCTACTACAGCGATGGAAGCCAAATCTTTATAGCCGTTGACATATAATTATGGTCCGCGGCCGCGGCTACAAATGAGTGGCCATAGAACACAAGAATAGTTCATGATTCTCTTTTTAATCTGAAGTTAAAATTTTGTAAGTAGTATTTCTCCCACATATGAACTCCAAATTTGATGATTTTATCTATATTTTTCTAAACCCATGCTCTTTCATGTCATAATGTATATGTTTGCTTGTTTACTGCTATCTATTTTTAATTTTTCATATGACTTGTTTTTGTCAAATTTTATATTACTAAGATAAATATTTTCATAAGAATTATTTCATAATAATTGCTAATGGAACATAACATTTTCTAATATTAAGGTAAATGTAAGCTTGTGTCTCAATTTATGTCTCATACGAGCTTGAAAAGCGTTCTAAGTGATGTAAACTTCAATGTTCGAAAGTTATAGGAAACTATACGACAGGTGTGTCCATTTGCGAACAATGTATATTTTCACTTAAGTCAAATCATTTGAATTTTTTATGGCAATGTTATATACCCAAAATACCTTGCCATGCCAATTTGTATAATTTCCCCAACAACTTTAGATATTATTACAATTATTTCCAAAGTAATTTGGAGATAGAAGGTTGAATTATTCATAGCAAACACTTGATTTTTTTCATCTATATCGTGGCCATGATCAGTAATAGAACATATGAGACAATATCAATTTTGTGCCTATGTTTTTGATACACATAGTTCAACTTGGAATTTATTTTATAAACACACATAAATTCCTTTAAACTGTGATAAATATAAAATCAATTTAAAAAATTATGAAACTCGTATGAAAATATTATATGTAGTCTAGTATTTCTATAAAATATATTAGAATATGACATATATTTTTTTCCTTTAGAATAGTTACATATAAGTTACTTACTTTCTTGAAAATTAAAAAAGGCATCACATGGGCTGTTGCAGGCCCAGTCCAGCCCATTTGCGACCCAAATTCACCATCCCAGCTGCCCGGCCCGCCAACTATATCATAAGTACTTACCTCCGTCCCAAAATAGCTGTCACCTTTGACGATCACATTTGACTATCCGTCTTATTCAAAAAATTTGTGCGAATTGTAAACCAAATATGACATGATGAAACTATCTTTACTGAAAAAACATGTTACGAAAAAATAAATAACATTTGCATAAAAAATATGAATAAGACTGTGACATCCCAGCTAGGGCTTAATAGGATTAAAAGAATACTCATATCAACAAGTTGCAACTTTTTTTCCAGAAACTCATCTCGAAAGAACTCTGAAGTTAAGCGTGCTTGGCTTAGAGCAATTTCGGGATGGGTGACCGACCGGGAAGTTGTTTTGGGTACGTACGAGTGTGGACAAAGTGCGCAGAAAAGACTGGTGTGTTGGTCTGTGAGGGTAGTCTTGATATCCTAGAGCTGCCAAGTGTGAGCGGGCCTGGCTCGGGGAGCGGGACGTTACAAAGACGGGCGGTCAAACATGATATCTAAAAGTCAAAAGCCATAACTATTTTGGGACGGAGTGAGTATAAACATACCCTAACCCTAGTATTCTCCTCTTCTCACCCCACTGAGGCCGCCGCCCGTCTCCTCCTCTCTCCGTCTCCTTCCTCCCCTCTCAGCCGCTGCCTCCCCAACTTCTCCTCCGGGCTTTGGCTTCCATGGCGTGCGAGCCGGCCAAGACGGCGACAAGGATGGCATGGGCCAAGCCGGCGGCGACAATGTGGCCCTCTTCTCCAAGCTCGCAACAGCGGATCTGAAGTGTGCGACGGCGTGGCGACGAATCTGAAGAGGGCTATGGCCTTAGGGGCACAAGGCTGCGCGCACCTCTTCCTCCATCGATCACGACTACGACGCGGCAGGGGCGCCTCCTCTCTTCTTCCCCTTCGCGGATCTGCGTCCTATGACGACGACGGGGGCTTCCTCTACGACAGTGATGGCGGCTTCCTCCACGCTTGACGGCACGACTACAACGGCGGCTTCCTCCATGCTCGACAGCACGGCGGAGCGGGGGAGCGCGATGGCACGGTGGTGCGGGGGAGCTCAATGGCACAAAAGAACACGTCGGCGTAGGGGAGTGCAGAGGCACGGTGGCGCCTGCTGAAAGCTTTTTTTTTTTTAACTTTTCTATTCGATTTGTTGCAGCGGACCGCCTGCCGCTAATGTTCCCTTTACAGCGGCGGTGCGTCAAGCGTGCCGTTGGAAATGCCCATTTGGAGCGTAAGAGGCTCAGCTACAGTACACCATGGTTTTACTGCCGGTGGATTCCTTACTCCCAATAAGCCCCCATGTAGCCTATCAGAATCCCTCCTCGGCCCCACCGCTCACTCGACCAAGGAAAACCCAGTGCTGCCCTACAATCAAGAGTTTCGATTGCCGTGTCTGGATTATTTTTTAACAATAATATCTTTATTTTCCAGAATTACAAAAATAGCATTGGAAAAAAAAAGAAATTTCAAAAATAATACCTTGTCGCATGTTGGACACACGAAATTTGAGTTTTCATACGTTGGATGTACAAAAATCAACTATTTAATTTTCGGGCGCTCGACGCACGAAACTATGCTGACAGGGGAGATGACAGAGTAACCGTCTACTGAACATGCGACAACAATTTTTGAATGTTTGTCGCCCGAGTACTTCTCTTTCCTCCATTATGGGGGCACACACCCAACTCCCTCTCTCACTCGCATTTCTCATCAGGGAGGAGTGGCTCCTGTCGGGGAGCAGTGGGGCAGCGCGTGCGGCAGCCGAAACGGCTAGACGCGGTGGCGGCTCGGAGCGGCTGGGCGTGGTGGCTGAGAATGGGATGGAGGTAGGAGAATAGGGGGAATACATTGTTATATTATAGTTGTCACTGTAATCACTTAGTATATAAAAAATTTATGTTAATCTTCTACATAATAGACTTTTTAATATTAAAATTATTCTTCATTTTTATTAATTTTCACATGTTTCAATTTTATTAATTTTTCAATGAATAAATTCTATATTTTTCTTAGGACTAAATTTGTTTCCTTTTTAATATGTACAACTTGTTGTTTGTTTCATGGAAGGTGCGAGATGGAAAGATCTTGGATGGAAGACGCGCCATGATCGGGAGGATTATTTCTCCCTCATCTCTCTAAGTTCATCGAAGGGCCACGCAACATGCTAAACGTGAAGGACAGTAAAGATATATTGTCCATGTGTTGGTTGCTAGAATGAAAAGCCCTCGACCCATACGACTGTCATCATTTCATTTATTTATGAGAGAGTTTTCCTTGGGTACATGACATGAACAAAGCATGGTGAAAAAAACTACAAGACCGGTGCGTCAAATGCAGTTGACGTTGAAGTGGATGATGCGATTGACGTGGAAGTTGATGAAGCACTATCGGGAATCGACATTGGTGATGTACAAGTTGAGGCAGCAGTGGCATCCAATGCTCAGCACATCGGTACCATGGATGTCGATGACGATTTTGATGTGTCAAAAAAATATTGCATCATGTTGAACCACAAGTTTTAATGGCTGGAACAGCGCATTGAAGAACCTTTTGTTGAGCGTGCAAAGAAGCTAATCTCCTCACTATCATTGGGTGTGCAAAAAAATGCACGCATGTCCAAATCATTGCATTTTGTATCAGTACGAAAATGACGTGTGATGTGAATGTGCAACCATATCCGTTACAAAGAGGCATGCTAATTACGGTGCTGACAATGATGCCACTGCCAATGGTAGGAAGAAGAATACGAAGAAGAATCAGAGGAGGAAGATGAAGAACAATACTTCCGTTGATGACGACGATGAAAGGATGATTCCTGCTCTGCTTGTTATGTGGTACCTACCTGTGGTCACTTGCCTGAGGCATTTGTTCGCCAACCCTATAGACGCTGTGCTTTTATATAACATGGCATATGTGCAAAGGGGATGATAAGCTTCAATATCCAACCGATAGAATGCAGTGGAAAAATATCAATAGAGTGCATAAAGAGTTCTCTAACGAAGCAAGGAATATACAATTCACAATGAATACAGATGGAATGAGTCTGTTTCGTCAAATGAGTGATACTATCAATGTACGACATCCTTTCAGGGTTGTGCCACAAACATAAGTACCTATTGTTGACAACTCTTATATTTAGTCCTGAGCAACCATGTATCACTATAGATGTGTTCTTGGAACATTTAATGGAAGACATGCATGAACAATGGTTAGAGGGGGTCCATATGTGGGATGACTTTCACGCTAAAAGACATAATTTTTCATCACTATAAATGATGGGACAATTTTGTAGTTTCCATTGAAGAAATTTGTAATGTCATATTTGCCGTCGTTGTGTCAATGAAAGGTGGGGCTTGCCCGAGTCCCGATAGTTGCAAATATGACATTGGCAACATTTGCAGTGGCATAACAAAAAGTATTCCATAAATGATTGTGGACGCTATTAGGACAGGTCAAAGGCAAGGTGGCATGTGTAGTATGCATTGACGATACATATCATGTGTATCTACCATGTTCTCATAAGCTAGATTACATGCGACATCGGCTATTCTTACCAAGAAACCACAAGTATCGCCGGATGCCGACATACTTTGATGGTCCAGTTGAGAGTGATATAGCTATATAACGTTGCACTGGTATGTTTGTGCTTGAAATGGTCAAGAACATCAAGGTTGTTTACCGGAAGGCGGTGAAGGGAGTTAAGAAGTCAAAAGCTCCAAAAGATGTACCGTTTAAGAAGCCAGTGTTATTCTACAAATACCTTGACTACTGGAAAGAGTTGGAAGTGCCTCTCGCCATCGACTGGGTACACGTTGGGAAGGGTGTCTTAATTTGATAGTCCGTACTATTACTTGACATATTCGGAAAGGCAAAGGATAGATTTCTAGCACTGTTGGGGTTAAGATACTTCATGATCAGTGGTTTCCTAGACATGCAGAGCATAACTAGATCAGTTAGAAAGTTGTTTGCATCTCTTTTGGACAATGTTTATGAATGAAGTGTGAACAGTGATGTCAAAGCCTAAAGCTAATTCCGTACGCTGAAAAAAATCTTCTATAGTGAATGTAGTTTTATTTTCGGAGGTAGTTCACATATTATATTATTACTGTGAAAATTTAGACCTTAATTCCTTTGCCAACTTCCATCTACATAGCCTGAACCATTAGGGATGGTACCATGGCCGAGCCAAAAGGTTCAAGTTCAACAGGGAACCTGAGCAACACATGCGGGTAGGTTTGAGGCTTCCTTACAATCTGCTTGCGATGCATCAAATTTAAACTTGCCTAATTGATTTATGTCTTGTGAGCTTCACGCATGCCTTAACACAATATTGTTGTTGAACTCTTGTTGGATAACTAACTGACAGCTTTCCTGTTTTAAGAACATAAACTTTTCATATGTCGGTTGGTCTATCTGTCTCCTTTGTTTGTGAGAGCCAAAAACATTTGGATGTTTTTTTGTAATAGCGTAAGAATTTAAAACATTTACATATTTTGATACTTTGGTATCCAGATAAACCCAGTAACATCAATTACTGGGTTTCAATATTTTTCCCCGGTGAGAGACAACCTTAATAAAAGGATGTTTACTTAGGATACACCTTAAAATGACTTGTATGTTTTTAGCAGACAGACTATCCAGATGATGACCAATTTACCTTCTAACTACAAATTAAATGCGGACCACACAACGTCAGACACAGGCTGTTACAGAAGGTTTTTCTAATGCTTAAAATGTAGCAAACAGTCGGTGGGGCTGGAAAAAATTGCGCACATGGACAATCCGAGAACGTAAAGATGAACAATATTTTTTTTGAAATGTGATATGGACAAATGCTGCTAATAAGGTGTGCAAATTTCATCCATCGGAAAATTTGAAAGAACATGAACCATCCATATACTTACCTTGAATCTCAGATGTTTTAACCTTTCCCAAACTCATGTTATCCTCAAGTTCCTCGATTTCATTGTTACCTAAAGATAAGAAAATCAGAGCAATGAGTGTGGTGAAACTCTATAAAAAACCTTTCCAGAAACTGGAGACATAAGTAAAATGATAATCAACAACGGAGCGAATAATTACTGTGATTCTAAACGAATCATATGAATTGGATTCCACATGGTTTCAAAGTACCACTGCTCCCTCCAATGAAATTTGAAGAAAAAAACCCATGTTCAGAGAGCGAACAATATTTTTGTTGTACTCTTGTTGGATGTCTAACTGACAGCTTTGCTTTTTCAGTCACAGACACTTCTCATATGTCGGCTGGGTGTATCTGCTTCCTTTGTTTGTTGAGAGCCAAAAACGTTTGGATGTTTTTGTAACAGCGTAAGAGTGGACATTATTTTTCTTATTAATGCAAACATGGTCAAATGCAGCTAAGGTGTTGAATTTCATCCACAGCAGAATTTAGAACAATTACATATTTTCATACTTTGGTGTCAAGATAAACCCGGTATCATTAATTTCTTATTTTCAATATTTATATTTTCCCCAGTGAGAGGTAACATTAATAAAAGGATGTTTACTTAGGATACAGCTGAAAAGGCTCATATGTTTGTCATAGATAGACTATCCAGATGCTAAAGAATTTACCTTCTAACTACAAATTCATATGGAGACGGTTTTTCTAATCATCAATTTAGAGCAAAAAGAAGATCGACAGGTCTGGAAAAGGTTGCGCAAATGGACAATCCGAGAACGTAAAGACGACAACATTTTTTTTCGAAATGTTATATGGACAAATGCTGCAAATTAATAACGAGTGCAAATTTGGTCCACAGGAGAACATCAACCATCCAGATGCTTACCTTTTGTCCCAGATGTTTCACCCTTTTCCCAACTCGTGTTACCCTGTGGTTCCTTGATATCTTTGTCATCTTAAGATGAAAAAAAAAGAGAGAAATGAGTGTGTGAAATTCTATAAAGAAGCCTCCCGGAAACATGAGACATGAGTAACTGGCGGTCTACAACGTCGTGAATAACTACTGTGATTCTGAACGAATCATATGAATTGGATTCAAAATGGTTTCAAGGTACCACTGCTCCCTCCAATGAACCGCTCCCGGAAATTTGGAGAAAAAGAAAACATGTGCATAGAAATCCTTTCAGGTTCATCCTTTCCTTTGTTGAGCAGATTAAATTTTATTTTCTTTTGAAAATGCGTTAACACCAACAGGATTATAAAAATTTCTAAACAACTTAAGCATTTATTACATAGGTTTGATTGAACATTATATGCACAATAAGATATTTCATGATCAGTGGGTTTCTTAGACATGCAGAGCATAAC
The DNA here is from genome assembly GCA_012490785.1 of Eragrostis nindensis. Lineage (NCBI taxonomy): Eukaryota > Viridiplantae > Streptophyta > Magnoliopsida > Poales > Poaceae > Eragrostis > Eragrostis nindensis. The sequence goes on along the minus strand of JAAXCT010000119.1, from coordinate 330,892 downwards.
TAGATAAGTTAGAAACTTATTTGCATCTCTTTTGGACACTGTATATGAATGAAGTGTGAATAGTTATGCTAAAGCATAAAGATAACTCCATACGCTGAAGAAGACGTCAAGGGTGAACGTAGTTTTATTCTTAGAGCTAGCACAAATTTTATAATTACTGTAAAAAAGTAGACGTTAATTATTTTTCCAACTTACATTTACATAGCCTTAGCCATTACGGATGGTACCATGTCCGAGCGAAGAAGGTCCATGTTCAGCAGTGAAGTTGAGAAACACATTTGGCTAGGTTTGACACTTCCTTACAATTTGCAAGGTAATCAAAGGGCACGTCCTCCCAGCTGCGTACGCATCAAATTTTAACGTGCCTCATTGATTTGCTATCGTGCGAGCTTTCCTTCAAAATCTAACGGGGCGCGCATGCCATATGGAGAGCCAACAATATTTTTGTTGTACTCTTGTTCGGTGTCTAACTGACGGCTTTGCTTTTCTAGTCAGACACTTCTTATATGTCGGTTGGTCTATCTGACTCCTTTATTTGTTGACAGCCAAAAAACGTTTTGAAGTTTTTTTGTACTAGCGTAAGAGTGGACATTATTTTCCTTATTAATGCAAACGAGGTCAAATGCAGGCCAGGTATTGAATTTCATCCACAGCAGAATTTAAAACATTTACATATTTTGATACTTTGGGGTCAAGATAAATGCAGTATCATTATATTCTTGTTTTCAATATTTATGTTTTCTCCTGTGAGAGGTAACATCAATAAAAGGATGTCTCCTTAGGATACAGCTGAAAAGACTTATATGTTTGTCGCAGACAGACTATCCGGATGCTGAAATATTTACCTTCTTACTACAAATTCATATGGACCACATAACGTCAGACACAGGATGCTGGAGACGGTTTGATTCGAGAACGTAAAGATGAACAACACTTTTTTTGAAAGTTTTAAAATCTGTTGATAGCTACAACCAACGTGTGTTCATAGGGTGAGTGTGCGTGCGTTGTGAGTGTCTGACTTGTACTGTGTAATCTCAAAAAAAAAAAAGCTACAGCCAACGTGTTTTCTCTTTGGTGAATGAGAACACAACCCAACTCAACTCATCAGCGCCTTACATGTAAGTTTCCTAATTACTGAATACTTCCTTTTTAAAAAATGGGGAATATGTATTAAGCATAATATACCGAATACTTCCTACATAAATGAGGATCAATTTTCCTTGTGGGCCTGGCATTCTTAGAATGAGTCATGTTTATCTTGATAGCATACTTTCTATGTACCTAATTCAAGCGGACAACTGCTAATATTATTAGGGCGATTATTCTTAAGACGAGTGAGAAATTGACTTCTCTTAGTTGACGAATGACAACGGTAGATTTCAGAACGGATGGTAACCGGATTGTCTTCAACCTCTTGCTCACATTCTCTCCTCGAAAGACTGGCTCACCATGCTCCCCCCCCCCCCCCCCCCCCCTACCCCTCTCCTCGGGCTGTCCCAACCGGCGTCCCCACCACTGGGTCCGCGGCTTCTCCCCCGCCTCGCTAAACCGTCGTCGTCCTCCCTCACCCTAAATCCAGTGATGATCATTATCGACTGAGAGTTTTCATTTTTTTCAGTCGATTCATGTAAAGTAAATACGTAATATTATTAGAGTGTCCTGTGATTTTATATTACATAGGAAATTCAGTGGCTCTTTTAGAAGGTCCCAGCATTTTCGTGAAATGAATCATACTTGTCACTGTTGATCTTCCTTGTATAGGATGCATTTAAAAACCCGTTCATTATATATGTTCCCGTAGCAAAGCACGGGCAAACAGCTAGTTAATTAGTAAAGTGGGATACGTGAAGATATATACAACACTAAGGGCCTAATATGAATTAGCCTATTGTGACACACCGTGTGCAGCAACCCCCAGGTTTTTCCAAGAAACAAAACCCATGCAATGTTGCTGGATAAGTATGGAACACATGGCCGAGTAGAGGATAAGCATAAGCTGTTCAACGAAGTGTCTACAGCGAGCTATTGGAAGAATACAAATTTAGCATGCTACGTCAAAAAGGGGATACTGCAGTCTTTAAAATTATTCCATCGCTTGGCAACTGCATTAATACGACCGTACAAAATTAAACCATCAAATTCCAAAAAAATATATATACTGAATGTTCTCAAGAGTTTGAAAAATGTGTATTCTTCAAAAATAAACTAGCAGAATTACGTAATTGCGCAGGAAATGCTCGTAGTCTAAATGAGATCAAAAAACTGAGATCACTTGCTTCCCAGTAGGCATCACTACAACAGAACGGAATTTTCCTGTGCGCCAGAAACCCTCACGAAAATAGGTAAAACCCTCACGAAAACGATTCGTGTAGGTCAACCGTCACGCAAAAACACTCACGAATATGGCGCCACGGAAATTACATTTTCGTGACGGTCGACTCACAGGAAACATTTTCGTGAGGGCTTGCCCGTCACGAAAATTAAAATCTCGCCAGATTTACAAACACAATTTCCTGGCAGCCAGCCCACAGGGAAATGTATTTTCGTGACTGCGAGAAGCCGCCAGCAAAATAGGTTGGCCTCCAGGAAATTGGTTGTTCAGCAACCTAATATGGACTAGATTATATTAATCATTTGGTAGCTAAACATTTGCTCCTGCATCTTACATACTTCCGATTCATAAGATGAAACTGTATCACTGTGGATTCAAATTATCATAAGAATCAAAAGCATACAACATTCACACAGCTACGGATTAAATTGCTACAAAATGTACATCCCAGATACAAGCAACAATGCAACATATGGTTGCCGGCATTACATTTTTCTTCCAGATGAATGTCCACCGAGAGCTAATGTACACACCCAGCTAAAACAGAGAGCTAATGTACACACCGCGGTGGTTGTTCGAGCGCGAGGAAGAGATTGGGAGAGTGGGGGAGCTTGGTTGAGGAGCGCAGCCGTAGACGAGAAGGCCGCGCCGCCGTGGCCGAAGTCGCGAAGCCCGCGGCGTCGTGGCTGGAGTAGTACTCGGCCACGCCGCCGTGGCCGATGCCGCGAAGCCCGTGGCGCCATGGCTCACGTCTTACTTGGCCACGCCGCTGCGCCATTGCCAAGGTCGCGAAGCCCGCTGCGTCGTGGCTAGAGTCGTACACGGCCGCGCCGCCGTGGCCGAGGTCACGAAGCCCGCTGCACCGTTGCCGAGTTTGTACTCGGCCGCGCCTCCATGGCCGACGTCGCGCCCGGCAGCGCTCGTCGAAGACTGCGCTCGGCCGCCGCCCATTGAGGCCGAGTTGCCCCTGGTTGAGAGGAGAGAGCGAGGGAGGGATTGAGGAGTCTGGGAGATTGGGGTGTCCGGCCATGGATGGAGTCTTGGAGAGGATAAGAAGCTTGAGAGTTGAAGATAAGGTTTGGTGGCCTGGGTCACTTGGGTGCGAGACTTATCCGGTGGCCGAATCAGTTTCCTCACATCCCGCCGAAACAATTCAAAAATCAGACCCGCGCGTGCTGCTGGATTTTGCTTTCCGTGGCGGTAGACTGCCAGGAAAATATGGTGGCCGCCAGAGAAAAGATGATTTTCGCGGGGGTCCGACAAGCCCGCCACGAAAACAATTATCCTGACGGTTTTGACACACCCTCACGGTAAATGGTATTATCCTGTCGGTTTCTCATTCCACTCACGAAAACAGCGCACTCTCACGAAAATTCCGCTTTCTTGTAGTGCATGGTTCTAGCATTCCGATTGTCTGGGCAGCCGGCCGTGTGCGGCGCTGGTTGCGCCACCGCAGTATATATCCTACGGCAGCGAGGGAGTAGCAAGGGGGCGTAGTCTCCAGTTGGAGGCGACGGGAGCGGCCAGGAGCGCCGACCAGCGCAGCCCCGCCCCCACCTCTCCGCGCCTCCTCATGCTATTCGTTTTCCATCCACCGCCGCCAAACCCCACCCGCCAAGTTCCTTTTCCTTTCCGCCCTGCTACACTCCCTCCGCTGTGTTCCTGCCTGGTCCTTTTCTTACTGGGAATGTTGCAAAAAACCCGTCTAGAGGTGAGTGGGGTTTTCATATACCCGCCTACAAGAATTGAGTGTAAGGGCTCCCCTGCAAGTGTCTTTACGTTTTAATATCCAGCTAATAGCTTTGTCCGGCTGACATGGTTTGCTCTGGCCTCTTAGACTACTCCAAATAATTGCACCACTGTATAGTAGTTATCATCTAAGGCCAGTCTCAATGCTCAGTTTAATCTCATAGTTTCCAAAACTACGACGTCAGCTTTATATGCTTTTTGTGAGGAGAATGAAAAGACCTCTCTCAATGCTTAGTTTGGTATCTTGGTTTCATAGGCTTTGCTAAAACATTAAATTACTTCATGATTTATGATCATTTTTGGGTTGGGGATGTACCAAAGGCCCTCAATGCAGTTTCATTTGGGTTTCATTATGTTGGAAACAGCGCCCAGAGGGTTTCATGTGGATGAAACTCATTTCTTCTCTTTTTTAGTAAATTCTTGTCATGTCATCATTTTTGTTGAGATGGTAGCAAATTAAATACAAATAAAACTTCCATTGAGACTGGCCTAATGGATTATTACACATATGAAATTTGCATTTCTATCATAAATCAAGTTAAAACTTAGTTGCAACACTATGAACAAGATAGAGTAAATTGAAAGCTTAGCTTTCAAAATCTATCAAAAAATAGTAACAAGGTGCAATAGAACATACATACAAGATCATGTTGTCCGGTCAAAGCTATAAAAACATATGGACACTTGCTGGGTCGGATTGAAAACAAATTTATTGTAAGTAGGTATATGAAAACCTCTGAGTTACAAGTCGTTTTTCGCAATTTTCCCTATTTTACTCCCCGTCTATTAAAGGGGGGTCCCAAGAAATCAGCTAGCCCACATCCATTCCTTCCCCTAAAGTCGGTAGGGGTGTTCAACCCGGTTTGAGGCAAAACCGTTACCAAACCGGCCAGGCGGAGAATGAACTGTGGATGAACAGTAATCAAGTCAAGTGGACAATGCCTGCAGTTCATTAATAATTTTTGCTTCTGGTTTTTCCAACGGTTTCTCCAAACCATGGTTGAACAGCCCTACCCTAAGCAAAAAGACCGCGGAAGCGAAGGTCCGGCGGCCACGCTCTCCTGCATCAATACTAAACCCGGCAACAAGGAAAATCCAACAACCGCGACAATAAGCCAGGCAAACTGTCTATGTTTACATATGGCGGAGCCAGAAAGTTTGGTCGGCGGGTCACTCGGTAACATATGGCGGAGCCATTATTGGGTCATCTCCTATTTAATTAGCAGCACAGTTATAGAGCATTTTTTGCAAGATGGTTGGGGTCAGCTGACCCCAATGGATAACTCTAGCTTCTCCCCTGCTAGGCTGCTATGGCTTGATTCAAAATGCATTTGCATGCGTAACTGTTTTCTCAGCAAAACACTCAAAGATAATCTCGCTTTCCCTACAGTTTCATCAAACGCCATACATTTTTAATCTTCCTGTTCTTTTTCTTATGAGTGGCCAACAGTTTTCTTGTACAAAATGGGTTGCTTTCCTAAAGTTTTAACAATTTACCAACAACATAATCTCCTACAAACTCATTACCTACAGTATTTGGATAATTGGCCAATTACACTGTATACTGTTGGCCACGTTCTTGACTCTTTGAGACTGTTGAGAAATGCTCTGACCTTGTACTAAGTTGGCGGCACTAGTTAGTACGCGGTGAGAATGGATCTCTAGTGAAACATATACTAGATACCTTTTCGTTGGCAGATAACTGCTGTTAACTCCAAGCAACAACAACTTAAAAAAATGATAAATATACTTGCAGGCAAGCACATTACAAGAAAAATTAATGCATGTTCATAAATACCTGTCATCTTGAAGTCAAGGATGAGATGTGGAGCGAAAGTAGCCCTGTTGCACGCCTCGCTGTCCCCAGTCCGGCAGCTCGATCCGTAATAGTGCTATTGCTTTCCAACATATATAAGAACGTCACTACCTCTACTAATAGGCAAACAACAGGTCTTCACAAAAAGGAAATAGGGTAACAACAACATTTAAGACAAGATTAGCCTCGTCACGCCTTTCAATAAAGCAGCTTTTACCGCATGACAGAAGGGCATGTCGCATGAGAATTTATTAAAGCTTCTCCAAATGCTGAGTATATTCTTTCTCAAGAGCTAGTCTGGATACAGTGACCAACAATGACATACTTTAATATGGACCTCACTCCTCATAAATCCTTTGCAAGAGCTGGTTGCTAGCTCTTAGCTAACTATCACTACAAGAAAAATAATTATTAGCTACCAAGGTACTTGTCACTATTTGTATATTATTGCGCCCTATAGCGATTCTGTCACTAGCAAGCTTGGTCATATTTTGGTGGCCAAATTTTTTTCACTATATGTATATAGTGACTAACAATTGTATATGTTGGTCACTAAAACTATATAGCCACAAACATAACATTGGTAACTATATAATGTTGGTCACTAAAACCGTGTATCCACCAAAAATTTTAAACTTGTTCACTCTCGATTTACTTTTAGTGACAGACAAAGATAAAATTTTCTTGGTCACTAAAACATGGTGACTAAAACTTTATTTTTTTTAGTGTCTATCATTGGGTACTCTCTTAGTGGTAAATTACTCTATGGTCGTTGCCTTCACAGGAGCACTCAAAAGTTCACAAAAGGTCATTCGTGCTGCCGTTCGTTCGACGGAAAGAAAAATAAGCGAAGTTCAGAGCACGCATACGTCCTTTTGCCTAAGGACAACAAACGAGCACGTGACTCGTGAGTGAACCACTTTATTCCTGCCTGTCGTCTCCTTTGCTGCTAACGGTGTCCAATTCCCGTGGATGCGAGATCGTCTTTTTTTTTTCCTGCAAAACATTCATTCCAAATGCGCGCCTCAGGAAAACAGAAACGACGGCCGCGCGCGCGCCTCTTTGCTCACGGGCGGCTCGCGTGGCGAAACCTAGCTCGCCACGAGGATGGCGCGCACTGATCCCAGAGACCTCGCAGCCACACGGTCTGATGCGGGCCACGTCGATGCAATACTCTCAGTCCCTGACACTTGATCTTCTTGTTTTAGGCAGCGACTAAACATCAGGCGGCTGAAATAACCGATTGGTTCACTCGATTGCCACCAACCATCAGATTACTGTATCGTTTCCTTCACAGGAGCGCTCAAAGTTAAAAGTTCACATGTTTACCAAAAGGTGTTTCGGCGTTATGTATGATGCCTCTCGATGGAAAAATAAGGGATGTTCAGAGCACGCACATGCCTTTTGCCTATGGACAACAAACGAGCACGTGAGCAGAACCACTTTATTCCTGTTTGTCGTTTCCTTTGCCGTTAACAGAGTCCGATTCCCGTCGATACCAGATCTGGTGTTTTTTTTTTTCGGGAAATATTCATTCCAAGGGCGCGCCTTAAAGCCTGCTTGGCACGGCTTTCGATCCTTAAAACTGGCTCCGGCTCCGGTTCCTCTTGTCCTCGATCCTCAGATGAAAATAGCTTATATGTGCAGAAAATGTTTAGTAAACCAACTCCTCTAATTTGTATGGAAGCGAAAGGAGAAGAAATGTCCCTAGTATCATCGTCTATTTGATTGATTGTAAAAATGATTAATCTGATAACTGATTTCAATTGTTTTGGTAATTTTGTACGTAATAACTGAATTTTGGGAGCTAAAACAGTAACCATGAGTAATATTTACTAGTTTCTTACAGTATACTTGGATCCAATAATATCGTTGCTTTAATGGTGCCCATGTAACCACTAATAAGTAATAACCAGCGAATAAAATCCAAGCAGCCTGCGCTAGAAGCCATTCAGTGACAAATATTTGTATACGTCCCCCAAGTGTCTGAAAGAGAAGGAACAATTTTCATCATGTTACGGCTTACTTATCATTTATGGCATACATCACTGAAAAAATCAATTTTGTACAGCATTTCATTGTTACCAGGAACGTGTCAACTAATCTTCCACCAAAGTAGTACGCAGGACACGCAGGTACAAACCTGTCATGTACAGTAACTTTTTGCATTATGTACAGTAACTTTTTGCAAAATACACAACTGATAGGATCAGAAGCATAGCTGGCGTCGCAATAATAATCAGATCTCGCTTTAAAACTGCCGAACTTGAATAACACATCATCCTCAAGTGGCATGGACTATAAGTCGCAAAAACAAAACTCCTATAGGCAGTCATATAATCTGCAACGGTCAGACTGTAAGTCTCTCTTTCCATGTCTGTCAGTATTCATGAAGGCAGTACAATCACACATAAATGGAAAGCTGCAAACATATGCAAGAGACTGCATGTTTTAAGACAAATCAAAGTGTCTTTGGAAGATCATATGTTTGCTTCAGAAACTTAGAAGCTGCCTCATCCTTTCGGTAGCACAAGACACGTAATATTGTGTTGGGGCTATTTGGGCTCCACTGTGTAGGCACTGGGGGCATTGGGAACCTGGACTTGTCTGTGGAGCCATAAGATTCAGACATTGCCAGCTTGAACCGTCCAATGAGGGTTTCGGTATCTGCTCGTAGGAGTGGCAGAATGTTCTTGACCTCCAAGGAAGACTTGACAACTAATTCCTCTGGCATGCCTTCACCGTATGTTAAATACAAGCCTCTGAGGGCTCTGAAATCATCCTCTATTATCTGATAATCTTCACAGCTGAAAGCACGTGCAGGTCCACCGGCTAGAAGCACCAACAAAAATCCATCAAATGAGGCTTTCATCAACGATGTTATCAGATGGTTTCGTACCCGATTATGCACTGTTGAAGATATAAACTTAAGGATGGGACCAAGCTCTTTTAACAAAGGCAGTATCCTGTTTGATGCAGGGGTACCAACATACAGGGTATCCAAAAGAACATGACTCAGATCATTGAATATCACCTTATATCCAGTTGTCTCGCAAAGCAGCCGGATTCCTTCTAGGCAAGCGGCCAGGGATTGCTGAAAGTTGATGTCCAATCCATCAACATTATCAGGCTGAGCTGAAACATTTTGCAGCCATGATGATCAAGGGCGACTCCCCCGCCTCCACCAGAGCCTCCCGCTCCAGCAAATCGACGGCCGCCGCCGCCGGCCGGCGGCGGCGGCCTGCGGCAGGGCTGCACAACCAGCTCCTGCTCGCGCTCCCTCGCGTTTTTTTCCCCATGTTCTGTTCCCCATCCTTCCCCTCTCTGGATCTACGATGTTGGACGCCATGGAAGCAAGCTTCGTCACCGGACAGCTTCCAAGCCACCATGGCGACCCTGCTGGACGAATCCAGCCTCCCTAGGGCCGGATCCGGTGCTCCACCATGGCTGGCGCCCTGGATCTGAGGTCACCTAGGTTTGGGGGCCGGGCGTACGGCGACGGCGACCGCGGCGTGGGCGGCGCATGTGCGTCGGCTGCGCGCGTCCGGTGCGTGGCGTGGTGCCACGGCGGCGTGCGCGGCGTGTGGCGGGGGCAGCGTGGCGCTGCTCCGGGCCACATGCTCTGCGTCGTGGCTGCAGCAGCGTTGCGGCGGCGGCGCCGTGGTGACGCGGCCAGCCGCGCGGTGCAGCGTGCGCGGCGAGGTGGTGTGCTGACCTGCTGTCAGCGGTTGTCTCTGACGACCCGCACTTTCGGTGTCCGGTGTGAACATCGGGTGCGTCGGAGTGGTGTTGGGGTGCTGGGCGCAAGCCCTGCTCGGCTTGCTGCCGGTGCCGGCAACGACGACGCCCGTGGGCGCCGTTTCCTTGATGAAGGCATTGCTGTAGTGCCCCGAGCCACCCTTCAAGATAGCAGCGAACAACGGGTGCCGTGCAACGAAAGTGTCGCGCTCGATGCGCGGGGAGGTGGTTGCCTCCGCACGGCTACCTGTGGCACCATGCTTCGGTGCTTTCCTTCACGAAGGTCTGTGCTGGGGAATTGTGAGTGTTCATGTGCTCCTTCTCCTCCCTTCTTTCTTCAGCTCTGGTCTACGGCTTTGGCGTTGTTGTTGGCTTCTACTGTGATTCGATGGGTGCTCGCTGCTGGCGCCTCTTCTTCGGCATCGGACTCCTTGTTGATGGTGTCATCAAAACAAATGTCGTGTGCGTTTATGTTATTGTTCATCCCTCCTTTGCGGATTCCTCCCCACAAAGGGCGTCGGAAGGCGGTACATAGAGACCGGATGTGCTACTAAAGGTGTCTTCATCAACTTCAAGGGAGGTCGAAGAATTCCGGCAAATAGTGGGTAGCGTGCTTCCCCCCACCATTAGTCCCCATCTTGTTAGCGCGGTCCCTCGGTCCTTCAAGGATTCCTCCTCTTGTTGGAAGGTGGAGGGCGGCAACAGGGCGGCGTAGTCACGAGGGGTGGTGTGGAGGTGCAATGGCTGTTGTGAAGCTGGCAAGTATGTTGCTCGGTGACGCCACTTTGTTGATGATTGGTGGTCGTTCTTCAAATTGTGTTCAAAGCTTGGGCTTGTTTGTGGTCTGTTTGGGAGTTGTGTTTTTGTTTTTCTTAGTCTACCTCCGTTGTACACCAAAGTTCTTCTGTATCTTTGTCCCATACTCTGTTGTAAACTTTTCGGGCCGGATTTGGCCACCATTAAAATTAATGGAAATTCAGGTGGGGATCCTCTCCCCCCCCGTTGACCGTCAAAAAAAAAATTTGCAGCCATGATTTCATCTTCTTGTCCAAGTTCTCAAGCTCATTTCTGAAGGTAATGGAGACTATTTATTCGTGCACATAGTCCAGGAAGACTTGAGGCTTCATTTCCAATAGCCGATCCAACCTGTGATCCCCGCTTCACAAAAAACTGTGGTTTCTCCTTGTTCTTGAACAATTTGGATCCAACATCACACCTTGTTAAATGAGGTAGCTGAGGAAAAAGAGTACCCCGTGTTCCTGTAAATATGTATGCCATGTAATTTACCAGGATCTTATTATACGCAAGAACTGTTTTCACAAGTTGACCTTGCACTTACCACAGCCAGATTTTACTTTAGAGATGTAAACCTGTATGCATCTATCGAGTCCAATCTTCAGGTCAGGAGGCAGAGTTGAGTGCATTGATATAGGTAACTGAAAAAATGCATCCAGATTCTCATCGATTATTTGTAGCATCTCCATGGAAGAGGAAGCAAAATTATCCATGTTGTTAACCTTTGGGTCCCAAGTCTGCACAACAATTCCAAAAAATTACTTTTGCATTATATCTTTTCTGAAGTTATTCTAAAATGTCGCATACATGTTACGAATCAGCCTTGGGCTTTGTAACATTCTGTATTCCTTTTGGGAGATAGCTGAGAATGGATGAATCATCGAGTCAGATATTAAAACCTTATACTGACAAGAAAAGTTTGGTTGAACTAACTAGTTGTGGATATGCATAACTGATATGGGATTATAGCTGATCACAGTTAACGCAACATATCAAGATGCCGAACCATGCAACAGTAAGAACCAAAGGAATTGTATTTTTCCCTTGCAAAAAAAAAAAGAAATTGTATTTTCCCATATACCAATACGCAATAATATCTGCAGAATGCAGACATGATAAAAAGGATCATGACAGGAAACAATTACTGCATAAATGAACAAAACTGCTAAAAGCTATAAAGTTACTAATATATCAACGTTACTAAAATGCATAAAATGTAAGATATTAGAACAAAGAAAAATAAGGTCACCTCCTGCTGTATATTCTGTTCAGTCCATCCCTTAAGTTTTTCTACTCGTTCTTTCACCCATGCTTTCACCAGACTATCAAGTACAGTTCCAGCCTCATACGGTGTCATTTCTTTTACCAATGACTTGCCACCGTCATCACCGTCCATAGATTCTTCAATACCAATATGAACTAGATCCTTTTCTAACTTGTCAGCTGCCTTAAGAATTTGAGCAGCATCTGGTGTGAGCTCTGTAAGGCCACCTGTTATGAGCATAGATCAGATGGGAGAGGAATTGGGGAATTGAGAGGAGAGAGGGAGAGAGGATCGGCAGCCCTAGGGCTAGCCGCCCTAGGCGCATGGAGAGAGGAGCGGCGGCGGCATGGAGGCTGGAGAATATTAGGGTTTAACCCTTCAACTATTGCTTGCCTTTATTAATAGACTGCCCCTCTTTATATAGAGGGGGTACAACTTGACCCCTAAGTAATCTGGAAGACTCTTATCTAACTTAGTAGGCAAGGCACCACTTGTGGACCCGCTGCTACTGTAGCGCCGGTACTGTTCACAGCGTGAACAGTACCCTCATGGACTCCTGGGCAGCTGGCTGGGCCATGGGCCTCATCTAGTCCATAACATCTCTCCCCCCATTGACTTGCAGCTCGTCCTCGAGCTGCGGAATAGGGGATCCTAAAGCTGTTAGGTGGCGGCCATGGTTGAAGTCCCAAAAGACCCCATGTTGATGAACGACCAATGCTCCTGCGTTGCTCCTTAACTTGATGGAGAAGGACAGTTGATGGTTGTCGAAGAGCGCCCAATGTATGTTGATGATGCAATTGTCGTCGCCGATGTTGTTTTGAAGGACCAAGTAGATCATAATGACTCCAATAATTTGGATAAAGAAGATATGTCCAACGATGAGTCCGATGAAGATGTAAAAGAAAATTATATTGAGGTTGTCGTAGCCGCTGTCGATGAAGTAAATACACTTGGCATGGATGGCAAAGTCGATGTTGGATGCCATGTAATGTAGATTCTGCCAAAATCATCATCTTCCCAACAAATAAAAACCATGGTGGTAGTCGCTTGTGAGGATGCCATGATATAGAGTTGAGATCGTCGTGGTTGATTGGCAGTTCTCCCTTCTTCCTTGGCATATCACATAAATTCTTAGGAAGACCATTAATAAAAACGTAGGAACTTTCATATGGTCCACCCGGGTCATAAATCATGAAGGAGCATATATAGAGTTCGGGGCCAACCCGTATGTCCATGCCACATGAATATGGAGCAAAATCCCCGTAACACAAACCAATATTGATATGATTGAAAGCCCATCCTTGAAATTTAGTTGTTGAAAATATCAAGATTATGAATATCCCAAAGGAAACGAGGTAGCTGAAAACTTGTCCCTGGTGAGAAGTGCAACCCTTGTAGATGATGCTTGCACAATCAGAATGTCGGGGTTCCTCCTTAATACGATTAGAAGGTGTAGTAGAAAAAGTGCTTGGACCTCCATCATGAAGCGGTATAATCTCAACTCCACCAGGATCAATTGCCCTCGGCATAGTGGAATTGGTGATATGTGTCATAACGCAATCACCCTTCATGTGCGAATCATACAAGGTTCCACCGAGGCTGAATACCAAGAGCTTAACACACTTTGAAATTCTCAAGATATCGCCATGGAAGGCAACCAAAATGGTGGAACTAGATTGCAGGTATAGATAGCCATCAACAAAGAGAAATTCATTCGTAATGCTCCATAATTGATTCGCAAAAGTAGGTTGCAACTTGTAGAACATCAAATGTTCCTAAAGAATATTCTGGCAAGTGTCATCCAAAGTTCCAATCAAAAGTTGCACTATAGTCCCCAGAGCATTATAGCGGAAACTTGTGTGGCCAATATAGGTGACATCCCTGGATTGCACTTTCAAAATAATCGCATCGAAAATGGATGACTTCAAATGTGAAATTCCAAGAAATAATTTCAGAAGAGTATGGCCAAGAAACTCCCAAGAAAACATTATGCAAAATGAAGAGCGACTCATGCAACCGATAAACAAGGTTTCTTGCTCCAACAAAAAATTAATAGCACGAGTAAACTCACAACCAATAATTCCAGAATCCTGAATGAGTGGAGATGTAATAGGACCTCCTGCCCCAGTCGTCGCGACGAAAGTACCACAATTGTCGTTACCATACTCCGGAGGTTGAGTTGTTGTGGCCAAAAGCATTGTATAGATATCCACAAGCCGAATGTTGGAGAAGACGTTGATATACTCATATGTGGAGCCGTAGTAGGTAGACAATGTAGCACAATAAACATCCATAGAATCTCCTGTCCAAGGCGTGATGTCTTTGGTGAATGACTCCTTGGCGCATGATGCTTGGGGCAAGGTGGAGTTTGTCAGTGGAAGAGTTGCCGTCCGGATAACATCTGACGCCAAAAGGTCTCCTACCCCAAGAGTGATATTAACACCATCATTGACGGGTTGCCGACATAATATTGGTGGGGGACCAAGAATTGATCCCGTAACTTGGGGTGGAGGAGATTGTCGTATATGACCTTGGCTGTTGCATGATGATGAAGATTGACGACGTTGCAATCGTGGTGTTGCAAGCACGCCGTTTGTAGGACTCCAAGAACCTGTGCTCATAGAATTATTGCAGATGGGTGGTTTACCGAGAATGCCCAAACCACCAGGGTCGAACATCATTATCCTTTTGTTGTTGTGCCCACCCAAGAATGATGGAACATCAACAGGGAGAGGTGTTTTCATCTGCACAGACAAACGAGCACTTGGTAGATGAAGTTTCAATGGAGTATCAAGTTTTACCGTCGTGTTTTCCACTGCAGATGGTTCCCGTGAGAATGCCTCCTTGATGACGTCTCCACTTGTGTCATCTGTTGTTGTATCGTTGACGAAGGCCACCTCGATGGCATCAACTGCTGGTGTTGAGATATCTTGCTCCATAGATGGTTGGAATTCCCCCTCTGAAAATTGTGGAGATGACGCAGCCACATGATGGTCAACAAGAATGCCGACACCCCGCAACTGAGAAGGTTGACATGTAGATGAAGGTGGCACCGGTGTAGAGGAAGGAGAATCCATTGGTGAAGCAATTGCAGTTGTAAACGTGATGGATGCCACAGCTTTCTGTTTGAAAAGATTATCCAATGCAGTACAATTCAAGTTATCAATGAAATCCTTCGTACCGGGCATGTTGGCAGATGCAGAGGCGGTGGATGTTGTAGTTGTCTCCTTGATAATCTGATCCAATGTCGTACGAGCAATGTCAGCAATGAAGTCCTTTGTAACCGGTATGTTGGAGGATGAATAGATTGCGGCCGCAGCCTTCTGTGCCGCGTGGAAGGCCGCTTCCCGACGTGAAGCCTCCGTTTGATGTGTCTGATGCCCGCGTAGAGGAGATTGGATCTGTGCGCCAGTGCCATATGGAGGACGAACCGCGCCACGGGTACTTTTCACAGCATGAACAGTACCGCGACTACAATTCTTGTAGTTTGGGCAGCAACGATATTCCCATGGACGATCCTCGTCTGAGCTCCACGAAAGCCTACCCATGTTGGTGATGTGTAGAAAAAAAAATTTGGTGGTGGTGGGGATCGAAATTGCTGTTGCGAGCTACGGGTAGCGAGGCAACAGATTGGCTCTGAATACCAAGTTGTTATGAGCATAGATCAGATGGGAGAGGAATTGGGGAATTGAGAGGAGAGAGGGAGAGAGGATCGGCAGCCCTAGGGCTAGCCACCCTAGGCGCATGGAGAGAGGAGGGCGGCGGCATGGAGGCTGGAGAATATTAGGGTTTAACCCTTCAACTATTGCTTGCCTTTATTAATAGACTGCCCCTCTTTATATAGAGGGGGTACAACTTGACCCCTAAGTAATCTGGAAGACTCTTATCTAACTTAATAGGCAAGGCCCCACTTGTGGGCCCGCTGCTACTGTAGCGCCGGTACTGTTCACGGCGTGAACAGTACCCTCCTGGACTCCTGGGCAGCTGGCTGGGCCATGGGCCGCATCTAGTCCATAACACCACCTATGTATTACTTCAGCTCATCCCCGAAGCAAGCATGAAGGGTTGCAACAGCAACAACTGCAGCAAGGGGGTGCCATTTCTTTAAAACTGGGCTGTACATCTTTTTCTCCTTGATAGCAATGTCACCAACTTCCCTTGCAAGAATTGACAGAACATGCACAGGCTTCCTTGATGATTGCTTTGAATCCACCTCTTCCATTTTCTGCACAAATCAACACTACACATGGGATAAGAATTGGTACAAGTGCTGTCCTAAAACTAAAAATAAATAGGCATATATCTTAATTGAGAAAAATAACTTTCAGATACTTGTCAGAAGTATCTAGAGTCCAACTTTGCAACTATGTTTCTAGAACTGGGCACTTATGGTGACATAATACAGAAAATGATCTAAACACGAAACAAAAGAAAATCTCAGTGGTTATGCGTAAACAGTGGAAGTACTTGTCACAGTGATTCTTTCTGGAACTTACTTGTGCAAAAGCAGTGCGGACTGAAGACCGTATATAGGTTGCTATCCTGCTGTGCACTACCTCAGTCTGTTCCTTTGTTCCAAGATGGTGGTCATAAGACATATTGTCAACAAGACTCATTGCAGTTGATATTGCTATTGATACAATATCTGGCATGGAATCAATATTACTAGTACTGAATGTTCCATGGTAAGCAAGCAGTCTTTTCTCTGTCCAGCCCATTATCATTCTTAAAGTGGAGCTCAGTAATCTGGGTCATCGGTTATTTTTGCATCATTTATAACTTGAACTAATAGATTCTCTGTAGCAGAAAGCAACTCCTTATCTGCTTGGCCCGACATGACAAAATGCTGGAATAGTGCCCAGGTAAAACAAAGATTGTGGAGCATATGATTGACTCCAAGAATAACCCAAGTCTTTTTCAATAGCTCCATCACTTCATCAATCTCATCAAGTATAGTGCCATCCTCACCATCGAAGCAAGGTGGTGTTTGTTTCAGCACCAGTAACGGTATCGCAATCATAATCAGGTGCCGGGGGAGTGGTAATCACTGTATGCCAATATTGAGTTTGCCTGGTTGCGCTTTGTAACAGTTTTTGATTCCAATACAGTGTTTGGTTGAGACGAAAAGTAACGTAATGGAATAAAGAAGCATCAACAGCAACACGTGTCTCCAATACGGCAGTTTATTTTCTGCTGATCCACAATACAGTACTTTTTCAAAGTAAATTCAAGAATGATACACAATACAATATTTTTTCAAGACCCTCAAGAATGAACCGCCATATAATATTTTTCTGAGCTCAATTAAATATCAATATCCAATATTTAATTGGGAAAATAACAAGCTCAAATCCAGAAAATTTGCACGTTCACAAATCAAGCTCCAAATTTTTAAGTGGGCATTTTCGTTACAAAGTTAGCACTAGAATTCTGCAACTAAAACAGTAATAGACACCATCCATCCTAAAGGCCTCACTGAAGTGCAGCAGGAGCTCCTCCCAAGTCTGTCGTGTTGCCTTTTAGGGCCTGAAATATTACATTAACAAGGCATGTTACCTTCATAGCCTGATTGCAGTGAAAAACAACAATACAACAGCTCTATTTGACTAAAATGATAGAATCAAGAGGAGTTTTACCATAAGTAACTAGCATTTGTGGAAGCACAGATTGGATCAATGTCAAGAGTTCAGTTCAAAATTGATATGCAGGTAACCTTTTCCTTGTCAGGTAGCTTTGTTGAATATGCTAATTACTAGGGGCTTCTTTTTGTCAACAGAATGGATTGGTGTCATGTCGCAAATCCGGTGCTTCAGTTCAGTTCAAAGTTATGTTAACATGCTTTATTCTACAGAAAGACAGAAGAACACAAGTAGAAAGTTGTGACTATTTATAATTGGTACTGTTAACATAACTTTGAATGATGGTCCAGAAGCACAATTGTGAATGGTTCATACTGCTGAATATACTATGCTATCATGGTATGCAGTTCAGTAATACCAACCTGAAACTGAAATCACATAATGTTCTATCTTGTGCCACCCTATCTCTCTCTCTCTCTTTCTTTTGTGCTTCCTCTGCCACAAACAGAACAGGAAGTGAAAAGAAGTTCCAAACTAGCTAGCTCACATATCAAATATATAATGCAGAGAAAGAATGCTTAAATTTCAGTTGGCCCTTTTTTTAGCGAAAATCACTATTTAGTACTGAATGAAAAAAGTCAATCCACTTTGCAATTAACAAATAAATTTCTGGTTCACAACAAACCCTTATTATCTAGTGATGTGCTGCCAGAGATTTGCAATGATGTCTGTATATGTTACACAAAGAATCTGAAAAAACAATGGCACACAAAGGCACAACAATCGAACAATAAATCTTGCAGGTTAAAATAGACATGAATATTTCGTGAGAACAACAGATCAGAATGGAATCATATTTTCGTGAGCACAACAGATCAGGCACAACAAGAAGCATTAGTCTCCACAAGGAGCTGTTGGTAGTCGTGAGCACACATGCAAGAATCGACTCAAAATTAACAGATTGAATCAACAAATCAGATCTGCGAGAGGTGGAGTCGAAGTCGGATGTGCTGGTGGTCGTGACCCCTCTCCTTGTACGCCCTCCTGCTCGTCTTGAACCGCCTCCTCTCCTCCTCTTGCCTGCAGATTGCCAAGGAACAACGGGTCTAGGGTTAGAGGAGACACGGGAGAAGGAACAGAGAGAATCGAAACAGATGGGAGATGGAGAGGAAAGCTACCAGCGAAAGGGTGAATGGTGATGCGCTCGTCACCGGGGAGCAGATCGGCCGGATCGGCAGTGGCGGCGGCGGCGGCGGCGGCGGCGGACGCGGCGAGCGTGAGAGGAGAACGCGAGGGGCTGTATCGATTCGATACAGGACGGGGAGGAGGGAGTCGGGTTTGTATACGCTGGTATCCGATTACCCGGTACTCGATTACAGGCCGCGCCCCACCAAACACATGTAACGGATTGCCATTGCGCCCGGGACCCGAATGCGTTACAAATTGCCCAACCAAACACGTCGCAAGCTTCTACCAACATTTTGTAGATATGGAGATTCAAGGGGAAGCCATCAGCCCAGTGGCACTCATCACAGGTATCAGTGAGGGATCTACACGCAAGGGACATTGCAGCCCTGCGCAACCTTTGCATGGACTCTGAGTTCCATCCAGTTTCGAATTGTCCATCATATGCTTCCTTTATTATTTTCCGCAGTCTCTGTGCAGTAATGTCTGATTTCTTTGAAGGAACATGCGGATGGACCAGCAAACCTGCCTCGAGAAGCTTGAAATTCCTAGTCTGCCATGCCTCATACTCTAGAGGAACAGAGAAATCTGAAGCTTTAAATTTCTGCAGGAACTCTAAGGGCAAAACCATAGATTCTGCATGTTTCCCAAGCTGTTTCCAGGAAAAAGAATGTTAAAATAAACTAAAATCCAACCTATATAGTATATACTAAACAGAAATGGCTTTGTTGGAGTGCAGGTAAGGCTATGAAACCAACAGTAACTCAACACAATGCAAGTTAATATTACTCCCAAGTAATTCACCATTTCTCTACCTAAATAAAAAGCTTGGTGAAGCCTGGCATCTTTAGAATAAACAATAATGTTTAGGAACTTCCGTCATCTAAAGCGATCACGTTTAGTGCTGTCCTTAAATCCACATCAAAACAAGAGTCTCAGGTGACTAAAAAAATCTCTGAGGACCTAAAGGATATAAAGCTACCTAGTGCACCCTAACGACTAAACTAGTACAGCAAGGAACTGTAGCTGATCACTCTGTACAAAGATCAACTTAACAATGCTTGAATTTAAAATATCATATGTTGAATTGAACCTTGAACCTCAGATGAGAACTAAATTATTCTTAGGGTGCGTTTGGCGCACCCCCTCTAATTTTTACCACCCATCACATCAAAGAGAATCTTGCTATTTAAAACTATTTTTATTAATTTAATGATAAAACCTATGTCACAACCCTCCCTCTAAATCGCGAGACGAATCTAATGAGCCTAATTAATCTATATTTTGCTACAGTGATGCTACAGTAACCATCGTCTAATTACGGCTTAATTACCCTCATTAGATTCGTCTCGCAAATTCGAGCGGAGTCCTGAAATTAGTTTTGTGATTAAACTTTATTTGTAATTAGAATATTCGTTGCAAAAATCTAAAATTTAGACCCCATACGCCGAACGCACCCTAATCCTTCAATTCAAACCGCTCATTACTGAAGCAGCACATATAGAACAGGTGACACTAAAGGACAGAAAAAAACATAATTAAGGATACAATCAGGTACGACGTACAGGCTAGTGTGCATTAGGGACCGATCGATATCAACGGTCAACGGGGAATTAACAAGCTTGCACAAACTCATAGAACAAAAGGATTATTTACCTCAGAATCGCACTTGAAACCTTAATCACAAACGAACCCCGTAAAATCACACTCAGCTATACCAGATTAGGTGCAGCTCGTCAGTCATCACGCTGCCAAGAATCTAGATTCCGTGATCCCCCAGACATACACCTAAATTGGCATCAGACTAATACGCGCACCACTAGTCTGACTGACATACTACCTGTCTACCAACCTCAAGAAAAGGAACTAACCCAAGCCCGCCGACAGTGCATCAGCCATCAACCACAAAGAAAAAAAGAGAAACTTTTGATAAAGAAATTAAGCTGCATTTCCAAGGAACTGGGTCCGAACCTTGCCGGCGGCGATGCGGAGCAGCCCCCGGCGGATCCTCGCGTCGGCCTGCTCCGTCACACCTAGCCGCACCCGCACGTGCTCCGCCACGGAAGGCCGCGGCCGAGCTGCCGCCGCCCTCCCGCCGTCGGAGGACGCCGACGACCCGGGCCCGAGGGCTCCTTTCGCCTTGCCGGCCGTCGCCGTGCGCTGGAGGTGGAACGACGACGACGCGGACTGGTGGATGTAGGTGAGGGGCTTTGCGCCGGTTGGGCGCGTGGCCGCGACGAGGACCTCATACGCGGTGGCGCGGAGGTCGGCGGCGGAGACGTCCACGCCGAGGTCGGGGAGCGGGGACCGGAGCGCCGGCGGCGGCGGCGAGGAGGCGATGCTGGCACCGACGGCGGGGAGGTCACTGGATTTTTTTTTTATCAACCATACATGTATCACTGGATAAGGAAAACATACATATACACGTACAAATACAGATACGTATGCCATGGATACGGGACAGCTGTCCCAGCCAACTTACAGAGAGACCCCCAAGAAAAAGCAAATTACAAACAGGCCCCTAGGTTCTCTGCCTTCCATCGCCAGACGCCGCCGCTCGTCGTAGCGTCGCCAGACGCCGCCGACGACAAGGACGCCGGCAACTCCCCAGATCTGGAGAGATCCTTCGCATGGTAGCTTCAACGGGCCAAAGTAGACACCCATCGCTGCGGACGGGATGAGGCCATCGCCGGTAGGACATCGACCGGGGCGGCGCCCCAATCCCTCCAAATCTTGGACCTCTGCTCGCCGACGACGACAACGGACGCCACCGCGGAAGACCCGAGCTCGATCCACCCTCCTTCCTTCCGCCATACCCGAAGCTTCCCCCGCATCCTCGCAAAAGAACGCCGCCGGAAGACACCGACAACGCGAACTCCTAAGAAGGGAGGTCACTGGATTGGCAGGAGGAGGAAGAGGAACCGCTGAAGCGGCGCGCCATCCTCGCGATTTTGTTCGATTTCTTTGTGTTTTTGAAAAGCAGTGTTTGATCAGTTTAGGAGGGAGATTAGCGCGTGTTTGCAGTTGGCGCGCGCGGGAGGGAGATGAACGATAGCTGAGTGTTGCTTTGTTTGTCAGCTTCACCGACAGAAGACACGCCAGCTTATTCACCTAACATATTAGTATCGTTTCTTTTCTTTTCTTTTTCCACGTTGCCATAATCTTAAGTTATTCTTGTTTGGCGTCACAATATATATACACCTAACTATTCGGAATTATGAAAAACTAAGATGGACTTTTCAAAGTGTGCAGTTTAATACTCTTTCAAATAAACTAAAACTCTTTCGAATAAACTAGACTAAGTGGCTCGCACAATTGCGCGGGCTAGACCCTAAGTAGTCTGATAATTAATGTTGACCATTTAGTTTTTTTGAATATTCACTTTTGCTAATATTTTTTATTTTTGTATTTTTTCTTTTATGATTATTTCATTATACTCCCTTCATCTAGAAATACAGTGTACATCTAGTTTTGTCCTAAGTCAAATTTTTAGAACTTTGACCAACAATATATATAAATATAGATTGTTTTAAACTAAAATAGTTACATATTACAATAGTCTATTTCACGATGAATCCAATGACATAATTTTTGTGTTGTCAACATTTTATTTTTGTCAATATTGTTGGTCAAAGTTTAAAAAGTTTGATTTAGGACAAAACTAGATATACACTATATTTCTGGACACAGGGAGTATTGTGCATACCGATATATGTTCCTTATAAATTAATTTTCACTTTGCTATCAGTATAGTTAACTTTTATTAAAACAAAGAAATATGTCAATATAATTCTGAGGAACAATCATAAGAAGACAACAAATGCATATATATGTTACATCTCAATTAACTTTTAATGTCTGTCTCAGTAATAGATACATTTAGCGGGTAGGTAAGATATGTATTTTTGAGTATCAATAATTTATTAACGCAACACAAAAGTAA
Organism: Eragrostis nindensis; assembly: GCA_012490785.1. Lineage (NCBI taxonomy): Eukaryota > Viridiplantae > Streptophyta > Magnoliopsida > Poales > Poaceae > Eragrostis > Eragrostis nindensis. Next base: position 308,491 of record JAAXCT010000119.1, on the reverse strand, counting down.
AAGTGATAGAAAAATGTTATTATGATGATGGATGGATAGTGTGTCTAGCATGCGCAATGGCGCGGGCCATGCTGTCTAGTATTATTATGATGCTTTTTGCACCAGTGTAAAACTAACACCCCATGTTTTGCCCATTTGTATCACTGAGAATTTGAACATTTTTAGTTCACCACAAATTTTGAATGAATGTGTGTGAAGTTAAGTAAATTCACCTAAAATTTTAAACTTGGCATTTAAAACGTGGATGGAAATTCACCATCTGCATTTTAGTGTTCTTCAGTTATTATTGTAGTTTTTGTTTAATTTTGTCTTCTGTATTCAAATTGCATTTAAATTTTAAATCTTCCTATATTTCAGAAACATTGAAAAAGCACAATAAAGTTCCAAATATTTCACTGGCCTTGTCCAGTGACGGATCAAGGATTTAAACTTACGGTCCACCAAAATCAAATTTGTGTATGAAAGAGACTGGAGATCATGTTTTTTCATCTGTTTTGCTATCCCCTGGGCAGTTAGGCTAAAAAAAATAGATTTGACAAGATTTTCTATGTAAGTAACATGGTATATGGTATATATACATGATACTGTTGCAAAAACAATTTGGGAGGACAGCTCTACCCCATGCTCCCCCTAAATCCGCCCCTGCCCTGTCCAAATATGAGTCATGTATTTTTTTTTATTAGAGATAGTAGAATCAATGTTTGAAAATCCTTTCTTTTGCCAGCTTACCTGACAAAATTTCTTATTTCTGTTTGTTTCTTTACCCAGATGGCCTGCATCTTCCGTGTTCAGATTAAAATAGTTGATTTTTGGTGTAGAAATGGAAGAAGACTTACTTAATAAATTACTCGCTATATGTTTTCTGATCTTTAAGGTAAGTAGTTGTTACTTCTGTAATTCTATTTTAAGTTAGTTGGTTAGCTTTTATATTTTTGAAATAATATGTGATAGAATTCTTGCTGTAAATTCTGCTACTGGAATCCCAGCAAGTCCAGTTTAAAGCAGAAACTAGTGGATCCTTTTATCTCGTTGGTCTGTTGAACACTTTCGTCAAATATGTGATGATTTCCCGCTCAAGGTTCCATTTGACATCCGCTAATTTGCTCTTTGTATGTGATATGCCCATGCAAATGTAAATCAATCACGTGCAGAGTAACCATCATTAGTTGTTTTAATTTCAGGGATTTGGGAAATCATATATGCTAAGGGTTTTGCTTTGGAAATTCGAAGATTCTCACTTTAGCGTTCGGATTTGATGAAAGCTGCTAATAGTTTGCGCAATTTTGCATCCTTCCTCTTGTATGCTGACCGATCCCAAAAAATGCATCACCACATTGCATGCATTGACTAACAAGGATTATTCGATTCCACCTTTGGTAACAAAAAGCAGCATACAACATTTATGGCTCACCCCTGACATAAAACAAACTAATTATAAGTATCTTGAACTGTTATGGATTCAGCCACAGTTAACAGTGAAAAAAAACAAAGGGGTATGTGCCCCCCTTAGACTGACCGCAACAGGGTCCGGTAAACAACCCGGTTCCCTTAATTTAGCGGATCACCAACCCGCTACCCTTTGCAGCAACGTCCGGTAAACAACCCGCCATTGTCCAGGACCCGGTCGCTTGCCGCCAAATCTGGTGGCCGTCGCGTCGTCCGCCAAATCGCGTCCCTCGTTGTGCCGCCTCCGCCTCCCCCGTCGCGCCGTCGCCGCCTCCCCACCCATCGACGCCCCTCCGCCTGCGCCGCCGTGGCAAGAACCGTCGCCGCCTCCCCCGTCGCGCCGCCTCCGAATCCCCCGTCGCGCTGCCTCCGCCTCCCCTGTCGTGTCGCCTTCGTCTCCCCAGTCGCGTCGCCTCCGCCTCCCCCGTGGCAAGAACCGTCGATCGACTTCGAAAGGCAGGCAACAACTGCTGCTGTTGCCTGGCTTCTTGAGTTGTTGCATGTATGGCACCTGTGTGCAGAGGAAGGAAGAACTGCTTCTTGCTTTGCTGAATGCGCAGATGCCTTGCGTGCTTGCTTCTTGGCTGAATTGCCTGTGCGTGCTCTGTGCAGAGGAAGGAAGGAAGAACTGCTGCTTGCTTTGCTGTGTGCGCAGGTGTCGTTGCCTGTGTGCTTTGCTGTCTGCGCAGGTGTCGTTGCCTGTGTGCAAAGGCAACAAGTGCTTGCTTTGCTAGCTGATACAGCTTGCCTGTTATGCAGAGTTGAATTGATAGTCCTCTGACTCAAAAAAAAAAAAAGAATTGATAGTCCTCTGAATATGTTGGTGTGCAACATTGTCATTGATAGTCCTCTGAATTTGTAATCTGCTTTTTTCAGTACACTTGTTACTTTGTTTCTAGTGCAGTGCAGAGTTGAATTACTGAATTTGGTAGTCCTCTGAATTTGGTGTTTAACCAGTTCATCATGTGGTGTTCTCGCTGCATTGTCGATATGCTATCTTCACGACCTGTAGCAATGTCAAGAATGTAGCATGCTGATGTCTTTATTGTGCTGAAGTTGGCTGGTTCTTTTAGTTTGCTGAGATGTTCTGGGGTACGATACAATTGTTGAAACCTGTGTTTTATGATATATGGAGATGGCCTCATACTAGAAGTTTTGTTTTTATTACCTCACTAACATTGCCTAAGATATACTGATCTGTTGAACATTGTGAATAAAAGACCTGAAACTTGCTGTGATAATACAACTCTGTACCAGTTTTCCTCTTCTGGTTACTGAATAATCCTTCACAGATTGCTATGCTCAGTGTCTACTATTCACAGACAAGGTGACAAGCTAAGTGAATATTAGCGCAATACTTTGTCTCTTTTCCTGGTCTTTCCATCTGTGACTTATCTGTGAATCCATGGCATGTTGCTGCTGGTCACCCTTATTTGTTAACCATTGCATGTCTAAGATCTGTCAGAAAAATGTGCAACCAGAGTCTTACTTTGTTTCTAGTGCAGTACATTTGCAGCATGCCATCTAACTGACAGTCCATATTTCCTTTTCTGCACTATTTATTCTAGCATATTTTGTATTATAGCACTACTATCTATAGTTTCAATATACAAAATGTTGACTGTATTTTCTCTTCAACTATGTAGGAAGGATGGATGATTATATTGCTGCCCTCCATGATGCATCAGTTGATATCTCTGGAGACAGCTTTGGTCATGCAGCTTTGTTATTTATAGTCCTGAAACACTTGTACTGTCACATGAGTGTATTTCTAGCTACTGTCGTATTTATAGTCTGGAACCATATATGTGAACCATATATAAGTTAAATAAGCATGTATCTCTGATTGGTCACTATTAATTCAACCTGAGATGTTGGTCACTATTGGTTACTGTGATATTACTGGCCATGATGATAATATGGATTATTGTATGCTCTGTGGAAATATTGTTCTTGGCTGGAAATATTTACTTCTGAAGTGCTGAAGTCCTGATAGTGTACACTGCGTGTGCGTATGTGATGACCGAAGTATTGATTAAACATCCTGGTGTCTGCTGGTGTCACATTGTATATTTACTCCTTATGCTCAGGTTCTTGCATTCGTCAGGTCAATTATGTTGCTGTACCTTGTGTTCGACGCAGTGTCCGTAGTGACACTTCCATTTTTATTGCTAGATTACTTTTGGAAAATCAATCTACTGTGCCAGTTCTCACTATGGCATTTTTATGACAGAGGAGAACTTCTTTGGAGTTTTTGGACCTGTGGTATCAACAAGGTTTATCCAAACGGGAAGACCGTCAGATTCTGGAATGTCTGAGGATGATAACCATGATATAACTTTAGATTCTAGGACATTCTCCATGCATTATCGCTTTCGCAATGTTGATCCTTCATACTGTACAGCCAACTCAGCTGGAAGTATAAGAATGTTTCAACCTGCACTGATCCTATTCAAGATTACAATATGAATGTTTCAAAAGGATGCTGAGCAGCTGCACCAACAAAATAAAGTAATTGATACAGAAACTATTCTACAAGCTATGAAATTGGTGAAGACTGAAATGGTGAAGACTGTTCCGGTTATAAATTTCTGCAAGCTATGAAATTCTTGAGCATGGCTAGGCAAGCATGTGAGCAGGTCAGAAAGTGAGAGTTCTCTTCCTAGGCTTCTGTTTGCAGATGAAAAATATCTAGCTGGCTAAACTGTGAGTCTGACACCTTCATCTGCTCATATTTGCCATGTTGTAACAACTCCATGCCAAATGCATGTGTGATTTTTGAATTATATTTCAATGACATGTGAACTACAGAATTATATTTCAATGACATGTGAACTAAAGAATCCAGTACATACATCACTAACCTCCTCTGAACTTGGAATATTCAGTTTTAATTAAAAAAAAACACAGGACAATACAAAGGATAAAAGGTCCTATCTTTACATGATTTTTTACAACAGGTAGGCAACAATATTTATGTAAATTGTCATACTGTCATACTGCAGCAATTACAACAGGTAGGCACTATATTTCTGATTACTAAAGCTGTGCCCTCACTGATCCTGGTTCTGTACCTGAAACAAGGAAGTGCTCCTAGATATTGCTCTTAAGGCAGAGTGGAAGAAAGATTTCAATCTTGAGGCAGGTTCTTCTGCTATGCAAAATACTGCCTCAAGTAAATCACAGTACTGCAGTTATGCAAAATCGCAAAATACTGCCTCAAGATTTCAGTAGCAGAAAGATTTCAATCTTGTGAAGCTCCTTGCCTGAATCACAACATCACATTGAATCATTGGCTCGATGGTGGCTCCTTGCCTGAATCACACAACATCACAGTGCTCGTTGCCTCAAGTGAATCTTGCAGGCACGGAGATGGAAAGCGGAGGCAGCCTCGACGACGCCAGACGCAGAAACAAGCCGGAACGGCGTGCACGGCGGATGGTGCCAAGCCGGTCACGAGGCCCGCCTCTGGCCACGGCGCGCCGGAGCAGAGGACCGCGGGAGGCGGCGGCGCGCCGGAGAAGGGGAGCGCGGAAGCCGCGGCGCGCTGTAGCAGGGGAGCGTGGGAGCAGGGGCGCGCCGGAGCAGGGGCGCCACGCCGAAGCTGGGGCGGCGTCGGAGTAGGGGAGCGCAGGAGGCGGCGGCGCCGGAGCAGGGGCGCGCCCGAGCAGGCCGAGCAGGGGAACAGGAGGCGGCGGCAGGCAGCGCATGGAGGAGCCGATACAGGTTGCTGTTGCATCGGAAACGAATTTGGAGAGGATCTGTGACGTAGAATATTTTTTTAAGGCTGAAAAATAGAGGCTATTGTTGTGGTCAGTATTAGCCTTCTTGCTTAAGAGGGTGGCACACCTTCGTTCATTCTTGTTAGTTTCGAGATCTGCGGGTTCCTGTGCTACCGTGCTATTTTATCATCGGTAGAACCTCACGGATGCCAGGAAGCCCGTGTTCCCATTCTTTTTAGTTCTGCTGATAGTTTCTCATCCAGTTTTGGGCTATAAATTAAAAGGTGTTGGGCCAAAATTAGGTAAAGTTTATGTGTTATGATTTTTGTGATTTCTTTTCATGCCAGATATGTTTATGTTTTAAGACACCTTTTAATGCCACAATTTACAATACATATGTTCTTTTTCCAACATAATCATACATTAAGTTACTTTTATGAATTATTTTATCTGATTTGGAATTTTAAAAGGTAATTTTGTGGAAAGATTTTGTCAATCATATTCATACTTTAAGTTGTGAGTCTGAGACATTTGAGTGGTATATACTTCTTTTTTGACTGTACAATGCTATCAGTTTTTTGAGTGTATTCCTTTTCACATCATCAATTTTTGAGGCTACTCCCTCCCGGTTTAAAATATATACCACCTTTGACTTTTTCCCCACTTTGCCCATTCGTGCTGTTTATAAATAGTTGTGCAAATAGCTAAATGTATATGTTAATTTTAGAGTGCTTTTGATGATAGAACGAAATGATATATATTTTTTTCTATGAAAACATATACGCAAATCCTATCCCTATGAACATATTTGAAAACTGAGCCGGCAAATCCTCGAGATTGACGAAGTCACCACTGGCGCCTCGTTGTCGAGGGTCACGTCGCCTACCGCTGAAAATTCGCTCCCACGGGGAGTCGAACCCAGGATCTAAGATGCTACTGATGCTTGTAAGAACTAGGCTACAAGCCTTTTCGCATATCGAATGATATCTATTTATTATATATTTAAAAACGGAGGGAGTATTTGTTTTGAGGATGGCTCAACGATTTTTTCCACCACAAATTGAGTTATTTCTTCTTTGATTAAGTGTGTTTTGGGAATATTTTATAATAATATTAAGCCTATTCTGTATTTGCAGAGGCTGTTATTCCTCAGCTGGCAATAAAGCTATTAAAAGAAACGCATGACTCACGAGGACAAGTTCATGAAAATAGTTTTATATGTAAAAATGTTTTCAGCTTGATACAAATACCAAATATGTTGTCTAATGTCCTCGCAAAAAAAAAATGTTGTCTAATGATGACCGGTTGTATGCCTGGACGTATTTGAGACGAAAACGTATCAAATTTGACGATTTTGATGCACTCTTCCGGAATTTGTCCAACGGATGAACGGCTCCGTTTCGGCGACAGTTGACTGGAACAGAGTCCAGCCAGACAGAGGTGGTGGAAGAACGTCTTCCCTGGAGCAGAGGAGGAGGGAAGCCTTTGCGAGGAGGCGATGACGATACGGTTCGTGCTGTTCGTGAACAAGCAGGGGCAGACGCGGCTGGCGCAGTACTATGAGCACCTCTCCCTCGACGAGCGCCGCGCCCTCGAGGGCGAGATCGTCCGCAAGTGCCTCGCCCGCACCGACCAGCAGGTCCCTCCATCTCCCCGATCTTCTTCTCTGCTCGGCCGCTGATTCGATCGCCCCTATCTGCTCGGTTTCTTGGTCCCCTTCTCTCGGATCCAAGAATCGTGGCTAGCCCCATCGCGAATCTTTTGGGGCAAGATTGAGGACATGACTTGTTTTTGGATCTGGATCCAGAGAAGTTCTTTCCTGCCCTTCTGATTTTCTGAGACTTTTGAATTGTTCTGCGGATGCAGTGCTCGTTCGTGGAGCACCGGAACTACAAGGTCGTGTACAGGCGCTACGCATCCCTCTTCTTCCTCGTCGGCGTCGACAACGATGAGGTCTGACCCTAGCCGCCGTGCGCTCCTTTCTCTCTTCTTTCTGAAATTATGTTACGGCGTATCGATTAGGAGAGAACCAGGCTGTACTTGCACGTGTGGAGGAAGTGAATCTGTTGGAGAATTAGTATGATTGTGGTGGCGTGGCTTTAGCTCCTATCACTTGATTTTGTCAAGCCATTGGTTCTGAGCATAAGAGTTTAATAGGGGCAAATTATGCACAATATGTGGACCAAAGAGTACAAATACCTTAATGCGCAGATTTTTCTTGGATATTCTGCGGCATTGTTGCTATTGAACTATCATCAATCCACGGAACTGTGATGCTTGTGCATTGGTGCATTTTAGAATGCGCTGACTGTACTGTTATCATCCTTTTCTGATGAATTCGAATTAGTTTCCCATGATCGAGCAATAATCACTGTAGTAAAAGAAATTGAAATAACATTGTTTATGCTTGATGCTACGAATCTGGCTCATGTTTTTATTTCAATGAAAGAAATAACACAGAATGGGATTCTGTAGGAATGGTTGAATGGATTTTGCAGTTGGTATGGAAATCTAAGGGAATCATCTTTCATGGGTATTTTGTACCTCAACTTGATTCGACACTATGATGGCACAATCTGTTAGGGCTCATTCTGTTGACTGGACTCGGAAGAGTATTATCTCATAGAACAAACATCAATTAATACTATCTGTGATGACCTTGACCCTTTGACAATGCTATTGCACAATGTAAAGTCTGCTGCTGCATATTTATCTATATCTGCGTTTTGTTGACTGCAATCTGAATGATATAAATAAATATCTCATAGAACAAACATCAATTGATACTATGTTGTGATATTTAATATTGTCCCTTTGCCAGCGCTGTTACACAATGCAAATTCTGCTGTTCTGGACATGCATGTATATCTTGTTTTCTTCTGCTTTTCTGCCTCGCTATGATAGTGCCTATCTTAGAAGGAATGTTGCTGTGGTTGCCATTCCGTTTTGTACCCAGTGGGCGAGCTAGAGCTTGTTGAAGGGGGATGCAATGCTGTAACTTGGGCTGCTTTGTTTTTCTTTTGGCCTTGTGGGTGCATATTTGTGAGATGAGGGGGTGCATGTGGTGAATACAAGGGTGGTAGCACTAAATTTTTCTTGAGGACTGGGTGCTAACGCACCCAGCGAGGCCTATATAGATCCCCTGTTGTACCTGATGAATATTTCCTGTAGCAGCACCTTCCAGAATGTTTATCCTACAAAGAAAACACTCCCGAGCTAGATCTTATTGCCACTTATACAAGCAATTGAGTGCTACATGATTTGTGGCTAGTCTTCCTTCAAGTACTTTATAATTCCTAGAGGCCTCTTTCTTTGTTTCCTTTAACTACATGTTTCCATACGTATTTTCTCCCTCTGATACAACTGACAACGTGTGAATTGATCTTGTTTGGCAGAATGAGCTAGCTATCCTTGAGTTCATACATCTACTGGTGGAAACAATGGACCGTCACTTTGGCAATGTGGTAAGCTTGCATACTCCTAAACTGTCTTTCTTAGCATTGTAAAAAATTTCGGTTAACTGTGGCTAATACTACTTTTCTTTCACTCTCCCTTTTTCTGGTCTAGTGCGAGCTTGACATCATGTTCCATTTGGAGAAGGTGCACTTCATGCTTGAAGAGATGGTGATGAATGGTTGCATTGTGGAGACAAGTAAGCAGAACATCTTGGCACCCATCCAACTTATGGAGAAAAGTTCTTAAAGTAGTCATCTTGAAAATTCCAGTTTACAATATCCTGTTCCTTAGCATCACTACTTCTGGCCTGCCATAGATTTTCCTTCTGTATGTGAAAGTGCCAAGAGTTTGCTTAATTCAGACTTGAATTGACCAATTGTACACTGTCTGATTGTTTGTGCCTCTTAATTCACTATTGGTCCGTAAACTTGTTGGGTATACTACCTGGTTCCCTATGCTCAAATGGCTACCGAAAGAACAAGCAATGGATTGATATTTTGGAAATGTTGCAGATTCAGTCTCCTCAATTTATCAAATGTATCGTCCGAGCCTAAAATGTCTAAAATACCCCTAGGGCTGGTCATATGGCTGTTTATGAGGCATAGGTTCTCATCACACGTTGGCTCTCATCCTCATTTTCTGGCTGTTGCGAGTGATGATGGTTTCACCATTGTGGGGGACAACAGCATAACGTGGGTGCTTGTCAGCAGCCATGACACTAGTTTGAAGGGGTATTTAAGGAATCTAAAAAATATTGGCTTGTTTAGCAAGTTTAATGACTTGAATACGCAATTTTATGGTTGTGAACCAAATATGACACATCGCGCAAGTTTGAACTGTTGGAGCATTTTGATTTATTTTTTCAAAGAAACTATATTTGTAGATTCTTTTTTTTGCGAATATGTATTTGTAGATTCATCATAAACGTATTTCTATCTTACAAAATTTTCATAAGTTTTCATGAAGATGATTAAAAATTAATGATCTAACCAACATCATTTTGTCAATGCCCCAAGAGGTAAAACAAAACGATATTGTTGATTTTATTGATGCCCCAAACCACAATTAATTCTGAGTAGAGAGTTTTTGATTTTGATGCACTGATGATTACTTGACAGTCATACTACCACAATATAGAACTTTTTTTGATTTTGATGCACTGATGATTACTTGACAGTCATACTACCACAATATAGAACTTTAAAACTACTTACTCTGTATGAATGAATGCCTCCAAGACAGGATTAATCTTCCACATGAATTTTATGAAGTTGTCATAGTGTTGATGTTTTTGAACTCTACAAGTTGAATGTATAGGCTAAGATTTTGTTGGGAAATGCCTTGATTTGAAAATTTTATTTTTATATATTGTGCTTGTACAAGAAAAGAAAATGATTTATTATATCATCGGACTCTAGCGTGAGCACCCCCTTTTCTCCTCTTTGTTGCACAACAGTTGTTTTCACGAACTTTCTTGTGCCATCAGTTTCCAATCAGTCAAAAGCTTATGCCATTTTTTTTCCAACTTCATTTTGTTTGTGAAGAGGTTGTTAAAATTCCAGCTATTCGGTGTTAGAGTATATTTGATTATTTGGTATATGTCTTTGCTGTCTGGTCATCTAAATTATAGCTATTCAACGTTGATGCTCATCACTGGCGGCCTAGATATTTTTGGGCAACCAATGAGCTACAAAATTCCATAGTATTAGCAGTGGTGATGAATCATAGCAATACTACAGTAGCAAGTAATAGAAATATATGATAAACCTGTCCAATTTATGGATAAAGTTTCTTGGACGTATGTCCTTTCATCACGTCGCTGTCTTGCCCTGGAATTTCTTGAAAGATTGTTCTATTCCAGGCTGGAATAGAGTTTTCAACGGTGCTTCTATAGATTTTCCCCGAATAAGAAGATAGAACCTTTTCGTCAAAAAAAAAAAAGAAGAAAAGAGATAGAACCTTCCTATCATCTTACCACCACTGATCCAGATTAATGTTATTCTAGAAAAACAAGCTCTAAATAAACTTTTTAGGAAGGTAGCGAGGTCCTGTTTCTCTGATCCCTCAAGATAAGGTTGGAACAAATTTGTTTTCCTTGGTGAAGGTTCCTGTGCATCTGCTCTTAAGATAGTGGCTTCTCCTGCTGCCACCCAGTTCTCGGAGCTTTCATGCCTTCGATTTTTCATTGCCAATGGCCATATATTGAAGGGCAGAAGCTGCAAAGATTGAGATCAGCCAAGGCATGCAAGAGAGGAGAGCCGGTGCGTTGTCTGGTGATGTTGTATGAGGGGAACGGCTGAGAGGGAGCAGGGGACTGTGGAGACATATATTGGGAACCAAGGATGTTTTCTGGTATGATATTGCTTCAATATGGACCTTCAAAACAATTAAATGATGTCCAGTGACTGAAGCGTTACCGCTTTTCACAGGATCGAGTCGGAAGTACTGATGAATAGACACAGATAGTACATCACATAAATAGCACAGTTAAGTTTTTAAGTTATTACATTAGATTCGAATTAAAACATCGAGTCACACAGCGGAAGTCTAACAACGATACAAATACCAAGTCCAGATACACGTTACATTAAGCGTCTACGCGCTCACGATACACGAATCCACATCACAAGCTCGATGATGCGAACTCAACAGCAGCTCACTCCTTAGGCTCCCAAAGGACGGTCCAATCCACAGGAGGCTGTCCATCCCACTGGCCACCTCCACCAGAAGAGTCAGGGATGAAGGTACTACCTGCACAAAACATTAAAGAGCAAAACCCTGAGCAACTAATACTCAGCAAGACTATCTGTCAACATGGCCAACTACAGCCGACTCCTAGCATGCAAAGGCTACAAGTGGCAGGCTGACTCAAACTTGCAAAAAACAACACTAATTACTTGGTCCTTACTTTTAAGTTTTAGCTCAATTTAAGTAATTACCTAAGTATCATATGTTTTGCAGCTAACAGCTAGATCAGGCAAGTAAAACATACAAGTAGAACTGTAAGTATATAAGCAATAAGGCATATGTCATCAACATATCATCATCATCATCATCTATAATCACACTACGAGGTGACTCAGTGAACAAGGGGGTGCTCATATCCGAGAGCGGCGGCATCGATGTACATCCTGCAGGAGAAACTTGACCACACGACATATGCACCCGCGAACAGACCACATATGGCAACCTTTCACCTGTGCACCACCAGAGCAAAGCCGAATCCTACTCCTCCCGAGAAAGGGTCCTCCCGACACGGTCCCCGTCCCAGACGTACGGCCCGTTCGGAAGGTGATCCGTTCTCTCCCAACCGTACCATGATAGAAAGAGATAGATATATCCACCAGACGTCCAGGGCAACACAGGCTACGTCGGTTTATCGAGCCCATAAACACCAGCATTTGAATCAGTACGTTCGAACTTGCTCAACAGGGCCAACAATGAACGCTCCTTAATCGACACAGATGGGGCTACTATCGTGAAGGCTCAGCCTTCTCAAACCATTCTATACAAACAAATCCTCGTCCGGTCTGCAAAAACCTATTATTCTTCTAGCACAATCCAGGGTGTCATGATCCTATCTCGCGAGTGGGACCTACCACTTGACTTCTACCGATCACTAGCAATAGTTGAGGTCAGGATAAGATTGCTATGAAAATTAAAGTTGTAGAACAAAATGGTGCACTTTACGTTTGGAAAATATATCCAGCTGAACATAGGAAGAAGCACACACATATATGTGCACAAACACACACTAAATTTCAAATAAAACTACCATATTTGGGTGCATGCCGTGCTCCCTCTGCTGTGCAGAGGTGGTGTGTCGATTCGGCCCTGGCTCTGCTTCAGGCAGACATGAGTCGCGAATTCGAAATCCGGGTTCTGCGGGGAGTAGTTCTGGCACTATGTGGGCTTCAGGGTGCGGGCAACCCGGCGGGTTCGCGATGCGCAGCTTTCATCCCACAATATGAGTTTCCCGGTCGAATGCTGGCTAAGCCTCCGAAGATTACTCTGTCTAAACAAATTCATGAAGATTGCTCTGTACCAAGTGCTAAGCCCCCAAAGCTTTCAAGATCAAAGCACACTGGTTAGGCTCCACTGAACACTTAGTTTTCCCTCTGCCCCTCATTCTCAATCTAAAGCAATGAAATGTTCTTTTCACGAAACGAGTTATATGCTTCGTCCAGTACTAGGCCATAGATTTCCATCTCGTCAGACATTGGAACGAGGGGAAAGCCAAAGCACAGTATGATGTAAATATAGGACATGATGTATATATGTATATGACCTGAAAGAGGTGCTACTCTAAAGAACGGGGTGTTCTGACTACTGGCCCCAACGCTACTAGCTGGTACACCTGTAGCCTTTGTTTAATTACATGGATAATTAATAATCCTGACCCACTACATATGTGAATGTATATACTTTCATCCTTAGCACGAGTTCCTTTTAATCATTTTCTGATTTTAAAGCTTATGCTCATTGAAATACAACTTGTAAAGAGTATTCTATATGGTATTTTAAGAAATACGTACTCGGTACATGTTCAGATCATAAATACATGTGGTGCGCCACTGCAAACCGCCTCCATCAACTTCCCTTTTTTGATGACGTTGCCAAGCCAACGCTCATGGGTGGCCGCTGGACTATATCAAAGAAGTCTCTCTCCAATTGTCGGCCTCACTGCTGGCAGCCTCTATGGATCTGCCGACAAAACTTTTGATTCAACTACATTTGTCACCCAGGCCATTATTTTTCTGTCCGATATATTACTCTAATTTGAAAACACTACTCCAAAATAATAGTATGTATTAGTGGTGAGAGGCTCCACTAGCTAATACTGATTGATAAAGAGCATCAGGTGCATAGGGCTAGATAGTTGAGTTCATTGATGTGACTTAATGCCATCAGAAGATTGCATATGCTACATAGATTTAGAAATTTTTAGCTGATAGTTTTCTTTTGGGATAGCGAGACAAAAATTTGTTCATTCAAACAATCACAACAAAGAGTTGGCACAATTCACACTACTAGTCCTTCCGCAGCTGCTTCAATCTATTATGAATAGCACATGTACTAAAAATTGAATTGTAGCATAATGGGGGAAAATATCAAGGTTGCACAACTATAAGTCATATGCGCATTGCATTTGAAAGAGTGAGCACTAAGAATTAGACTTAAATGAAGTACATAAAAAAATTAACTTTTTGAAGCCATGCGCTGTAAAGTGGAGCTTTGATTGTCAAGTCGAGCTGGAGAAGTGCAAAACAAATCACATTTGGAGAGCCATGATGGTGACATAACCAAAAAGAATGCCCTTGATCAAGAGTCGTAAACAAAATGACGTAGAAAGATCAAGATGACAAACAAAATGCCATAGATAAAAAAACGAGTAGTAAAGCCGGCATATAAAGTGAAGAAGAAAAGCTACGAAAAGACCCAAATGACTATGTGTCACAAAAACATGACACTAATGTGAATAACCAGGCAAGACTGATCGACAGAGAATTTGATCTGGATGCACATAAGAGAAAAAACGACTTTGATCTGGATTTTTTTTTCTTGAGAACCAGACTTTGATCTGGATGCAGCGGAATTTGTTGGCTCTATTGAGAGTTTGAAACCTAGAGAAGCTAGACTAATCCTCACCAAGCATTATTGTGTTCACGAGTGAAGCGGTATGATCGTGTCCCAAAGAGGAGCAGCCCATGCTGAAGAACGAAGAGCTCAAAGAGGAAAGGAAAGCAGAAGCAGCAGCGGAGAATCTAGCTGATAAGAGCGTCACAGCATCACGGATCATTTTGCGAGCGGATATCGTCGACCACCCAAGGATGATATCTATCCCGAGAGGCGAGGCCGGCCCCGGGAGTTAGAGTTCGCCCCATTGAACGTTGTCATCCCGGCTGGTTCACCACGTCTCCCGCGTCACGCAGCTTGCAGATCCCTCAACCGCTGGCCAAAGCCATGGAGATTACTGTGTCTAATCAAGTTCCAGGCAGGGCTAGGCCTCCGAAGCTATCGGTGCAAATACCAACGCACACTTATTAAGTTCCAACACAGAACTCAGTTTTCCCTATGCCCCTCATTCTCAATCTAAATCAGTAGCGAAAATATATAGTTCTTTCATGGAATGAAATATATATCTCATTCTCGTTGTTGGCTCTTGCTTTCCATCTCGGCAGAGATTGCGTTGGAAGGATCAGGGGGAAGCTGGCAAGGAACATATTGTGATGTAAATATAGAGGTTCTTCACAAGATGGGTGCTTGTCTATAAGCATGTGGTGCTCTGACCATTGGCCCGGACACTGCTGGCTTCTGTGGATAACTCATAATCATTCGCCAAAAAAAAAAAAAGAGAGGATAACTCATAATCGTGGCCCCCTTATAGATGGTAAGTACTCGCTTTGTTCTTTTTTTTTAACAAAAAATGTTATAGTCTTAGGTTTGTCACAAGTCAAACTTTTAGTTCCTTTATCTTAAATTTCTTCGAAATTTTATAGATTAACAACACACGACTTATGTTCTTAAAATCATCATAATACACTCATAATATGTAATTTACATGTTCTTAAACCATACGAATATAAAGAAATTATTAGTCAAGATAGAAAAGTTTGACTTAGATTAAACTTAAAACTATAAATTTTTATAAAACAATGGAGTATATAATCACTGAGAATTCCTTGGAATTTTTCTTAGTTACGGGTCAGTTATGTGACTTAATTGCTATTTTCATTCAGATAATAATAGTTGAAATAGATTTCTTTTTCCAAAAACTAGACATAAATTTGCAATTCATACTTCTTTTCTGCGAAGGGAAATTTCTTTGGTATTAAAGCATATTACATTCTTGATTACAAACGAAACTCAAACAAATCCAAGTCCATTGATAGGAGACAAGAAATCAAATTCCACCATCTAGCTAGCTAGGATCACCATGCCAAGATGGATAGGCCATGGGTGAGAACTCCGATTTAAACAAACACAGCCATCTCACCATCCACCACCGTCATTCTCATCTTCGACGGGAGGAAGCTGAAACCTTCACACATCTTATCCTTCTGCAGCTACTTCAATCTATACTTCATCCATTTTAACTATGATGAGAAGTACATGAGTCAGTGTTGAGCGACGGCTCGTAGGACAACCGCTGGCCTTCAACAATTACCAGTTCCGGTGAGGATATGAATAGCTCATTCCACGTGTGTCAGTAGCCGATGCTACTTGTCTCAGTTACCTTTTTTTTTTCTTCCTTTTACCTTGCGCGCATTCTCAAAAACTTGCTGGGTCAGCGAATCGGAGCACATGTTCTTGTGGACACTGACAGAGCATCATTTGCGCACTTATCTTGCTCTTGCTTACACGTTTGGTTCAGGGAAAGGGGAACAAAAAATAAAAGAACTCCCAATACATGATTTGAGCAGAGAGGCAAATAGACATCACTACAACAAAATGGCCATGACTTGACTGGTGGGGGAAAGACTGCCCCATGATACGGTCGAGAAAATCCACGAACCCTGATTTCATCCTGTGAGCCACCCCATGTGGTTCTAACAACTCATGCTTTGGACCACCCCATACATGTGGACCTACCCATCACATCGATCAGGCCTAGTAAATGGGATGCAACAAGTGGATCTGGATACGGTGATATTTAATACAGTTTTTATAAATGTATCTACGCTGGCATGTAATGTTGCTTTTTGGCATGATATTTATAAGGTCTCAAAATGGCATGATATTAGACACATTTCGACCGATAATAGCCGCATAAAGATTTTTTTGACATGATATTGATGTACTATTGAGACCAGAAAAAAAAGTCTATACAATGACTCTTGTAGATAAAATGCAAGTCATTGCAGCAGCGTTGCGTTTGAAATAGTGGACACTAAGAACTAAACTTAGTTAAAATTTGAAGCCGCCGTATAGTGGAGCAATGATAATTCGTCGATGTAGTGCAAAATGAAGCACATGTGTAGAGCCGTGATGATGACATAAAAGAATGCCCTTGATCAAGAGTCGTAAACAAAACTACATACAAAACTAAGATGAGACAAACAAAATGCTACTAAAAGACCCAGATGCATGGCTATGTGTCACCAAAACACGACACTAATGTGAATAACCAAACAAAGATAAAATTTGGCTGACCAAATGATAAAGACTTACCGACAAGAACTTGCAGGCTCTATTGAAAGTTTGAAACCTAGAGAAGCTAGTCTAATTCTCTTGAACTAGCCTGTAGGGTGGGGACGAAAAAAAATGAGCAGCAGTAATCAAACGAACAGAAAATAGAAGCTGTAGACCTAGCATATCGTGGCCTACGCGTGTCCGGAAGAGGAGCAGTCCACGCTGAACTGCTGAAGAACGAAGGTCTCGAAGAGGAAAGCAGGAGCAGCGGAGAATCTCACTGATGAGAGCGTCACTGCATCACGTCGGCGAGGAGATATCGCCGACCTCCCGGCGATCATGTACACAGGAGGCAGCCCCACGTGGGGAAGAGTAACCATGGACAGCCTAGAGAGGTGACGCCGGCCACAGGTGTGGGAGTCCCCCTGCTCGAATGCTGTCATCCCGGCTGGTTTGCCACGTCTCCCGCGACGCGCTGCTTGCATATCCCTCAAACACTGGACGAAGCCATGAAGATTACTGTGTCTAACAAGTTCCCGGCAGGACTAGGCCTCCGAAGCTATCGGTGCCAATACCAATGCACACTTATTAAGTTCCACACAGCACTTAGTTTTCCCCATGCCCCTCATTCTCAATCTAAAGCAGTAGTTGAAATATATAATTTTTTCACGGAATGAAATATATGTCTCATTCTCATTTTTTGCTGTTGCTTTCCATCTCGGTATAGAGATTGCTTTGGAAGGAAGGGGAAGTTAGCAAGGCACATATTGTGATGTAAATATATAGGATCCACACAATGCTTGTCTATAGGTCTAATATATAAATGTGGGTCTAATATACTGCAATCACATAAATTCACTCAAAGGGAGTTTATTGGGTGCCTTCATATGGCTCAACCTGTTTGGTGGGATGCATTGATTAAGTGGTTTCGTTACCTGCATTAAATGGCATAGATGCAGCATCCGAAATAACCATGGATGATTTTTTTTTTGTAAAATGGGCGATTAGTGCTTTGTGTCGTCTAATCTAGTTAAGCAGTTTTATTGGCGTCAACTATTTGGTGTGGTTATACAAGACACAATTTTTAGGCCACCAATCCGTTTGTATTAAGAGCTGGTTTCTCTTCTTCGTTACACCTGGTACAAAAGTAATTTTTGCGCCAGAAATCTTTTGTCACAGTAGAAGACAATATGCACAATCAAATTATATTTTCTGAAAATTTTCATGTATTTTTGTAGAGCCTCTCGATCAGGGGAGGACCCATCATATTATCTATCTTTGTTTCTGGCAAAGTGTACCTACTGTAACAAACCAAAGTCATTATCTATACCTGTAGTATTTTACTGACTTCTCTACAAGCACCAGTCACTGCATCATTTTTTCCTACCTTTTTCAAGTGCATTTTTATTCACACACTGGCCGAAGTTACTAATTTTCACCTATATTAAGACATCTAAGATCCAATAGTTTTATGCTACCACGTGCTGCATGACACAACCAATATTAGAATGTAGTATTAACCTGTTTGGTAATTAAAAAAATGGGAGTCCCTATATGATGAACGCGTTATACATAAATAACACACATGGTCATTTGTCACCATTATGGGGGTCTCAAGAAGACAACCCTAGTTACATCATACATGTTATCACCTCATGAGATCCTTAATGGTGGCTTCTGAACTTTTGGAGAGGTTTCGTGTTATTCTAAACTTCCTAGAAGTCATTACCAAAATGCAAAACATCTTTCACTCTAACGTTTCTAAGTGCCTTCGTCGGTGATTGCGCCAAGACCGAGGCAGAAGCCCACATATTAAGGTTGAACTTTAGTTTGAATAGACATTTTGGAAATTACTACCTGAATTGATCATTTGAACGAAGATTGAGAGACATTAAATTAAATTTCCATATCCTGCCACAACTGTGGCTGCGGAATCCAAGGACACGTGGGCAAGCAAATAATATTCACATGTTGTTTCACCATCACTCCCTTTTTCGTATTAAATCATATATTCATAAAAAAATTGATGAAGAAATAAAAAATGTAGATAGCAAATCCCTAGCGCTTACAGATTTAGGCAGTCTGAATTCAGATCAGCAGAATTCTGATAAGTTGAGAGCCTATTGGTGACATGGATATGTTACAGAACCAAATGTTAAGTTTGATGCAAACATTTTCCTATGATCGTACCTGCAGATGAAATGCACTATTGTTGATTTCTTCACACAATTAACAAACGTGCATAGTGCTCCGTGGGCGGCACCATTGTGGCGCTGGGTTTGTCCCTATCGACAACACCTGGGTGCCGCTGCTTACATCGAAGTGTCGGGTGAGGGCCGAACTTTGCTTGCTTCAACCGATGGTTTCTTCCCGGCGTTCCCGCGACCGCCTTCGATGCAGGCTAGTGTGGTGACGGCATCGTGCCATTATCCCCGGCTGCAGATGCATCCTGTCGTCGTCATCTTCAGGTCACGCAGGCTTCGATTTCGCGATGCGTCCATTCGACCTCGACTCTGTGGGGTTCTGTGGTGCCGTTGGAGCATGTAGGGACCCACATTAGCAACACATACTGCAGGGTTACAAGCGACTGCATTATTTTTCAGCGAGCCACATTGGCTGAAGTAAAGGTTGGTTCAAGTACAATTCGTGGTCATTTGTTCCTCAGCTATAAACGTGGTCCTACGTGACCAAGTAGGACGTTTCATACTGGCGGGTTCGGGGTCCGCCACATATGAGCTTCCCCACAGTGCTAGGCTTAGCGAAGCTATCGTTACTAAAACACATTGATCAAGTTTCAGGTAGCACTCAGTTTTCCCTATGCCCCTCATTCTCAGACACAAGAAGTGGAAATGTGTAGTTTTCACGAAATGAAATGTGTATGTCTAGTTCCGGTGTTAGGTCCTAGCTACCTTTCCATCTCGGCAGACACTCGGTTGGGACGTAAGTTAGCCTCGGTGTGATGTAAATATATAGGATACGATGTTGTATAGGTGTGATGTAAATATATAGTTCTTAATTGTAAGGACGAGACGAAAGGGCCTGTAGCCTAGTGGTTACAAGAGCCTTAGGAGCACCTAAGGTCCTGGGTTCGACTCCGCGAGGGAGCGAATTTTCTAGGATTTAACGGCATTGTACTTTCAACGGGAGGCGACGTGGCCGTCGACAGCGAGGCGCTAGTGATGACTTCGTCAATCTCGAGGATTTGCCAGCTTAGCCTTCGAAGATGCTCATAGGGGTAGGGTTTGCGTATGTGCGTTCATAGGGGTGAATGTGCGTGTGTTGTGAGTGTTTGAGTTGTACTGTGTCATCAAAAAAAAATTATAAGGACGTGACCCTCTATTGGGTAAGGTAAAAAGTATAGAAGTAGTGAGAATTCCATGGATCTTTTTCTAATTTTTTTAAAATTTAAATTAATTATGCGATTTACGAGCGCCTTCATATACAACTGACAGCCCAAACGGATCCATTATGCTTCATCCTGTAATGGTTCAATACCCGTGTCAAAAATATCACATGGCCTAGCTCTCGCCACTACATTCCATCATTTAGCTTTAGGGTCTTTAACATAAAAAAGTACTTGATCGACTTGTGGAGAGAAGACAGAATAAAAGTGTCATGCTCTGATTTTTCTCCGGTGTGTATTTTTCAAGAAACTAACAGGAGTGAATAGCTTTCGTTGCATATTTATTTGATTACGTTCATTTTGTAAGAGAATGCAAAAGTGTGATGCTCGTTGTATGGGCAGGCTCGACCGAGGGGACACGAGCACCATGGCAAAGCTGCCGTGAGCGGAGATCTACGACATGTAGATACGTGGTAAGGCGAGCTGTTTTCTCTTGATGTCCCAGGATTAACTTGTTGGCTGGGCCAGGAAAGTAAATTAAGCGGGACATAGTTGAGCTGTGTGATTTGATCTTGCGATGAGCCGCGGGAGGAGGAGGAGGCGGGGCAGCGCCATCTTGCGCCACAGCCGGCCGGCTTGGAGCGCACCACGTCCACGACGACCTCGCAGAGGTCGTCCGCGGGGACCTTGTCCCACAGAGGAGGCACGTCGCGATCCGTGTCCCGGGAGTAGATTGGCGCAAGTAGGGTTTCATTTGGCTTGACAGATGGATATCGAGAGTGTTTTGAAACAGACAAGTCTGTGATCTCCTTAGAGTAAGAGCATCTCCAGCAAGGCCCTTAGTTGAGCCCCTACTCTATTATTTAGGAGCTTGAGTCAAAAAATCAACTCCAGCAAAGACCCTACTTGGTCTCTCATTTTGCATGCCCTCTCAAACTCCATCTCCAAGCCCTCATTCCTAGGGTCCTCTAATTCTCCCTCATTCATGGGTCCCATTATTTTTTTACTAGGTCTCACACAAAATAGGGTCTTGAGTTAGTTTACTGCCGGAGTTGAAGCTAGATTTTGGGTCCTTATTTTTGCATGCCGGCCTGAAAAACGAAAATAGAGGCCTTGTTTTGAGGTCCATTGCTGGAGATGCTCTAAGGGAATGCAAGGTACATGGCCAGTTGTGTGAGCGACATCAGAGCACTCCTTGCGCAGTTCAGTAAACAAATAATAGTATCATGCATGCACGTGCAGCAGGCACGTATGTAGATTTATATGTGACACTCTGTGAGACAAATACTTCTAACATTTATTCCAGCATAATATTCGAAGATGTGATTCTCATAGTATTAAGCCACCATAATAAAAATACATGTGTCACAAGGTCAATGCACTGGTAACTTCTTTGGAAACAGATAAATCCGTGAGCAGTGATCACGGTAAGGTTGGTGATTACAATGCGTCTGGACTCCTAATGCGCATCAACCAAGTTCAAAAAATATTGGATGTGTGGCTTTTGTGCATGCTTCTGCGAGGAATTGCGAGCACGGTCATCCCAACAGGTTTTTGGCGCATCCTGCGAGCTTAGAGGACGATTGCAGGCTGAAGCCATGAAGATTACTCGTTATCGACAATTTCCCTTCAGTGCTAAGCCTACGAAGCTATCAGAGGTAAAGCACATTGGATACGCTCCGTGGAACTCTCAATTTTCCCTGTGCCCCTCATTCTCAACGTGAAGCAGTGTCAGTGACAATATTTGTTACGCGGAATGTCTCGGACGGGGTTTTCTAGACCCCGTCTGAAATAAAGCTGTTACAGACGGTTTTTTTTTTCCGTCTGAGATATCGCGTCTGTGTTATTCGATTCTGTAGTGGTGAAAGGAAATATATGAAATGGCATTGGGTTGGTGGGAGGAGGAAGTTAGCCAAGGCACATTGCTATGTAAATATATAGGATAGGATGTGGTTTGAGATCGGAGAGAGGTGCTAGTCTATAAAGGGACGTGGTGTTCTGACTTCAGGCCCGGAAGCTACTGGCTGGTACACCTTTAGCCTTGGTTTATATGGATAATTAATAATCTTGACCCAATGCACATATGTTCAATATATACATTTTATTTCTCAATTTGTAAAGAATTCCATGGAATTGTTTGTCTGATTTTCTGATTTAAGGGTTACGGTTATTTAGTGGAAGACTTTTACAACACATAATACGTATAATACCACTCGTAAATAAGCTAGTATTCTAAAGGGTATTTTTAGAATCACTTATTACATCAAATCTTTAAACACATTGTGCGCCTCCGCAAACTTCCTGCATCACCGTTCCGGATGCTATATGCTCTTTTGATGACCTTGCCAAAGCTTATCAGTGGCCTTTGGACTACATGTAGAACTGGTCCAATTGTGGTGCTCACTGCGAGCAGCCTCTATGGCTCCACCGACAAAACTTTTAGCACAATCTCCACCAGCAGTTGCCCAGGCCCCCGCCGTACCAAGAACCTAATAATTTATCAGTGCCCATATACGAGAACCTAAGATTTTCTTCGCGATACTGCTCAAATTTGATAAAACTACTCTAACATTCTAGTAAGTATTAATGGTGGGAGGCTGAACTAGTACTGATTGATTGAGAGCAACAGATGCATATGACTACATCGTATTGTGCTCGCTGGTGTGACTTCAATTGGATTGCATATGCTATATAGGTTTGAAAATTTTTAGCTGAAATAATTTTCTTTTGCAATAACGAGACACTGAGTTGGCAGTTTACACTTCTAATCCTTCCGCAGCTGCTTCAATTTTCTGATTTTTGTACAGATGAAAAGTTATCTGCAGTCCATATGCCTATTCTTTATTTTTTTACTACTTCAGCAATTTTGGAAGGAGGGGGGGGGGGGGGGGGGGGTGTCTTCCACTCTTGGTTGAAATTGTATGTGGGGAGTGGGTGAGGGCACTGGGGAGAAAAATTATACTGCAAACCAAGGATGTTTGGTGAAATTTTCCTGGTTCAATATGGACTTTTAAAAGACCAAAATTCATAATCTGTAAGTATGGATGAGGTGGTTGTGCCTCTTTTAGTCCGCATCGTGAGACCCAGGTTGACGTGCTGTTATGTGTTTCAGTACATGGCATTAATCCCTAACAAAACTCAGACTGTGACGCTATAGGATTTTTACTATGCACAATATATATCACCAGTATATACTGGTGGTATTTCGAATCCGACGATTCAGATTAGTTTTTCTTTCCTCGCAAAAAAAAAGATTAGTCTTTCTTTCACTTCCAGCACCGCCAGTATTGTTTAGTAGTATAGATAATATTGGCATTAAATCGGCGGCGGAACATGGTAAATCAGTGTCGTGCGCAGGGTGGCTAGGCCACAGGTGGCGGCAGGACAGTGTGGTGGTGGCGTGATGGGAAGGAGACATATATGACTAGAACGGCCATGGTACCACCAGTATGATGCTAGTGGTACTGTGCACCGTAAACTCCTCAAAAACTTTTAGGAAATAGTTAATGGTCATAATAATATATTGCTATGAAAAGCTGCTATAAAATGTTGGACTTTGCCTCGATCTGGCAAGCATCTTGCTCAACATGGAGAGAAGTGCCACAAGAATGCGCATGCACACCAAAGATGGAAGGAAGTACTACCTGATTTTGCAGTGCAGGTGTGGTGTGTTCGTTCGGCATCAACTCTGGTGTGGGCAGACGTGCGTCGTATAATGCGGGTTCTGCGGCGCTGCTGGAGACAAAGACCCGCATTAGCGACGCGGGTCGCAGTCCTCGACCTGAATGGCCCTCTGGCGCGGTCATCTGGGCTGGTGTGCCGCACCTCCAGCGCTGCTCCGCGCTGCGTTTTTTTAGATAAGGGGAAAACATCCGGCCTTTTGCATGTTTTACATACAGCCCAAAGTTAGAAATATTACAGAGACGATGTCCCAGAATGAGAGAATGAATCCATATAAGAGTAAGTACACAGTCTACTATGCGACGGCCATCCATACTTGGCGACGACCCTCATGGCTACAACTTTCAAGATGTGACAAACTTGTACCACATGCTTCCTGTAGGATTCTTTTTGCAAGTCTCCAGAAACGAAACCAATATGTCCTCTGAAGACCACCTGTAACAGTGAAATCATTGTCTTTTCGTTAAAACAAAATCATTGCGACATAACCATATCGACCAAAACATGGCAGCCACTCCTATAAGAATTAAGCATTTTTCTTTTGCTCCCTTTGAGCTAAGCCATCCCTCCAAGATATGCCTTATGTAGCGTTTGGATGTTGGACTTGAGAGCTGGAATTAGGAATTGGTATTGGGTTCAGCCAATTCCGGTGTTTGGATGTCGTCGGAATTAGGAATTGGCATTAGAGGCCCAATTCCATAGCATTGAAAACATAACTAAGTTGCCCTGTCTACAATTCAGAGGCCTGACCCTCTGAATTTAGTGGCATTGGAGCGTCTTCATCAGGGATTGCCGGTTTTTGAATTCAAAATTAAAAAATAAACATTTTTAAAAAAATGAAACAAAAATATAATTGTAAAACCGTCGGTAAGTTCGGTTACCGGAAAAACCGAAAAAATCTGTCCGGTTTTCGATTTCAAAATTAAAAAAATGAAATAAAAATATTTTTAAAAAACCAGATGAAATTTGCAGCGTAACGGTGGATTAAGAACACGAAAAGTCCATCGTGTTGTTGAGTTCCATCGCCGAATTCAGCCCCTGAGTTGAATTCTAGCCCTCAATTCTATCTACATCCAATCAATCGCAATTGTCATTGAGGACATTTCAATACCTAGGCTGATTTGGTATTGAACCGAATTCAATTCCAAGGCCTCCAATATCTACATCCAAACGGACCCTTATACTATTTGGCTTTGGAAGGCCAGTAGCAATATTGAAAATCTGCCAGATGGACTTAGCTATGTGACACTCAAAGAATAAGTGTTGTATAGTTTCATTTTGATTACAGAAACTACACTTTGAACTTCCTTTCCACTTGCTCCACGCTGCTTGAATCCCGACAGATGAGCTTCTCGATCGAATGCTGGATGGAGCCAAAATTATTGTTCTCTCGACAAGTTCCATGCAGTGCTAGACCACTCGTGCTGTGAGCACGTACGCACCTGGAGTTTGCTCCATTGAGCACTCAGATTTCCCTATGCCCCTCATTCCCAATGAAATTAGCAGCGAAAATATGTTTTCTTCTCCCGAAACGAGTTATGTTGTCCCGTGTTAGGCAATAGCTAGCATCCATAACGAAATGAATTTACATGTAGGAAGGGGAAGTTAGCTAATGCACTGTGTGATGTAAATATATAGGATACAATAGTAGTGCATGTCCATGAGGACGTTGTGCTCTGACCATTGGGCCCGACGCTGCTGACTGTTGGTGGATAAGTTACGATCGATGGTGACCATTGACCACGTGTAACGGATGTGAAGTATATAATTAGTGAGAATTCTTTGAAACTTATTTTCTCTGTTTTAGTGGTTATTTATGTGACTTAAATGCCATCTGGGTCTGCTATATAGATTTAGACAATAATAGCTGAAATAAATTTCTTTTTCTACAACCAGACATAAATTTGTAATTCAGTGAAAATTTCATTATTTCCTTCAGGAAAAAATATGCTGAGAAATTTATCAAAATATCTGATATTTTGTTTTTCCTGTGGGTTAGAGTGCTAGCACCAGTCTTTTATTTTTCTTTTCAAATGGCCAATGCAATGATCTTTGGTTCGTTCAACTTATTTGAGAACAGGAGCTTGTTGTAACCGTGCATTTTGTCAATTTATCATCAATGATTAATTCTACGCTTAGACTTCATGGATCATGATTCTGCACTCACTCTCTTCAATTGGAAGCAAATGAACAAACAGTTGGTGGGGCCTCTGGCGGTAGGCAATGTGGAGATATTATACGGCCAAGTGTAGAGGACGTCACCGGCGATGATTCCATCTCGGGCAGCGTGCTGGACGAAGGATGACGCCGGCGATGACAATCGTGGGCATGCGGATGGTGCAATAGATGGTGGATGGACCGGACGGAGTAATGCGGCGTCGAATGGTGGACAGGGGACTCCAGGCCTTCCAATAAAGCCAGCAAGGATTCACATGGTGGAATCGGCCCTTCCGATGATGACTCTCGTCGTCGTGCCTAGCTGGAGGCCTTTAGCGACTAACAATTCCGGCGATGATATGAATAACACATTACACTGTTCATTTATGACACAAAGAATTACCATATATAGAGAGTGAGATCAGATATGGAAGTGATAAGTAAATCCATATATAAAGGTGTCATGTTTGGTGCTCATTTAGCAAACATACATAGTCACCGTGACTCTCAGTATGAAGCGTGGCTCCATGTAGCATCTTTTGACATCTAAATGATATCTCCTAGTGTCCTTTTTTTTTTTGCGAGTACCCTAGTGTCCTTTTTTGCGAGTACCCTAGTATTCTTTTTAAGTGTCAATACACAGGTGCTACTCTGTCTGAATCATGTCCCTAGTTTTGGGATGCTGTTCGCTTTCGCGTCCGAAACTTGGTGCCGCCAGTTTTGTTCCTCATGCGCAGCACTCCTGTTTTTAGTTTGTCTCCTTTGGCATGTGGCTTCTGTTCACAATGTTCTATCTGTTTGACCAAATTACGTGACAATTTTCCTCTGATGTCGAACGAGCCAACAGAACGAGAAGTGTTTAGT
The DNA here is from genome assembly GCA_012490785.1 of Eragrostis nindensis. Lineage (NCBI taxonomy): Eukaryota > Viridiplantae > Streptophyta > Magnoliopsida > Poales > Poaceae > Eragrostis > Eragrostis nindensis. Next base: position 281,689 of record JAAXCT010000119.1, on the reverse strand, counting down.
GGCATTGTCGGGCACTAAATATTCTAGGTACCATTGTTTTTACAGGCCCGTCTGTATAGAGCCACTGTACCTCAAGTTTATGGAGAATCTGGAACAACCAACTGAAAACAATTGGAGAGCCACTGTACATGCCATGTTGTAATTGATCCAGGCGTTGAGAAGGACAGGTCAAAAACATGTGGCTGAACCAAGTAGCCAAGAAATATTTGCCTAGCTACATATTCTAACCAAGTAGCCAGAAATATTCTTGGACATCTGTTGTGGTGGGTAACAAAACTTACCCAGGAGATAAGTTTCTGGATTCAAGATGAAGTGATGTCTCGGCTGTGGGTGAAGATCTCAATTATTCACCCAGCAATACATTGTTACCCATGAATCCACTGGTGGACCACAGAAACACAAACACCGTCCGAGGTAGGCAGTGAGGCCCCATTCCTATGATTCATAGACATTCTTTCCTCGGTGCTACTCCCCTGGCAATAGTCGTGAAATGTGGTATTTATTATTTTCCTGACGCCACTCACTCCCAGAAAAACATATATTTGTAATGTAGCATCCATACATTCTCTTTGCCACTGCCCTTCTGTTTATCCCAACGGACCAAGCTACCATCGCAATATATCATTACTGGAAAAATAACTATTAGTCACCAAGGTACTTGGTCACAATAGTTATTTTGTCACTAACAACCTTAGTCACATTTCGGTGGCTAAAAGATTGTCACTATATATATAGTGACTAATAATTGTATATGTTTGTCACTAAAACTATATAGCAACCAACACAACATTAGTAACTATATATAATGTTGGTCATTAAAATTGTATATCCATTAAAAAAATTAAATTTGGTTACTATTGATCAACTTTCAGTGACCAACAAAGATAAAATTTTCTTTATCACAAAAACTCTATTTTCTTGTAGTGTATGAAGGGAGGAAGACGACATTGCAAAATAATAAGTGAGAAGAAGTAGATGAGTAAGGACGGGCTCATTTGGCTTCTTTCACTCATGGACAATCAACGTGATCAGCTGCCTTGGCTGCAGCAACCAACGTGCACCATGTGCAGCTACATCAGACAGTTGCAGCCGAACAAGAGTGCAGCCAGACCGTCAAAAAAAAAAAAAGTGCAGCCGAACAAAATAGTATATAGATTTAACTATTGTAAACAAACTAGAGGAGACATAAAAGAATTCTTGTCACGAAGACAAGAGATTAATTTTCTTATATGAAAAATAAGTGCGGGCCTAATATATCGCAATCACACAAATTCACTCAAGGGTCCAGATGCTCTGTTCCAATGGATCTCGTCTCCTCTCCCTGGCGACCACCCTCCTCCTCCGGTCCTCCCCACCACCTCCACTGCCACTGATCCACCATTATCGGCGGTGTAGCTGGCTCTGCATGGCCTCTGATTATCAGCCGTGGGCGGGCTCTAGGTTTTGGACTTCTCCTCTAGTCTTGTTTTTTTTCCTATTGCACAGTACCCACCGCGGCAGCGTTGCGCCTCACCACCGCACCAGCGGCCGAGCTGCCGTCGCCACACCCCACACCCCGCTTGCCGAGCTGCCCCGCCGCCTGTTCCGTCTCCTCCCCGCTTCGGTAAGACGGAGAGAGAGAGAGAGAGAGAGAGACGCGATAATAGAGCGAGGGAGTTATTATGCGTCTAATACATGAATTCGTACTTTCAACGCACGACTTCTCTGTGCCCCAGCTGTCCGTTTTCGTACGACCACTGCTCTAAAATAATGTTTTCAAAAAAAAAAGAAAATAATGTTTTCGTACTTTTAACGCACGATTACTCATTATTTTGAAATTTTTGCATTTTTAATGTTTTATTTGTAAATCTGAAGAAAGTAGATATTATTCTTTTCTAAAAGCTAACTCTTGAAAGGCTCTCCAATTATTGAACTCGAGCTCGCTGCAGGTGGTCTCTATGGCTCTGCCGACAAAACTAGCTTTGGACTCAACCGCCCACCAACAGTCACCTGGGCATTGCCCTGACTAGAGCCTAGTCCCTCTGTTCACAAATATAGTGCATAAAGCTTTTATGATTGTCCTAAGTTGATTTTTCTTGAACTTTGACTAATAATATTTATAAATATATATCATTTCAATCTAAAATAGTTATATAGTATCATTGTCCACTTCACTATGAATCTAGTAACGTTATTTTTGTGTTGTCAATATTTATGGTTTTTTCGTTATTAAAAGTTACATTTTAACTTAGAACAAAACTAAAATACACTATATTTGTGGACGGAGAGAGAAATATTTACTAATGTGCCTTTATTTTTTGTTGCGATATTACTCCAATTTGATAACACTGCTACAGAATACTAGTAAATATTAGAGTATCTACAGCAGATTGCTTAAAAGTCATCCCTTATATCCTATTATAAGAGATGGCTTCCACTCAGTTTAATGATATGGGTCACAAGAGTCACAGAAGATTGCTTAAGTCACTCTTATAACATTAAGATTCGTGAAATCACAGCAAATCCAATGACCACGGCTCGTCTTCTTCACTCCTCTCCTTCTCTGCCACGCCCGCGCACGCTCGGCAAAAAGCGAGGAGCAAGGGGCGATGCCGCTTGGGCTGCTGGGTGCGCTGGGCTGCCAGGGTTTGCCGAGTGCGGGGAGCGGGGCAGAGGGTGAGGCAAGGGAGGCAAGCGACGCGTGCAAAGCAGAGGAAGGCCGAAGCCATGGCCATGGCCATGCCGCGCGCCGGGTGAGGCGAGGAGCTGGCAAAGGGGCCAGGGAGGCCGAGCGGGCCCACATCCTTCGTCGACGGCGTGGGCCGAGGCGCCTGCTCGACCGGGCTTGGTGCAGATGGCAGTGCGTCGGGCGCGGGGAAGGTGGAAGCGGCGGCGGGGAAGGTGGGCGCGGCACGTTGAGCTGCTCCTCTTGACGCCCATGGTGGCGGCGCGCAGATGGGACGCGCGGACGAGCACTAGCCAGTGTTCAGAATTTTGGTATAAAAAAATTTCGCCACCAAGCGATAACCGTAATTAACGAAATTCGCCGATTTTCCGATATTTCGGACCGAAATTTTTCAGACAAAATTTTGAATTCGCTCAAAATTTATCTGAAATTTGGTCCAAAAATCCAAAATATTTGAACGAAAATCAGTGGAATTCGGAGAAATTTCGGAGACACTGAAGAAAGAAAAGCATAGTAAAACATGTCACATTGGCTGTAGAAATTAACAATAGCATTCATCAAGGATAATTCCTGAACAAGTACCGGCCTAGTTGAGCACAAGCAGTGAGCAGACCGATTAAAAAACTGAATCTGAACAACTTGAGCACAAAGGACGCCTTGTGTTGCAGGGCACAACAGCACTTGCCAAGTGCTGCGGGCTCTCCTCTGCCTCGAAGGCAGCGATGCCAAGGCTGTTCGCTCGGTGCTCATTGCTCAACGCGCTATGCGCTGCTGGAGGGGACGTGATGCGGCGCGGCGTCGACGGTCTCGCGCTGCTAGTCGTGAGTTGGCTTGGCGACGGCGACGTGAATGTGTGGGATGGACGGATCTGCTTGGGGACGCTAATTGGAGGACAGATCTGCGTGGGAACGTGAAGAGGAGAGGGAGGGAATGATGAAAGTGAACTGGAGATCCAAGAAGAGAGAGAAATAAATTTTGCGGTGGCTAGGGTTTTGTCTGGGTATTTAACAACATGGGAAAGAATATATGGGCCGTCTGACTCTGCTGGACCAAAGAAAAAATTAAATTGGGCCAAAATATTTGGCCCGGTACGTTATTTTATCACCCAGGCCCGATAAACCAAAATTTCGGCGATTTTTGGGCGAAATTTTTTTCAGTGCCACGGTGAATAAATCTAAGCCAAATCGGAGGGGAAACCTCAGGGGAAGGTAGAAGAGTCTCGCCGGCGACGATTTGGACCGGTTCGAGGTCACTGGCGGCGTCTTGGTGGCGGCAGCACGGTGGGATACGGCGGGCGGCAGGCGAGCACGGGGAAAAATCCGGCAGCAATTGGCTCGCGCCACCGAGCCCCTCCTCTCTCTCTCTCTCTCTCTCTCCATCTCCCTCCTTGTTGAGTTGCATGCACCAACCAACTCACTCACCAACTTAACTGATAGGAAAAGATGGGTAATACTTCTCAATGCCGACTCGACCCGCCCCGCCCGGCTGCCCCTCGTCCTCTCTCTTGCCATCTCCCTCCCATGTGACCCCTCTTCACTCTCCCTCTTGCCCAGCTCATCCTTCTCCCTCCAGTTGCTGATCTAGACGGAGGCTCCTCGAGCACAACATAGTTGTGGCGGAGCATGGCGTGGCGCGGATCTGGCGTAAAGGCACGTCGCGGAGGAGGAGGAATAGTGAGAACTTGTGCGGTGAGGCGCGTCGCGGCGACTAGGGTTGGGCTGTGACAGGCTGGGCGGGCCTGCTGTGGCCCAATGTTCATTTTTATTATTATATTCATCTTGTAGTGGCAGGCGGAGACGCGCGTCAATGCTCTTTCTCAAAGACCACAGTGACGCATGTGCAGTCGAGGGCGCTTTGCCTACCACTATAGGCTCAAAACGCCCGCTACTGAAGGCTCAAATTGTACTAGTGCACGGTGGAGATTTGGTGGCTGTGGTGGATAGGCACGAATCCAACGGCGGTATAGAGGCACTCGCTAGAGGAGCGAGGCACAACGGGCACGGCAACCTTGCGGTGGGGAGGCGACCACATAGTAGATCTGGTGGTTGAGGTGGATTGGGCTCCAACGGCGGCATGATAGCCACGATGGCACGGCAGCACGTTGCCGCCCTCCATCTGGTCGCCCGGTGGCGATGTCGTCTCCTGCGCTCGCATCCGCACCAAATCCGAGGCAGACGAGGTGAGCATCCCCATCCCCTTAATTTCTCGATTCAATAGAGTATCCTACACTCACGGGTGAACAAGGCGACGACAATAGTGCGATCAGATGTATGACACTCTTCTATGGATGAAGTTGCCGCTATGAATCCAGGAGATTGTGTGTCAACAAATTCACAGCAATTCTGGACCTTGATGTGAATGAGGTTCCATGCACATTTGTTCCATTTCTCTCCGCGCTCAGTTTTCCCTATGCCTCTCATTCTCAATCAGAACCAGTGAAACTATATTTCCTCCAAATCTACTATTTCTTTATAAGTGCAACCAACAAAAGGTCCTTAATTGCTATTTCTCTGCCCTCATGTTGAGCCACATCATCTCAAAAACATCAGCCGTGAGATATCAAGCTGCAACACATCCCGTCCATCTATTTTGTTCTGCTTCCAGCCGATGGGCTTTTCTGGGCTCATGCTCTCACCGCAGTTACCTGGCCACCCCTTTATTTGTTTGAGGATTAATTAGCACCACTAATTACCCACCCCATAAGGCTTCCAAGCATCTTCACTCACCGCATGGCCCCTTCTTTACGTAGTGCATCACTCCTCAGAAACTGACCATAGAAGTTATGTTGTGCAATCAACTCTCCCACCAGCAGCTTAATTTATATTGTATAACCAAATAGAATAAAGCACATATAATGTCATTCTTCAATGGCGTTGTTTCTCTTCCGGTTCCTCTCCAATAAAGCACATAGCCACATATATGCTACCCATCACCTATATTCGAGTGCATCATTCTTCCGTTTCCCCTGCTGCTGTTGTTCGGCACAAATCACGATGATGGACTGCCTCTTCAGGTTCTCTTTGAGAGGTCACAAGCGGGACAATCTCCATGGATCCTTCTCATCTTCTCCAACGGCCACCGCAAAGGTCCCATCAAGCATTTCTTTTTCTGAAGAGTTTTCTATATATCCAGTGTTTTGAAATCGTACACAACGCAAGCACACAATCAGCTTCTTCCTCTGGCATCCTCTCCCTGGTTTCAGATTGCTTTGATTTTCCTGATGTGTTTCAAGGCGGGAAGGTACTACTGTTCATTTATTTGTTCTGATGTTTGATCTTTCTCATAGTTTATTTTAAAGGCTCTAATCGACAGACCACCCAGAAGTGCTTATATATACCTTCTTTTGGTTGGTTAGCTGAACAAGGAATTATTATTCAAGGAAGCATGGACAAAGCTGCTTGGGATGACGAATTTTATTTCCTAGATCAAGGGTCCTAGGTTTGTGTATCATTTGGCTTATTGATTTTTCCTTTCGAGAATTTTTTTTTCTTAATGATTTTACCTCTGCCATTAGTGCTATAACTCGGTTGTCAGTTCATGCATGAGTAATGGCCCTCACCTGTCATAGGTATTCTTGGTTCTTTATAAAAAAACTCTCTCATTGCTTAAATTTTAATTTATACTCTCCTTATCATGTCTTGCTATCAAAAGAGCAGGTGCATATTATTCTAAAAAGTTTTATCATTTCTTGAATTCATGAAAATTTCTACACTGTTTAAATCCTTGTCTTCTCATCTTAATAACACAGAGACATCAGACAACTCTTTCTTTCACAGGATCCTACTGAAATCCTCATAGATATGGTTCTCTTCATCGCTGCTCCATGAATTCTCTCCCAAGGAGATGCACAACAGAGATATGGATGCACAATAGGGCCCTAAAATTCTACAAAACAAATAAAATGAAATTCTCATATTGCAAGCAATTGTCAACATTTTGAATATCAATATTTAGTACCACTTACATTATGCTATTTCACCTACACAAGAAGTGAGAAGTGGCCTACGTACAAGTGACTACATTTTGTAATATGAAAACTACACTCTGTATAGTTGGTTTTATATATGCTGCATAAATGTTTTCTTCCCTATTCGTGCTTGATTGTTCATGGACAAAATGGCCTGATTTTATTTATACTGTTAATATCTTGAAAATTCCCGCAGCAACGCGCGGGGTACCCACCTAGTGAAATATATGTCTTGTTCCCATATTCCGCTCCTACCTTTTCTCTCTGCTTTAATTTCAGTGGGTGTGATGTAAATATATGGTGGATAGGATGATGTACAGCATTCAGTAGTAGTGCTAGAGACTAGGACACGCTGTTCCGATCATGGGCCCTGACCGTGCTGCACCTTTTGCCTCTGTGAAGTGTGAACATGAACAATATGTATATCTTGGCCAACGATACAGTACAAAGTAGTATATATTTATGATAGGAAACTATACATGTTGTGATCACGCAGCCCAGGCATACGTGTCTGATACAAATATGGCAAGTTGGTAAAAGAGTTTGTAATAAATATCTCACTCTTTTATAATCCGCGCGGCTACTTAAAACTATTGGGCCTTGTAAATGAATTGTTTGTGTTGTTAACTGCTGTATTTATTATTAATCCATTTGAAAATATATGACACCGGTTGAACTGTTTGTAGTCTTCCGGCGTCATATATTTCGAAATAGAGGTAATCGATTTTTCCCCATATATTTCCAAACACGATGGAGCCACTTTCTGAGCGAGTGATTCTGCTGAAGTGGGCAGCTGCAATCGCTGGGTGTGCTCCTCAACAGTTGCTGGCGCGCGCCCAAGATGTGGCCTAAGGTGTGTGCGGGATTATGGCTCGGTCATCGGCCCTGTTGAAGTCCTTCGGTGCCACTTAGTTCTGACAGCAAGTGAAAAACCTTTCCTTGCTTAGAGAGGGAGCATCATATTCTGGGATGATAAGACATCAAATGTTGCATCATATTCTGGGATGATAAGACATCAAATGTTTCATCCTGGCACCTTCCGTTCTCAAAAAGGTACCGGGTCAAGAAACCACATCCTTTTATCCTTCATGTTGCGCCTCAACGTTGTAGTTCAGAAAATTAAGCTCGGGCAAGCGCGGAGCGTTGCAGCGTTCGTCGTCACGGCCGCTTCTGCCGCGAACCCTACTACCAGCGCTGTCACTACAAGAGTAATGGCTTGTAGAGGCACATTTTTTATATGGTAGAGGCATTTTCAAAGTGTCTCTACACAATCATGGCTGCTATAATGAGGGGACGCATGCATCGTGTCACACCCGATTTTTATGTATATAAATTGGATGCAATCTACATGTATGCCAGGATCTGTTTTATCACACATGTTGCGACAAAAATAGTGATACAGTTCTATACAAATAAAAACAACTTTAAATACAACAAACCAGAGTTCTAAACACAGCAGCAGAAGAAAACCCCAGGACGCTCCATAGGCAATCGACTGGCGGCAACGCGACCTTCTTTATGCACCGTCTTCAATGTAGTCTTTAGCTTTCTCTCTGAGCAACAACAGTATATAGAAAAGCAAGCGCATGAGTACATACCGTACTCAGCAAGTGGGGGAAAATATGACTTGCAATGCTAATATCAAGAAAGGCTTAACTCAATGTTTGCATCTATGCATCCTAAATAGACACTTATATCAAAAGCATCATATTTACTAAGTGTGATGACTGCTCCCAACACTAAGACAAACTGCTCACCAGATTTCCACCACCTGGCTACCAAGACTCACCATGTTCCAACCACCTGGCTACCAACTCATCGGGTTCCCACCACCCGACTACCAACCAACCAAACCATCCAACTAATCATGGATAAGTCCAGGCTTGCTCGTGACGGTGAGCACGGCTGTCAAGCCAGTTTTATACTCTGCAGAGGTTGCACCACTTTACCCACATGTCGTGATTTCATCACCGGTCGGTGACTACATCCTCCATTATGCCACTGCGCACTTCTATGGTGTGCGGCCAGGAGATCACTACGAGGCCTTTACAAAGTGCTTCCAAACCTGTATGCACCCGCTAAGATTCCACCGCTAACAGCATATTGGAGTCCATTTTACCTCCGCTGCAGAAGCCTCCTCTGGCGCCACTAAACCACCGAATGGTGCACATAAGGTAAGGAGACATCTAATTAATTGGCCAAGCTGCTCCCATAGCAGTCTTGTGATGGCGCGGATATGCCGGGTTACATGCTCCATGAACCGGTTCTTAGAATCTAAAGCAGATACAAGCACAAACCAAAGTCTCGTGTACGACGGCACCATACCAAACCAACCATCCTGCTCAGATTCCTAAACACCATGTTGCTAACCATTACCAAGCCCATTTAGTTGCATAGATCATTAGTCAAGATTAGACACTCCCATCCCAACATACAGCAGAGCTAAGCATGAATCTACCCAGAACATAGACACTACCCAACAGGCTACAAGGAATAATAAGGAACAGGATATATAACGACTCATAGGATTCAAATTAAACGCAACGCATCCAAGGAATATACTACGACTAATACTAATAGGAGCAAGATGTTCAAGGACACTTGCCTGTTTTATATATTGCTGCTCAGTGAATCTTGTACCCTTCGCTTCATATTCTCGTCTCGCTTCTCCACACCATCATCGATGCACGGACAACCAACAAAAGGAAAACACAAAACAATCAACAACAGTACACCAATCAGAGTAAACACATCATAAAAAAACTACGGTTGGATAAATTATTCTCCAACGAAGATTTAGGCGCAAGAACCGCCTAAATCGGAGTTACTGACAAAAAGATATGAGCGTTTAAAGGTTGCAAGGACTAAGAATAAACTGAGGTTTCAGGGGCTTATACGAAGGATGACTCAGCCTGTATGAACTGCAGGTTGATATAACAGAAACACAAGGGCTAAACTGCAAAGGATACGACTTGTTTTTGTATTGGAAAGGCTGTGCACAGACATAGCAAGAATTTATAGAGACGTTCTCGAGGATTCATTGCATGATTGACAAAAGTAAATGAACAGAAATGTCTACAATTGTCGGGCACATGATTCTGCAGTGGTCGTTTTGATAGAAATTCACCTTGAAAGGAGATCGAGAGGCTGGAACGTCATGAGGTCATTCTGCGATAGTTGCCGGTGGCATCGCGTGCCTGGAGGCATGAGAATAGATCAAAGGGTACCCTTCTGCAGAATGAAAGATAACTTGGTGGAACACGTTTTGGTGTGGTGTAGACAACGAATAAGCGAAAAAATTAGCAGGAACAAGGATTTCATTACCACCGGACGCGCTGGACAGATCCAGAACAGGGAGAAGCTGTCATTAAGATGCAGATCCCGGAGGCTTGAGAACTTCTTTGGCAGTGATTTTTGGATATGTTGTAGAGGAAATTGAGGAGCGCATTCTGGTGAAATTTCGCTGCATTTCGTTGGGTGGATCTCCGGGAACGCCGATGCCAATCTGCAGTGCTGCTGCAGGACGCGAAGGAGGTGAGGCGTGGCGGTAGCCTGACGGCGTGGTAACGTTTGTGGGGGGTGGGGAGGACGTGGGGGAGTCCCTGGTACTTATAGGAGAGGAGGGGATGGTGTGACAATGGAAGGAAAGGGGGAAATAGAAAGGAAAATGCATTAATTGAGCGTTTAATGGTCATTTTCTTTCCTTGTGAGCGAATGCGGTAGGTGGAACGAACATAGACGCCTCTTGAATTGTACGATGAGAGAGAGAGAGACAGAGACAGAGAGACAAAGAGATAAAACGACACAATTATGACGACGGTGAAAATTGTGGAGATGGAACAAGGATTTATCCAACCTTGAATTTCCCTAACCTATTCTATAATTTTATAGATTCATTTTCCATTACATAAAACAAATTCATTTTATTTTCTAACAAAAGCTAGCAAAAATGCTTCACAACCCAAAATAGAATTTTGGGGTGTGACACATCGTCTTCCGGCAGGCAGTATTTCTATACATGCATATCGTCGGAATCAAGGGGTGAATCCATTGTGATCAGTTACGCTATGATTCGTTCGAGCTTGGCGGAGTTGTCGGAAAAGCTTCTCTGACTCATCTTCAGGGCCGGCCACGATGGGCCATGGACCGACTTAATCTGATACCAAGTTGATGAGAGCAGGCTTCCGTGAATGACGAGCAGAACGAAGCCAGGTATGATCCAAACGGAGGTTAGCTCTCACCGTACAACGAACGTACATTTTATTCCCCTTGCTTGATTATAGAGGACCCAAGCAGCTAATATATAGAGTTCAGGCGCTATGCTTACTAACTCACAGGAAACACTCGAATCGTAGCTCGCCCTAGCCATGTTTATGTTCAGGAGTCCGCAACAGAGGGATCCGGTGCTGCTGAGTAAGGATCAAGGAGATTATTGCGCGTCAACGAACTGAGAGCAATTAAAGACCTCCGCCTAAAAGAATATTAACGCACAGTACTTCAACTTGTTTCGGCGCTCAGTTTTCCCTATGCCTCTCATTCTCAATCAAAAACCAATGAAACTAGTTTCTCCTCCAAATGAAATATATGTCCGGTTTCCATATTAGACCCCTAGCTTTAATGCCTCTCTGTGTTGTTTGTGATCGGGTTGGAGGAACGAGAACTGGAGATAGCAATCACTGAGTGGCGCAAATATATATAGGATAGTACCTTGTACATGATTTATGAGCAGTGATAGGGACACGTTAGTTCCCACGACTGCCCCTTGTTTTGTTACTCATTCCTCGTGCCACTCTTCATTAATTTCCGCATAACAGAGCACGTACATGTACTATACAAAGCATCTAATAGCTATATATATATATATATAGCAGTAGGACGAGAGAACCATTGCTTTTCTCTTTTGGGAACCATTAAAGCAGTGGGAGTATACGCAGACTGCGACATGAGTAATTTGATGGGAAAGGATTTTTGACAACTACACATTTGTAAACATAATTATCTAAACCGTGATATATGTGGTAAATAGAAAAATGCGTGCTCATCGATGCCCCAGTGCAGACATCGTAATTGATGCTGGGAAGAATGATTATGAAGTACAGCAACGACAAAAAGGTTACTCCAAATGATGAAATCAGCTTGCCTTTAGTTTCACATTACTTAGAAATTTACCAGCTACTCCCTTATTCTAGAGTAAACTTCTAAATAGCTACTCCCTTTAGCTTCAAAATATATGCAGTTGTTGACTTTCAGCATCACGTTTGACCATTCGTCTTATTCAATTTTCTGGTGAAAATATAAAAACAATTAAATCACGCTTAAAGTATATGTAATGATAAAAAAAATTGTAACAAAATAAATAAATTTTTGATAAATTTTTTAATAAGACAAGTGGTCAAATGTGATGTTCGAAAGTCTACAATTGCATATATTTTGGAATGGAGGGAGTACTAGTCTGCCAGTTTGTTTTCCTGTGTGGTGTTTCATTTGTTGCCCATGCTGAATCAAAGATCTTGCATCTGCTGCTGAGAAGAAACAAGTTAAGCTATTTCCCTTTATCTCTCTTCCATAGCTAGAGTTGTATCTTGTAGGTCTCACTAAGTTTACAGAGTCACCGTGCTCTGACAAATAATCTTGCAAATAAAATAATCTATAATCGCCACTCTGGATTCATATATATTGACTTCTCCTGCTGCCACCCAGTTCTTGGAGCTTTGATGCCTTCGATTTTTGATTGCTGATGGCCATATATGGAAGAGCGGAAACTCAAAATTAAGACTGTGATCAGTGAAGGCATGCAAGAGAGGAGAGACGGCGTGTTATGTGGTGAAGTTTAATGAGGCCAGGGGAATGGATGAGGGATCAGGGAAGATATATTGGGAATCGAGGATTGTTTTTGGTATAATCTTATGTCCAGTGACACTACACAATGACACTACAAGCTGTAAGTATAGATGAGCTTGCTGTGACTCTTTTAGTTCGCATGTGAAAGCCAATATTCAAAAGCTGTGCTGTTTACTTCTATGTAATATAGTGGTGTTCTGTCTCTAATTTTATTGACTGGTCTTCGTTTACCATGGAAGTTTTTAATTACAGTTGGCATATAGAACTTGGGCCTCATTCTTCAAGTGCAATAGCCCTAGCACGAAATGTTGCACTTTACGTTTGGAAAATATCCAGCTGACATAGGAACAAGTGCTCACAAACTCTCACCAATTTTCAAATTAAAACAACTATATTTGCTGTGGAGGCCGTGCTGCTTTGCTGTGCTGTGCAGCGGTGGTGCCTAGATTCCCCCTGGACTCTGGTACGGGCTGACGTCTGCTTTTCTGATTTGATCCCATGTTTAGTATGTGCTCCTGTGAATGATTAATTCTTTCTGGTCCTACGTGGGCTTCCGAGCGCGGGCATCCCGGGATTTCGCTAACTAGCGGTTAACCGCAAGTAGCTCCTGCGTGTGGTCAATTTATTTTTGGAAAACCGCAAGCGAGGAGGTGTTGTCGGAGACGCTGCTGGCTTAGAGCATCTCCAAACGTGCATTGTTCTCTCCTCCAACTTAAAAAATCCGTGCACCACACGTCATGTATTTAAGTGAGATCTTCAAAACTAGATTCTATTTGCATATATTTCGACGATTTGTTTTCGGACAAATAAAATGATGCTCCAACATTTTTAGTTGTTGCTCCAACATTTCATTAATTAATTGTTCACTTTTCAATTTGTTTTTCCAAAATTTGGTTGTCCAACCTTTTAATTTATTGCTGCAACTTTTTCGTTTGCTGGTAGAACTTTTTGAACTTTTTCGTTTGGTTGTTATACTTTTTTATTTGTTACTCCAACTTTTTTGTTTGGAGGTCCAACTTTTTGATTTTGTACTGTTTCAATATTTCATTTTTAATTCATCACTTTTTTCTTGTTGAAAATAATTAATCTCAAATATAGTCAAGTGGAGTCGAGTTTCGAAGATTTCGTCGCAACGAATGAAACGGTGCAATGGGTTCGCAATTCAAAGACTTGGTTTCGAAGCTATGCCTTTTTTTAAAACCATGAAACTTGTTTTGCGATGCGTGGGCCCGCTGCTGCCGCGTTGGACATGCGAGCACTCCGTGCTGGAGGAAGCACATCGGTTTGTTCAAAGCTAGATTGGAAGTTGGACTCTAAAAGATATTTGATCTGCCGCAATAATCCTTTCTCGCGGTTGACCACAGCGGAGACGTCCCCCATCTCAATGGGTTTGGAGCTCGCATGTTTCATTCCCGCAATATGAGTTTCTTGGTCCAATGATGGCTAAGCCTCGCCGAAGGTTACTCTGTAATCTGTATCAACAAATTCACAAAGATTACTCTGTATCAACAAATTCCCTGCAATGCTAAGCCTCCGAGGCTTTCCACATGAAAGCACATCGGTTTACCTTCACTGAGCACTCAATTTTCCCTATGCCTCTCATTCTCAATCTAATGCAATAAAAATGTTCTTTTCACGAAATGAATTATATGCCTCGTCCAGTATTTGGCCACAGATTTCCATCTCGGCAGACATTGGGTTGGAATGAGGGGAAAGCTAGCCAGGCTGTGTGATATAAAAATTGGATCCTATGTATATATAGGACTTTGAGAGAGATCGATGCTAGTGTTCTGACCACTGGTCCCGACACCACTGGCTGTTACACCATTGGCCTCTTTTTACATGGATAATTGTTAATGTTAACCCACTGCACATATATATTCTCTCTCACATTTAGTAAGATATTCTTGAATTTTCTGATTGTCTGATTTAAGGTTTATGCTCATCAAGTGGACGACTTTTGCAACGTACAATACCCCTCGTAAATACAAGCTAGCTAGTATTCTTATGGTATTTCTAAATTACCGATTACAGGTTTGCCACGCTCATCTGCGACCGCTGTGGATGAACTCTTGAAAGGCTCTCCAATTATTGAACTCGAGCTCACTGCAGGTGGTCTCTATGGCTCCGCCGACAAAACTAGCTTTGGACTCATGCCGCCCGCCAACAGTCACCTGGGCATTGCCGTACCTAGAACCGAATCCCTCTATTCACAAATATAGTGCTTAAAACTTTTAGGATTGTTCTAAGTTGAATCTTTTGAACTTCGACCAATAATATTTATAAATATATATCATCTCAACCAAAATAGTTATATATTATCATTGTCCACTTTTGTGTTCTCATTATTTATGGTTTTTTTGTAATTAATAGTCAAATTTTAACTTAGGAAAAAACTAAAGTACACTGTATTTGTCGATGGAGGGAGAAATATTTACTAATGTGCCTTTATTTTTTGTTCCTATATTTTTTGTTCCGATATTACCCCAATTTGATAACACTGCTACATAATACTAGTAAGTATTAGTGGTGTGAGGTTCCGCAAACAAATGGTTCAGTCAAACAAATTTATAACCACGATGAGCAGTGTCAACCTAAAAGCTAAGCATTTCCACATTTAAGGACTAAGAGAGCCTCCACGTGAGAGGAAGCGTTGACCCATAAGTGAAAGCACATCCTCAGAGTTATAGCATGTACCTCCATTTCGTCCTCCCGTGCACAGCTCATCTGTCGCTGCTTCTAATCTAATATAGACACAATAATATTCCCTTAGCAACCGTCAAATGATAATTGACCCGGGCCTCCATTGCCATTGTAAATATATGCTATAGTTTGTTTCTTCTAAAATGATTTACTCTTTTCGTTTCGAGGAAAGACTCTGTTTTCTTGCATCTGATCTTAACTATCTCCATTTGTATATCTAGCGTCAAAAGAAATTGGGCCAGCGGTTCAAAGTACCAAATAGTTTTACGATACTAATTACATTCCTGATTTTTTTCTTCGTAATAGCGTTACATGACCCTACTCTGAGTCATGCATGTCCCCTTTTGTGGAACGCTGTTCGCTTTGGTGTCAGAAACATGGTTATTCCAGGCTAGAACTTTAGTCGGTTCATCATGTGGCATCAAGATGTGTCTGCAATCAGCGCGGCACTCCTGTCTTGTTCGTTGCCTTTTTTTTGATAATTATGTTAGTCGCCTTTGGCATGTGGCCGTTGCTCACAGTGAAATCTGGACTTTGGAAAACCAACGCGAATCATGACAACGAAAACCTGAGCTACCATGTATCTTTTTTTTTTTTGCAAGGGAGCTACCATGTATCTTGCATCTGACAATTCCATGGAGGACAAAAGAGATGGGGAAGTATGTCATTTCTTTTTAAGCTTTGTAGTTAGTAGTCAAAGAAGTATGACACATGGTTTAATAGATCAATTTTCACTACGATATCAAAGGATGATGCAACAGTCCTTGCAAACGTCGGTGCTCAACACTAGAGGTCTAGATACTTTTTAACGCAAAGTGGAGCGGCAAGCCGCTACAGCAATTTATTATAATTACATAAAGGGTTCAACAAAAGAAGATACAGATCAATGTGGCCAATAAAGTCAGAAAAGAAGAAGGCTAAAAAAACGAAAGAAAACCTAAATATGACTCCCATGACATCTGTATGGGTTGAACATGTCTACATATCGTTAATGCACGTGTTAGTCTACACAGTCAATGCCATTCGTTGAACTAAATGGATTTGTTTTTCTTTGTAGGTCCTGGAGATTGTTATGGGCCACTCTGATTTCAAGATTTTTGCAAGAAACGTTGACATTGTACATTAAAAAACTTGAACTTGTTTTCTTAAGATGTTGAATCTTATTGTTCATAATGTTTGTAAAATTTGCTATATTTTTCACCATTTAATCTCTTGTTTCCATAATTTTTGAAAATGTTGAATTGATGTTTCAAAATAGTTCAATTGTTTTGAAAAAAATTCGAATCTAGTTACTATTTTTGTTGAGAATATAAAACAAAATATGGAAGAAGTCCATTTTACTACCCTCAAGTATCCATGTAGTTCACTTAACCCTCTAAACTAATTTTTGGTCTATGTTACTCCCTCAAAGTATTTAGATTGGTCTATGTTCTTCCTAAAAATATCTAATTTAAAATTAATGAAGTTGTGAATGGCTAACATGATTTAAACACAAAAGGGAAAAAGAAAAAAAATTATCTGAGATGGTGGACCGCTGCTCAATTGCTATTGGACCTAAATGGGCTGTGTGACACCGAATCTACGGGTAGCACGTCCTATGTGTAGTTGGTCCCACGGCACAGCCCATATGAGATGCGACCAAGTTACGAATCTGAATATAACTAGTGGGTGGCACACGCATTTTCTCGGCTAGTTTAAGCAATCCAACTGCTGTATTGTATCACATGGAGCACACCCTAGCCGAGGGCAGAAGTTCATTAGACACTCACAGTAGATCTTCCTGTGCAAGTCGAAGCGATTGGACAGGCCAGGATTCTGAGCAAAGACAAGGACAATACTATTACAATGAAGTTCACAAAAATACAATTTATTTTTTTTTCTCAAAGACAAATTATGGCTTTCTCTAGCCATATTTTTGAAAAGTATTTTATATTTTCTGTCGCAGAAATGGTTTATCAGACTTGAACACATCAAGAATTAATTACAAAGGCTTCTGCATATTTGTACTTTAGGGATTTAATTTTTTCCAAGATATAGGGGCCATGCACAATCTTTTCTATGGTTGTCAGTGCACCACATGTAGTTAATGTTGGATATATGAGCACTTTTAGGTTTAATTTAATCTAGAAATAAATCATGAACATGATGAACAGATTGCGGATTAAACTAGACAAGTCTACGCAAGATCTAGACAAGTATACAAAAACAGTAAACAGAGCGAGATCTACCAACTTCGCAGTACTACCGTACAAGTATAGATCAGGTAGGCAAATACGAAAGACATGGTTTGAGAGAACACGTACCGTTGATCCAAAGAAGTTGTGGAAGCCTTAGCAGGACGACGAAGTAGACGTTGACGAAGTTGACGACGAGCAGCAACCCCGGAACGCGAACGTGTGGAGGAAGACGAGCCGTCGTGGAAGCGATCGAGCAGTCGCGCAGAGCGCTTCCCGAAAACCTTATTCGCCCTCTCCCGATGTAGGAGCCCAGAGGACGATGGTACCGGAGACCTGCTCTCCCGTCCGCCGGTGCACGCCAATAATCGGGATGGAGTAGACTACGTGTGGCGGCGCAACAGGTGGAAAGAGTAAACCCTAGGATATAGGCTAACTCTTGAAAGATTCCCAATAGGCAACAGGTGGAAAGAGCAAACCCTAGGGCTCCTCCAATTATTAGTCTATTTCTCTTGTATTTTGTGTCAAATGGTCCATAGGTATATATGAGGGGAACAACCCCCACATCTACTTCCATTAGCAATATGGTACTAATAGATATTATGAGGCTTTCTCCTTCTATTAGGCCTTTGAGATTTAATGAGAATTATTATTATTATTATATATGGGCCCATATATCTATATATTCTAACAGTTAACCCCAATTCTTATCATAGAAGCTGGTTCACATTCTACCTCCAGTTACCATCCGTTCCTGCTACCACCCATGCTCAAATGAATCAGAAGCTGGCTGGATTTTTACTTTTGTTTGGCATGCATACCGAATCAATGTAGTGTGATCCTTTGGATGCTGTTGCATTTCACATAACACCCTTGACTCATTGACCTGCACCTTCATCTCCAATTTTTGTATGTAAGGGGGTATATAAGGATGGAAGTAGCTAGGAGGATGACATGTTCGTTGCTGAATTGATTTGGTAGGTGCTATAACAGTGGGTCCATCTGGCCATATAATGTGTGACAAAAGGGAATAGGGTATAATGCTTTGATAGCATATAAATGCTGGCAGCTACACCGTAACCGTTTCATAAACAAAATAATGATACTGTCAGGTGAATATATATGTGATATTTAGTGATTAAAGAAGCCGGTCATAGGTTATTGTTGTCAAGCTCACTCAACGCCGTGCCATGATGGTTTCGAATTTGCCAAGAAGGACCTGAACCATGTTCCTGTGGTATCAAATATGAACCCAAATGTATTAAAAGGTCACACCTTAAGACCCAATTGTGTGTCTTGGTTGCGAATCTCAATTGCCATTTCTTCCAAAACCTTGTTAGCATGCCCAATTTCCCATATGTCGTGACTCATCATGCATGGAGCGCAGCTAACTAGAGAAAACCTGGTTCTAGTTGGCATTCGCCAGGTTTACACAACGAATAGGGGAAACCCGCATTCACCTGTCACATACACGTAGAGTACAACACAGCAGCACCATCAAATGCCGTACATTAAACTGCGAAAGACTAGCAAAGACTCTATGCCTGCTGGGCCGCTCAGATTCCCGTTGCCTTTTGACATTAGAGTGAACATCCGTCTGTACTGGAAACATTGACTTAGGATGCTGTTTGTAACGGATCTTGGTTTTAAATAACGGATGCCCAGGCCGGGGAGGAAGACGCTGAGGGGCCCGTGATGAGACACGGGAGGAACGACGGTGTCTATCTTGCGCCACGTTGGGCGTACGCTTGGAAGCGCACATCGGAGGGCGGCGCATAGCGATCCATGCCTGTCCTGGGAGTTGATCGGTGTTGGGTTCCTTTTGGATTGAAAGATAATCGATGGATAGAGAGTGTATTTGGAAACAGATGACTCCGTGAACACGGTAAAGTTGGCTAATGCACTGGGTCAGGACTATGAAGTGCTAAAAGCTCCCCGTGCACGCGGAGCCCAACTGGCTCGGGTGCCCTGCAGAACGTATCTCCACGAGCGGATGTGTGTCCGCTCTGCATGCTTCAATGTGGGCTTGAAGGCACAATTATCCCGGCAGGTTTTCGGCGAGTCCTGCAAGCTTCACGGTCGAATGCTGGCTAAAGCCAGGAAGATTACTCGGTATCCACAAATGCCCTGCAGTGCCAAGCATCTCACGCTATCGATGGTAAAGGACCTTTGTTACGTTCCACAGAGCACTCAATTTGCCCTATGCCCCTCATTCTCAGTGGGAGCAGCGACAATATTTGTTTTTCAGCGAAATGGAACATATGAAGGACAGTGGGTTGGAGGGAGGCACATTATGATGTCAATATATAGCACAGGATGTTGTTTGAGATCAGAGAGACAGAGAGGCGCTAGTCTATAAAAGGATATTCCTAGGCAAAAAGCATAAACCAAGAGGCCCACAATAGTGAATTAATAACCAAATTGTAGATAGAAGATTCCATACTAGTTAATTAAAGAGAAATTGTTCACAATCCGAACTGTTTAAAACAAATCACAAAATATTTAAGTTAATACAATTTTACTTTGTACTTCTTCATTGTTTGAAATCCCTTGATGATATTCTAATCCTATACATGGTGAAAGAAATCACGCTCAATAAACGTAACCAAGCAATCGTTCAAATATTAATCTCTCATACCTCAACTTATTCTTCAAATAATTCATTGAAAAATAAATCTCTCTCAACGCTAGCAGTTGCTACGGGAAGAATCATAACTAACTTGAAAAACTTGTGAGAATAGTCTACCATGGATTGGTTAGTCAGCATATAACCTTTGTTTATTCCAAGCATAGCATCTCCGGGTTAACCTTTTTACACAAAGTGATGATGAAAGTGTAAGAGAGTGCGCATGCATGAGCGTGTCCGCCTCACGTGGGGACAGAGCGGTAAGTGAATTTCGAAAGCAGGGTGTCACAGACAGAAAAGTTATGTGCAGTAGCGGTGGCATGCAACAGGAAGGCAAGGCATTGGAATGTTGTGTCGGCACGGGGGATGGGGCGAATGCAGTCCCACAATAGCGCGAGTCAACATCGGAAGTGAACGCACACAGCAGGCTGGGCCACGCGCAGGCCTTACATATGTTTGGTGGCTTGCACGCAGACCTAGCAAATTTCTGAATTCTATTTTGCAATTTTCTAAATTACACAACTATACCTAGCTAGTAGAGAATTTGGCAAAATTTATGTAGGTATCCCTGGGAATACCTAACCGATCAGCTGCATCCGTCACTGGTGAGACGGCGAGGGATCAACCACGTCAAGCTTAAAGTTCATATTTCCAAAAGTGCCACATCTATTCTGTGAGCTTAAGAAGTGCAGAATTCCTCAAACACTTGAAACATTTATATAGTGATATTGGTATCAGGTAAATTTCAAGCATCTAGTGATCATGAGCTGACTTTCACAAGAACTTTTAAACAAGTGCACCAACACTTCACGGTTCTTCAGTACTGCTACATGGAATGTGCTGATTTATAACATTTTTCTGTGATGAATCATTTTTTTGTCACTATTTTGGGCATTTTTCCAGACTTTAACGGACTTTGGTGACAATTTAGTGACGAAAAGTCGTATAAAGTGATCATTTAGTGATGAAAAATCGTATAAAGTGTTGTTGGGACCCATCGGTTATTTTGAGGGGTCCATTCATCTCTTAAATCGTACATGCACCTAGCCCAATAATTCCAACACTTTACGACCTTGCCAAAGTTTATCCATGGCCTCTGGACTACATCTTGAATTGGTCCACAGTAGACATCCTCCCTACTGGCTGCCTCTATATCTCCAAGGAAGTTTTGCCACAATGCTGTTGACGGTAAAATGTGTGTTCTACCGCTCGCACACGCGGCCTGGGAGATTTGCTTCACTCCGCTCAGGACCAAAACTTGGAACGCGGTGAATTCCGGAGCGTGCCAGTCGATTTTCCCTGCAAATCGACAAAGACAAGAAAAAACGTGTAAAATTCCCGGACTTTCGGCCCCGGGCCGATGCGTAACCGCAGCCGATGTTAGTGAATAAAAGATGATAAAATAAACACTCGGCTGACGGCTATAAACGAATCGACATGTCGCAACATTAAATACTCGCGCGATAGATAAAAAGCAAGGCATGCATCAGAATCGGCAATCGACAAAGCATGCGATCGGCAAAATCTATCGGCAAGCAACACAGTAAGGTAAATCGACAATCAGCAAAAGGAGTTCAGGCTATACTTGAACAGGAGCAATAAGATATTTAAAGGCATGCAAGCATAAATCTGAACATGGTAAACAATCGGCTAAACACCCCGAAAGAACGATTAAACCAGTAACCACTAATTATACCCGTAATCTGACAATCGCTTCACCGAGGACACGTCAACTAAGTGAAGTAGAACAGGACACGTCAAACTGCTCTACACGATCGACAGATACAAGTATAATCGGCAACTACCGGTCCCAGGTACTCAGTAAACTAGATCTAACCCTTAACAACTGTTTCGCCGAGGACACGTCAACTAAGCGAAGCAGACAGGACAAGTCAAACTGCCTACCCAATCACCAAGAGCAGATCTAATCGACAAAATACCTTAACCGTGACTCGAGTAACCAAATCAAACAGAAATCGACATCAGCAATCGGCAACAAGGCTGCGGCGAGGACAAGTCAACTAACCGCAACAAAGAATTGGACCAGGTCTTAAACAATTCCATGCAGTCGACGCACGATGTAAACCCTAGATTGATCTAAATTACCGGATAACTAGCAGCCACATCAATCTTAATCATGGACAAGTCGACATAATCAGATCGATGCGCTTACCTGACGAGATCCAGTCAAGCCGGAGCCCCGATGGGCGCGGGTGACGAAGAACACGTCGAGAAATTGTGGCGATGCGCCGAAAGGTTGATTGTATTCGTTGTTTTTTACAAGCACCTGGGTTTATATTTATACACCCGAGGCAAGAGTCCGATTTGGTCTTTAAACACGACTCCTACTTGACCACAACTCGGTCAATCCTTCTTAAATCTAGGAAATAATTAAAAAAGGACACACCATCCCACACGGGCGCGTGCAGCTTCGGAATTTCTTTGGCTTCATGATAACCTGCGGGCCACCTTCGGCACATAATTTTTTCCCACCCGTCGCGCACTCCACCTTCTACTGACAGCGGGTCCTAGTCCAAATTTTGGTGTCAACACATGCCCCCCAAGCCGGGGTATGGAATTCCCATGCGCCGGGTTGTTCCACCATCCATCATGTCTGCAGGCCTCTAAATGACCCTTCACGTGAAAACTGTACATTTGACTTGATGAGCTGTACCTTTGTCTTCACATGGCGTGCACCTCTTCGGCGGACAATTCGTACCAATCGCTTTAATTTGCAATAGGTCTTGCACTATTCCACGACCTTATCTTCTTCCGCATCTTGGCCTATAAAAGGACCGGCTTCCTTCACCGAAATCATCAACACAATGGCCAGCAATAAAAATCCCTTTCACAAAGCCTGACCAATGCATCCTGAACAGCAAGAAAGCAACCATGAGCTCTTCTTCTCACAGGTCTACGTTCTGACCTCTTGCCTTCCTTCTGCTTCTCTCCTATCTCTTTCATCCCGACGCTATCCCTCCTGAGCTAATCCTTGAAGATGGCGGCTCCTCTTCAGACTGCGAGGGAGAACTCATGCTCTTCGTCAGACAAGGTTCCTTCTCAGGGATACATCTTCTTCGACGTGATGCGGTCCATGCATTTGCTCCTCTCCTCGTACGCTGGAGCAACGACTCATCCTATCCTGTGTCAGCACTTGGTTGACACTTGACAGCAGCCGCAGTGTGTATTCTTGGTGCAAGAACTTTATACTCCCATGTATGATGTAATCCCTTGTAAACTATAAGAACTTCATTGTCTTCTTTTGTTCTTTCTGCATATTTTCCCTAAGGGCGATACCAATCGACATCGGCCATCTCGAAGACGACGCTCTTAACGTCGGCTCAACTGGAAATTTATCCGAACACTTTTAAGAACCAACCCAGATGCTGGGGTAATACTTCTTCAAATATTTTCCATTAAGCGCTCGGCCAAATTCTTCTCCATCCAGTTCTTTCAACAAATAAGCATTACCGGGCACGCATCGGCTAATTATATAAGGACCTTCCCAATTAGGTGACCACTTGCCGAAACGATTATCTCGCACTCCAATCGGCAACTTGACTTTCCAAACGAGATCTCCTTCATCAAATTGCTTAGTCACCACCTTTTTATTATAATGCCGAGCTACCCGTGCCTTATTATCTTGAATTTTCTTCAACGCAATTAACCGCTGCTGATTAACATCTTCTAATTCATCCATCATGAGATCATGGTACTGTTCTGCCGTCAGTTGATTTTGCAGATCGACTCTTCTTGATCCGGCAGTAACTTCCCATGGCAAAACAGCTTCATGCCCATACACCAACTGATACGGTGTTACTTGTACTGACCCATGACGAGACATCCGATATGCCCATAATGAATCGGCTAACGAAGTATGCCACCTCCTTGGCTGATCACTAATCTTGCGCTTAATCAACTTGATCAAGGATTTGTTCGAAGCTTCAGCTTGACCATTTGCTTGGGCATAATATGGCGATGAATTCAATAATTTAATACCCATATCATCAGCAAAATCTCTGAACTCTTCAGAAATAAAAATAGAACCTTGATCTGTAGTGATAGTCTGAGGGATACCAAACCTGAAGATTATGTGCTCTTTAACAAAAGCAATTACATCCCTTGATGCCACACTTCTGTAGGGCACTGCTTCAACCCACTTGGTGAAATAATCCGTAGCTGCCAATATATACTTATGCCCCTTGCTGGAAGAAGGATTAATCTCACCAATCATGTCGATTCCCCATCCTCTGAATGGCCACGGCTTGACAATAGGGTTCATCGCTGATGCTGGAGCTCTTTGAATCGATCCGTACTTCTGACAATCCTGACAGCCCTTATAATATTCAAAACAATCCTCGAGCATGGTAGGCCAGAAATATCCACCTCTCCTGATCAACCATTTCATCTTGAATGCCGACTGATGAGTCCCACAAATCCCATCATGAACCTCCATCAGCATCTTCTTGGCTTCATCGGCATTCAGACATTTCAATAGAATCCCTTCCAATGTTCTATAATAAAGCTGATCATCAACTAGCACATATTTTATTGCCTTGTACCGCAGCTCTCTGGACGTTTTCTGGGTCGGATCCTTCAAGTAATCCACTATCTCAACCCTCCAGTCTTGCAACTCGACATCGGCTTGCAACTCGACATCGGCTTCATTATCAACAGAACCTATAATAAGCCGATACCCAGATGCATGTTGAGCCAAGTCATTAGCTTCAGAATTCATTTGTCGAGGAATATGACTGAATGTGATATGCTTGAAGTTCTTCATTAGATCTTGACACTTCTGATAATAACCCCGAAGCACTTCATCTTTGCATTCATATTCACCATTCAATTGCCCCACAATCAGCAAAGAATCCCCAACAACTTCAACAAAATCGGCATTGGCGTCCTTCAACAGTTGTAGTCCTTTCAACACAGCCTCATATTCAACTTGATTGTTAGTATGAGCTTCTACTGTGAATGAGAATTCAAACCTGGATCCTTTTGGTGTGACAATGACGATGCCGATACCAGATCCATTTTTGCAAATTGATCCGTCAAACAATAAGCGCCATGGCACTGGCTCCACCATACTTTCGTCATGCCCCCTGTGCTGAACTATCAAATCAGCAAATACCTGAGCCTTCACAGCTTTAGCAGATTCATATTTAAGATCAAATTCTGCAATTGCTAGCATCCACTTCCCAAGTCTGCCTTTCAATATTGGAGCGGACAAGATATATTTGACGACATTGGACCGGCAAACAATAGTGCATTCTTCGGATAACAAATAATGTCTTAATTTAGTGCAAGAGAAATAAAGGCACAAGCATAACCTTTCAATCTCAGAATATCTTGTCTCTGCATCCAGTAATCTCCGACTGAGATAAAAGATAATCCTTTCATCGCCGTCTTGTACTTGCGTCAATACCGATCCAATACACTTGTCATCGGCAGACAAATATAACTTGAAAGGAATACCTGGCTTAGGTGGCATCAACACAGGTGGTGAGATTAAATATTTCTTGACATCATCAAGCGCCTTCTGATGTTGGGCTTCCCACCGGAATTCTTGATCTGCTTTTAACTTCAACAAAGGAGTAAAAGCATCAATCTTCCTAGAAAGATTAGAAATAAATCTTCTCACAAAATTGATTTTGCCCATCAGAGACTGCAATTCTTTTTTACTGGTAGGAGGTTGAATTTTCTTGATCGACTCTATGCTCTTGGGACCAATTTCAATTCCTCTTTCATGAACAATAAAGCCCAGAAATTGTCCTGCTGAAACACCAAAAGCACATTTATGCGGATTCATCTTCAAGCCATACTTTCTGGTCCTCTCCAGCACCTGCCGCAAATCAGCAATATGATCTTCAACTGTTTTGGACTTCACCATCACATCATCAATATAAATTTCCACTAATCGACCAATCAGATCATGATAGATGAAATTCATTGCTCTTTGATATGTGGCGCCAGCATTTTTCAGCCCAAAAGTCATCACAACCCATTCAAACAATCCCAAAGCTCCTGGACACCTGAATGCAGTCTTTATAATATCTTCTTCAGCCATAAAAATCTGATTGTATCCTGCATTTCCATCCATGAAGCTCAAAATCTTGTGTCCAGCAGCAGCATCGATTAGTACATCCGCTATCGGCATTGGATACTCGTCTTTGGGTGTAGCCTTATTCAAATCTCTGAAATCAATGCATACTCGCATCTTCCCATTTTTCTTGATTACTGGGACGATACTGGACACCCATTCTGCATATCGACAGGGTCGGATAAACTTGGCATCATATAACTTTGTAATTTCTTCTTTGACAGCATCATAAATCTTTGGATCGATCTTCCGATTATGTTGTTTAAACGGCCGATACCCAGGCTTAATAGGCAATCGGTGTTCAACAATATCTCGACTGAGACCAGGCATCTCGGAATAATCCCAAGCAAAACAATCTTTATATTCCTTCAATAATGCTATCAACTTTTCTCTGAAGTCTTTACAGATCTTCTTACTAATGAATGTCGGCCGAGGCTTGTCACCATCTCCAATATCAACTTCTTCTAATTCATCGGCCGATACGAAACCATGACCAAGCTTTCCTTCCTCCCTTTCATCGATCAGCTGATTGTCGATTGCTTCTTTCTTCTCAGCTTCCGTCGGCCGATCGATGTCCAGGTCCGGTAATTGCTATAACAACCGTGGAGTTGCCGATCCTTCAGTGATGCAAACACCTTCATCGGTAACATCCAATGCTTCACCTTCCCAGTAAGTTCCTGATATGCACGGCAAGTTTTCCACCATCATCGGCAAAAAGTCTGCAGTAGCCACACTTACCGATCTATCAGCTTGAATAGTCTCCACCTCGTCGCCGATCCACTGGATAAGGAGCTGATGCATCGTGGAAGGGATACAGCAATTAGCATGAATCCAATCCCTACCCAGCAGTACGGCGTACGAACCTTTGCCTTCGATTACGAAGAATGTCGTCGGCAAGGTCTTGCTTCCGATAGTGACCTCGACATTGGTGACTCCTTTGACTTCAGAGCTCCTGCCCCCATAATCCCTCAACGTCATGTTGGTCTTGGTCAGTTCTTCAGGCAGTTTGCCGATCTTCCTGTACGTTGCCATCGGCAAAACATTGACAGCAGCACCACCATCGACCATCATCTTGCTCATCGGCTTGCCATTGACGAAACCATTAAGGTACAGAGCCCTCAGATGGAGATGATCAACACCAGACGGCTTCTCGAACACTGCCTGCTGTGGACCCAATAACAACTCGGCAGAAGCTTCTTCTTCCGACTCATTAATGTCCAAAGAGCTAAATTCTCGTGGCAGCATAAATACCATATTGACAGGAGCTTCAACTTCATGTACCTGAGATTTGACTTTTGGTCTCCACACCTTCTTAGACTTGGGCCCCTTGTCATGATCATCCTTCTGGTTCCCATCCTTGTTCAGCTCCCGGCAACGTGCCCTCTGTACTCTTCTCTTCTGAGTCTTGGTAAAAATACCACTCGGACACCATTGGCCTTCTTCTGTGAACTCACCCTGATCTTCTTCACAATCTTCAACTTGATTGACAGGACCAAGTCTTTCATGCACAGAAACCCTTGATGATGGTCTCCTCATAGGACCTCGGCTTGAAGAACCAACTTCCCTGTACAAATCTCCAGATCTTCTGCTACAGCCTAGGCAACCTTCAATTGGTGGCAGCTTCATACCCTGCTCCCAACAATACTGGAAGAACGGACAGTTCCAGTGTGGATCGAAATCATCATCACTCGTCCTCCTGTCTTCCCTCTCCCTTTTCCTTGAATACTTGCCGATCAAAGCAGCAGATCCACCGATCATGTTGACTGGAAAAGGATGCCCATCAATCTTCATCGGCTTCTGACCAGAGAATTTAATGCGATCACTCTCAATTGCCGATTGGATCTGTTGCCTGAACACTTTGCACTCATTGGTGTGATGAGAGGGAGTGTTATGCCACTTGCACCACTTGATCTTCTTCAACTCCTCAGCCGGAGGCAACGTGTGATTAGGTGGGAGTTGAATAAGCTTCTCTTGTAGCAGCAGATCAAATATCTTGTCGGCTTTGTTGATGTCAAAGTCATACTTCTTTTCTTCTGCCTTCTGCTTGACCCATGGACAGAGAACAGTCTTCTTATTCCTGGTCCACTCAGCAAGAGCAACTTCAGCTTCGTCATCAGAATCAGAAGAATAATCGGCATAAGCCGCTTGAAACTGTCTGCCACGTGTATTCTGGACACGCCCTTCATGAATTGACGCTTTCTGAAAGAGTCGTGCCAAGCCATCGACTTCTTGAGGCGCAAACTTGTCTCTAATCTGAGGCAGCAAACCTTGGTAAGCAATTTCAGCCATTTGCCGATCCGTCAGATTCAGGTTATAGCACCTGCTACGGATGACTCTGAACCTTTGGACAAAATCGGCAACTGACTCCCCAGCCTTCTGACGAACAGCTGTCAAATCTGATATGCTCAGCTCTGCCATGCCAGTGAAGAAATAAGAGTGGAATTTCTTTTCCAAATCGGCCCAATTCCGCACGGATCCCGCAGGGAGGGAGGTGAACCATGAGAATGCCGATCCAGACAATGACAGAGGAAACAATCGGACCTTCAATGCATCTTGTGCCGATGCCTCTCCCAACTGTGCCAAATATCGGCTGATGTGCTCCACTGTAGAGACATTATCTTGTCCAGAAAATTTGCCAAACTCTGGCAACTTGTATCGATGTGGCAAGGCAACTTGTTCCATCCACTCTGGATATGGACGTCGATACACGAAGCTCTGCTCCTTGGGCTTGAGATCAAACTGCTCCTTCATGACTTCAGCCAACCTGGCAACTATGTCTTCTGATGAATTCTGCACTTGCCCCCCAGCCATCTGTGACGATGGCTGCGGTTGTGACTGAACCTGAGCAGGTTGCTCCTTGTTGTAGTGCTCGCTGTAATCTGCCACTCTGTGATAGCCTTGCGGTATCTCCTGGTTGAACAGTGCAGGATTGACATTGGGGGCCAAATGATACCTTGTCTGAGGTGTTTGACTAATCCTTGGCTCAGGAGTTGTACCACCTGCTTCTTTCTGCGTGGACAACGGCGCATCAATAAGACTTGGCGCCGATACCCGAGCAGCCCCTGCAGCCAGAGCTTGAGCACTTGTAGACCACAACTCTGGTGGCATGCCATATGGTTGCCTTTGCTGACCAGCAGCGCTTGTCTCTTCTTGAGCTGTGGGTTGACCACCATGAGGTGCAGGACGTGCTGGTGTAGCAGTGGGTAAAGTAAATGATGGCCCCATAAATCCGGAATCAAACTGCAAGGTCCCATCAGCAAATGCCTTGAGCATGTTGTACAGAGTGTTAACAAGCACCCCTGACTGATTAATGAAAGCTTTGTGAACCGCAGTATTCACAACTTCATCCAACAGAGCTTGATCTGGCATCTTCGCAGCTTTGATTGTAGCTAATTCTTCTGCTCTCATCACCACTGGCGAAGCCAACACTGATGTAATCTTGCCACGTGTCATCTTGATGGTCTCAAAGTACTTTACTTGGCAATCATACAGATAACTCTGGTATGCCTTTTTCTGATCCAAAGACATCTTCTCCCAAGCATTGAGCTCATTGTTGCCAGTGACTTCAGAGGCATCTTTATCATCTCGAACAAATGGAGCAGGAATCATGATCTTGTTGCCCTTTGTATCAACGAGCAAAGTACCATCATCAGCAACAGCTTGAACGAACGCCATCTGCTTCTAAGAACTTGATCGGTCCTACCGGGCGTGCCAAAAAGTGTGTTGACGGTAAAATGTGTGTTCTACCGCTCGCACACGCGGCCTGGGAGATTTGCTTCACTCCGCTCAGGACCAAAACTTGGAACGCGGTGAATTCCGGAGCGTGCCAGTCGATTTTCCCTGCAAATCGACAAAGACAAGAAAAAGCGTGTAAAATTCCCGGACTATCGGCCCCGGACAGGCCGATGCGTAACCGCAGCCGATGTTAGTGAATAAAAGATGATAAAATAAACACTCGGCTGACGGCTATAAACGAATCGACATGTCGCAACATTAAATACTCGCGCGATAGATAAAAAGCAAGGCATGCATCAGAATCGGCAATCGACAAAGCATGCGATCGGTAAAATCTATCGGCAAGCAACACAGTAAGGTAAATCGACAATCAGCAAAAGGAGTTCAGGCTATACTTGAACAGGAGCAATAAGATATTTAAAGGCATGCAAGCATAAATCTGAACATGGTAAACAATCGGCTAAACACCCCGAAAGAACGATTAAACCAGTAACCACTAATTATACCCGTAATCTGACAATCGCTTCACCGAGGACACGTCAACTAAGTGAAGTAGAACAGGACACGTCAAACTGCTCTACACGATCGACAGATACAAGTATAATCGGCAACTACCGGTCCCAGGTACTCAGTAAACTAGATCTAACCCTTAACAACTGTTTCGCCGAGGACACGTCAACTAAGCGAAGCAGACAGGACAAGTCAAACTGCCTACCCAATCACCAAGAGCAGATCTAATCGACAAAATACCTTAACCGTGACTCGAGTAACCAAATCAAACAGAAATCGACATCAGCAATCGGCAACAAGGCTGCGGCGAGGACAAGTCAACTAACCGCAACAAAGAATTGGACCAGGTCTTAAACAATTCCATGCAGTCGACGCACGATGTAAACCCTAGATTGATCTAAATTACCGGATAACTAGCAGCCACATCAATCTTAATCATGGACAAGTCGACATAATCAGATCGATGCGCTTACCTGACGAGATCCAGTCAAGCCGGAGCTCCGATGGGCGCGGGTGACGAAGAACACGTCGAGAAATTGTGGCGATGCGCCGAAAGGTTGATTGTATTCGTTGTTTTTTACAAGCACCTGGGTTTATATTTATACACCCGAGGCAAGAGTCCGATTTGGTCTTTAAACACGACTCCTATTTGACCACAACTCGGTCAATCCTTCTTAAATCTAGGAAATAATTAAAAAAGGACACACCATCCCACACGGGCGCGTGCAGCTTCGGAATTTCTTTGGCTTCATGATAACCTGCGGGCCACCTTCGGCACATAATTTTTTCCCACCCGTCGCGCACTCCACCTTCTACTGACAGCGGGTCCTAGTCCAAATTTTGGTGTCGACAAATGCCCACCAGTAATTGCCCAGGCCACACCATACCCAGAAAGCTAATAATAACTTATTAGTGCGCCATTGTTTCATCCCCATATTGCTCCAATTTGATACAGACTATGTAGATTTACACTAAGCAGACTTTGTAGATTAACACTCAGTTGGCAATTCACACTTTACACTTTTAATCCTTGTGCAGCTGCTTCAATCTTCTTATTTTTGTAGAAACGAACAGTTTCCTGGGTCCATAGGTCTATTGTTATTTTACTTCTTCACCAATTTCGATTGGGAGAGCGGGGGCAATCTCGGGGAAAGTTGTATGAGGAGAATGGGTGAGGACGCAAAGGGAGAAATATATATTGGGAACCAAGCTTGTTTTGTGGAATTTTATTTATTCAATAGCACTGAAAATCCTAACGAAAAATACTAAAATGTTGTCCAGCGACACAATATATAACAATCTGTATGGTGTGCTTTGCTCTGCTTTTTTTAGTCCGCACGTGAGAGCGCCCTGGTTCAAAAGATGTGATGTTGCTTTTCAGTGCATTGCATTAATCCCTAAAAAAACATCTAAAATTTACTGGTGTTTTAATTCTTTTATTACTGATCAATGAAATTCCCTCGGTTTTTTTCCTGTACCCCCCATTCTCAAACCTGGTACATGCACGAGGTGTACACGCAGCGAATCATCCACCATGACATCAAACCTAAGAGCCGTAAAGCTTTTGTTTGTATTTATAATTGAAATGATCCAAGAGTATGTGTGTGGAAATGGTTTGGAATCATGCTTAAATATATCAGTGCAGTATGCTGTATACTTTAGGTACTAACTAATTGTAACAGCAAGTGTCAATTTTTCAGATGTTAGAAAAAGGGTTATAAGCTATGTACAAGAGATGGCAGTAGAAACAATTACTATTGCAATTTCAAAGGGCAAAATAGTCATTTATCAAGAGACTCTCTCCTTGGATCTTACGAAATCGTATTATTAGGCACATGGTGATAAATGGCAAATTCCACAGAAGCGTAGTGTCCCACGAAAAATTTTGCCCTTAATCTATATGCATACATTGCATCCATCCAAATTATCTCCACCTGCTGCAACCAAAATCATGGCACCATCCGCTTGTTCGAAGTATGCAATTGGTCGATCTCCAGCCGCATGAGTAGAGAAGCAATGGTATAACCTTCATCGTGTGGGAAACTTCAACTATAGTTAATGCGAGGACAATCAGTTCCGCTTTTTTCTCATTTCCTGGGGCCACTCATTCCAAACATGTTTTGTAAGCTAAGGGAAATGTTAACGTGCGGTGCGATCAATGTTGACACTCGTGCATTTCTATAACTATCCGTGTTCGTACCAGGGTGCACAAAGCAGTGGAGACAAGGGAGTCTTTATGTGGTGAGGCTAGCTGGCTAGGTCGGTACAAGTCGAAGTGAAGTATTGCCAATAAGAGCTGGTACTGTAAAGAGGCTCCAGTCCCTCAAACGAAAATGGTTCTAGCTAGCTTGTCCTTTGTAGAAGTAAGGTGTTTTGATTCTGGGGAAAACTCAATCGCTCTCTAACTGTCCATGTTTCTTCATACTTTTTTACCTAATATTTTGTTGCCAATCCCATCATGTGGTGATCACAAGATGATACATTTCAGTCGTACAATAGTTGGTGGACTATGTTATTATTTCCAACTTTTCAGACTTTTGGCAACTTAGAATATGATTGGTTTTGCAGCACTCGATTTGATGTTCAGTACCCTACATTATTACAAATTCAAGTTTTTTGAGGACACCCTAAAAATGACTTCATACAACTACATTACTTATTAATCTTAGTTGTAGGACACTTCAAAATTGTGGCTTTTATCTCTATGACATTAAATAAGCAAAAAAAAACTATTACTAACTTTTTAATCTGTGCACGAAATAAAGAACCAAAGTTATTTTGCAGAAAAGAATTACATAATTCTAATCAATATGTTCTTGGTAAATTATTTATATTTGTCGTCAGACCAGCAAAGGATAAACATAGTTGAACGCTCTTTAATAATAATTAAATACAAAGGTTCCAGCTCACCTTTAGGCCACTCATCCAACAGTAGCATCGAATCGCACTTCTTGAAATATGGAATTTTCCACGCATTACTAAATTTCTACCCCGATATCACAATATCGTTGTGTAAATGTGGGACAGCGGTTGGAAGGTTTTCTCAACCATAGTGACATCGGGGTCGAGAACCACATACCAACTTCGTACGCCTAGCACGGCGATAACCTCTATATATATTGAGCAGACACCACATAGTAACTTCGTACGCTTGGACTTATCTTGATGCTTTGACATATTAAATTCAGAATTCTCATTAACAAGCGGTGAAGCAGACTGGCGACATGCTTCGGGTGGAATGCTGTCCGGCGGCCCCTAGAGTCAACGAAATCACTGCCGTGCTAGGCCTCGATCAGAAAGCATTCAGTTTTCACGGTGCCCCTCATTCTCTACCAGGGCAAGAATAAATATTTTCTCCAAAATAATACATATAACTCTGTTCCCTTTTCAGGTCTGTTGTTCCCCACTCACCAAAAGTAGAGGACTGGAAGGAGATCAACAAGTATGCTCCGAGTTTCATTTTCCTCCAAACTTTTTCATGGGGGTTGGAAGGAGAACAGAGTCAGACAAGAGTTGCGGTGTGCGGTAAATATACAGAAGTGGAAATTTCAGGGCGAGTAAAGACTAAGGACTGGTGCCAGTGTACTGCGCGGCATATGGCCGGTTTGGACAATGTTAGATTGTAAAGTATGGGACAAACAAAGCACACTTAAGCCACGCAACGCTGCATTCAGTTTTCACGATGCCCCTCATTCTCAACCAGGACACGAATAAATATTTTTTTTCCAAAGTAATACACTACAGGAAACGGATTTTTTACGGACAGTTCTTGTTTTGATGGCCAACAGTTTTCAGTCTTTTTAGTATTTTACACATGTGGCTTACAGTTTTCTAATACAAATTCACATCTATCTCAAAGGTTTTGACAAATTACTTACAATATCATTCCCAACAAAGTCATTACCTGCGGTTTTGGAAATAGCTAATCAAAAGTACTAAAATTTATTGGCCATTTCATAAGAGAGACTGTCGGGAAAGATTTTCATTCTTGTAGTGCTATGACTCTGTTCCCTTCTTAGGCCTGTAGTTTCCCACTCACCAAGTACAGGAGTGGAAGGAGAGCCAATAAGCTCCGATTATTTTTTTCGCTCCAAACTTTTTCTTGCAAGAGTTAAATATACCGAAGTGGAAATAGCTGGACAAGTAAGGACTAAGGACTGGCCCCAGAGTACTGCTCTGCGTATGACCGGTTTGGACAACATACCTGCCTTTTTTTTTAACGAATACGCAGGAGGGCTGCGTATCTTTGTATTAAGAAGAGAATTGTTACAAACTACGTAGAACACGAACAGACACGCGCCTACCCATCCTTCCGGTTTTTGCTGGTCGGAAGCCCTGTTACACCATGCGGACTACTCGCTAAAGAGACTACCCAAGTGTTTCGCACCTGCCCTTGCCCAGAGCCGTGCTTCATCCCTGATCGCGCTGGCTAGGTCGTGCGCCGTGCATTCCGCGCTCCTGAACAGACACGCGTTCCTCTCTTTCCAAAGTTCCCATGCCGTCAGCATCATAAGAGTGTTGATGCCTTTCCTTTTCCTGGCGTCCTGCAGTCTGCGAGTTCGCCTCCACCATTGCCAACAAGGTGACGTTGCCGGTAGGGAACGAGCACTGACAACCCGCCCAGCTCAACACATGCCACCAAACCTCTTTGGCGTAGGAGCAGTTAGCTAGGATGTGGGAAGCGGTCTGCATCCATCAAGTCCAGGTGCAGTCTCGACGCCGACGATGCCATTCTCTTCACATCACCAACGGTGCCGGAGGCGATCTGCATGAATGAAATCCTGCGCATTTTCGGGGATGCATCGGGCCCGCGCATGAACATTGACAAGTGCTCACTCACCCCAATTTGGTTATGCGAGGAGACTATGGACGAAATCTAGGCGGTGCTGCCATGTCGGGTTGACGAGTTCCCGATCAAATATCTAGGCTTCCCATTGTCGACCAGAGCGTTCACCAAATCTCAACTCCGACCACTTGTGGAGCAGGTCGCGGCAAATTTACCACTGTGGCAGGGATCTCTCATGCAGAAAAGTGGCCGGCTGATCCAAGTCAAGACAGTCCTCTAGGCCATCCCCTCTATGCGCTGATGGGTGACAATAAGGTGCCGCCATGGGTGATCCAAGAGATTGAATCGATCTGCCGCCGCTATTTCTGGGCCGGGAACGATCCATCGGTGCGCGGCAAGTGCACAGTGGCCTGGGCTGCTGTCATGAAGCCAACGATCTACGGCGGCCTAGGTGTCATGGACCTCAAACTGGCAGGGATCGCCATGAGGCTAGAGTGGTTGTGGTTGCAAAAAACAGAGCGGGATCGTGTCTGGTCCGGACTGCAACTGGAGTCTGAACCGGAGGTCCAGGCGCTCTTCAACGCGTCAGTGACGGTGGCGATTGGAAATGGCAATCACTGCCTATTCTGGGAGGATAACTGGCTAGACGGTCGGCCTGTTGCAGACAAAGCGCCCACATTGTGGCGCATGGTCAGTAAACAAACTCGCCGAACCAGAACTGTCGCCGAGGGATTGTGGAACGAGGATTGGACCGATGATATCCAAGGGCCAATGTCGGTACAGGCCATCATGGAGTGTGTCCACCTGTCAGCTCGGCTTTCCGATATCCAACTCGGGGAAGCAGATGATAGGTACGTGTGGAGATGGACGACGAATGGCCAATACTTTGCCAAGTCTGCTTACGCGATGATGCACCAGGGAGCGACCCGCTTCAAGGGCGCTAATCTCATCTAGAAGTCCTGGGCGCCGCTCAAAGTGAAGATCTTTGTCTGGCTAGCTCTCCGACGACGTGTATGGACTGCAGATCGGCGGATACGCCATGGACTGCAAGCAC
Organism: Eragrostis nindensis; assembly: GCA_012490785.1. Lineage (NCBI taxonomy): Eukaryota > Viridiplantae > Streptophyta > Magnoliopsida > Poales > Poaceae > Eragrostis > Eragrostis nindensis. Next base: position 245,525 of record JAAXCT010000119.1, on the reverse strand, counting down.
ACGAGCTCTGCTGGTTCTGCGACCAGGAACATATCTGCCTCTCGTAATTCCTTCCTGGTACCACCCATTCTCAGACCATAGTGGCATATAATATAACATTTTTGATGCCCCGTTTTCATACGATAGACTAGCAGACCTAAGTACCACCCATTCTCAGACCTAAGTTCTTGAACGTTCCGCACCTTCCTTCTCTAGTTTTGTTTGAAAATTATGTAGAGATGAAGATGGACTAGCAGGAAAGAAATGTGAGCGATTGGAAAAAGGGAAGCGAAGGATATAAATAGGATGGAGGGAGCTGCAACACAGGTAAGCTTGAACAGAATTGAACAACAGGATAGAACAACACGCGTGACCTTGAACAGAACAAATAGGTTATAACAGAGCTGGCTGTGTTATGCAAAAGGGAAAGACACAAAAGAAAAACAGAAAAGAATATGGTTGTTGCTAGGGTGAGGCCGGACTCATCACTCGACACGAGCACCATGGCCAATCTGCCGTGAGGCCAAGATACCTTGAGCTGTTTTCCCTTGATGTCCTAGGCTTTGTTGGCGGCGCCAGGGGAAAAAAAAAAGAGGACTTTTTACCAATGTTCTAAATCTCCGGCTAAGGACCTTAGGGGATGCCATTTTTTCAGCTAACTATCAGCTATAGCTGGCTAAGTAATCAGCTAAGCCATTTAGCGGTTTTTTTGCTAGCATGATGTATTTGACGTATTTACAATGATTGAACAGCAGATTCTCAATACAGTTCAACAAAAACAACCATTCGACACTTGACTTGACAATTGAAAAATGTAAAATGAGTTCATATGAACTGGGTCACCGCCGCCGTTTTCAGTAGAGCGAAGGAGAGGAACAGATACAAAGGAAGAGATACAATCATACGAACGAGAGCGAGACGAGCATCAGGCTGACTAGGGTTGGAGGTATTTGGGAACGGATGACCGGATCGAACTGGGCCGACTATGCCAAGCAGGCAGCCCGTGAAACATGTTTAGCGGGCTAAATTAATCCTTGTTTAGCGGCTATCTCCAGAAATCTCCAGCTATTAGCACCCAGCTAAGCATAGCGCCAAATTGTTCATCTCTTAGCCGCTCCTTTGCCCAGCAGCTATCTCCGGCTATAGTGGCAGCTATAGCCGGAGATTTAAAACTTTGCTTTTTACTGAGTTAGGTGTGTTGCGTTTTACACGGAGGAGGCGGCCGCGTCGTGTTCTGAAGCAAGTGGCTCTCGTCGAGCTGTGCGAATCGTGGAGTGAAGGCCGGGTCAAGGAGTTCGTGCTCCGAGTAGGTCGCCCCCACGCATATGAAACACCCATGTACTGCTCCATTCACGGTTGCCACACTTTGAGGGTGTTTGGTTGGTTACCACAAATTGCTTTAGGTATGTGTCGAACTTGCGGCATGACTAACTTGTGGTAAAGAAGAAGGTGCTTGGTTGTCTACCTAACTTTTTATGAGTCGTGGCAAATTGAGCGTGGTAACTGTTTGGATTGCAACCATAACACGTGCCACAAGTTTGGAAAAAACATAGTGGTTAGTGTTTGATTTATAGCCAAAGGTGAATATAATCACCTAAATTCATGAACTGGTGAAGTTACCACCAACATAATTTCATAGGTTTTATTAGAAAATAACGAATTTATAGATTCTTATGGAAAATGTAAGCCAAAACAAGTATATTAACAGACTATTAACCTTTTCTGAGTGAAACCAATAATTGACTTGATTAATTATCGGATCCTTGAAAAAGATAATGCGATTGCGTCCTCTCGTCAATTACTCACCGGCATCTTTTATTTTTTATTATTTTTTCTTCTAAAAAAATTGTTCTTTCTTTTTTGTTTGCCCTTATCCGAAAGCCTCTCCCCAAGTCCCCCTCCATCCTCCCGTTCTCCCTCTGGCTCCTCGTTCTTCTCTCATCCGGCAACACACCAGGAGAAAATGGGTCGGGGAACACGCGCGCGGAGGAGTGCTTTGGCGTCAGCGGAGGCAAGGAACTGATACAGAGGCTCCTTGCTTCCTCTTGTGCACAGACAATGGCGGCATGCAGCAGATCGCCATGGTCACCGGTGAAGGTCTGCAAAGGAGGCCACCATTTCTCTGTTTCGCGCGATTTCCACCGCAGGTGGTGACCGCAGCCCTCGCTCATCGCGTCTCGCCGAAGTTGCGGCGGTCGATTTGTTCGCCAAACTTGTGGCGTCAAATGCTGTAGAGAAGCATGGAAGCGGTGCCTAACTTTCTTCGGCGTGCCAAACCTTGGAAACGAAACAAACAGTAGCCTAAGTCAGCATGGCATGACTAAGTTGCGGCATGGCAGATTATAGCAACCAACCAAACACCCCTTTAAATGCCAAACTTGGAATCTCACCTAACTTGGAATCTGTCACCACCCTTGAATACTACAAGAATTGATGCCCAGGCAAAGGCGGAACACGCTGAGGGGCCCATGATGAGCCACGGACGGGCATACGGCTTCACAGCGGCGGCAATCCATGTCTCGGGAGCTGATGATGATCGGTGTTTGAAAACAGACTAGTCCGTGATCACTGTAGAGACGGCCAGGGAATGCACCGGGTGCGGAGTCTGAACGCGCAGCAAGCACCGTGAACAAGACCACCTGGCCAAAGGCAGGGCGTGTGTGCGTGTGATGCTACTGTGCAGATCTGCGTGGGCAAGCATGCAGGCAGGCGCGATCATCCTGGCACTTTTTTGGCGCGTTCCCGTGCTTCCTAGCTGGTCGAATGCTTGCTGACGCCACGAAGATTGCTTGGCGTGGATAAATTCCCTGCAGTGCTAGGCCTCCGAAGGAAATAATGATAAAGCACGTATGTTACGCTTGAGCATTCAGTTTTCCCGGTGCCCCTCATTCTCAATAGGAAGCAGTGACTATTTGTTTTTCCACGAAATGAAACATATGAAAGGACATTGGGTTGAATGGAGGAGGAAGTTAGCTGAGGCACATTGTGATGTTAATATATAGGACATGATGTTGTTTGAGATCAGAGAGAGGCGCTAGTCTGTGAAAGGAACTAATAATCTTGACACACTGCACATATATGAAATGTATATTTTTTCTTTCTCAATTTACAAGACTAGACCAAGTGGCCCGCATAATTGCGTGGGGTAGACACACTACACCACAATAGACAATTAGCGACCTTAGTGAGTCGGTAAAGATAGACTTATAGCGACAAACCATAGGTCCGTAAAAGTTAACAATGAACCATGTCGGTGATTCTCTATTTACCGAGCTATCATTCATGGGTAAAAATTTCAGTGAATAGCAACAAAGCATACGTCGGTAAATGCATCCATTGACGTCAGACGGTGAGTTGGGAATTGAACAAGGCGGCAAAATGAAAAATTAAGATGGGCTGCAAAAACAATTCCGCGCCGCCCAAAGTCCAACCCTAAGGAAATTTCCCCAACTCTTGTTCTTACCCCAATCCCTACTCCAAAATCAGGAACCGCGGCCGCGCAACCACGTTCAACCCGCCGTGCACTTGACCTTCCTTGCTGCCATCATGCATAGGCTCTCTGCCTACCCCCGCCGTTGTTGAGTAAATGCGCCGCGCAACTAGTTGCTTTTTGAAGGTAGTGTGCCTAGTTTCTTACTGCAACAACTGCAATATGACTGTAATCACCGGCATCTTTTATTTTTTCATTATTTTTTCTCAAGGCAGCTTGGCCATCATGGTGCTCGTGTCTCCCCGATCAAGCCTGCCCAGCGAGTATCACACTTTTCTATTCTCTTCACAAGTTAGAAAATGCAAATAATCTAAGAAGCAACAAAACGTATTCACTCTTGGGAACTTTCCTTTAACAAAACACACAGGAGAAAATCAGAGCATGACACTTTTGTCTTCTCTCCACGAGTGAGCAAGTCTTTTATGATAAAGACACGAAAGCTAATGATGCAATGTAATGGTGAGAGTTAGGCCATGTGATCTGTATGACACGGGGGTGGAACCATTACAATATGAAGCATAATAGACCAGCTTGGGCAGTCAGTTGTATATATATGAAGACGCTCATAAGTCGCAAAAATAACCCTTAAATCATGAAATCAGAATAAAAAATCCATGGAATTCTCACTATTATATACTTTTTACCTGTACTGTACATGCAGAGGGTGACGGTTATGAGTTATCCAGAGCAGCCAGCAACATCCGCATCATTATAGACAATTAAACACTACACTTGTACCTATACAACATCATATCCTATATATTTACATCACACCAAGGCTAACTTACATCTTCTTTCAACCCAGTGTCGTGCCGAGGTGGAAAGCTAGGACCTAACACAGGAACTAGACATATACATTTCATTTCATGAAAACTACACATTTCCACTGCTTGTGACTGAGAATGAGGGGCATCGGGAAAGCTGAGTGCTACCTGAAACTTGATCAATGTGCTTCAGCAACAAGAGATTCGAGAAGCATAGAACTGTGGGGAACTTGCGGAGGCTCGACAATATGGCTTGGGCCAGCATCCGAGGGGGGAGCTCATATGTGGGGACGGACCCCAAACCACCAGTACGAAACAGCCTACTTGGATATATGCAGCGGCGTGCAGTTGTTCTCGATGGGACAAACCCGCCGCGAGCCATCAACGTGCACTCCAACCCGATGTCGTTCGTCACAGCTCGCCGGCAAGCCATCTCTCCGCCGAACGCTGCCGTCATGTGGTACGAAACGCCGCAATCACGCCGCCGGACACCGCAGATTGGCAGACCCATGAAACCAATCAGCCGTCATATTCGGACCTTGCGGATCGCCGTCGAGCTGTCGTGCTGCCGGACGCCAGCGCTGAGCGCCGCACCACCACCCGCTGTCGTCACACACACCACGAATCTCCATCAAGCCGCCGGTTAATAGTACTATATTCTCATATTGGGCTTGATCATACAGCACGTTGTATCAGAAGACTATTGGATTTTAGATGTCATAATATAGGTGAAAATTAGCAACTTGGGCCAGTGTGTGAATAAAAATGCACTTGAAAAAGGTAGGGAAAAAATCATTACTACGGGAAACTCCTTTGCCGTGTGCCATAGCGTTTGCCGAGCGTTTTATCTCAGGCACACGGCAAAAATAATCTTTGCCGAGTGCCGCACTCGGCAAACCATTGGCACCCGGCAGACAACGGTTTGCCGAGTGCCACGTGGCCGGCACACGGCAAAGATCATACTTTGCCGTGTGCCACGTGGACGACACACGGCAAAGGTGCCGTCCAGCACTCGGCAAAAAAATGCGCTCGGCAAACTTTGACGTCCGTTAGATTTTTTTGACGGCCGTTGAAAGAGGTGGGTCCGGGCACTCGGCAAAATTGAACACACGACAAAACTTTTATTTTTTGCCCAGTGTGCCAGCGCGGCACTCGGCAAACAGGCTTCTTTGCCGAGCGCCCCACGCCAGCACACGGCAAAATAGCTCTTTGCCGAGTGTTTGATCCATTACACTCGGCAAAGATTATTTCAATAAATTTTTTGGGCCTCTAAATTAATTCAAATAAAAAAGTTTTGAACTGCAAAGTTGTATATTTTGACAACATCTACACTTCTTATTTTGGTATTTTTTCATGCGACAAAGCGCTAGTAAATTTGTTCACAAATCCTAAAGCTTCCGGATAGTTTTCCGAAACACGAAGAGGCATATTTAGAATATGTGGACAACGTAGCTACAATTATTTTTTTTTTAAAAAGACCAAAATAAAAGTTGTAGATCTGCATAAGTTAAACAACTTTTCTGTTGGTCACTTTTTTATTTGAATTCAAATTGTCAGCGGAAAAATTGTTTGAATTTCTTCAATTTGAAAATTTGAATTTTGGAAACAATTTCGGATGGAGAAATACTAAAAATAAAAGTCATAGATCTCGAGAAGTTATGAAACTGTCATGTTGACAACTTTTTTATTTGAAATCAAATTGTCGATTTTTGAAATTTGACGTAAAGTACGTTTGAATTTCTCAATTTTTGAATTTTTTTAAACAATTTCACAATCTCGGATGGCCAAATTGTGAAAATAAAAGTTGTAGATCTCGAGAAGTTATGAAACTTTCATGTTGACAACTTTTTTATTTGAAATCATATTGTCCACCAAATAATTATCTAAAACCGAAAACTATGTGTTGTCAAAAAAAAAAGAAAATCAAATCTTTGCCGTGTGCCACGTGGCGGGCACACGGCAAAGATTTGAGTTGGCCGTGCGCCGGATCGCGGGCACTCGGCAAACCTGTTGATTCTACACTTAGCCGCGTGGGTCCTCTTTTCTTCTCCTCTCCTCATTCTTCTTCTCCATTCCCCACCTACCGCGCCGCCGCCGCCGCCCTCCCACCGCGCCGCCGCCCTCCCACCGCGCCTCGCTCGCCCACCGCGCACGCCCACCGCACCGCGCCCGCCCACCGGTCCCGCCCACCGCGTCGTCCTCCACTGCGCCGCGCGCCGTCGCCCTCCACCTCACCGCCCTCCACCGCCGCGCCCTCCCCCGCCGCCGCCGCGCCCCGGGCCTCGCCGTCCCCGGCCCCTCTCTGTGAACCGGCTGCTGGGCCCTCCCCGTCGACGACTTGCTCCCCGGCCGGGCCCCTCCCCGTCGTCGACGACCTGCTGCCTTCCTGCTCCTCGCCGTCATCCTCACCGTGGCCGTGTCCTCCGCCTCAGCCATCGGAGACAAGTGCGCCGCTTGCAAGGCTGTTGCTGTCAGTTCTCCTCTTCTCCTTTCCTCTCTCGTCGGTTCCTACTAGGGGCTTGGAAATTCTAGTCATGTTAGAGCAATCTGCCATGTGTTCCAAAATCGTTTTACAACACAGAGAAGTACGAATTATCTCCCGGGGCTCGATCTACACAGCTCCTGGTGAAGCTATTCGTCGGGTAGATCGAGGCCTAGATCTTTGCGCGTTCCTGTAGAAATTTCAGTGCTCACGGAGTCAAATTTGAATAGAAAGGGGAAAATGTACTAGCACTATGCTTTTGTAAACTCGAAGTTAGTCACTAGACTACTGTTACGATGCCCTGATGTATGGTGAAAACCATGATTTTTGTTGATTAGTTGCAGAGTTACATCACGTAATGGTGAAAACCGACTGCTGACTGTAGAGCACCCTTAAACGCCCATTCTACGCACTAATATTCACACGCCTCACATCATAGTCAACCAAATAAGTAATTTTTTTGAGGAGACCAAAAGAAGAGAAGGGAAATGGAACCGCGTTGGGGCGAAATGGAGGGGCGAGCACTTACAGGAGCCAAAGCGCGGGCGGCGTGATGCTTGTGTCTTTCTAATGATGATTGTGTCTTTATAATGTGCAAATGATGATGCTTGTGTGTAATGAATGGATTAAGGACCATATGTTGGATGTGAATTGACTCTTGTATGTTCTGTTCTTTGCAGGAGAGGCTTGTGCACACCGTCCTTCATCGGTCACTTTGCAGCACAGCAAGTTGAGGCATAACCAACCCCTTTTTCCATTCATGTATGTAGGTCACGCGTAACCTAGTTTGGCGTCTCCCGTTCGAAAGAGATACAGTTGGAGATATGCAGATTTTTGCATATTTAAGACTGTATCTGTTTCGAATTGTCCACGTTTTTTGGACAGCCCGAGGATGCGTAGATGGGGTTAGTTTCCATGGTCCACTCCGGTTCGAGACAGAGTTTCGGCATCATCTCCCTGTTGTTCTCCGGATACATAATCTCCCTGACGGGACGTGTATTTGGAGAACAGCGGGGAGGTGCTGTCGAAATTCTGTCTCGAACAGGAGTAGACCTTGGAAACTAACCGCATCTACGCATCCTCGGGTGGGATTAGGACCTATCTTCACCTATTAGACAGTTGGAACATCGTGTAGATCTATGCAAATGAATTAATTTTATATTACTCGTTGATATATATTTGTTAGAGGGTGGAAGACCGTGAGTGGATGTAGACGGGCCGCTTAAGTCGGACTGAGTTTACCGACGAATGAATTGAGAAGTCAGAAGCTTTCATGGAACTAGCATTTGCCAATGCTAAAGGAGCGAGTTCCACTTGGTGTCCCTGCAGCCGTTATAACAATACGCGGCAAAAAACAAAGGATGTCATGGCTAAACATCTATGTCTGAATGGATTTACGCCAGGCTATACTCGGTGGTTGTACCATGGTGAAGCCGAACGTGTGAGAGACGACGTCGTGAGACAAAGCGTCGATGATTATGATGCTGATGGTGGGGTAGAAGACATGTTACATGGACTACCATGAAGCACATTTCAATGTGGATGAATAACGTAGAGAGGAGGAGCCAGAGGAGACCGCAAAGGCGTATTACGACATGTTGTCTTCTTCACAGCAACCTCTTCATATGCGTTCCAAGATTTCTCAGCTGGATGCCATTGCACGCCTCATGGCAGTAAAGTCCCAGTTCAGTTTGAGTCGAAACGCCTTCGATGTTATGTTGATAGTTATTGGCACCTTGCTTCCTGAAGGTCACATTCTGCCAAAGAACATGTATGAGGCACAGAAACTCCTTCGTGCACTTAAGATGCCATATGAGCAGATATATGCGTGTTCGAAGGGATGCATCTATTTAGGAAAGAACACGCGGAAGCAAAATACTGTCTAAAGTGTGGATCCCCTAGGTTCATGGAGGTAGACGCTGTTGATGGCCAAAAGAGGCAGCTCGCGGTCCCCGCGATAATTCTACGGTACCTTCCGTTCATACCGAGGATCTAACGCCTTTACATGACCGAGGAATCCGCGAAACAGATGATATGGCACAAAGATGAAGTCCGATACAATCCCGATAAGCTTCTACATCCATCTGATGATGAAGCCTGGAAACATTTTGATGAGATTCACGACATAAAAGCTCTGGAGGCTCGTAATGTACATGTGGCGTTGGCAACAGATGGTTTCAATCCTTATGGAATGGGACCTGCCCCGTACAGTTGTTGGCCCGTTTTCGTTATACCCCTGAATCTCCCCCCGGCGTCCTCTTTCAACGACAGAACATATTCTTGTCGCTGATAATTCCTGAAAACCCGGGGAATAATATGTCTGTGTACATAGAACCTCTGATCGATGATTTGGTCCGTGCTTGGGAGGAAGGGGTATGGACATACGATAAATCTAGAAAGGAAAACTTCAGAATGTATGTTAATTACCACTACTCTCTGCATGACCTGCCGGCGTATGAGACATTCTGCGGCCATGGTGTTCACTCCAAATTCCCATGCCCAGTATGCAAGACAATTGTGAGGTTCATTTGGTTGAAGAAGGGTGGCAAGTTTTCTTCGTTCGACCAACACCGACAATTCCTCCCTCCTGACCATCCATTCAGAAGAGACAAAAAGAATTTCACGAAAGGTGTCGCAGTGCACCACCAGGCACGGCCGTTCATGACAGGTGCCGAGGTGCGTGCTCAGAGATGCTCTCGTGGTTGATGAACAAGAAGGTGGTTTTGTAGGATATGGTGAGCTACATGCCTTCACTCAGATCTGCGGCTTGTGGAGGCTTTCCTATATGGAAGACCTTTTTCTTCCATATAACATTGACCTAATGCACACTGAACATGGCATTGGCGTTCCATTTTTCGAAACAATCATGGACATTCCTGATAAGACAAGGGACAACGTGAAGGCAAGAGTCGATCAAGCAGCGTTATGCGATAGACCTAAGCTAGACATGGCGCCTCCTAAATCCGGCAAGTCATAGAGGAAGCCTCCGGCCGATTTCGTCCTTACGAGGCCTCAAAGGAGGGAAGTACTAGAATGGTTCAAAACGTTAATGTTCCCTGATGGGTTTGCAGCGAATCTGAGTAGAGGGGTGAACTTAACAACTATGCGAATCAACGGGGCAAAGAGTCATGACTATCACATGTGGCTTGAGCGGCTTCTTCTGGTGATGGTTCGAGGCTATCTCCCTGATCATGTGTGGCTAGTGCTGGCAGAGTTGAGCTATTTCTTTCGCCAGCTTTGTGCCAAGGAGGTATCTAAGACCGTGATTGCAGACATGGAAAAAATGGCGCCTGTGTTGCTCTGTAAGTTGGAGAAGATATTTCCACCCGGCTTCTTCACTCCAACGGCGCATATGATTTTGCACCTCCTATATGAGGCACGAATGGGGGGGCCTGCGCAGAACTGTTGGTGCTATTCAATTGAGAGGTGTCAAAAGGTTCTTCGAACGAAATGCAAGAATAAATGCAAAATTAAAGCTTCCATTGCAGAGGCTTATGTTCTGGAGGAGGTGTCAAACTTCACATCAAAATACTATTCAGACAACCTTCCGAGCGTGCATTATCCAGCTCCTCGTTACAATGCTGGCGAAAACGAATCAAAGCTCAGCCTTTTCCTAGGGCAACACAAAACTGCAAGTGAAGGGACCAACAAGACCTTGAAACATGAAGAGTGGCGCATTATCATGCTATATGTGTTGACCAACCTTTCCGAAGTGTTGCCGTACATGCAGTAAGTTACTGTCTAATTTTTTTTCTTAGTATTCAATATTCCGTGTCCAACCAACTTGTTCCTTGTTGGTACAGGGAGTTTATTCATGAATTCTGGCGTGGATCAAGAGAACCAACCGCACAGGAAGTTGATATCCTTATTTCAAAAGGTGCGGGAAATGAAATGCCTTTCATTTCTTGGTTCAAACAAAAGGTATTTAGCATTTTTTCGTATCGCTTACAAGTTGCTCGTACGTGCGAATAATATAACTAACGATCCTGCTTGAACTTGCAGAGCCAAACTGATGCGTCTATGAGTGCCGATCTAAGACAGGTTGCCGATGGCTGTGCCTATAGAGTTAGGTCATTTCGAAGCTATGACGTTAATGGGTACCGCTTTCACACAACAAGCTACGAGCAGAGTCGGCCCAATCGAAGAACCACCAATACCGGAGTTTTTACGCCGGGGGACGATGGGGTCGAGTATTACGGAAAAGTTGAAGAAATATACGAACTCAAGTTTCATGGGTCCAAACCTCTTACTCCTGTCATATTCAAATGCCATTGTTCGATCCTCAAGCAGTGAGACGGACCCCTAATATTAGCCTAGTCGAAATTCGACAGCCATCAGTGTACCCAGGAGACGATGTATACATTGTGGCGCAACAGGCCACATAAGTTTATTATAGCTCATACCCGTGCCAAACCGACGACCGTATCAAGGGTTGGGATGTTGTGTACAAGGTAGCGCCGCACGGCAAACTACCTGTCCCAAACAATGAAGATTACAATATCGTGCCAAACCCAGACGACGGAGAGTTCTTTCAAGAACATGGGCAAGAAGAGGGTTTTCAGATAGACTTAACCGAAGAGATCAGAATGGAAGTAGAGAATGAAACAGTTATTGACGACGATGCCGAAGATGAGGTTCATAATGTGAACGATTTGAAATTACTTGAGCGGTTACATTTAAACATTAAGGACGAAGGCGACATTCCTCCTCCGGCGAACGTGCAAAATGTTATCGACATGCCTGATAGTGATGATGAGACATATGATGAAGCTAATCCCGATTATGATGATTATTTCTGATGCATGTATGGTCTTTTAAATTATTTTCATATTTCTATAATATATATATATATATGTTACTTTCTAATTATATATGTTTTATTTGTTTTGCATCTATTTGGAAGTACTGATGGATTTCATCTTTTCAATTGCAGGTGATTGATCGAAGCTGGTGGGCAGGGGTGTGTTGAGGTCGGTGTCGTTGCTTTACAAGAAAGCGACTGGGAAGGGGAAGGGGTCCGATGAAGCTGAGGGGTCCGGGAAGGGACGGGGGAAGGGGTGAGGGAAGGGGCGAGGCAGAGGTGGAGGCAGAGGTGGAGGAGGAGGAGGAGGAGGAGGAGGAGGCAGGGGTCGAGGAGTAGGCAGGAGAGACCCGTCGCCTGCACCTTCCGCGCACAAGGAGGAGGAGGAGGAGGAGGAGGAGGAGGAGGAGCACTAGGTGGAGGAGGAGGAGTTACCTTCCGCTCACGGCTCTGAGGAGGAGGAGGACGAGGACGAGGAGGCGGAGGTAGGGGGGTCCGGTTCCGCTTCCGAGGACTTGCAGAGTGTGTGGTTGGGAGGTCCCTCACAGCTCCCGACTCAGCCGATTCCTCCTGAGAGACGGCCGATGGTTCGACCCATACCGCCTAAGTACGTAACTTTCTAATTTTTATCGCTAATTTCTCATTTCATATGTTCAAAATCACAATAAAATCTATTATTTTGTTTCATTCATTTGGGCAGGAGTTGGGATGTGATCGTGGCAGGTGATCACAAGCGCCTTCCCAATGGCATCCTGGTTCTTTTGTGCAGGCTACACTTCCCTGGCATGGTGCACTACGCCGGCAAGCACGAGCCGGCCTACACGTGGGATCACTACAAAAACGCCGCCGATCTCCCAGATCGTGACAACAGGGTTTTTCAGCACAAGGCGGAGAGGGTGATGGAAGAGATGTGGGTAAGTCTTCGTTGCACTGCATTGGTCAATACATCGCATTCATTGGATATTATTCAAATAATGACAGTGTACATTGCGTCTTGATGCAGGATTTCTTCAGATGCGAGCCTGGGAAGGAGGCGATGGCGGTTCGTGTGACGAACAATGCATGTCGTAAACTCGTCAGAGACATACATTACGAGTCGCGCGTCCAGGCCGTCGTAACCTACTACGCTAATGCCCGTCACATGAAGATGGGAAAAAAGGAGGCACGAACCATTGAGCTTACCCTAGAGCAATACATGCTGGTAAACATGAATACTGAACTCTTATGAGATTAAGTACGTTTAATTTGATCTTCTCATATTTCTATACTTGATGACGTGTAGGTGCCTCCGTGGTGATGCGCCTCCCATTGGACGGCTTGGTCCTATATTGTCAACAAATGGTGCGACCCCCAGTGGCATGAGACACACAACGCTTGCCGGGAGCGGCGCTTGATGATGTCTGGGGCACCACACCATCAAGGCAACCTTACTCTTTCCCATTACGCGGCCAGATGGGTACCTGAACTCAACTTCTTTATTTAAACACTTAATATTCTCCATAACTTCTAATCATCTTTCCATTTTCCTTGCAGTCGGCGGCACGTGGTGGCCAGCCTTGCGGGCAGTTGAAAGCCTTTGCTCTGTCCCACAAGGGCATGGCGACTGCACAATCGACACTACTCCCACCCTCTCCCAGATCCGAGCAAGGAGCACGGGCTCAGCCCCGCCCATACGCCCACGGCCTAGCGCTACACAGATCCAGATTGAGCAAATCCATTTAATTTTGGTTTAATTCGTTGTTCATTGATTTGTACATGGTATTGCCTACAACATTGGGATCGATGAAATATTGTAGGCCCAGATGGATGCGAAGTTGGAGCAAGAGCGGCAGAGGATGCAGGCCGAGATGGATGCGAAGCTGGAGGCGAAGCGGCAGAGGAATGACCAGCGAAAGGCGCAGATGTTCGCTTACATGCAGACTCATGGTACGGTGCCACAGCCAGGGCAACTCCCTCTTCTACCACTACCTCCTTACGGCGGTCCTCCTCTCTTCGGCGGTTTTCCTCCCTTCGGCGTTCCTCCTGCCTTCGATAGTACTTCTCCTACCAGCACTCCTTCTGCAGGCACTCCGGTGAGTCACTTCAAATCTTTTGTATTTTAATTTCTTACCTTCAAGTATGATATAGTGAAGTAATTGAAGGCTATGCTAGCTTGTAACCTATATTTTGTCACTTCTATTACATTTTAGCTTATATGCTTCTAACCTACACATTTTAGCTTATATGCTTCTAACCTACAACTTAAATACTTGTATTACTTTGCTCGTGCAGAATCAATCGGCGGGATCCAACAATCCAATCTCCCTACCGAATGCTTGGTCGCCGTGGCCACCTTGTCAATAAACTTGTAATTGTATTTCAACTTCTATAACTATGTGTCGTGATCGTGTGGGATTTTGTGATGACGGTTAGTGGACTATGTGTTTGTGATGATCGTGGACCTCTATGGGATGTGTTTGTGATGATGGTGGAGCTTTTTATGTGATATGTTGAGTTTGTGATGATGGTGGAGCTCATCTATGTGATATGTTGAGTTTGTGATGATGGTGGAGCTCATCTATGTGATATGTTGAGTTTGTGATGATGTGGGCTCAAATATGTGATATGTGATGATGTTTTGGCTGATATATGTGATATATGATGTTTTTTTGTGATTGTGGTCCAGGTTGTAGTCGATTTGAAACGTTTATTGCAATCTGGAACAATATTTTGCCGAGTGTAGTAAACCTTTGCCGAGTGCCACATAGAGACACTCGGCAAAGGGACCATTCTTTGCCAAGTGTGCCAGCGTGGCACTCGGCAAAGAGGCCAGGCTTTGCCGAGTGCCAGGGACCACGGCACTCGGCAAACAATTAAACTTTGCCGAGTGCCTGGGCCCACGGCACTCGGCAAAGTGTGGGGTTGATGGCTGACGGCTGTCAACACCTTTTTTTTGCCAAGTGCCACGTGGGGCACTCAGCAAACTCTTTGCCGTGTGTCCGATAAATGGCACTCGGCAAAGTACTATTTGCCGGCATGTTTGCCGTGTGCTCTTTGCCGAGTGTATCTAGCCCTTTGCCATGTGCCGGCAAAGGTGTGGTTTCCCGTAGTGCATGCAGTGACTGGTTCTTGCAGAGAAGTTAGTAAAATACTATTGCTATAGACAATGACTTTGGTTTGTTACCTTAGGTACACTTTCTCAGAAAAAAAAGTTAAATTGTGCATATTTTCATGTACTGTGACAAAAAGTTTGTGGTGCGAAAAAAAACTTATGTATGGGCTAAAATGAATTGGTGGCCTAAAATGAATAATTCAAGCCCTAACTAATCAAGCACTGTTCATAAAAAATGTGCCTTGTATAATCAAACCAAATAGTTCACGCCAATAAATGTGATTAATTTTTCCATAAGATTAGACGACACAAAGCACTAGCTAGTCGAATGCTGCGTCTTTGCCATTTAACGGGGGCAACGGAACCACTTAATCTCCATGCATCCACCAAACAGGTTGAGCCATATGACGACACCAAATAAACTCCCTTTGAGTGAATTTGTGCGATTGCAGTACCCACATTTGTATCTCATATAGGCAAGGTAATCTCCTCTCTTTGCTCAAGAAAAAATATCTATTTGTTTTAAAAAAAAAAGCAATCTGTTGTCTTGGTGACAAAATAACTCTATATTGTCTGACAAGTGCCTATGTAGAAACTATATTTTGATCCTCCACTTACTAACAATAATTAAAGGAAAAATTGTCTGGAACACACTAAAAAACATGACTTCGCTTCCAACACGTCAACAAAGTCCAATTTGCCTGCAACACACTATGATTGCTAATGTATTCTAATTATTGAGTTAAAAAAGTCAAAAATAATTGTTAAACGATCATAGTGTGTCATAGACGAGAGCCCCTTAGAATCGTAGTGAACTTGGATTTGTTTGAGGTTCGTTTGTAATCAGGAATGTAATATTCTTTAATATCGATGAAATTCCCTGTTGCAAAAAAGAAGTGTGAATTACAAAAGTTATGTCCAGTTTTTGGAAAAAGAAATCTCTGTTAACTATTATTATCTGAATGTGAATACCATACACAGTCTTATGAAGGCAATTATGTCACATAACTGAACCTTAACACAGAAAAATAATGAAAAAATTTCAAGCAATTCTCAGTGATCATATACTCCCTTTGTTTCAGAAAAAAAATTAGTTTTAAGTTTATTCTAAGTCAAACTTTTCTATCTTTGAATAATCTTTAAATTCGTATGGTTTAAGAACATGTGAATTATATATTATGAATGTGTATTACTCGTGGGAGAGCTCGAGCCGGCTCGAATTTCTTATCAAATTCAGCCGAGCCTGACTGTCAGCCCATTAGCTTAACGAGCTGAGCCGGCCTTGCTAACGAGCGTCCGAGCTGAGCTCTAACAAGCAGAGCCGGCTCGTTGTCCAGCCCTAGGGGCAAGGGAGAGGTGTAGAGCGTCGTCCTGGCGTCCCATCGGGTTGGCCCAGGGGAAGCAAGGAGGCCGAGGAGCGGAGGCACCGTCCTTGTTGAGCAGAGGGGAAGCTAGCTCGGGAAAGCAACGAACAACAACCACCGGTCGAGCAGTTAAAGATGCAGCCATGCACCACAAGGGCAAGGAACGTACTTATAGCCGAAAGAAGCTGGCCAAGAATTAACCAACGCACATCACCGCTATTCAGCAGCCAAAAGGACGAACACGTAAGGCAGTAGAGGGCGAGAGAGACATGGGCGAAACATGGGCACAGCATGGAACTGAAGGAGTCCGCGAGACATGCATTCATCAGAACCACGAATAACCGCCCCGCACTACGGAACAAACACTTTTGATAGATTCGAAAGCGCGCGCGCGTAAGAAAGCTTCGACAAAAGGAGTGCACTGGTTTAGTGTCGCAGAATACATTGACGCGTGTCACCAACATATATAAACCGCACGATACAAGATGCAGGTACGGTCTGGATATTTCAGACGACACGTACGCCCAAGCTTCAGCCCTTCCAAAACAGATTCTCTATTTAGGATAGGTGTGAAATCTTGTAGCTAGTATGTTCCTAACGCCACTCATTCCCAGGGAACACATACGTGCATGTGTAACGTACGTAGAATCCATACATTGGCTTTGCCACTGGCCATTTTCCTACCACACCGCAACCATGCAATATATATGTAGGGAAGAAAAAGATACTTAAAAAAAAGCGAAAGTGCTTGTAGCCTAGTGGTTAAAAAAACCCTTAATAGCACCTCAGGTCTTAGGTTCGACTCTCCATAGGTGCGAATTTTCTAGAATTTAACGGCGTTATCCTTTCAATGGTAGGCGACATGGCTGTTGACAGCGAGGCACCAGTGGTGACTTCGACAATCTCGAGAATTTGCTGGCTCAGTCTTTAAAGATGCTCATATAGGTAGAGTTTGCGCATGTGCGTTCATAGGGTTGAGTATGCGTGCGTTATGAGTTGTACTGTGTGATCGAAAAAAGAATATATGGGTAATCACAGAAAATAAGTGATAAATAGAAAAACAAGGAAAATATCATGCAAAACATCACAAAGCAAAAGGACACGGTTCAAATGTTGATAGCGACAAAATTAAGCTTACTAAGTTTCTAATAATTAGTTGGAATATTATCTTAATTATTGCAGTATCAAGAAGAAGGATTGATTACCCTATTCATACAAGTATCCTGTAAATATATTTTTTTTGCAGATGTAACACAATACAGATATAGACACCAACAAATAAGCACGATAACTAACAGTTATGAACACATACATCACATCCTATCTCTATGAGCACCTTCATTTACCACTGACTGCCCAAGCTGGTATATTCTACTTAATTCATTCATCTTGTAATAGGCGGCACAGCTAGCTCTCCATGGCCTCTGAACATCAGTCTTGGTCGGGCTCTCGGATTTGGACTTCTCCTCTGGTCTTCTTTTCCAACAAACAGTCTTGCAAAATGTTTGGTTCATAATGGTTTCCCTTGTCTCTTCTGCTTCATACTTTTGCTGGTTCTTTCAGCCGATCTGCTCTTAGGATCATTGAGGACTCGGTTGGGTTGATCCTACTGTCAGCTTATCACCTCACAGATTGATCATTTCGTTTATCTGTGGCTTCTAAGAATGTGGGTTCATGGTTTATCGGCTTAAGTCATTTTTCTGCATAATTGTGAGGATCCATGTGGATCTAATTATACATGGCGACAGGATAGATCATGTAAAAAGAAAAGTAAAGAGTAAAATTCAGAGCATAATTGAACGAATGAACGAGTTCGATTGGTGCATTGGTAATGATATGCTGTCAGTCCATACAACGAGGCACCAACTCTACAGGCAACATTCAAATGCGGCAAGAGCGCAAAGATGTTCGTCATATCTTCTCATTTCATATTGTCGAACCGCTCTCTTGCCGAGCAACACAATCGATTGCTCCCAACCGCCACAAAAGTCCACCCACAGACTAGACAAGGCTGGGATGTTAATATATATTTCTTTTTCTAAAAAAAGATGAACACGGTGTGGTACATTTGTCATGTCAGGCGCATACAACTACGTCAACAAGAAGTCCGCAGAGGGGAGCAAGGACATCCCATGCAAATTGACGGAACGGTGGAGCCAAACAGCAATGGTCAACAGGGAAATTGACTCAATGAATGAACGCACATAATGAGTTGTCAATGCAACTGATGAATGAACAAGGACATAAGAATAAGGACTGGTGCCAGAGTACTGCTCGGCGTATGGCCAATGCGGACAATTTCCCTGCGTCTCGTTCTTTCCTGGTACCACCCATTCTCAGACCATATAGTGGTATATAATCTAAAGGTTTTGGTGACCCATTCTCATACGATAGTTGCGTGAAGCTACTTTTTATGGGGATTGGGGACAGATCTGGAGGACAAATTCTTAAAGTGCTTTAACGTTCTGCACCTTCCTTCTCTAGTTTTGTTTGAAAATTATGTAGAGATATGACAACGGACTAGTAGAAAAGAAGTGAGCGTTGATAAGCGGAAACCAAGGATATAAATAGGATGGAAGGGAGCTGCAACACTCGTGAGCTTGAACAGAATTTAACACGTGACCTTGAACGGAACAATAGGTTATAACATAGCTGGCTGTGTTATGCATGGGCTAAGACACAAAAGAAAAACAGAAAAGAATATGAGTGTTGCTAGAGTGAGGCCGGACTCCCATCATATGACTTAAACACAGAAACGTAATGGTTCAACACCCCTGTCAAAAAGATGATGTGGCCTAATTAACTCTCACCACTACAGTCCATCATTTAGCTTTCGATCGGGTCTTTAAGATAAAAGACTTGCTCCCCTTGTGGAGAGAAAAGTGTCATGCTCTAATCTTTCATAATCAGATGCCTCCATTTTGTTGCATGTTCATTTGACAATTTTCTTTTTGTAACTTGGTTTTTTTAACGGAATGTTTTATAACTTGTTAATAGAATACAAAAGTGTCATACTCATTCGGCGGGCACCAACGAGACACGAGCACCATGGGCAAGCTGCCGTGAGCGGGGGCACACGACATATAGATATGTGGTCGAATTTGAAGGCGAGCTGTTTTCTCTTAATGTTCCAGGCTTTGTTCGTGGCGCCCGGAAAAAAGTGAAACAGGACTTCTATTGACGCAGCAGACATGCATGCCGCAGCTCATCCACCATTGTTGCCGTGCCATTCTGGAAGCTGTACCTGAGCAGTCCGCCTGCTGATGAAGTAGGCGTCGGCAAGTCCATGAGGACTGACAAGCCATGGCGAGGACGCAACCCTTTCTAAGGCGAAGGTCTGGGACGCGGGTCAGGTACGGAGTCTTCTTGGAGAACGGGGAACGATCGACGGAGCTGGTTAGTCCGTGTGGCTACACAGGTGAGCTGCGTACGTGCGTGTGTGTAGGAGCGCTAGTTAATCAGGAGCGTTGCCTTAATTTTACATGGAGGAGGCAGCAGCGTATTGTGCTGAAGCCAGCGGCTCTCGCATGGCGACGCGCCAGCTGTGCGCATCGTGGAGTGAAGGCCAGGTCGAGGAGTTCGTGCTCCGAGTAGAACGTCCCCACTACCCAGGCATATGAAACACTCATGTAGTGCTGAGGAACCATGTTGAGATGTGCCATGGTTCATAATGTGATGAGTAATTGACAACGAACGAGTTTGAGTTGAACTTGAGGTTCGAGTTTGAATTGCGGGATTTTGAGGTTTGCATGAGCATGTATATTGATTATGTTTATGGCTAACCGGAGTTGGTGAAGGTGATGGGAAGTATGGAGGAGATGGAGAAATGTGTTTGCTTGTCTAATAATGTGTAGGGTCAATGGAGTCAACTTGATGGTCAACGGCGAGAGGATCGGGAGGAACAAGCGGGAGGCTTGGGTCCGGGCGATCGAGAGGCCGGGTGAGGTCAAGGGTGATCCACACCGTACACGTGAAGGACAAGAAGTACGGAGGGTTTCGCGGTTTGGCCTCAAAACCGCGGAGGTGATGAAGACGGCGGGTTGACCAAGTCAAGAGGCGAACGGGAGGCCGAGTCAAATGAAGGGTCCCGACGGGCTGGGACCAGAAGACTTGACGGCAAGGTTCGCAGGACGAGGTGACACGCGTCGACATCGAGGTGGTTTCCCGGTTTATGCCTCAAAACCGGCGGGCGGATGGTTTCCCGGTTTGGGCCTCAAAACCGGCGGTGGCGTATGGTGGTGTACGTGGCACCATCGCGAAGGTTGCGTCGAGGCGAAGCGAAGTCGTGAAGGGCCCGATGGCGTTCCGGCGAAGGAAAAAGAGTTGGACGATTTTGCCTCTAGTGGTAAGTGGGAGTATGTAATACTTTAGGGGTATGTTGGGAAAGAGAAAATGCCCATATAGGGAGGTGGAGTTGGCTGGCCATCTTGAGCCTTTTGGGACCAAGCCATTTGCATCAAGAGATAGAACTAGCTAGGGGAGAGCTAGAGAGAGATGAGAGGAGGGGGAACAAGGTGAGAGCTTGTATCTTCAACTTTCAACAAGAGAGGGAGGAAGAGGGCGGCGCCCTAGCTTTGTACCTATGGATTTCGTGACTGGATCAATTGAATGAAGTTTGTTTGAATCAATCTCGTGCTCTTGTTCTTCCTCCCCATCTAATTCCCGAATTTATCTTTTTCCCTATTTTCGGAGCTATTTTCGGGTGATTTTTCGATCTCCTTTTTGGCTGCGATTTGGATCGGTTTTCTTAGATGGATTCGGAGCTAGGACGTGTGGGAACATGCTTTGATTGATCTTGCACAAGATCTCCCCACGAGCACCTCAAATTTGTGGATTTCGTCCAAGTTTGGCCAAACCCTTGTTCTTCCACGTGATCTGAAATTCGAGGGGATTTGGTTGGGTTTTTGGTATGGATCCACTTGGATGAGGTTCCCCATCATGTCACGCACCTAGGGTTCAAATTTCGTGATTTTTGGAGGTCGTTTGATCGAGTTTTGGATTTTAGTTCATCCGTTTTCACGTGCTGGTTCGAGTCTGCCGGAGTATCCGACAAGTTGCCGGAGTATCCGGTGGCCGGAGTATCCGGTAAGTTACCGGAGTATCCGACAGTTTTTCCAGGTCCCGAGTGTCCGGGTTCGTACCGGAGTGTCTGGTGGACTTCCAGGTCCGTAGTATCCGGCAAAATACCGGATTATCCGGAGGAAGGTCTCAGGTGTGAATTTCTCGGTTCATCTCGTGGAGTGCGTGTTCGTTTGATTTGCTTCCGCAAGTGTTCCTACATCATCCATAATCATTTCTAGGGTCAGCACAACACTCTTCATGTGTGTGTGTGATCTTGGTGATCAATCTTGAGGCGGGTCGGGACATAGGCCGAATTCTTCGCAAGAATTTTTATCGGCTCCCATTCACCCCTCCTCTGGTCGCCTTCTCGGTCCTTCAAGTGCTGTTCCATTGTTAGTTGCCGCACTGAAATACAAAACTCGGAGTCTGTCACCGAGCATTAGTGTTCGAGTCCAATAACGGATGCGCAGGCCAGGACGCAACACGCTGAGAGGGCCCATGATGAGCCACGGGAGGAGGAGGCAGGGCAGCACCGCCTCCTTAATTAGCTTGTGCCACGGACGGCATATGGCTTGGAAGTGCACAAGTCTATTGCGTCACGCACCAAAGTCTTGACAGATGGATAGCGAGCGTGATCACGGTGCAATTGGAGAATGCACTGGGTGTGGACTCTAAACGTGCATCAACCACCTCCAAGTTAACTGTGAACAGGACGCACTAGAACCTAGCCCAGCGTCTGTGTATACTGTTGTGAAGATCTCAGTGGGCTAGCTGGCGGGCGTGATAACCCAGCATACTGTTCGAATGCTGGCCGAAAGCCACCATGATTGCTGGGCATCGACACATTCCCTTCCTTGCCAAGCCGCCGAAGCTATTAGTGTTAAACCACATAGGTTGCCCTCCAAACAGCACCCAATTTTCCTTATGCCCCTCATCCTCAGTGGGAAGCAGTGTTTTTCCACGAAATGAAACGTATGAAAGGACATTGGTTGGAGGGATGATGAAGTTAGCCGACGCACATTGTGATGCTAATATATATAGGACATGATGTTGTTTGACATTGGAGAGAGGCGCCAGTCTATAAAAGGAAATGGTGTTCTGACAATGTGGCTTCTGGCTGGTACAACTCTAGCCTCCGTCTACATGGATAACTGATAATCTTGACCCACTACACATATATAAAGTGTATATTTTTCTTTCTCAATTTGTAAGAATTCCTTAGAACTGTTTGTCTGATTTTATGATTTAAGGTTTATGGTCTTTGAGTGCAAGACTTTTACAACGCATAATACCAAACGTAAATACTAGCTAGTATATACAAAAGGGTGTTTTTTGAATTGCATATGACATGTTCAAATCATAAATATGCTTTGCGACTCCGCAAACCACCTGCATCACCGATCCGGATGTTAGTTTTGTGCTCATCAAAGTGTGAACTGCTAATTCAGTGTCCGGTCCTGGCAAGAAAAACTGTTTAAGTCAAATCAATGAGCACAATAATTGATGACATGTTCACACTTTACACTTCTAATCCTTCCGTGGCTGCTAGTTTAATGTACTGATTTCTGTACAGCCGAATTTTTTTCTGCTGTCCATAGGTCTATTCTTCTTTACTACGTACACCAATTTTGGAAACGGGAACGATCTCTGGGGAAATTGTATGAGGTGAATGCGTACGTAGCGGCCACGCATGAGGGCACGGGGGGAAAATATATATTGCGAACCGAGGATGTTTTGCAGAATTTTCTTTTTTTCAATACAGACTTTTAAAACACCAAAAATCCTAAAAACATTATACTAAAATTATGTTCAGTGACACAGTAACAATCTGAAAGTATGTATGAGCTTTCTGTGCCTTTTTTAGTCCGCACGTGAGAGTCCAGGTTAAAAAGATGTGTTGTTCCTTGTTTCAGTACATAATGCTGCATGTTATCAGATAATCAGAAGTAGGAGTTCATGTTGTTAATTTATTGTCTAATTTTTATGTCATAGTTCATCGAATATGACATGTCTTAGAATTTTCTACGGCAATGGGGAAATCCGTACGTCAGGGTCCATATGGTGTTGATTTGAGCATGACATAGTGACATATGAGCCACTCGGATATCAACATGATCTCTTTAGTACTGAGCACTCGTTTTCCCCTATGCCTTTCATTCTCACTCACAAAGCACTGAAAATACATATTTTTCATGAAATGGATCATACGTCTCATTCCAGTATTTGGTCCTAGCTTTCCATGTCCGCAGTTAGTGGATGCAAAGAAGGGGACGTAGCCAAGAGCATAGTGTGCTGTAATTATATATCGGATATGAAGTTGTATGGATCGGAGAGTGGTGCTACTCTAATAATGGACGAGTTGTGCTGACTATGTGCCTGCTGCTGGTAAAGAGATAAGTAATAACCTTGACCCACTGTATAGATGAGAAATATATATTTTCTCTCTCAACTAGCGATAATTCCTTTGATAGTATATATAGATTGGCTTGCGTATGCTATACCTGATGAACCTAATGAACTATGACGATGGGCCTGATCCTGATGAACCAATCTATACAAATCTATACCTGCTGGTTAACCAGCCTTATATGGCGGTTGCCAACCTCCTGGACTGCGATGAGTTTCGACGATGGCAGGCCTTGTTTCATAGCCTGCTGGTTGTAGAATTTTCTAACCTCATGAGGGGCAGAGGCTAGAGGGAAAACTGGGAACTGAATCGAGCGGATGACGGTAGCGTTGATAACATCATAACCTCCTTGAAGGCTTTATTTAACAGGGGAGAGTCCCCTGTGGTTGTGGAATTTCATCCGGCTTTAGTTCTGTTTTTTCAATGTTCATCAGGTTCTGTGGTCTCCAGTAGCTATCGGCGAACACAGACCGGTCGTCAGGTATAGCATACTTGCAGCTCTACATACAAATATATAAGTTTACAAATTGTTTATTACTCCCATTACAAAATGATCAGTCAAAAATATGAAGCAACTTCTTCGCAAAAAAAAATATGAAGCAACCACAAGCCTTCTTAGGTCTACAAATCACCACATTAATTATATAAAAAAGAAAAATTAACCACCACTTCCATTATGAACTAATTATTCCAACATATCGGGGCGCGGCTGAGCCAGTTGCGTATCTACAGGGTATGCCGGATGGGCCACGGCATACCCTGTGATTTTGCCCAGCACAACGGATAGGGATCCCCTACCGTAACCTCTGCACATTACATTATGACAATAGTATGTATTCTTTAAACATGCGAAAGGCGTTTGAAACAACAGTATCTTTTTTTGTCTGGTGATTAATGTGGTCGAGTTTCTAGCCTTTGGGGCTGCGTTATTTTCGTTTCCAAATATAATACAACAAATTCTACTATTACCCAGCTGGATATGCAGCTTTGTGCGTATGTGTACTAGACAAAGCCCGAGCACACCATGCGGTCGGTCAATCCTGTTGGGCAAGTCTTCACCATGTAGTAGGGTATGTCAAATTTTAACGGTACCGTACAATCCTGTTGGGCACTGTCTTCACCATGTATTCCCTGATCGAGCACAGTACCATGTGGTTGGTCAATGCTGTCTGCTTTAACCGGTTCTGTAAGAACTTGTCACGTCATATGCATACTTCAACGCTTACAATTCGTACAATGACCAGTCAGTTAGCCTGCATGTAAACTAATTAGTTAATTCGTACATGAACCTATACATCTTGAATTCATGACGAGCAAGCATAATTATGATCTATGTGCATCATTTTGTGCCTTATTTGACAGAATGTATGGTCATGACGACTGTGAGAATACAATCACCAATATAATTCTCTATATACTATATGACGTTGCGCCCGTCGATCTTGCATTGCTTAAACGAATACTACTGTTTCAAAACTATCCTTGCAATGCCAAAGGCCCAAGGAGCAAATGAAACAAAAGCAATGGACACCCAGAGATGGACCTCGGCCTGCGATTCTTATCCAGATGTAGCTCGACATTGCAGATGTCCACGGCCGTGGTTGCCTGCAAGCATCCAGATTTGAACGCGATGACTTAGGTCGCTGCAGGTCAGCGGCCTGCGGGAGGCACGCAGCAGCATTGTGCAGCAGTGAGGCGGTCAGCGAAAGGTCGACGCAACGCGACGCAGCAGGAGGCGAGCCACGGCGGCCATCCGCCGGCTGGAGATGCGCGTGGGAAGCAGGTCCGCCGGTTCCGCATCGGATCCAGGCGCGGACGGGGTCGGCTGGAACAACCATCGTCGACGCCGTCGCTTGGCCTGGGAGTACGAGCGTGTGCCGTCCCCTCACAAGAAGGCGGCGACTCTCTCTTCCTTGACCTCGTTGAACGAGCGGGTACCCCCAGCTCACTGGTTATTTGATGGCTGCTTTCTACTATGTGACGCCGCATGGACAGGAATATGACCTCCTGCTGATAACCAGGCATACAGCGATAAACATCACATAGCCAATCCACAACACCCAAATGTCGACCATCGTTTCCTGATACCACCCATTCTCAACATATTTATGCTCGAACTCTGTCTAGTTATAGGAGAGATGTATGATTTTATTTAACTGAGATTCTAAATTCTGATCTACTGCTAGCACATAATTTGTCAAGTGAGTACTATATGTTAGTTTCCGCTGTAGCTCTGTCTGCGTATTGGGATGGAGGATATGATAAGCAAAGAGGGATGCTGTGACTGAGATGTAAGTAATAGAAGTTAGGACAATATACATAGTCGGCGATGAGACGAAAGCTAGCAATAGGGTAGGTTTTGGGATTTCACCGGTAGGTGAGAAGTACTGTGCTATAAATAGGTTACTTATACGCAGTTCTACGGTATTCCCATCAGGTAAGCTAAGCTAGCTACACATCTATTTTGACGACTAATAATGAACACGCTACATTTAATTAAAAGTGGCCCATCTGTGTACTTTTCAAGTAGTGTAAATATTCCAAAAGTAGTCTAGTTGTGTTTTCTGTGTTACCAAAAAGTTGTGATTTCTAATATGTACTGTCGTGATGAATGTGCAGCTTCTTCATTTAGTCCATAAACTTATCCAACTACTTAAGTAAAGAACAATAATGGTTTGTGTATTTTTTTAAAAGATTGAAAAATAGTACGGCAGTCCGGCACAAGCTGCGGTATGCATTCAAGTATTCCAAAGAGCAAACTTATAAATAAGCATACCAAACAGTGATTTCCTTTCTTATCATCTGATTTACAAATTCTCTCACGTTGTTACCTCTTGTACCTAGTCCAAGCATATGCAGACCTTGGCCCATATACGAAGAAAAAGCCAGGTCGACAAGTAGACCAAACTCCAATGTAGTTCGTGCGTTATCTGGGTTTTGTTTTTTTTAGATAATGCCGTGCCTTATTGCGGATAGGAAGCGTTCACAGTGCAAAAGACGAGTATTTTTACAGCCTTTGGGTCACAATTGGGTGGTACTAAATAGAAGTTTGGTGGTTCCCATATTTCAAGTAGCGTGGTATCCAACATTTTCTGACATCACCCAACACTACTACCGAAAAGGTTTTTAGAGGCGGTTTTTTTTTTGTCTTTAGCTACGGAAAATGGCCCTATCGCTAAAACCACGTCGCTAATGGTCATCATTATTAGCGGCGTATTTTCAAAAACACCTCGCTAATATTGATCAACTGATCATGCAACACCTGAGTTGAGCCGAAGACTCAAACCGGTTTGTTGGCTGACTTTCAACACAAAGGAACATAACCAACTGATCACCCAAAATAATGGTTAATTCAAGCTTCAAGGTGGCACAATAATCGGATGTTTTGCGGTATTTTCTTGCTTCAGTAAGGACCTTAAATCACTAAAAGTCCAAAAAAAAAAAGCCAAAATGATGCCCAGTGACAAGTATGGTGTATTGATGAGGTTACTGTTCCTTTTCAGTGGCATGCATGTGAGAGCCCACGGCCAAAAGCTGTGCTGTCGCTTATTTAATTTCAGTACCTTGCGTTAGTCCCTAACAAAACTTCAACGACATATTTTGGTGTCCCTAATTATTTACATGTCTTCGATTTAAAACAATTTTTGAAAGTTTGTATGAAAGTTCAAAAAATTGGGTCTCACCTCTTGAAATGCAATAATTGGGAAAAAAAATTATGCAGCCCGTCTGCAAAAAGCTGGTTTGCGGCCCTGCTCCAGATGGTTGCCACGTGGATGCCTCTAGCCATCCGACGCACGCTCGTCGCTCGGCTCCCACACATCCCTCGCCACACTCGGCTCCAGACGATGCCAGCGGCTTGGCCGATCGCACCTCGCGTCCGCTCGATCTCACCTCCACGCACAAAGGGCGACGCCTCCCTTGTCCGTCATCGCCGATGCCAGGAGCGCCCCGCGCAGCCTCTTCTCCCTCGGGACTGCTCGGGTATCTCTCCTACGCTACCTATGCTCATCCAACCTTCCTTGTGTGCGGCAGGCTCGAAACCTTGAGTTGCTCACTAGCCTGGGTGCTCAACGGCACGGCTGCTCGCTGCGCAATGCCCAGACAAGGCAGGAAAGAGCCAAAGAAGAAGCAGAAGTCCGTTTGCAGATTCATTGATTAATACTACCATACGGGTTTATCAAGCACTCCAGATTTCAAGATTCAGAACAAGCAAGGCAAGATTGACAGGCAAGCGCAAGTCGGTGGCGGAAAAGAACGTCGTGGAGGCATTTGAGGCACCAGAAGTGGACTTGCTCGTGTGGGGAGGACTCATCCATGGTCGCGGCGATCGCATCTAAGCCGAAATCCTGAGCCTTTTGAAGGTGAGCTGAGAGGAAACCGAGCCGTGAAGTCGTTCGCTACGAATGCGGGAGGCGAGCGATGGGTGTGCGTTTGATGGCTGGACGCGTCCACGCGGCAATCATCCAGAGCGGGGCCGCAAATGAGCGCTTTTTCGGACGGGCTGCAGGGAATTCTTTCCCAATAATTCACTGTATTTTGGTAAAATACGGGGTATTAATTTTTGGACCTTGTGAAAATATTCAGAGATGGCTGAAGAGTCTGAAATTACTATTTGTTTTGACTGAAGGCTGTTTTTTAGAATAAGGAATCTTATTCCGACCTCTGTAACATGTGTTACATGTAGTCATTACAAAAGCAGCTTGTAAAAAAAAAGCAACAAAAAAAAAAAGACTACTACATCCGAGCAACCACCCAACAACCATAGTTCCCTCGTCAGCGAGAAAGAATCGCCACGTCGGCACAAATTTGTTTTCATTCTCCTAGGACGCATCACTGCAGGGACTTCAACAATATTACCGAATCCCAAACACCGTTTTACCCAAGGTATTAGCCAACGTTGCACCGTAGATCGATGCGATCATCTCAATCATCATCCTGCTCAAGTCATCGCGACTGGTCCAATATTATTTACATCTGTTGTGGTGAGAAGAAGCTGAAAACCAGCCTCGGTCCAATATTGTTACTGTTTTCGCCTTTATCCCTACTCCATAATTATTGGCATGTCAACTTGTTCAATGGAACATTTTACAACAGACAGAAAACAAAATTTGGTCTCATTCTTCAAGGGCAACAATTCATGCTCTGAACAAGATAGCTATGAAAAGCTACAATACAAAATATTGCACCTTGCGTTTGGCAAATATCCAGCCAGCTATACATGGCCGAAGTGCCACACAGGTTCGCAAAGACACGATACTCAGGTAGAGAGACCCAGTTTGATTTTGCATTGCGGCTGTGGTGTGCCAATTCCGCTTCCAGTCCGGTGGAGGTTCTGCACTTCTGTGGGGCCGCTGAAAATACATTGTTTCCTGAAATGAAATATACGTCTCATTCTAGTATTAGGTCCTAGCTTTCCATGTCGTCAGACAGTGGGTTCAAAGAAGTAAGGGGAGGTAGCCAAGGTCATAGTGTGCTCTGTAATTATATCGGATATGAAGTTTTATGGAGTGATGCTAGTCTCAAAAAGGACGAGTTGTTCTGACCATGGGCCTGCTGCTGGATGCTGCACCTTTAGCCTCAATTTTCATGGATAATTAATAACCTTGACCATGAGCGCGAGCCTGCGGATGGCGCTCGGCTCGGCGTCGCTTTACGGGACGGCGAGTAATGCCTTGGGCGTGCAACGGAAGTGCGCGATCTTGGACTGCTTGACGATGGAGAGTTGGGCTGGGAAAAAAAAAAGCTCAAGGCTCGTGAGTCGACTCGGCTCGAAGCAAGTTCGGACTCGGCTTGGCTTGAGCTCGTGACATAAACGAACCAAGCCAAAACATCTTTTCAGCTCGTTAAGTTAACGAGCCGAGCCGAGCTAGTTCGCCAACTGTTCGTTAATTAACTCGTTAATTAGGCTCGAATGAAAGAAGGTTATTTGAAAAATTATAGCACATATGCAAGCTGCCAAATATATGTAAGTGTACAGATTCTCAAAATAACGTTCATTATATTTGGCAAATTTCTAGATAGTTAAACTTAATTTAAATTTTTGTGGCATGGAGAGCTCAAGACTTCACTGTTACCTGGCGTTACAGCTATGGTAGGTCTGCTGTCCTACCGTCTTCCTTCCAATTTTTTGCGTTTCAGATTGGTGAAGTGTTCTGGTACTGTTCATGGTCTATATATAATCAGCATTCATCATTTACTTTAGGGTTCCAGTTTTCATGGAGAAATGGAGTGTCCTGCTATCCTTTGGTGTTCTAATATCTGCTAGGTTGGTCAGATAAATAAAAGTCTAAAGGTTTAAAGTCCAGTTCGTCATTTACTTACTTGGCTCGTGGGAGAGCTCGAGCCTGCTTGAATTTCTTATCAAACTGAGATGAGCCTGACTTTTGGCCCATTAGCTTAACGAGCCGAGCCGGCCTTGCTAACGAGCTTATCCGAGCCGAGATCTAACGAGCCGAGCAGGCTAGCTATCCAGCACTAGTGGCAAGGGAGAGGTGGTAGAGCCCCTTCCCGGCGTCGCAGCCCACAGTCAGGTTGGCCAAGGGTAAGCGAGGAGGTCGAGGAGCGGAGGCACCATGCCCAGCACGCGGATGGCGGCACGGTTGTCCTTGTTGAGCAGAGGGAAGCTAGCTCAGGAAGGCGACGAACAACAACCACTGATCGAGCAGATAAAGATGCAGCCATCACACGGGTGACGAATATACTTATAGCCGAAAGAAGCCAGAATTAACCAACGCACATCACCGCTATTCAGCAGCCAAAAGGATGAACACGTAAGGCAGTAGAGGTTACGTGCCATGAAACAACCACGACACGGCAAGTGCCACATGCAGGAAGATGGGCGAGACATGGCCCAAACATGGGCACAGCATGAGTTGCATGAGACAGCCATCAGAACCACGAATAACCGCCCCGCACTACGGAACAATAATAAATTCGAACGCACGCGCGTGTAAGGAAGCTTCGACAAAAGGAATGCCCTGGTTTAGTGTAGCAGTATACACTATTGCGCGTCACCAACATAAACCGCACGATACTAGATGCAACTACGGTCTGGATATTTTGGACGACACGTACGCCCAAGCTTTAGCCCTTTCCAACACGATTCTCTATTTAAGATAGGTGTGAAATCTTGTAGCTAGTATGTTCCTAACGCCACTCATTCCCAGGGAACACATACGTGCATGTGTAACGTACGTAGCATCCATACATTGGCTTTGCCACTGGCCTTTTTTCTACCACACCGCAACCATGCTAGCCTGCAATATATATGTAGGGAAGAAAAAGATACTTAAAAAACAAGCGAAAGTGCTTGTAGCCTAGTGGTTAAAAAACCCTTAATAGCATCTCAAGTCTTAGGTTCGACTCTCCGTGAGAGCGAATTTTCTAGGATTTGACGGCGTTGTCCTTTCAACGGCAGGCGACGTGGCTGTTGACAGCGAGGCACCAGTGGTGACTTCGTCAATCTCGAGAATTTGCTGGCTCAGTCTTTGAAGATTCTCATATAGGTAGAGTTTGCGCATGTGCGTTCATAGGGTTGAGTATGCGTGCGTTGTGAGTTGTACTGTATAATCAAAAAAAATATTGGTAATCATAGAAAATAAGTGATAAAGAGAGAAAAAAAGGAAAATATCATGCAAAACATCACAAAGCACAAGGACACGCTTCAAATGATGATAACGACAAAATTAAGCTTACTAAGTTTCTAATAATTAGCTGGAAATATTATCTTAATTATTGCAGTATCAAGAAGAAGGATTACCCTATTCATACAAGTATCCTGTAAATATATTATTTTTGCAGATGTAACACAATACAGATGTAGACACCGACAAATAAGCACGATAACTAACAGCTATGAACTCACACAGCACATCCTATCTCTATGAGCACCTTCATTTACAATTGACAGCCCAAGCTGGTGTATTCTACTTCATCTTGTAATAGGCGGCACAGCTAGCTCTCCATGGCCTCTGAACATCAGTCTTGGTCGGGCTCTCAGATTTGGACTTCTCCTCTGGTCTTCTTTTCCAACAAACAGTCTTGCAAAAGGTTTGTTTCATAACGGTTTCCCTTGTCTCTTCTGCTTCATA
Source organism: Eragrostis nindensis (assembly GCA_012490785.1). NCBI lineage: Eukaryota > Viridiplantae > Streptophyta > Magnoliopsida > Poales > Poaceae > Eragrostis > Eragrostis nindensis. The sequence continues at coordinate 213,996 of JAAXCT010000119.1, read as the reverse complement.
CTTTTGCTGGTTCTTTCAGCTGATCTGCTCTTAGGATCATTGACGACTCGGTTGGGTTGATCCTACAGTCAGCTTATCACCTCACAGATTGGTCATTTTGTTTATCTGTGACTTCTAAGAATGTGGGTTCACTTCACTCTTTGTCGCAATGGTGGCCCAAGTGATATTGTTGAAAAATGCTATAAATTCTCACGTAAAAGCAAAACATCCGTCCGTTGATTTGAATGTTTAATAAACAATGACCATGAGATCTAACATGATCTCAAAATTGCCCACTTTTTCCATTGTGAAAAATAAACTTAATATTTTTTAAAAAAATTATCCACCTCGCCATTATGAGAAAATAAATCGAAATCATTTTGTGCTAGGAAACTTTTTATTTTTTTGCTATAAGTTCATTGCGATCATGGGTCCAGCAATATCCACCTCTCCCTCCGGTCTCTCTCTCTCTCTCTCTGTGTGTGTGTGTGTGTGTGTGTGTGTGTTCACATTCAGTCAAGTCGCAAAAAGCATTGAAAAATGCCATGATGAAGGCATCAAGGGTGATCAGAGTAGTGTCAACGTAACTAAGCATGATATTGGACGATGAAATCTATCAGAACATAGGACCCAGATCAATGGTGAGGATCCATGTGGATCTAATTATCCATGGCGACAGGATAGATCATGTAAAAAGAAAAGTAAAGAGTAAAAGCCAGAGCATAATTGAACGAATGAACTAGCTCGATTGGTGCATTGGTAACGATATGCTGTCAGTCCATACAACGAGGCACCGACTCTACAGGCAACATTCAAATGCGGCAAGAGCGCAAAGATGTTCGTCATATCTTCTCGTTTCGTATTGTGGAACCGCTCTCTTGCCGAGCAACACAATCGATTTGCTCCCTACCGCCACAAAAGTCCACCCACAGACAAGACAAGGCTGGGATGTTAATATATATTTCTTTTTAAAAATAAAAGATAAACACGGTGTGGCACGTTTGTCATGTCAGGCACATACAACTACGTCAACAAGAAGGCCGCAGAGGGGAGCAAGGACATCCCATGCAAATTGACGGAACGGTGGAGCCAAAGAGCAATGGTCAACCGGGGAATGGACTCAATGAATGAACACACATAATGAGTTGTCAATGCAACTGATGAATGAACAAGGTTGTACTCGAGTAGAAATAGCCGGACGAGTAAAGACTAAGGACTGGTGCCAGACTACTGCTCGGCGTATGGCCGATGCGGACATCGTCCCTGCGTCTCGTTCTTTCCTGGTACCACCCATTCTCAGACCATATAGTGGTATATAATCTAAAGGTTTTGGTGACCCATTCTCATACGATAGTTGCGTGAAGCTTTTTTTTTTTATGGGGACAGATCTGGAGGACAAATTCTTAAAGTGCTTTAACATTCTGCACCTTCCTTCTCTAGTTTTGTTTGAAAATTATGTAGAGATATGACGACGGACTAGTAGAAAAGAAGTGAGCGTTGATAAGCGGAAACCAAGGTTATAAATAGGATGGAAGGGAGCTGCAACGCTTGTGAGCTTGAACAGAATTGAACACGTGACCTTGAACAGAACAATAGGTTATAACATAGCTGGCTGTGTTATGCAAGGGCTAAGACACAAAGAAAAACAGAAAAGAATATGAGTGTTGCTAGAGTGAGGCCGGACTCCCATCATATGGCTTAAACACAGAAACATAATGGTTCAACACCCCTGTCAAAAGGATCATGTGGCCTAATTAACTCACACCACTACATGTAGCTTTCGATCGGGTCTTTAAGATAAAAGACTTGCTCCCCTTGTGGAGAGAAAAGTGTCATGCTCTAATCTTTCATAATCAGATGCCTCCATTTTGTTGCATGTTCATTTGACAATTTTCTTTTTGTAACTTGGTTTTTTTAACGGAATGTTTTATAACTTGTTAATAGAATAGAAAAGTGTCATACTCATTCGGCGGGCACCAACGAGACACGAGCACCATGGGCAAGCTGCCGTGAGCTGTTTTCTCTTAATGTTCCAGGCTTTGTTCGTGGCGCCCGGAAAAAAGTGAGACACGACTTCTATTGACGCAGCAGACATGCATGCCGCAGCTCATCCACCATTGTTGCCGTGCCATTCTGGAAGCTGTACCTGATCGAGCACGGCAAAACCCTTCGTTCATCTCCGCAGTCTGCCTGCCGATGAAGTAGGCGTCATTGTATCTAAAAAAAGGGATGAAGTAGGCGCCGGCAAGTCCATGAGGACTGACAAGCCCATGGCGAGGACGCAACCCTTTCTAAGGCGAAGGTCTAGGACGCGGGTCAGCTACGGAGTCTTCTTCGAGAACAGGGAACGATCGATGGAGCTGGTTAGTCCGTGTGGCTACACAGGTGAGCAGCGTCCGTGCGTGTGTGTAGGAGCTAGTAATATGGAGCGTTGAATTAATTTTACATGGAGGAGGCAGCCGCGTCTTGTGCTGAAGCCAGTGGCCGAGCTGTGTGCATCGTGGAGTGAAGGCCGGGTCGAGGAGTTCGTGCTCCGAGTAGGCCGTCCCCACTACCCAGGCATATGAAACACTCATGTAGTGCTGTTCCATTGTCGGTTGCCGCACTGAAATACAAAACTCGGAGTCTGTCACCGAGCATTGGTGTTCGAGTCCAATAACGGTTGCGCAGGCCAGGACGCAACACGCTGAGAGGGCCCATGATGAGCCACGGGAGGAGGAGGCTGGGCAGCACCGCCTCCTTAATTAGCTTGCGCCACGGACGGCATATGGCTTGGAAGCGCACAAGTCTATTGCGTCACGCACCAAAGTCTTGACAGATGGATAGCGAGCGTGATCACTGTGCAATTGGAGAATGCACTGGGTGTGGACTCTAAACGTGCATCAACCACCTCCAAGTTAACTGTGAACAGGACGCACTAGAACCTAGCCCAGCGTCTGTGTATACTGTTGTGAAGATCTCAGTGGGCTAGCTGGCGGGCGTGATAACCCAGCATACTGTTCGAATGCTGGCCGAAAGCCACCAAGATTGCTGGGCATCGACACATTCCCTTCCTTGCCAAGCCGCCGAAGCTATTAGTGTTAAACCACATAGCCCTCCAAGCAGCACCCAATTTTCCTTATGCCCCTCATCCTCAGTGGGAAGCAGTGACAATATTTGTTTTTCCACGAAATGAAACGTATGAAAGGACATTGGTTGGAGGGATGATGAAGTTAGCCGACGCACATTGTGATGCTAATATATATAGGACATGATGTTGTTTGACATTGGAGAGAGGCGCCAGTCTATAAAAGGAAATGGTGTTCTGACAATGTGGCTTCTGGCTGGTACAACTCTAGCCTCTGTTTATATGGATAACTGATAATCTTGACCCACTACACATATATAAAGTGTATATTTTTCTTTCTCAATTTGTAAGAATTCCTTAGAATTGTTTGTCTGATTTTATGATTTAAGGTTTATGGTCTTTGAGTGCAAGACTTTTACAACACATAATACCAAACGTAAATACTAGCTAGTATATTCAAAAGGGTGTTTTTTGAATTGCATATGACATGTTCAAATCATAAATATGCTTTGCGACTCCGCAAACCACCTGCATCACCGATCCGGATGCTAGTTTTGTGCTCATCAAAGTGTGAACTGCTAATTCAGTGTCCGGTCCTGGCAAGAAAAACTGTTTAAGTCAAATCAATGAGCACAATAATTGATGACATGTTCACAGTTTACACTTCGATCTAATCCTTCCGTGGCTGCTAGTTTAATGTACTGATTTCTGTACAGCCGAAATTTTTTCTGCTGTCCATAGATCTATTCTTCTTTACTACGTACACCAATTTTGGAAACGGGAACGATCTCTGGGGAAATTGTATGAGGTGAATGCGTACGTAGTGGCGACGCATGAGGGCACGGGGGAAAAATATATATTGCGAACCAAGGATGTTTTGCAGAATTTTCTTTTTTTCAATACAGACTTTTAAAACACCAAAAATCCTAAAAACAATATACTAAAATTATGTGTGACACAGTAACAATCTGAAAGTATAATATGAGCTTTCTGTGCCTTTTTTAGTCCGCACGTGAGAGTCCAGGTTAAAAAGATGTGTTGTTGCTTGTTTCAGTACATAATGCTGCATGTTATCAGATAATCAGAAGTAGGAGTTCATGTTGTTAATTTATTGTCTAATTTTTATGTCGTAGTTCATCGAATATGACATGTCTTAGAATTTTCTACGGCAATGGGGAAATCCGTACGCCAGGGTCCATATGGTGTTGATTTGAGCATGACATAGTGACATATGAGCCACTCGGATATCAACATGATCTCTTTAGTACTGAGCACTCGGTTCTCCCTATGCCTCATTCTCACTCACAAAGCACTGAAAATACGTAGTTTTCATGAAATGGATCATACGTCTCATTCTAGTATTTGGTCCTAGCTTTCCATGTCCGCAGTTAGTGGATTCAAAGAAGGGGACGTAGCCAAGAGCATAGTGTGCTGTAATTATATATCGGATATGAAGTTGTATGGATCGGAGAGTGGTGCTACTCTAATAATGGACGAGTTGTTCTGACTGTGCCTGCTGCTGGTAAAGAGATAAGTAATAACCTTGACCCACTGTATAGATGAGAAATATATATTTTCTCTCTCAACTAGCGATAATTCCTTTGATAGTGTATATAGATTGGCTTGCGTATGCTATACCTGATGAACCTAATGAACTATGACGATGGGCCTGATCCTGATGAACCAATCTATACAAATCTATACCTGCTGGTTAACCAAACTTATATGGCGGTTGCCAACCTCCTGGACTGCGATGAGTTTCGACGATGGCAGGCCTTGTTTCATAGCCTGCTGGTTTGTAGAATTTTCTAACCTCATGAGGGGCAGAGGCTAGAGGGAAAACTGGGAACTGAATCGAGCGGATGACGGTAGCGTTGATAACATCATAACCTCCTTGAAGGCTTTATTTAGCAGGGGAGAGTCCCCTGTGGTTGTGGAATTTCATCCGGCTTTAGTTCTGTTTTTTCACTGTTCATCAGGCTCTGTGGTCTCCAGTAGCTATCGGCGAACACAGACCGGTCGTCAGGTATAGCATACTTGCAGCTCTACATACAAATATATAAGTTTACAAATTGTTTATCACTCCCATTACAAAATGATCAGTCAAAAATATGAAGCAACTTCTTCGCAAAAAAAAAATATGAAGCAACCACAAGCCTTCTTAGGTCTACAAATCACCACATAATTATATAAAAAAGAAAAATTAACCACCACTTCCATTATGAACTAATTATTCCAACATATATATCGGGGCGCGGCTGAGCCAGTTGCGTATCTACAGGGTATGCCGGATGGGCCACGGCATACCCTGTGATTTTGCTCAGCACAACGGATAGGGATCCCCTACCGTAACCTCTGCATATTACATTATGACAATAGTATGTATTCTTTAAACATGCGAAAGGCGTTTGAAACAACAGTATCTTTTTTTGTCTGGTGATTAATGTGTCGAGTTTCTAGCCTTTGGGGCTGCGTTATTTTCGTTTCCAAATATAATACAACAAATTCTACTATTACCCAGCTGGATATGCAGCTTTGTGCGTATGTGTACTAGACACAGCCCGAGCACACCATGCGGTCGGTCAATCCTGTTGGGCAAGTCTTCACCATGTAGTAGGGTATGTCAAATTTTAACGGTACCGTACAATCCTGTTGGGCACTGTCTTCACCATGTATTCCCTGATCGAGCACAGTACCATGTGGTTGGTCAATGCTGTCTGCTTTAACCGGTTCTGTAAGAACTTGTCATGTCATATGCATACTTCAACGCTTACAATTCGTACAATGACCAGTCAGTTAGCCTGCATGTAAACTAATTAGTTAATTCGTACATGAACCTATACATCTTGAATTCATGACGAGCAAGCATAATTATGATCTATGTGCATCATTTTGTGCCTTATTTGACAGAATGTATGGTCATGACGACTGTGAGAATAAAATCACCAATATAATTCTCTATATACTATATGACGTTGCGCCCGTCGATCTTGCATTGCTTAAACGAATACTACTGTTTCAAAACTATCCTTGCAATGCCAAAGGCCCAAGGAGCAAATGAAACAAAAGCAATGGACACCCAGAGATGGACCTCGGCCTGGGATTCTTATCCAGATGTAGCTCGAGCCGTGGTTGCCTGCAAGCATCCAGATTTGAACGCGGTCGCGGCAGGTCAGCGGCCTGCGGGAGGCACGCAGCAGCATTGTGCAGCAGTGAGGCGGTCAGCGAAAGGTCGACGCAACGCGACGCAGCAGGAGGCGAGCCACGGCGGCCGTCCGCCGGCTGGAGATGCGCGTGGGAAGCAGGTCCGCCGGTTCCGCATCGGATCCAGGCGCGGACGGGGTCGGCTGGAACAACCATCGTCGACACCGTCGCTTGGCCTGGGAGCACGAGCGTGTGCCGTCCCCTCACAAGAAGGAGGCGACTCTCTCTTCCTTGACCTCGTTGAACGAGCGGGTACCCCCAGCTCACTGGTTATTTGATGGCTGCTTTCTACTACGTGACGCCGCATGGACAGGAATATGACCTCCTGCTGATAACCAGGCATACAGCGATGAACATGACATAGCCAATCCACAACACCCAAATGTCGACCACCGTTTCCTGATACCACCCATTCTCAACATATTTCTGCTCGAACTCTGTCTACTTGTAGGAGAGATGTATGCTTTTATTTAATAACTGAAATTCTAGATTCTGATCTACTGCTGCAAGCACATAATTTGTCGAGTACTATGTTAGTTTCCACTGTAGCTCTGTCTGTGTATTTGGTTTTTTTATTTTTTTTTAGGGCAAACACAAGAGCTTTCATTCATTCAAGGAAGCAGGATTACAATCTTTTTCTGCTACCTCCCTTAGCCACTGCGGCAGGTTAGCAGACCATGAACACACACGTTCAAATTGGGTAGGCTTTTTAGCACAATAGTGTGCAGCAAAATTTGCCTCCCTTCTAACAAACTTAACTGAAAAAAGAGGAAAAGACCTGCCAAGCTCTTGGATTTCATGCCATAAACCAGCAACTACTGATCTGTCCACTGTAGACGCATTGAGGGATTCTACGAGTGACAGATTGTCAAGCTCCAACACCACGCTTTGACATCCACACGCCAGTGCCAAAAGAAGTCCATCTCTTGCTGCGATGGCCTCGATAGTAATCACATCAGGGATGTTCTCATACCACTTGGCTTCCACGCTTATGATCCTGCCACGATCTGTCTGTGTATTTGGTTGGGATGGAGGATATGATAAGCAAAGAGGGATGCTGTGACTGAGATGTAAGTAATAAAAGTTAGGACAATATATATAGTCGGCGATGAGACGAAAGCTAGCAATAGAGTAGGTTGTGGGATTTCACCGCTAGGTGAGAAGTACTGTGCTATAAATAGGTTACTTATACGCAGTTCTACGGTATTCCCATCAGGTAAGCTAAGCTAGCTACACATCTATTTTGACGACTAATAATGAACACGCTACATTTAAAAGTGGCCCATCTGTGTACTTTTCAAGTAGTGTAAATATTCCAAAAGTAGTCTAGTTGTGTTTTCTGTGTTACCAAAAAGTTGTGATTTCTAGTATGTACTGTCGTGATGAATGTGCAGCTTCTTCATTTAGTCCATAAACTTATCCAACTACTTAAGTAAACAACAATAATGGTTTGTGTATTTTTTTAAAAGATTGAAAAATAGTACGGCAGTCCGGCACAAGCTGCGGTATGCATTCAAGTATTCCAAAGATCAAACTTATAAATAAGCATACCAAACAGTGATTTCCTTTCTTATGATCTGATTTACAAATTCTCTCACCTTGTTACCTCTTGTACCTAGTCCAAGCATATGCAGACCTTGGCCCATATACGAAGAAAAAGCCAGGTCGACAAGTAGACCAAACTCCAATGTCGTTCGTGCGTTATCTGGATTTTTTTTTTTAGATAATGCCGTGCCTTATGCGGATAGGAAGTGTTCACAGTGCAAAAGACGAGTATTTTTACAGCCTTTGGGTCACAAAAATTGGGTGGTACAAAATAGAAGTTTGGTGATTCCCATATTTCAAGTAGCGTGGTATCCAACATTTTCTGACATTACCCAACACTACTACCGAAAAGGTTTTTAGAGGCGGTTTTTTCTTTTTGTCTTTAGCTACGGAAAATGGCCCTATCGCTAAAACCACGTCGCTAATGGTCATCATTATTAGCGGCGTGTTTTCGAAAACACCTCGCTAATATTGATCAACTGATCATGCAACACCTGAGTTGAGCCGAAGACTCAAACCGGTTTGTTGGCTGACTTTCAACACAAAGGAACATAACCAACTGATCACTCAAAATAATGGTTAATTCAAGCTTCAAGGTGGCACAATAATCGGATGTTTTGCTGTATTTTCTTGCTTCAGTATGGACCTTAAATCACTAAAAGTCCAAAAAAAAATGCCAAAATGATGCCCAGTGATAAGTATGGTGTATGCATGTGAGAGCCCACGGCCAAAAGCTGTGCTGTCGCTTATTTAATTTCAGTACCTTGCGTTAATCCCTAACAAAACTTCAACGACATATTTTGGTGTCCTTAATTATTTACATGTCTTCGATTTAAAACAATTTTTGAAAGTTTGTATCAAAGTTCAAAAAATTGGGTCTCACCTCTTGAAATGCAATAATTGAGAAAAAAATTTATGCAGCCCGTCTGCAAAACGCTGGTTTGCGGCCCTGCTCCAGATGGTTGCCACGTGGATGCCTCTAGCCATCCGACGCACGCTCGTCGCTCGGCTCCCACACATCCCTCGCCACACTCAGCTCTAGACGATGCCAGCGGCTTGGCCGATCGCACCTCGCGTCCGCTAGATCTCACCTCCACGCACAAAGGGCGACGCCTCCCTTGTCCGCCATCGCCGATGCCAGGAGCGCCCCGAGCAGCCTCTTCTCCCTCGGGACTGCTCGGGTATCTCTCCTACGCTACCTATGCTCATCCAACCTTCCTTGTGTGCGGCAGGCTCGAAACCTTGAGTTGCTCACAAGCCTGGGTGCTCAACGCCCGGCTGCTCGCTGCGCATTGCCCAGACAAGGCAGGAAAGAGCCAAAGAAGAAGCAGAAGTCCGTTTGCAGATTCATTGATTGATACTACCATACGGGTTTATCAAGCACTCCAGATTTCAAGATTCAGAACAAGCAAGGCAAGATTGACAGGCAAGCGCAAGTCGGTGGCGGAAAAGAACGTCGTGGAGGCATTGGAGGCACCAGAAGTGGACTTGCTCGTGTGGGGAGGACTCATCCATGGTCGCGGCGATCGCATCTAAGCCGAAATCCTAAGCCTTTTGAAGGTGAGCTGAGAGGAAACCGAGCCGTGAAGTCGTTCGCTACGAATGCGGGAGGCGAGCGATGGGTGTGCGTTTGATGGCTGGAGGCGTCCACGCGGCAATCATCCAGAGCGGGGCCGCAAATGAGCGTTTTTTCGGACGGGCTGCAGGGAATTCTTTCCCAATAATTCACTGTATTTTGGTAAAATACGGGGTATTAATTTTTGGACCTTGTGAAAATATTCAGAGATGGCCGAAGAGTCTGAAATTACTATTTGTTTTGACTGAAGGCTGTTTTTTAGAATAAGGGATCTTATTCCGACCTCTGTAACATGTGTTACATGTTCACACTTGTTGGTTGCCGCACTGAAATACAAAACTCGGAGTCTGTCACCGAGCATTGGTGTTCGAGTTCAATAACGGTTGCGCAGGCCAGGACGCAACACGCTGAGAGGGCCCATGATGAGCCACGGGAGGAGGAGGCTGGGCAGCACCGCCTCCTTAATTAGCTTGCGCCACGGACGGCATATGGCTTGGAAGCGCACAAGTCTATTGCGTCACGCACCGAAGTCTTGACAGATGGATAGCGAGCGTGATCACGCTGCAAATGGAGAATGCACTGGTTGTGGACTCTGAATGCGCATCAACGACCTCCAAGTTAATCGTGAACAGGACGCACTAGAACCTAGCCCAGCGTCTGTGTATACTGTTGTGAAGATCTCAGTGGGCTAGCCGGCGAGCGTGATCACCCTGACAGGCTTTTGGCGCGCCCCACCGAGCTTCCTGTTCGAATGCTGGCCGAAGCCACCAAGATTGCTGGGCATCGACAAATTCCTTGCATTGCCAAGCCTCCGAAGCTGTTAGTGTTAAAACACATAGGCTGCCTTCCAAGCAGCACCCAATTTTCCTTATGCCCCTCATTCTCAGTGGAAAGCAGTGACAATATTTGTTTTTCCACGAAATGAAACGTATGAAAGGACTTTGGTTGGAGGGAGGATGAAGTTAGCTGACGCACATTGTGATGTTAATATATAGGACAGGATCGATGTTGTTTGACATGGGAGAGAGGCGCCAGTCAATAAAAGGAAATGGTCTTCTGACAATGTGGCTTCTGGCTGGTACAACTCTAGCCTCTGTTTACATGGATAACTGATAATATTGATCCACTGCTCATATATAAAAGTGTATATTTTTTCTTTCTCAATTTGTATGAATTCCTTAGAATTGTTTGTCTGATTTTATGATTTAAGGTTTATGGTCTTTGAGTGCGACTTTTAGAACGCATAATACCAAACGTAAATACTAGCTAGTATATTCAAAAGGGTGTTTTTGAATTGCATATGACATGTTCAAATCATAAATATGCTTTGCGACTTTCGCAAACCACCTTTATCACCGTTCCAGATGCTAGTTTTGTGCCCATTGAAGTGTGAACTGCTAATTCAGTGTCCGGTCCTGGCAAAAGAAAACTGTTTAAGTCACATCAATGAGCACAATCATTGATGACATGTTCACACTTTACACTTCCATATAATCCTTCCGTGGCTGCTAGTTTAATGTACCGATTTTTGAACAGCCGAACTTTTTTCTGCAGTCCATAGGTCTATTCTTCTTTACTATGTACACCATTTTGGAAACGGCAACGATCTCTGGGGAAATTGTATGAGGTGAAGGGGTACGTAGCGGCCACGCATCAGAGCACGGCAAAAATATATATATTACGAACCGAGGATGTTTTGCAGAATTTTGTTTTTTCAATACGGACTTTAAAACACCAAAAATCCAAAAAAATATATACTAAAATTATATGCAGCGACACAGTAACAATCTGTAAGTATCACGACGGGAGAGCCCTCCTTTGCTGACTGCCAGGGCCATATGCACTCGGCAAACTCTCTGCCGAGTGTAGCACTCGGCAAAGAGGTCACGGCGAAAGTCGACCGGCAACGAGCTCTTTGCCAAGTGCCATTTTTCGGGCACTCGGCAAAGAGCCCACGTGGCACTCGCCCAACACAAACACTCGGCAAAGTGTTAATCGAAAAAACACCCAAAAAAAAAGAAAAAATATTTTTTTAATGAGGGGAGGCCACCACTAGCCAGCCCGCCCGTCCCCTCCATTTCATCCTTATTCTCAGTCCAGCTGCCATCATTCCGCTTCAATTTCCTGATATAGTTTTTGCGAGCCCTCCGCACAGGGTTACCAGTGAAAGTACTTTGTATTACGGTCACCGTCTTTCAGCAACATAATTCGAGAACGTTGTAATCATAACACTTCTTCACGATATAGCATTTCACCCATCTTACGCACGGTTACTCTAATAGCCTCCCTATTCTCCTCATTTTGTTGGCTCTGTAACTCCTCCAGCTGCTTGCGTAGCGCCTCCAACTCAAGCCGTATAGAGCCAAACTTCTCTCGACTCCATGCACGCAACCTTCTCATCACTGACTTCAGTGCATCCGACACATTACCTAGGTTATGTTTCGGTTCCGTGGCCCGCCACGCATCAGCTATCTCCTTAGGCAGATCCTCATCCCTCTCCCACCCAATCTCGTACCTGAAACAATTGCTCCGCTGACACTCCTGCACCGGCCTCAGACGCAGAAGCACTGGGCAATAATCAGAACGTGGCGACACCGAATGGAGTACCTCCGACTCAGGGAACAAGGCCCTCCAATTCGTGCAAGCCACCACCCTGTCCAATCGGACTTTAACATTCCTTCTGCCCGGCTGCCGATTATCATAAGTCCATGGCAGCCCCTGGAAGCCTACATCCTCCACCTCGCAATCCTCCAGCACCTCCCGAAAATTTTGCATCTGCCGTTCTCCTCACTTCGTTTCAGAGAAGTGTTCAAACTGCCAACAAGCCTCATTAAAATCGCCAAAAAGGAGCCACGGCTCCTGCACCCATTGCTTAATTTGTCGCAACAGAGCCCACATCATATGCCTGTTGTCCATTCTTGGTTTGCCATAGACAAAAGTAGCGCGCCATTCCACATCATCCGGGCCTTCCTTAACCAGCACATCAATGTGCCGACTCAAGTATGATTGCAAAGACACACGAACCGACTCATCAAAGTACAAAGCTAAACCTCCTCCCCGGTTAGGTGACTGCACAGTGAAAGCAGTCCTTGAAGCCCAACCTCCATCTCAAATTCTTCATGCGTTCCTCATGCTGCCATGTCTCCGCAAGGAAGACAAGCTTGGGTCTATGTGCTTTGATCAAAGCACACAGAATATGACATGTTGTTGACGGTAAAATGTGTGTTCTACCGCTCGCACACGTGGCCTGAGAGATTTGCTTAACTCTGTTCAGGACCAAAACTTAGAACGCGGTGAATTCCGGAGCGTGCCAGTCGATTTTCCCTGCAAATCGACAAAGACAAGAAAAGCGTGTAAAATTCCCGGACTATCGGCCCCGGACAGGCCGATGCGTAACCGCAGCCGATTTTAGTGAATAAAAGATAATAAAACAGGCGTTCGGCTGACGGCTAGAAACGAATCGACATGTCGCAACAATAAATACTCGTGCGATAAATAAAGCAAGGCATGCATCAGAATCGGCAATCGGCAAAGCATGCAATCGGCAACATTTATCGGCAAGCACTACGGTATGGTGAATCGACATTGATGAAAGAAGGTTCAGACTTATACTTGAACAGGAACAAAAGGATATTAAAGGCATGCAAGCATAGATCTGAACGTGGTAAACAATCGGCTAAACACCCCGAAAGAACGATTAAACCAGTAACCACTAATTATACCCACAATCTGACAATCGCTTCACCGAGGACACGTCAACTAAGTGAAGTAGAACAGGACACGTCAAACTGCTCTACACGATCAGCAGGTACAAGTATAATCGGCAACTACCAGTCCCAGGTACTCAGTAAACTAGATCTAACCCTTAGCAACTGTTTCACCGAGGACACGTCAACTAAGCAAAGCAGACAGGACAAGTCAAACTGCCTACCCAATCACCAAGGACAGATCTAGCCGACCAAATACCTTAACCGTGACTCGAGTAATTAGATCAAACAGAAATCGACATCAGCAATCGGCAAACAAGGTCGCGGCTAGGACAAGTCGACTAACCGTAACAAAGAACTGGACCAGGTCTTAAACAATTCCATGCAGTCGATGCGTAAAGTAAACCCTAGATTGATCTAAATTACCGGATAACTAGCAGCCACATCAATCTTAATCATGGACAAGTCGACATAACTAGATTGATGCGCTTACCTGACAAAATCCAGGTCGAAACCGGAGCCCCGATGGACGCCGATGTCGACGGAGATCTCGTCGAGAAATTATGGCGATGCGCCGAAAAGTTGATTGTATTGATTGTTTTATTTACAAGCACCTGGGTTTATATTTATACACCCTGGGCAACCGACTCAGAGACAAACACGTCTCCTGCTTGACCACAACTCGGTCAATTCTTTCTTAATCTAGAAAAAAGAATTAAAAAAGGACACAGTCCCACATGCGTGCGCGTCTTCGGGATTTCTTTGGCTTCATGATAACCTGCGGGCCATGGCACATAATCTTTTCCTACCCGCCGCATATTCTGTCTTTCACTGATAACGGGCCCTGGACCAAATTTTGGTGTCAACACATGCCCCCCCAAGCCGGGGTATGGAATCTCCATGCGCCGGATTGTTTCTTTATTTCTTGCACCTCCTCGATTCCCGCGCCGTACTCAACACACCTGCACCATCCCTTCGTATATCCCGCCGCCTGCAGCACGTCCCATCTTATAAATAGACGCCATCTACCACACTTATCCTTCTTCCTCCTCTCACCGGCGCGCCTCCTCGTCTTCTCTACTTTCTCGCTCTCCATCAACTCTGGCGATTCCTCCAGAAGACCAAGGAAGAAAATCTCCACGGGTGCTCTGGCTCATACTTTTCCACCGCAATGGCGCAGCTCACTGCTTCCTCCGCCGCTGTTCCCCAGGTAACATCCTTTCGCCCCATCTCTGTTCTTGAACCAGAATAGGGTTGCTTGTTCTTGCGGTACTGTAGATCCCTTAGTTTATAAGCTTTCCCCATTCTTCTTTAGACTTCGTCTAATTAGATTTATTTGCATTATTTCTAGGAACTGCAAAACCAGATCTTGATCCCTTCAGAGCTCACCACACACCGTTTCTTGGGACCTATGGGTGATCCAGATCCAATAACCTTCATTTGCAGCGAAACCCTTAGGAACATGGGCAGGCAGCTTTAGATCATGGCCCACTATTATCCCAGGCTGGCGCGAATGGTTCCTCAGAGTCAAGGCTGCAAAATCGGCAACCTGGGTAACCGTCGGCATAGATCACTGTTTAGAACTCACTCTTGCCGATATGAAGAAAAATGAGCCAATGCTATCGGCATCCTGCTACTTCTGGTCTGATGCACTAAATGCCTTTCTTTTTGGCCATGGACCAATGACTCCAACCCTTATGGACGTTAAGATGCTTACCGATCTGGATATATCCACTAATGCAAGCCTCCAGAGTTTGAAAGTCAAGCCATCACATCGGTTTGATGTCAGAAGCATTGGTGGATGGAAGAAATATATCACCACCTTCCGAGGCACAGGACCAGTATCAGACAAAGAACATACAGCTTTCCTGATGATGTGGCTGGAACACTTCTTTTTCTGTGGAGCTCAACTCAGTCCCTCGTCCAATCTGCAGAATTTAGCAGAAAGATTGGCAGGT
Organism: Eragrostis nindensis; assembly: GCA_012490785.1. Classification (NCBI taxonomy): domain Eukaryota; kingdom Viridiplantae; phylum Streptophyta; class Magnoliopsida; order Poales; family Poaceae; genus Eragrostis; species Eragrostis nindensis. The sequence goes on along the minus strand of JAAXCT010000119.1, from coordinate 198,960 downwards.
GGCACTGAAATGCCCATCGGCAAATACCTGCTCGGCGCTCTTTATTCTTCACTCCATCAGGTCGCCGAGAAGCTCTGGCACGACACCCCAATCGGCAACATTGGTGGTCCATGGTGGTTCCTTCAGATGTGGCTCACCCTGCACTCTTACACGGCCATGGAACTTCAAGACCTGCATTCATACAGTTTCCCAACCCCTAATCAAAGCTGGGCGCCGATGCACTTCATTGGGAGAAGCCTTAGTGTCGATAGATGGAGTGGGTATGAATGCCGATCTCTTGGCTTCATACTTCAAAGCCTTCTACAGAGGCATCAACAATGATCACCTTGATTGGTTCCCATATGGAAATCCTGAAATCATGGATCATTTTGAGATTCCCTTCACCTTCCGAGCTGACAATCCTCTCCAGAATGAAGTATCGGCAAACATCTTCGTGACCTGTGTCAAGCCTTGCATCTTGCCGACGGGATTGAATGCATCAGGCCGATTGAACCCCTCATATGAGTTCTACAACCCTTTATTTGCTGCAAGACAAATGGGTCTCGGCCAGCTTCCTCCTAGCCTCTTTTATGCCGATAAGGTCAAAGCTTGTGTCATCATTGGATCAACTCTGGAGTATTCTTGGCTGTTTGGTTTGACTGATAACCTGCCCATTGGCCATATCGACAACATCTTATTGGCTCCTTCTTGTACAAGGCTCTTCAGACAATGGTGGGCAGAATGGGCGAAGCACCTCCAAAGCAACAACACAGCATCCTTTGTCTCAAATCTTCAACTTTCTGATCCATTAGGAGAGGTAACAATCCCAACTTCGATCATTTCCTCATCGACGAATTCTCAACTATAACTCTTTTATTTTTCGCAGTCTGATGTTGAAGAAGCACCCACACAAAGCAACAGCGGAATCGGCATTGTGTACGTGGCTGCACATCCAGACCCCGTCCTTGGCTCTGACGCACCAACACCGGCTCAAGTTCTCAAGGGCCAGACTTCTGGGACAAAACGACAAGGCCCCCGCTTCAAACTCCCAGCCAAGCGTCATAGAGCCCTTTTGAAACAACCAAGCTCTGCGCCAACTCCTCCCAGCAGCCCAGTAATCATTCTCGTCTTCATAATCAATTCCATAACTTAGCAAAATTTGACATCTAACCTTTGTTTCAATTTCAGGGCAATTCCGAAGAGGCTGCCGAAGAAACTGAAGTCCATTCTCTTGAAGCCCATGCTGATACCGAACCTGAAGAAACAGAAGTCCGCGCCGATACCGATGCCGAAACTGCCCAACAAGCACCAGCTGCTACTGCCTCAGAAGAAATTGGCATCGAAACTCAACAAGCACCGGCTTCAGAGAGAATCGGCATCGACACTCAACCACAGGTTTATCCTTGAAATTTGTTCATCGGCACTTATACCTTTATTTGACTTCTCACTCATCAGACGCAAGAGCGAAGAGAAGAAGAATCGGCAAACATCTGTGTCGATGGACCTGAAACATCTGCCCAGAACGTCCCAGGGGGCAGCCAATCAGATCCTGGAGCATCTTCTTCTCAAACCGTCCCCGTTGGTGCCGATGTCGATCTATCTCAGGTAAAAATATCGATTTGTTCCCTTTATCAATTTATTTTCTAGTCATCTTTAATTCCTGCAGGCACGTGTGGTAGAGCCAATTGTCGCAATGCATCATCGGCAACCACTGCCAATCGAGATCCGCAATGAGCTGATCGAGCTAGAAGCCAGACTTGACTTTGCAACTACAGAAGATCTCACTCGTAATGCAAGTTCAGTCCGTGCTAGATTCGAGGACATCCAAGCTCGCCTTCCAAGGGACCTAAGGGTTGCCCTTCATCCAGTGGCATACATGGAGTTCCGGCGTCTTGATTACGAGTAAGCCCAAGAAAATATCAGTCGCCGGTCCCATCAACGCCAACTTGTTGCAGCAGCAGAAAAAGCTCTTGAGCTCTCACAGCAAGAATTGGAGAAATATAACTCCATGAAGAATCGGCTAACAGAGGAAGAAAATCGGCTAACTCAACTGAAGAAAGAAGCCGAAGACTTGAGAGCAGCTCTGCAGGGCATCGGCAGAAACCATTGCCAAGATCAATGCCAACATGCTTCAACAAAAAGACTTGCTCAACGCCTCTATTGAAGCTTCAGAACGCGCCTGGGCATCTGTGCCTGCAGAGATCGAGTCTGACGATAATGACAACTACATTCTTGCTGAAGTCGATCAGCTCCGCACCCATGCGCTGGATGTAATCCGTGATTATCTGTACCCCCATCGTGCATGATTGTAACTTGTAAACATCAAACAATATCTTTCAGTCTCTGCAATGTATATATGCTTCTCATCTTCCTCTGTTTTTCTTTTATATATTTTCCCTAAGGGCGATACCATTAGCATCGGCCATCTTAAAGGCGACGCTCTCAACGTCGGCTCCGCTGGAAATTCAACCGAACACTTAACAACTCACCCAAATATCAGGGTAATATTTCCTTAGACGCTTTTCAATAAGCGTTCGGCTAAATTCTTCACCCAGCTCTGAATTTGCTTGGTCACCACCTTTAATGTAAACTTCTTCATCGATCAGCTGATTGTCGATTGCTTCTTTCTCCTCAACTTCCGTCGGCCGATCGATGTCCAGGTCCGGCAATTGTTACAGCAACCGCGGGGTTGCCGATCCCTCGGTGATGCAGACACCTTCATCGGTAACGTCCAAGGCTTCACCTTCCCAATAAGTCCCTGATATGCACGGCAAGCTTTCAACCATCGTCGGCAAGAAGTCTGTAGTTGCCACACTCACCGATCTATCAGCTTGAATAGTTTCCACCTCGTCGCCGATCCACTGGATAAGGAGCTGATGCATTGTAGAAGGGATACAGCAATTAGCATGAATCCAATCCCTACCCAGCAGTACGGCGTACGATCCTTTGCCTTCAATTACGAAAAACGTCGTCGGCAAAGTCTTGCTTCCGATAGTGACCTCGACATTAGTGACTCCTTTGACTTCAGAGCTCCTACCTCCATAATCCCTCAATGTCATGTTGGTCTTTGTCAGCTCCTCAGGCAGTTTGCCGATCTTCTTGTATGTTGCCATCGGCAAAACATTGACAGCAGCACCACCATCGACCATCATCTTGCTCATCGGCTTGCCATTGATGAAACCATTAAGGTACGAGGCCCTTAGATGGAGATGATCGACACCAGACGACTTCTCGAACACTGCTTGCTGTGGACCCAATAACAACTCGGCAGAAGCTTCTTCTTCCGACTCATTAATATCCAAAGAGCTAAATTCTCGTGGCAGCATAAATACCATATTGACAGGAGCTTCAACTTCATGTACCTGAGATTTGACTTTTGGTCTCCATACCTTCTTGGACTTGGGTTCCTTGTCATGGTCATCCTTCTGATTCACTTCCTTGTTCAGCTCCCGGCAACGTGTCCTCTGAACTCTTCTCTTCTGCGTCTTGGTAAAAATACCACTTGGACACCATTGGTCTTCTTCGGTGAACTCACCCTGATAATTTTCCTCATCATCTTCAACTTGATTAACAGGTCCAAGTCTTTCTTGCACAGAAACCCTTGAAGTCAACCTCCCTTCAAAGCTATCATGCTGTCTTCTCATAGGAACTCGGCTTGAAGTACCAACTTCTCTGTACAAATCACCAGATCGCCTGCTACAACCTGGGCAGCCTTTAATTGGTGGCAGCTTCATACCTTGCTCCCAACAGTACTGGAAGAACGGACAGTTCCAATGTGGATCAAAGTCATCATCACTCGTCCTCCTGCCTTCCCTCTCTCTCTTCCTTGAGTAGTTGCCGATTAAAGCAGTAGATCCCCCAATCATGTTAACTGGAAAAGGATGCCCATCAATCTTCATCGGCTTGGATCTGTTGCCGATTGGATCTGTTGCCTAAACACTTTGCATTCATTGGTTTGATAAGAGGGAGTATTATGCCACTTGCACCACTTGATTTTCTTCAACTCTTCAGCTGGAGGCAACGTGTGATTAGGTGGGAGTTGAATAAGCTTTTCTTGTAGCAGCAGATCGAATATCTTGTCAGCTTTATTGATATCAAAATCATATTTCTTTTCTTCTGCTTTCTGCTTGACCCACGGACAAAGAACAGTCTTTTTATTCCTGGTCCACTCAACAAGAGCAACTTCAGCTTCATCATCAGAATCAGAAGAGTAATCGGCATAAGCCACCTGAAACTGTCTGCCACGTGTATTCTGGACTCGCCCTTCATGAATCGACGCCTTCTGAAAGAGCTGTGCTAAGCCATCGACTTCTTGAGGTGCAAACTTGTCTCTTATCTGTGGCAGTAAACCCTTAAGCAATCTCAGCCATTTGCCGATCCGTCAGATTCAGGTTATAGCACCTGCACGGATGACTCTGAATCTTTGGACAAAATCGGCAACTGACTCCCCAGCCTTCTGACGAACAGCCGTTAAATCTGATATACTCAACTCTGCCATGCCAGTGAAGAAATAAGAGTGGAATTTCTTTTCCAAATCGGCCCAATTCCGCACGGATCCCGCAGGGAGGGAGGTGAACCATGAGAATGCCGATCCAGATAACGACAGAGGAAAAAGACGGACCTTCAACGCATCTTGTGCCGATGCCTCTCCCAACTGTGCCAAATACCGGCTGATGTGCTCCACTGTTGAGACATTATCTTGCCCAGAAAACTTGCAAAATTCTGGCAGCTTGTATCGATGAGGCAAGGCAACTTGTTCCATCCACTCTGGATATGGACGTCGATACATAAAGCTCTGCTCCTTAGGCTTGAGATCGAACTGCTCCTTCATGACTTCAGCCAACCTGGCGACTATATCTTCTGATGTGTTCTGTCCTTGCCCCCCAGTCATTTGGGCTGGCTGCTGTGTTTGCACTTGAGCAGGTTGCTGTGATTGTGATTGTATCTGAACAGGCCGCTCTCTGTTGTAGTGTTCACTGTAATCTGCCACCCTATGATAGCCTTGCGGTATCTCCTGGTTGAACAGTGCAGGATTGACATTGGGAGCCAGATGATATCTTGTCTGAGGGGTTTGACTTGCTCTTGGTTCATTAGGTGTACCACCAACTTCCTTCTGTGTGGACATCGGCGCGTCAATAAGATTTGGCGCCGATACCCGAGCCGTTCCCGCAGCTAGAGTTTGAGCACTTGGAGACCATAGCTCTGGTGGCATGCCATATGGTTGCCTTTGCTGACCAGCAGCACTTGTCTCTTCTTGACCTGCGGGTTGACCATCAGGATGTGCAGGACGTGCTGGCGTAGTAGTTGGTATAGTAAATGATGGCCCCATAAATCCAGACTCAAACTGCAGGGTCCCATCAGCAAATGCCTTAAGCATGTTGTACAAAGTGTTAACAAGCACCCCTGATTGGTTAATGAAAGCATTGTGAACTGCAGTATTCAAAACTTCATCCAACAGAGCTCGATCTGGCATCTTCGCAGCTTTTATTGTAGCCAACTCTTCTGCTCTCAGCACTACTGGTGAAGCTGATATTGATGTAATCTTGCCACGCGTCATCTTGATGGTTTCAAAGTATTTCACTTGACAATCGTACAGATAACTCTGATATGCCTTTTTCTGGTCCAAAGACATCTTCTCCCATACATTCAACTCATTGTTGGAAGTAACTTCAGAGGAATCTTTATCATCTCGAACAAATGGTGCAGGAATCATAATATTATGGCCCTTTGCATCAACGAGCAAAGTACCATCATCAGCAACAGCTTGAACGAACGCCATCTGCTTCTAAGAACTTGATCTGTCCCACTGGGCGTGCCAAAAAGTGTGTTGACGGTAAAATGTGTGTTCTACCGCTCGCACACGTGGCCTGAGAGATTTGCTTAACTCTGTTCAGGACCAAAACTTGGAACGCGGTGAATTCCGGAGCGTGTCAGTCGATTTTCCCTGCAAATCGACAAAGACAAGAAAAGCGTGTAAAATTCCTGGACTATCGGCCCCGGACAGGCCGATGCGTAACCGCAGCCGATGTTAGTGAATAAAAGATAATAAAACAGGCGTTCGGCTGACGGCTAGAAACGAATCGACATGTCGCAACAATAAATACTCGCGCGATAAATAAAGCAAGGCATGCATCAGAATCGGCAATCGGCAAAGCATGCAATCGGCAACATTTATCGGCAAGCACTATATGGTGAATCGACATCGATGAAAGAAGGTTTAGACTTATACTTGAACAGGAACAAAAGGATATTAAAGGCATGCAAGCATAGATCTGAACGTGGTAAACAATCGGCTAAACACCCCGAAAGAACGATTAAACCAGTAACCACTAATTATACCCATAATCTGACAATCGCTTCACCGAGGACACGTCAACTAAGTGAAGTAGAACAGGACACGTCAAACTGCTCTACACGATCAGCAGGTACAAGTATAATCAGCAACTACCAGTCCCAGGTACTCAGTAAACTAGATCTAACCCTTAGCAACTGTTTCACCGAGGACACGTCAACTAAGCGAAGCAGACAGGACAAGTCAAACTGCCTACCCAATCACCAAGGACAGATCTAGCCGACCAAATACCTTAACCGTGACTCGAGTAACTAGATCAAACAGAAATCGACATCAGCAATCGGCAAACAAGGTCGCGGTTAGGACAAGTCGACTAACCGTAACAAAGAACTGGACCAGGTCTTAAACAATTCCAAGCAGTCGATGCGTAATGTAAACCCTAGATTGATCTAAATTACCGGATAACTAGCAGCCACATCAATCTTAATCATGGACAAGTCGACATAACTAGATTGATGCGCTTACCTGACAAAATCCAGGTCGAAACCGGAGCCCCGATGGACGCCGATGTCGACGGAGATCTCGTCGAGAAATTGTGGCGATGCGCCAAAAAGTTGATTGTATTGATTGTCTTATTTACAAGGACCTGGGTTTATATTTATACACCCTGGGCAACCGACTCAGAGACAAACACGTCTCCTGCTTGACCACAACTCGGTCAATTCTTTCTTAATCTAGAAAAAAGAATTAAAAAAGGACACAGTCCCACATGCGTGCGCGTCTCCGGGATTTCTTTGGCTTCATGATAACCTGCGGGCCACCATTTTGGCGCATAATCTTTTCCTACCCGCCGCATATTCTGTCTTTCACTGATAACGGGCCCTGGACCAAATTTTGGTGTCAACACATGTCTTAGAATTTACTAGGGCAATGGGGAGATCCGTCAGGGTCCATATGGTGTTGATTTTAGCAATTTCTTTTTGTCGACATTGACCACCCTAAACCCAATGGCTCAAGGATGACAGAGATGTTAATTTTGTTGACCCAGTTTTTCCATCTCAACCCGAAGCTTTATTCTGTTAAGGTGCAATCCTTGTGCAGTCATATCTCTATGGTTTGAATATCATAATATGTAACACAAAATCTAACAATCTCCTGACATTGTGGCTCGCCCTACCACTTACTGCCCTTACAACCGCAATCATGGCTCACCCTAACCCGAAGGAGTCTGCTATGGATCAAGGAGATTATCGCATGTCAACAAATTGACATCAATTCTGGACCTCAGTAACAAAAAATAACAACGCACATTCATTCAACTTTTTTTGCCGCTCAGTTTTCCTGGCGCCTGTCATTTCCAATCAAAAACCGGTGAACTAGATTTTTTCTCTCCAAATGAAATTGACGTTCTGTTCCATATTTGACCCCTAGCTTTAATGTTTCTCTCTGTTGTCATTGGGTTGGAGGAATGAGAGCTAAATATTGCAATGCACTGTGTCACACAAATATATATAGGTCAGGACCTTGTACATGATTCATGAGTAGTACAAGCAATACATTGTTCCGACTATTGGCCCTGCGGTGCTGCATCTTTTGCCTGAATGTGCACCAATAATTTGGTTGCTTGGCCCACAGTGCAATGCGTTGTTCCTTTTTTTCTGAACTGAGCGTTTATTTGTTCCTTGAAAAGAGGCATGAAGGGTGTGGTCACGCAGCTCCGTCATACATGTTCGATATCATTATGGCGAGTTGAGCAAGCCCATTATGGCAAGTCCAAGATAAAATAGTTTGTAGTAAACATTTTACTTTTATAGTTTGCAGCTGCTTCAATCTTTAGATTATTTTGTACGAATTAACGGTTTTGTGCTGGAGGACTGCTGATGTAATCATGTCCGTCACTAGTGGCGGAGCCAGGGGGGGCTGGCAGGGGCCGTGGCCCGCCCTATGATTTTTGATTACTTGCTATTGGAGCACTTAGCACTAATGTTTTAGCACTTAGCAAAGAAGATTAAACACTAAAAATAGCTCTATGTGGACACTATTTATGTTAAATATTAAGTACAATCAGTGAGAGATATTGGTTTTGTTAGAGTATGTGATTTTTCCCATGGCAAATTTAACATCTGTTTCAAATTTTCATACACGGGTTTCTTGCCCCCCCCCCCCCCCCCCCCCCCCCCCCCCCCCCCCCCGGCCGAGCTCCTAGCTCTGCCACTGCTTTGTGCCATAGTACCAGGAGGTGCCGAGACTGCAGAGACGTATCGTCGGGAGTGCACCACTACTGAAAAAAGGCCACTGTCATTTTAGGCCCATAATTTTGTACTAGTGTAATAAAATTGGACGGAAATTTAGCTGGACAAAGCATTCCAAAGTTTTGATGTACTAAGTCAGAATGACATGTGGATCCATGCGGCCCCAAATCTAGTATAATCAAATTGTGCTTAATTTAAAGATTCATGACTAGTGCAAGCAACACATTGTTCCCGACCTTAAAACACTAAAATTTGCAAAAACAAATATGCTGAAATGACGTCCAGTGACAAGTATGGTGTACTGATGAGCTTACTGTTCCGTTTTAAGTCGCATGTGAGAGTCCTCGGTCAAAAGCTGTGCTGTTGCTTATTTCAGTACGTTGCATTAATCCCTAACAAAACTTATAGTGGTGTTTTGTCCCTGATTATTGACATGTCTTCGATTTATAACATTTTCATAGAAAAGTTTGTATCAAAGTTCAAAAAATTGGGTCTCACTTCTTGAAGTGCGATAATTCACTATATTTTGGTTAAATACTGGTAGTAATTTCTGTACGATGAGAAAATATTCAGAGATGGCCGAAGAGTCTGAAATTATTTATTCTGCCTACTAGCGTTTTCACAACTTTGTTTTGTTGGAACATTATTTACATCTGTTGTGGTTAGAAGAAGTTGAAAACCAGCCTCGGTCCAATATCGTTACTGGTTGTTCTTTCGTCCCTACTCCATAATTATTGACATGTCTTTGATATACAACTTGTTCAATGGAACATTTTACAACAGACAGAAAACAAAATTTGGGCTCATTCTTCAAGCAACAATTCATAGCTATGAAAAGCTACAAAACAAAATATTACACCTTGCGTTTGGCAAATATCCAGGCAGCTAAACATGGCCAAAGTGCCACACAGGTGCGCGCAAATACACACAATACCAGGTGGGGGACCAGCTTGATTTTTCATTGTAGCGGTGGTCTGTCCATCCCACCTCGACTCTGGTGGGGTTCTGCGGGCCGCTTGGTGCCAAGGCCCGACAATGTAGGATGAAGGGTGCGCGATCATCCCGGCAGGTTTGCATCCTGACATACTGACATATGACTCTCGGCCGAATGCGGCCAATAACGTTACTGGGTATCAACAAGTTCTCTTCAGTACTAAGCACTCTGTTTTCTCTATGCCTCTCATTCTCACTCACAAAGCACTGAAAATACGTATTTTTCATACGTCTCATCCTAGTATTCGGTCCTAGCTTTCCATGTCGGCAGTTAGTGGGTTCAAAGAAGGGGACGTAGCCAAGAGCATAGTGTGCTGTAATTATACCGGATATGAAGTTGTATGGATCGGAGAGTGGTGCTACTCTAATAATGGACGAGGTGTTCTGACTATGTGCCTGCTGCTGGTAAAGGGATAATTAATAACCTTGACCCACTGTATAGATGAGAAATATATATTTTCTCTCTCAACTAGCGATAATGCCTTTGATAGTATATATAGATTGGCATGCGTATGCTATACCTGATGAACCTAATGAACTATGACGATGGGCCTGATCCTGATGAACCAATACAAATCTATACCCGCTGGTTAACCAGCCTTATATATATGGCGGTTGCCAACCTCCTGGACGGCGATGAGTTTCGACGATGGCAGGCCTTGTTTTGTAGCCTGCTGGTTTGCAGAATTTTCTAACCTCATGAGGGGCAGAGGCTAGAGGGAAAACTGGGAACTGAATCGAGTGGTTGACGGTAGCGTTGATAACATCATAACCTCCTTGAAGGCTTTATTTAGCAGGGAGTCCCCTGTGGTTGTGGAATTTCATCCGGCTTTAGTTCTGGTTTTTTTCACTGTTCATCAGGTTATGCGGTCTCCAGTAGCTATCGGCGAACACAGACCGGTCGTCAGGTATAGCATACTTGCAGCTCTACATACAAATATATAAGTTTACAAATTGTTTATTACTCCCATTACAAAATTGATCAATCAAAAATATGAAGCAACCACAAGCGTTCTTAGGTCTACAAATCACCACATTAATTATATAAAAAAGAAAAATTAACTACCACTTCCATTATGAACTAATTTTTCCAACATATCGGGGCGCGGCTGGGCCAGTTGCGTATCTACAGGGTATGCCGGATGAGCCACGGCAAACCCTGTGATTTGGCCCAGCACAACGGATAGGGATCCCCTACCATAACCTCTGCACATTACATTATGACAATATAGTATGTAATTTTTTAAACAGGCCGAAGGCATTTGAAACAAAAGTATCTTGTCTAGTACACATACGCCTGAACTAATTAGTTAATTCGTACATGAACCTATACATCTTGAATTCATGATGAGCAAGCATAATTATGATCTATGTGCATCATTTTGTGCCTTATTTGACAGAATGTATATATGGTCATGACTTGACTGTGAGAAAACAATCACTCTATATGACGTTGCGCCCGTTTTGCGTTGCTTAAATGAGTTCTTTTTAGATAAAAGGAATTCTATTTCATCCAGCAAATGAAAATATCCCAACCTCTACATCACTTGATGTATTTAGCTGTCCGTTATTACAAAATTCAACTATGCGTAGACTCCATCTATCACATAGGACAAAAGATGATATGCCAAACAAAAGGTAGAACATAGTAAAAAGTTCCTCTCAGCACAACCTATTACTAAACTTTCACCCATGCTTCGCGAAGATATCCATTGTCACTACCTCCAAGAGTCGGCACGCCTTTAGTAATGACATTCGACCATCCTCCTTTTGGAATAGCGACCATGTTCTTATCCAGTACGTTCCCCTGTAAATTACCTGCATAGGAGTTAGAATTGGTTTTCTATCAAAAACAACATTATTTTGGCTTAGCCATATTGCCCAACAAATGGCACCGATTCCCACTAGCATTTGTCCCCTACCCTTGGGATGAAACCTACCAATCCAATTACCAAACATGTTAGCAACACTAGTAGGCGGTTTAATCCCGAAAGACAATTCAATTAGTCTCCAAATTAATCTAGCAAAACTGCAATCGAAGAAAAGATGTTGTATAGTTTCCAAATTACTAAAAAACAACATTTGTGATTTCCATTCCAGTTTCTTCTAGCTAGATTATTTTTGGTAAGTCTGACCTCCTTATGCAAGAACCAAAGGAAAACTTTAATCTTTAGCGGTACTTTTATTTTCCACAGGTGTCTATTGTTTGCAACAACATTTGTGTCAAAATTACTCCATACATTGATTGAACCGTAAACCTCCCGCTTTGATTTAATGACCACTTAAAAGTATCGGGTTCATCTAGTTTGAGCACCATCTTTGACAATAAAAGAACCAAACAGTAAAAGTTGGTCTTTGACACTAGGTTTTGATCGTACTTTAGATAACGATTTTGTATTTAGATACTTATTCTTTAACAATTTGTTGCCACAAACCATCTTCTTTAGTAAGTTTGTATAACCACTTACTTAAAAGGCATCTGTTTTGAACCTCAAGATCAAGGATACCTAGACCACCCTGTTCCTTCGGCCTGCATATTATGTCCCATTGTAGCGTTACCGCTTTTCGCAGGATCGAGTCGGAAGTGCTGATGAACAGACACAACAGTACATCACATAAAGAGCACAAATTTAGGTCTTAAAGTTATTACATTAGTCCAATTAAAACATCGAGTAACACAGCGGAAGTCTAAAACGATACAAATCCAAGTCTGAAGAATGACGATACAACAAGGAGCATTCGCTCACGATACGTGAATCCGCATCACAATCCCGATGATGCGGACTCAGCTGGAGATCACTCGTCCAGCTCCCAGTGGACGGTCCAGCCCACCGGAGGCTGTCCGTCCCACTGGCCACCTCCACCCGACGAGTCAGGAACAAAGACGCTACCTGCACAAAACATTAAGGAGCCAAACCCTGAGCAACTAATACTCAGCAAGACTTACCCGTCAACGTGGCTAACTACAGCCGACACCTAGAATGCAAGGCTACAAGGGGTAGGCTGACTCACATGCATAAAAGCGCACTAATTACTTGGTCCTTACTTTCAAGTTTTAATCCCAATTAAGTACTTAACCAATAAAACAGTGCACTTATCTCTAAAGCAGATATAAAGCAACAATACATCAGGTAAAAGCAGTATACAGCATAATATGTGAAGATCACCATAATAAACTAGCATCATCATCATCATCATCAATAATATCACACTACGAGGTGACTCAGTGAACAAGAGGGTGCTCATTTCCGAGAGCGGCGGCATCGATGTACATCCTGCAGGAGAAACCTGACCACACGACACACACGCACAAAAGTCGTATGCGGCAACCTTTCGCGCTGTACACCACCGGGGCTGTACCAGATTCTACTCCTCCCGAGGAAGGGTCTCCCGCCGTGGTCGCCGTCCCAAACGTACAACCACGCAGAACGTTATCCTTCCTCTCCCAAGTACCATGACAGAAAGAGTAAAGTATCCACCAGACATCCAGGGCGACACAGGCTACATCGGTTTACTAGGCCTATAAAACACTAGCATGTGATCAGTACGTTCAAGCTTGCTCAGCGGGGCCAACAACGAATGGTCCTTAATCGACACAGAAGGGGCTACCACCGTGAAGGCCCAGCCTTCTCCAACCCTCCTACACAAACAATCCCCGTCCGGTCTGCAACAAACCTAAATTCTGCTAGTACAATCCAGAGTAATTCCTATCATGCGAGTGGGACCTACCACTCGTCTTCTACCGTCCGCTAGACTCTAAGCATAGCAGATTCTAACGATAACCTAGAACCAACTACTACAAAAATAGGACTCAAGGTAAACATGGAACGGGGTCCTAATGCAGTTCTATGGTCTCACATCAACTCCTAATAAACCTAATGCACAATCAATTACTAGCCCCAATCAAGTGAGAAAGTAAAAATCTAACAGGTAGGCATGCACCAGGCCTGGCTCAGGAGCTACGCTAGCGGGGTCAGTGGTGCTGTCAGGCTGCTGCTCCTCCTGCTGTGCCTCCTCCGGTAGCTGGAAGTCCAGAGGCTCCGGAGTCGTCTCTGTCACTATATGTCATGACAAGGAATGAATGCAGGTTAGATGCAAGTAGTATGATGCGATTAAGAATTTAATTAATGGACAGTCATTTACACTGTAAGTGCAAATGATTAACTAATTATCTTCGGCTGAAGTATTTCCTTCATTTTTTTTTTGCGGGGAAAAGAGAGATTTCATTAAATCAGGGTAGGGTTACAATCGGCTGCAACTACATCGGCAGCAAAGTCCGGAGCCCGTCGCAGCCAAACTGCTGTCAACGACTCAATACAAGATTTATTTGCTAACAAATGAGCAACCCTATTCTGATCTCTATAACAGTGTGAAATCTCAGTTTCCCGAAGCTCAGCAGCGAGCATACGAACTTCCTTCAACAGTAGCGCCAGGTGCGATCGGTTCTCTGCTTATGAGTTCAGAGCAGCAGCGACAGTGAGGCAATCAGTTCCAAGGCTGATCGGCTGCGGGATCCATTGGAGGGCTAGTGATAGACCTTCCTTACATGCTAATAGCTCCACCTCCTCAGCATCCGTGCAATCAAAGAGGCGTCGTCCAGAAGAAAGCACGACTTCACCATGTTCGTCCCGAGCGATAATTCCCACCGCAGCACGCCCCGACTCGCTCAAGAAGCATGCGTCAACGTTGATCTTTACTCTTCCTGGCTTTGGTCTCTCCCAATGGCGTTTAACATTCATACCTGGCCACGTACGCTGTCCGGCAATTGGGACGAGCTGTTTCCCTTTACAACCTGTTGGGACTGACGGTTGTCGGACGTGCAGCAGTGATTCGTGGAAACTCTGAAGAAACCTGACAGAGCCCTCAATCGGCATCAGCTTTCCTTCATGCCTCAGCTGGTTGCGGACATACCATGCACGCCATAGTAGTAGCAGGGTCCTAGCCTTCATCTCATCGTCGCACCCATCGAGCAACAACAGGAGCCATTCCGTTCCTGACTCGATAAATCTCTCTTCAGGTGGGAGATCCCAATGCTCGCGCATGGCCAATCTGAGACCCCGAGCAAGTGGACACCGAACTAAAGCATGAAATTCGGACTCATCTTCAACTCCACACAACTTGTAGGTTCCAACGACCTCCAGCTTCCTCGCACATTTGTTCTTGCTGGTTGGCAAGCACCCTGTAGCGACACGCCAGCCAAACATGCGTACCTTTGGGGGTACATCCGCCTTCCATACACCATTCCATAAGCTCCTACGCCCATCTGGCGCTGTGCTACTAGACTGTTGTAAGCCCATCTCCTCTAGGTCCATCCCCAATCTATAAGCGCTTCTTACAGAGAACAATCCGGTCTTTTCAAAATGCCACGCAACAAAATCCTCATGGCCTCTCACTGGCAGTTTAATCTTCCTGATAGCATCAATGTCCGGTGGGTAGAAATGTGCTTGCAACGCCTCCAGAGACCAAGAGTTTGTCCTCTGATCAATCAATTCAGATACCCATTTAACACGGCCCCGGCCTTTCTTTCCCATCACAGCAAGATCAGGTTCTCTAGGAATCCACTTGTCACGCCATATGCGGATACTAGACCCATTGCCAACTCGCCAGATAATTCCTTTTTTCAATAATTCCAGGCCATGTTCTATTGCTCGCCACGTCGGTGAGGGGTTCCTAGAAAAGGATGTGTCAATGATATTCCCATTAGGGTAGTACCGTGCCTTCAGTATACGAGCACAGAGACTATCCGGCTGATGAACTAGCCTCCATGCTTGTCTTGCGAGGAGAGCCTGGTTGAAAGTTCTCAGGTCTCTAAAACCCAAACCCCCCTTACTCTTGCATTTTAGCATCTTCTCCCAAGCACACCAGTATGTCTTCCTCTTACCCTTCTCAGCTCCCCACCAGAATCTCTTGATGGTGCGTTCTAGCTCATCACATAATCCAGCCGATAGCTTGAACACGCTCATACAATATGTAGGCAGGGCCTGTCCCACGGATTTAATTAAAGTTTCCTTTGCAGCACTTGACATGAATTTTTCACTGTAGTCCGACATGCGCTTGCCGAACCGTTCCTCTAGCGACTGGAAAGCCTTTCTTTTAATACGACCATCAGGAGTTGGGAGCCCCAAGTAACATGTTTCAAAGGCTTCCTTTTCAACGTGCAGAATACCACGTATCTCCAGCCTGGTTGTTTGAGAGACATTACTAGAGAACATGATCGAACATTTCTCCGGGCTTAGCAGCTGGCCTGTCCCTGCTTGGAAATCAGCAAGCACCTCACTCATACCATGCGCCTGACCAGTGTTTGCTTTAAAGAACAAGAGACTGTCATCTGCAAATAATAAGTGAGACACTGGGGGCGCTTTACGGCACACCTTCAAACCCTCAATGACTCCTTCACTTTCTGCTCGAGATAATAATTTAGACAAGCTATCAGCCACTAGTAGGAATAAATATGGCGATAATGGATCACCTTGGCGTAGGCCGCGAGAAGGTTTGAAAGGTTGCAGAAGTTCGCCGTTAAACTTGATACGGTAGCGTACAGTCGTCACGCAAGCCATGATCCACTGTACCCAGGTTTGTTGAAAGCCCAACTTCTCCAGCACCTTCTGCAGAAAACCCCAATCAACCCTATCGTACGCCTTGGCGAGGTCTAGCTTGTATGCACTGTTGGTCGTATCTACGCACCCACTTATATACCGCAAGAGCACGGTGTACAGTTGTAGTCTTTTTCCCCTAGAAGAGTATTCCAAGGTTTAATCGAACCACAAGGACCAATGGGAATTAAGCAAAATCAGCAGTAAAAGAGTTAGCCAAGCTTTCTAGTGAGCGTGAGCGTGGGTTTCAGGAAAACAGGGTGTTGTGCCGATCGGCACAGGGGATGTGCCGGTCGGCACGAAGGCGAAGTTGTCCGAAGTGATGTCTGAAAAGCCTAGGAACAGATTAAATCATGGGGTAAGTTAGCCAAGTCTGCTAGTTGAGATCGTAACCAAGAAGCTTAGTCAAATAGCATCATAAACGGAATTACTCAATTATTGATAACCGAAGATCGGTAGGTCAGGACCCCTTTCCGACGAGCCCTGTCACGACCAGTTCACCTTAATCAGTAGCCCCTTCCTACTCTACAACTCATCTCAAGGATCATCGCGTATGCATTAGCGGCTGTGGAGGTACAGAGACAACGTGCAATTATGGCGCATTACAAGATCCCAATGCTACCTTAACCACAATGGAGATAGTGAGAGAACGAATCTTGTCACTTCTTTTTGCCACCACAATTAAGATAACATCTAGTACTTAGTCGTCACTAAGCGTAGGAACAAGTGCATATAAAGACCATAAAATCCAGGCGATCAATAATCAAAACCATTCGTCCACATATTCAACCATACTTCAATGATACATAGTGCAAGATACATCACCATCTAGTAGGCCTACCTTGATGGATCACCTCTTTAGCACCAATGGTTCTTGATCAACAACTAGAGAACATGAAGAACGGGGCAAAGCCCCGGTGGCTCTAAACTTACTAGCTGTGTTGTCCCTCTGGCGGCGGATCCCGAAACCCTAGGGCTTTTACAAGTTTATATAGGGCTGTACATCAGAAAGGAAAGGATTCTCGGGGAAAGAATCCTTGTGCCGATCGGCACAGGGGTTGTGCCGATCGGCACACCTCGTGTCCATCTCGGTTTCCTCCCTAAGTCGGTTCCGAAGTCCTAGGTAGCTTCCATGTGGGCCTTCCAGTCAGTTTGCTTCGAGATCAAGTCTTGTGTTGCTCTTTCAAATCTTCGAGTATCTTTTATCTCTTCGTGATGAGTATCTCCCAAGATTGGCTCGGATAACTTCTTTCTAGAACAAACTGAATGGTGGGCCAGCTTTGGTGGCCTTGGGGTCCCATGTGCCGGTCGGCACATGTCTGTGCCGATCGGCACAGTGGGCCTTTTCTGCTGGTTCTCTTCTCTTCAGGTCCAGATCAGCCACAATGTCCAGAATGTCGTCCTTTTCATCTGTTTCTGTAATAAAGCTCCAGAACGACATATATACAAATATGGTGCTATTATCAAGGGTTAGTGGCCTATAATGACGACATTTATGCTCTAAATAAGGCGCAGTTGGCATATAAAATGGTATGCTAGAAATCGCCAACAGCTCCCCCACACTTAAACCTTTACTCGTCCCGAGGAAAGTCAAGAATGAAAATCAACTTGCATATAGTCACATCAATCATAAAAGTATTTCAAATCTACACGAGCTGAGCATTTAGTCATTGTGAGATTAAATCAATTTAGTATTCAGCAAACATGTTCACAATATGGGTATTGAACATGAAAGAGTACTTCCCAAAGCAAACCTTGAAAATATTCAACTTGATGCACATGACTTTTCCACTTATGTGAATCACCAAAAAGGTATTGTGAGCAAAAGAACTATCCTTCTCAAACGATCAAGTCAACAACTCAACTTCAATCACTCACCTAAATCACTCAAAAGCCTATCCTACTTTATCGATATATGTATGTGTAAGGCCATATGAGTAGCTTGGTGAGGAATTTCAAGAAAAATAGACATAAATCAACAACATATTGCAAAGCTAAGAAATAACTCTAATTGGTTTTACTGAGACTTGTCAAAAGGCCATTAGAAATTGAATTGAGAAAGAAACTCACACCTTTAGAATAGTGGACATATACTTGTGTGAATGAACAATCACAAGTAGAGAACGTAATCTTTTTAAACAGGTGACAAAGCTGTCCTTTCTTCTTTGCATATCTATCAGAAACTTCCTGGCATTTTCGGAGGATATCGAATGCAAAGAATTGTGTTCATGATTGGAAAAAGAGATTCTTGGCTGCTAATAGATGATAAGAATTCAAGGGAATTCACTCTTCCCCCCACACTCGAATTTTTGCTAGTCCCGAGCAAAACAGCACAAGGTACAGACTTTATTTTCCTCTTTTTTTTCTCTTTTTTTTCTTTTCTTCTGTTTTTCTTTTTTTTTTTCTCTCTGTGTGCCGATCGGCACAATCATGTGCCGGTCGGCACACTGTCTGTACCTGCCAATTTCGCTCTGGATTTCTCGTGAGAACTGCTGTGTCAGATATATAGCCAAGAATACAGTAGGATGTGGTCAAGGATTGATATTCGAATCAAAGAATTTGGTTCTCAAGTATCGGATGCTCGGCGAATTATGCATAATTCCAATGCGGTAATTTGCATAGCTCGAGCAGGAATAGGCTAGAAAATCAACACGATACGCGAAAGATGTGGCTAATTTTCCAAGTCTCATACCCTAAGAATTAAATCTTAACCGAGCTCAATCATCAATCATAGTCCCTACTTAGCAAGGGCTTAAATTGAGTCACATATATTTGGCATTGGTAGGCATAACCGAATGATATGGAGTAATTCTAAAGCTCACAATAAGAACATTTGAATTTTATAAAGAAATAGGTACTAAGTCATGTCATCCAAAATCGATCTTTTATTAGACCTTGCATGGGAATTTTGAAATGAACTACGCCACATATGAAGTATTTGCCGAATACACTTTAGTGAAAGTTCGAAATTTTTATTTATGCTCAACATCGCTCGATTATCATTAACACTTCTCAAGATAGACATACATACTCGTATCATTTTTCAAATAAAGCATAAAGATCATCATCATTTTGGATTTGAAAGCACGGGCTACATGGTGATGTATCATTCTAAACAAACTACTAGCACACTTGCATAAATAAAACTAAGCTACTAGCACACATGCATGAATAAAAGCACACAAACAAACTAAACACACCCGATACATGGTTTCCCAACCCGCTCACACACACTTAAGTAAATAAATAAAAAGAGAATGCGAAAGGGAAAGAAAAACGCAAACCGGGAAACCGATACAAATTGTGCCATACACAACACTCTACCCATCAAATGGAGGAGGCTGCGTGTAGTCGAAGCCGTAGTATGCCGCCTCCAATCTCGCGAACTCATCGATCATCGCGTCGGTGTTGCTCCGCATCTCGCCCGTCAAGTTGTCGATGCGTTCAACGTATTGCACGTTGTTGTCGATGTATCGATGCATAGGGGCAAAGTTCGCCCCCGGAGGACCTGCAGGAGCATAGTAGGGTGCCCCCTGGAAGTGCTGAGGGTAGACAGGGGGCATACCGAAGTACCTGGGGTCGGTGCCGGTCGGCACCTGGCCTGTGCCGGTCGGCACGAAGCCCGTGCCGATCGGCACGGGTGCCTACTGCGCTGGTTGATGCTGCGCGGCTGCTGCCACGTCCCAACTGTCCCAGTCCGCCGCTGCGCTCGCCGAAGACTGGCCGACGACCTCCTTCCTCCCGCGCTTCGTCTTCGTTACCTTGTGTCGCTCGCGGAGGTCGGCCTCGAGCCAATTCCCTCCGTCGATCTTGTTCGGGAGGAAGAGGGCGAGCTCGGAGCAGGGAAGCTTGGGTGCCGCACACGTAGTAGCCGAGCTTGGCGCTTCCCGTGATAGTCTTCCCGCGTACCATGGACTCGTCGATGAGCGTGGACCTCACCCAACAATCATCCTTCATCATGAGGTTACCTTCGGTGACTTGGAAGATGATTGTTTGGAGGTAGCCTCCAAAAGCTAGTCTCGACTTAGGGTTGCCCCTTTGGTTAAACCAACTCGCCACCATCATCATGACGGGATTGCACTTGCACGGACTCGCAATGGCGTTGTAGAGCCAATGCAAATCCGGGTCAGAGATGTTGGTGGTGTCGAGGCGGCCGGTGGTGCGTGCGGCCATCCACCGGTGGAGGATTTGGATCGTGGGGTTCTTGATGTGCCCCCTCTTGCGCTCGTCCGCGTCGGCGATGCGGCGCCAAAATGTGTCGAGCATCTCCGTCGTCGCCGCGCCGTATACGGGGGCCTCCCTTTCAAAACCGAGAGCATCGGAGATGCCCTCGATCGTGATGGAGTAAGGCTCGTCCCGCACACGGAACTTGATCTTATCGTCTCCTTGCTCGTCCACCTCGCGGCTCATGGTGGTGATGAACTCGGTGATGAGCTCGATGTCGAAGCTGCTCGCTTGATCATGGAGGGTCTCCCACCCAAGGTTGAGGAGGCATTGATGGAGGTCCGGCCATACCCCGACCTTGGAGAGGAACTCCTCATCCATGTCGATGTTGGGTAAGATGCGGCTGCGGATGTTGGTGTAGTAGAACTCCTCCTCACGGCTCGTGAGGGTGAACCCCTCCCGAACCGCGCGCGGTACATATGCCGGCTCGCTCGGCTCGGCCTCCATTGATGATCCGCTTGCCGCGGCGGCGGCGGCGGCGGCGGTCGCGCTCCTCGTGCGCGGCCTCGGTCCACGAGGGATGCCGATGTCGCGGTGGCCGATGAAGAAGTCATCCCGCCCTCGTGGCGGTGTCATCTCGACGGAGAGCTCGGGGCTGTCATAGCCCGCCGAGCTTGCCCTCCTCGCCGAGGTGAAGGAGCCGGAGTCGCTGCCGGAGTTGTTGTCGCCGGCTTGGTGTGATCCTCCGGCTTGGTGTGATCCACCGGCGTGGTGCGATCCGCCGGAGTGGTGTGATCCGCCGGAGCCGAACCCCCGGCGAATCTTCTTGCCGGCGCTCTTGAGCGTGGAACTAAATCCCTTCATTTCCTGCGAAAGAATGGAAACGGATCGCGCAAATGAAGGAAGTGGAGGAGTGGAGAGGGTTATCAGGAAGTTGTGGCGAAACTGGAGGAGGTGATGCCCCTTTATATAGCTCTCCATGGCGTCCAAGGGAAGGAACCCGCGCCGGTTCAAATTCCCTGCGCGTGCTGGTCGGCACAGTACCGTGCCGATCGGCACGGCTCAAAATTTCGCGGATTCCGTCGTACCTCGGCTGCCACGCCTTCTTTTCCTCTTCCCCATGGCTTGTACAGTGTCGGATGTCCGGGAACAGGGGCGCACCTGCAAAAGATTGGATTTCCCAATGTGTGCTGATTGGCACGGAGACCGTGCTGGTCGGCACAATTCAAATTTTGCACAGATTCGCACGTACCTTGGCTTCAGCAACTTCTTTTCCTCTTCCTCATGCTTGATACAGTGTCACATGTCGGGAGACAGGGGAGCACGTTTGAAATTCGAATTTTTCAGGTGGTGCCGATCGGCACTGGTGTTGTGCCGGTCGGTACTTTTGCTCCATCCCGAGGCTGGGTGCTCGGTGTCCCCCCTGTGCTCGGCAGCTGCATGGGCGTCAGTGTTTTTCCTCCTTCCAATGTGCGCAGACTTTGATGATCCAATTTGAATTCCTGGACGTCGTGCCGATCGGCACTACAGGATGCCGGTCGGCACTGTGTAGCGCGCGCCAGCTTCAAACTTCGTTGCTTTGCATCGTCCAAAATTTCAAATTTCTTCGCGGATGTCAGACTTCCTGTAGCATCGAGATTCCTGGAGGTGGCGTTTCCATGCTGTGCCGATCGGCACGTAGCTGTGCCGGTCGGCAGCTATGCCGAATTTTTGCCAGTGCCTCCTTCTTCCTCAAAGATCATCCAACACATCTCTGCGACACATAAAAATTCCAAAAGCACGGAAATATTCTCGGGACAATTGTTGCACTTACCCTTCCGAATTTTCCTTCCTCAAATATTCCGCATATTTTCTTCTTTTCACCCCATATTAATTCGCATCTTTAGTTTGGGGTAACGTCCAGGGCACGATTTGGCGTGCTTGCTATGGTGCCGACCGGCACAGCGTGTGCCGGTCGGCACCTTCCAGAATTTCCTCTTTTTGTTTCTTTTCTTCCTGCGCTGTTAGCGAACAAGCAAAATGCAAAAACAAAACTGCAGAAAGTAAACAGACAGCGCAGGTGTTCACACAAAAGTTAAAACAAACACTTGGACTAACAAATTTTATTCCGGGAGCATTATTGTGAATTACAAGCAAACAATTTAAAGGCCGGGTTGCCCTCCCGGTTAGCACTAAATTTCTAATTCACGGGTTGCCCTCCCGAAAGCACTAACACACAAAGACTCACCCTATGACTTGCTCCCGAATTTTGGGTTGCCTCCCAAAAAGCGCTCTTAGTTTTAAAAAGGTCGTAGAGCTTGACCTCCCCGCATAAATCACTTCCTTAGCGTCGCTTTACGGGAAAAAGTTGCGACACTACAAGGTTCTCATGTCTCTTCTCCTTTAATGATAGGACATATCCTTCCTCCAATTACCCTCGATTGCTTTATGGTGCGGAGACTTGTATTTCTCAACCCATTTGGATACCGTACGGCCTTCTTCTCCTTTGGGGCGAAAATTGAATGTGTAGGAGGCTCCACTTATGTCGAAACTTATCTTTCCACTCCCCACATCAATGTTTGCCTTCGCTGTCCTCAAGAATGGCCGGCCCAAAATCAATGAAGTCCTTGTCCTTCTATCCATATCAAGCACAATGAAATCCACAGGAACTATATGATCACCAATTTGGACAGGCACATCTTCAGCAATTCCATCGGGATAGCGAACCGATTGATCGGCCAACTCCAAACACATAGCCGTAGGCTCCAACTCTGGCAAATTCAAACTTGTAAAGACATAGCGAGGCATGACACTTACACTTGCTCCAAGATCGCATAAAGCCCCTTCAAAGATTTGAGCTCCAATCAAACACCGGATACTAGGAGATCCGGGGTTGGGCTTCTTTTCTGGTGTAATGTCATTAATAGCTGCAGTGCACTCTCTTGTCATCTTCACCACTTCTTCCGATGCTAAGGACTTCTTGCTTTGCATAATATCCTTTATGTACTTAGCATAGGTGGGCACTTGAAGAGCATCAAGGAACGGGACATTGATATATAACTTCTTCATAATATCGACAAACCTGGAGAATTGCTCATCATGATGTCGAATCCTTTCTGTCTTGGTCAACAGCTGCGTATCCAGAAAGGTAGCAGGACCATGTTCCTTGTTCTCAGTTCCCTTTTTCAGACCCGAGAGGTCAATTTCTTCACTGTGCCGATCGGCACCATCCTCGTGCTGGTCGGCACCTTCAACTGTAGCGTGCCGATCGGCACCTGTGTCGTGCCGGTCGGCACGAGGTCGTCTTGCTCCAGCTGCGAACTTTGGATCTTCAGTTTGCTTCCCAGACCTCGTCTCGATGGATTTCAGGTGTTCTGCAGAGCGGGTATTACCAGGAAGAGCTCCTTTCTCGCTTTTTACCGACTCCGCCAATTGCGCCATTTGTTTCTCCATCATCTTCATGAATTGGAGAATTTGCTGATTAGAACTCCCCACTTCGATGACCTTGTCATTGATTGTTTCAAGCACACGATCGACTTCCTTGAATTTAGCTTGAGTGTCCTTATTAACCTTCTCTTGAGCTTGAAAGAACTCTTGGTATTGAATACGAAGAGGGATGGCATTTTGCATAGACGACGATGGGGTGAAGCTACTCCTTTGTTGCTGATATGGAGTCTTCCATCCTTGACTCTTGACATAATTGAGCATCTTCACATCTTCGGGGCAATCCTTGCTCACATGACCAAGTTCTCCACATTCTTCACATGTGGAATGGGCTTCCGCTAGCTTGGCGGTCTCTTCCTTGGGAATATGATCAATCTTGTCCAGTCTCCTTTGTATGGTGTCAAGCTTGTCCATAAGCAATTCATCATAAGCTCTTTCCACCACACTCTTCATTTTTCCCGTGGAAGATTGAAGGCTTCTACTTTCTCTCTCACCAACCCATGATTGATTTTGCTCTATCTTCTTGATCAAGGCTGTGGCTTGAGCGGGTGTCTTGTCCAAAAACGATCCTCCAGCCGAAGCATCTAAGTGTTGTCGGGACAAAAGATTCAAACCCGTGTAGAACCTTTCCACTAGCTCCCATTCAGCATGACCATTGTGCGGGCAAACATCCTTGTACTCATTGAATCGATTCCATGCTTCTCCAACGCTCTCATCAGCAAGTTGAGTGAATCCAAGGATCTTGTTCTTCAAAGCTTGAGTCTTGCCTGGAGGGAAGTATTTTGCCAAAAATTCTGCAGAAAGTAGGTCCCAACTAATCTTGGTTGCAGTAGGTAGCCCATGGTACCACTGCTTGGGACGCCCAATAAGGGATAGAGGGAACAATCGCACCTTGGCTTCATTGGGATTCATGTTTTGCAATTGAAACGTACTGCAGATCTCATGAAAGTGTTGCAAATGCATATTAGGATCTTCAGAACCTGTGAATGGTTGCTGACCAACCAAAGACATGTAGCGCTCCAGCCGAAAAGGTTGAGCTTGTGCAGCAAATTCAGTCTTGATGACATTGTCCAAGGCAGGCTTGAGACGATTAGCAATTGGTGTTGCGTCTCCCATGTCTTCTACTTCAGGAACTTCTTCTTCGTTATCTTCTTCCAGAGCTACAAATAATGCCTTCGGGCTAAGCGGCTCGCTGTTGTCTTCTATGTCTCCCACTGACTTGCTTCTCTTTTCCGCCTTACGCTTGCGAAAGAGAATCTCTGGATCATCGAGGTAATTAAAGGGTTTATTTGACTTAGCGCCGTCCATACCTGTCTGTTAAATAAAACAGGACATATATACTGGAAAAGACAGAGAAATCAAAGAAAGAAAGCTCCGTGCCGGTCGGCACACAGGTGTGCCGATCGGCACAGCAGCCAATTTCTCAAACTTCAAACAATGCCTAATTCGAACAAAGGTCCCCGGCAACGGCGCCAGAAAAAGACAGCTTGTTGGTCGTATCTACGCACCCACTTATATACCGCAAGAGCACGGTGTACAGTTGTAGTCTTTTTCCCCTAGAAGAGTATTCCAAGGTTTAATCGAACCACAAGGACCAATGGGAATTAAGCAAAATCATCAGTAAAAGAGTTAGCCAAGCTTTCTAGTGAGCGTGAGCGTGGGTTTCAGGAAAACAGGGTGTTGTGCCGATCGGCACAGGGGATGTGCCGGTCGGCACGAAGGCGAAGTTGTCCGAAGTGATGTCCGAAAAGCCTAGGAACAGATTAAATCATGGGGTACGTTAGCCAAGTCTGCTAGTTGAGATCGTAACCAAGAAGCTTAGTCAAATAGCATCATAAACGGAATTACTCAATTATTGATAACCGAAGATCGGTAGGTCAGGACCCCTTTCCGACGAGCCCTGTCACGACCAGTTCACCTTAATCAGTAGCCCCTTCCTACTCTACACCTCATCTCAAGGATCATCGCGTATGCATTAGCGGCTGTGGAGGTACAGAGACAACGTGCAATTATGGCGCATTACAAGATCCCAATGCTACCTTAACCACAATGGAGATAGTGAGAGAACGAATCTTGTCACTTCTTTTTGCCACCACAATTAAGATAACATCTAGTACTTAGTCGTCACTAAGCGTAGGAACAAGTGCATATAAAGACCATAAAATCCAGGCAATCAATAATCAAAACCATTCGTCCACATATTCAACCATACTTCAATGATACATAGTGCAAGATACATCACCATCTAGTAGGCCTACCTTGATGGATCACCTCTTTAGCACCAATGGTTCTTGATCAACAACTAGAGAACATGAAGAACGGGGCAAAGCCCCGGTGGCTCTAAACTTACTAGCTGTGTTGTCCCTCTGGCGGCGGATCCCGAAACCCTAGGGCTTTTACAAGTTTATATAGGGCTGTACATCAGAAAGGAAAGGATTCTCGGGGAAAGAGTCCTTGTGCCGATCGGCACACCTCGTGTCCATCTCGGTTTCCTCCCTAAGTCGGTTCCGAAGTCCTAGGTAGCTTCCATGTGGGCCTTCCAGTCAGTTTGCTTCGAGATCAAGTCTTGTGTTGCTCTTTCAAATCTTCGAGTATCTTTTATCTCTTCGTGATGAGTATCTCCCAAGATTGGCTCGGATAACTTCCTTCTAGAACAAACTGAATGGTGGGCCAGCTTTGGTGGCCTTGGGGTCCCATGTGCCGGTCGGCACATGTCTGTGCCGATCGGCACAGTGGGCCTTTTCTGCTGGTTCTCTTCTCTTCAGGTCCAGATCAGCCACAATGTCCAGAATGTCGTCCTTTTCATCTGTTTCTGTAATAAAGCTCCAGAACGACATATATACAAATATAGTGCTATTATCAAGGGTTAGTGGCCTATAATGACGATATGCTCTAAATAAGGCGCAGTTGGCATATAAAATGGTATGCTAGAAATCGCCAACAGCTCCCCCACACTTAAACCTTTACTCGTCCCGAGGAAAGTCAAGAATGAAAATCAACTTGCATATAGTCACATCAATCATAAAAGTATTTCAAATCTACACGAGCTGAGCATTTAGTCATTGTGAGATTAAATCAATTTAGTATTCAGCAAACATGTTCACAATATGGGTATTGAACATGAAAGAGTACTTCCCAAAGCAAACCTTGAAAATATTCAACTTGATGCACATGACTTTTCCACTTATGTGAATCACCAAAAAGGTATTGTGAGCAAAAGAACTATCCTTCTCAAACGATCAAGTCAACAACTCAACTTCAATCACTCACCTAAATCACTCAAAAGCCTATCCTACTTTATCGATATATGTATGTGTAAGGCCATATGAGTAGCTTGGTGAGGAATTTCAAGAAAAATAGACATAAATCAACAACATATTGCAAAGCTAAGAAATAACTCTAATTGGTTTTACTGAGACTTGTCAAAAGGCCATTAGAAATTGAATTGAGAAAGAAACTCACACCTTTAGAATAGTGGACATATACTTGTGTGAATGAACAATCACAAGTAGAGAACGTAATCTTTTTAAACAGGTGACAAAGCTGTCCTTTCTTCTTTGCATATCTATCAGAAACTTCCTGGCATTTTCGGAGGATATCGAATGCAAAGAATTGTGTTCATGATTGGAAAAAGAGATTCTTGGCTGCTAATAGATGATAAGAATTCAAGGGAATTCACTCTTCCCCCCACACTCGAATTTTTGCTAGTCCCGAGCAAAACAGCACAAGGTACAGACTTTATTTTCCTCTTTTTTTTCTCGTTTTTTTCTTTTCTTCTGTTTTTCTTTTTTTTTTCTCTCTGTGTGCCGATCGGCACAATCATGTGCCGGTCGGCACACTGTCTGTACCTGCCAATTTCGCTCTGGATTTCTCGTGAGAACTGCTGTGTCAGATATATAGCCAAGAATACAGTAGGATGTGGTCAAGGATTGATATTCGAATCAAAGAATTTGGTTCTCAAGTATCGGATGCTCGGCGAATTATGCATAATTCCAATGCGGTAATTTGCATAGCTCGAGCAGGAATAGGCTAGAAAATCAACACGATACGCGAAAGATGTGGCTAATTTTCCAAGTCTCATACCCTAAGAATTAAATCTTAACCGAGCTCAATCATCAATCATAGTCCCTACTTAGCAAGGGCTTAAATTGAGTCACATATATTTGGCATTGGTAGGCATAACCGAATGATATGGAGTAATTCTAAAGCTCACAATAAGAACATTTGAATTTTATAAAGAAATAGGTACTAAGTCATGTCGTCCAAAATCGATCTTTTATTAGACCTTGCATGGGAATTTTGAAATGAACTACGCCACATATGAAGTATTTGCCGAATACACTTTAGTGAAAGTTCGAAATTTTATTTATGCTCAACATCGCTCGATTATCATTAACACTTCTCAAGATAGACATACATACTCGTATCATTTTTCAAATAAAGCATAAAGATCATCATCATTTTGGATTTGAAAGCACGGGCTACATGGTGATGTATCATTCTAAACAAACTACTAGCACACTTGCATAAATAAAACTAAGCTACTAGCACACATGCATGAATAAAAGCACACAAACAAACTAAACACACCCGATACATGGTTCCCCAACCCGCTCACACACACTTAAGTAAATAAATAAAAAGAGAACGCGAAAGGGAAAGAAAAACGCAAACCGGGAAACCGATACAAGTTGTGCCATACACAACACTCTACCCATCAAATGGAGGAGGCTGCGTGTAGTCGAAGCCGTAGTATGCCGCCTCCAATCTCGCGAACTCATCGATCATCGCGTCGGTGTTGCTCCGCATCTCGCCCGTCAAGTTGTCGATGCGTTCAACATATTGCACGTTGTTGTCGATGTATCGATGCATAGGGGCAAAGTTCGCCCCCGGAGGACCTGCAGGTGCATAGTAGGGTGCCCCCTGGAAGTGCTGAGGGTAGACAGGGGGCATACCGAAGTACCTGGGGTCGGTGCCGGTCGGCACCTGGCCTGTGCCGGTCGGCACGAAGCCCGTGCCGATCGGCACGGGTGCCTGCTACGCTGGTTGATGCTGCGCGGCTGCTGCCGCGTCCCAACTGTCCCAGTCCGCCGCTGCGCTCGCCGAAGACTGGCCGACGACCTCCTTCCTCCCGCGCTTCGTCTTCGTTACCTTGTGTCGCTCGCGGAGGTCGGCCTCGAGCCAATTCCCTCCGTCGATCTTGTTCGGGAGGAAGAGGGCGAGCTCGGGGCAGGGAAGCTTGATGCCGGTGCCGCACACGTAGTAGCCGAGCTTGGCGCTTCCCGTGATAGTCTTCCCGCGTACCATGGACTCGTCGATGAGCGTGGACCTCACCCAACAATCATCCTTCATCATGAGGTTACCTTCGGTGACTTGGAAGATGATTGTTTGGAGGTAGCCTCCAAAAGGTAGTCTCGCCTTAGGGTTGCCCCTTTGGTTAAACCAACTCGCCACCATCGTCATGACGGGATTGCACTTGCACGGACTCGCAATGGCGTTGTAGAGCCAATGCAAATCCGGGTCAGAGATGTTGGTGGTGTCGAGGCGGCCGGTGGTGCGTGCGGCCATCCACCGGTGGAGGATTTGGATCGTGGGGTTCTTGATGTGCCCCCTCTTGCGCTCGTCCGCGTCGGCGATGCGGCGCCAAAATGTGTCGAGCATCTCCGTCGTCGCCGCGCCTTCAGAGGCCCAAAATGTGCCTTCAGAGGCCCAATCTGAAACAGAGCATTGCTGATTTCGACTTCTGAAAATGGGGCACACAATGCTGAATTTATCTCCTCTGTAATCATCTCCGGCACTACATGTATGACACGTTCAGGCACCACATTTGGATCACGGTCATATAGCTTGTCAAAAAATTGTTGTGCAAGCTCCTGCATGTGCTTCTTATTAGTCCGCCACTCACCATCATCACCTTGCAGCTTTTTAATTCTATTCTTCCTAGCTCGCCACCTTGCCTTCTGGTGAAAGAAAGGAGTGTTCCGATCCCCATATTTCAGCCAGTCAACAAGGGATCTTTGTAGCCACATCATCTCCTCCCTGTAGAGAAGTTCATTCATAGTGTCCAGTGTTGTTCTCAACTCATGAGCTGAAGCCATGTTCCCCTGGCTGCGCAGTTCAGTCAACTTTGCTCTCAGTTCCGCAATTTGCTTAGTGACTGAACCAAAATTCTTTGCACTCCATTGCTTCAAGGAGATCAGCACTGACCGTAATTCTTTCCTTCATTGACTCTTGATTAAGTTAATTACTTAGATTAACTTGAGTGGATTAATTAAATTAATCAATCTCAAAAATTATTTCGTGTCCAGTGGCATTTTTATGATGAAGAGTACCACTGGAAGTAATTTACAGTGAAGTTTGGCGATTTATTGTAATACGGATTATTTATAATAATTTAAACAAGACAGCGGATTAAATAAATCATAAGAAAATAACTAAGCATTAACTAACAGTGGAAAATGTTCTGTAAGTGTGTTATCAGATGAGTTACAACTCTGCAAGAGTTTGTGATTTATGGATTTATAGAGAATTTATTATGATTTAAACGAGATTTAACACTTATGGAATTTTCCAGAAAACAGATAAATGATATTTTCATTTTGACAATTTTGTTGGATAGATCTGCGCACAAGGAGTCCAACAAAATTGGTTTGTACTTTTCGGATGTGTATTTCTTTTTCTACGAATTTTGGAAGATCCTGTGATTTTTATGGAGAATTTAAAGAAATTCGCGAAAAAGGAAAAAGCTCGGCCAATCAGATTCGCCAGCACCGAAGACCACACGAGCCTGGCCGCAAAAGATCTGGGCCTGGCCGCAAAAGATATGGACCTGGGCTGGGCTGGGCCACAAGGCTGGGCTCGAGCTGGGCTGGATCCGGGCCCTTGGCGCGCGCGCACGACGCCGGCAATGGCACGGCAGCGGCATGGCGGCCGTTCCGGACGCGGGAGAGGGCGGCGAGATGAATGGTGGGGTGCTCGGGACTCACCACTCTCGTGCGGGCCTCGGCGGGGTACTTGTGGTGACGACGAGGGCGGGACGGCGGTCGGCAACGAGGGCGGACGACGACGACGTGGCGGCGGTGGTCCGGCGAGCTGGGGTGGCGCGTGGGCGAGCTTGAGCGCGCACGAGCTTCGGAAGCCTGACGCAGATCTCGGGTGAAAGGATCAAGGGCACCGAAGGGGGGGGGGTGAATCGGTGTGTCAACAATTTCTCCCAAACGTACTTTAGGCGTGAAGCTAGCAAGACTAGATATGGTGATAACAAAAGCAAGCGATGCGCGCACACAATCTAGTCTATGCAACAAGCAACACCCTAGCAAGCAATTCTACCAAGTAGTAAAGAGACAACCTATCATGCAATTCTACTAGCACATAAGGTAAATGCGGAAACGTAAATGCTAGTAAGTAAAGGAGATAAGGATAGGAATGCTCATGATTTTTCCCGTGGTCTCGGAAGGATGGCGCCTTCCCCTACTCCACGTTGGGTCACTCCCGCCGGAGTCTCGACCCCGTCCCTCCGCTCGAAGGCGATCCCTCCTAGAGCACACTTCACCCTCCGAGTGAAGTCGCGGGCACGTCCCGCCGGGCTCGATCCCGGGTACTCTTCTGGAGGTAAGGCTCCGCACGTGATGCGTGCCAAAGGGCGCTCCACTAGTGATGCTTCTTTCGCACGGAAAGCTCCAAGACCGTGTACAAACTTGTGTTAGCTTCCACAATCTCCTTGGACAGCTCAACACCGACGCCTAACCGGTCTAGGCCTTGCCATAGACCAAGAGTAACAAACCGAAGTGACTCTCTCAAGCTCACACTAGCCTAGAGATCAAGTGGATGCAATTGCTACTCTCTCAAGCACTAGGATCACTCCAAATCCTTCACAAGTGCTTCTCTCCCTTGCTCTTGGCTTCCTCTGAGTTTCCTGCACTCCAACAATGGCCAAGAGACCCCTCAAGGGGCGGGCAACCAACTATATATAGGCTACCAACCCAAAACTAGCCGTTGCCCAAAAGTGCCCTGCGAAACTAGAGACCGTACAATAGGACCGTACTGTCCGGTCTCTTCCAGACCGTACTGTCCGGTCTCTATTTCCAGGCGCATCTCCATCTTCTTCTTCATCTCCAATGAAGACCGTACTGTCCGGTCCCTAGGACCGTACCATCCGGTCGATTGTCCGGTCTTCATTTCTTCCACTTCCAGGAACTTCAACTTCTCTGTCTGGAAATCTTCTGATGACCGTACTGTTCGGTCCTCATGACCGTACCATATGGTCCATTGTCCGGTCTTCATTTTCTCAGCATCCCGAGACTTCACTTCTCTGTCTGGATCTTCAATGAAGACTCGTACTGTCCGGTCTCTACCGGATAAGCTGAAAACTTGATCCCCTCTTGATCCTTGCTTCCAACTTCTTCATTCTTGGTTCCTCTTCTTCTCTTCAGCCACCCTAGCCCTCGAGAGACTCACAATGCATCCATTTGATCTCTAACCTAGTGTGCTCTAAGAGAACCAATTCGATCCCTCTTGATAGTCCGGTTTTTCCTATGGACTCAAGCTAACATCTACCAAGCCAACTTGCTTGGTCTATCATGTCCTTAGCCTTGATCCATCTTCAACCTTGACTCCATCAAGCTCTCGATCCGAATCGTCGAGGCAACCAATCACCAAGTCGTCGATAAGATAGAGTATGTGAGACGACGCTTCATTGACATGACTATTTGAATATCCTACATGGAAATGTTAGTCACATCAATACGGTCACCCAATCACCAAAACATTCATACCTTTGGGGTTTCCGAACTCCAATGGTCATGAAGCTTACAATCTCCCCCTTTTTGGTGATTGGTGACAACACATATCAAAAGATATCAAAAGATATATAATGAAATGCGTAAGAGTGATCTAGAAGATTGGATATGAAATGAAGAACAAGTAAAACGGAGAACAAGGTAGTCATAGCTCAAAAGGTATCACCTGCAAAATAGAGTTAGAGCACATAGGTGATATATATGGAGTAAAAACATGAGCTATGACCACAACTCTGTGATGATAAGATTATAAGATATTCCTGCAAAAGCAAGTGAGTGCACATATCATCACAGAAAGAGGAAACCTGGCAAGATAGATATAAATAAGCGCATCCAGGTAAACATACACAAACTCAGAGCAAAATAACAGAGCAATATATCAGAAACACAAGATATATAGATAAGAGCAAGTGTATGTAAATGAAACCAAGTGCATTCTTGATGAGCTAAACACAAGCAAAAGCAAATCGAGCTCAACAAGAACCACGAAGTACCAAAAGAATATACAAATGAAGTACCAAAAGATCTCCCCCTGGACAAAATCTGTCTCACACTCCCCCTGGACACAAGATCACTCCACTACTCCCCCTAGACCTATACAAGATCTCTCTATCTCTCTCCCCCTTTGGCACCAATGACCAAAAAGAGAAAGAAGGAAAGAGGAAACTGCTGTCCTACGCGTCGGAGGCTGGAGGAGGTGCAGTGGTAGCAGGTGCTGAAGAACTGGTAGACGGCTAAGCACTGTCCTGCTGCTGCTGAGAAGGTGGCACTGGAGGTGTCCAAGTCCAAGTCCGCGGCATCCCCAAAGACTCCTGAGGCTGAAAGAGTGGTGTGTACGGCACCAGCTGCCTGTGAGCTATCCCAGGAGAGTCTGTCTGAAGGAGTGCCTGCTCAAGCTGCCCGGCGTACTGGACTGCCTCTGAGTCTGAAGCTGAGTGAACTGAAGGAGAGGGTGAGCGACTGGGGGTCCAAGTGAAACTGCCAGTAGGTGAGGCTGCCCTGGAAGGTGAAACCTGTGCTGTAGCGAGAGCCTCATGTACCTCCTGAGGAGTGTACCCAAAATCAGTAAGATCCACTGCTGCAGTCTCAGCTGTAGTAGACACAACCTCTGCCTGTGAAGCTGTAAGAACTGAGTCTGTCTGCACTGAGGTGGTCTGTGCTACTGTGTCGAAGTCAAGTGTGCGAGCTGGCAGTGGTGACACGAAGAAGGGACTCGTCAGCTGAAGTGGTGAGAAGCTCGGAGCTGTAGTAGCTAGTAGGGCTGACGGAGTCATGGAGAGGCCTGGTGAAGAAAAGTACTGCTGTGAAGGTCCTGCCTCTCCAGTCAAACCAGCAAACGTGGACGTCGACGGCCCCACCGTAGGTGCACCAGAAGGTGAGATGGGAGCCGTGAGTAAGGTGCTGAAGTACTGTCCCTGACTGGATGACTGTCCTCTCTGTGTCTGAGCAAACTGCTGCTGTCGCTGCTGCTGTAGCTGCTGAAACTGAACTGTATCTGGTGGCAGCACACCTGGGAAAGTGATAGGAGCGAACGACGGGAGGCCTGGCAATGCCTGTCCAAAGAGGCGAAGAGTCTGAGCAATCGCATCAAAGCCTGTGAACAGCGAAGACATGCCAGAAGCCATCTCCCTCTGAGTGAGTACGACACTGTCCAACATCTGTCGATCCCTCTCCCTATCCTCTCTCTGACTCTGGAGCTCTCTACGAATAGCTGCAAGCTCTGCACGTAGTACTGAATCTGTCTGAGCTGGAGCTATAGCTGAGCCTGAAGGTCCTGCTCTAGAGTCCGGAGTCACGTCCTCAGGAATGGACTCCATCTGGCTACCAGTCTGTATGTGCTGCTCTGTCTCGGTAGCTGTGTCACCTAGGCCCTGTGAAGAACTCTCCTGTGAAGCTGACTCCCGGGTAGCAACCCGTCTGTCGGAGGCAGGTAAAGGAGTGTACGCTGTAGTCTTCTTGGGCAACTCATCATAGTCCTCCTGAGTCAACAACTGTAGCCTCCTCAGAATATAGCAAATCAGTGGAGCGAAGGCTAAGTGTCTGGCAGCTATGCTCTCTGCAATGACGTCCTCCATCTGGCTCAGTATAAGATCCACCAGGTCAAAACCTCTGTGCCTCAGTATCAGCATGACGACCCACTGTGAGAGTATAGAAAACTGATCCCTGTATCCACTCCTCGGCACAATGGTCTTGCTAAGAATGCTCCTGAGAACTCTGCCCTCGTGAGTAAGTCTGGTGTGAGCTCGGCTGTAGTTCTCCGGGTGAGGTGGAGGGAAAGCAATACTCATATCCTCATCAGACGGTAGGTGTCCCCCAAGAGGTCTGCGGGGAGGCTCCATCCCTGGGTGAGCAAGTGGGAACACCCTAGTCTCGTGCTGAACTGTCTCAAGGGCCGCTACGAGGTCCTCCCTAGTCACTCTGTGGGGCTGCCCTCTGAGCATGAACCATATCGCTGAGCGATCCTGAGCAATCCACAAGGAAGCGTAGAAGTCCATCACTATATCGTAGTCCCATCTCATCTGTGTGGTGATGATCTCCTCGAGGCCCGGGATATAGGACAAGTGCTGTGTGAAGTCTGTCCCGGCACCTCTGCTAGCAGCCTGTATGCTGCAGTGCTGGTGAGTGACAAAGAGCTTATCAGCTCCACCAGTACGCAGTCTGCTCCTCAGTCCAGCTGCTATCCTCTGCTGTAGTAAGGTCCAGAAGCGACCTCCTGCCTGTGGGTCCCTCCTGGCAGGTACCCATACCTCCTCAGACACTCTCCTGAACTTCTTGAGGACGGGGCCTGGAAGCCTGAGAGCGTCCTCAGCAAGTACGTCCCTGAGCGAAGCAGTCCTGTCGAGTGCACAGAACTTGGCAGCCATCCTCTGCCTGTCACCCTCTGTGACCTCAGGGGGTCCGTCACCGGAGTGGGAACTCTCCTCTGCCTCTGACTCTGGCAGCTCCTGCGCGGTCCTCGACGTACCAACCTCACGGATGGACGGAGTCCGCTGCACTGTAGCTCTAGCCCTGGAAGACCTCCTCGGAGTCTCCCCCTGTCCTCTAGCAGGTGGGTCCCTGATCCGGAACCCTGTGTCTCTGCCAGCTTGTAAGTCAACCTCTGCTGCCCTCAGAGCCTGGTCCCACTCTGGGTCACCTGTCCTCTGCTTCTTCTTCTTGGGCTGCTCAACAATCTTGGCCTTGCCCCTGTCACGATCTCCTCTGCCCCTGCCTCTGCCTCTGCCAGAACCTCCTGCCATAGCTGCTGACTGGTCTGCAGACTAGATAGGGCGAGTGAGCTTGGCTCACCAACCCGTCCACTGACAAGCTGACTGCCAAAGATAGGACTAAGGGCTTGGCCCTCAATCCGTCCACTGTCTCTGCTCTGCTGTCAACTGCCCACTGTCCGCTGACAACTGCCACTGCACGATAGGAATAAGACAGGGTATATGAGTATAGAATAACCTACTATAATCTATAAGCAAGAATCGTAGGTAAGCGCATGAATCTATATGAAGTCCTAGCGCAGAGGTAAAGGACACAATGCCGGCAAATATGCAATGGGGAACTACGGCATTGTCGATTATCGGTGGAGATCAACTAGTGTCATACTAGATATGCAACATCGAAATACGACACTAATTGAGGAAATGCTAGTGTCGAGCTAGGTGTATGGTATGGAATCGGAAATCGACACAAAGCGATCAACAACCAAAATGTCATAGATAAATGAAGTGCGACACTCGAACACTATGACACATGGCAGGCAAATGACCTCAATTGCATTGAAGTTAATCGGATTTTACGACAAATGCAATAAAGGTTCGATTTTTCTAGGGATTTTCATCGAAGAAGGAGACGATCGGCTCAAACCCTAGAGATGGAATCCGATCGAGGCTACTGTGCAAACAAGAGCATCCAGGAGCTCACCAGAGCTGGAGAAACGACGACGATCGTCGGTGAGTGGAGCTCGAGCTCGGTGAGTCGCCGTGAAGGAGCAATCGCGCGCGAGATTGATGGAGCACCAGCTCGGAGACACTCGCAATGATGGAGCACAGCCGAGAGTCGTCGACGCGTGGTCCTCGTCCTCAGCCCCGGCGAGCAGCGGCGGCGCGCGGTGCTGCGGCGGTGAGGTGAAACGGCGGCGCGGCGGTGCTAGGGTTGCGCGGGAAGCTGGCGCGGTGGAGTGGAGCAAGTGCGGCGGCGCGCGGCTGCTGGTGGTGACGCACGGCGAGCGCGGCAGCGGCTGGTGGCGGTGGCGCGCGCATGGGCGGAGTGGTGGCGGGAGCACGAACGGCGAGCGGTGGCGGTGATTTGGGAAGAAGCACAGTAACACGCCGAATTCCGTTGGCATTAGGTTAAGTTTGAACGGACGGCCCGGATCGATCCAAAACGGAGTCAATGGATGAGATTGAATGCGATCTCGCGATGAACTTAACCAGACCGTATGGTACGGTCATAGGGATCGTATTGTACGGTCTCCTTTGGAACCCTGACAGTTAATTATAGAGACCGCATTGTACGGTCTGTAGGACCGTATTGTCCGGTCTCCTTTCTGCCTCAGGTTTCGAAGGATCTCGTGCAAAAGCACACCGTATTGTACGGTCCCTTTGACCGTATTGTACGGTCAGGTCCAGAAATGCTGATTTTCAAGGAATTACCTTCTAAGTCCAAGTTTCTCACTCAAAAACCAAATAAACACCAAACATGGACTAGAAGGGGAACTCTCAAACACTCCTTTGAAAATAAACCAATATAGGTTGCGCATAGGCTTATAGTAATTTTTCAATCGGCAAATAAGATGCAACCAAATAAGAACCAAAAGAGATAAAACCAAAGGAGGGGTATGTATGAGCCATTTGCCTATGATCCGTGCAAGTAGATTTAACCTTGAGGATCATTTAGCAAGACTCAATGGGCATGAAGCACAATTCTTTTCTTTAGTCACACTTCTATGAGATGTGAGATCATATTGCGAATGAAGCACTTCCTCATAGTGTGACAACTCCTTTGTGATTTCCTATATGCAATGCATGAGACAAGCATATCATACAAATGCAAGAGAAAGTAAATATGCCATGTGATATGCAAGCAAAGTTAAGACAACGCATAAAGGGAACCTACTCAAGGTCAAGTTTGAGCCTCTCTCAAGCTTACTCACTATGAGCCAAACCTTGCCTTGAGTCCATCGGCCCACCAACTCAAGCATCCCCCATGCTCATAGCTATCTTGAGAAAGTTAGACCTTGAACTAATTTTTATGTTCTTTTCTTTTTAGTTATTTACATATGCATGAATGCAAACATACTAGTTCACAAAGGAGTACCTAGCTACCATGCAAGCAATGCAAGAAAAGAAGCTACTATGATACAAGTTACCTCCTTGAAGAGTAGATTTGTCGATGAAGCACTCGAAGCTTGTGGTGGACGTTCATGAGTTGACGTTGCGGCGCACGGTCCACCACCATCACCCTTCTAGGTCTTGTTCTTGGGAGCCCATTGGTTGGCCTCTCAAGGTCAACTATGCATTTGGGCACCCAAATCTTCCTCATCATCCTCCTCTTGTCGGGTGATCCAAGAGCCTTTGCCTTCACCTTGCCTTTCTTGTCCCTAAAGAGCTTGTAGTGTGTATTTTCATGGAACAAGTTAGCGTTAGGCAAAACCTTGGAACTTCTCACCTTGGGACAATTCTTGCTGGTGTGGCCGTCACGGCAACACTTCTCACAATAGTAGTCGTCTGCCATGAGGGGGACTACCCAAGGTGGAATCTCATCGTCCTTGCTGATGAGGTTGATGGCGGCGGGGTAGGAGCCGAGTCCCTTGTGCCCGGGGTTGTTCACAAGATTGCGACCAAGTATCTCCTTATGAATGGTCCTTCCCCTTGTGAGCCTCTCGAAGCCGTCCATCACCGAAGCTCTCTCCTCCTTGAGTTGATGATATTCCTTCAAGATTTTCTCATCAAGAGAGATGCTCTCAAGAGAGGGAGTTAGTCCATCACAAGTAATATAAGAAGAATCGGAAATAGATGAACTAGAAGAAGAAGTGTTACTCTTTTCGAGAATGGATTGATGTTCCTCCTCAAGAACCTTGAACTTGTCGTTGAGCCTCTTGTGATCAACCTTGAGCTTGTCATAGCTCTCATCCAAGGTTATGAGAGAGGTGGAAAGGTGCTTGAGCTCATCCTCTAGTAACTTGGACTTCTCCTTGAGCTTCATGTGGTCTTCCTCAAGCTTGTCATAGTCTTCATCAAGAGCCTTGTGAGAGATGGATAAGTCCCTAAGTTCACCCTCAAGTTGACGAACTCGGAAGGCGGCCACTTCATGTTCCTTCTCCAACCGAGCAATGGTCTTGTCCCTCTTCTTGATCATCTTGCCGGTTAGGAGAATGCTATCCAAGAGTTCCTCATATGTGGGCTTATCCTCCTCACCAAACTCTTCATCGGACTCGCTCTTCTCATCTTCACTACTATCATCATCTTTGGCCATCAAGCAAGTAGGTGGTGGAGGTAGAGTCTCGGAGATGTTGGTGAGAGCAATGCCGGCCATCTTCTTTCCTTTGGAGGATGAGTCATCACTTTCTTCTTCTTCACTATCATCATCCGTGACCCACTCTCCAACAAAGAGACCCTTGCGAGATGATCTTCTCTTGTCTTTGCCTCTAGAGCTTTCCTTCTTGACAAACCTCTTCCTTGCCTTGTACTTGCTTCTAGGGTCTTCTTCATCATCGCTCGACTCTTGAGTCTTCTTCTTGTTCTTCTTGATTGGCTTCGAGCATTCCTTGGCAAAGTGACCCTTCTCCCCACAATTGTAGCACTCGGCATCTTTCTTGTTGATGAATCTTCTCTTGAAGAAGTTGCTTCTCTTCATGAGAAGTGCTAGATCATTAGGATGAAGTTGCAACAAGTCTTCAACGTCTTCTTCAAGCTCTTCATCACTTGAATCTTGAGTCACCACCTTCTTCATCTTCTTGCTTGACCCCTCGGATGCAAAAGCAAGATTCTTGGAGGGCTTCTCATCAAGCTTCTTGTCGAGGTTGTAGCTCTCGAAGGCGGTGATCTTCCCAAGTAGCTTGTGGGTGGTGAGGTCTCGCATGTCGGTGTTGAAGAGACATGTGATGAGTGCTCCATATTTCTCCCTTGGGAGAATCCTCAAGATCTTCCGCACAAGGTCGCCTTCATCAATCTTCTCCTTCACACCGAGCGAGTTGATATCCTCTACAAGTACATTCAAGCGAGAGTAAGCATCATTGATTAGCTCATTTGAAGACATGGCAAAGTCATCATATTTGTTTAGCACATAGTATCTTTCCTCTTTCACGTCCGTGGAACCCTCATGAATTTGTTGAATTTGTGTCCATACTTCATGAGCGGTACCCGCGGACTTGACTCGAGCAAAGACCTCTTTAGTGATAGCTTCAAACAAGGCATTTTTAGCTTTAGCATTTGCCTTTGCGAGATTCACATCAAGAGTACCAATGGGAGTCCTTAGAGAGACACCGGAACTTGTCACCTCCCATGCGATAGGGTCGAGAGCCTCGAGGTAAGCTTGCATGCGAGCTTTCCAATAGGCATAGTCGGTCCCATCGAACGGGGGCGGCCCATGATCTCTCGGCATCCTTACTCAAGGCGGTTAAGCCCTATTTGAGCAACGAGGCTCTGATACCACTTGAAAGGATCAAGGGCACCGAGAGGGGGGGTGAATCGGTGTGTCAACAATTTCTCCCAAACGTACTTTAGGCGTGAAGCTAGCAAGACTAGATATGGTGATAACAAAAGCAAGCGATGCGCGCACACAATCTAATCTATGCAACAAGCAACACCCTAGCAAGCAATTCTACCAAGTAGTAAAGAGACAACCTATCATGCAATTCTACTAGCACATAAGGTAAATGCGGAAACGTAAATGCTAGTAAGTAAAGGAGATAAGGATAGGAATGCTCATGATTTTTCCCGTGGTCTCGGAAGGATGGCGCCTTCCCCTACTCCACGTTGGGTCACTCCCGTCGGAGTCTCGACCCCGTCCCTCCGCTCGAAGGCGATCCCTCCTAGAGCACACTTCACCCTCCGAGTGAAGTCGCGGGCACGTCCCGCCGGGCTCGATCCCGGGTACTCTTCCGGAGGTAAGGCTCCGCACGTGATGCGTGCCAAAGGGCGCTCCACTAGTGATGCTTCTTTCGCACGGGAAGCTCCAAGACCGTGTACAAACTTGTGTTAGCTTCCACAATCTCCTTGGACAGCTCAACACCGACGCCTAACCGGTCTAGGCCTTGCCATAGACCAAGAGTAACAAACCGAAGTGACTCTGTCAAGCTCACACTAGCCTAGAGATCAAGTGGATGCAATTGCTACTCTCTCAAGCACTAGGATCACTCCAAATCCTTCACAAGTGCTTCTCTCCCTTGCTCTTGGCTTCCTCTGAGTTTCCTGCACTCCAACAATGGCCAACAGACCCCTCAAGGGGCGGGCAACCAACTATATATAGGCTACCAACCCAAAACTAGCCGTTGCCCAAAAGTGCCCTGCGAAACTATAGACCGTACAATAGGACCGTACTGTCCGGTCTCTTCCAGACCGTACTGTCCGGTCTCTATTTCCAGGCGCATCTCCATCTTCTTCTTCATCTCCAATGAAGACCGTACTGTCCGGTCCCTAGGACCGTACCATCCGGTCGATTGTCCGGTCTTCATTTCTTCCACTTCCAGAAACTTCAACTTCTCTGTCTGGAAATCTTCTGATGACCGTACTGTCCGGTCCTCATGACCGTACCATACGGTCCATTGTCCGGTCTTCATTTTCTCAGCATCCCGAGACTTCACTTCTCTGTCTGGATCTTCAATGAAGACCGTACCATACGGTCCCTAGGACCGTACTGTCCGGTCTCTACCGGATAAGCTGAAAACTTGATCCCCTCTTGATCCTTGCTTCCAACTTCTTCATTCTTGGTTCCTCTTCTTCTCTTCAGCCACCCTAGCCCTCGAGAGACTCACAATGCATCCATTTGATCTCTAACCTAGTGTGCTCTAAGAGAACCAATTCGATCCCTCTTGATAGTCCGGTTTTTCCTATGGACTCAAGCTAACATCTACCAAGCCAACTTGCTTGGTCTATCATGTCCTTAGCCTTGATCCATCTTCAACCTTGACTCCATCAAGCTCTCGATCCGAATCGTCGAGGCAACCAATCACCAAGTCGTCGATAAGATAGAGTATGTGAGACGACGCTTCATTGACATGACTATTTGAATATCCTACATGGAAATGTTAGTCACATCAATACGGTCACCCAATCACCAAAACATTCATACCTTTGGGGTTTCCGAACTCCAATGGTCATGAAGCTTACATCGGGGACCAGCAAGTTGACGACGAGGAGCTGCGGAAGCTGGAGTTCACCGGAGAGGCTGACGGCGGTGAGGTCCGGCGAACGGGAAAAACGGCGCGGGCCTCGACGAGCTACGGAAACAGGGCAACGAAGCGTGAGGGGGTTGCGTGAGCTTGAAGTACACCTCGCGGTGCGGTGAATCGGCGAGAGGCGTACCAACGGGGGCGGAATCGTCGCGCGAACGGAGCTCGGTCACCCGGCAGTCATGGCGACACGGCCGGCCGATTCACGGGCCTCGCGCAGAAATGAGGAGCGAGGACGACAAGGGAGGCCGGAGATCTTCCTCGCGCAGCTCCGGGTGGCTGGGCTCGGCGGCACAGCGCTCGACGGCGATGAACTCGAGCACGGGCTTGGCAATGGTGGCGCTAGGGTTTGGAGAGCGAGCGGCGAGGAGAGTGAGGCCGGAAAAGAATGGGAGCGGCTCCCTTCGGAGCTCGTCCGCGCAGGGATAAGGGGGAGAAGCGGCATGGGCGGCGCGGCGGAGCCGTACGTCGGCGTCCACGCTGGCGCGCGGCCTTCGGCGGGATAGAAATGAGATGCTGAAGGGTGGGCCCGACTGGATCTTTCTTTTTCCCGAATTGTTCAAACTCCTGATTTTCCCCAATTTTGTGCACGCAATTTGGACTAGCAAATGAATTCCAAATTTAGCAAATTTGGTACCATTGGAAAGATCTTGGAAAGATCTATCCACTGGCCAACATGCACAGCTGAACTCCCAGCAGATTTCGTCAAAGTTCATCACTTTTTCAGTTTTGGGGATTTATTTGGTAGTGCTCTTGCGGGTGACTCGGTCCTTCTGATCAATGATCTTGACGGGCTGCTCAGGATAAGTAAGATCTGGCTCGAACTGCTGCAAATCACTGACTGCCACATCTGCAGGGACCCTCAAGCACTTCTTCAACTGAGATACATGAAAGACATTGTGAACACCCGAAAGGATTGGTGGCAGCTCCAAACGGTATGCAACGGGTCCACACTGCTCGGATATCCGAAACGGTCCAATATACCTTGGAGCTAGCTTTCCTCTAACACCGAATCGACGTACACCCTTCATGGGAGAGACACGAAGGTATACGTGATCACCAACATCAAAGACCAACGGTCGGCGTCTCCTATCTGCATAGCTCTTCTGGCGGGACTTGGCCGCTCTCAGGTTGGATTGAATGCGGCGCACTGTCTCCTCACCCTCTGCTATCAGCTTGGGTCCAAAGCTGAATCGCTCGCCAGACGCAACCCAATTAAGGGGAGTCCGACAACGACGTCCGTACAAAGCCTCAAATGGTGCCATCTTGATGCTCTCCTGGTAGCTGTTGTCGTACGAGAACTCAGCTAGCAGCAGATATTTCTCCGAATCCTTGCTGTGAGTCAACACACGAGCACGAAGCAAGTCCTCAAGAATCTGATCCACCCTCTCAGTCTGTCCATGAGTCTGTGGGTGATAAGCAGCACTGCGGATCAAAGTGGTGTCTAAAGAAGCATGCAACTGCTCCCAAAAACGAGAAACAAACTGAGTCCCTCGATCTGAAATGATGGTCTTGGGCACTCCATGTAAACAGACGATCCGAGAGATGTAGAGCTCAGCATACTTCTTGGCATCGTACCCGGTCTTCACTGGAATGAAGTGAGCAGATTTGGTCAGTCGATCAACGACTACCCAAATAGAGTCGTGCTTCTGAGATGTGCAAGGCAACCCAACAATGAAATCCATGCTGATATCCTCCCACTTCCAAGCAAGAACACTGTAACATCCCAGCCCTAAGCCATCGATTTAAGAAAGTAAGCTACCCGTTAGTACGATCTTCGAGAATTCAAAACAATTTAGATGAAAATTTTCTGAATAAAATAATACTTGGATTCATTTCAGTGTTCGCAAAAGCTTTTGTTGTGATTTCAATTGAGATGTTTTTATTTGAGGTTTGAAGTATTTGGATTTGGTTCTCATGTTTGAATTTCATATTTGAATAATTTCTGAAATTTGAATTCATGCATATCTTGCATCTCATATGTGCACCGAAACTGTTTGAATTTTTGTGGGAATTTAGCTTTACCAAAAATTCCCCA
Organism: Eragrostis nindensis; assembly: GCA_012490785.1. Lineage (NCBI taxonomy): Eukaryota > Viridiplantae > Streptophyta > Magnoliopsida > Poales > Poaceae > Eragrostis > Eragrostis nindensis. Next base: position 155,049 of record JAAXCT010000119.1, on the reverse strand, counting down.
AAATTCACCGTGGCTCTAAATCTCATAGAAGTAATTTCTGTGAATTCTTAATAAATTTTGGAGAACGTTTGAATAGGTAGAAAATTCGTCGTATAGCATCTGCCGTTGGAAATTAGAAAGAGCTGATCCTATGCTTCATGGGCTCAATCAGTAACTCGGCCCATCTAGAAAATAAGAGAAAATAGAAAAGAAAAGACCTTACCTGTTCGGTCCGTGCAGCCCACCTTGGCCCCGCTCAACCCATAGAGCCCACGCCGCGAACCGTCGTCTTCCTCGTGAAGTCAAGCACGCCGCCGCCGTTCGACCATCCCCGCAACGCCACGCACCGCGCTACGTAGTAGCTCGCCGTCTCGAGCCTTCCTCTCTCAGCAGCACGCGCCTGTACCTCCCTCTGCTCACCTCGTTGACTTGGGCGACGAAAAGACCCAGCCGAGAAGCCTCTCGCGTCACGCCGCGCCTGCCCGTTGGATGGCACTCCACCGCCGCCCTGTTTCGCGACTGTGCGAGCACTGCAGCGTCGCGACATGGCTTGCTACGCACGCCGCGGAGCCTCGCGCACCTTCTCGCGCACGCGTCCGCGCTCCTGAACCCCCTCCTTTCTTTTCTTTTTCGTGCGCCGCTGACGAACCGGCCATGCGCCAGTGCGCGACCACCCCAAACCGCCTCAATTCGCTATAAAAGCTCTAGAAACTCCTCATTGCCCTCTATTTGGTCCTCTATACCTTCTCTGAACCATTCACGGTGAGAGAGACGGAGTGAGCAAGGTGGAATTTGAGTTTCCCCAACTCCGGCCGCCGCCGCCATTGCCGACAATTGGAGCTTTTCCGGTGAGAACCACGTCGATGTGTTGTCCTTTTAGCATCTTTGGACCATGCTAATTCTTTTCCCATCCTTTTCTTCCAAAGATGATGGACGGAAAGCCGTGCGCGCCGTCACCGACTCTGTTTCGCCGCCGCGGGTCGACCAGCCGCCACTCCAGGCTACCACTGCTTGCACTTCTTGCTTGGTGAGCCTCCTCGATACTCGTAGATGCCGGAAACACAGCATAAACTCGTAGCCACGCCTCTACCTTGCATCGCGAGGTTGCAGCTCTGCCGCGCCGCCTAAGTTGCCGCCGTGCCGCCGCTACAGGTCATCCTCGTCGATGCGTAGACCATCGGGCGGTAGCCCTTGAGCTCGCGCACCGCACAGTGCATACCATCGACGTAGTCCGGCTCTAGTTCGCCGCCGGCGAGGCTCCCCATCGCCGCTGCTACTGTGCATGCTCTGTTTTGAATTAAACTAACCCTAAGCCGCCATGTGTTCGTATCCGATTGGCCAGCTTTAGTTTATACGTTTTTAACTCAAAATTGGTAGGAGAATGATAGGGAAAATTTTGGTAAAAATGTTAGAATAATTCCTTGCTATTTTTAGGACTTTTTGGCACTGCCCATTAGAAATAAATTGTAGGAAAATTTGCTAGTAAAATTTGATAGCTAGTTTGTCCATACTTTTATGAAATAACTTATTTCTTCATAAGAATTATGGTTATTTACATAATAGGAAAGCATGCAACTACTATGATTAAATGTGTAGGTTTTGCCCCTTTTGAATACACTTAAAATAGCGTAATTACCTTATAGGTCATGCTACTAGATGTATGAGGTGCACACCCATTTTATTTGCTTAAATCATTAGATTGCACTATCTTTTATAGATACAATTTCATAAAATATGTGACCACATCAGATTGCTTCCTAATGCATTTAGGATCATTTTCCATTGTTTTATAATACTTAAAACATAAAGTATGTCATATAAATATTTAACTTAAATCATGCATGCTTAAGAGTAATTGCATAATTACCTTTTTGGATTAATAGGGAGCTTTATATGACAACCATTGCTATAAGTAAAATATACATGTAAGTCTCACCCTACTCCTCATACATAGTTACTAACATGCTAGTTGTTGTCCAAGACTTACTTTAAATGTTAAACTAATTAACTCAAGTAAATGAACATATTATTTATGTATGTGCATATAGGTTTATTTAAATCCCATATTCATGGATATATGTTGCACATCATAGTCATACATGTATCCTTACATAAGTAATTCAATAAAGAATGATGAAACAATAGTAATTATATCTAGTTGAAAATATGCATGTACAACATATATGTTTTCCATGCATATAGCTTATACACGCATTTTCATGCATTCTTGTTTTATTTAAATACTAGGATCACATATGCATATAGCACCATACTCAAAATATCTAAATCATGTAGAACATGCCACATGTAAATAGTTTAGTTTAAAAGAAATATATCTTTAACTATGTCATATGTATGCATAAAGGCATCTAAATATTTATAGAAGATAAGTTAAAATAGTAATACATAGGAATGTTTCTATATGCATTATAAGTAGGTAACTTCATTTTACATGTAAATCATTTTAGGAATAACTTGCTACGTAAATTTAGTTTATTTACTCATGTTTGTTTAAACAACATCGTGTTTATTAGTAGAAATAACTATGAATTTCATATAATAGATATGCACGCAATCACCATCAATAAAACATGTGCATCTCATCATTTTCACTATAGTGGTTTTGCAAGTGAAGGTTCATGCATAATCTTACGCCTTGCTTTCTTTAATAAAAAAATAATGTATAAATAATTTGTCTAGGTGAATATGGCCTTTAAAAGGCCAAGAGCATAACTCATAATAAATGATCATCGTAAAGTAAATAGAATGGAATCGCGTAAACTCTAATTGTCTTCTCTCCTAGTTATCTATCGATAGAACTCGATAACGTGTAGCATTCGTACGAACTCCGAGTACATATTTATTTTCATGAAATGCATTCCATAATCATGCTCTTTGGTTTTCATTCAAAATATTTGTATTTATTATTGTAGATTTTATTGGATCTTTTTGGATGGCTTTATTTGGATTTCTTCGTGTTTATCGATCGCGGAGTAATGCGCACGTGAGTGAATCGTCGAAGGACTATATCACGGGAGAATCAACAATTGAAGATCATTGTACGAGCTATGTATATAAAGGTGCGAGGCAAGCACACCCCTTGATCATTTTGATCCTATGTTTGCAAATGCATTTAAGTGCTTAATATGTAGGATTAAGTTGTGCATAATTTATATCACTAAAAATGTTTACTTGGGAAATGGTAGATACTACCTATTGATTTTATCCCCTTTGTTAGAATATATCATACTCCCTTGTAACCATAGGTTGGGCTATCATAATGGTCATACGCTCTAAGCTTCATAATATAGTTAATTACTAATTAAGCTTGCTTAAATGAAAGGCTAAATTTTGTATAAATGTAAGTACATGTATAATCATTAAATTTACGGATTATGTTGATGGGAAATTATTGTTGATGATATATGATGATAATTTAGATGTTGACGGGTTTGGATGTGATAATGTTAATTGGATTAATGATTGATTGATAATGATGATTTTGGAGACCCGTCACATCACATAAGGACCGGTACATTTGTATCTTGATTTAGGGAAACATCGTGCGACAATGGATGCTGGTATGGGACGGCCATGGCTAAGTAATTAGTTGAATGTTGCCTTGCCTTCTAGAAGTAGAGAATGTATGGATAATTTTACCCGATCTGGTATTTATTCAGAGGGACCTCCATTACTACGGTTTTGGGCTCAAGGTTTACCAATACAATGAATTGTACCCTTTTAATTCCTGCCTAACTATCCATGTTTGAAGGAGGGGAAAATTGTACCTCTGGGATGTTAGCTGGTAGGTACGGAGGGATTTTTACAATTTAGGGAGGGCAAGGTTAGCAAACGGCTAATAAAAATGTCATGCGTGATACCGATGTGCACACTTCGTGAGTGCACGGTGCTTGCAACACCACAGACGGTCACTCACTGTCCATGGGTACAGCATACAAACTCTGTAGAGTCATAATCCATTCGAATGGCCGTGCTTGCGGTCTCAAGCTCCTTAATGATAGGTCTTTGTTTAGATAATGGTTGGGATTAAAATTGATCATGATTATTATGGTTATTGATATATGAATGGCATAGATGATGATTTTATAGGAACTTGACATGGAAGTCAAGTATGCCGCTTTATTCATATGATATTTTATTTGTGTTTACATTTATGCAATTTATATTCAAGCAAATTAATTTAGTAATTATTTCATTAATCAAGTTTAGATTGCCATTTGCTCATTTATGCAAATTTACCCACATTATACCTTCCTTCATTTGGCCCTGCATATAATTATGATTTTGCTATTATTCACCCGCATTGCTTGCCTCCGATAACTTGGTTTCAGAGATGACGAGGATTTCGGTGAGGAACGATGCCGTTCTTTCTAGGAGTTCAACTTCCATTCAATTGCCTGTGGGATGAACACGGGGCACACGCTGGAAATATTTGAATTCCTTTGTGTTTATTTCTTAAGGTATTTCGTCGGCCGTTGAGCCAATATTTGTAAATTTCAAATAAACTTGATAGTTAAATTTTGATATGGCTATGGTTCCACTGTGAATACCGTGTGTACTTGTCATTGATCCTGGGGCAAGTACGGAAAACACAGAGTTTTGGGTGATTTAATTACCCGGGACGTTACAAACACCCAAAGGCTGCAGTAGACCAGTAGGCTTCATATGATCTGCCTTGACTCTTCTGCAAGTATCACACTCAGAAACATAGCGAGCAATTTCCCACTTCATGCGGGTCCACCAGAAACGACTCCTCAAATCCTGGTACATCTTATTGCTGCTCGGGTGGATTGAGTACTTGGACAAGTGCGCCTCATCAAGAATCTTCTTGCGCAACTCAAAGTTCTTCGGAACCACCATTCTGTTCTTGAACCACAGAACTCCATCATCATCCTCTCTGAAACACTGGACTCTGGCTTCCCCAAGCTTGAGTCTCCTCTTGAGGTGACCTACTTTAGCATCCTTCTCCTGCGCTGCCACAACCTCATCACGCAAAGTTGGAATGAGTGATATGTTGGCCAAGGAGCCATAAGGATACACTCGAACACTGGGCTCCTCCTCTGCGCACTGAACAGCGATAAGGTTATTGCAATGAGCCTTGCGACTCAAAGCATCAGCAACCACATTAGCCTTCCCTGGATGATAGTGAATCTCCAGATCATAGTCCTTGATCAGCTCCAACCATCTCCTCTGACGCATGTTCAGATCTGACTGTGTGAAGATATACTTGAGACTCTTGTGATCTGTATAGATATGCACCAGATTTCCCAACAGATAATGTCGCCATACTTTCAAGGCAAGTACAACGGCTGCCAGCTCTAGATCATGAGTAGGGTAATGCTCTTCATGTCGCTTAAGCTGCCGAGAGACATAAGCAATCGCCCTTCCCTCCTGCATCAGAACACAACCAAGACCGGTACCCGAAGCATCACAGTACACATCAAACGGCTTGGTGATATCTGGCTGAGCTAAAACTGGAGCTGTAGTGAGAAGCTTCTTCAAATTCTAAAATGGATCCTCACACTGCGGACTCCACACAAACTTCACATTCTTCTTCAGCAACTCAGTGATGGGCTTGGAGATCTTAAAGAAATTCGGAATGAACTGACGGTAGTAACCAGCCAAACCCAAGAAACTGCGAATCTGAGAGACAGAGGTAGGTGCCTTCCAATTAGAACATCCTGCACCTTGCTCGGATCAACAGCAATGCCCTCTGCAGAGACAACATGACCAAGGAAAGGGCTTCCTTCAGCCAAAACTCACACTTGCTGAACTTGGCATACACCTGATGGTCTCGCAGACGCTGCAATACAGTACGGAGGTGCTGCTCATGCTCCTCCTCAGTCTCTGAATAGACCAAGATGTCGTCAATGAAAACCACGACAAACTTGTCCAGCTCTGGCATGAATGCCGAGTTCATCAAGTACATGAAGTAAGCAGGTGCATTGGTCAACCTAAAAGACATCACCAGATACTCATAGAGCCCATATCTGGTAGAGAAAGCAGTCTTCGGAATGTCCTCTGCACGGATCTTGATCTGATGGTACCCTGAATGAAGATCAATCTTGGAAAACACCTTGGCTCTAGCTAGCTGATCGAACAAGATATCAATGCGAGGCAACGGATACTTGTTCTTGATGGTCACAGCATTCAGTGGTCTATAATCCACACATAGCTTGAGCACCTGATCCTTCTTCTTCACAAACAAGGCTGGACAACCCCAAGGTGAAGAGCTCGGACGAATGAAACCCTTGTTCAACAGCTCCTTCAACTGAATCTTCAACTCTGCCAACTCATTTGGGGCCATCTTATACGGCCTCCGAGAGATAGGTGTCATGCCTGGCTGCAACTCAATACGGAATTCCACATCTCGATCCGGTGGCATGCCTGGCAAATCATCTGGGAACACATCGGGGTACTCGCGTACCACGGGTATTGCATTCAGACTCTTGCCAATGGCCTGATGCACTGATGGTCTCGATGCGGTCAACAGAGATAACTGAAGATCGACCCTGCCATGAACAGGTGAATCCAAGTGAACTGAACGAAGAGAGATATCCAGAACAGCCTTGTGGTACTTCATCCACCTCATACCCAGAATCACATCAAGCCCTTGCCCTTCCAGAAGTATGAGATGGGCGGGAAAAGTCTTACCAGCCAACACAAGAGGAGCATTAGAGATGATCTGCCTGGTAAGAATACGACCTCCTGGAGTACTAATCATATACGGAACCTCCATCGTAGATATCAGAAGACCCGAACGGCGAGTGCAAGCTAGACTGATGAAATCGTGAGTGGCACCAGAATCGAATAAGATAACTGCGGACTGACCACACAAAGAAAACGTACCAGCAAGAACCTGCTCACCCTCTGAAATCTCCTCTGCCGTGGTGTACTTGACACGCCCAGCCCTGACCTGTGCATTCCTGCCCTGGGAACGCTGCTAACCACCTGCCTGCACTGGAGCCCTCTGCGCGTTGTGCTGCCTAGGGGGAGCACGGCAATCACGCGCAAAGTGCCCAACCTGCCCACAATTGAAGCACGGAAAACCTCTGCCCACCTGCTGCTGCTGCTGCTGCTGCTGCTGCTGCTGAGGCCTAGCTGCAATCTGCTGCTGCTGGTGTGGACGGGGCTGCGGTGCGGGAGCACTGAACTTCTGCCCATTCGGGGCAGTGTAGACCAGCCTGTACTTCTGCGGAGCACTGCTGGACGGCCCCGCGGAAGCTCTCTTCCTCTTCTTGTCCTCCTGATGTGCTCTGATGGCATCCTCCAGCACGATCGCTGCACTGACAAGCTCGTCAAAGGTACCAGCGGCGTTCAGAACAAGCCTGGACTGGAGCTTGGTGGAGAGTCCTCTCGTGAAGCAAGCCTTCCTCTTGGTGGCTGTATCCACCAGGTCTGTTGCGTACTGTGCCAGGTTGTTGAAAACCTGGGCGAGTCGCAGACATTCCTGCCGCCCTGCCTGAGGTCCTCAAACTCCCTGCGCTTCCGCTGCATGATGCCTAGAGGGACGTGGAAGGAGCGGAAGGCCTCACGGAACTGAGCCCAAGGAACCCGCTGACCGGCTGGAAGAAAGCCGAGGTGGGTGGCCCACCATACTCCAGCTGACCCCTGCAACTGCTGCGCGGCAAACAGTCTTCTGCACCTCTGTGAGACCAGGAAGTAGCCCAAACTTGGACTCAATAGTGCGCAGCCAGTTCTCGGCATCCATCGGATCTGTCGACCCGGAGAAGACGGGCGGATGGGTGCCCAAGAAGTCGGCGTAGGTGCAGCCTGGCTGCCGCCCACGAGGTCGATGGTCATCCTGCTGGGTGACGGCCTGAGCAATGGTCCTCAGCAGCTCAGTCTGGTTCGCCATCACTTCCGCCAGGTTGGGCGGTGGCGGTGGCGGAGGTCGACGAGGCGGCATTCTGCCCAGTAAACAACATCATTATTAGCTCCAGGATACAAAGTTATTCCAAAAAGGCAGAAGATGAATAATTGATACGCAACAGCAACACAGATCCAAAGGAAAATAAACTGACAGGTACATCCATAAACATTAATTAAAGTCTTACAGAGCATTCATACATAGCTTCACGGTACAACCCAGTCATACATACAAAAGGTGGTGCCATCCACAAAATACTGCGACACCTAACCAACTACCATGATGCTCCTAGATCAAGCTAACTAAGGATCTGCCGAAACAACTGCGAAGCTCATGCTGTACCCCCATGGTGGGAAGCGGTGTCCAGGAGCTCAGGGGGTAACAACTCAGTGCTCATCTCAGATACGGCCTCCTCCTCCTCCTGCGACACCACCACTGCTGCTGCAACCTGCTCCTGCAGTCCCACATTCTGATGGTGGGCAAGCTGGAGCTGCTCCTCAAGCTGCGCCACGTGAGTCAGCGTAGCTGCCAGCTCTCCCAGCAAGCCTGAAATCTGGCCGTCTCGTGCACTGAGCTGGGTGTCGCGGTGTGCAAGCTGGCCGGCAACCTGATCACGCTGGGCGGTGGTCAAAGCCAGGGTATGCTCCAGCTGAGCAATCCTGGTGTCTCGAGCGTCCAACGCCTCTGACAAGGTCTCCACACGGCCCAGAGTCCTCCCTCCTGCGCGCTCGGCAGTCTGAAGAACCCTGTACAACTCTGACAGGTGTCGAGCCATGGAAGCTAGTTGTGTCGGAGCGAGGGGTAGTGTGCCATGGTCAGCTAACCGCAGACGCCTCCGGTACTGCGGGTGGCCCGTGGTGCTGACAGGAAACAAGCTCAGCAACGTGCCATCGAGGTCCCCAATGCGCATCTCGCAGAACCTCACCATCGCCTGGAGAGCAAGCCGGTTCAGGGTGTCGTCAAAGTCCTGACCCCAGCCCTGAAGCTCCCAGTGCGTCCAAGCGGGCCTCTCGGGGTGCGCGGGAATATCCACCCACATTTTCGAGCATCAAGGAAGCCCGTACTGCTGGCTGACACGTCCACGGTACTGCGGAGGGTGGGTGTAGCCAAGGAGCTGCAACGCTGCCCAAAGCAGCGAGGGAAAACCGGGGTGGTAATGGCCATCCGTGTGCAGCGCACCGTCCTCCCCGAGCTGGGCGAATGGGAAGTCGTCCGGATCGGCCATCTGCGGAAAAAGGAGAAGGAACAACGTGAGATCCTCCCCAGAAATATAACCATGCTAAGCAAGGAAACAACATGGTAAGGCTGCTATACGGAGTAGCAAAGGCCACATACAGCCCCAAAAATCAAGGCGAAAGAACTTTCCTACGAGACAAGATCTGAAATTTTCCTTGACTGCGAGCAGCAGTCACTAAAACGAATCTTGGTACTACAGTAGACGTTAAAAGGATCAGGTCCGAGAAGCAAAGTTGTAGAAAACTCCGAGATCTTTCCAACGAGTACTCAAACGCAGAAAACGAACCAGCAGAACTGGAGATATCGAATTTCTAGGATAGCAGACAGATCCTGGAAAAACTGGTCGTGGCTGAAATTTAGTTCCACTTGGTCAACAGAAAAGGGGTTTTTAGGACCAGAATTTCGTGGGCAAGTCTGAAGCAAAGTTAAATTTCAAGTTGTAAGCTTTCCAGATTGTATTTGTTCAACGAATTTGACCCCACGGTTTAGGAGTTGTGAATTTTTGGAATTACTCAGTCAGCAAGATGTTTAAATGAGCTGAAATTTGTTAAAGTCTTTTAGATGCCATGAATGCATCGGCCTATACGTCCTCACAAAATAAAAAGATGCCCAAATATAGAAGGCCGTAGACAACGGTGGCAACTATTGCGTACTCATGCACCTTTTCTACACGATCTATTCGCGAGTTAGTGTACCTGCAAGAAAACATACATCGCCACCTCAAACAACCTACACAGGTGACGTCCATCTATCACCCGCCGATGGACAGCATATAACAGAAATGTAATGCATGGCTCAACCACATCTCAAATCACATCTCAGCACCATCTCGCCTCCTCCTAAAACACCCCCCACAATCTACACGAGTCAAACTCGTAATCTCCTGAGCCATGCATGTTACTTACCTTCTTACCTGGTCGTCGGTGCGTCGTTACAGAAAATTAAACAAACAACTCCTATTGCCACCTGATAATTTAACATCCTTATACTAGGGCTTTCGTTCCTCACTCGCAACGTGGTTAGCATTTCGAAAATAGACAATATATATGATGTACTGTCCCAACACGGCTCTGATGCCAGCTGTAGCGTTACCGCTTTTCGCAGGATCGAGTCGGAAGTGCTGATGAACAGATACAACAGTACATCACATAAAGAGCACAAATATAGGTCTTAAAGTTATTACATTAGTCCAATTAAAACATCGAGTAACACAGCGGAAGTCTAAAACGATACAAATCCAAGTCTGAAGAACGATGATACAACAAGGAGCACTCGCTCACGATACGTGAATCCGCATCACAAGCCCGATGATGCGGACTCAGCTGGAGATCACTCGTGCAGCTCCCAGTGGACGGTCCAGCCCACCGGAGGCTGTCCGTCCCACTGGCCATCTCCACCCGACGAGTCAGGAACAAAGACGCTACCTGCACAACACATTAAAGAGCCAAACCCTGAGCAACTAATACTCAGCAAGACTTACCCGTCAACGTGGCTAACTACAGCCGACTCCTAGAAAGCAAGGCTACAAGGGGTAGGCTCACTCACTTGCATAAAAGCGCACTAATTACTTGGTCCTTACTTTCAAGTTTTAATCCCAATTAAGTACTTAACCAATAAAACAGTGCACTTATCTCTAAAGCAGATATAAAGCAACAATACATCAGGTAAAAGCAGTATACCGCATAATATGTGAAGATCACCATAATAAACTAGCATCATCATCATCATCATCAATAATATCACACTACGAGGTGACTCAGTGAACAAGAGGGTGCTCATTTCCGAGAGCGGCGGCATCGATGTACATCCTGTAGGAGAAACCTGACCACACGACACACACGCACAAAAGTCGTATGCGGCAACCTTTCGCGCTGTACACCACTGGGGCTGTACCAGATTCTACTCCTCCCGAGGAAGGGTCTCCCGCCGTGGTCGCCGTCCCAGACGTACAACCACGCAGAACGTTATCCTTCCTCTCTCAAGTACCATGATAGAAAGAGTAAAGTATCCACCAGACATCCAGGGCGACACAGGCTACATCGGTTTACTAGGCCCATAAAACACTAACATGTGATCAGCACGTTCAAGCTTGCTCAGCGGGGCCAACAACGAACGGTCCTTAATCGACACAGACGGGGCTACCACCGTGAAGGGCCAGCCTTCTCCAACCCTCCTACACAAACAATCCCCGTCCGGTCTGCAACAAACCTAAATTCTCCTAGTACAATCCAGAGTAATTCCTATCATGCGAGTGGGACCTACCACTCGTCTTCTACCGTCCGCTAGACTCTAAGCATAGCAGATTCTAACGATAACCTAGAACCAACTACTACAAAAATAGGACTCAAGGTAAACAAGGAAGGGGGTCCTAATGCAGTTCTATGGTCTCACATCAACTCCTAATAAACCTAATGCACAATCAATTAATAGCCCCAATCAAGTGAGAAAGTAAAAATCTAACAGGTAGGCATGCACCGGGGCTTGCCTGGCTCAGGAGCTACGCTAGCGGGGCAGTGGTGCTGTCAGGCTGCTGCTCCTCCTGCTGCCTCCGGCAGCTGGAAGTCCAGAGGCTCCGGAGTCGTCTCTGTCACTATATGTGATGACAAGGAATGAATGCAGGTTAGATGCAAGTAGTATGATGCGATTAAGAATTTAATTAATGGACAGTCATTTGCACTGTAAGTGCAAATGATTAACTAATTATCTTCGGCTGAAGTATTTCCTTCATTGACTCTTGATTAAGTTAATTACTAAGATTAACTTGAGTGGATTAATTAAATTAATCAATCTCAAAAATTATTTCGTGTCCAGTGGCATTTTTATGATGAAGAGTACCACGGATTATTTATAATAATTTAAACAAGACTACGGATTAAATAAATCATAAGAAAATAACTAAGCATTAACTAACAGTGGAAAAATGTTCTGTAAGTGTGTGATCAGATGAGTTACAACTCTGCAAGAGTTTATGATTTATGGATTTATAGAGAATTTATTATGATTTAAACGAGATTTAACACTTATGGAATTTTCCAGAAAACAGATAAGTGATATTGTTCATTTTGACAATTTTGTTGGATAGATCTGCACACAAGGAGTCCAACAAAATTGGATTTGTACTTTTTTTATGTGTATTTCTTTTTCTACGAATTTTGGAAGATCCTGTGATTTTTATGGAGAATTTAAAGAAATTCGCGAAAAAGGAAAAAGCTCGGCCAATCAGATTCGCCAGCACCGAAGACCACACGAGCCTGGCCGCAAAAGATCTGGGCCTGGCCGCAAAAGATATGGACCTGGGCTGGGCTGGGCCACAAGGCCGGGCTCGAGCTGGGCTGAGGAACCATGTTGAGATGTGCCATGGTTCATAATGTGATGAGTAATTGACAACGAATGAGTTTGAGTTGAACTTGAGGTTCGGGTTTGAATTGCGGGATTTGAGGTTTGTATGAGCATGTATATTGATTATGTTTATGGCTAACCGGAGTTGGTGAAGGAGATGAGAAGTATGAAGAAGATGGAGAAATGTGTTTGCTTGTCTAATGATGTGTAGGTCAATGGAGTCAACTTGATGGTCAACGGCGAGAGGATCGGGAGGAACAAGCGGGAGGCTTGGGTCCGGGCGATCGAGAGGCCGGGTGAGGTCAAGGGTGATCCACACCGTACACGTGGCGGACAAGAAGCACGGAGGGTTTCGCGGTTTGGCCTCAAAACCGTGGAGGTGATGAAGACGGCGGGTTGACCAAGTCAAGAGGCGAACGAGAGGCCGAGTCAAGTGAAGGGTCCCGACGGGCTGGGACGAGAAGACTTGACGGCAAGGTTCGCGGGACGAGGTGACACGCGTCGACATCGAGGTGGTTTCCCGGTTTATGCCTCAAAACCGGCGGGCGGACGGTTTCCCGGTTTGGGCCTCAAAACCGGCGGCGGCGCATGGTGGTGTACGTGGCACCATCGCGGAGGTTGCGTCGAGGCGAAGCGAAGTCGTGAAGGGCCCGATGGCGTTCGGGCGAAGGAAAAAGAGTTGGACGATTTTGCCCCTAGTGGAAGGTGGGAGTATGTAATACCTTAGGGGTATGTTGGGAAAGAGAAAGTGCCCATATAGGGAGGTGGAGTTGGCTGGCCACCTTGAGTCAAGGGGGACCAAGTCATTTGCATCTAGGGATAGGACTAGCTAGGGGAGAGCTAGAGAGAGATGAGAGGAGAGGGAACAAGGTGAGAGCTTGTATCTTCAACTTTCAACAAGAGAGGAAGGAAGAGGGCGGCGCCCTAGCCATGTACCTATGAATCTCGTGATTGAATCAATGGAATGATGTTTGTTTGAATCAATCTCGTGCTCTTGTTCTTCCTCCCCATCTTATTCCCGAATTCATCTTTTTCCCCATTTTCGGAGCTATTTTCGGGTGATTTTTCGATCTTCCTTTTGGCTGCGATTTGGGTCGGTTTTCTTGGATGGATTCGGAGCTAGGACGTGTGGGAACATGCCTTGATTGATCTTGCACAAGATCACCCCACGAGCACCTCGAATTTGTGGATTTTGTCCAAGTTTGACCAAACCCTTGTTCTTGCACGTGATCTGAAATTCGAGGGGATTTGGTTGGGTTTTTGGTTTGGATCCACTTGGATGAGGTTCCCAATCCTGTCACGCACCTAGGGTTCAAGTTTGGTGATTTTTGGAGGTCGTTTGATTGGGTTTTGGATTTTGGAGCAACCGGTCGCGCGTTTTCGTTCTTGCTGTTCATCGCCTACCGGACTATCCGACCGAGTACCGGAGTATCCGGACCTGGTACCCGACCGGAGTATCCGACGCATTACCGGAGTATCCGGACCTGATACTCACCGGACTATCCGACAGCTTACCGGAGTATCCTGTCCTGGTATCCGATCGGAGTACTCGACCGGAGTATCCGACAAATTGCCGGACTATCCGATAGGGGGTTTCTGTACCCGGTACGGTATCCGACCGGAGTATCCGACAGTCTACCGGAGTATCCGGCGTCGGAGTATCCGACTTGATACCGGACTGTCCGATAGGGGGTTTCTGGACTTGAACTTTCAGATCGTCTCATGGAGTTCGATTTCGCTTGATTTGCTTCCGCAGGAGTTCTTACACCATCCTTGATCACTCATAGGATCAGCACAACACATCTCATGTGTGTGTGTGATCTTGGTGATCAATCTTGAGGCGGGTCGGGACATAGGCCGAATTCTTTGCAAGAATTTTTATCGGCTCCCATTCACCCCCCCTCTGGTCGCCTTCTCGGTCCTTCAATTGGTATCAGAGCCGGTGTGATCACGTGTTGAGCTTAACCGGCTTTGTGATCCGAAGGCGACATGGAGAAAGGTGCGATCAAGCTCTTGGTCTTCGATGGGGAAGATTTTCCCTATTGGAAGTCTCGCACTCAAGCCTATCTCATGAGTCAGGGCATCGGGATATGGAGCATTGTGCAAACCAACTACGAGATCCCGGAGAACATGGAGACGGCGCAACAAGGTGCGATCACTCAATTCGATAACAACTCTAAGGCTGTTAACATCTTGCTTTCCGCCATCGGTAGAAAGGAGTACGATCGCATTGCACACCTTAAGACCGCGCATGCCATATGGGAGACACTTTGCTCCTATCATGAAGGCACTAACCAAGTTAAGACCATGCGTAGAGATTCGTACAACAGGCAGTACCAGACCTTTGCACAGCTGCCTGGCGAGTCACTAGATGCTACGTTTGCTAGATTCGAGTCCATAGTGTGTCATCTCAGAGCTTGTGGTAATCTTGTTTACACTGACAATGAGCGTGCTAAGCAATTGCTTTACTCACTAGATGAGAACACTTGGGGTGTGAAGATCTCCGCACTGGAGGAATCCCCCGACTTTGGCACACTCACCTGCGAGCAGCTCTATAGCAAGCTCAAGTCTCACGAGCTCTCTAGGAAGTCACGTCCGAACCACAATGCATCCACTAGTATGGCCTTGATGACTAACTCTCATGGTAATTCATCTTATGGGACTAACCCCTCTCACAAATCTACTTTGGAGTTTGCTCTCTCTTCTTTGGTTGCAGCTTCAGATGAACAGGTGGAGTCCCTTCCAGAGGAGGATCTTGCCTTGCTGATCAGGAAGTTCAAGCGCTCCTTCAACAACAGAAGAGATAGGAGAGGTGGTGATCCCCGTGGCTGCTACGAGTGCGGCGATCCTCGTCACTTCATCGCCGACTGCCCCAAGCGGAAGAAGAAGTTCGACTACACCGACCGCCAAGGAGAAGAACCCAAGAAGAAGAACAACTTCTTCAAGAAGGGCAAGAACATCAAGAAGAAGATAGCGAAGGTGGTCGCAAGGGCACTTGTGGCTTCCCTCAGCGACGTCGACTACTCTACGGGCGACGATATCTCAAGTGCTGAGGAGGAGATGGAGAAAGCGGAGAAGTCAAAGGACAAGAAGAAGACTTCCGACTTCACCAGGCTCTGCTTCATGGCAAAGGATGATCCCTACTCCGACTCCGACTCCGAGACAAGCAAGGTATCACAAACCCGTGAGGAGCTCGTCTTTCAAAATGAATACTTGCGTACTGCATTGTTTGAGCAAGATAAGAAGCTAGTTGAGGCTGTGCGCAAGAATCGAAAGCTAAAGTCCAAGCTTGAAGATACCAATGTTGATCTTGCTTTTCTCAAGTCTCGTGTTGATGAGGATAGGGTGGTAGAGTGTGAGTCTTGTGCTGTTGTAATGAGTGAGCTGGTTTCTTTGAAAGATGTGCATGCTCAAGCTGCCGGTCAGCTTGAGAATGCTTTGAAAGAGCTAGAGGAGCTCAAGGCTCGACCTCTACTCTTGGGTGCTTGCAAGACTTGCCCTAAGCTCACACAGGACTTGGATAGTCAATTGTCCAAAGTCAAAGAGCTAGAGGCAAAATTGCTAAGTGGTTCTCGTGCTACACCACCACCATGTGTTGTGTGTGTTTCTCTGAAGAGTGATCTTGTTGCCACCAAGGATGAGAACCTAAAGCTATCCCAGGAAGTTGAGTACCTCACCACTCGCCTCACAAGAACCAAGGAGAGTGAAAATAAAATCGAGAGTGACTTGCTGAGGGTTAAGAAAGGTTCAACTCAAGGATACAACTTGGGTTTGGGTTATGAGTGGTGTGAGAAGGAGAGTGAAAATGTGGGTAAGTTTGTACCAAGCTCCAACCTCCAAGATGAGAGTGAGAAACTTAAACCCACCGACACCTACTACCCATCAAACCCAAAGCCATCCTTTAACCCAAGAGAGGTCAAGAAACAAAAGCAACAATCCAAACCACCTACACAACCAAAACCAAAACCCAGGAATGTGTTTACTTGCATGTTTTGTGGTAGGGATGGTCATTTGGATGAGTTTTGCTTTAGAAGGAAGAGAATTGAAAGGAGGCAAGCTGAGTTAGCTAGGAATGCAGTCTATCATTCCTATGTTGACTATCCGCCTCACATCCTTCTCGTGCTTACAGTGGACTTGGTCATCGCTCATATGACTTTGGTTCACGAAACAGAGGATTTGAGTCACGACGCTTTGATGGCCCACGTTTTCCCTTTCGTGGTGTCCATCCGCAGCGTGGATATGGTCATCCCTCATATGACTTGTATCCCTGTGACATGAGGAGTGAGTCTAGACGCTTTGACGATCCACGTCGTCCCTATCGTGGTACTCGTCCCATGCGTTCCAATGATCAAGTGCGTAGAACTGTTTTTACTTCTGCAGGTCGTGTGGTTAGGTGCTGGATTCCTAAAACTTATCTCTCTTTCCCCAGCACTGAGCCCTCGATCTTTTCTTCACGTTCTATGTAGGTAGCTGATGGAGGCCTGGAGGACAAGTGGTTGATGGACTCCGGTTGTTCGCGCCATATGACCGGTGATACTAGATGGTTCTCCAGCCTCACCCCCGTGAAGCAAATTGACTATGTGACATTCGGGGACAACAAGAAAGGTAGAGTAAAAGCAATTGGCGCTGTCAAGGTAAATGACTCCTTCACTCTCAAGGAAGTAGCCCTAGTAGAGCATCTAAAGTATAATCTGCTTTCTGTTTCTCAGTTGTTGGATGATGGAAATGAAGTGATCTTTAAGAGGAATGCATCTCGTGTTGTTGATTCGACTGGTGCTTTGATTTGCAATATTTCTCGAATTGACAGAGTTTTTCGTGCTGATTTTGTTTCTTCTTCTGGTTCTCACAAGTGTTTGTTCGCTCAACCTTCTTCTGAGCTTTGGACATGGCATAGGAGACTGGGTCACATGAGTTTTGACTTGTTGTGTCGCTTAAGTGGCCTAGGTCTTATCCGAGGATTGCCTAAGTTCAAATTTGAGAAAAATCTTGTTTGTGCACCTTGTCGTCATGGCAAAATGGTTGCCGCTTTTCATCCACCAATCAATTTGGTGATGACTGAGCAGCCCGGACAATTGCTTCATATGGACACTGTTGGTCCTGCTCGGGTTCGTTCAGCTGGTGGGAAGTGGTATGTTCTTGTTGTCGTTGACGATTTTTCTCGCTACTCTTGGGTCTTCTTTCTTGAGAGCAAGGATGAAGTGTTTCATCACTTTCGGAGCTTGGCTTTGAGGTTGTTCAAGGAACTCCCTGGTGCATTACGCGCTATCCGCAGTGATAATGGCACCGAGTTCAAGAACTCCTCATTCAGTGCTTTCTGTCTTGAGAATGGTCTTGAGCACCAATTCTCTGCACCTCGTGTTCCTCAGCAAAATGGCATAGTTGAAAGAAAGAACAGAACCCTTGTTGAGATGGCCCGGACGATGCTTGATGAGCATAGGACTCCGAGGCGGTTCTGGGCTGAAGCCATTAGCACCGCTTGCTATGTTTCTAATCGGGTTTTCTTGCGCTCAATTCTTAATGTGACTTCTTATGAGCTACGTTTTGGGAGGAAGCCAAGTGTTTCTCATTTGCGTGCTTTTGGTTGCAAGTGCTTTATTCTCAAGCGTGGCAATTTGGATAAGTTTGAGTCAAGATCTTCCGATGGCATTTTTCTTGGTTACACCCCACATGGTCATGCTTATAGGGTTTTGAACTTGGAAACTAACACCATCGTGGAGTCCTGCGATGTAACCTTTGATGAATCTATGCCTTGTACAAGTGGTGTTGTTGAGTGTGCAGGTGACAGGGAAATGGAAGAGAGCATCTTTGTAGACGATGATCTACCGGCTCCAGGTGAAGATGAGGATGAACCACTACTCCCTACTACTTCGCCTGCTCCTGAGCCGGTCCCTGCTTCCACAGTTCAAGCAGAGGGTCCCGTAGCATCTACATCCTCTTCGGCGGCCGTCGATCCAGCTCCAGCCGTCGTCGAGCAAGCCCCAGCTGTTGTTGAGGGGGAGGTACGCGCCGAGAGAGAGGCCCCTCGACACATCCAAAGTCGACATCCTCCCCACCAAATGATCGGTAATCTAAATGAAAGGACAACAAGGTCGAGGTCTGCTCATCTCGCATGCTTTACAAATTCTGCATTTGTTGCCTCCTTTGAACCTCGAGATGTTGGACACGCTCTTTCTGATTCTGATTGGGTCAATGCCATGCATGAGGAGTTAGAGAACTTTGAGAGAAACAAAGTCTGGACCCTTGTTGAGCCTCCTCCCAATGTGAATGTGATAGGAACCAAGTCGGTGTTCAAGAACAAACAGGGTGAGGATGGTCTAGTTGTGAGAAACAAAGCTAGGCTTGTGGCTCAGGGGTTTAGCCAGGTTGAGGGCTTAGACTTTGGGGAAACCTTTGCTCCTGTAGCGCGTCTAGAAGCCATTAGAATCCTGCTAGCTTTTGCCGCGTCTAAGGGCTTCAAGCTTTACCAAATGGATGTCAAAAGCGCTTTCCTAAACGGCTACATAGAGGAAGAGGTTTATGTCAGGCAACCCCCAGGCTTTGAAAATCCTAAGTACCCAAACCGAGTGTACAAGCTTCAGAAGGCTTTGTACGGGCTAAAGCAAGCACCCAGGGCATGGTATGCTAGGCTGAAAACCTTCTTGCTAGAGCGCGGGTTTGAGATGGGGTGTGTGGACAAAACCTTGTTTACCCTCAAGCATGGCACTGACTTTCTTTTGGTTCAGATATACGTGGATGATATCATCTTTGGTGGTTCGTCTCATGCTCTTGTGTCTAAGTTTCAGGCAATGATGGAGAATGAGTTCATGATGTCCATGATGGGTGAGCTGACTTACTTCCTTGGTCTTCAAATCAAGCAATGCAAGCAGGGTACCTTCATTCATCAAGCCAAGTACACGAAGGACTTGATGAAGAAGTTCGACATGTCGGATGCGAAGCCCATGTCGACCCCGATGGCCACCTCCACCGTGCTCGATCCAGATCTTGATGGTGAAGCGGTGGACCAGCGGGAGTACCGAAGCATGATCGGCTCCCTCTTGTACCTCACGGCGACAAGGCCCGACATACACTTCGCGGTGTGTCTTTGTGCTCGCTTCCAATCTTCACCAAGGGAGTCTCATCGTCAAGCGGTGAAGCGCATCTTCAGGTATCTCAAGTACTCCCTTGAATTCGGCATTTGGTACTCTGCATCATCTACACTTTCTCTTTGTGGTTATTCGGATGCGGATTTTGCTGGGTGTCGAGTTGATCGGAAGAGCACTTCGGGTACTTGCCATTTTCTTGGGTCTTCTCTTGTTTGTTGGTCTTCTCGCAAGCAATCTGGCGTAGCCCAATCCACAACCGAAGCTGAATATGTTGCTGCTGCTAGTTGCTTATCCCAAATCCTATGGATGACTTTCACTTTGAGGGACTATGGGTTAACCTACAAGAGTGTTCCACTTATGTGCGATAACACTAGTGCCATATGCTTATCCAAAGACCCTATCCTACATGGGAGAGTCAAACACATAGAGGTGAGATACCATTTCTTGAGAGATCATGTTGCCAAGGGGGACATCGAGCTTACATACATTGATACCCACAACCAATTAGCCGATATCCTCACCAAGCCCCTAGACGCCGAGCGCTTTGCATTTCTTCGGGGGGAACTTGGTGTTTGCTATCCTTATGGCATTGTTTGAGGGGGAGTTGGCTTCTTTGTAAATACGTATCTTACTTTTCTCGCATTTGCATTGCATTGTAAGATAAGCATCATGTACAATATGCATCTTTAGAAGAAGCTTCAACCTTCATGTCTCCTTGTATTTATTGTTGCTATGATTGAGATTGAGCTAAGTTGTGTGATTGCTAGTAGCATGCTTTTAAACTTAGGCTCTTTTAGAAAGTATGGCATAGTTTCATTTGAGCAAGCTAGCTAATCCTTGAGATGAAAATTGGCTTTTGTGAGGCTTATAATCTATGCATGCCTATGTTTGTTCACCATGTGTATGCTTGTTTTTATCCTTGTCAAGACTTGTTTTAAGGCTAGTTTCAGAAAATGTCTTGACTTCGGCAACTTATTGTTTGGGGGATGGACTTTGGCAAATGTTTAGCTCATGATGGGACTTTGGGGGACAAATGTCCTTTTGCCAAAAGGCATACTCATTTGCTTCTTGTGCCTAATTTCTAAAATCAATTTGATCTTTTGTGCAAAATGCTAAAAATCCAATACGGTGCCTTGAAGCCTCGGGGTGTTTGCCGTAACCAGTCGTGCGACCCTCCGCTTGGATAAAAGGTTACTTGAGGATGAAAAATAAAAGACAAGCAAAAGCTTGCAATCTTCACTTGATCAAATTGAGTCTTTGTTGCATATGTGAGCGTTTGTCAAAGCACATCTTTCCGAATGTTTGTTGCTTGAGTTGAGATTGACACTTGCTAGTTTTCATGGATTCACTTAATGCTTGTTTTGCCTTGGATAGGGATGATCATACACGTGGTGACCATGCTTTTCATGATATAGCAAATTTGAATCTATCTTGCTCAATTTAATCTTCACGCTTGGCTTGTCTAGCTCTTTGCTTTTGTGCTATGCTCTCTATTATGGCCTTCGTGCAATTGTGAGCTCATGCTTTTACACTTCAAGGTTCTATGCTTGTTCATAGCAATGATAAATGCTTGTTGACATGATTTTTGAAGCTTGGTAGGATTCCCACCTCATGCATTGCATTTTTGGCTCTCTTGTATCTTGATGAGTTCATTGCCAAAGGGCGAGAAATATCGATAAGTTTGCACCTCAGATAGATATCAAGGGAGAAAATACCTTTGAAATGCTTTTGGGGGAGTTTTGGGCGAAAATGCATCATTTCTTGTTTTCAGGACAGAAACCCCCCACCGGACTATCCGGTCGCCTACCGGACTGCCGATGGCCGGAGTATCCGGCACAGTACCGGATTATCCGGGCATTTCGCATTGCACGAGAAGTTGCACCACTTTAGGGGGAGTTTTTCTGTAAACTCTTTTGTTCTGATTTTTTCCTGAGTCTTTGTGGATCTTTGCGACTTTGTACCGTTTTCTTTCTTTGCCAACTCTTGGTTTTTGTGATCCTTTGCTACTCGATGGTCATTTGCTTCCATTTTTCATGGTTTTGGACCATTGAGTTAGCTTTCTTGGTTTCGCATTTCAAACTTTGGATTCTTGAGATTGGTGTTGTTGTCAATGTACTCATCAAGGGGGAAATTGAGGAACCATGTTGAGATGTGCCATGGTTCATAATGTGATGAGTAATTGACAACGAATGAGTTTGAGTTGAACTTGAGGTTCGGGTTTGAATTGCGGGATTTGAGGTTTGCATGAGCATGTATATTGATTATGTTTATGGCTAACCGGAGTTGGTGAAGGAGATGAGAAGTATGGAGAAGATGGAGAAATGTGTTTGCTTGTCTAATGATGTGTAGGTCAATGGAGTCAACTTGATGGTCAACGGCGAGAGGATCGGGAGGAACAAGCGGGAGGCTTGGGTCCGGGCGATCGAGAGGCCGGGTGAGGTCAAGGGTGATCCACACCGTACACGTGGCGGACAAGAAGCACGGAGGGTTTCACGGTTTGGCCTCAAAACCGTGGAGGTGATGAAGACGGCGGGTTGACCAAGTCAAGAGGCGAACGAGAGGCCGAGTCAAGTGAAGGGTCCCGACGGGCTGGGACGAGAAGACTTGACGGCAAGGTTCGCGGGACGAGGTGACACGCGTCGACATCGAGGTGGTTTCCCGGTTTATGCCTCAAAACCGGCGGGCGGACGGTTTCCCGGTTTGGGCCTCAAAACCGGCGGCGGCGCATGGTGGTGTACGTGGCACCATCGCGGAGGTTGCGTCGAGGCGAAGCGAAGTCGTGAAGGGCCCGATGGCGTTCGGGCGAAGGAAAAAGAGTTGGACGATTTTGCCCCTAGTGGTAGGTGGGAGTATGTAATACCTTAGGGGTATGTTGGGAAAGAGAAAGTGCCCATATAGGGAGGTGGAGTTGGCTGGCCACCTTGAGTCAAGGGGGACCAAGTCATTTGCATCTAGGGATAGGACTAGCTAGGGGAGAGCTAGAGAGAGATGAGAGGAGAGGGAACAAGGTGAGAGCTTGTATCTTCAACTTTCAACAAGAGAGGGAGGAAGAGGGCGGCGCCCTAGCCATGTACCTATGAATCTCGTGATTGAATCAATGGAATGATGTTTGTTTGAATCAATCTCGTGCTCTTGTTCTTCCTCCCCATCTTATTCCCGAATTCATCTTTTTCCCCATTTTCGGAGCTATTTTCGGGTGATTTTTCGATCTTCCTTTTGGCTGCGATTTGGGTCGGTTTTCTTGGATGGATTCGGAGCTAGGACGTGTGGGAACATGCCTTGATTGATCTTGCACAAGATCACCCCACGAGCACCTCGAATTTGTGGATTTTGTCCAAGTTTGACCAAACCCTTGTTCTTGCACGTGATCTGAAATTCGAGGGGATTTGGTTGGGTTTTTGGTTTGGATCCACTTGGATGAGGTTCCCAATCCTGTCACGCACCTAGGGTTCAAGTTTGGTGATTTTTGGAGGTCGTTTGATTGGGTTTTGGATTTTGGAGCAACCGGTCGCGCGTTTTCGTTCTTGCTGTTCATCGCCTACCGGACTATCCGACCGAGTACCGGAGTATCCGGACCTGGTACCCGACCGGAGTATCCGACGCATTACCGGAGTATCCGGACCTGATACTCACCGGACTATCCGACAGCTTACCGGAGTATCCTGTCCTGGTATCCGATCGGAGTACTCGACCGGAGTATCCGACAAATTGCCGGACTATCCGATAGGGGGTTTCTGTACCCGGTACGGTATCCGACCGGAGTATCCGACAGTCTACCGGAGTATCCGGCGCCGGAGTATCCGACTTGATACCGGACTGTCCGATAGGGGGTTTCTGGACTTGAACTTTCAGATCGTCTCATGGAGTTCGATTTCGCTTGATTTGCTTCCGCAGGAGTTCTTACACCATCCTTGATCACTCATAGGATCAGCACAACACTCCTCATGTGTGTGTGTGATCTTGGTGATCAATCTTGAGGCGGGTCGGGACATAGGCCGAATTCTTTGCAAGAATTTTTATCGGCTCCCATTCACCCCCCCTCTGGTCGCCTTCTCGGCCCTTCATGGGCGGGATCCGGGCCCTTGGCGCGCGCGCACGACGCCGGCAATGGCATGGCGGCGGCATGGCGGCCGTTCCGGACGCGGGAGAGGGGGGCGAGATGAATGGTGGGGTGCTCGGGACTCACCACTCTCGCGTGGGCTTCGGCGGGGTACTTGTGCTCGACGACGAGGGCGGGACGGCGGTCGGCGACGAGGGCGGACGACGACGAGGTGGCGGCGGTGTTCCGGCGAGCTGGGGTGGCGCGTGGGCGAGCTCGAGCGCGCACGAGCTTCAGAAGCCCGACGCGGATCTCGGGGACCAGCAAGTTGACGACGAGGAGCTGCGGAAGCTGGAGTTCACCGGAGAGGCTGACGGCGGCGAGGTCCGGCGAAGGGGAAAAACGGCGCGGGCCTCGACGAGCTATGGAAACAGGGGCAACGAAGCGTGAGGGGGTTGCGCGAGCTTGAAGTACACCTCGCGGTGCGGTGAATCGACGAGAGGCGTACCAACGGGGGCGGAATCGTCGCGCGAACGGATCATGGCGACACGGCCGGCCGATTCGCGGGCCTCGCGCCGAAATGAGGAGCGAGGGCGACAAGGGAGGCCGGAGATCTTCCTCGCGCAGCTCCAGGTGGCTGGGCACGGCGGCGCAGCGCTCGACGGTGACGAACTCGAGTACGGGCTTGGCAATGGTGGCGCTAGGGTTTGGAGAGGGAGCGGCAAGGGAGAGTGAGGCCGGAAAAGAATGGGAGCGGCTCCCTTCGGATCTCGTCCGCGCAGGGATGAGGGGGAGAAGCGGCATGGGTGGCGCGGCGGAGCCGTACGTCGGCGTCCACGCGGCACGCGGCCTCCGGCGGGATAGAAATGAGAGGCTGACGGGTGGGCCCGACCGGATCTTTCTTTTTCCCGAATTATTCAAACTCCTGATTTTCCCCAATTTTGTGCACGCAATTTGGACTAGCAAATGAACTCCAAATTTAGCAAATTTGGTACCATTGGAAAGATCTTGGAAATATCTATCCACTGGCCAACATGCACAGCTGAACTCCTAGCAGATTTCAAATGATAGCTGGTCAAAGTTGATCACTTTTTCAGTTTTGGGATTTATTTGGGCATCCAAAAGAATTTCTAAATCACCAAAAATTCTCCAAAATTCACTTTTGAGATGAGCTATCCAGAGGTATTTTGTTTGGGATAGGTTGTTACTGAAATTTTTAACTTGCTTCACAAGCATTGGTTGAACATTATTAGAATTTTGAATTTCGAATTTGACTTGATTTGCTTTTTGGTTCTGTTCACTTTTGCAAAATTGGAGCTATTTGATCTTCAGTGACACGGGGTGTCACACCCATTTTACAAGTCTATATTTCGTTTTGTGTTCAGCTCCTTGCCAAAAGAATCTAGATCTATAATAATCTAGTTTCTTTAGAACCCCATTTGGTATTTCAAAGAATGAGCACATAAAGAGTGCTAGACTGCTTAAAACAGAATTAATTAGCACTAGCCTTCCTCCATACGATAAATGCTTACCCTTCCAGCTACTCAATTTCTTCTGTGACACCCCGTGTCACTGTCAATAAAGACATGCAAACACCCAAACTGAACTGAACCCAAATCCTTTTCAAAGTTCAAATTCGAAATCGTTTATTCAAATACGAGTCAAACCATGCTTGTGAAGCAAGATAAAAATTTCAATAATAACTTGTCCAACTAATAATTTCTGCAGCAAGAACATCTAAAAGGAGAATTTTGGGAGATTTTTACATGATTTTTGAAATTCTGGAGGTGTCCCTAAAAATTCAGAGAAGTTCATGCAAATCCTGCTGTTACTCGAATTTTAATTAGATTTTGTTGCTCCAACCTACCTGGACCCCAAAGAGAAGTTTGAGCTGGATATTTATCCTATTTTTCAAGAACTTATCATAATTTTTGGAAGTCTCAAAGGTTCCCTTTTAATTCGACAAATCTGGCAGCAGGAAAATCCAATTTCTTCAAATTTGGGTCAAATTGGATCCTTGTGAAGTAACTCCAACTTTTTCAATGCAACTGCCCCCTTTTCAAAGATCCTGAGCAAACTAGATATCCATTAGTGATTTGTCAAATTTGTTTCAAGATTTTCGGACACTGTTTAGGTATTTCAATAAATGCCCAAACTTTCAAAAGTGTCAATACTTTGACCAGCTACAGTTTGAAATATATTCAAAATACAGATGTGCATGTTATACCATCGTGTTTTTCTTCATATCTTTATCTATCATTTAGCCAATTTTCGTGATTTTTAGAGCTTGTTTACTATTTTAAATAGTGTGCACAAGTTCATGTAGAATCACAGTTTGAATAATTCGGGGAAAATCGAAAAGGAGATCGGACCCGCCTGTCAGCGTCTTTGGGCCCGCGCCGTCGTCCTCCATTGGGCAACGCCGGCGGTGCCCCGCCGCGTGGCCGGCGATGACCGGACGCGCTCCCGCGCCTCGGCCCTGCTCCCCACCAGATGCCTCCGCGTTTAAGACGCCCCGCCCTCCCGCCCCGAAACCCTATCCCCATTCCCCTTTTTCGCCGCCACCCCGCACTCCTCGCCATTGCCGCGACGGATCGAGTTCGTCGTCGTGCCGCCGCCCCACTTGCTCCCTGGTCCAACCGCTCCGCCCCAAGCTGCGCCACCTCGACCTCGAGCTCAACATGGCCCTGTTCTTGTCTCTCCTCTGTGAGCTGCACGGATCGAGCGACTGGTCTCCAAGTCCGGTGGCCGGACAGCTGCCGCGCCTCCTTAAAATTCGCTGCCCCTGGTACGCAATTCGCCGTCTGGTCGTGCCAACGTCTGCGCATGAAGGACCCGCCCCTTCCTCACCTCTCTCATCTCTGTTTTGACAGCTCGCGAAGGCGCTATGCCATTTTTCCCCAGCCGCCGTCGCACCGCCCCAAGCACCTCTCTTTCGCCGAGCTCTGTTCGCTGCTCCTCCTCGACGACAAGATCCCCCAAGAGCTTGACGGAGCCAAGGTGAATCTCCAGCTTCCCTTTTCTCGCTCTCTCGCCCTCAGTAGCTCGCCCGCACCATCGACCTAGCTCCGCCGCCCTCCGCCGCTCGCCGCCGGCCTCGTCCCACGATCGCCGTCGACGAGGTTCCCCACTGCCGAGTTCGCCATCTCTCGCTGAGTCGCCCCGTGCCACTCTTTCGCCGAGCCGCCACCGGAATCCTGTTCCGGCGAGCGCGCCGCCGCGCGTCGGCCTTCGCCGGTGTGCCGGCCGTCGCCGTGGCCATCCAGCCCAGCCCAGGGCCCGGTGTGTGGCCCAAGTCCAGTCGGCCCGGACCGCGCGACTTAGCCCGTGGGCCAGATCAGTTTCGGTCCACCTTCCTTTTCCCCTTTCCCAAATATCTTTAAATTCCCAAAAAATCTCAGAAGATTGTACAATTCATAGAAAATCGAATAAAAATCATAAAAATGTGAATCCAATTTTGTTGGACTCATTTTGACCAGATCTGTCCAGCAAAAATGCTAAATCACTCGATGCACCTTCTCTGTTTTCTGGTAAAATGCAAATGTGCAAATATTGTTTAATTCTTGATAAATATTTGATGCTCCTTAAATCACAAACTCGTGCCTGCTTGTAAAACATCTGTTTACACACTTACAGAGCATTTTTATACTGTCAGATAATGCTTAATTATTTTTTTATGATTTAAATCGTGTTCTGCATTGTTTAAATTTTTATAAATAATCCGTGTTGCAATAAATCACCAAACTTCACAACAATTCACTTTCAATGGTACTCTTCACCAGAAAAATGCCACTGGACACAAAATAATTTTTGAAATTAATTAATTTAATTAATCCACTCAAGTTAACTTAAGTAATTAACTGAATCAAGAGTCAATGAAGGAAATACTGCAGATGAAGATAATTAATTAAATTTTGCACTTACAGTGTAAATGGCTGTCCTATAAAATAATTAAACTTAATTGCACCATTTCATTGTATCTAACTTGCATTTCCTTGTCATGACATATAGTTTGCGAGGTGATCCAGGAGCAGGTGGGGGACTATGAGGCTCAGGAGGAGCCACTGACGGATCTTTTTGCTGTTTGTGCTAGTTCTAGCATCTTCCCTGAGCCAGGCAAGCCCCGGTGCATTCTGACCTTTGTTTTCGTTTTTCTTTTATCACTATGTATGAGGTCTAGAATTGTTTGCGCATTAGATTTATAGAAGTTGGTTGAAACCATAGACTTCATTAGGTATACCCTTCTTGGTTATCCTTTGCTGATCCCTGATTAGAGATAGCTGGTTTTTTTGTCAGTCGTTAGAGCTGCTAGGCGTAGTTGATAGCTATCGGTAGAAATCGAGTGGTAGGTCCCACTCGCGAGATAGGATCATGCCACCCTGGATTGTGCTAGAAGGTTTTACTGATATTGTAGACCGGACGGAGATTGTTGTAGGATGGATGGAGAAGGCTGGGCCTTCACGGTGGTAGCCCCGTCTGTGTCGGTTAAGGACCGTTCATTGTTGGCCCTATTGAGCAAGCTTGAACGTACCGATTCACATGCTGGTGTTTATGGGCCCAGTAAGCCGACGTAGCTTGTATCGTCCTGGATGTCTGGTGGTAGCCTACTCTTTCTATCATGGTATAGTTGGGAGAGAAAGGATCACTTTCCGAACGGGGCGTACGTCTGGGACGGGGACCGTGTCGGGATGACCCTTTCTCGGGAGGAGTTGGATCCGGCCAGCTCTTGTGGTGTACAGGTGAAAGATTGTCATATGTGGTCTGTCCGCAGCCGCATATGTCGTGTGGTCAGGTTTCTCCTGTAGGATGTACATCGATGCCGCCACTCTCGGAAATAAGCACCTACTTGTTCAGTGCGCCACATCGTAGTGTGATTATGGATGATGATGATATGATGATGATATATGTATATCTACTGCTTTATTTATTACAATATTATTTGTATGTTGTACTTGCCTGTTTTAGTTGTTAGCTGCAGAACATGATACTTAGCTAATTACTTAATTTAAGCTAAAACTTGAAAATTAAGGACCAAGTAATTAGTGCTGCTTTTAGCCAGTTTGAGTCAGCCTACCCCTTGTGGCCTTTGCATACTAGGAGTCGGCTGTAGTTGGCCATGTTGACGGGTAAGTCTTGACTTCCGCTGTGCTACTCACGTGTTTTAAATCATTTGACTAATTGTAATAACTTAAAGATGTAAATTTGTGCTTTTTATGTGATATACTATCTGTATCTGCTCATCAGCACTTCCGACTCGATCCTGTGGAAAGCGGTAATGCTACATCTTCTCAACCTTATCTTCTATAATTTTCCAATCTTTGTTACTCAGTCTCCTATGATGCATGCATGGGCAGGGGCGAAGCTAGAAAAATCTAGCGTCGGGGTCGGCCTTCTTTGCTGACGGGGTCAGCACTACCATCAGCACTGCTTTACCTTGAGTTTACCAAGTTTATCGGGGTCGGCTGACCCCTGTGGATACACATAGCTCCGCCCCTGTGCATGGGTATACCTAGATATCTGAAAGGATATTACCCCATACCACAACCAAACAACTGTGTGTACTCATGCCCATGGTCTTTGGCCTCCCCATAGCAGAAGATTTCACTCTTATGGAAATTAATCTTCAGACCCGATAGTTGCTCAAAAGCACATAACAACAACTTCATGTTTTTGGCCTGCTCAAGATCATGTTCCATAAAGATGATTGTATCAGCCGCATATTGGAGTATTGACAAACCATCATCAACTATGTGAGGGACTAGTCCTTTGATCTGGCCATCTTCCTTTGCTTAGCTATTAAGATAGCTAACATATCCACCACAAGGTTGAACAATATTGGAGACAAAGGATCGCCTTGTCTAAGTCCCTTCTTTGTTTGGAAAAATCTTCCTACATCATCATTCACTTTAATTCCCACACTACCTTTAGATATAAATTTTTCTATCCATGAACACCATTTATCAGAAAAGCCTTTCACCTTTAAAGTTTGTTGAAGGAAAGACCACTTAACCTTGTCATAAGCTTTCTCAAATCTAACTTTAGAATACACCATTCATTTTTTTTATGTAATTCATGGATTGTTTCATGTAAAATCACTACTCCCTCCATAATATTTCTTCCAGGCATAAAAGCAGTTTGAGAAGGCCTAGTCAAATTATCAGCAATCTTAGTAATCCTATTAACTTTTACTTTTGTGAAAATCTTAAAACTCACATTAAGTAGACATATAGGTCTAAATTGCTTGATTTGAGTTGCCTCTTTCTGCTTAGTAGCAAAGTAATTACTCCAAAGTTTAAGCTATGTAGAGGTAAGTTTCCATTATGAAAAGCACTAAACAAAGCCATCAAGTCCGATTTGATTAGTTCCCAAAAGGCTTGATAAAATTCAGCCGGAAACCATCAAGACCCGGGGCTATATTGTGTTTCATTTGAAATAGCCTCTTTCACTTCACTTTCGGAGAACATTTCCGTAAGAATCTCATTTTCCAATCCCGAAACCTAAGGAATATCATCTTGGTGTTGTTCCATCAACGTGAAATCATTACTATCTGAAGGTCCAAACAGACCTTGATAATACTTTGTAATGTATCATTTCAATTGATCATCACCACGAATAATTTGATCCCCGTCCTCGAGTTGAAAAATCCTTGTTCTTCTATACCTGCCATTTGCTACCAATTGAAAATATTTCGTATTACTATCACCCTTTAATAACTGCTCAGTTTTGGATCTTTGGTACCATTTAATTTCTTCCTCCCTTAATAGTTGGACAAGCCTCTCCTTTAGACATTGTTTCTGATCCACCTCATGTGGTTGTAACAATGTAGTTTCGGCTTTCTTATCTAGTTGCCCAACTATATCAAGTATTTCCTGCTTTTCTTTCTTATAAGTCCCGCTCGTATTCTTTGCCCAACCTCTTAAGAATTGTCTTAACCTTCTTATTTTATTTTGCCATTTTTGTAATGATGAGTGACCTCTATTCTCATTTTGCCACACCTCCTTAACTAGATCATAAAATCCCTCCCTCATAAGCCAGCCAAGTTCAAATTTGAACATATGCTTTGAATTGTGGGAAGGATTTTCAGTATCCAAAAGTAAAGGAGTATGATCAGAGATATCTCTGTTTAATGCTTCCACTGTTGATTTTGGGTAGGTATTTTAAATCCCAGTCCGTACTCATAAGAACTCTGTCTAATCTTTCAAAGGTTGGCACGGGTAAGTTGTTTGCCCATGTAAATTGCCTTCCAACAATATCGAGTTCTCCTAAGTCCAGCCCATTAATAACAGCATTAAATAAAAAAAGGCCAACGATCATCATACCTATCATTGTTATTTTCACTTGGATTTCTTATAATATTGAAATCTCCCCCCACCACCAATGGTAAAGTTTCAATTCGACAGGTGTGCACCAACTTAGTAAGGAAAATTTCCTTGTACTCGTTTTGAGCAGCACCATATATCGCTATAAGAATCCATTCATAACCATCGTCTTTATTTTTTAATTAAATTTAACATAGAAGTCACCATAGATTAAATTTAACATAGAAGTCACCATGCGAAATTTCCCCAATGTCATAAGCGTCAAGATTTACACCCACAAGAATTCCCCCAGATCTACCTCTAGGTGAAGTCCAGCTCCATAAAAAGTTTTTTCCACCACAAAAATGTTTTAGTTCAGCTGCTGTGAAGTCATGTCGACCTGTTTCTAGGAGAGCAATGAAATCCAGGTGCTGTTCAAGAGAGATATCTGCTAGAAATAAAGATTTAGCCAAGTCTCGAAGACCTCTGCTATTCCAAAAGATACCTTTCATCTAGATTTTTGTAGTTTATTTATTTTCTGTATGGAAACCTTCTCTTTGTTCTTTCTATGTGAGTTAGACTTTTTCCTTCTAGGAATAGCTTTAAAGTCATTTAAGGAATGACTGTTGTCTTCTCCCATAGTCTCCTCAGTTAAGTCACCGCATAGGTTCCCCGAGTGAGAAAGTCTAACCCATCATCATTTTCATCATCTCTACCTTCAAAATCATTACTAACATCCACTAATTGTTTTTTCCTTTGGTATCACAGCAAACCGATCAATCTCTATATTCTTAATACATGTTACTCCTTTTAAACAATCCGCCCCCATAGATATTCCTAAAGAACTTATGTTGGACGCTATTTTAGAGTCAGAGAGAGATAGGTGGAATTGTTTGTACCTGCGGCGAAGTCCAGATTCTTTTTTGCTTTAACCCTTTCTGCTCTGTCCATACAGTGCTCGTCAGACGATTACCTCTGCGCTTGCTATGTTTCTCTGGAGTCTTCTCCATCTCTGGTAGCATCAGCATCTGGCTTTGTATTTTTTGGCCGGTCATCCTGCTGGAATTTGGCCCCTGAAGCTTGCTTGACGGAGTGACCAGCAACCCACTAGCGCGTGCCACACCATCCAGCTGCAGCCCACCAGTCAGCCCACTAGTCACACCAGCAGCCTGCTCCCGCGCCTCCATCACTGTGGGCTGCGCTCCAGCCCGAGCACACGCGGCCCTTAGGCCTGCATGCAAGTCTGAAGCCCAGCTCATGCCTTGTGTGTTTTCCGAAACCTGAAATTCAGAACCAGCTGCATATACAGGAGGAAAAGAGGATATTTGATCAACATTACTGAGAGATATTTGTTTACCCCAATCACAAATTTCATTTTCAAAGTTTAAAATGGACTTCAAATGAAAATTGGGATAAAGGTAACTTGGATAAATTGATGTTCTCATCGTATTTATGATTTTCCTCTATATCTTCAACCTCTTCCACCACTGCAGCCACATTGGTTTTGTCAGAACCATCTGTCTGCTGCACTTGGTTAATAGGCTTAGAAGTCCTCTCTGTATCCTGCTTTCCTTTGGGATCGTCCTTTTTATTTCCATTATCATTTCCATCCTTATTCTGACTTCCATCTGTCCCATCCTTTCCATGTCCATCTTCCCCTTCAGCGTCACAAGCTCCATATTATCATCATTTTGTTCAGGGTCTTGTCCTTCCACCTGAAGGTAAACGTGATAGAACTTCTTCCATATAACCACATCCAGTTTTCTTGGCACTGGCTTACATTCAACACCGCCACATTGACACGTCCATAGTTGTTGCCAACAGTTCCTTCTCAGCTTGTACCACTTCCTTGATTGAGTACCCCGCCACCTTTGCCGCCTTGATAACTGAAGGACCGAGAAGGCGACCAGAGGGGGGGGGGGGGGGCGTGAATGGGAGCCGATAAAAATTCTTCACAAGAACTTGACCTATGTCCCAACCCACCTCAAGAACAACCACCAAGATCACACACATACATGGAACGTGGATATGTTGACCCTAGGAATGATTGTGGAAGAGATACAAACACTTGCGGAAGCAAATCAAGCAAAGACACACTCAAAAAGATGATCTGAAAAAGTCAAAACAGAGACCTCCCACCGGATAATCCGGCCAACTGTCGGATACTCTGGACCTGGGAAAGTACCGGACACTCCAAAAACTTGTCGGACACTCCGGCCACCGGATACTCCGGCAACTTGCCGGATAATCCGGCCCTGACAGGACAGCACGCGCGCAAGCTCAAGAAAAATCTCGAAACCGGGTCAAACGACCTCCAAAAATCACGAAATTTGAACCATAGCTTCGTCTTGAGATGGAGAACATCATCCAACAAGAATCACACCAAAAACCCTAAGAAATCCATGCGGATTTTGGATTCTATCAAGAGGGGTAGGGTTTGGATGAAC
Source organism: Eragrostis nindensis (assembly GCA_012490785.1). Lineage (NCBI taxonomy): Eukaryota > Viridiplantae > Streptophyta > Magnoliopsida > Poales > Poaceae > Eragrostis > Eragrostis nindensis. Next base: position 121,738 of record JAAXCT010000119.1, on the reverse strand, counting down.
AAGAGAAGGAAACTTCACCAAATCTTCAAATCGAAGGTGCTCGTGCCATGGATTCGGTCAAGGACCTACCAAGGATTGTTCTAGCACATCCTAGCACCAAGATCCCCCAAGAAATCCGCCCAAAAACACATCACAAAAGGCGAATCGAAAATCACCCGAAAATAGTTCCGAAAATGGGGAAAATAAGAAATTCGGGATTCAAGATGAGGAGAACACTTTGAGGACGAATTGATGCTATGTATTGCTCAAAGATGTAGATGTCAAGCCACTCCCTAGCACACACAAACTAGAGATGACAAAAAGCTCAATCAAAGAGCCATCTCCTCTCTTCTCCCCTCTCTTCTCTCCTCTCTCTCAAGCCCTCTCCCACACACACAAATAGAAGGCTCAAGGGGGCAGCCACAACCAGCCACCCACCTTATCTCCTTGGACATTTCCACATCCCGGAAATGCCCCTCACACTACAACACACCCCATACAACACATAAGGGCGTTTCCGTCCAACTTTTTCTCCTTCGCCCGAACGCCGTCGGGGCCTTCACACCGTAGCTTCACCTCGAAGCCACCTCCGCGATGGTGCCACATGCACCTCCATCCGTCGCCGCCGGTTTTGAGGCCTAAACCGGGAAACCACCTTGCACGCTTCTCAAAGCGCGACTTCCACCACCGGTTTTGAGGCCCAAACCGGGAAACCGTCCACCGCCGGTCTTGAGGCATAAACCGGGAAACCACCCACCACCGGTTTTGAGGCCCAAACCGGGAAACCGTCCACCACCGGTTTTGAGGCTCAACCGGGAAACCATCACTGCCGGTTTTAAGGCCAAACCGAGAAACCGTCGACCACCGGTTTTTGAAAGAGCATCTAGGCCCCTTAGTGGGTTTTGGACGATTGATGACAAACAATTAAAGAACTAATAAGTTTATATGAGCATGTGTGCAGCAAGAGATACAAGAAACGTCGTTTGTGTACCCTCAAAATGAAGAAAGAAAAGAAAAGGATGCCTATGACAATGAGCTTGTATTTCATATATTTGAGTTGTAGGTATGCCGTACTATCAAGAGGGACACGACGTAAAAAGCGGTGAATTTGACTAAGTGCTCACAATTCTAACTCCATATGCATTCATGAGTGCTAACATCGCGTTTCGGCTCAAGGCAGCCGGACTAGTCCGAGCCGAGTCGGACTAGTCCGGGTATGCCCAGCCGGACTAGTCTGGATTTACCCCGGACCACAGTTCGGGTATTTCGGACTAGTCCGGGTGGAGCCGGACTAGTCCGACCAGGGTTTTGACCGTGTTTCTTCCGGACCACAGTTTGGGCATTTCGGACTTGTCCGGGTCATACCGGACTAGTCCGGGTACTCGCGGACTAGTCCGGATCACGGACTTGTCCGAGTTGTCCCGGCCTACAGTTTTGGTTTTCCGGACTAGTCCGGCCCTCGGGGCGGACTAGTCCGTGACCACTCTAACATTGGGACTTAGTCGTTTTGAGCTAGGGTTTCGTTTGAATCTCGGACTAGTCCGGGTTGTTACGGACTAGTCCGTCCTCTGACAGCTCAAACGGTCACTTTTGGGGGATGGGCTATAAATAGACCCCTCACTCCCCCCTTGCACGGTTGGCCACTCCCAGATCTGAAAAACACACTCTCACACACTTTGAGCTGCTCTCTTCCTTCCCCAAGCCTAGGGTTTCGATTTCTTGAGGGATTGAGAGAAGATTGGAGAGTTCTTGAGTGAGCCAAGGCATATTGCATCGAGCACTTCGTTTCTCTTCACCGCCGCCGACGTTCGTGTTTGTTACTCTTGGGGATTCATCCCCTAGACGGCTAGGCGTCACCCGGGGACTCCCAACTTGTGTGGTTGAGGCCCGGGAAGTTTGTATTGCCCTCCTCGAAAGAGGATTTCTTAGTGAAGCACCGAGCCCGACTTTGTGTTGGAGCTTGGGGAGGTTTAGGGTTGAGAGCAACCCGGTCCTTTGTGGGCTCCTCAACGGAGACGTAGGCTTCTAAGTGGAGCTGAACTTCGGAGAAAAATCCTGTGTCTCTTTGATGGTTAATTGCCCTTGTTTACTATCTTGCCATTCATACTTGCCTATCTAGGGTTTGCTAGGATTTGCTCATTTACTTGTAGTTTACTTGTTCTACTGCCTTCCTAGCCTGCTCTAGTTGTTGTTGGTGATATACATGCTATAAATCTTGCTTGAATCGAACTAGATTTACTCCTTGGTTCATCGATTAATTTCCGCTGCGCAGGTTTCGGACTTGTCCGTCCCGAGCCGGACTTGTCCGGCTACAATCGGACTAGTCCGACTCGACCCGGACTAGTCCGGGTTGTTTGTTGCTGATTAAATTTTAATTAGTCATTTCAGGTCCCGTTGCCTATTCACCCCCCCCTCTAGGCAACTTTCAATTGGTATCAGAGCCAAGTACTCCGCATTGAAGCTTAACCGCTTGGAGAAATGATGGAAGCAACTCTTGGTGATCCTAGTAGCTTGAGGAAGAAGAAGAGCAAGTCGAAGGAGCCCAAGCTCATCGACTACAGCGAGGAAGAAGAAGAAGTCATCCATACAAGCACCAGCTCAAGTGACTACTCCTACGACTTCGAGTATGAAAGCTCAAGTGGAGGCTCAAGCTCCGAAGATGAAGGATCGTATACCTCTTCAAGTCGAAGAAAGAAGAAGAGCAAGAAGAGCAAGCGATCCAAGAAACCTAATGAGTATCACACCACTAATTTCAATTATGAAAATTTACACACTAACACTCACTTCATGCCGGTCCCATTGGGTAAAGCGCCGCACTTTGATGGTACGCACTATACCAAGTGGAGGCACAACATGAGGTTGCATCTAATCTCGCTCAATCCGAGCATTTGGAGAGTTGTGTGTGTAGGTGTGAAGCTACCCAAGAAGTATAGAGACCTCACACCGGAGCAAGAGCAAGCCATGCATCGCAATGCACAAGCGGCTAGTGTGATACTCACATCTTTGAGCAATGAAGAGTTTGATAGAGTTGATGGTTTGGAGAGTGCCAAGAAGATATGGGATACTCTTCAAAGAGCTCATGAGGGTGTTGACACCGTGAAGCAAGCCAAGATTGAGATATTGGAAGGAGAACTTGGAAGGTTTGTGATGGATGATGATGAAACCCCTCAACAAATGTATGGTCGGCTCAAGGTCATGATCAACAAGCTTAGAGCATATGGAAGTACCAAGTATGGAAGGCACGAAGTTGTCAAATTGATGACTAGAGCTTTCTCACCAAGGAACATCACATTGGTGACAATGATCCGTCAAATGAGAAACTACAAGAAGATGTCCCCGGATGAAGTGCTTGGTTTGATCATCAATCATGAGATCATGGAGAAGGAAGCCGAATATGTCAAGTCAATAGCAAGAGCGGTCTCCAACGCCAAGAACAAGGAAGTGGCATTCAAGGCTAGCAAGAAAGGCAAAAGCAAGCAAGAAGTTGAAGTGAGCTCAAGTGATGGTGGTGATGAAAGCTCCGATGTTGATGATGAAGAGATGGCTCTATTCATTAGGAAGTTCAAGAAATTCATGAAGAAGGAACGTGGCACCAAAGGCAAGAGAACAAACTCCAAGCAAGTGTGCTATAGATGCAAGAAACCCGGGCACTTCATTGTGAATTGTCCACTCAAAGAAGGAGAGGAAGAGAAGAATCACCAAAAGGACAAGAGACTATTCAACAAGAAGAAATACTCCGGCCATGCTCATATGGCGGAAGAAGTCTCAAATGAAGAAGCCCCCAAGAATGAAGGCATGGCTACCATTGCTATGAAAGGGTCATCATCAAGCAAGAAATTGTTTCCAAGCCTCACCGATGATGATGATGATGACAACAACAAGCCACGCCACGTATGCCTCATGGCCAAAGGGCGCAAGGTAACTAAGAAAGTCATCACTCCCTCCACTCTTGAAGATAGTGATGATAATGATCATGATGATGATAATGATGATAGTGATGCAAGTGATTGTGAAGCCTTGCTCAAAGGTTTGAATAAAAATGCCATCACTAAAATAAAGAAACTTATGGAGCAATTGGTTGATAGGGATGAGTTGCTTGAGAAACAAGAGGACTTGCTCATCCTTGAAAAGGAGAGAAACCTTGAACTCAAGGAACTCTTGGCATGTGAGAAGGAAAAATGTGAGAAGTTAGACCAAAAACTTGCGAAAAGCAAGGAGACTCTCACAAGTCTCAAGAGCTCAAATGTTGCTCTTCAAGAAAAACATGATGGGTTAATCAAGGCCCATAAAAATCTTGAAGTGCAATTTGATGTTCTTAAGTCTAGCTCCTCCAAATCTTCAAAAGATGCCTCTAAATCAACCAAAGGCTCCACAAGTAAAGATTGTGCAAAATGCCATAATGTTGATCTTGATGCTTTTGCTAACAATGAGAAAGAGTTGAAGCTTTTGAAGGGACAAGTTACTAGGTTGAACACCATTATCAAAAGAGGTATGATTGGTGATGGTGAGGATGAGAAAGAAGCAAGATTCAAAATGGCAAGGGATGGCTTTGTTAGGCTTGAGGCCATTCCCCTTCCCATTGATGATCTTGACAACAAGAAGGATTCAATGTTCACCGTCAAGGATACCTTTGGTCCACCATTTGTGATAGGTGAAAAAGTGAAGTACAAGAAAAAGTACACCAAGGTGATGGAGGTAAACAAGAAGGTGAACAAGGTTGAACAAGTCAAGGTCTCAAATGCCAAGAAAGTCAAGAATGAAGCTCCAAAGGAGAAGAAGAAAGAATATGCATCTCAAGACCTTTTCTATGCCGATTATGTGTTGACTAGAAATTCTCTTGGCAATGTTATTGCTAAATATGTTGGACCCCGCACACATAACACTCAAATCAAGAGATGTGTGTGGGTGCCAAAAATGCTTGTTACTAATGCTAAAGGACCCAAATCTTTTTGGGTACCTAAAACAAAAGCTTGATTTGTTTTTGTAGGCCTACTCCTCCGGTGGAACAAGTTGGGTGCTTGATAGTGGATGCACAAGTCATATGACCGGAGCGAGAAAGATGTTCACATCACTAGAAGAGAACACATCCGATTGTGATTCTATTACCTTTGGTGATGATGGAAAGGGAGGAGTACTTGGTATGGGTAAAATTGCTCTTACTCCCGAGTATTCAATTTCTAGTGCTCTCTTGGTTGATTCTTTGGAGTACAACTTGATGTCGGTCTCACAACTTTGTGAGAAAGGCTTTGATTGTCTTTTCACTAACGAAGGTGTGACCGTCTTTAGAAGAAATGATTACTCAATTGCCTTTAAAGGTGTGTTGAAAGGAGGACTTTATCTTGTGGATTTTTCATCGGATAAAGCCCAACTTAATACATGCTTGATAGCAAAGTCTAGCATGGGTTGGCTATGGCACCGAAGGCTAGCCCATGTTGGCATGAGAAATCTCCATAAACTTCAAAAGGGCGGCCACATCCATGGACTAATGAATGTTACTTTTGAGAAAGATAGACTTTGTAGTGCATGCCAAGCCGGAAAGCAAGTTGGAGCTCCTCATCCCGCCAAGAATGTGATGACTACCACAAGGCCCTTGGAAATGCTTCATATGGATCTATTTGGTCCAATCGCCTACATAAGCATTGGTGGTAACAAATATGGTTTAGTAATCGTTGATGACTATTCTCGTTTCACTTGGGTATTCTTTTTGCATGATAAGAGTGAAACACAAGGAGTGCTCAAGAAGTTTTTGAGAAGAGCACAAAATGAATTTGAAGTGAAGGTCAAGAAGATAAGGAGTGATAATGGAAGTGAATTCAAGAACACTCAAGTTGAAGACTATCTTGATGAAGAAGGCATCAAGCATGAGTTCTCGGCACCCTACTCCCCTCAACAAAATGGGGTGGCCGAGAGGAAGAACCGCACACTCATTGAGATGGCAAGAACAATGCTTGATGAGTACAAGACTTCGGATAGGTTTTGGGCCGAAGCCGTGAATACCGCTTGCCATGCATCAAACCGGTTATTTCTTCACCAAATCTTAAAGAAGACACCCTATGAGCTTCTCATTGGTAACGTTCCTAATGTCTCTTACTTTCGTGTCTTTGGGAGCAAGTGCTTTATTCTCAACAAGAAACCCAAGTCCTCAAAGTTTGCACCAAAAGTTGATGAGGGTTTCTTGCTTGGATATGGATCGAATGTCTTGGCATACCGTGTCTTCAACAAAACCACCGATTGTGTTGAGGTCACGCGTGATGTGACGTTTGATGAAACTAATGGCTCTCAAGTGGAGCAAGTTGATCCAAATGTGATAGGCAATGAAGAAACTCCACATGAGGCAATAGGAAGGATGGCCATAGGTGATGTAAGACCACAAGAACCACAAGTTGAACAAGTTCAACCTTCTCCTTCTCCTTCTCAACAAAATACACCACCACCAACACAAGAGCAAGATCAAAGGAGTGCTCAAGATCATGGTGACGACCAAGATCAAGATCACATCCAAGATCAAGCTCCAAATGGTGATGGTGATGATCAAGAACAAGATGATCAAGAAGAACAAGAAGAAGAAGAAGAAATGATTAACACAAGACAAGTGCTACACCCAAGAGTACGCCAAAGTGTACAAAGAGATCACCCCGTCGACAACATCATTGGTGATATTGAGAAAGGGGTAACCACTAGAACGCGAGTTGCAAATTTTTGTCAACATTACTCTTTTGTGTCTTCTTTGGAGCCACTTAGAGTAGAAGATGCACTCGCGGATCCGGATTGGGTGATGGCCATGCAAGAAGAGTTGAACAACTTCGAAAGAAATCAAGTGTGGCAATTGGTGGAGAGACCCAAGCAAAATGTTGTGGGCACCAAATGGGTGTTCCGCAATAAACAAGATGAGCATGGTGTCGTGACAAGAAACAAGGCAAGACTTGTTGCAAAAGGGTACTCACAAGTGGAAGGTTTGGATTTTGGTGAAACCTTTGCTCCCGTAGCTAGGCTTGAATCAATTCGTATATTACTTGCCTATGCTACTCACCATGGCTTTAAGCTTCATCAAATGGACGTGAAAAGTGCATTCTTGAATGGGCGAATACAAGAAGAGGTGTATGTGGAGCAACCACCGGGCTTTGAAGACTCAAAGTATCCTAACCATGTTTTTAAGCTCCACAAGGCGCTCTATGGGCTTAAACAAGCACCTAGAGCATGGTATGAATGCCTTAAGGGTTTTCTTATTGCAAATCAATTCAAGATTGGTGAAGTTGATCCTACTCTTTTCACAAGACATGTTGATGATGATATTTTTGTGTGCCAAGTATATGTCGATGACATTATATTTGGCTCCACTAATCAAACATTTTGTGAAGAGTTTAGCAAGATGATGGTCAAGAAGTTTGAGATGTCCATGATGGGGGAGTTGAAGTTCTTTCTAGGATTTCAAGTCAAACAACTCAAGGAAGGCACGTTCATATGTCAAGCTAAGTACACTCAAGATATGCTCAAGAAGTTTGACATGGACAAAGCCAAGCCCATCAAAACCCCAATGAAGACCAATGGACATCTTGATCTTGATCACAATGGGAAGGCCGTGGATCAAAAGGTATATCACTCCATGATTGGTTCTTTGCTTTACCTTTGTGCATCTAGGCCCGATATAATGCTTAGTGTGTGCATGTGTGCAAGATTTCAATCCGCTCCTAAGGAGTGCCACATGGTGGCCGTTAAAAGAATCCTGCGATATTTGGTTCATACACCTAACCTAGGGCTTTGGTATCCTAAGGGCTCCAAGTTCAAGTTAGTTGGCTATTCCGATGCCGACTACGCCGGATGTAAGGTGGATAGGAAGAGCACATCCGGGACTTGCCAATTCTTGGGTAGGTCTCTAGTGTCATGGTCATCCAAGAAACAAAATTCCGTTGCCCTTTCCACCGCCGAAGCGGAGTATGTTGCAGCCGGTAGTTGTTGTGCACAATTGCTTTGGATGCGACAAACTCTAAAGGACTTTGGTTACACTATGAACAAAGTTCCACTCCTATGTGACAATGAGAGTGCCATAGCTATTGCACATAACCCCGTTGATCACAATAGAACAAAGCACATAGATATCCGGCACCACTTTTTGAGAGATCATGCCATCAAGGGGGATATAGTGATTAGCTATGTGAGAACCGATGCCCAACTTGCCGATATTTTCACCAAGCCCCTAGATGAGAAGCGCTTTTGTGAGCTTAGAAGTGAGTTGAATATACTTGATTCTTGCAATGTGGAGTGAAATGTTGCACATCTTTGTGGATCTAGGATAGATGTTTGTGAAAACCAAAATTATTGCAAAACCTTGTATGTTTTCATTTATGAAAATTTTTGGAGTTGATCCTTGTCTCTCGGATCTTGTTAATTCAAATGTGACCATTGTTGGTTTGATTGACTGTTGGCTGGTCATGTTTGATGAGACACTTTGCGAAAACTTGTCCAAACGTCAACATCTTCCTCTTTCAGCTCCAAGACATTTTTCCTGTGTCAATCAGGGCGGACAAGTCCGCATCATCTCGGACAAGTCCGGATTTAACCGGACTAGTCCGGGCCACCCGGACAAGTCCGCTAGCCGGACTAGTCCGGCTCTCGGGGCGGACAAGTCCGGGTATCGGGTTTTTACTCCTTTAACCGTGGAAAACTTACCCCTTCACCCTTATCCACTCATTTGACCTCCAACCTTTCTCCTCTCTCTCCCTCCGGCGACCAAGGGCGACCCAAAGGCGATCTCCATCTTCAACCGGCCAAGGAGTCAAGTTTGTGGGGGAGTGGGTGGTGTGACCCGGATTAGTCCGTCTCCCATCCGGATTGGAGTTTCTCCTAAGGTATCCCCTCCTTTACCCACGTTCTAGGGTTCCAATCCTTTTTGGATTCGTGTTTCCCTTCCAATGTTTCCTAGGATGCTATAGATGTACATTGTGCAATATGGCTAGGATTCGGTGTTGAAATCTCAGTTTGTTGATAGGCTAGGGTTAGGGTTCGATGGAACCCGGACTAGTCCGGGCGCATCCGGACAAGTCCGGACCGAGCCGGACTAGTCCGTGATTTGCCGGACTAGTCCGAGTTCTGTTGAGCCTGAAACTTCAGTTTGTCGATGAATTGCTTCACATCATTGTCTCTTTACACCTATGTGACAGCGTGTTGCTATTCCCTTTCTCCCAGGCCTTGTAATGGCTGATCGCACCTACAACCGCAAGGAGAGGCGGACAAAGCAAAGGGAAGATCAAGGTCCATCCAAAAGGGGTAGAGGCAATGCCCCTCGGGTTCGCAAGGTTGTGGCTCGTGAGGATTCAGGGTATCATGCTCCAGAACAAGATGAGGAGTCTGCTCCTATTGGTCCCTTGAAGATGCACATGCCACTTGTAGATCCCTCAAGGCAACGAATTCGTCATGATTATTCAAATGATACAGCCGGGGCACTTCTCAGGCGCAAGGAGTTTTGCTACAACTTTGAGAAGGTGGCATTTGATCCTCGCTTTTGGAGTGACTTCCATGAGGACTACTACATCTCAGTCTATATGAGCAAGAAGACCCCTGTCTGTGAAAGTCAATTTGTGGATTTTCAGCGCTTGGAGAGTAGAAAGAAGCCCATCTTTGATGAGGTCTTAGCTGCGTGCAGGCATCACAACCTTGAGGACTTCATGAGTTTTCAATATGATTGGAACAAGGAAGTGATCACGCAGTTCTATTCCACCGCGTTCTTTAAACCCGACGGTGACCTCTCCTTGACTTGGATGACTAATGGTGAGCGGTATTCTATCACTCCTCAGAGATTTGCTGCTCTTCTTGGTCTTGAGTTTGAGAAGGGTGCAAAGATCCATGATGCAGCCCCTCTCACCACTAGTCAAGTGGACTTCATGTACACTCCGGGTGTTAATTTTGTGCCTCCTAAAGTGGGTGGCCTGCGGCCCTTCTTCTCCGTGCTGCACCGGATCTTAAGGAGTACTTTGGCACCTAGAGTTGGTGATGCTGGCAGCATTCCTGCATATGAGCGAAATTTAATGTGGTGGATCAGCCGTCAGGAGAAATTCAATGTGTTTGACTTCTTCTACTCAGAGATTTACCTCATATCCACCCAACCCAATCGTTCTTGTGGTTTTGCACCTCAGATCATGTACATGATTGAGCAAGTCACAAAGAAGGAGTTTGTGAAGGATGCCACTCATGCAAGGTTTAGTCCTCAGCTTCCTTCACCTCTGCTCTCCACATCTACTCCTGCAGCAGCTGCCCCCGGATCTTCAGCTCCTATGGAGACAAGGAGTGGTCGTACCATATCTCGTTCTTCCTCTAGCTCTCACAGCGGTGGTGGTCTTCTCAAGTTTCTCAAGTCCATCTTCAAGATTTGTCAAGACAACTCCGCCATGATTCAGAAAGAGAGGGCAGCTCGGAAGAAGGACACTCGTTCCATCAAGGCGCTGCACCGTGCTTCAAATTTGCAGCCACCTCGTTCTCCGGATGGTTCTGAGTGTGAAGTGGATGAACCAATCACTTATGAAGATCCCTCTACATCCTTCACTCCCGCCGAGCTTGCCTACTTCTCTCACTACGACGCCGGCGCATCCTCTAGTGCTGCTGCAGCACAAGGACCCTCCGGTCGTGGAAATGGCGATGATGGTGATGAGGACTACGAAGAGGAGGAAGAGGAAGAAGATTGGGAGTAGCTACAACATCGACCTTCCTGCCTTTTCTTTTCACTTTTTGGTGTCTTGATGCCAAAGGGGGAGAAGAAAAGCTTTATCTATCTATCTAGTTGATCATGGACTTGATGTGCGAAGATTTGAAAAACTCCTTATGTGTGTTGGCTTGTAAGACTTGTTTAAGTTTTTTATGCTTGAGACTATGTCATGTTTAGCATCTATTTGTGTAAGACTATGTTTATGGCTTGTAATTGTGATGACTATGTGCTTATGTCATATTTATGCTTGTTCATGACATGCTTAGCTTTAGGGGGAGTTTTTCATGCTTATGTTGTCATGAATGTTGTTGCACACTCACATCTTATACCATTCATGAACACATTGTTTTATGCACCCCACTCTTGCTATGAACATATGTATGAGCTCTCATTGTATTCACTCTAAATGTGCATGTATTTACCTCTTATCATTTCACATGATGCACATCTTTAGGGGGAGCTCTTCATATGTTCATTACCTATTTCAATATCTTATTTATCTCTCAAATGAAAGCTTTATTTGGTTGTCATCAATCACCAAAAAGGGGGAGATTGAAAGAGCATCTAGGCCCCTTAGTGGGTTTTGGACGATTGATGACAAACAATTAAAGAACTAATAAGTTTATATGAGCATGTGTGCAGCAAGAGATACAAGAAACGTCGTTTGTGTACCCTCAAAATGAAGAAAGAAAAGAAAAGGATGCCTATGACAATGAGCTTGTATTTCATATATTTGAGTTGTAGGTATGCCGTACTATCAAGAGGGACACGACGTAAAAAGCGGTGAATTTGACTAAGTGCTCACAATTCTAACTCCATATGCATTCATGAGTGCTAACATCGCGTTTCGGCTCAAGGCAGCCGGACTAGTCCGAGCCGAGTCGGACTAGTCCGGGTATGCCCAGCCGGACTAGTCTGGATTTACCCCGGACCACAGTTCGGGTATTTCGGACTAGTCCGGGTGGAGCCGGACTAGTCCGACCAGGGTTTTGACCGTGTTTCTTCCGGACCACAGTTTGGGCATTTCGGACTTGTCCGGGTCATACCGGACTAGTCCGGGTACTCGCGGACTAGTCCGGATCACGGACTTGTCCGAGTTGTCCCGGCCTACAGTTTTGGTTTTCCGGACTAGTCCGGCCCTCGGGGCGGACTAGTCCGTGACCACTCTAACATTGGGACTTAGTCGTTTTGAGCTAGGGTTTCGTTTGAATCTCGGACTAGTCCGGGTTGTTACGGACTAGTCCGTCCTCTGACAGCTCAAACGGTCACTTTTGGGGGATGGGCTATAAATAGACCCCTCACTCCCCCCTTGCACGGTTGGCCACTCCCAGATCTGAAAAACACACTCTCACACACTTTGAGCTGCTCTCTTCCTTCCCCAAGCCTAGGGTTTCGATTTCTTGAGGGATTGAGAGAAGATTGGAGAGTTCTTGAGTGAGCCAAGGCATATTGCATCGAGCACTTCGTTTCTCTTCACCGCCACCGACGTTCGTGTTTGTTACTCTTGGGGATTCATCCCCTAGACGGCTAGGCGTCACCCGGGGACTCCCAACTTGTGTGGTTGAGGCCCGGGAAGTTTGTATTGCCCTCCTCGAAAGAGGATTTCTTAGTGAAGCACCGAGCCCGACTTTGTGTTGGAGCTTGGGGAGGTTTAGGGTTGAGAGCAACCCGGTCCTTTGTGGGCTCCTCAACGGAGACGTAGGCTTCTAAGTGGAGCTGAACTTCGGAGAAAAATCCTGTGTCTCTTTGATGGTTAATTGCCCTTGTTTACTATCTTGCCATTCATACTTGCCTATCTAGGGTTTGCTAGGATTTGCTCATTTACTTGTAGTTTACTTGTTCTACTGCCTTCCTAGCCTGCTCTAGTTGTTGTTGGTGATATACATGCTATAAATCTTGCTTGAATCGAACTAGATTTACTCCTTGGTTCATCGATTAATTTCCGCTGCGCAGGTTTCGGACTTGTCCGTCCCGAGCCGGACTTGTCCGGCTACAATCGGACTAGTCCGACTCGACCCGGACTAGTCCGGGTTGTTTGTTGCTGATTAAATTTTAATTAGTCATTTCAGGTCCCGTTGCCTATTCACCCCCCCCCCCTCTAGGCAACTTTCAGTTTTGAGGCCAAACCGGGAAACCATCTCGATGTCGACGCGTGTCACCTCGTCCCGCGAACCTCGCCGTCAAGTCTCCTCGGTCCCAGCCCGTCGGGACCCTTCACTTGCACCGGCCTCCTGTTCGCATCTTGACCTTGGTCAACACGCCGTCTTCATCACCTCCACGGTTTTGAGGCCAAACCGCGAAACCCTCCGTGCTTCTTGTCCGCCACGTGTACGGTGTGGATCACCCTTGACCTCACCCGGCCTCTCGATCGCCCGAACCCAAGCCTCCTCGGTCCCAGCCCGTCGGGACCCTTCGCTTGGTCCTCCCGATCCTCCTGCCATTGACCATCAAGTTGACTCCATTGACCTACACATCATTAGACAAGCAAACACGTTTCCTTCTCCGCCAATCATCCCAACACCTGCACCAACTTCGGTTAGCCATAAACATAATCATGCATATGCTTATGCAACCCTCAAAAGCCCCGCATTTCAACCCTAACCTCATGTCGACTCAAATCGACTCCGTTGTCAATTACTCATCATCGTAGAGAACCATGCCACTTCTCAACATGGTTCCTCAATCTCCCCCTTGATGAGTACATTGACAACAACACCAAGTACATGAATCTGAACTTGAAATGCGAAACCAAAGAAGCTAACTAAATGGTCCAAAACCAAGGTAAAAGGTAGAAAACGACCATCTAGTAGCAAAGGATCACACAAGCCAAGAGTTGGCAAAGAAAGCGGCTCATAGACGCAAAGATCCTAAAAAACTCAAGAAAAAGTCAGAACGTAATCACTTGATGTAAAGCTCCCCCTCAAATAGTGCTATCTTTCAAGCAATTCGAATTGACCGGATGGTCCGGTACAACGTCGGATATTCCGGTACCGGATAGTCCGGTAACCTATCGGATAGTCCGGGGGTTTGCTTTCTCGATCCTTAAAATGCATTTTCAACCAAGCTCAACAAGGAAGTAATCAATGTCAATTACTCATCACAAACCAAGCCATGGCACATATCAACATGGCTTCTCAATAACCTCATCCGTCGATGGTGTGGCGATGGTGTCATCGTCCTCTTCCTCATCTTCTAGTGCCCAGAACCTTGATCGTCCGAGCCAACGATCACCTATTGGATCAGAGGCGCACCTGTTTTTTCTTGCGACGCGATAAACTGGTGTCCAGTCATCGTCGTCTTCGTTGTCGAAGATGGACGTCGAGTTTGCCGTTGCAGTCGACGGCAGCTGAGTTGTGCTCCCCCGCACACTCGCAGTTGCCAACTGGGATGATTCCGCCGTGGAGGCTGACGCCATCGCCGACGGCCGCGGTTCTTCCCCTCGCTCGCCTCCGGATCGCCTCAGATCACCACTCCGTACATTCCGGAATTCAAACAGTCAGATTTAAACGAATGCTACTGTTTCAAAACTATCCTTGCAATGCCAAGGGCCCAAGCAGCTAATGAAACAGTAGCAATCGACACCCAGAGATGGAGCTCGGCCTGCGATCCTTATCCAGATGTAGCTCGACATTGCAGATGTCCACGGCCGGCCGTGGCTGCCTGCAAGCATCCTGATTTGAACGCGACAAATCTGGTCGCTGCTGGTTATAAGCGGCGTGAGGGAGGCACTCAGCAGCGATGTGTAGCAGCGAGACGGTCAGCGGAACGTTGATGCAACGCGACGCAGAAAGAGACCAACCAAGGCAGCCGTCCGCCGGCTGGAGACGCGCACGGGAAGCAGGTCAGCCGGTTCCGCATCCGATCCAGGCGCGGACGGGTCGGCTGGAACAACCATCTTCGACACCGTCGCTTGGCCTGGGAGTACGAGCGTGTGCCGTCCCCAAACGAGGCGACGGCAACTCTCTCTTCCTTGACCTCGTTGTACGAGCGGGCACCCCCAGCTCATTGGTTCGCAGGCTGATTTCTGCTACACGATGCCGCGTGGATAGGAATATGACCTCCTGCTGATATCCAGGCATACAGCAATGAAGATCACATAGCCAATCCACGACACCCAAATGTCGACCATCGTTTCCTGATACCACCCATTCTCAACATATTTCTGCTCAAATTCTGTCTAGTTATAGGAGATGTATGATTTTATTTAACTGAGATTCTAGATTCTGATCTACTGCTAGCACATAATTTGTCAAGTGAGTACTATGTTAGTTTCGACTGTAGCTCTGTCTGCGTATTTGGTTGGGATGGAGGATATGATAAGCACAGACAGAGAGATGCTGTGACTGGGATGTAAGTAACAAAAGTAAGGATAATATAATATATATAGTCGACGATAAGACGAAAGCTAGAAATAGAGTAGGTTGTGGGATTTCACCGCTAGGTGAGAAGTACGTACTGTGCTATAAATAGGTTACTTATACGCAGTTACGGTATTCCCATCAGGTAAGCTAAGCTACACATCTATTCTGACGACTAATAATGAACACGCTATACATTTAATTAAAAGTGGCCCATCTGTGTTTTCTGTGTTACCAAAAGTAGTTAATTTCTAGTATGTACTGTCGCGATGAATGTGAAACTTCTTCATTTAGTCCATAAACTTATACAACTACTTAAAGAAACAACAATAATGGTTTGCGTATTAAGACTGAAAAATAGTACCGCAGTCCGGCACAAGCTGCGGTATGCATTCAAGTATTCCAAAGAGCAAACTTATAAATGAGCGTACCAAACAGTGATTTCCTTTCTTATGATCTGATTTACAAATTCTCTCACGTTGTTACCTCTTGTACCTAGTCCAAGCATATGCAGACCTTGGCCATATACGAAGAAAAAGCCAGGTCGACAAGTAGACCAAACTCCAATGTAGTTCGTGCGTTATCTGGATTTTTTTTTTTAGATAATGCCGTGCCTTATGTGGATAGAAAGTGTCCACAATGCAAAAGACGAGTATTTTTACAGCCTTTGGGTCACAAAAATTGGGTGCTACAAAAATAGAAGTTTGGTGGTTCCCATATTACAAGTAGTGTGGTATGCAACATTTTATGACATCACCCAACACTACTACAGAAAAGGTTTTTAGAGACGGGTTTTTTGTCTTTAGCGACAGAAAATGGCCCTATCGCTAAAACCATGTCACTAATTAAAACACCTCGCTAATATTAATCAACTGATCATGCAACACCTGAGTTGAGCCGAAGACTCAAACCAGTTTGTTGGCAGACTTTGAACATAAAGGAACATAACCAATTGATCACCCAAAATAATGGTTAACCCAAGCTTCAAGGTGGCACAATAATCGGATGTTTTGTGGTATTTTCTTGCTTCAGTATGGACCTTAAATCACTAAAATTCCAAAAAAAAAAAGCCAAAATGATGCCCAGTGACAAGTATGGAGTATTGATGAGCTTACTGTTCCTTTTTCAGTGGCATGCATGTGAGAGCCCACGGCCAAAAGCTGTGCTGTCGCTTATTTAATTTCAGTACCTTGCGTTAATCCCTAACAAAACTTCAACGAAATATTTTGGTGTCCCTAATTATTTATATGTCTTCGATTTATAACATTTTTTGAAAAGTTTGTATCAAAGTTCAAAAAATTGGGTCTCACCTCTTGAAATGCAATAATTGGGAAAAAAATTTTATGTGGCCCGTCTGCAAAACGCTGCTTTGCGGCCCTGCTCTAGATGGTTGCCACGTGGATGCCTCTAGCCATCCGACGCACGCTCGTCGCTCGGCTCCCACACATCTGTAGCGTTTCCGCTTTTCACAGGATCGAGTCGGTCCGCGCCGATGAACAGACGCAACAGTACAACACATAAATAGGCACAATTTAAGTCTTTAAGTGATTACATTAGTCCGAATTAAAACACAGAGTCGCGCAGCGGAAGTTTTAAAGAGTTTGCAACACGAATAGGTCCAAAAGAAGCAACGACAACTACGACAAGAAACGATACACGCTCTCACGAGAAGAAGTCCGCATTCCAAGCCCTCAGAATGCGAACATAGGAGTAGCTCACTCCTCAGCCTCCCAGTGAGCCGTCCAGCCAGAAGGGAGCTGGCCGTCCCACTGTCCACCTCCACCCGAGGAGTCAGGGATGAAGGTGCTACCTGCACAAAAACATAAAGAGCCAACTCCTGAGTACTAATTACTCAGCAAGACTTACCCGTCAACGTGGCTAACTACAGCCGACTCCTAGAACGCCAAGGCTACAAAGGGTAGGCTGACTCATTTGCATAAAAGCGCACTACTGACTTGGTCCCTACTTTCAAGTTTTAAATTCAAGTTAAGTACTTAACCCATAAAACAATGCACGTATCTCTAAAACAGATACAAAATAACAATACATCATATAATACAGTGTATAACAAGATATATAAACAGGACAGTAATAATCTAGCAGCATCATCATCATCATCATCATCATCATTATCCATAAATCACACTACGATGTGACTCAGTGAACAAGAGGGTGCTCATTTCCGAGAGCGGCGGCATCGATGTACATCCTGCAAGAGAAACCTGACCACACGACGCACACGCGCAAAAGTCGTATGCGGCAACCGTTTACACTGTTTCCCCCTAGTGCTGGCTGGGTCTCACACCTCCCGAGAAAGGCCCTCCCGCACGGTCCCCGTCCCAGACGTGCGCCCCGATTGGGAGGCATCCCTTCTCTCCTAAGTACCATGATGGAAAGTGCAAGTATCCGCTAGACCCCCAGGGCGTCACAGGCTACTAGGTTTACTGGGCCCATAAAACACCAGCATGTGAATCAGTACGTTCAAGCTTGCTCAACAGGGCCAACAACGGACGATCCTTAATCGACACAGACGGGGCTACCACCGTGAAGGCCCAGCCTTCTCTAACCATCCTATCAAACATCCCCGTCCGGTCTGCAACAACCTAAATTCTGCTAGTACAATCCAAAGTGTCATGGTCCTACCATGCGAGTGGGACCTACCACTCGACTTCTACCGACCGCTATCAACTACGCCTAGCAGCACTAACGACTGACCAAAAAGACCTAACTACCTCTAAACAGGGATTAACCAAGGATAACCAGAGAGGGTAAACCTAGTGCAAGTCTGCGGTTCCAATCAACTCCTATAAACCTAATGCACAAACACTTCTAGACCTCATACATAGTGAGAAAAGAAAACCGAAAACACAGGTCAGAATGCACCGAGGCTTGCCTGGCTCAGGGTGCGGGGTTAGCTACTATAGGAAATCAGATGGTGTCTCCTCCTGATCTGCTCGGCACCCTGCTCCTCCAGCTGCTCCGGAATCACCTCGAGAGCTATATGTCAGGACAAGGAAATGCAAGTTAGATGCAATGAAATGATGCAGTTAAGTTTAATTATACTTTCGTCTGAAGTATTTCCTTCATTAACTCTTGTTTAAGTAAATTACGTAGATTAACTTAAGTTGGTTAAATAGACTAAATTAATTTCAAAAATTATTTATGTACAATGGCATTTTTCTGGTGAAGAGCACCACTGAAAGTGATTTACAGTGAAGTTTGGTGATTCACTGTAGTACGGATTATTTATAACAATTTAAACAATGCAGAACACGATTTAAATCATAAGAAAATAATTAAACATGATATGACAGTGGAAAAATGCTCTGTAAGTGTGTTATCAGATACTTTACAAGCATGCAAGAGTTCATGATTTATGGATTAACAAAGAATTTATTAGAAATTAAACAAGGATTGACACATAAGTATTTTTACAGAAAACAGATGAACAGATTTATGTGATTTGACATTTTTGTTTGATAGACCTGGTCACAAGGAGTCCAATAAAATTGGATTGGGATTTTCTGATTTATTTTCGATTTTCTACGAATTTTATAAATTTCAGTCGATTTAGATAAATACTAGAAATTGAAAAAGGGCTCGGCCACTCAGATTGGAGCCACACGGATGGACACACAGCGCCGGCCGCACGGATCTGGTGTGGCCAGCATCCCCTGGTCGAGCTGGGGCACGGCAATGGCGGCCGGAGCTCGCCGGAGCGACGGCGGCTCGCCGGAAAAAGGCCCAAACGACCACCAAAATTTCCAAACAAAAATACTAGAATGAAGACTAGCTCATAGCGCATCCATTTGAGGGGTTTGGACTCGACAACGACGACCGTAGGATGGCCGGCGACGAGCACGGCGGGCTGTCAAGGTTCGGCGAGTCCGCCCGCACCGTACAGGACACGAAAAATCGAGGAAAAATGCTCAAGAGCTTCACCTCGGATGGTGTTGATCTTGTTGTCGACGTAGAGGTGTGGAAGAAGGAGTTCGTCGTGGAGGTGTTCGCGTTCTTGAAACAGACGGTGGGGAAAAGTCGAAATCCGGCGACCTGGGTCATGGAATTGGAATAAAGAGGAGTGAGGGAGGTTCGTGGGTGCCTTCAGCAGCTCATGGATGAAGGAATCGAAGAGCAGCTCACCATGGAGGACGAATCGGCGCGACGGGTGCTCGATCCGGTCGGACTTGCAGAAGATGGTTTCGATCTTCCTGCTCACGACGGCTTTGGGAGTAATGGTGCCAGGGAGAGGTCGATGGAGTAGCTGCTCAGCTCCGGGCGGGACGGTTTGGCCGGAGGTGGCTCGACGGCAGCGGGCATCAAGGTCGAGCGCCGCTCGGCAATGGTGAGAGGAGGTGGTGGCGAGTGAGAGCTCGTATAGGGAGGGGAGGAGCCTTTATCAGCTCGTGACCGAGCGGGGAGAGTCCAGGGGCGGTGCGACGGAGCCGTACAACGGCGTCCACGCGGCGGTCGTCGCCCGACGGCTTCAGCGAGATAGAGGAGAATGACAAGTGGGCTCCACGGCATATATTCTTTTCCCCCGATTTTCCAGTCAAAGCTTTTCTTCCCTTTTGTTCATGCTAAATAAAATACCAAACATGCACCAAAATTCATGAAACTTGGCAGGCTTGTAGATCAAGAGATGGACAATCCAGTGGGATAACATGCACATCTGGATTTTGAACTGGATTCAAACTGTAGCAGGTCAAAGTTGGACACTTTTGCAAGTTTGGGCAATTATTAAAATACCTAAACAGTGACCACAATTCCTACCACAATTTGACAATTCACTAATTGATCTCTCCTTTGCTCAGGATTTTTGATATGGGGACAGTTGCATTGAAAAACTTGGAGTTGCTTCACAAGGATCCAAGCTGTCCCAAAACTGGAGAAAAGAGATTTCCTGCTGCCAGATTAGTCGAATTAAAAGGGGAACTTCCAGGAATCCAAATATTATGAGAAATTTTGGGAACCTAGGATAAATATCCAGCTCCAACTTCTCTTTTGAGTCCAGGTAGGTTTGAGCAACATAATTTGAATTAAAATTCGAGTAACAGTAGGATTTGCATGAAATTCTCTGAATTTTTAGAGATATTTCCAGAATTTCAAAAATCATGGAAAAATCTCCCAAAATTCTCATTTCAGATGCTCTTGCTGCAGAAATTATTACTTTGGCAAGTTGTTATAGAAATTTTTAACTTGCTTCACAAGCACTGGTTTGACATTTAATTGAAAGTATGATTTCAAATTTGAACTTGATTTGAAATTCCATTTGATTCAGTTTGGGTTTGTTGTACCAGTGACACAGGGTGTCACAACATCCCTCGCCACGCTCGGCTCCAGAAGATGCCAGCGGCTTGGCCGATCGCACCTCGCGTCCACTCGATCTCACCTCCACGCACAAAGGGCGACGCCTCCCTCGTCCGCCATCGCCGATGCCTGGAGCGCCCCTCACAGCCTCTTCTCCCTCGGTTGGTGAAGCTCCACTGAGCACTCAGTTTTCCCTTTGCCCCTCATTCCCAATCACAAAGCACTGAAAATACATTTTTTCCTGAAATGAAATATACATCTCATTCTAGTATTAGGTCCGAATTTTCCATGTCGTCAGACAGTGGGTTCAAAGAAGGAAGGGGAGGTAGCCAAGGTCATAGTGTGCTCTGCAATATATCGGATATGAAGTTGTATGGAGTGATGCTAGTCTCAAAAAGGACGAGTTGTTCTGACCATGGACCTGCTGCTGGCTGCTGCACCTTTAGTCTCAGTTTTCATGGATAATTAATAACCTTGACCATGAGTGCGAGCCTGCGGACGGGGCTCGGCTCGGCGTCACTTTATGCGAGGG
The DNA here is from genome assembly GCA_012490785.1 of Eragrostis nindensis. Classification (NCBI taxonomy): domain Eukaryota; kingdom Viridiplantae; phylum Streptophyta; class Magnoliopsida; order Poales; family Poaceae; genus Eragrostis; species Eragrostis nindensis. Next base: position 100,863 of record JAAXCT010000119.1, on the reverse strand, counting down.
CAACCTGTTAGACAGATTATATTCGGTTCCCTTGTTTCTAGTGTTTCCTGTTTTAGATTTGGTGCACTTCCTAATATTCCCAGTGCTATTCCATAAACCGGTTTGGATATATATGGAATGTGCTCAGGCCTCACGGCATATATCTGTAAACATCTCGCTATCGATCAATACATTGCGTATTTTGCATCGCTATCATGGTATCAGTAGGGTTCGTTCCGACAACCATGCTTCCGCTTCCGCTAAACCTAGCCGCACCACCGCGACCACATCGCCGCCGCCGCTAGTTTCCACTCACCTCGCCGCTGATGGATTTGCGGCTCCTGGGCCTCTACGGCCGGCCCCCTGCGCCTCCTCAACATCAGCAGGCGGCCCAACCAACACAGCAGCAGCAGCAGCAGGCCCGTGGCACCGCCCCGCAGGCCTTCGCTGCTGGGCCCTCGTCGCTGCAGCTGGGCGCCCCGCCCGGCTTCCCACCCATGCTCCCGCCACCGGCCCCTGTACTGCCACCGGGCTGGATCGCACATCCTGGCGGCCTCTACTGGGACCAAGCCGCGCTGGCTTCGGCGTTCAACACGATGACGCTCCAACCACCACCGTCAGACGAATGGGTAATGGACACTGGTGCTGAAAATCACATGTCATCAAACTCCAGTAATCTTTGCACTTCCCGTCCACCATCCCATTCCACTCCGTCTAGTATTATTGTCGGTGATGGTTCTCTTTTGCCTGTTACTTGCACTGGCTCCGCTTCCTTTTCTTCATCTAGAGGTCCTCTTCATCTAAATAATGTTCTTGTCTCTCCTAATTTGCTTAAGAACCTTATTTCCGTTCGTCAATTCACTATAGACAATCACTATTCAGTTGAATTTGACCCCTACGGTTTTTCTGTGAAGGACCTCGCAACCCAGAGCGTGATCGTCAGGTGCAATACTTCCGGGCAACTATACCCCTTCGTGTCGTCGCTGTTCCGCCTACTCGCCCTCGCAGCCGGCTCCGCCTCCACTACACTTTGGCATCAGCGTTTGGGTCACCTCAGCCACGAGTCGTTGTCGCGTCTAGTTTCATCTTCTACTATTAATTGTAATAAAAGCAAGTCCGAACATTTGTGTCACGCTTGTCAGCTTGGTCGCCATGTCCGTTTGCCTTTCAGTCATTTGAGCTCTCGCGCTACACATAATTTTGATTTAATACATTGTGATCTTTGGACTTCTCCAGTTGTTAGTATCTCAGGTTACAAGTATTATCTCGTTCTTCTAGACGACTGCTCTCACTATCTTTGGACTTTTCGTTTGCGACTTAAGTCAGACACGTTCACCACTCTTGCTCACTTTTTTGCTTTTGTTTCCACTCAGTTTGGCGCCACCGTCAAGAACGTCCAGTGCGACAATGACCGCGAGTTTGACAACTCCTCGGCCCGCACGTTCTTTCTCACAAATGGCATCCAGCTTCGCATGTCCTGCCCATACACCTCTCCACAGAACGGCAAGGCCGAGCGCGTTATTCGCACCACTAACGACATCATGCGCTCCCTTTTGTTTCAGGCTAGCGCTCCCGCCTCTTATTGCGTTGAGGCCCTTCACACTGCCACTTACCTCCTTAACTGACAACCCACTAAGACCCTAGCCTCCTCCACTCCGTTCTTCGCTCTTCACGGTGTTGAGCCTACCTATGACCATCTCCGTGTGTTTGGCTGTCTTTGCTACCCGAACCTCTCGGCGACAGCGCATCATAAGTTAGCTCCCCGCTCCACTCCCTGCGTCTTCTTAGGGTATCCTTCCGAACACAAAGGGTATCGCTGCATGGATCTCTCCACCAACAGGATCATCATCTCGCGTCACTTCATCTTCGATGAGACTTCATTCCCTTTCTCCAAAGTCTCATCCCCTCCTTCATCCGACTTTGATTTTCTTATGGAGTTTGCTACTGCACCTGTTGCTTCTATTGGTCCATCTCTGCTTTCAGGTACACCCACAGCTGCTCCCACTGCCCCTGTTACACGACAGATTGTTGCCAGTGGGGCCTTGCGCGTCTGGTGCTGCTGTGCCCACGCCCGCTGTGCCCTGCACCGCTGCCCCTGCTGGCCTCGAGCCCCAGGTTGCTGCCAGCGGTGCCGGCACGCCGGCACCACGCGTTGCGCCCGCGGCGGCTGGCACGTCGGGCGTCCCCGCTCGCCCCCAGGCACGCACTTCGACGCCTGCCGCGCCCACTGCCCGGTCGGCGCACGCATCTCCAGCACGCTCGGGCCCGGCTGCGTCCCGTGCCCCCGCCCCTGCGGCACCTCCAGCATGCCTGGGCCTGGCTGCGCCCCACGTGCCCGCCTCTGCGGCATCTCCTGCAAGCCCGGGCACGGCTGCGCCCCGCGCGCCCGCCCCTTCGCCCCACTTGGCGCTCCGCCTAGCAACGCCGTGCCGATCTCCCCCGAGGACAACGCGCACGTCATGGTGACCAGAGCTAAACGAGGATTTCGTCATCTGAATCCCATCTTTGATCTCCATGTTGCTCAGCTATCTCCAGTACCCAAGTCCTATCTTGGTGCTTTGGCCGATCCACATTGGTGGGCAGCTATGACAGAGGAATTCACTGCGCTGATCGATAACAACACCTCGGACTTGGTACCCCGTTCGCCTGGCTCCAACATTGTCACTGGTAAATGGGTTTACCAACACAAGTTCAATGCAGATGGCTCTCTTGATCGGTACAAAGCTCGTTGGGTGCTTCGCGGCTTTACTCAGCGTCCTGGGATTGATTTTGATGAGACATTCAGCCCAGTAGTCAAACCTGCCACCATTCGTACTGTTCTCTCGGTTGCTCTTTCTTGTGATTGGCCAGTTCATCAGCTTGATGTGAAGAACGCCTTCTTGCACGGCACCCTCGATGAGACGGTTTATTGTGTGAAGCCTTCTGGATTTGTTGATAGCTCTCACCAGGATTTTGTTTGCCGCCTCAACAAGTCCTATATGGTCTGAAGCAAGCTCCTCGCACCTGGTACAGCCGCTTTGCCTCTCACATCTTGTTTCTTGGGTTTGTGGGAGCTAAGACCGACACTTCATTATTCATTTGACGATGGACCAGTAATTTTTTTTTGTGGCAGTGAATGGTCAGCTCACAGGATGTCCTCCTCTATTCCTCTCCGTTGCCCGTCCCGTACTCGCCAGCCACGTCCGTAATTTCTCGTTACCGTTCGATCGTCATCAGCACTTGGTTACGTCGTCAGGTAAAACCGTCGCCCGGTACGTGTTTGCCGCTTGTACGGCGCCCATAGGCGTGCTGGGCTTTCATTGGTGGCCCGACCTGTGATGCAGCGTGCTCTTTGTTCGTTCGTCGCTCCCACGAGGGTGTGGAGTTATGGCGGTGGTTGAGCCCGGCGTTTCTCCTCCCTCTACTTTCGGATGCGCCTTCCTTTGCCCTCTCCGCCGCCGATCTGAGTCGTCGCCCGAGCTCATCCCGCCGCTTGTCCTGTGCAGTTGGAGCGCCGGCCAGGTCCCATTCGACAGCGCAGGCCATGGCCGCCTCCTCTCCCCGCCTCATCTTCTCGAGCCCGGGCAGCCGGCTGCGGGCGCAGCGAGCTCCGCTCCCCGTTCGCCGAGTCCGATGATCCCTGGCCGAGGTCGTCCCCGCCTTGTCCCTGTCTGGTCGTCCTCGAGGCCGGGTAGCAATCATCTTCCCCGGCGTCGTCCCGATGTACAGCCACCGGTGAGGGCTACTTTGTCCTCCGCCTCTCTATTCCTTCTCTTTCCTTTCCTTTCTTTCCCTCCAGATGTGATTTCTTTTTTTGGATTTGCTTTTGGATTTCAGGCTAGGGTTTCAGGGTTCTTGGTTTTAATTTTCATTTTAAGCACTGTTACAGGGTTCTTGCTTTCGGATTTCAAGCTATGTTCTGTTCCTGCTGGCGCCCCTTTCCCATTGTGCTGCTCATCCGTGTGATTCAGATTTTGGGAGGGAAAGAAACCGCTCCTTTTCTAATTCGTTTGATCTGCGGCTCTTTGATTTTTTCCCTCTTCTGATTTTGTTTTGGTCTGCAGATTTTGTGCCATGTCTTCGAAGAGGAGGTTTCACTCCGATCAGAGGGCGAGCGCCTTCAAGCCCTCCTAATGAGCGGTAGGGTAAGGAAACAAGCACAAGCATGAAGAGTTGGAGGCCGTACGCTACGAGAAGCTCAACCTCAAGCCTACTTTTGGCTCACTACGGGAACGGCATGTTTGCCGAGTGCCCAGGGCACTCGGCAAAGTGCCAAATGCGCTCGACAAACACTTTGCCGAGTGTAACACTCGGCAAAGAGCCTACGGTAAAAATTTATCGGCAAAGAGCTCTTTGCTGAGAGCCAAACGTCGGGCACTCGGCAAAGTCAGTAAGACACTCGGCAAAATAAAGTAACGTGACGGTCCACAAACGGCCGTCACGTCAAGTTTGCCGAGTGCCAGGTCGCCAGGCACTCGGCAAATTCACCTCTTTGCCGAGTGCCACGTCCCCGGCTCTCGGCAAATGTTACCATCTTTGCCGAGTGCCACATCACCAGGCGCTCGGCAAAGATGGTAACTTTGCTGAGTGCAACGGCTCTGCACTCAGCACAGATGGTCAATTTGCCGAGCGTTTCACCTTAGCACTCGGCAAAAAATTACCATAGATTGCTATAAAACGTTTAAATCATCTACAACCTGGACCAAAATCACATCAAATCATACATAGACAATCACCATCACCACAAACACAAATATATCATCACCATCATCATCACAGGCACATTAATCATCACAAACACTAAAACACATGATCACAATCTCAAGTTCACATAGAAATGTTCACATAGTTCAAATACAAGTTGTCGACAACCACAACCACAACTTTGTAGGAATAGAAGTTCAAATACAACTAACTACAAGTTCATTGACGAGGTGGGTACCACGGTGACCAAGCATTTGGCGGGGAAATCGGATTGTTGGATCCCGCCGATTGATTCTGCACAAAAAAGAGGTTGTGTGTGTAAGACAAGTTGTAAGAAAGACGCATACAAGCTAAAACATTCGATTACTTCATCGTATCAAACTTGAAGGTAAGAAATGAAACTACAAGGATTAGTGACTCACCGGAGTGCCTGAAGGAGTAACGGGAAAGGAGGAGTGCCGAAAGTAGGTTGTACGGGAAACAGCCCTGGAGGTGGCGGCGGGAGACTGGGTACAGTCTGCATGTACTGGAACATCGCGCCCATCATCTGCTGCGTCCTCTGCCGCTCTGCCTCCAGTTTCTCCTCCATCTGGGCCTCCATCCTCTGCCGCTCTTCCTCCAGCTTCGCCTCCATCTGAGCCTACAATATTTTCATCCCAGTGTTACAATGCAAGGCAAAGCCATGTAAAAATCAATGAACGACGAATAAGAAAAAATAACCTGGAGCTGCTCAAGCTGGATCTGTGAAGCACTCTGCCGTGGGCGTATGGGCGGGGCCGAGGCCGAGCTTCTTGCTCGGATCTGAGAGAGGGTGGGAGTAGAGGCCGTGTCCAGTGTGCTGTCTGCAATCCAGTAGCGGCCGTGCTTCTTACCTCCGCCCACCCTTATGACGATCTCTCCATCAATGTCCTTAGTGCTCGGGTCCCACTCTGGCCCGTGGACCTCCCTAGCCACCGACGTGTACTGACTGAGGCGACTGTGGACGGTGGCGTTGGTGTACAACTCGGGCGGGTCCTTCGGGTTGTAGTCGACCTCAGACGTCGCCTTGCCCTTGTGGGCCATAGCCCAGGCCTTCAACGGGGGGCAAGGCTGGCCACCATGCGACGCCGACTGCAAAGAAAACAGCAAGATGATTAGAAATTATGCAAAAATGAACGTTACAACAACGAAATGAATTCACATACCCATCTAGCCGCGTACTGGTCAAGGGTAAGGTTGCCTTTTGATGGTGTGCTAGACCCGGCATCATCAAACGCCACTGCCGGCAAGCGCTGTGCGTCTCCTTCCACTGGGGGTCGCACCACCTTTCCACAATATATTCCCAGGCACGGCGATGGGGGGCGCACCACCACGGAATCACCTACACGTCACAAAGTGCAGAAAATATGAGAAGATGAAATTAAGCATACTTAATCAAGTATAGGAAATATGAGAAGATGAAATTAAACGTACTTAAATATGAGAAGATGAAATTACCTTCATGTATTGTTCTCGGGTCAGCACCATTGTTCGTGCCTCACCTTTCTCCTGCCGGAACTGAGCGTAGTAGGTGATGATGGCCCGGATGCGCCCCTCATAAATCATGTCCGTAACGAGTTTAGGACATGCGTTGTACGCCGCATGGCGCGCCCGCTCCATATACTCTGGCTCAACCCTGAAGAAATCCTGCACATAGATGTGAGGTATATTGTCATTATTTCAAGAATATCCAATGAATGCGATCTATTGAGCAAAGCAATGCAAAGAAGACTTACAAACAGCTCCTCCACCACCTGGGCGCCAGTTTGTCAAAGTGCATGTTATCCCGATCTGGGAAATCGGGGGCCTTTTTGTAGTGCTCCCAGGTAAGGGCCGGCTCCTCCTCTCTGTCGCCCATAGGCACTAGGCCAGGAAAGTGCTTCCTGCACAAAAGACCCAGGATGCCATTGGGCAAACGCTTGTGGTCACCTGGAGCGATCTTCTTCCAACGCCTGCCGAAGTGATCAAGACAAATGATTAGTTTCTATTGTGATTTTTAAGATATGAAATGAGTTAACATTTAGAGTTACTTACTTCTTTCCTTCAGGTAGAACCAACGGCCACATAAGGCACTCGGCAAACACCAATCTTTGCCGAGTGCGGGCTCCAACACTCAGCAAACATTGGACTTTGCCGAGTGCCCCTAACGGACCCTCGGCAAATTTTTGACGAAGGCTCGTTCCATTACGCGTGCCCGTTGCACGTGCGTGGCACGTCCCCCATTTGCCGAGGGTATATTTTTGCTGAGAATTTTTTTTGTGTTTGCCGAGTGCCCTGCGCATAGCTCTCGGCAAACTATATCTTTGCCGAGTGCTCTGACACCTGGCACTCGGCAAAGTTTTTGTTTGCCGAGAGCCTTCTGTTTGCCGAGAGTTTTGCCTGTGGCACTCGGCAAAGAGACAAATTGCTCTCGGCAAAGTGCAGGGCACTCGGCATACAGCCGGTTTCCCGTAGTGGCTAGTGCAATGCCGTGCTCCTCGACAGCGCTTGCAGCGCGACCCCTGCGATGCTTCAACTGGTGAGGCACCAGCGCGCTGCTGCTCCAATTCATGGGTTGTACACATGGTGGGGCTGGAGGAGTGGAGGAGACCAGCCGGTGCAGCACTCCCGGCGGAAGAGCTCCAGTCGTGGCCGTCGATGGCGTCTCTCACGACATGGCCTATCAGGTACTACAAAAGTGTTTGTTTAGGCAGATGCTAGGTGAGGTGCCTCATCTTTTTTTTTTTTTAACAATTCAAGGATGTAGGTTGGTATGTTAAAACTTTTTGTCTAGGTTTTGTGCGTCATGGAGGCAGTTGCTGCATGGGTTGTGATATTTACCGATGTCATGTTCAGTTCCTTATGCATCTTCTGCCAAGATGTCATTCTGAAAAACAGAACAGCATTGCCCATGTTGCCAATGTTAGAAGAGAAAAGTGGTAATCAAACATGGATTTCATATTGTACAAGGGACATTGAATACTTTCATTTTTCTCTTACTAGATTAGCTTATCATTTTAGAATAGGGCCTGGTTCTATTGAGTTGATACTCAATAAGTCAATAGCTCCTCCCGGAAAGTTATGCAAGCCACAATTTCTGAGATAACCATTTGTATGTTAGTTATTTGGTATGTTCACACCTTTTCATTGCTTCTACGACTTTTTCAGTATAGGTATATAGGCTATAGTATGTGGATTATTTTTTTTACCAAATCTTGAAAAGAAAGAGATAATCTGACATTGGTTTTTTTGTTCCTTTAGTTTACCTCACCCAAGTATATGTTCAGGATCAGGTACAGTGAATACTTGCTTTATAATAAGAAATCTTTATCTTTCTGTGCTTATTTGTTTTGTGACTCTAATAGCGTATATGTGTAGTGCCTTAAAGCAACATGTTTTGTTAGTGCCATGGCTGCAACAACCAAAGCTGCCTGGATTCCTGATCTCCTTCCATGATATCACTTCTTGCTGCTCTGCTTCTCCTGATGACAGCATGGCGATATTTCAAACAGGTATGCTCAGCAACCATAGTAAGCTAGAATCTCTTTTCTCTTAATTAGTTTGATCGTTTTACGGTAGCCAATTTGTGTTTCACAATAAAATAATGGCAGCTGATTGGAAGATGGTAGGATGTGTTTTCTGTCATGTTCACACAAACTCTGTTCTCCATTGTATTATGTAGTTAAGACTAAATATAAACATCTCTGACCATACACATTCTGATATTATGATGTGATATACCAGCTTTTCTGTTCTGTTTAATCATAATCAGGGAGGATAGATTCACCATTTCAAAGCAAAAAATAAGTTTAATGTAGTCTGACATACAACCTGTCACATGTGCTCACAAATCCTTGATTAGATTATACAATAATTAAAATAGTTTTTTTCCTAGAATATGAATAATGTTGAATGCTTTCTGGATGAACTAAGGAAGAAGAGATTATTTTCGTGTAGTTTCTTGTCTGCAGGTATATTTGGTAAACATATTGGCATGATTGGGACAACATATTGGGAGTACCTTTCGACAACATATGACGGGAACTGGTAAACTGCGGTGTCTGGTTGATTTCCCTTTCCCCTATTGACATTGTATTCTTCCGTCTCCCACATTTAGAGTTTATAATTTGCATCCTTACCTATTTACTGCTTCTGAACAGGTGATGGGATGATCTCAGAGACCTCTGGTCAGAATACCATTGAACTTCGGAGCCTGTTGTTAGAAAAAAAGGAAGGACCTTTGTGTGATGTAAATACCTAGCTGGTAAGCTTGTGTTCAGCTAGCAAATATTATGCTGATCCCCGATGCTTCATATTCAAGTTGCAAAATACAAGCACCGTAGTTCATCGCTGCGATTAAACTATAGCATCCTCATCAGCAGGTTGCGTGTTGCTAGCTGACGTCCCCCCTCTTTTTTTCAATAACAGATTTCCCCAGATTGATACGAGGCTTCTGATCGCCCAAGGCGGCTTGCTACGATAAATAGTGGAACAGAGTACTGGCTGTTTTTTTTAAGGCCACTTGCTGCAAGTTTTGTTCATCTCTTGTACCCAAAATACAGAGATGTAAGCTGTTGTTTGATGTTTACGCAGTTTTTCTTCTGTTTGCTGAACCTAGAGGCATGAATTTATTCTGATACCTACTATGACAATTATTTTCAGTTTCCATCCTATGCTACTGCACTTAATACCATCCTATGCTACTGCACTTAATATTTTTGGTGTCTCGTCATGTAGTGCTCGCATGAAGCTTCAGTCTAAACAACCATTGTAAAGTTGCATAGAGTCCTTGTCTTACGATGAAGCTTTCACATTATAGTATTTTGTTAACCAGTATTTTCCAACCTATAATATGAAGCTCATGTGATAGGCTTTTTAGATGTAAGGACTATCAAATAAATTGGTTTCGTAATAGGATATTCTAATTCCATTTGGCATCTCTTGTGTAGGATTTTTCTTGAAAACCTTGACATTGATAAGCCAACATTCTTGGATAGGGCATGCTTCTAGAAATGTCAAGAAATATCATGAGAGTGATGTTCAATGCTAATTGTTGCCTTGGGTGTTGTTATCTTTGATTTTCTCTTTACTTAGAATAGGCTTGCAGTTGCAAATATGCTTTAATTTGTAATCTAATTTCTCTTGCGGCAAGTTTGTTCAGTTGTTTTATGATATCTGCCAATGTGGGGAAAGAGTTGTCTAGATTAATTCCTTTCCAGAAGCCTGAAACCAAGAAGAGTGAATCTCAATAAATTACCCATTTATCTCTGTTTGGTTACATACCTTAAAATTTGCAGGCTAAACTTGGGTTTAAAAAGGTTGCACAGATGATTGAAGCTATTTTAGAGCCTGAGCGCCTTGGGAACCAAGAAGGTGTTGGGGACTGCCATCTATCTGTTTCCCTTTTTTCTTAGTTCCATGGTACAGGTGCTACCCTGTTGCTTTGGTTTGGTTTTCTGCTTAAAGGAGAAGTCGCAACATCTGATATCAGACTGATCCAACATGGTCATCTGAGCGGTGCAGTGCTAAACTGGTAAGTGAGTCATTCAGCTTGACACATGCTAAGTTTATTATCCTTTTGTAAATTATTAGTTCACATATTCAGTGCCTTTTTTTAATTTTTGTCAACGAATGACTATGGAAAATATATGTATGATGCATCTGAACAAAAGGTTATCAATTGAAATTTGTTATTGTTTTGCACAAGTGTGTATGTAGACAAAAAATGAAATGAGTTTACCAATGATAACAACTGCAGTGTCATAGGATGGAAACAGAAATGAGGATTTGACCTTCCCTCAACATATCATCGATCCATCTTGTTACAAATCTACAGGGAGAAATTTGTTAATATTATGCTAATTGATTAATTGATTGATTATGGCACCTATTGACTGGTTATTAGAATATGCAGAAAGAAATGTGCTATTAGAATATTTAGAAATAATCTTGTGCATTTCGCCTCAGAGATGGCAAATTTTAAGTCTGTCAATAATTCTCAATTTGTTGACGTAATACTATAGATATACATACATATGTTCTTATAGTCATTATTGCAATGGCGAATTCAAAAGTTCCATTTCACATGCCGCTTCACCCTGTAAATCGTGTTCTCTGTAAAGCTATATTGACTCTGTATTCTGTTGCATGCTCATTAGTGCTTCACCATGGGTGTTGTTTTCCCTCTTTTGACGTGTAAAGGGACAGATATTTGATTAGTGTGCAAGACTGATCACAGTGGTTGAAACGTTAAGAGTTTTCATCTTTGAATATAGTTCACCTTCACTTTGTTTAGGAAAAATATGTGAACCCTTTCTAGTGCATAAACGTACATCTACCATACTCATTCTGGACCAAAAAAAAAATCTTAATTGTGCTGGCTTGCACCAGTGATCTGACTTATGCTGCTGTCGTTTTCAATACAGGATCATGGCAAATCAAGGTTCAGGCACCTGATGCTTCGTATTCCGCTGCCTCCAAATGTTCGCGGAATCTGGTTTCCCTCCATGTATCGAGTCATATTTCAGATTGTCTCTGTTGCAAAGTGCAAACTGCTATGTATAATATTTGTGTATAAAACCATCGTTATACATTAAATACACTTTTTCACCTGTGTTTTAGTTAAACAGCGCGCGTGGGCTCTTGTATTAAATATCTTTGAAATACTCTTTCTTCAATGAAAGTGCACATGGATCTCCATATTTCAATCAACATCTGTCTGTGAAAACTGCTAAAAGCAATGTGATTGGGAACACGAACAATCTACTCACAGGATCACATTTGCCAGACGTATATAGCATGCGATGCACATGATTTTGTCAAAACAACTGTCTATACAAAGCACATTTTTTGGAACTTATTTTAAATCATGTAGCAAATCATCAAGCGGCGCGCGAAGGCGGCGCCGTATACTAGTTATACAGTAATTTCCTCTTGAGGCCATGCGGGTAGGTGCCTCTTTTTTGGCCTGCCGTCGTTTCGCCCGAACAGAGCTATAGTCTCGACCACCATCAAGCTCGGGCCCTTGGTGAACGTGACACAAAGCTGCTATCCTGGTTGATCCTTCCGTTAAATGGTCACATCTCAAGGTGGACGGCATAATCATGCATGGCTCGCGCGTTGCACGTGGTGCTCAGGCTGATACTGAAGCCTCGCTAACAACAAAGAACGTTGAGCAACAATTCCAAGCCTCCCATGGCCACGGATAATTCATTCTAATCTACCATTTTTTTTTGTTGGAAAAAGGCATTATAGAACGAGAAAATAGAGAAAAACCCGTGCACCAGTTTTAAGGATGCTTTTAGTTACATGCCTGGCAGCGAAGCAGATCTTTTGTTTGTCACTGATAAGACACTGGAAGCGTGACGCTCCTAAGTTCCTGCCTCAGCTTGGGCTTTATGAGGCTTTGTTTGGCTTGACATATACTTCCCACCTCTACCTGCAACTCAGACAGAGCATATCTTTGTCGATCGTTCTTTACCGGTACCACCCAGTCTCATGAAACAATAGTTGTGATGTTTTATGGGCGAAGATCGAACCAAACATGGGAGGTGAGGGAGGATAAGAAACAACTCTCGCCTAATGTCATGGCAATTGGCAAACTGATACATGCTCATGCGGGCAAAGCTATATTTATAACACACGTAAACGGAGTAGTAGTGAGGCTAGGAGATAAAGTATGTCCTGTGTATTAATTGGTCTGCAAGATGGCTCCGTGATTGATCCCTGTATCAGAGAACGTTCAGAAATATAAAAGGAAAATGAAGAAATGAATATGCTGTAATGTCGTGGAGCTGAGCTGGATTAGGTATGCATGATTCTCTTTTACGTTCAAGAAAATCAACACTAACTATTAGTGATTAACATAGACTTAATAGTGGTCATCAAAAGTAATGAAAACACTTACAAAAAGGCTAGATTGAAGTAATTATTTATGGAACATGTCAAAACCTTTTGTTGTGACGTATTCTAAACAACTCAGAATGTGGCATCAGATTGCATTTCAAGTAATCTCCAAACAAATTATTAGCCACAGTTCATTTTCTCACAGAAAGCATGAATATGGTCCGAGTTCAAAAAGCTAAAATGTCTAGATGGCCTGGGTTCTGAGTAGCGCGTTGTCGAGGTGGAAGTTCACTGCTCACGACCAGGCATCAGCCAAACATTACATCTAAAAATTATTGATGTACAGTAATTCTTCCATCATGGATGAGAAATTTGGCTGTTCCAGCAATGCTCAGCAGCACCGGTTTCCCCCGTAGTTTTTCCTGCACTCCGTCTCGATACACAGCTTTAATCTCCGTTATCTCGCCAAAACCGCTATTCGATCACCGACCACCAAGCTTGGGCACTTGGTGAACGGGTCCCCAACATGCAATCCTGGTTGACCCTTCGGGTAATCTTGGGTGGTGTGTTGCAAATGGCGGTCAGGTGGATATTGGAGGGAAGCTAACCACGGACGATAGGTAGCGGCACATCAAAGACATGGAGTGCCCATGGCCGCGGAATAGTCATTTTAACCTTCCATTCCTTTATTGTTCCTCTACGCTAAGTACTATTATGCGCCCTTAAACTCCTCCTGGACTGAAATTTGTGTTTGCTTCACTCCTGGTGCCACCCATACCCAAGGAACAGAGTACGTTCTACCCATTGAATATGCCCTTAAACAGAGTACGTCAGCACTGCATCGACATCGACATATATATGAACTGGCTTGCGCAGATAGCAGCAGATATGTGTTTATAAAGACTGCTCACCATGCATATGGCGGGAGTAAATACATAGACACGCTACAGTCCCGTGAAGATGGTGTTGCACAAATGTTCCCTCGGCATTTGAACGGCAATTAGCCATCACACAAGCATGTGCCGATCAATTCTTGAAAGTAAGCCTTGTCCTAATTGAGATAACAATACTTTATAATATGTTCTCAGATAAAAATAAGAACCCAAATATTATACAACATACATGCATGCAGCCTTCATTTGTCCACAACATTAAAACATAGATGCATGGAGCATTTTCGTTGGTAAATTAATGGAGCGGGATCTACAGAACTGTCACCACATGCCAGTGACGCCGACATGCTGGATACTTCAACCGAAACTCTAAGAGCGACATACCTTCACTTTAGGGGTACAATTTCCACCATGGCTTGTTGAGGTTGAGCACAACCAGTCTTTCCCAGTACCAAAGTGTGCGATTAGTGAAGAATATAAAGTCCGAACCATACGCCGCTTGAACAGGGAAGGAGCTCACAATAGGCAGTTTCCAGATGCATCCTATTCATAATTCTCAAAAAAAAAAAAAAAGGATGCATCCTATTCATATGGTCAACATATGAAGAATAAATGTATTCTTCCCGTACTACAGCTTTGGTAGCTCGATCTTGCTCTAATTTTCTCATCCATTGCATGTTCTCTAGTTAGATATATAGTGACACTCTCAAACTGAAAGCATCGTGTATTATTTATTACTCAGTAGGTATAGCGTACTTATATTTGAGTAATAGTTGAATGCAAAGCTAGGGGAATGCTAGAGCTCATCTTGATCTATGTTAGTTACACCTGAGGTAGAGTTCCCTTTGCCTGTGCAATCATCTCGTGTAGATACCACAAAACTGTTTTTACAAGACAATCCAAAGACATGTACAGGTGTTTTTAGAGATCCACATGTATGTAACTACCTATTAGATACTACCTCCATCCCAAAATAGTTGTGGCTTTTAATTTTTAGTCATCACGTTCAACCGTCCGTCTTATTCAAAAATTTTATGTTAAAAGTAAACCAAATATGTCATGATGAAACTATCTTTAATGATGAATCATGTTATGAAAAAATAAATAACATTTGCATAAAATTTTTGAATAAGACGAGCGGTCAACCGGGACATCTAAAAGCCAAAAGCGACAACTATTTTGGAACGGAGGGAGTAAATCTTAGTTACTACAAATTGAAAACTAACTGCTCGTGTAATCCAATTTCCATGATAGGATTGTTAAGACCACAGCCTATAGGCATTTTGAACCCTAGATAAGACGGGAGAAAAAATGTCTGACCAGGTTCGTCTTGGCACCACACTAGTGGCCCGGCGAGGCCCCGTCATCTCATTGTAGTATGCTATTGGGACCACCGCCACACCATCGCCTCTATTGGGATTTTTCTAAAATAATAGTATTTTAATGAAAAATTGTAAAATTAGAGTTTGTTTTGAAAAAAATTGCAAAAATAGCAGCCAGTCGGTCACATGATAATCGACAGGCACTAATCGGTCATCCAGCGACCGATTAGCTGTCGGCACCCTGCCACGTAGGCTGTTTGCGGCCAATATAGGTTGACGAAGACCTATCGGTCAACCACGACCTGATAGGAGCCTATCGGTTCTCCGCCACCCGATTGGAGCTTATCGGGCGGCCAGGGACCGACAGGCCTCGCCCCCCTCGACTGGTTCTGGACGTGGTTGACCTGTGCTACTGGTGCTCTGCGGCTGCTCTCGTCAGGCTCTAGAGATTGGACCCTCGTGAGTAGTGAAGAAAGAATCTGCTGTGTACAAAATATAGGAAAGCAATGTGAATGCTCCAAGAAAATGACGCACTTTGATTACAGTGGATGTGCATGAATGCATAGATGCATGCACTCACCGCCTGCATGACATGCATGTGACACTGAAATAGTTTGCCCGTCACGCTTCTGCTCGAGTAGATTTTTTTTCCTTTTCCAAGAGGCGCTTCTACTCAAGCCGTGTCTGTTGTCACATTGGAAGTAGTAATGTTTTCTAGAACCAACAGACCTCCCTAGATACCCAACAGGTTCCCTAGATCAGTGGCGGAGCCAGCCGCGGACCATAGGGGGGGCCATGAACAGTAGCACATGAACTCGTTGAAGCTGCGAATGTTAGTTGACGCTGAGCACATGAACTGACGGTGACTCGTTGAAGCCCGCCATGTGCATGGCAGAGCACACCAAGGCCATTGGAGCGGACGTGGGAGGAGCCGAGGTTCGGAAGCACAAGCAGCACAGCGAGTAGGTTGAGCAGCACGAGGAGCGAGAGTACGGGTGCAAAGCGATGAGCCGCGTAGCGGCAGCCTGGGCGACAAGCCGGTCTTCATGACGAACAATCTCACGCCGCAGCCGCATTAAGGTTGGAGTTGGGCGATAGCACCAGTCGCTGGCCTAATAGTGGATTTTTGGGGTTGAATAAATCCATCGATGAATTGGGAATTTTTTTTAGAAGTTCGACGGGGAATTGGGAAATCACGATGATCACATCTTGAGATCAAGCATACATCAGTGAGCACTGAGCAGCCTAGTACGCCTGCTTGCTGGTCACTTTGGTTGCGCATTGTCCAAGTGACATTACTACCCCGCGTCATCCACTAAACGGCGCATGTATCTTCGTTTCCTGTCATCTTCGTTGAACAAAGGCTGCAGAAAATAGTCAGCTGGGCAGGAACTCTACTGGCTCTTCAAAAATTCTCCCAGGCCAAGGAGGGGCCAGGGCCCAGGCTGGCCCTGGTGTGGCTCCGCCGGTGCCTAGATACCTCAGCGTAGCAACCAGTCAGTCTTTGGATTACCGATAGAGCTATCGGCCGCTGCATGACCGATAGGTCATCCCTATCGTGTTCAAGGCCTATTGGTTACCGGATGACCGATTAGTCACCTTCCTCGTCTGTAAATCGGACACGTCAGCCTGTCGACAGCGTAGCAACCACGTAGGCCTGTCGGTCACCCGGTGACCAATTGGTCACTGGATGACCGACGGGCTGCTATTTTTGCAATTTTTTCAATCCATGCTCCAGATATGCAATTTTCTATTAAATTATTATTATTTTAATAAAAAACCTCTGTATTGTCGCCCTGCTCTCATTAGCGCCTGCCTCGCCATGCTCCCTCTGTCTGACGCACTGCCTCGACAAAAGTGGAATACGCTCTTCCTATAACGCGAGCGTGCGCGCACAGCGCGCGCCGCGTGCGTCCTGTAGCGCGGGGCCAGCGCACATGGGTGGGCCTGGGAGCGGGAAAAAGTTTCCAAAAAAGTTGCACCGAAACTTTTTTGAGACAAAAGTTTACAGAAAAGTTGCACCGAAACTTTTTGAGACAAAAGTTTTCAAAAAAGTTACACCGAAACTTTCATAAAATGAAAGGTTGATGGGAATGAAACTTCCCAAAAAAAAGAAAGTTACGGACTGAGGGAGGCCGTGTGCGCGCGGCCGTCCTTGCGCGCGCGCGGATTAGCAAGGCCCAGTGGAATAAGTGTGTCTGGGTGTGAGAGAGACTTGGGAGCGGTGATGATCGATGGTTTCAATGCAAGTGGGAACACGATTGATGTTCTCTGTTATTCTCTAGACTGCTGCTCATATCCATCTGTACACGACTTCATATCTTCATGCTGCGCAGCACGCGTCAACAACTAGTCTGAAACCCAGGAGCTGCCGTCTCACCCTAGATGTCTATCGAACGTTGTTCCCCGATTCCACCCATTCCCAAACATTAGTTGTGTATCCTATCGACAACTGGAACACAACATATATATATCCTTCTCCTTACAGCCATGCACTAGGCTTCTAGACTATCTGCATTCAGTTGAGAGGAGGAAGGTCACCAAGGAATATAGAGATAGAAATGGCAAAAGGCAAATGAGGATATATATAAATATCGAGATATATGGAATGAAAAAGAAACGAGTAGTAGGTGTGGTCGTATGTTCTATTTTGACTATCAAGACGGTTTTTTGTGCTAAGGACATTGAAAGTACATTGCACAGGACATGGTTTGACAGTAGTAGCAAGATACGTTTTCACTAAACATATACACTTTCGTGTGGACTTTAAATGCAGAAGCGTAAAATTGGTTGGAACTCATCGGGACCGCCTATATGGCTTCCGGGTGCCATATAGCGCAGCACTCGGCCCAATAGGCATATACACCCTAACATCTTAATTTATTTTTAAAAAAATAATTTAGGATTTTTAATCCTTTTTATAAAATCACTATCTTTCAGGACTGCTTATTTTACAAGTTTTATATTCATTGGATGTCATGAATTATTTGATTCAACAATTATTTCATTGTGCTTCAACAATTTGTATGACCTATTTCAACATTTGAAATTTGGAACGGTTTCAACATTCATATCTAAAATGTTGAAACATAAAATTTAATTGTAAAACTAAAAAATTAAAAAGTATATTCACACGGAATGTCAACATTAATTCTAAGAAAAATAAATATTCAAATGGATTCAAAATCGGATTAACATTTTGAGAGGAAAATGTGATTCAAGTTTGTAAACCCCACCAACTCCAACTAAAGAAATGTGCCATGTGTGAGCAGTCCACTTCGTCCCTTAGTCTGACCTGAATTTGTCTTGGACCATCCATTTATTATTACATGAATGAATCTCAAATACTAGGAGCTCCAGTGTCAAATACTATAAAGAATTTTGGCGGAACTCATCAATCATCTCTAGCCTGGACTGCCTGTCAGATCCCATTTTGTGGGACCCATTTCTGGAATATGTTGTACATCATGTATCACTCCCTGAATCAGTAGATGATACTCACAAGAACACAGATATGATAATGTCAGACCCCGTCTCTACCGCTTCCATAGTCTAGAAAGCTAAGCAAATAATATTTCCAATGGCACCAGTCCCACGTCAAAATTCCATGAGTCGACAGGAATCGTCAAAACAAGTCAGCGTCTAGAATCTATTTTGGTGTTGCGTCACTGTTTTGGCTTTTGGGACGTGTATCATGTCCAGGCCGATTAAGGGCCCTAGACTCTATATTAGGGTTCGCATTGTGTTGAGTTCCAATATACTTCGAGAATCAGACATTGTTCACTGTAACTGAGGGATTACCTCGGCTGCATTCAATCAGCAGCTCCCATGTTCTTGTCTCTACTTATCTCTGGCGATTAGTCCTTTCGACCAAGATCTTGAACCCTTATCTACTTCTGTTCATCATTGTGTTCTTATTGTTCTTAGCTTATTTCTTCGATTCTTTTGCAGGAAAAGGCTTCTTGGCAAGGTCAATCGAGGTGTACTTGGTTGATAACCAACGGAGCAGCGGTGTAACGGTTGCAGGGATTCGAAAATTTTGAATTAGAAGCCCGGGTCACCAATGTCAATGCGCCACCAATTGAATTTACCCTACCTTTCGGAAGATTGGGACATGTAGTCCTTCTTTTGGTGGATTGGCAGTACAGTTTGGTGGATTTATGGCTCCATTTGGTGGCTGGCCCATGGTTTCGGCCGCTCGAATTTTTGGTATTGGTGGATTGTAGTTTCAATTTGGACGGCACAGCCCAGGAGGAGGTGAGCCTGTGGAGGCGCAGGGGCCCGGATGCCTACCGCTATGCTGCTGCCACTCATCACGCGTGGAACACAGCTGCTGGCTCGAGCGTGTGTCCGATGCTTGGACGGACGTTACATGCTCAATCTCAACCACATGGGCGGGCGGCGAGGGCGTGGCAGGCCACGCGCGGACGGCCAACGTATGAGCTCGGCTCGGCCGTGGGACTCGAGCTCCTCTGCGGTGGGCTTCAGCTACCAGGTGTGACAGTAACGCAGGCGCCCTTAGCATTGATCTAGAATTAGTGGTGACTAAATTCGACCTGGATATATAGCAAGTCCCTGTCCGTCCATTTTACTCACCTCCAACACATCAAGTCTGATCTTAGGGGAGGTTAAGAGGAAAAGAACTAGAGCTTATTTTGACTCAATTGGCAAATGGATATTACTACAAGTACATGTAGTGAAGATCAGGTGAGAAAACGATTCACAGTACCCAGATGGACATTATTCTGTTGAGAATTAGATCAATGAAGGTGAAATATCTTTCATCCTCCTGCCTGGAGTTGTCCCGTAAAAATCCAGGGCCTTTCCATTCATCTGTGCACACTTCTCTTCATGCTGCGCACCACGCATCCACAACTAGCCTAAACCGGAAGAATTGCCGTCTCACAGTAAAAGTTTATCGCACTTTCTTTCCTGATACCACCCATTCTGATCAAACATCGGTTTTGTATCCTATCGGCAATGTTAACTGGAACACAACGTATCCTTCCCCTGACAGCCATATGCCCTTGCCTTCTCTAGATTGTCTGCGTTCGGTCGAGAGGAGGAGGATCACCAACAGATATAGCGATAGAAATGTCAAAAGGCAAAGAAGGATACGAATAGCGAGATACATGGAATGAAGAAAATGAGTAGTAGCCTAGTAGGTGTGGCCGTATGTTCGGTTTTGAATGGCTTGACAGCTCTTCATATGCTAATTGCTGAGGACATGGAAGTAAATGGTGCAGGACACATGGTTTGACAGTAGTAGCGAGATATGTTGAGCTATTGACGTTGACACCAAACATATATGCACTTTTGTGTGGCCATCAAATGAAGAACCTCAAAAGGTTAGTCCAACCAAGCAAACATCACTCATCTTAATTTGGCAAAAAGGTCAATAGAACTTACTTTTTCATTTAAATTTAACTGCACAATGCATAACTGCATCAAAGTCATTGATAATGCAATTTGCAGTCATCTTTATTACTATCTGTTTCTTATTGTAGAGTACCAAGCAATATTTTAGAAATCCATCTTCCATTTTATTTCAAACAAAAATTAGTCCCCGGTCAGTTGGCTGATTGTAGCATCCTATTATTATAACGAATTACAATTTCATTTTTTTCTTACAGTTCAGAAACAAGAACAAGGCCTAGGGCTTACATTGGTTTGAGTTGTTGGATGGGCGCGAGCAGTATATCCGAGGCCATTGCAATCTCCTTCGCCTTTGCCTTTGGTGAGGGTGAGCTACCATCCATCATATCCGGTATTCACGATGGTGCGATTAACGACGAGCATGAGCAGCGGAGGCGGGAGGCGCATGTGACGTCACGGCGAACGAGTCATATGGAAGAAGCCAAAGAAGCAATGGTTGATTTGTTCGTCACGTTCTTTCTTTTTTTTTTTAGAAAAACGTGATTTGGGCTTGACTTGAGTGCTTGGCTACTCGGCTAACTGGGTTGTTGGGCAGCCGTTGGGCTTGATTGTTTGCAGGCCTTGGCTGGATACGGTCTAATGAGGAAGTATATCCTCTGAGACATTACCACTACAAGAAATCATGAAATCCATGACGGTTTCTTGATGACGATTTAAGAAAATGTCATGGATCATATATCATCCGCGAAGATTATCATTTTTTGTGATAGACCTGTACATATCCCATAAGTTATTCACATTATGTGACAAACCTTCAAAATGTCACAAGTGATTGTATGAAAATCGTCGCGGAATAGACTATAAGGATAATCGTCACAGGAACAATCTACTGGTCTGGTCATTCGCTTGGCTAAGTAGCTGCTCTACGTTGTGGCAGAGCTAGGCCCAAGCCTCAGGGTGGACCGAATTCTATTTGAGCTAGCTATGGTGTGCGGAAGGAGGGAAAAAAGAAAAAAAATACTTCTACAGAGCTTAAATTGAGCAGTGGGCTGGATCTAAGGGTGGGCCGACCCACTGGCTCCGCCAGTGGCTCTATGGCACACGGACGATTTGGTTCACAATCTCAACTAGTACCAGCAGCTGTCGGCAAATGGGTCATTTTAGCGTCTCACAGGACGTTTTTTATGTGGCAAATGGGCAACTAGACCACCAGAATAATGGCAAGGAATGGATTAAAATTATGGAACAATGTCATTCACAGGATGTGTTTTTTATGTGGCAGATGAGGCATTAGGGTTTAACCCAATCGAATAGGTATCCTAAAATCCGTCATGAATTGAACCATAGGTACAATGATACTATGGTGATATATTTAAATCGTCATGGCTTTGACCAGATATACAATGATATTATGTTGACGAATTTAAATTTGTCATGGATTAATTAGACAATAAGTACAATTATATTGTGGTGATGTATTAAAATTCGTCACGGATTAGACACATTTTTGAAACTAAGCCTATTTTGTGAGCTCTATATGTAGTTTTTATTCACCATTTGTCCTTGCAGCTCAAACGAGCCAATAAAAATGGCACCTGCTTCTGCAGTGCTGTGACTGTCCTTGCAGCTCGCAAACTGAGTGATAACTTTGCGAGACACAAGCAGTGGACAACCCAGTTCGGCCGTGCGATGAAAAACACATGCATCTCCATTCAACCTCTAGCACAAGAGCACATGCACGGGACCAAAAACGGTGTGCTTTGTTGCTTTATTAGAGTTCTACTTCGTTACTTTATTATATTCAGCAAAGTCCTCATGCATGTTTTCTCCTTGCGTGGCTGCGCGGTGAGGAACGAGAGGACTGCAGCGGGGACGCATGAATGATGAAGATGATAAGCCTCCGTGTGATGACTACAATGTGAAAAAAAAAAAAAGACGCCCTCTTGCTGCGCTCAGGTAGTTGCCGGGTTTCCAGAGCAACTACGTCCGGCACGCAGTCTGGACTCTGGGGCAGGAAATGTTACGTGCCGTCGCAGTTAAGTCTTTGGTCACGCTCATTAAAAAAAAGGTCTTTGGTCAAACCAATTAGATTGGGGTGACTAGAACTTTAGTCACGGCAAATATAATGGTCAACCAAGTCATCGAAGAACCGACGGGCCCTGACCGTAGTATAAATTGCTCGATGCATTGGTGGTCGGTTCAAGCAACTATGGAAGGAAGGTCGTGAGATTGGAGTGGTTACAAGTGTCAATTAATGTTATAAAGGTTTAGCGGCGGCAATGGTCATCACAGGCGGGGAATCGGATGAAGTAGCGAGAGGGCGGTCGTGACCGCAAATCTCATCGAAGGGTGCGAGAAGGGTAGGCCAGTAATGATCATGCATGAAGAATTGGGAGATTGCGCCCTAGCTAGGAGTAGCTGAGATCAACCTATCCTAAGGGGCGTTGCTGCAGCCAATTGTTTCGGTGGTCATCAAACTCAAGTACGAATATGCCATATTTCGTATATAAAAAGCTCTTTGTTGATTCTACTGCTGTGTTTACACCCTTCGTGGCTAACCTTATGGCAAGGTTTTAAATAGCCAGCTATAGAGCTATTTCAGAGCATCTGCCCCTGTTTGCCCTTATATATAATTTAGCTAGTTTAGCCGCTAAAGCCTCATTTTAGATATTTTAGAGGCATGTCGCTATCAGTCCATACCCGCTATTTAATAAAAAACTATCTTATTGTGGATCTGAACCAATGGCGGCTAAATTATTTTGAGCCCACCGTGTGGAAGCCTTACATAATTCATTCACTATGATGCCTTTTCATTCAGTCTGATCTCTCATATGCCATGCATGCATGGAGCGTCCAAAACTAGTCACAACACATGGATAGAAGTCGTCATCTCACGCTAAAGGTCATCGAATATTCTTTCCCGATACCACCCATTCTCAAACATTAGATGTGTCATTTTGTCCTATATGGACGACAGACACACAACATTATAACCATTTCCATTACAGCCGATGGGGAGGAGGATGAACACAAAAGAATATATCGTTGGAAATTGCAAGAGGCAAATGAGGATATAAATAGGGAGATACATCATCAACTGAAGAGTATTAGGTGCGGTTGTATGATGTATGTTGAGTTATTTGACAATCCTTTGTGCTTTATGCTAAGGATATGGAGTAAAATTGGGAGTATTGTTTTGTTTTTTTAGGAATAAAATGTGATATGGTACGTATATTGGCTTTTTGATAGGTGAGGTCACTGATCGACCATTCATGCGGTGGGTGAGCACGACCCCCTTCTAGGCCGCCATGTCTTCGCCCAGGTGCTTCCTCCTCCTCAGACCATTGCCAACCGCCGCCCCTGGCCTATTGCACCGCCGCCACTGCATGAGCCCCTCCCCTGCCCACTATCACCTCTAGTGGTCCGCGGTGCCTCACTGCTCCCCAGATATTCCACGCTAAATTCTCTGACCACGCCTTGTCCAATTCGCCATAGAAAAGCCACGACAAGAAATATGTTTATTTTCCAGGTTACAATAAACATGTTGATTAATAATTAAATAGGAAATTCTTCGTGAGCGCGTGACGTTAAAGAAAAGTCATCATTAATAATGTATTGGGAAACGTCGCGGCCTATATCAAGGGTTTTGTGATGAAAAAAGAGTCACCAAATGGATTCTTAGTACAAAGGACAAGAGTCACGAAACGTGACTATTAACTGCTACAGTATTTTGTTGTAGCGACCCGCGTTTTTGACCGTTGTCAAAAGTCACTAAAAATTTGAACTTTTTAAAATTTTCCAATTAAAAGCAATTTGCTAGCTTTAGTTAGTAGCAAAACCAAAAGATTTTGAATTTTAAACCATGCATAAAAGTCACCATGTGCATTTTTCGTGTTTTTCTTGATTTGTTTGAGTGTTGGTTTCAATCCTTCCTTTTGAATGAATTCAAAATTCATTCAAATTTAAATCCCAGCAAAAGATCAAATCATTTCTTTTCTATCGGGCCGCCTTCTTCTCTTTTTCTTCCGGCCGGCCCAGTCTCTCCCTTCTTTCTTTCCTCTCCCGCACCAGCCTGGGCCGCTCCGCTCCCGGCCCAGCATCGCCGCGCCAGCCCGGCCTGCTCTCCCTCTCCCGTTTCGGTCGCTGACGCGTGGGGCCCACGCCCGCGTCGTCTCCCTCCTCGCGCCCGGCGCGATTTGCGCCGCCGCCCATTCCTTCTTGCCGGCGAACCGCCACCGTCATGTCAAAGCAACAGAAAAGGCCTTGTTCAGCACGTGCGCGCGAAACCACCTCCACAATCCCGTCCCATCGTCGTCCTCTTCCCTACTTAACGCGCGCCCTACGTCTTCCCGAAGCCCGACGAGCTCCACTCCGCATTCGTCAGCCACAGCATCTCTTTCTCCCGCTCCGTCGCGTCCCGAGCACTGAAGAAGCTCCTCTCGCGCGTCACCGTCGTCCATCGATGCTCGCGGACCGCCTTCGCGCGTCAATCGAGCTCCAGTCCGGCGAGATATTTTCTCGCCGGCAAACCGACCTAGCGTTCCGTTCAAACCGCCATTGGCGGCTATAAAGCAACACCGAGGCCCCCTCTTCCTCCCTCTATTCCCATTCGCCACCACCACTCAATCCCCAAGCTCGAACTCGACTTTTCCCCTTTCTCCCTCATTCCGGCGAGAACTCCGGTGAGCCCTCCTCTCTTCACCGGTGAGCCCCGACGTCGACTTCTTCCACTTCTAGCATCTCCCTTCCGCGCTTGACACGCTGATGCCCTTCCTTGGCGCAGCCGTGACTTGCAGGTGGAGATTGACTGAACCCTAGCTCCGCCGTCCGCCGTCTTCGTCGCCGGCACCCCTCTGCTTCTTCCTGTGCTCGTTTGCAAGCTCGGTGAGCACCCCCATTCTCCCTTCATGCCAATGCTCCAGTTCTTTTGCTTTGATTCGTAGCGCTAGTACCACCTCTCCTAGCTCCGGTAGACCGCCGCCGTAGAAGTCCCGCGCCGGTCACGTCTTGATCACTCCGAGCCCGTAGGGCAGCGCCCAGTTACGCCATGTCTTCGCGCACCTCACGCGCGTGCGCGCACACAAGCCGAGCCCCGCGAGCACCTCCCTTCCCCTTCCTTTCTTCCTCGCGCGACGCCTCCGCCATGAACTCCGGCGAGGTTCGCGCCACGCTCTCAGCGTCCTGTCGACAACTTCTCGCGGTTTCACGTCCGCCTCGATCCCGCGCACTCGCACAACCCTTCGCAAGGGCCCTTCCGCCCTTGCGCATGCCTCCGCGCCGAGCGCCGGCTCCGCCGCCGCCTTTCTCTCTCGCCGCCGGCCGCCATGAGCTCCCTCCGGTCCGGCCGAGATGTCCGCGCGGCTCACCGCACTCCCGCGCACAATCGCGACTGCACACACTCGCGCTCCGAGCACTCATGCATCATTCCCCCTTCGCTCGCCGGCGCGTCGCCAACTCCGGCGACGTCGCGCCGCCGCGTCCGTCGTCCCCGACGACAACATCACCCACAGGACGGTTCGCCTTCGCGCGTAGGCCCTGTCCGACTAGCTCTCGTCGCCTTTGGACCTTCGTGCTCATCGCCGGCGAGATCTCCGGCGTCGCGCCGCCGCGCGCCGCCGCTTGCCCTTTTGCCGCGCCGCTGACCGACGTGGCAGCCACGTCGGATCGGTGGGCCC
This sequence comes from Eragrostis nindensis, assembly GCA_012490785.1. NCBI lineage: Eukaryota > Viridiplantae > Streptophyta > Magnoliopsida > Poales > Poaceae > Eragrostis > Eragrostis nindensis. The sequence goes on along the minus strand of JAAXCT010000119.1, from coordinate 75,093 downwards.
AATGGAGACCGAGTCGCCGCCCACGTGGCAGACCCGGTGCACCGTGGACCCGCTGCACCACACCGCCCGGTCCACCGTTCCGTGGACGCGGCTCACAAAACAGTAGCAAGCGGACCCCGCTGGGCCCTTTGGCCCACCGGTCTGAGACAACTCGCTGGAAATTGCTACGCGCACCCGAATTCGTACACAGAAAACAATTTCGAGCACATTTCCAATAACAGAAAAATTCCCAAAAATCCTCAAAAATCCAATATTTCATCCTAACCACTTTGCAACCCTTGCCATCCTCTAGAAAATTAGGATGATGGTTATACTTAATTATGATATTCACATCCTAATCAATTTCCTTTCTTTTACATCAAAAATCAATATCTTCATCGTTTTAACTCCGATTTTGGCGAAACTTGCGCCAAAATTCATCTAAAATCCTAATCTATCCAGTGCCACCAAAATCAACTCCCCTCTGGTTTTATTTGGATTTTATTCGGATTTATTGCTCTGTTAAATTGTTTGCAAGCGGTAGATTTATTCTTTTTAACTCGATAGATAATCAAGACGAAGACCCGGAGGATCCTGATTACGAGGATTTAGAGGAAGAAGAGCTTGGTGAAGGCAAGTCTAACTTCCTTTGACCATATTGATCCTATGTTTGCAAATATCCTATTTAGAGCTGTTTATAAATAAATTGCATGGTATTTAAATAAATTTAAATGCTAGAATGGTCCTATGCAATATTTGATTGCCTACCTTGACTTGATTATATCCTGTACCCTTGTTAGCCCTAGGAATCAACATCATTAATTTAATTAATGAATTGTTGATATGCTTGCTGCTTAGGACTTTCACATGTGTTTAATTAATATTGCTCACATGATTTTCGTGTAAATGCGTGCGTCTTGGTGGTGTGTGTAAATGTGAAATTGGGTGGTATGATAATAAAGTGCAACCCTAGTGAGGGATGATTTTTAGCGGGACCAGGCGAGGTAGTCCTCAGTGGGGAGGCTATCTCCGGGACGCCCTTCCACTTGTGGATTGGCTATTGAAGATGCCTGGTTCGGTCGTATAAGGACCGGTTCTTGTGCCGCCTTTGCCTAGCACCCCTCGCGCAGCCACAAGCCGTGAATGGGCGTGGAATTGGAACCACACCCTACTAGTACTCACCCGGTACCCCCCGGAGGCAGGAGATTGCAACGGAGTCCCAGGAGAAGACTCGTTCGTTGGTGGGTGTTCGAGATCCGGCATTTATGACTGGCCATATTATTATGATTGTGAAGCCCCTGGAGATGTCCGTGGGGGATGCCGTGGTGGTACGAAGTAGGTATGGAACCTTTAGTGGGACAGTCCAAACTATGACGATAGGGAGGACTAGACCACCTTGTGGGGAAATTTGTGCACCCTTGGCCAAGGTTAAGAAACTTTCCGGAAAGCCGTGTTCCGCGGTATTGGACAACGCGAAAGCATCGGCCACACTATGATTAGATTTTCTGCGTGAGTTTCCTTGGTGTGTTTTTGGAAAACGCCGGTTTGGAGCCGTGTGCTGGCTGTCGGCCAGTGATAAAATTGAGGAACTGGCGGGATGGATTGCATCTCCCCCAGGGCCGCCCAACCCCACTTAATCTCTACAGATATTTGATTAGAATTGCGAAATGTTAGGCTTGCTGAGTACCTTAAGTACTCACCCTTGCTTAAATCATTCAGAAGATGAACCCGAGTATGACTTTCAAGCTGATGGTGATGAAGAGTAGAGTTCGGCCTTCGCTCAAGCGATGCTTGTACGACCTTGCATAAACTTGGCTTTCTCGCCTTGTCTCAAACCATAAGCCTAACCCTTTGATAACCCCTTGCATAATCATACCCCTCGTGTTAGGCTTGCTGAGTACCTTAAGTACTCACCCTTGCTTAAATCATTCAGAAGATGAACCCGAGTATGACTTTCAAGCTGATGGTGATGAAGAGTAGAGTTCGGCCTTCGCTCAAGCGATGCTTGTAGGAGTGGAGCCCTGCCGTCTTCCGCTAGCATTAGTGTTAGCTCTGGCTGCTGCGTCAGCCTTTGAGCGTGATGTCTGTGTGTGTTGAGGCCGCCCGCCTCATTTGTATAAAGACCTTTATGTATGAAAAGGCTTGTAATGACTCTCGGTAATATAAATAAAGTATTCGCTGTGAAGCATTCTGTGAAAGTGTCGTATCAGCTACTGATCCAGGGACTGATACGGTAAACACTAAGTACTTCAGAAATGGGGTACGACAGAGTGGTATCAGAGCAATGCTTGCCCGTAGGCCAAACCATAGGATGGAATCGAGTGAGATGAGTGCGATATTTCGTAAAGTTTTACTTTATAAAATCTCCCTTACCTTATTTCTATTTATAAAATTATTTTCACCGGTACTTACCCGTCTTTCAACATTTTGTTGAACAGATGGAGGCCCTTCGTCAGGAGCTTGACCAGCTGGAGGCGCAGCGCGCCCAGACCGCCCGCGTTCTCGAGCAGACTGCCGAGAGGTGGGGCGAGGACCAGCGCCGCCTTGCAGAGACCCGAGCTCAGCTTACGCAGGCACAGGCTCAGCTTGCTGCTTGCCAGGCTGAGAGAGACCGTCTGCAGTGGACCCTGGACTACACCCGTCGTTTCTGGGAGGAGGATGCGATGTACTTAATCCGTAAGCTCAACAGCCACTACAGGTACTGCCACGAGGAGCACGGAGGACCCCGCCGCCACTTCACAGTGAGGATGGGAGGACCGCACGGACACTACCACTACGCCTGTCCGACCGACACAGAGGAGGACTCCACCACCCTTGCAGGCTCAGACACGACCGTGGACTCCCCGGAGGTTGAGCAGCCGGACGACTCTGAGGAGCTTGCCCGTTGGGCAGCAGAGCTTGAGGCCGCCCTTGAGACCGTTGGAGACTCCGAGGAGGAGCCGATGGAGGACGAGCATATTGTGGACGTCTCGTCAGGGAGTGAGTCGGTGGCGGATAACGTCATCGATCTCACTGGCACTGACGATGAGATGGATATGGACGAGTTTGTGGTGATCGACTCGCCCGCTCCAGAGGCACCAGCAGGACCCCGCCTGGTTGGAGACGTGGACCTCGACGAGTACTACAGGCTGGTCAGCACCGGCACCGTCGACCTCACCCAGGACCCGTTCGACCTCTACGCAGAGTGGCGCCAGGACCGTGGCTTCGACGCCTGAGCAGCAGAGTTGGCGCCGTGGAGTAGCTTTTGCTATCTAGTAGTGGCAGCTGTTGCTTAGAGTAGTGGTGTCTAGTAGTGTCAGGTGTGTCAGTAGTGTGTCTCAGTAGTTGCGAGTCGGAGTTGTCCTGTGGTCGAGTCGTAGATCGTCGAGTCCTTGTATATAAATAAAAGGACTTGGGTATGTATGATCGAACCTTATTATTGTGAATAGGCTTGCTGTAATGATGTAATGATGCTGGTTTTTAACTTGTTTGTGTGTTGCAAGATCTTTGGAATTTCTTTTCCATGTATCTTGTTTGTTTTGCCTCGTAGATTTGTAACTACGCTCGTAGTTTAGTTAATCGCCTGAGTATCCCATCTCACCTTTCTGCTAAAATCCTTCCTTCAGATGCCTCCCAAAAGATCTGCCAGAATTCAGCAGCGCCAACGCCGAGAGCGTAATATTCAAGATGATGACCAGGATGACGTCCACAGCGCAGGGCGTGGACGTGGTAGAGGAAGAAATAATAATCAGCGTGGCAGAGGTAGAGGAGGAGGTAGAGGTGGAGGCAGACATGACAATGAACAGGATTACCAGGAAGAAGAAGTGAGTCAAAATCAGCAGGAAGTACAGGATGAGGTTGGGGAAAACAATGACCAGAACAGAAGTGAAGGACAGCAGAACCGTGGTAGAGGAGGTAGAAGAGGTGGTGGAAGAGGTGGTGGAAGAGGTGGAAGAATACCCGCAGCACCAGTCACCAACCTGGTGGCTGTGATGGATAATCAGACCCGTCTGATGGAGATCATTGCACAGGGACTCATGGACAGAACTCCTGGCCAGCAGAGCAAAATGTCAGAATTTATGAGGCTCAGGCCCCCGACCTTCGAGGGTACTGAGGAAGATCCTCTGGCAGCTGATGATTGGCTGCGTGATATCACCAAGAAATTGCACTTGGTGAATGCTGATGACAGAGAAAAAGTTCTTCTGGCATCTCACCAGCTCAAGGGAGCAGCAGGAGAATGGTGGGATAATTACCATGAGGGTGCAGAAAATGCAGATGCTATTACCTGGGAGGAATTCCAGGAAGAGTTCAGGAGGTATCACATCCCAGAAGGTGTGATTGAAATGAAGGCCGATGAATTCCGCTCTCTGAAGCAGGGAGCGATGACAGTAAATCAATATATCAGGAAATTCATGAAATTGGCTAGATATGCTCCAGATGATGTTAATACTGACAAGAAGAAGCAGGATCACTTCAGAAAGGGGCTTAATCCTGGATTGAAAGTGCAGTTGGTTACTCATATTTATCCTGATTTCAACACTCTCATGAACCGTGCACTTTTGTTGGAAGATGCCTGCTCTCACATTGATCATGATAGGAAGCGCAAATTCAATGCGCAAAAGTTTAAGCAGCAGGAGAGAAATCAGAAGCTAAGGTTTAATAATAATTTTCAGAAGTCAAAATATCAGTCTACCATGCAGTATAGGACCTCAGCGTCCAATCAACCAAGCTCAGCACCGTCCTACCGCAATCAAAATTCTGGTAGTCAGCAGAGGAGCAGTTCCAGTGTTGTTCAACCTAACAACAATGATAAAAGGACTTGCTTTCACTGCCGTGAGCCTGGTCACATGATTGCTAGATGCCCTTACTTGAGCCAAAATAATGCTCCCACTCAGCAGCACCAACCAAACAGTGCCAGAACTGCAGCTTCTGGAAATGGTCGTGGTGGGCAGCAACCCTTTGGACAGCAGCGGAGGACTAATCAATCCTTCGGTCGAGGAAAAGTCAATCATATTAATGCAGATGAAGTTGAGGACACTCCTGATGTTGTTCTTGGTGAGTATCTTGTCAACTCCATCCTTGCAACCGTTTTGTTTGATTCTGGAGCTTCGCATTCGTTTGTTTCTTCGAAGTTTGTTGCTGCAAATGGTTTGCCAACTGTCATGCTAAAACAACCCCTGATAATCCGGACTCCCGGGGCCGAGACCAAAAGTTATTTGGGATGCCCACGGGTTAAGATCCTTTTAAGTGGGGTAGAGTTCCTAGCGAACTTAGTAGTCCTAGAATCCCAGGGGATAGATGTTATCCTTGGAATGGACTGGTTGAGTAAGCACCACGGCAATATAGCCTGTGACACTAGAAAAGTTACCCTGGTAAACCACAAAGGAATTAAAGTGATATGTGAACCAAAAAGGTCAAAGGTTACACCAATGGTTCATAGTATGGAAGCAAAACCGTTGGAGGAAGTGCCAGTGGTCTGTGAATATCCTGATGTGTTTCCAGAAGAGTTGCCAGGCATGCCACCTGACAGAGACATAGAATTCATTATTGACCTCATACCCGGCACATCTCCAATAGCAAAGAGACCGTATAGAATGGCAGCAAATGAGCTAGCAGAATTAAAGGCACAAATAGCAGAGTTGCAGGAAAAAGGATTTATCAGACCAAGTTCATCACCATGGGGATCACCTGTTCTGTTTGTTAAAAAGAAAGACGGCAGTCTCAGAATGTGCATAGACTACCGCTCTTTGAATGAAGTCACCATCAAGAATAAATATCCACTGCCCAGGATCGATGATTTATTTGATCAATTGAAAGGAGCCAAATATTTCTCCAAAATTGATTTAAGATCTGGGTATTATCAGCTAAAAATCAGGGAATGTGATATTCTCAAGACAGCTTTTGTCACCAGATATGGTCAGTATGAGTTCACAGTAATGCCATTTGGATTGACAAATGCACCTGCATACTTCATGAATTTGATGAATAAGGTGTTTATGGAGGAGTTGGATCGGTTTGTCGTTGTCTTTATTGACGACATACTTATCTACTCCAAAAGTGCAGAAGAGCATGAGCAGCATTTGAGAATTGTGTTAGAAAAATTGAGAGCTCATGAGCTGTATGCCAAGTTCAGTAAATGTGAATTTTGGTTAAATAAAGTGGCTTTTCTTGGTCACATTCTGACAGAAGAAGGAGTATCAGTGGATCCAGCCAAAGTTGAGGCAGTCCTTAATTGGAAGCAACCCACCACTGTGACAGAAGTCAGAAGTTTCCTTGGTCTAGCTGGTTACTACCGCAGATTCATCGAAGGTTTTTCAAAAATAGCAAGACCAATGACAGCTTTGACACAGAAGGGAAAGGAATTCAAATGGACAGAAGCCTGTGAGAGAAGTTTTCAGGAGTTAAAGAAAAGGCTAACCACAGCCCCAGTGTTGACCTTGCCAGACATACACCGAGATTTTGTCGTATATTGCGACGCATCTCGACAAGGGTTGGGATGTGTGCTTATGCAAGATGGCAGAGTTATTGCATATGCATCAAGGCAGTTGAAAACACATGAGCAAAATTACCCTACTCATGATTTGGAGCTAGCAGCAGTTGTGCATGCTCTCAAAATTTGGAGGCATTATTTGATTGGCAATAAATGTGAAATATATACGGATCACAAGAGTCTGAAATATATTTTCACACAACCAGATTTAAACCTCCGACAGAGAAGATGGTTGGAGCTAATAAAGGACTATGACCTAGAGATCCACTACCATCCCGGAAAGGCAAATGTGGTTGCAGATGCATTAAGCCGCAAATCTCAGAATAATGGGATTAAAAGCCGGAGACGAAGCCCTGAGCTTGTGGAAGAATTCAAACAATTAAATCTTCACTTTGCTAAGCCAGGCCGTCTGAATACCTTATGTGTGGAACCAAGTTTGGAAAAGCAAATCAGAACAGCACAGGAGTCAGATGAAGAAATAAATGAGCTAAAGAAAATGACAGGGTTGGATAAAGCCCCTGGATTTCGAATAGATAATCAGGGCACCTTATGGTACAAGGATAGAATTTGCGTACCAAAAACTGGTGAATATCAGAAATTGATTATGGATGAAGCTCATAACTCAGCATATTCTATCCATCCTGGATGCACCAAAATGTATATGGACCTGAAACAGAAATATTGGTGGTCAGGAATGAAAAGAGACATAGCAGAATTTGTTGCTCGGTGTGATATCTGCAGCAGAGTAAAAGCAGAATATAAAAGACCTGCAGGATTGTTACAACCCCTCCATGTTCCAGAATGGAAATGGGATGAGATCAGTATGGATTTCATCGTGGGGTTACCCCGTACCCAAAAAGGATATGATTCCATATGGGTTATTGTGGATCGACTGACAAAAGTGGCACACTTTATACCTGTGAAGACAGTATACAGGGGAAATCATTATGCTCAACTGTACATAGACAATGTGCTCAAACTGCATGGAGTTCCTCGCAGAATAGTATCAGATCGAGGCACACAGTTCACCTCGATATTTTGGAAAAGTTTGCATAAATTGCTCGGAACAAGACTAGATTATAGTTCAGCATATCACCCACAAACCGATGGTCAGACAGAAAGGGTGAATCAAATCCTGGAAGATATGTTAAGAGCATGTGTGCTAGCCTATGGAAAAGATTGGGAGAAAAGTTTGTCCTTTGCAGAGTTCTCCTATAACAACAGTTATCAGGCCAGTTTACAGATGTCACCATTTGAGGCCCTGTATGGCAGAAAATGCAGAACCCCGCTGATGTGGTCAGAAGTTGGGGAACGTTCTTTCTTTGGACATGCAGTAATCAGAGATGCAGAAGAGAAAGTAGCTCTGGTCAGGGAAAATTTAAAAGCAGCTCAAAGCAGACAGAGAAGTTATGCTGATATCCGACGCAGAGATTTGAGCTTCGAAGTTGGAGATTATGTGTATCTCAAAGTGTCACCGATTCGAGGAACTAGGAGATTCCAGATAAAAGGAAAGTTGGCACCGAGGTATATTGGACCTTTTAAGGTACTTAAGAAGGTAGGAGCCGTGGCATATCGCCTTGAGCTTCCCGAAGAAATGTCGGATGTACACGATGTTTTCCATGTGTCACAATTAAAGAAATGTCTGAGAAAACCAGAAGAAATAGTCCCTCCGGAAGTAATGGACTTACAGCCAGATCTCAGATATCAGGAAAGGCCAATCAGGATTTTGGATGTGGCAACTCGGCTAACAAGGAGGAATGCTATAAGGTTTTGTCGAGTTCAGTGGAGTAACCACACCGAAGCAGAGGCAACATGGGAAAGAGAAGATGATCTCAAGCAAGAGTTTCCTTATCTTTTCGAGGAAGAGCCGGAATCTCGGGGACGAGATTCTCTTTAAGTGGGGTAGGTTGTAGCGACCCGCGTTTTTGACCGTTGTCAAAAGTCACTAAAAATTTGAACTTTTTAAAATTTTCCAATTAAAAGCAATTTGCTAGCTTTAGTTAGTAGCAAAACCAAAAGATTTTGAATTTTAAACCATGCATAAAAGTCACCATGTGCATTTTTCGTGTTTTTCTTGATTTGTTTGAGTGTTGGTTTCAATCCTTCCTTTTGAATGAATTCAAAATTCATTCAAATTTAAATCCCAGCAAAAGATCAAATCATTTCTTTTCTATCGGGCCGCCTTCTTCTCTTTTCCTTCCGGCCGGCCCAGTCTCTCCCTTCTTTCTTTCCTCTCCCGCACCAGCCTGGGCCGCTCCGCTCCCGGCCAGCATCGCCGCGCCAGCCCGGCCTGCTCTCCCTCTCCCGTTTCGGTCGCTGATGCGTGGGCCCACGCCCGCGTCGTCTCCCTCCTCGCGCCCGGCGTGATTTGCGCCGCCGCCCATTCCTTCTTGCCGGCGAACCGCCACCGTCATGTCAAAGCAACAGAAAAGGCCTTGTTCAGCACGTGCGCGCGAAACCACCTCCACAATCCCGTCCCATCGTCGTCCTCTTCCCTACTTAACGCGCGCCCTACGTCTTCCCGAAGCCCGACGAGCTCCACTCCGCATTCGTCAGCCACAGCATCTCTTTCTCCCGCTCCGTCGCATCCCGAGCACTGAAGAAGCTCCTCTCGCGCGTCACCGTCGTCCATCAATGCTCGCGGACCGCCTTCGCGCGTCAATCGAGCTCCAGTCCGGCGAGATATTTTCTCGCCGGCAAACCGACCTAGCGTTCCGTTCAAACCGCCATTGGCGGCTATAAAGCAACACCGAGGCCCCCTCTTCTTCCCTCTATTCCCATTCGCCACCACCACTCAATCCCCAAGCTCGAACTCGACTTTTCCCCTTTCTCCCTCATTCCAGCGAGAACTCCGGTGAGCCCTCCTCTCTTCACCGGTGAGCCCCGACGTCGACTTCTTCCACTTCTAGCATCTCCCTTCCGCGCTTGACACGCTGATGCCCTTCCTTGGCGCAGCCGTGACTTGCAGGTGGAGATTGACTGAACCCTAGCTCCGCCGTCCGCCGTCTTCGTCGCCGGCACCCCTCTGCTTCTTCCTGTGCTCGTTTGCAAGCTCGGTGAGCACCCCCATTCTCCCTTCATGCCAATGCTCCAGTTCTTTTGCTTTGATTCGTAGCGCTAGTACCACCTCTCCTAGCTCCGGTAGACCGCCGCCGTAGAAGTCCCGCGCCGGTCACGTCTTGATCACTCCGAGCCCGTAGGGCAGCGCCCAGTTACGCCATGTCTTCGCGCACCTCACGCGCGTGCGCGCACACGAGCCGAGCCCCGCGAGCACCTCCCTTCCCCTTCCTTTCTTCCTCGCGCGACGCCTCCGCCATGAACTCCGGCGAGGTTCGCGCCACGCCCTCTCAGCGTCCTGTCGACAACTTCTCGCGGTTTCACGTCCGCCTCGATCCCGCGCACTCGCGCAACCCTTCGCAAGGGCCCTTCCGCCCTTGCGCATGCCTCCGCGCCGAGCGCCGGCTCCGCCGCCGCCTTTCTCTCTCGCCGCCGGCCGCCATGAGCTCCCTCCGGTCCGGCCGAGATGTCCGCGCGGCTCACCGCACTCCCGCGCACAATCGCGATTGCACACACTCGCGCTCCGAGCACTCATGCATCATTCCCCCTTCGCTCGCCGGCGCGTCGCCAACTCCGGCGACGTCGCGCCGCCGCGTCCGTCGTCCCCGACGACAACATCACCCACAGGACGGTTCGCCTTCGCGCGTAGGCCCTGTCCGACTAGCTCTCGTCGCCTTTGGACCTTCGTGCTCATCGCCGGCGAGATCTCCGGCGTCGCGCCGCCGCGCGCCGCCGCTTGCCCTTTTGCCGCGCCGCCGACCGACGTGGCAGCCACGTCGGATCGGTGGGCCCGATGGAGACCGAGTCGCCGCCCACGTGGCAGACCCGGTGCACCGTGGACCCGCTGCACCACACCGCCCGGTCCACCGTTCCGTGGACGCGGCTCACAAAACAGTAGCAAGCGAACCTCGCTGGGCCCTTTGGCCCACCGGTCAGTGAGACAACTCGCTGGAAATTGCTACGCGCACCCGAATTCGTACACAGAAAACAATTTCGAGCACATTTCCAATAACAGAAAAATTCCCAAAAATCCTCAAAAATCCAATATTTCATCCTAACCACTTTGCAACCCTTGCCATCCTCTAGAAAATTAGGATGATGGTTATACTTAATTATGATAATCACATCCTAATCAATTTCCTTTCTTTTACATCAAAAATCAATATCTTCATCGTTTTAACTCCGATTTTGGCGAAACTTGCGCCAAAATTCATCTAAAATCCTAATCTATCCAGTGCCACCAAAATCAACTCCCCTCTGGTTTTATTTGGATTTTATTCGGATTTATTGCTCTGTTAAATTGTTTGCAAGCGGTAGATTTATTCTTTTTAACTCGATAGATAATCAAGACGAAGACCCGGAGGATCCTGATTACGAGGATTTAGAGGAAGAAGAGCTTGGTGAAGGCAAGTCTAACTTCCTTTGACCATATTGATCCTATGTTTGCAAATATCCTATTTAGAGCTGTTTATAAATAAATTGCATGGTATTTAAATAAATTTAAATGCTAGAATGGTCCTATGCAATATTTGATTGCCTACCTTGACTTGATTATATCCTGTACCCTTGTTAGCCCTAGGAATCAACATCATTAATTTAATTAATGAATTGTTGATATGCTTGCTGCTTAGGACTTTCACATGTGTTTAATTAATATTGCTCACATGATTTTCGTGTAAATGCGTGCGTCTTGGTGGTGTGTGTAAATGTGAAATTGGGTGGTATGATAATAAAGTGCAACCCTAGTGAGGGATGATTTTTGGCGGGACCAGGCGAGGTAGTCCTCAGTGGGGAGGCTATCTCCGGGACGCCCTTCCACTTGTGGATTGGCTATTGAAGATGCCTGGTTCGGTCGTATAAGGACCGGTTCTTGTGCCGCCTTTGCCTAGCACCCCTCGCGCAGCCACAAGCCGTGAATGGGCGCGGAATTGGAACCACACCCTACTAGTACTCACCCGGTACCCCCCTGAGGCAGGAGATTACAACGGAGTCCCAGGAGAAGACTCGTTCGTTGGTGGGTGTTCGAGATCCGGCATTTATGACTGGCCATATTATTATGATTGTGAAGCCCCTGGAGATGTCCGTGGGGGATGCCGTGGTGGTACGAAGTAGGTATGGAACCTTTAGTGGGACAGTCCAAACTATGACGATAGGGAGGACTGGACCACCTTGTGGGGAAATTTGTGCACCCTGGCCAAGGTTAAGAAACTTTCCGGAAAGCCGTGTTCCATGGTATTGGACAACGCGAAAGCATCGGCCACACTATGATTAGATTTTCTGCGTGAGTTTCCTTGGTGTGTTTTTGGAAAACGCCGGTTTGGAGCCGTGTGCTGGCTGTCGGCCAGTGATAAAATTGAGGAACTGGCGGGATGGATTGCATCTCCCCTAGGGCCGCCCAACCCCACTTAATCTCTACTGATATTTGATTAGAATTGCGAAATGCTTTGTTTTCAAAAACGACCTTGCATAAACTTGGCTTTCTCGCCTTGTCTCAAACCATAAGCCTAACCCTTTGATAACCCCTTGCATAATCATACCCCTCGTGTTAGGCTTGCTGAGTACCTTAAGTACTCACCCTTGCTTAAATCATTCAGAAGATGAACCCGAGTATGACTTTCAAGCTGATGGTGATGAAGAGTAGAGTTCGGCCTTCGCTCAAGCGATGCTTGTAGGAGTGGAGCCCTGCCGTCTTCCGCTAGCATTAGTGTTAGCTCTGGCTGCTGCGTCAGCCTTTGAGCGTGATGTCTGTATGTGTTGAGGCCGCCCGCCTCATTTGTATAAAGACTTTTATGTATGAAAAGGCTTGTAATGACTCTCGGTAATATAAATAAAGTATTCGCTGTGAAGCATTCTGTGAAAGTGTCGTATCAGCTACTGATCCAGGGACTGATACGGTAAACACTAAGTACTTCAGAAATGGGGTACGACATTTGTGGAAGCTTGTAGTGAAGGAGAAAATTGCGCCCGCCAGACCTTCCGTCACTGCAGGGTCATTTTGTACTAATGCTCGTTCCTCGTAAGTCGAATGCACCAACATCGAGGAGTTTGCGGTCACGACGGCCCGGCAGGGAACATGATATGGAAGTACGTACAGTGACGACCTTCAGAAAACTGAGGCTGAGGTGAGGTTATTGCGCGGACGGCCTCAGTTCTGGGGCGTCGTTCGTTACTCAAGAGTCCGTAGCTCCATGCGGATTTGGGACGGACGACACAAGCAGAATCTGGGCTAGAAACTGGAGCACTGACGAGTGACGATCATCTGTTGGGCGGCGTGGGTCAGCAATACAAAACGGGCGAGAAAGAGATTGATAGCCTACCCTGTGCTCTCCTGCATGGACACATACCGGAGATTTCCTGCGATGTGCGTGTCCTATGAGCACAGGGTATAGTATGCCCGTGCGTCATTTTGTCAGTTTGCCTTCGAGACTAATAGCCTAGCATCATATTGTCGCACTTATTATATTCGCTCTCGATCCATAACTGTTCGCCTTCGTGCACCAATCTTAAAGGTGCTTTGAGTTACATCCGTGTCAGAGAAGCAACTCTTTAATTTTGTCCGTCGCTGATACGCGCAGATTACGTCACGCTTCTAAGATTGGCTTGACGTACACTTCCCACCTCTACCTGCAACTCAATCGGAATCCATCATTCACGATGGTTCATTACTGGTGCCACCTATTCTCATGAAACAATAGTTGCGTGATGTTTTATGGACGAAGATTGAACCAGAGAACAGATGCTTATTTGTTGGCTCATCCACCTCAGAACAGTCCCCAGTTCCGTTTGCACATTTACATCGGAGGAGTGAGGGAGGATAAGAAAACAACTCTCGCCGAATATCATTTCAAGTGGCAAACAGATATATGCTCATGCGGACAAAGCTATATTTATAACACACGTATGTAGTAGTGAGGAGATAAAGTATGTCATGTGTATTAATTGGTCTGCAAGATGGCTCCGTGATTGATCACAGAGAACGTTCAGAAATATTAAAGGAACATGAAGAAATGAATATGTTGTAATGTTGTAGAGCTTAACTGGATTGGGTATGTATATATGGTTCTCGTTTACGTTCAAGAAAAATCTTCCTTAATTATTAGTGATTAACAGAGACTTAATAGTGGCCATCAGAAGTGATGAAAACACTTAATTACGAACAGGCTAGATTAAAGTAATTATTTATGGAACATGCCAAAACCTTTTTGTTGTGAAATATTCTCAACAACTCAGAACGTGGCATCGGGTAGTGCATTTCAAGTAATCCCCAAACAAATTATTAGCCTCAGTTCACTTGATCACAGAATGCATGAATGTGGTTCGAGTTCAAAAGGCTAACTGTCTAGCTAGATGGTCTGATTATGAGCAGCGCGTTGTCGAGGCGGAAATTAAGTGCTCACCACCGGCCGGGCATCAGCCAAACATCCCAAAGTGATTGTACAGTAATTCTTCGAGCATGGGCGACAATTTTTTCTCCTTGAGTAATGCTCAGCTACACAGGGTTCTACAGTAGTTTTTCCTGCACGCCATGCATGTGGGTACACACAGCTTTGGTTTGCCGTTATCTCTTGCGTAAGCGAATATTATTTTGTACTACCACTGGTACTGAATAGCAACGGCAGTTGTATGTTCTATTTTGAATTGTTTGACAGTATTTTGTCGCACTAATTGCATTGGCGCTGGATGGTGCACAAATTTTAAAGATGTTGAGTTTCATGCCTCTGGCAACGAAGCAGCAGCTCTTTTATCTGTCCACTACAAGATAGTTAGCATTTCCCTACAGCTTATGTCAATAGCCTACAGTTCTAGTCATCAGCCTCTTGTTTTTTTGAGTGCCCGACAGTCACTCAGCACAAATTGTTGCCTTCCCTGACAGTTTTAACACTTTGCCTACAAAGTCATTCCCTACAACGTTATCACTGACAGTTTTTGTTGACACTTAACAAAATAGAATGAGCACTGTTGGCCACTTACAAGGAGCTGTAGGGAAAATATGTTAATCTTGTAGTGGTCGCTGATCAGGCGCAGAATGCGTGATGGTCCTAAGTTCCAGCCTAAGCTTGGGCCTTAGTAGGCCTTCCCTTGGCTTGACAAACACTTTCCACCTCTACCTGCAACTAAACCTTCGATCGCTCTTTACCGGTACCACTCATTCTCATGAAACACTAGTTGCGTGACGTTTTACGAACGAAGATTGAACCAGAGAACTGATTCTTATTTGTTGGCACATCCACCTCACAACCTTTAGTCTCTAGTTTCGTGTGCACATTGACATGCGGAGTGAGGGAGGATAAAAAAACAACTCTCGCCGAATGTCATGGCAAGTGGCCAACAGATACAAGCTCATGTGGGCAAAGCTATATTCATAACACACGCGAACGTATAGTAGTGTCAGTTAAAGCATGTCCTGTGTATAAATTGGTCTGCAAGATGTGACTCTGTCATTGATCCGTGTAACATAGAACATATATGAAGGAAAATGAACAAATGATATGGTGTAATGTTACAGACCTCAAAAGGTAATGGGGCAGTACGATTCTCTCTTACGTGCTGCCTAAAAAGTGAGAGGATAGACCACCATATAGCACAGGTGAACAGGTGGAACATTTAGAGTGATTTAGAGCCCATGTATCACGTGGAAGATTGGTCCCAGAATGCATACTATTGCAGACTCATGTGCTAGCGCTTCTTTTTTTTTTTCGAGCGATTCGGGGGGGAAATCCCCACCTACTTTTCATTCGAAATGCGCGAGAAGCGCGAAAGGTACATCATTACAATGCACGTTGCTCATTTGAGCACCCAAACAAAGATTAGTCTCGGCATACCGAGCAGAGATTACAGGGGGAGGTACAACACAACAAAGCAGCCCTAAGTACCACCATTGACTATGTATGCCGCTATTCACCACTTCGCACCATCACAAATATACTTGCTTGCCGACTTCACACCAACCATTTATGAGTTTCAACTCCTGTCCTCATCTAACCAAGGCATACAAACCCGCACGCCCTGGCCGTCTGGTCGCCACTCCTGTCGGTGTCCTCCAACGTCCTCCAATGTGAGAATGATGAGAGAGCTTGAAGGAGGAAGGGGCCACCTAAAGAGAACGAGCCCCCTGGCCTCGCTAACCCGGCTTCGGTGCTAGCGCTTCTTTTGGCATATGATTTCACACCCTTTCTCTACTCTCATGGTAACCTGGGCAGTTGGGCTTCTAGACATCAACCCCGACATTCGTACATGCTAATTTATGCTAGGTGAAATTGCTCTAACTAAACTGGAACTAGTCCGTTCGATTTCAAAAGTTCAAAAATAGCACTACTAGCTCCCGTCATTCCTCCATCTACCAATGTCACCCTCCATTGTTCTTCCATCTTCTCCGCGATGGTGACCAAACAAAGTTCAGGAGAAGAAGCTTTGGGCATGGCGCCTTGGCGGCGACGACCAACACGTGAGGGTCACCTGTGCAGCCATGGACCTAATGGAGCATTCCCCGCCTTCTCTTCCTCTAATAATATGGAGAAAGTGAACATGTCAAAACCTATTGTTGTGAAGTATATATTTTCAACAAATCAGAATGTGGCAGGCAGTGGGTTTCTAGTACTGCCCAAGCAAATTATTAGCCTCAATTCACTTGCTCACAGAATGCATGAATGTGGTCTCAGTTCAGAAAGCTAAAATGTGTAGATGGCCTGGGTTCTGATCAGCAGCGTGTTGTCGAGGCAGAAATTCACTGCTCACCACCGGGCATCGATCAGCCAAACATTACATCTGAAAATGATTGATGTACAAAATTCTTCCAGCATGGAAACCAAATCTTGCTGTTCCAGCAACACTTGTTCCAGAAATGCTCAGCTACCCAGGGTTTTTCCACAGTAGTTTCTTTCCTGCACGCCATATGGGTGAACATCCTTGATCTGCTGTTGTCTAGTCAGAATGGATATTCGATCACCGTCCGCCAAGGTTGGTAGCTTGGTGAACGAGACCCCAAGATGCAAACCTGGTTGGTCCATGCGTAAAATGGGCACATCAACATGGATGGCGAAATCTAGGCGGCCGGCACGTTGCACATGGCGTTCAGGCAGATAAAGAAGCGCAGCTATGTATGGACGATAGTGAACGGGGCACTGAAGCCTCGGAGCGCCGGCTACGAATGAGCCAGTTTAACCGTCCATTCATTTACGGTTACTCTAGGCTAAGTACCATTGTGCGCCCTTAAACTCAACCTGGAGTGGAATTTGTGTTGGTTTCATTCCTGATGCCGCCCATACCCGCGGAACAGAGTACGTTCTACCCATTGCATTTGCCAATTGGCCATGAGGGCCGAGGGGAGAGTAATGTGACTAATGTCAGCAGTGCATGGACTTTGACAGAGGACAGACGAAGCAGAAAAAGCTCTGTCAAGCGTTGGCAAGGATGGCTATATGAAATGGCTTGCGTAGATATCGGCAGGTATGTGTTTATTTTTTTGAAGACCCAGATATGTGTTTATAAAGATTGCTCTCCATCCATATGGCGCAATTAAAAATTACTTTGTACTACAACTGGGGAATATCAAATGCAGTTGTCTGCTCTATATTGAATTGTCTGACAGTTCTTTGTGCGGAGGACATGGAATTAAACAGGATACGATTTGTTGAGCAACTGATATTATGTTTTTAGAGCGCAATTCGCAAGGCAAATTGCCAAAATAGCACCCGTAAGCGACGCCAGCTCCAACACCTTCAGTAAGCGGAGGAGCTCCAAAATAGCACTAGCTAATGAAGGGTGCGATCACTCTAAAACGCCAAAACTCATATATTCTTTTGTTTTTAAACCGGAACAGGCGTAAGAAGTTAATCTTTTGCCTCTGCCTTATCTTTTGAGCCGAGAAATTCATAAAAAATGAAACAATCAATTATTTTTGAACTAAAATTCCGAGAAAATTGGAAATCAATCGCCGCTTCCGCCTTTGTGCCTGGCCGCTCGCTTCCCGCTGCGGTGCCCACGTGCTCCTGGCAGCGACCCCGCAGCGCCTGCGCGCCTCCCCGCGCTCGTGCCCGCTAACCTTTTTAAAATATACAACGTCCAGATTGGGATTAGTCTGTGCAGGACATGGTCATTTTAAAGGTTTAGCAACGGTCATGTGATCATTTGGGCGAAGACTTTGATTTTCTTGTCAATTGAGCGAAGGTAACCTTTTACGTAGTCAAAATAGCAACTCTCTCCTTGTGTATGAATACACGGAACACGGCTCTCCCGATCGATGGTTACCTCGTTAACCCGCCACAGAAGATACACGGCATATAACTGATCCCGTGCTTCTCTGTGTACTGAAATACTACTGCCAACCTTTTTTTTATGACCTTAGGACAAGCTTCCCTTCCAACTTAGACTACTCCCAATGAAGAGTTTTTGTTGTTGTTGTTGTTGTTTTAATTTCAAGAATGCATGCCACCTAGAATATTTTGAAACCACAAATGAAACAACCCCTTCATGCATAGTTTTATTTTGGTGTTTCATAGCAGTTAAATCTATTTTGTTCCATTGTTTGTCTATAGGATGAAATAAAATTCCTCTCCTCCAATGCTAGTGTCATGGGTGTTTAATGTCTAGTTAATCGTGTATACCTAACTTAATTTAGATGAAACTTCTTTCTCCTCTCTCATCATAACTCTCTTGCCATGTCACCAAATTTACTTATGTCAACTCAAATTAATAATGAGAATAAAACCGGAAGAGCCTACTCCCATCTCTTGGTATTGCAAGCTAAAAGATCACTGAAGTCATCAAATGTACTGATTACAACCTATAGAATTATTGAAGAGAGAGGACATGAACTAGGTTGATATTCTGTATTTTCTCCTGGAGATGAAGGAACGGTCAGAAAAGGCGAAGCGGGCAAGTTGCATTATGCTCATGCTTTAGGGATGCAAGTGGGTATGTAATGGGTTCATTTGATCTACTAGCTTTCTAGGATGGTGAAAAATTCTAGTCCATTAGGAGAGTTTTGAGTCGATGGCACAAAACATTGGAAACTTTCATCCCTACTCATGCTCGATCAACTCGTAAACATAGTTAGCCGTTCTTCAGAGGTCTTGTGAATGCCTGACAGGGAAGCAGCTGCTTCACATTATGTTGACCACGCGCAGTATGCAAGCCAGAAAGGAAGGAATCGTGACTCTTGGTCCAGGCTTTTGGCGACATTTAGCATCTTAGGTTTGCGATACAGTTTCTGTCTCCACAGAACAATAACCGGTCTTGCTCGATCCTTCTTTTCTGGTACCGCCCATTCTTAAACAAAAGTTTCAGGAATGGAGATTTAACTAGATAACGACCTTTCATCTCTAGTTTACAAATTTTCTTGGGAGGAGCGTGGGAAAAAAATATTCTCGCCGAATGTTATGGGAAGTGGGAAACACAGATGCATGTGCATGAGGGTGAAGGGAGATATTTATAACACAGGTGACGTGTGACCATGCACCAGAATAGAAGTGAGGAAATAAAATACTCCATCGTCCCAAAATAGTTGTCGCTTTTGACTTTCAGACATCTCATTTGATTGCTCGTCTTATTCAAAAAATTTATGCAAATGTTATTTATTTTTCCATAACATGATTTATCATTAAAGATAGTTTCATCGTGACATATTTGGTTTACTTTTAACATAAAATTTTTGAATAAGATGGACAGTCAAACGTGATGACCAAAAGTCAAAAGCGACAAGTATTCTGTTATGGAGGTAAGATGTCCTCTGTATTATCTGGTCTACTAGATGGCTCAGTAAATGATCCCCGTAACAGATAACATTCAGGAATATAAAAGAAAAAAATAAATGAATATGTTGCTATTGGGCATGTCTCTAGCTAGTCGGACGACCTGAAGGAGAAATCCTCAACGCGGGGGCCGCGTCTATGATGCAGGCAGCAATAGAGGTGCTGAAAAGACAAGGAAGATGCGGACGAGACTACTAAAAGCTTGACCCAAAGAAGAGGAGGAAGAACCTGACGAGCAGTTGCGATATCGTTATGAAAGTAATGTTTGGTGCCATCGGTGAAAGGAAGCTTAAAAGTTTGGCGCTTGATTCTACCTGTGCGTAGTGATATCGCTATGGAAGTAATGTCGTAAGTGTTCTTTTGGCCTTTAAACTTGGTGATGCAGAACTTCTGCAGATATGCATGCGTGCCTTCTGCTATAATAGGCTAGCCCATCTCTACTTACCCCGATGGTCTTATTTTGAGATCAGATAATGTCATCGGCGTTGTGAGATGTTTTCTGTTTCTCGGCCAGTGCTTTCTTGAACCTTTTGTACTCTTGGACCTCCGTGTCAATTTGATATATACGGAAGTGGGGAAAGCCCGGTTCAAAAAAAAAAAAATAGTTGAATGCAAAGCAAGGGGAACTGCTAGAGCTCATGTTGATCTCGTGCAGATTGGCTACAACACTACCACAAATCTGTTTTTACAAGACAATTAAAAGACATATGTACAGGTGTTTTTAGAGATCCACATTTTTTTAGCTACTTGATAGTAAATCATAACTTCTACATTCCTCACTGTGCGACAGACTTTGGAGCGGCGATGGTTTCAATGCTAGTGGGAACGCGATTGACAGTACCAGATGGGCACTTTGTGTTGAGAAATACCAAGTGAAGGTGAACGATTAAATGTTCTCCGTTATTCTCCAGACTGGAACCAGCCCATGGTCTATTCTGCTCATATCCATCTGTACACAACTTCATGTCTTCCTGCTGCGCATCCCGCGTCCACAACTAGACTGAATTGCCTGGTCTGCCGTCTCACCCTAAAAGTCTATCGAACGTTGTTCTCTGATACCACCCATTCCCAAACATTAGTTTGTGTATCCAATCGACAACTGCAACACAACATATGTCCTCCTCCTGCCATGCAGTAGCCTTCTGGATATTATCTGCAAACAGTAGAGAGAGGAGGATGGTCACCAAAGAATATAGAGATGGAAATGGCAAAAAGCAAATGAGGATATATATATATATATAAATATCGAGATATATGGAATGAAGAAAACAAGTAGTAGGTGTGGTCGTATGCTCCCTTTTGAATGTCTAGACGGTTTTTTGTGCTAAGGACACTGGAAGTAAATTTCGCACGAAGGACATGGTTTGACAGTAGTAGCAAGATATACCAAACATATATAATAGACTTTCCTGTGGACTTTAAATGCAGAAGCTTTTCCTTTCAAAAAAAAATGCAGAAGCTTAAAATTGGTTGGAACTCATCGGCGCCATATAGGCATATAGCGTGGGGCACTAGGTCCAATAGGCATATACGACCTAACAGATTAATTTTATTATATTTAATTAAGACTTTTAATCCTTTTCATTAAATCACTATCTTTCAGGACTGTTTATTTTACAAATTTTTTTACTCATATGACATCACAAAATATGTGACAATTATTTAATTGTACTTCAATAATTTTGTATGACATATTCAACATTTTAAATTTGGAAAGGTTTCAACGTGGGATGTCAGTTTTGTTGCATTAATTCTAAGCAAAATGAATATTCAGATGGATTCAAAATCGTATTAAGTTTTGAGAAAAAAGTGTGTTTTCAAGTTTGACTTGTTAAAACTTGCGTGCATAGGATATTGTGGGTCTCTAGCCAATTCTCTGCACAATACAGCCCATTTATCTCACCACTGGTCCCTCGTTCTCTCTCACATGGCCCAACCCACCAGAAGACCGGGCCTGATAATACCCATTCGGCCCATTCGAAACCCCGTTTTGTGGAAAGCCCCGTCCATCCTCCCCTCTCCTCCATGGCCTCCCACTCGCCGCCACCGCCGCCACCGCCGGCGAAATCCCCGTCACCACCGGACCCCACAACCATACTCGCCCTCTCCGACGACCTCCTCTGCGAGATCTTCCTCTTCCTCCCCTCCCTCCCGTCCCTCATCCGCGCCGCCCTCTCCTGCCGCGCCTTCCTCACCGCCGTCCGCTCCTCCCCGGCCTTCCGCCACCGCTTCCGCGCGCTGCACCCGCCCCCTCTCCTCGGCTTCTTTGAATCCAACGGCTGCAAGGTCTCCTGCTTCACCCCATCCGCCGCAGCTCCGACCCGGATCTCGCCGCCGCGGTCCGCTGCGCCGACGTGTTCCTCACCCGCGTCCCCTGCCCCAACGATGCCTCTCCCGGGTGGCAGATCATGGAGTGCTGTGGCGGCCGCCTCCTCCTCCACAACTGGAGGACCGAGCAGATCGCCGTCTACGATCCCCTCACCGGGGCCCTGGATCTCCTCCCCCCGCCGCCGCAAAAAAAGATCTCCCACGCGCACCGCGGCAAGTTAATCCCCATGGATTACTTCCTGCTCTCCTCCGGCGATGAGGCCCGCCGCGGGCTGTCGTTCCGTGTGGTCTCCATGTGCCACGACAAGTCGCGGCTGCGCGCCGCCGTCTTCTCGTCGGCCACCAAGGAGTGGCAAGTTCTCCCATGGTCCGAGCCCATGCCAAAACAGCCGGCGAGCGGCAAGTACTGGCTGCTCTCGGGCAGACAGGTGAATGGGCTCATGTGCTGGTCACACGATAAACATTCCTACATGGTGTTGCTGGACTCTTCGACCTGGCAGTTCTCCACTATCGATCTGCCGGAGACCTTGAAGGGGCAAGGCCACCTTTACCGGATCGGGGGTACCAAGGATGGAAAGCTCTGCATCGTCGCTGCAATTGAATTCACGCTCATGGTTTGGTTCCGCATAGCAGATGCTACCAATGGTGTTGAAAGGTGGATGCTTGAGGCTATTATCCCGTTGGAGGGCGCGGTTCTTCAGGCTACCGAGGGAACACGGGAGGATCATGGTGCCCTCCACGTGCGGGGCATTCTTGATGGCTTTGTGTACTTGTCAACTTGGGAGACATTTAGAGATTCTACTTTGCCTTGCTGGTACCTATCCTTCTGCCTGGAAACACGGAAGCTGGAAAAACTCTTGTATGCAAAAACTGACGGTTGTGCACATCCCTACATCATGGCATGGCCTGCTTCTTTGATAGGTAACAATTTGAGCTCTTGACATTGAGATGCTCGGCGAAGAATGGAATTCAGTTATGGTAGCGTAGGAGGAAGATGAGAACTAGAAACAGTGAATTAAATCTTCTGTTTTGTTCTATTTGTGGAGACTATCCTTCTCTAGGAAGTCTAATGTTCTTTTAGTTCTTGCACTTCATTAACTTATCTTTAATCATATTGAAACGGCTATATTTTTTCGGTATAGTCTTTGCATACCACCAGGTCAGGTAGTTGATTCATGCTTGTGAGAGGAGAGAGGCGGAAAGAACTGTAAAAGTACCTAGGAGCTTTTAATTCCTAGATAACATTGAACACTTGCACCAAGCAAAGTAACTTATAAATTAGTACCATAACCATAGCAGAAATATTATTATATTAAACAGGAAGATCAATAAAATTGCAATTCTATGATGTAGTAATGGTTTCACACGCACTGTATCTGGTAAGGATGAGCCCTTGTATGCTTTTAACAACTAGCAAAGACACTAAAAATTATGCCTGCATTTTCTCTATTTATGATAATATTGTGGCTAGCATTATTGAAACTTGAAAGACTTGTTTTGCCATGTAACTAGTACCATGCTCTAATATCATTTAGATCGGAAATCACTAAATTCAAGTTGCTGCTGCCCTTGTGCACACAAACTTACTGTTTGTATTGCAAAAATCTTTGTGACCAGCTTATCAGTTATGAAATATCTTCACTAAATCTTATGGAAACAAGAGTAATAACTTATATCCGTTGAGGATGAGTTCTTGAGTATATACAACAAGCACGGCATCTGATTTTCAAGTTGAGACCTGGAGTACAAGCTTTTGTGCATATGATTGAAGTTAGAATGCACCATAAATCATCTATGTGACATGATTATTAGGATCAGACAAATTGATGTGCCATCTAAAACATGTTAGGGTGACTACATGACACCTTTCAGTTTCCAAGCCTAGTATTCTTGAAAATTAGTGAAACTTCCATGGTAATTTGAAAGTGTTTCTGTGTACTTTGCCAATACAATAGTATTCAACTGAAACATCAAACTCTCAAAGTTGTAAGGTTTTTATACTTCTTTTCATATTGTTAACGTGGATGCTGAAACCTTAAGATCAAGACCCTTTAGTCATTTATTGACAGTAGTTACAATCTCATGCAATATCCCACATTTCTGAACGATTGCTGAAGCTTTGACAAGCAATTTCTGTTTTCTGCCCCAAAACACTGCTCTAGGTTCCTGATGATTGAATTGTCAAGGACATGTTATATGGCATCTGTTAATTTGTTGAATCATATTAATTCATTGAATCATATTAATTCATTGTATAAAGGAAAAAGGATATTTGTTTTCAAATACATCATTAAGTGAGTGGTGCATGCTACACCTTTGGTTCCTGCCTCTACCATTATAGTTTTGGACAAGACGTGCAAAGTTTTCTATAGGAATTTGTTCGTTTTAAATTGCAATTTATTTGCTATATATTCTTGTGGTCTGGAACTGCTGTAATGGGTACGCAATAATTGTAAACAACTTCAATATAGCTCTTAACTTTATTTCTTTGACTGACGATATAACATCTTAGGTTTTTCTTCTAATTTCTTTTGTTATATTGAATTATTGTTGATGTGCCTTGAAACCTAGGTATTGGTATACCCTTTGCAAGTTGCAACTGTCCATTTTTGTATAAAATACGATCGACAAATTTGGAGGTGGCATTTTGAGGGGAGTTCTGATTTCCTGGAAAGATCCTGTTAGATGTCGCACTTTATCTTGGTTGGCTAATCACAACCATTTTCAGGTGGCACAGTTGATTTGTCATAAGAAACCAGTTTGAGATGCTAAGAACTGTAAATAACAGTTTTTTTTTTGCGATGAGTAAGTATAATTATCCTGTATATATTTTGTTAAAATAAATGAATGGTGTATCAAATGTCATACTTCTGGGGAAGTATCATAATGGGCAAAATACTTGGTTAATATAAGGAGACGTCGTCATAATTTTCTCGAAACTAGAATTGTAAATGGTCTATTATCTGTATTGCCCTTCCGTTACCGAATAGTAGTAGACTCTATGTATAGCTAAGGCAAATTCGTTCTCATTTCAAAAAAAAAAAGGCAAATTCATTCTTGAAGTCGCTTCGATTAGTGATGGCCAAATGGGCCGGGCCAAACGAGCGGGCATAAAGCACGAATTTTTTGGCTCGGCCCAAGCAAGGCACGAAATGAATCGGGTTGTGCTCGCCTGGCCCGACGTGCGTTCCGTGTCTGGCCCGATGGGCGGCACGGCACGGCACGATTTGAAGCCTGGCCCGGCTAGCACGAATAGCCCGTTACAGCCCGATAAGCACGAAGCCCGTTAGCAGCCCGATCCACGGTTGCAGCCCACCATTTCACTGCTCCCCGCATAAAATCCCCTGCCCCATCGACGCGTCAGACGAACCCTAGCTCATTTCACGCCGCTCATCTCTTCTCCTCTCCTCTCCTCTCCTCTCCCCAAACCCTAGATCAGCCGCTCCATCCCGCTTAGCGCTGCCGCTCCTCACTCTCCTCTGCGTCGCCGCACCCGGCGCTCCTCCCTGCTCATCGGCGACGCCGCTCCTCCCCCCTCCTCTGCGCCGCCACACGGTCCCGCCGCTCCTCCCCGCTCCTCTACGCTGTCGCGCGGACCCGCCGCTCCTCTGCAACCCTGCCGCTCCTCCTGGCTCCTCGGCGTCGTCGCCCTGTTCATGCGTGCCACAACCCCGCCGCCGAGCGTGACCCCAACCATTGCTGGCTCGAATCCTCCGCCGCCTCTAGCACGAAGCTGCTCCGCCGGTTGCTCCTTCGGCAATTTGGTGTTATGATTTTGATTTTAGTGTGTGCTGATATGAATTTAGATGTCACATTTGGGTATGCTTTTGAGTTGAATGTATGCTTTTGTGAATTTTGAGCAATTCGGGCTATTCGGGCTGACGTGCTTTTCGAGCCAGTGTGCTTTTCGGGCCGGCACGGCACGTTTTATCTCAATACGTGCCGTGCCATGGGCTGAAGGGTGAGCCCATGGGCTGGCACGGCACGGCACAAAATTCACACCGGGCCGTGCCGGTCCAAAATTAAACGGGCCGTGCCTTTTTGGGTCCAGGCGGGGCCGGGCCGTGCCGCCCGTTTGGCCATCGGTGGCCGTGCCGCCCGTTTGGCCATCAGTAGCTTCGAGCCAACAATGTACTCGTCCCTCGCCTTCCTCTCACGCAGCCCAACCCACCAAAGGCCCGGGCCTGAAACCCATCCAAAACCTCGTCATCGCGGAAACCCATCGTTCGGCTTCATTCTCTCCAGAATCCTCGCTCGACATGGCCTCCAACTCGCCGCCGCCGCCGTCGACCAGCCCCCCGTCACCACCGGATCCCACCACTATAGTCGCCCTCTCCGACGACCTCCTCCGCGAGATCTTCTTCCGCCTCCCGTCGCTGCCATCCCTCTTCCGCGCCGGCCTCGCCTGCCTCGCCTTCCTCGCCGCCGTCTGCTCCTCCCCCGCATTCCGCCGCCGCTTCCACGCGCTTCACCCGCCGCCTCTCCTCGGCTTCGTCATCGACTACACCGGCCTCGGGGTCTCCTGCTGGATGCCCGTTCGCCGCATTTCCGACCCGGACCTCGCCGCCAACGTGCTCCTCCCTCGCGTCTCCTGCCTCGATGACGCCTTCCCCGGGTGGGAGGTCCACTGCGAGGGCTGCTGCATCTTCCTCCTCCACTCGCGAACGAAGCAGCTCTTGAGCTACAACTACCTCACCGGCGCCCGGTATCTCGGCCCCTAGCTAGCCGCCGCCCCCACAAGGTCTTCCACGGACGCCACGGCAAATTCATCCCCATGGATTACTTCTGCCACGAAAAGCAGGTGCGCGCCCCCGTTTCCTCGTGGCCCATCATGGAGTGGCAAATTCTCCCCTGGTCGGAGCCCATGCCGGCACAGCTGACGAGCGGCAAGTACTGGCTGCTCAAGTGCGCACCGCTGAATGGGCTCTTGTGCTGGTCACACACCCAACATTCTTACATGGTGGTGCTTAATGCTTCGACGTGACAGCTCTGCAGTATCGATCTGTCGGAGATCTTGAAGGGGGCAAGGCACCTTTACCAGGCTGGGGGTACCAAGGATGGAAAGCTCTGCATTGTTGACGCAATTGAATTCACGCTTGTGGTTATGTTCCGCAGAGCAGATGCTGCCAATGGTGTCGACAAGTGGATGATTGAGACTATAATCCCCTTGAGAGGATGTGATTCTTCACTTCTTCGTTCAGGCTACCGAGGGCTCACGGATGATCATGGTGCGCTCAAAGTGTTGGACATACTTGATGGCATTGTGTACTTGTCAACTTGGGAGACATTTAGAGATTATACTTTGCCTTGTTGGTACCTATCCTTGAAGCTGGAAAAACTCGTATATACAAAAACTGATGGTTGTGCATACCAAAACAATTTGAGCTCTTGACACTGAGATGCTTGTCTTAGCATGGAATTCAGTTATGGTAGCGTAGGAGGAAGATGAAAACAAGAACCAGTAAATTAAATCTTTGTTTAAGTGTACTCTTGTGTTTTGTTCTAGTTGTGGAGGCTATCTGTAGAAATCTAATCTTGTTCTTTTAGAGTTTGCAGTTCATTAACTTATCTTTCAGCATATCAATAGCGCACTTTACTCTCTGCAGATTGACGGTATAGTCTCCGAATACCACCAAGTCAGGTTGTTGATTCATGCTTGGGTGAAGAGAGACGGGCTGAGATGGAACACCTACACTGAGAAAAGTAACTTGATTCACCCTCCAGTCATCCTCGTATTATAAATTAGTCCTATAACTCTAGCATAGATGTTATTATGTTGAGGGAGCAGGAACTGCAATAAAATTGCAATTCTACGAGGTAATGGTTTTACGCGCTTTGCATGTGATGAGGTTGGCCTCTCTATCCTTTTAACAACTTGTAAAAGTAATAAAATTTATGCCTGTATTTTCTTTATTCACGGAAATATTGTGGCATTCCAACTAGTCATGCACTAAGATCACTTAGATCCAAAATCCCAATATTCAAGTTGCAGCTGCCCAAAAGCACGCTAACATATTGTTTGTTATCTCTAAAAGTTTTCTGACCAGCTTATCTGATATGAAAATCTTCACAATAGATCTTATAGAAATGAGAATTTAAACTATGAAGAAAAACATTATTTGATGGGTAAGACATCTTGTATAACTTGTCACTCTTGATCTGTTTTTTAGCTTCTTGTCCTTGTTTCTGACCTCTCTTTGAGGCCTTTGTCCAATACTAACTATTTTTTAATGAAATGCAATGTGGGGAACTCCCTGTTTTTGTGTCAAAATTCGAAATAACTTGTGTTATGAGATATGACTATTATGTAATAAGACGATGTCTGATTTTCAAATTGGGACCTGTATCAGCATTTTTAAGCATATGCTTGAAGCTAGAGTGCAAGAAATTTGAAATATACTAGTTATTAGGATGATAAATTTATGTGCCAGCTAGAACATTTCAGAGTGATTACATGATTCCTTTCAGCTTCTATGTCTAGTACTATTGAAATCATGTAAACTTATTACTTTGGTTTTCATGGTGGTGTAATTAATGGTGATCTAAAGTGTTTATGTGTAATTCTGTGAACAAATTTATACTTCTAATGATGTTGTTAGTTTTGCTTTAAAAACCTTTAGATCAAGACCTTTAGGTCAATTATGGATTGCTGCAAAAACCTTTAGATCAAGACCTTTAGGTTATTTATGGACAGTATTACAATCTCGTCTAGAAATTTCAAGTGAGCTTTGGCAAACAATTCTTTTCTGTCCCAAAACTTTGTTCAAGGTATCCGATGACTGAATTGTCAAGGACATGTTTTACGGTATCTGTTAATTTTATCAATCGTATTAATTTATTGTATGAAAGAAAAGTAAAAGGATCCTAGTTTGGGAACACGTCATTATGTGAATGATGCATAGCAATCTTGCATAAGCTGTGCAAAGGATTTTTTTTTTGCCTGAACTATTTTTTCTAATTGCAATTTGTTTGCTACATGTTTCTTATGGGCTGGAAATTGCAATTTGTTGTCCTTGCAAAATCATTAACCTGTGGTTTTGTAGTCACTGTGATTACTTATCTCAAAATTGACTTTTGCAGCCCATTACTTTATTTGTAGTCAAAGCATCCATTGTGTATAAGGATTTTGTTGATTATTTAGGTTACTTTGTTACTCGATTTTATTTCTTGGATTTATAAGTTGCAGGTTTTTGTTTCAATTACATCTCTTCTTCGTTGTGAAATTTAGACACCCATGGCAACGCATGAGCAGTCAGCTAGATGACTATGTAGTTAACATTATATGAACTTTGATACTGATGGTTGTTGGAATTGTTGACCTCGGTCAAGTGGCCCAAATGGCCCAATCCGAATCCAACTAAGGCCCCTTATTAGTTGCCTTGATCGGGAGGCAAAACTCAGTCCATCTAAGGGCCCGGCCCTGCGCCTACAGCACTATATAACCAAAGGGAGACCCCTGTTTTCCCTGATCGTGTGTTAATCACGAAATTAAGTTTCTGGGTTAAACCTAACCCTAATCTACCGATCCCTAACGCTGCTGCAAGTCGTGGAAGCTCGGTGCTCGATCTACATCGACATTCTGGTGCTCTTCTACCTCTACTGCGTCTACACCGATTTCGCCATCATCTGCTTGATCTACATCCACTGCAGATCTGTTTCCATGGCGAATCTAAGTTCTGGTAAGTAATTATTCCGTATTAGTTTAAGTTCTAGGTGTGATCTACTTCTGACTAGATGATCCTGTTAAGTTTAATGATGGATTAGTTCTAACAATTGGTATCAGATGCCTAATCTAGTCGATTAGATCCCTAAATCATGTTTAAGGCGTCTGTTAGTCCTAGATCAATCTAAGTTAGAATAGAGGTGATCGACATGTTTTTTTTAAGTCAAGTTTCAGTTAAGATTAAGTTAATTTATGATGATCTAGTTCTACTAATTCACATCTAGATGCATCTGTTTAGTGCTTCGATTAAGATTCAAGCTCATGATTAATTAAGTTCTAGTTAATGCAGTAAGATTACCATTAGATCAGTAAGGTATTCAGCTCTTTATTAAGTTCTGGGCAAATTAAGCTGTTAGGGTTTTCGATCTGTTAACCATACCATGCCACCTTTAGTTGAGTAATCAGTTAAGCATCTAGGGTTTGGGTTTCATCATCTCATTAAGTAATTAAGGGTTTTAATCTACGCATTCCGTTTCATCCCTCACACACGCACAACCCAACCCTAACCCTAAGATCAAGAGGACTCACCTCTCGGTTGTCGCCGTTCCGCGCCGTGCCCTCAGATCCAGCACGTGCGCACGGCGGCGACCTCCTCTCCTCGGTCGCCCACGAGGTCCCCACGGCACGGCCGTGCGCGCGCACCTCGCCGGCATAAGGACCGGCCCGCGCGGCATCAGCTCCGCCGCGCGGGAGCCCTGCACGCGTTTGGCGTCTCGCGTCGTCGCCGTGCCGCCGCCGGGTCGCCGTGCGCGCACATCAGATCTGCGCGCGCGTGCTCCGCCGACACCGGGTCAGACCGTGCGGCATCAGCTCGCCCACGGGAGCGTGCGCGACGAGGCACCGTCATATCCGGTCGCCGTGAGTCATTGCTGCGCCGCCGGCGACTTTGCGCCACCGTGCGCCGAGCCGCGCCTTCGCAAAAAAGGGCACCGGGTCGGGACCGCTCGACGGAGCCGCGCGCGACCTGGTCGCACGCGTGCGCTGGCGAGTGGAACCGCCACGGATGCCGCTGGCGAGGCTTGCGGACGCTGGCCGCCGTCGCTCTCGGAGCTGGGAGAGCAGTGAGGCGCGGAGGGAGCGAGTGAGGGAGAGAGTGAACTAGGGTTCACTGCCGCCGCCGACGGTTTTGTTCAAGCCAGGCGCGTCCTCCACCGTCCATCAGAACGGACGACTCAGATCCGCGCAGAGCGCGCGCGCGTAGCGCGTTGGGCCGATTTGCCGGCCTGCTCGCTTGCGCGCTGGGCTACTTTGCCCCAGGCCAGATGCGCCTCGCGCATGCGCGCGTCGAGCCGTTTCGGCGGCCTGCCGACTGGTTTTCGGGCCGACGGCCCGACGGCCTGCTGCCGGCCTGCGTCGCATTGCGCCACGCGGTGGACTGCGCCAATTTTCCGGGCGCCTCACCGGGCCAGGCCTCATCGTGCTTGCCGAGCGCGCTGCTGGGCTGCCGCGCCGAAAGTCGTGCGCGCGGGCCGCGACGCGCACATTTTAAGCTGGGCTGCGCGAGAAATTAAGATGGGCCGTTCCCTTCATTTATTTAGCTCTATTCATTTCTTTAATTCTTCAGCATTATGTTTTCAGTATTAAGTCTACTGCATTTTGCCCAACTTTCTTAGTCCCATTTAAGATAAATGTTTTGTGGCCTTTTATTTAAGTTTTCAGTGTTATTATTATTTTCAGATTAAGATGAGCAAATTTCTTTCAGTATATTTTAAGTTTAAGTATTGTTGGTATTTATTTATGTTAATTCATAATTTAAGCATTAAATCCACCAATATATATTTTTTGAGGTGCCTAATTCATGTATTATTTATGAGCTAAGTAATTAAGAAATAAAATTAAGTATTATTTCTGAGCATAATTTTCTGCAAATTTTATAAGTAATATCTTAAGTTATGCTGCAGTGAATTTTTCTCAGTTTAAGTAAGCTAAATTCTCAAGAATATTTCATAGCAATTTTATTTGCTAAATTTAAGCTTCCGCTGTCACGTTGAGTATATCTATGCTCATTCATTTATTAAGTTTTATTAGTTTTTATTTTTCCAATATTTGGATTTTCATAAGCATAATAATTTTAAGAAATAAGTTTAAGACTATTTAAGCTATTAAGTTTCAGTTATAAGTTTTAAGCAGGCATTTTTCAGTGCAAATTAAGTTCTATTTACCATTGCGCCATTTTCAGTAAATGGAGTTTTATGCTTACTCCGTCCCTCAGATAAATTTACGGTTTTATGGTGCAATTTTGCCTTGCCATCATTAAATATTTTCTAAGTTTAAGTTTGAATTTAGACTAATTTTGTCAATAAGTAAGTTTTATGTTTTCCATATAAGTTAAGTTCCATTAAGTGAATTTAAGATGCCTCTATTTGAATGGAACCACCAGGAAGTTCATCTAGAGTACACTTGTAATTAATTCTGACCACCGTTGTTTTAATTATGAGTTTTAGAATAAGTTACGCTTGTTTTCCCCACCGGTGATGCAAGTTGTTTCTTATTGCATGATTGTAATCATACCACAGTAGGGTTATTTTCGTGCTATTAAGTGCATCTTATTGCACTATTAATGTTCCAGACTTAAGTTTATTATTTGTTTATTTATATTTCCATCACCATCTTTTAAGACTTAAGATTAATAAGAAATGCGTAAGTTGCATTGCTTAAGTTAACTAAGCTTTTTTTTCGCTTTTGTCATTTTCAAACAATGGTCTTGAAAGCTACATGAAGACCATTAAGCCCTTCAATGGCATTGACCTTCCTCTATGGATACTGAAGATGCAAGACATTTCAAGTTTCTGGAGCTTGATTATGTGCTACACAATGTCAAGCCATTTCCTCCTACTCCTGGCATTGAGGATTATGATGAGAAGATGAATGAGTATCACTTCAAGTTAGAAATATAGGAGAGGGATAATAAGCTTGCCAAAAGGATCATAATGCGCTCCATCTCACAAGGCATAAGGGGAGCATTTGCTGCAAATGAGGACAAGACTGCTAATGAATTCTTATATTTCATTGAGATAAGTCATAAGCAAGTCTGCGTTACCTCATTAAAAGGCTAACTACCACACGTTATGACAGGCAAGGTGGGCAAGGTGGACTACGTTTGCATATCAGTCGCATGTGGGACATAGCCCATGAGCTTAAGGCTTTTGGATTGCAAATTTCAGACTCATGTGTGGACCATTTTGTTAATGCCTCCTTATGTGCCTCCTTATGAGATCCATGAGACCAGGGGAGTAGCTCTTAGAATTAGTTGATGGAAATGAGTTGAGTTATCATATTGTTCTTTTAGATTAAGTTAGTAAACTCAACATTTTAGCTTGATGATTTCAATGTAATTTAGCGAAACTTTTTGTTTATATATATATATATATAAGTATAAGTGTGTTATCTCTGAGTTGTGAAATATCTTTTATGTCATCAAGTCTTTTAAGTATTTACTATTGTAATACGTATAGATATGTGAGAATCAGAGGTTATAAGGTAAGTGATGAGACCTTGTCGAATATGTGGCACACTCACGTTTAGACCACAAATTCGAAGGGGACAATGGAATGTCTCATCAGTGAAGAGGAGACGCTCCAGTTAATAATTAGTTAAGATCTGCTCTTGTCAGAAAAATTAAGTAATAATTCTCTCCATGATATTTTATTTTGTCCATAAGTTTTAAGGACAAATTTACTCGCTATATTTTTAACTGCTCCATTAAGAATAAGTTCAAGGACAGCCTTATAATGCGAGATATGATTACCATTGTGAAGGGAGTATATACTCCATAAAGACCAATTGTCTAAATAAGTGTGATTTTATTCTTTATTCTGGCCTCCGCTGGATACGGGATAATTGTCGCAGATTGTGTTGTGTCACCCATTTTCTGGCCACCGCTGTTGTGGGTTGGTGCAATGGAATCAGAGATGATTGAAGTATGATTGTGTTCATGATACTGGCCACCGCTTTTATGAGCATTTAATCATAACCTTGCTTTTCTAGTTCGTTATCTGGCAACCGCTGGTGTGGGCTAGTTTAGTAAGGTAAGCTGATCAGTGGTATAAATTAATGTCGTGCCAAGATAAGATATAGAGCTACCATTATAGATTATTTGAGTTTTATGGGCCGACACACATTTAATATTCTGATTATTCAGAGCTCAATGAAAGCTCACATGGAAGGAAATGGGGGAGAAGAAATCTTATTGAGATATAGGATAAGTTTATCTATATTGATGATTTAAGATGAGATGTATATACATACATACATATATGATTTTCTCATATCGTGCCATAAGTATTCCTCCACTCTTTTCTAACTCTGTTGAGGATCTACATTAGTTGTATTTCAATAACAGAGACCCGTAATGTTTTAATAATAAGTTAAGTTAAGTTTTGGGTACAAAAGTAAAAGCCTCACTTATTCCTAAGATTATGTAAAAGAGGTCATAAAAGGGTCTATGATTTTTGAACATAAGTATAGTTCATCTCATAGCAATTTTATGATGGAGTCAAGGCAGTAGACTGTAATGGGTCTGCAGATTGTTTGAAGAAGTGATTCCAAAAGAAAATAAGATGTTAAGTTTATAACTCACTATGAGTTTTTGTCACATCCCAAAATTTCAAATTTTGGTTTGTGAATAAATTTCACTAAATTCGAAATTTTTGGAATAGTTTAAAACTTTTCTTGTAGTATTTGAATGATTATCACATTTATTTAGGCAAAGGAAAATATTTTCTAAACTAAAATAATTAATATAGGTTATAATAAGGTGTTTGTTGCATTCATGCTGCTAGAAATACATTTAGCATTTTTTTTGTGTGCCAAAAATGAATTTAAAATCGTATAGGAATTCGATTTGGAAAAGGTTTTGAAAATAGAATGAGAAAACGAAAATAGAAAAGAAAATCCTTTCTTCTCGGCCGCATGGGCCAAATCCTTCCCTTCCCAGGCCCAATCTCCTTTCTCTTTTCTTTTTCCTTCCCTTCTGGGCCGACCTGCTCTTCTCTTTCTTTCCACGCGGCCCAGCTTTGTTCCTCTTACCCCGGCCCAGTTTTCCCCGAGGCCCAGCGCAGCCCAGCCCGCCTCCTCTCTTCTTCCTCCTTGCGCCGTGCCCGAGCAGCACTCGACGCCGCCGCCCCAACTCGCCATGCGCGCCCTGGACTTCCGCGCCCCTGCCTTGCCCCGCACATCACCGCGCCTTATAAAACAGAACCGCCAGCCCCTCCTCTCCCTTTCTTCCCGAAGCCGCCGCCACCAAGAACCCTAACCCTAGTCGCGCGCCGCCGCCGCCATTGCCGACGACCGAAGCTCGACGGGACGCCGATTGGAGCCGCTTTGCCTTTTGAAGAGTCGCCGTGAAGCTTCGCAAGACAGTTAGAAGCCGAACCCGACGGTCCTTGACGCGATCCCGACTCCGTAGCCGCTTC
This sequence comes from Eragrostis nindensis, assembly GCA_012490785.1. Lineage (NCBI taxonomy): Eukaryota > Viridiplantae > Streptophyta > Magnoliopsida > Poales > Poaceae > Eragrostis > Eragrostis nindensis. The sequence continues at coordinate 40,374 of JAAXCT010000119.1, read as the reverse complement.
CTTGACGACGCCGACCAACCGCCATCGCCCCTCATCGTCGCACGCCTTCCTCACGCCGTCGCGCTGCAAGAAGAAGCCCTAGGTGAGCTCCTCTCTTACTCCTCTCCCTCCTAGACCTATCACGACGAGCATCCGAGCCCTCTAGCCCTAGATCGACGCAACTCCGGCGACCCTCCGCTGCGCCAGCTCGCCGGCGACGAGCAACTCCGGCCATCCTTTCCCCAATCACCAGAACCGTTCAATCCCAGATCAAAGGCCAGGATTAGATACCCCTTCAGGTTATGTTCTTGGTCCACTGTGGAATATGGACCGCCTCTCATAGTCCTGGTCCACAGACCTATGAAACCGGTCCACCGTTTTATTTTTATTTTTTTATTTTAAATCCTTTTCTGTTTTATACAAATATTTATTAAATGTTTACTGTTTTATTTTAGTTAATTTAATTTCCAGAAAAGATAATTTAACAGTTAAGCCCTTAGCCTTTTATAAAATTTTATTTAAGCCCTGCATTTTTACAGAAACCACCCTGTGTTTTATATAAATTATATTTTTGTCCCTAACTTTTACACTTTAGTCCCTAAACTTTTTCATATTTACAAATAAGTCCTCAAATTTTTCTGTATTTACAACTTAACCCTTAAGCGTTTCTGTTTTTTTGTTTTAAACCCTAAAACTTCAAACTAGCATAACTTTTTACTCACAACTCTGTTTTTAGTGATTCTTGCGCTCACGTGATCGTAGGAACGAGTACTATCTTTTGGTACTGTTTTTGATCTAGTATAGTACTGTTTGGTATACTGTTTCTTATTTTGTTTGTTTGTGTGCTTCTCCTTTGGACGCGTTAAATAGGAGACGAGTTCGTGAATTTTCAAGATCAAGAGTTCGAGGTCATCACTGAGCAGCAAGAGGAAGGCAAGTGTCCTTGACCATATTGATCCCATGTTTGAAATGTTTTGTTTGCAAACATGCATGCTTGTTTAATACTGAATCCCATGAGTCTTTACCATGTTCCATATTATGCGATAAAATTAAATTCATTAATTCCGCAAGCGCACGGATCACCATTGTAGCATTTCACCTTGGAGTATTCCAGGGTTATCGTATTTATATTTCCGCAGGGAAGTAGAGCAAAAGGGAGCTGAACAGTAGCAATGCACTGGATAATTTGGAGAATGGATAATGTATCAAACTATACTTGAGACGGGGGTAAGATAGGCATGATATATATGGGTGGCACACACGTCCTCAAATCCAAGATAATAAAAGAAAAAACTATAGTATACATTTGGGAGAGCAACGAGATAGAGCTAAGGCTACCTGTATGTTTACCTAGTATTTACTCTTTCTAGTAGTCTAATCTACAAAGGTTATCTACTCTAGTTAAGATCACACACATACAAGTCATGTCGTTTCGGGGCACACACGTGCTAGGTCAACCGATGATGCTAGTTCAAACCTAGGGAATCGTATGCTATAATTAAGACCCTGCTGAGTCCAACCCGGACGTGGTGGATTACAGAGACCGGTGCAGCTGTCACATACACTCGCGGCTACCATCCTCCGTGGGGCTGGGTGCCAAACGTGCATAGGCCTAGATCTAAGCGCCACGCTTACTACCCGCCTAGAGGAACTACTCTTGATCAACGGAGCAGTCCTATCTAAGAATAAACAAGCACAGATTTCACAAGACGTCATCTCGACGAAGGCACTCTCTCGTACTTGCGTACTCCAACAATCACGAATCCCACAACAAGACTTCTATGAGCACTTACTTAACAGAATAAATAAACTAAATAGAAAAGAATTACTAAAAGAAATAAATAAAGATAAAACTAATTATTGAATAAAATAATATCTCAAAAGAGTAAGGATACAAAGAACTATACCGAACTCCGAGAAGACTCCGGAAGCCCGAGAGAGCTCTCACTCTACTCTACTCTACTCTAACTCCCAAAGCTACTACTAAACTAATGAACACTTGGATGAAGTGTGATGGTGCGAGTTGCTTCTGAAGCCGGGGGGTCCATTTTATAGGTCTCCAAGGCGGTGGAAGCACTGCTGCCGACTTTGGAGAGGCGGCGCCGCCAAAGCCGGCCGGCCGGCCTAGGGGGGTGGCCGGCCGGCCGTCCCTTCTGTCGGTTGGCCACCGTCTTCTGCCTCGACGCTCCAGATCGTCTCCTGATGGCGGTCCGAAGGTCGGCTCCTCGCTGGGGTCGGTAGAATTGAAGTGAGGGCCAAGTTAAGGCCCAAATAGCCCACCTTCTAGAATGGCGGTGCAATTCTGCTGGGCTGGGCTTAAATTATGCGTTGTGGATTAGTTTCCAGCCCACTGGAGGAGGTTTGGGGCCTGCGGCCACCAGGTGGGGCCGGCCAGCCAGGGAAATTCCCTGGCTGGGCCCACTTTTCTCCATTATCCACTCCTGCATCCAAATATTCACCAAAATCTGTGGAGTAGCATTATTCCTAACTACTATGCATAAAATCTTGGTGTTATACATTTATTTACCGGTAGGGTGGCGGTCAAATCGTGGTTTAACGACCGCCAACAACCTCCCCAAGCTTAAACTTTGCTCGTCCCGAGCAAACTCAAATCAGGGTACCGGCGGATCAGGAGTTACAAAGAAGCGCCCCATGGGTAATAAAGATGCAACAACATACTCCCTAAACAGTGGTAAGTTTACGAGAGCACGAAACATTCATGAGTGTTGCAAAAATCGTGGGGCTTATAAGTTACACCTTGTCATGCAGCATTGAAGATTAGAACGACACTTTTGGACAAGTGAACAATTCTAGCAGGTATGCATCCAGAGTTTTTATGTGCTGCAAGGTAAGGTGCAAAAATTCTCCTTCGTTTTGGATGGCACTTCTCTTACAACCCTGATGTGAGTCTTATTCCTACAAGCTTCACTCATCCTACCTTCTACCAAATGAGGCTTTGTATGTGGAGCTTGGTATGGAACGCATAAGTGCCATGCATATATTGTAAAGCTAAAGAATGAGTCTCAATCAACATAGCAACTCCATTTATTTTGGTCATAATAGATGATGTGATGGAGGGGGAGAAAATAGACTCACACTTGTGGAAGGGGGTTTTGAAAACATTGGTCCTTTATTTTGCTCAAGATGTTTATGATAAGAACCATATAACCATTGACTTTTGTCATGCAACCATGGAGTTTTTTTTTTGACTACTCCATGGTGCAAAGGGCCATAATTTTTTCATGGTTCAAAGGAAACATTTTGAAATATTCTTGAGCTTTTTGGATGGACCAAAAGTTTTTCAAACTCTGAAAAATGTTTGGTTGATTTATCCAAACATTCTCCTTTTTATTTGGTGGAAAGAAATTTTCGAAAACACACGCGAAGGAATTATGACCAAAATTAGGAGTGCTTAGTTTCAAGAGTACATCAAACCTTAACAAAACTCAATACATAAGCAAATGGCTATGAGTGGGGCTGTTTCGAATATTATGATATGGCTCTGGTAGGTAAATAAATTCTCACACTAAGAGAAGTGTGCCAAAACAGAAGGGTTTTAGGTACTTGCAGCAATTCAAGAAAAACATCTCTGGATGAAACCATACTAAGAGATTGCCACAAGTCCTAATCATGCCATATCACAATCCACAATGCTCAGGCTTGGTGTAACAAATGCAACCCACGGAAATAAGCAATACTCATGATGTGATCATGCTCAAATAAAAATAACACATATGTCAGGAGTAGAAGTTGCATCTATGCGACATATGGGAAGCTAATTTGTAACTCGATCATCATTTCCCTTAAGCGTAGCATAACACCAAGATTCTAGCATTTATTCGAAACAGGGAGTTTATTTATTTATTAAGAAAGTTAGAAATACTTACCTGGGGGTCCTCCCCAAGCTTGAGTCTTTGCAAGACTCGAGCTAGTGTTGAACTCCGTCTCACCTGGGGGCCCTCCCCAAGCTTGAGTCTTTGCAAGACTTAAGCTTGATTCAGGCTCTTCCTCCTCCTTCTTGACCTGCAAAAAAGAGCGAGGATGATACAAGTGGCTAGCCCCTAATGGGCATTGCCGGGAATCCTATTATTTTTTTTGTTTTTAATTTTTTTTTTAAATTTTGTTTTCATGGTTTATGAAAAAAGAAAAAAACAAGTGCTAGGCCTAGCTAGGATAACGATTGGGATGGCCTCCCCAATCGGAGGGCTCTCATTTTTACGTCTTTGAGCTAGACGTTCTCCATGTCTTCAATTTGTTTGGACCTCGCTCGCTGGAGAATTTGGCGGGGCTGAGGTTCCGTCTTTCTTCCGCCACACTTTAGTTGTCTTCTTTGTACTTGTGGCAGCGACCTTTTCTTTATTAGGCGCCTTTGTTGTACTCGGTCGATACCGTAGCTGCCTTCTTCTTTCTTGAGCGCCTCGCTCTCCTCTTCTTAGGCGATTGTGACTCACCTACTCCTTCTTGTGGTGGAGGAGCAAGAGGGGCTTGAGGTATGTTTGGCGGCTGAGGCATCCTCCTTGGAGTCCTCCAATAATTTTCTGGCCTTCTGGCATTCTCTCTTGCCAGATAGTTTCTCATATATGCAATGAGCTTGTCTGGCTGTGGCATGGGTGGAGTAATCTCGATCTTCTCCACTTCCCTTGGGTCCTTTCCATATATGACCCTCACTTGCTTGCATTGTTCAACCTTAGGTTTGAAGCTGAACGTTTCTTCCCTGCCGTTGAAGTCCAAGTGGATCTCTCCTGCCCCCACGTCGATGTTGGCGTTGGTGGTGGTCAAGAACGGTCTCCCGAGGATGAGAGGGGTCTTGACATCCACTTCCATGTCGAGTACAACGAAATCGACGGGAACGAAGAAGTTTCTTATCTGCACAGGTACGTCTTCGACAATACCCGCAGGATGGCGAACCGATTGATCCGCAAGTTGCAAGCACATGGTCGTTGGTGATAACGGGCGGTTTAGCCTGTCATACACCATCTTGGGCATGACGCTTACACTTGCTCCTAAATCGCAGAGCGCCTGTGAGAAGTGCTGGCTGCCGATCGAACATGGGATGGTTGGACACCCCGGATCCTTCTTCTTTTCCGGGAGAATGTTCAAAATGGCCGCGCTGCACTCTTCTGTAAGCTTCACTACCTCCATTGCTGGAATAGGGCGCTTGTTGTTGAGGACGTCCCGGAAATACCTAGTGTAAGTAGGTACCTGCATGGCATCAAGCAGCGGAATATGCACGTATATATGCCGGATGGCCTCAACAAATTTATCGAAGCGCTCATCCACGGTGAGCTTCTTCCTGCGGTCAGGATAGGGCAAGCCTGTGGTGTCAAAATACTCGTGAGGTGCTGTCTTAGGTGGAGTTTGCTCAACGGGAGGATCTGTCGTTGGTTCCTCCTCGGAGCTCTCCTCTCGGCATCTTCCTTTTCAGGGACCTTCTTTTCTGGAACCTTTTTACCGGCCTTCTCCTTAGGAGCTGCGTTTGGCGTCTTCCTCTCTGCACCCTTGGGGTAAGGTGGGTCCACAGTACCTCTTCCGCCCCTGGTGGTGATAGCACTAACACTCTCCTTTGTACGAGGAGCCTGCACAGCTGAAGCTATTTGCGCAATTTGCGTTTGTAGCATTTTGTTATGGCTTAGCTGATTCTGCAGGGCAGTGCTGAACGACTCTAGCTTGGCATCTATGCTCTCTAAAGCCTTGTCGGTAGTAAGAAACTTCTTCCTGATGCTATCATTAATCTTGACCTGGCCGAGAACTAGATCCTTGATAGAGGGCTCAAAGCGGGAAAGATTACCATTGTTACCTCCCTAATTTTTGTTGAAGGAGAGGTCGGGTCTGGAATTCCAGCCGTAGTTGTTCTGGGAGCGGTACCCATTGCCATTGTTGAGGAAATTGCATTCCTCTCTCGCATTCGGGCAATTGATGCCCATATGCCCTGTGTTGCCGCACTTTTCACAAGTCATGCGGGAGTCCGCAACTTGCAGGTCCTGCGGAGATTCCACCTTGCGGAGTAGCTGATCGAGCTTGATGGCGAGCATGTCCATCGTCTCCACTTGGTGCACTCCACGGGTCTTGGTACTCGCCGCTTGGCGTTCACCATGAGTCTGGTTGGCCGCCACCTTCTCAATCAACTTCTTAGCGTTCTTCACGCTAAGAGAGAAGAAAGAGCCGCCTGCTGCGGCGTTGAGCTGCTCTCGAGCGGACGGCCTCAAACCGTGATAGAAACTCTGTATGAGGAGCCATTCCTCCATGCCATGGTGTGGGCATGCGAGAACGTACTCCTGCATCCTGTCCCAGCTTCCGCGGTCGACTCTTCTGCGAGCTGTTGGAAGCCCGATATCTTGTTCCGCAGGGCAGTCGTCTTACCCGGCGGGAAGAACTTGGCGAGGAAGGCATTAGAGCATGCCGTCCACGTGTCGAGGGACTCTTGGTTCGCGTAGAACCACTGGAGAGCCTTCCCCAACAGAGAGAATGGGAAGAGCTGCAGTCGGATGGCGTCCTGAGGTGCATCTTTTATGGCGAAGGTGTTGCACGTCATCAGGAACCTCTGGAGGTGAGCGTTCGCATCCTCCGACGGCTTCCCACAGAAAGGACTAGCCAAGATCATGTTGATCAAGGCTGGCTTGAGCTCGTAGTCCTTGTTGGTGATGCGCGGGTTAGGTCCCATGCGGAGGTTCTCCGTAGTTGGCGCGGAGAAATCGTTGATCGTCTTCTCGACTGGATCACCCATGTTGTTGTTCGTTGATGAAGATGGAGGGTGCTCGACAGTCGTCGGAAGGGATCCTTCAAGAGCCAGAAGTTTCGATCGAGCGTGGGTGGGAGGAGGGGTAAGCCTGGCCCTCACCCTTCTCAAGAACTGTTCCGGATCTGGGTGGAAGTTTTCTAGTAGGTCGAAACCAGTCATGCACTGTCCTGTTTCAAATTTCCACAACAAAGAAAGACAGGACAAGGGTAAGCCCGCAAAAGTAAGTGATAATTATTCTTTCTCACAAACTTCAATGCATTTATTCAGTTTCCTAGCTGCTACTTCCCCGGCAACGGCGTCAGAAATGCTTGTTGGCGGTTCTTATGCGATAAAATTAAATTCATTAATTCCGCAAGCGCACGGATCACCATTGTAGCATTTCACCTTAGAGTATCCAGGGTTATCGTATTTATATTTCCGCAGGGAAGTAGAGCAAAAGGGAGCTGAACAGTAGCAATGCACTGGATAATTTGGAGAAAGGATAATGTATCAAACTATACTTGAGACGGGGGTAAGATAGGCATGATATATATGGGTGGCACACACATCCTCAAATCCAAGATAATAAAAGAAAAAACTGTAGTATACATTTAGGAGAGCAACGAGATAGAGCTTAGGCTACCTGTATGTTTACCTAGTATTTACTCTTTCTAGTAGTCTAATCTACAAAGGTTATCTACTCTAGTTAAGATCACACACATACAAGTCATGTCGTTTCGGGGCACACACGTGCTAGGTCAACCGATGATGCTAGTTCAAACCTAGGGAATCGTATGCTATAATTAAGACCCTGCTGAGTCCAACCCGGACGTGGTGGATTACAGAGACCGGTGCAGCTGTCTCATACACTCGCGGCTACCATCCTCCGTGGGGCTGGGTGCCAAACGTGCATAGGCCAAGATCTAAGCGCCACGCTTACAACCCGCCTAGAGGAACTACTCTTGATCAACGGAGCAGTCCTATCTAAGAATAAACAAGCACAGATTTCACACGACGTCATCTCGACGAAGGCACTCTCTCGTACTTGCGTACTCCAACAATCACGAATCCCACAACAAGACTTCTATGAGCACTTACTTAACAGAATAAATAAACTAAATAGAAAAGAATTACTAAAAAGAAATAAATAAAGATAAAACTAATTATTGAATAAAATAATATCTCAAAAGAGTAAGGATACAAAGAACTATACCGAACTCCGAGAAGACTCCGGAAGCCCGAGAGAGCTCTCACTCTACTCTACTCTACTCTAACTCCCAAAGCTACTACTAAACTAATGAACACTTGGATGAAGTGTGATGGTGCGAGTTGCTTCTGAGGCCGGGGGGTCCATTTTATAGGTCTCCAAGGCGGTGGAAGCACTGCTGCCGACTTTGGAGAGGCGGCGCCGCCAAAGCCGGCCGGCCGGCCTAGGGGGGTGGCCGGCCGGCCGTCCCTTCTGTCGGTTGGCCACCGTCTTCTGCCTCGACGCTCCAGATCGTCTCCTGATGGCGGTCCGAAGGTCGGCTCCTCGCTGGGGTCGGCAGAATTGAAGTGAGGGCCAAGTTAAGGCCCAAATAGCCCACCTTCTAGAATGGCGGTGCAATTCTGCTGGGCTGGGCTTGAATTATGCGTTGTGGATTAGTTTCCAGCCCACTGGAGGAGGTTTGGGGCCTGCGGCCACCAGGTGGGGCCGGCCGGCCAGGGAAATTCCCTGGCTGGGCCCACTTTTCTCCATTATCCACTCCTGCATCCAAATATTCACCAAAACCTGTGGAGTAGCATTATTCCTAACTACTATGCACAAAATCTTGGTGTTATACATTTATTTACCGGTAGGGTGGCGGTCAGATCGTGGTTTAACGACCGCCAACAGTCGCCCAATGTTTGTTTGGTCTATGTGATGCTAGGTAATGCTTAGTCATGCTTTTGAGGAGTCATACACCTAATTTAACTAATCTTGATTAATGGTTTACTTCAACCTTAAAAATGATGATAATCTTTTTAGCAACATGGAACTTAGGACTGGTGGTTTGCTCGGTGTGCACCAGTGGCTGGTGGAGTGCTTAGTGGGCACCAGCAGTTGTTTGTTTCGACAATGATGGAATGCTTAATGTGCATCATTGACTGGTGGAATGCTTAGTGTGCACCAGTGGTTGTTTGTGGTTTAGACTGGTGGAATGCTTAGTGTGCACCATGTTTGTTCGTGCTTTAGGCTGGTGGTATGCTTTGTGTGCACCAGAGTGTCCTGTGGTATGCTTAGTGTGCACTGGAGGGCTGATGGGATGCTTGGTGTGCATCAGTCTAGAATAGTGGTCTTGTGAGAATGCTAGTTGATAGTGATTTGCTTTGTGAGCATTACGATTGATGATCTTTTATGATTTATTTGTTTTGTTTGCTTGAGTCATATCACCTAGTAATATAGGTTGCTTTTGAAAATATGTTTTAGTATAACTTGGCATTTGAGCAAATAAACCAAGGTATAGCCTTTCTTCATTATTGCCTTGCATGTCATATTTTTCCCACACTTGCGGAGTACGACATGTACTCACACTTGCTATCCCCACATAAACATGAAATGCTGCTTAGAGGATGGTGGTGATCTCTTCTACGATGGAATGGTGACTAGATCTAGCTTGTGGAGCCCCGGTCAACGTCCCTGTGGAGTTATGGAATTATGGTGTTATGAAGACTTCCGCTAGCGTACTCAAATCGTTTAATACTTATGAGTTTATTGTTATTGTAAGTGTGTATTCGTTATTTATACACTGTTTCCGTTATTCACTTGAGTCACTACATGTATGAGACTTGATCCTGGCATACATGTGCGGTTATATAAAAACCGGATGTGACAGAGTGGTATCAGAGCCAGGTTGACCGTAGGACGCAAGCCTAGATAGAATGGTCGCCCCTAAGGATTAATTTTGTTTTAAACTAAAAATTATTTGCTAAGTTATTTGAAAATTCTACTTCCTTCCCTAGTTCTTTTCTCTTGTTCTCTTACCTTCTTGAAATATATTTCTTTTAAGGCATTTTGCTTTCAAGGTTTTTCTAAGATCTTTTGTTTAAAATTTTTAGATGCCTCTTACGAAGAAGACTTCTCAGAAGCCTAGTGACGAGCCGAAGAATCGAAACTGCTACAACTGCAGAGAAAGAGGCCATTATTCTAAGCTATGTCCTCGAAAGCGTCAAGTGGAGCCTGCTACTATCTTGAACAAGGAGTTGGATGCTTCTACGGGAGAAGTCGAGTTCTGGCGAAAGAAGTATATCAATGCCGCCAAGATCATTAGCGAGTTGAAGCGTCGTTTTCCTCAAGATTGGGAGCTTTCTTCTGATAATGAGACAAAGGAAGAGTCTTCGTACTCGCCTCCTCACAAGAAGGCTACTCGTGCATCCCCTGCCAACAACCCAAGTCCAAATGAAGATTAGGAGGAATGTTCCTTGGTAGTTCTATAAGAGTTTTTAGTGCGTTGCGTTGTAATGAGTTTAAGTGTTCAAGAACGAGACTAGTGTCGTTTGAGTGTGCTATGTTTGAGCTGGATTTTTGTTTGAGTGACGATGTGTAGAAAAGCTTGTCTTTGTAAACACATCTTTAAAATAATATAATATAGATAGATTAGTTTTAGTTAGGGTCCCTCTTTAGTACTTTTACATGTTCCTTGCTTCTATTGCTCTTTCCTTTTACCCATCTGCATGGATCGAGTTATAATACTAGCAAGTCAAGCAACGTGATGTTTCAAGAAGATGCCAACAACACAACGAAGAAGATGTCGACAGAAAGTGAATACAAGGTGGATATGTCAACCCAAGTTTAACTTAAGGGGGTGTAGAGGTTACCTCTAACCGAATCTGTTGAATGGATCGAGTATGCAAGTTCAAGGAGTCATCAAGTTGAAAAAGGAAGTTGAGCTGTCTCTCCAACCTCTCCTCTTTTCTTATCTTACCGAATCTCGGGGCGAGATTCCTTTTAAGGGGGTAGTTCTGTCACATCCCAAAATTTCAAATTTTGGTTTGTGAATAAATTTCACTAAATTTTGAAATTTTTGGAATAGTTTAAAACTTTTCTTGTAGTATTTGAATGATTATCACATTTATTTAGGCAAAGAAAAATATTTTCTAAACTAAAATAATTAATATAGGTTATAATAAGTTGTTTGTTGCATTCATGCTGCTAGAAATACATTTAGGATTTTTTTTTGTGTGCCAAAAATGAATTTAAAATCGTATAGGAATTCGATTTAGGAATTCTCGGCCGCATGGGCCAAATCCTTCCCTTCCCAGGCCCAATCTCCTTTCTCCTTTCTTTTTCCTTCCCTTCCGGGCCGACCTGCTCTTCTCTTTCTTTCCCCGCGGCCCAGCTTTCTTCCTCTTACCCCGGCCCAGTTTTCCCCGAGGCCCAGCGCAGCCCAGCCCGCCTCCTCTATTCTTCCTCCTTGCGCCGTGCCCGAGCAGGACTCGACGCCGCCGCCCCAATTCGATATCACATTTTTTGTCATGGCTTACTTTATTAATATATATGTTCTTCAAGAATAACTTAAATTTAATATTTGTATAATTATTATTTTTAATAAGATGAGCGGTCAAACATAAAGTTAAAAAGTCAAATAAATTATAATTTGGAATGGAGGAAGTACAAAACAATATGACAAAGTGCCAAACTTGTTCACTAGATTATTACCAAATTCATCAAAGCGATATTTAGTGACATGGCATGGAATTTATGATGAAAGAGAGAAGTTGAATTTCATCCACATGAAACCCAATGTACACGTTTACCTAAACCATGAAACTCGAATGAAAACTCCATTGAGAATAATTTGTTTCATCTTCACATATTTCATTCACTACCATTGGTCATTTAAATGCAACATTTAAGGGGTATGTTAGCCTATGAAACTGCGCTATGAAATTTTGCATTGAGAGAACTTGTTTCATTTGTCAACTAAAATGACATGGCACCTTTGAAAACCGTAGAATGAAACCTTCCATTGAGATTGGCCTTAGTTTACTAGTACTGCAACTTTATGAATAATAATAGGACCACAGTCACTCATCGAGTTCATTGATATGCTTCCCACCTAGGCTTACAGTCAAGCATATTGAGCGGTACATTGTCACTGGATATAGATAATAAACCCTATAGAACTATATATGAGAACCAATGCAACAGTTCAAGGGTTCTGTTCTTTGGAGCGAGCACCACACCTCAGAGCCTCAATGGCCTCCCTGCAATTTCAAGATCAGAGGTCTAAGAATACTTTTTTTTTTGAAAGGTCGTCTACAATACTGTTCATACAAAATAAAGTGCAGAAATATACGGTGATATTACTATGGTTGATAATATTCTCAATTAGGAAGATGAATGAAAATTACCAGTAGAGGGAAACAATCAAACAAGAGCATAATAACTGAAAAATAACAGTAGATGGAAGCAATCAAACAAGAGCATTGCCTTAACGCTGTCTTGATTTCATCATTTGCAGGGTCAAGCTTCAGTGCTTCCACAAATGCACTTGCTGATTCTTTGTACTTCTGTGCATATAGAGATACAAGTTGAGATATTAGATTATTATTATTAGATTGCAAGGCTAAATTTGACACAAGCTGCTTTCTTGACTAGTGTACCTTTAGCAATCTGAGAGCTGCGCCCTCACGGTACCAACCCTTTGACCAATGAGGACGCAACGTTTTGCAATGTTGAGCATCTAACAGAGCTTTCTCTCCATCTCCCAGCCGCAACCAGCATAGGCTCCTGTTGGCAAACAAGGTAGCATCAAGAGGATCTTTGTCCATCGCCTGCATTACAATCAGCAGGACTCAAATTCTTAGGATACTGGTGCCATGGAAAATCAGTATAACATCATTCTTTAGCATTAATATAATATCTGGCGTTAACAAAATCACATATAAGCATAATTTTATGAAAAGAATTTACCAACTTCAAGTTATGCAAGAGAATATGGACTGGAACATAAGTGTTCTGCAAATTGTGCAAGGGATTACTGAAGTAACATACACTATCAGCAAGCAGAAACAACCAGGCATCCAAGCATGATATTTCGAAACTAACGACCATATACTATGAAACACTTTAATCATTTCAAACTAGTAAACACTTAATATTAGTTGGAGGTTTCACCACTTTATATAAACATGTTGCTGCAAGGTAGTCTCCTTTTGCAAATGCTTCATTTCCTCGGGGTTTTGCATCGGCAAGTACATGTTCTTCCATGGAAGCCTCCTACATACATATCCAAATTCAGAATCATGGAACAACCATTATCCTTCAGTTCATATAAGTTATTATGCTGAATGATGAAGAAATTAGCTCAATATATACCATAGCCTTGAAAGGCATAGATTTCGCAGTAGTAATTATCCCATCAACACTCCAGTTGGGAACTGATGCAATTGGTTTTGTATGAGGAAAGAGAATTTCGACAAGATCACGTCGCCCATCACATGCTGCGCACATGATTGGATTTTCCCCAAACTGCATTGTAAAGAAAAAAGGTAATTAATATGTTACACCAAGTTTTTTTATTTCCTTTGCCAAATAAAATTTACAAGAATATTAATGTGGCATATTCCCAAGTTTGTACTTTGGTTCAAGAATAAGGATTTGAAGGAAAGATAAGAAAAAATACATAAAGAAAAAATATAGCAGTTTCCACAGCCTTAAAAAGTACACAATTTATTTTATTTCAAAAGTTAAATATTGACTATTAATTTTACATGATAAGCTAGCTAAATCTACAAAACCTTACGTAAACGCTCTTCAAAATGGGCTTGGCTGTATAATTTGGATCCAATAAGCAAACTTTTATTGATTATTTGTTAGTTAAAAAATAATTTAACTTTATTGACAACAAAATATGCCTTGAAAATTCTAAACATTGGGAGTAGAATATCGAAGTTTTGCTATGGGATAAATATATAGCTACTGGTACCATGATCCTAACATGCAAAATCTATCCACATGACAAACTAAACATTGAAAATTCCAAACACAATGTTTTACATTGGGCGCACTGTAAGTTAAATCATGGAGCATCTTATCATTACTACAGTACCCTGCTTGAAGGAAATATATATGCAAAACTTTATTTATACAAAGCACTGACAATGTCATAAGGTATGCAAAGTGCCAAGCAATTGAATCTCAAAGATAGCTAAATAAAAGAAGAGACCTCATCAAAAATGTTAGGGTCAGCTCCAGCGTCCAGCAAGAACTTGACAGTACTGGTTGAACCATCCATGACTGCCTTCATTAAAAGGCTAGGCCCATAGGGACTTTTAGACTTCACATCAGCTCCACCCTATATAAAGAATTGACAACGCAAAGAGTAGGCAGCTTTAGATAGGTTTTCAAGGGGGGTAATTACGGTGACAAGTACGACCAAACTAAGTGCCTGCTTTTAACTTGCAGATTGTAACAGTATGACATATATATGGAGCTATTGATTATAACAACGTGCAAGATTAAAAGAGAATTCAGCGCCAAAAGAGAGAGAGAGAGAGAGTACACCAAGTTGAGTGAACGACTCACTATACCTCAACCAGTACCTTCATGCATTTCAAGGACCCTGCATAGCATGCCATCAAGAGCGGCGAAAAAATGCCATGGACAACTCTGTTGGGCTGCAAGGCGAAACAAGATTACACAGTTGTTGGTCAGATTTTCAGATCACTGCAACAAATGTGGCCGCAAACGGCGCAAAGTATTCTGTGGACGAAATCTTTCATCATAAAGCGATCAAATTGATGAAATCTTTCAAGGATAACAGTCCAATTTGGAGCTGCCCAGTGCAACAAAGATCGCACAGTGAAACTGTGGGAGTAACATCTTACATCGGCACCATGGTCCAGCAGAACTTTGACAGCCTGGTCGTGGCCCTTCCCTGCCGCCATGATCAGTGGCGTTCCTCCATTACGGCTGTTGATGATAGGGTCCACATCGACACCCTCCGACAGCAACAGTATCACAGCCTCGGTGTGCCCTGGAGGAGATCGATTCAGAGACACAGTAAGCTAGAAATGCTAGATATATACCCTAAAGAGGAGACAACAGCATGCAACGACGCAAATCGATCTAAGCATTCCATAAAAGGGCCCATGGAGCAGAGCACACCGTTCTGTGCCGCGTTGTGCAGCGGCGTTCGGCCCATAGAGTTGGGTGTCTCCGGGCGGCCGCCGTGGTCGACGAGGTACCGCAGCAAGCTCACAGCTCCGGCCGCCGCGGCATGCGTGATCGGCGTCTCACCATCCGCGGTGGCGCAGTTGACGTCGAGCCGTGACTCCTCCACCAGGAACCTGCAGACGTTCAGGTGGCCCCTCGCGGCAGCGAAGTGCAGAACGGTCCAGCCACTGGGGCCCTTGGCTTCCCGCAGGTCCGTCCTGCTCGCCATTTCTAGCAAATAAGAAAGAGAGGGGAGATTTGACGAGACATTAGCTTAATTGAGAGTCCGGTAAAGATGAAGGAACGGCGGCGGGCGGTTGGCGCTTCTTAGTTCTTACCCTTGAGGAGGCGGAGGTTGCCGTCGACGGCGGCCTTGATGGCGACGGCAGAGAGGACAGGGGCCATGGCGCGCGGCGTCGGCGTTGCAAGGGGCTTCTGCAGGGTTCCACAAGGTTCGACAAAGGCCTTGGTATGGTGTTTTGTTGAAGTGAGAGAGGGGAAGTCGATGGGACGAGGGGCTTCGATACTGGCGGAGAGGGGTGGTGCGCTTTATGGCGAGGAGTGTGCGAGGAAGACGAGGGGACTGGACGGGGCAGGACGCACCGATGAACGCCGCGTGGCGCAGACGACTCTTCCGAGTCCGGCCACACAAAGCATTTGCGTACTCCATCTTTGACTGGTGTGCATACGGCTCGAAAATAAAACTTTACGGTTACGGCGCGCGACAAAGTTTATACTAGTTTATATTTGAAACTTTTTAATATGTTGCCGATTTTTAGTTATGAATTACTATACATATGTCATAAAACAATGAACGGGTCAAAGCACAAAGAGAGACGAGAAATACTAATTAAGACTGAGTACATTTTATAAATAAAGAAAATCTTATAGTATTGTAATTTAGCCTGTGTGTAATTGTTTCTCGAAATATAAGTGAACATATTTTTTTCGAAAAGGGAATTCCATTGATGTTAAAGCATATTGCATCCCATGATTACAACCCACACAACTCCACCTTCATTGATGGGAGACAAAAAACCTTGAAAAAGCCATAAATTCCACCATCTAAGATCACCATCCCAGATATGCCACGGACAAAAACTCCAATCTGAACGAACACGGCCATCTCACCATCCATCACAGTCATCCTCATCTCTTACGGAAAAAATGGAACACATCATTTTCGCGAAAGAAGGGTAAACTGCTAACTTTCCACACGCAAATACGATGAATTTGCCGTCGACGAACCTGTAGTCGAACTCATCGTCGCCTCTTTCACCAGATTCACCGTGGGATAACACAAATCCAACTAACATCCAGATAGATGTCACCATAAAACCAAACTATCACTAGCCCACAACCATGGTCAGAAAGAACCACAACTAGACAAAGAAAGGGCTAGAGTACCTTATTCATTATCGGTGATGACACCTTCGTCTTGCCATCACTGCCTGAACACGAAGCCCACCAAGTTCGTGTTGGTGAATTTGCCGCCACCGCCGCCATAGTCGTCCATATCGTCGTTGCCGTCTCCTTCTCCAAACCCGCCATGGAGGCACCTAAACCTAACCCTAACTATAAGAGAACTAGTCTCCAAACCCGACGAGCATCTCCCAGCCGCCCATGCCCGGCCTGAGGCAGCCTCGCCCTCGCCCACCGGCGAGGAAAGGCGCCCACGAGGCCGTCGGCGTGAGCGGCAGGCGAAACCGGCTTCTGTTGACGGCGCTTAGGTCACGAGTCTCTGGTGACGGTGTGAACATCTTAAATTTAACTATGAGGAGGCCTCTACCCAATTTAGATTGATCCAGCCTGTGTAAGCGGTTATATATATATATATATATATATATAGTACCCCTATATAGCTCCCTGGGTGTGAAATAATATTTCACACCCCAGCCACATTCCACATAATCCGACCCAGCCATGCTCAATCGATGATGCATGCGGAGGCATTAAAGGGGGCATGCATGGGTCACGTTATTATTTCTTAATTAGGCTGCTGTATTAAGGAAACCATTAATGGGTGGCAGGAAATGATGGCCGGTTTAATTCTTTCCAATTTATGAGCACCCGTACTATATATTTTCATCCATTCTCTCCCACGTTAAAGCTTTCATTCATATCCTCTCTCTCCTTCCTCTTTCTCTATACGTTCATGAACCACAATACGCGATGTCCCGGCGCCCGTAAGCTGGGAGCTCACGATGATGAGAGGAGCACCACAACTTGGTAAGAATCTGCTGTGGCCATTTTCCGCACTACCGTTCTTATTTTGCGATCTGATGGTGCCCATTTTTTAACATTTTTCTGATGTTTTGGAGCTTTTTGTATATAGCAGCGCGGATAGATCCCATGCGCGCACTCCGGGAATCAAGTTGATACGGCGCAACGCGGAGGTACCTTGCATCACTGCCGGTTGCAGGCGTTGTTGCTCAAGACTAGAAGCCGTGGTGCAAGCACGTCGGATCCATGTTTGTATTCTCGTTTTTCCTTTGAGAAGCGCATGCATCTTGATGAAAATTCATACTTTTTCTATGATTCAAGCCTTATTTTCCTGTTGCTTTGCAGAATGGACGCTACGTACTTGGATGATTTTAAGGTGGCGAGCGCGGTAGGATAAATCGACCGCAAGTTCTTTGACTATAATCCATGGTGGGCGCCCCTGGTCCAATAGCTAGATGAATTAGAAGTACAAGAAGTGGTTGGTTTATTTGGCCAGGCGACAACGTTGCTGCCGGCATTAGTCTTTTTTTTTCTGCAAGTTTTTCGTTTTTTGTTGAGGGCGCATCAGTTCACTGGTCAGTGAAATGCTGACATGCTACTCCATTGTTCCATATGATGCGAAGGAGCAGAGCACACAGACTGAGGGACAAGATCAAGACTCTTGAGAAAGAAACTTTACAAATGTAAAAACAAGGTCAATAGAATCACAAATATATATACTTTGGTTTATGATTACAATGAAGTCCTCAGTTGTAAATATCTGTTATTGAAACAGCAAAATGTACATGTTTTCTTATGTTTAAAATTCAATTGTAGCAGCCAGAACCATTGTATTCTATTTGTAAATTTCATTGGTGACACGGAAGAAGATTTTACTGTTGCCAACTTGCCAATCACATTGTCGACAAATTTTTTTTGTGGTCAGCTCGAAATACTTGCTTGGGTCATAAAAACTTGCTTGTGGTGGCAAAAACATTTTTGACACGATCAGACTTTTTGATAGCAAAAAATGTTGATCTTAATTTTAAATCATAAATACCAAAAAAATCATCGCAAAGTGTTCGTGTCATGTGCTGAGTTTTAAATCATAAATACCATTTTTTATGAAATGAAATGCGCCTCAAAATCATAATACAACCATAAATAATAAGACTTTTTTTTTCAATCAAATGACTAGGTTTTTGCGTTCTGGAAGGATTTGCATCTTCGTGATGGCTCTAAGTGTCTGTCAACACGTGTTTTGGTTTTGGCAAGGCGCGCTTAGAATATAAAATCTGATATCTTTTTACACTCATATGGTTGGTTTTTTACTACCTGAGGTTGTGACCACAAAAACAAATAATATTTTACGGTTCTATGAGAAGGTTTTTCTGGAAAACATGTGACTATACAAAACCAAAATCACAGAGCTATCAAATCTTTTAGGCTGTTTGGTGCATTTCACGCATTTCCTAACAAATTTTTTAAACTGAATAAAATATCATATGAGCCATTTGCGATGTGGACATTATTTAAAGTAATAAGTAACCAAATGGCACGTCAAACATTGCAAAGTGTACTCGTTTGATATCATAGACTTTGCTATGAACCATTATAAGTGAAATCACAAATTCTCTGTTGGGTTTAAGGACTCAGATAGCTTTATAATAAAAATGTCATCTTGTGTAATCATAATAAAAATGTCATATTGTGTAATTCAGATAGCAACCGTAAAATCACATCTCGAGTAATCATAATATTTTATGAAATAAAAATCAAGATTGTAGGGATTTAGATAAAATCGAGGCTCGCAATTGTAAAATCGTAGCATGGCTGCAGCAAACAAGTACAAATTTTTACAAGTGTAAATATGATACAGGAAATTACAATCATGGAGCTTGGTTTTTGTGAACATGATAAATTTTATGATTTGGCTTGAGTAGTTTTATGATCGCTCACTCATTTGATGATATTATGAGTTCCTGATGGCAAAACGTCTTAAACATCAATTATAGCAACCCACGGGTCATTTGGCCGGCTGGGTGACGTTGCTAAGCTAAAAAAGCAGGTGCGGCTGCAATTAAACAGTAATTAATCACAGCAATTAAGGGCTATGGTTAATCATTCCTAATTGCAGGTTGACCATGCATGCATGCTGCGGTAGTTGCCTGCCTGCAGTAATTGGCTAGACATTGCTGTTGCCTGCGTGATGGGTGTGGCTCGGTGGGGTGGGCTGGGGTGTGATATAATATTTCACACCCAGGGAGTGAATTAGCGCTGCCCTATATATATATATATATATATATATATATATATATATATATATATATATATATATATATATATGTCATCTCATATGGCGTAAAATTGTTAATGATGTGCAAGAAACAGGAGGACCAGAGAGAGGTTGTTTCCTGAGGCAAACTGTCTCATAGGCTAAAAATTAGAATTATGAGACTATTTTTGGTCATTGTATGAGTTGTTATTGCTATGGAACTCATAATATTTTTCTATGCATGGATTATGATCATATGTATTTTTTTGCAACTTACACGGTACAACTCAGACACTCACAACGCATGCACACTCATCCCTATGAACGTACATACGCAAATCCTATCTCTATGAGCATCTTCGGAGACTGAGCCACGTAGCCTACCGCTGAACGTCGTTAAATCCTAAAAAATTCCCTCCCACGGAGAGTCAAACTGAGGTTAAGTCCTACACAATATGTATTTATTATGAAACCCCTTAATAGACAAACCATTACTCCCTCCATATTGGTAAAGAAAATCATTTTGAGATTGTCTTGAGTCAAACTTTTTTAACTTTCATTGCAAATATTTTTGTGTATTATGTTTGGAAATGTGAAAATGGTATTCTCCGTGCGCTTGTGGATTTATCTGTGATTGTTAACACTACACCATGGCAGACATTTGCCGACACATGCTACAGTCAGCATAGGATACTTCTGCCGACACTTAAACTGTAGGCAAAGGTTTTACCGACATATAGAAGACAGTCGCGGTAGAAGCAGTCGGGAAAACCTTTGCCGACACTTAATTGGATTGCCGACAGTTAAGTTGTTGCCTTTCACTTCACCTTTGCCGACAGTTGATTTCTACACCGACAGTTCATATCTTTCCCGACAATAGACAATTCCCGACTGTTGATTCCTTTCCCGACACTTAGTGAGTGGCCGAATCATATTTGCAGCATGCTACGGTGGACACCTTTCCATGCGCAGTATCTGTCGGCAAAAGAATCAGATACATTCTAAAGAAAATGCAATAATTTCTCATAAATCAATCTTAACCATCACAAATCAATAGCACAAGTCCCTGCACAATCAAAAATCAACAATTGACTTCCACATCACAGATTTTACACATGGTTCCAGATCTCCCATTTATCCATGTTATCAGAAGTCATTAGCATACATATACATTCTTAATTCAATAATTTATGACTACATGTGTTCATAACACGAGGATGTGGACTAGAAGTAGTGCTAAAGCACAAAAGGTTGGACGCCCAGAATGATTGTAGCACATTGCTTGTAGGTACCTGACAAGTAAAATTATGAAAGTTATGAGAAGATGATCTGATGATGAATATGTTGCATTTTCGCAGAATGGTGACATTTGATGATTCTAAAATTTAAGAGCCGCAAATGGAACTTAGGCCAACAGTGAAACATCAGTGCACATGCGGCTATTCTCAGTCACAGATGAACTAAAATGCTGAATGCATAAGGTAAACTAAACAGTTCGAGTACATATAGCTATTCTGATTTTGAGCAGCAGCAAATGCAGTTTGAGTAAAATATAGCAGCTAAGTCCTTTCAGAAATATCTTTGTTATCCATAAGTCTTATTAAAAAATTAAGACAAATTATCAGTTATACCTGCAGCCACATAGCTATCTCCTCGCAGAAAGTGTTCCACTCCAAAATAGTCGAAACATCCTGAAGTTAAGTGACAAAGAAAATAAGAACAAAATAAAGCAGTTGGATGGCAACCAGAGCACAAACTATTTTTTGTCAACATTTGTTCAGATGCCTGTAAAATTCAGTACCTTGCAGTTGGGATGGCCCTGTCCTAGGACTTGAAACTTTTGAGTGCCCAGATGACTTCTTATCATCCTTCATCCGTGGTCATTCTATCTTGCAAATAAATATATCCTTTCTGATAGGCCTATAATATTCTTCTTTCCTGTCCACGTGAACCTTAAAAAAACAATTATCATTATGTTGACAACAGAATTTCCTAGCTAGTAGAAAATATGGTAGCACATCATTAGTTCAATAGGACTGAAGCTGTCCAACAAATAAACAGTTAGCATTTTAATTTGTTGCATTTAGGCAGAATAGTGGTTAGGGTTTTACTCAAAAGGAATACACAGGTTGCCACAATGCATTCTGCCCACAAAAAAATTACTGGGAATCCAAGGTTCACAAGCTGCAAGTGTGAGTCAAGTACATGTAAACTAGCCCAACCATCATTTATTTTGCAGAATATGAGCTGTAGGCTAACTAGCAGATGTTTGTATCTCATTTGAGGGAATAGGGCATTGGTTGAAGATACATAGGAGAAACACAAGTACTGTTGCATCAGTGCAAGGTTTTCTTTGAGCCAAATAAGAAGAAACTGTTGAGTCAAAATAGTTGGCACTACAATAAAGAGCAACACAGAACTTGAACCTTTGTTTTTGTTTTTCACCGACGAAAAAACCATAAGTCAAAATAGCCCTAAATATATCGAAAAGGTTAATTTACCTAAACTGGAGCACCTGGGTTATGAGCCCACTGAACTGCAGCATTTGGGGGCACCATTAAAGCTGAGCCAACACACATGATGACAGCCAACTATTGAAGACCAGACTCCTGCCATTTTACCTAAACAAAATATCACATAATAAGTGCTTTGAACGATTGCAATATCCATCAAAGATTACTATCACAATGAAATCTGAATACCATTTTCCAGAAGTAGAATTCAGTCACAGAGTTGGCAGGGTTCTTTCTTTTCAAACACATTAAGACACTGAAGAGGAAGTATGTCTGTTCGGCTGATTGGCAGTCTGACATACTATGAGCAAACAATCACTCTGAAAACTGACTCTACTCCTGGCACTATACCTCCATAGTACAGCAAAATTTCTAGAAACTTTGGCTACATACATGTTAAGAATCCATGTACTAGATTTCATCTATTATTTTTTCACGCGTTTATTCTAATATCAGTAATCACCAAATTCTCTTCCTGTGCATCAATTGAGAATAATGATATATGTCACAGCCTACTTACTGAAATAACATTAATCTGGATCTGGAGAAGACAAGAACAAAATACCACCGAAATTGAAGTATAAAAAACAAACAACCAGATCTGAATAGTTGGGTACAAATTTTCACCTTGGCAAAGTGGTGCGAGCTGGCCTGGGGTGATCCCGCACAATATGTCGTGGTCCTCTAAATAACCATAGTCCAAGATACAATAAATCAGCCGCACAATCCATTTTTGCAACAGATCAAAGGAAAAACGGATCAATAAATCGGTAGTATGTCTACCCGCAAGGAGGCATCCGGACGAGGTGGAAACCAATGGATTTGGAGCCCGGATTGAGTACGGCTGGGCTGTAACTAAACAGGAAGAGGAGGCGAACAGCTTAGCTCTTCATTTAGCGAGGCAAGGAGGTTGCCATGGGATGCGCCCGTTGCAGATCTGATATGGGCAGGGGGAACGCGGTAGTGGCGGGTAGTGCTTCGTGACCTGTGGGAGCCACAGACGGTGGTTCACGGCCATTGGGGAGGGACGCCGCAGCCATGTGCTGGCGCGGACGGCGCTGTACTTGGCTTGGCGGCGAGTTGGGTGGGTTTGCCTGGGCGTCGGCGGCGTCGCGGTGATGTTTGCTGGCTGCGGAGGTAAGTAGCAGAAGGGGTGCGTTAGGGTTAGCCACTGGGCTGGGCCAGGACAAAACGTTTTTTTGGGCTAGTTTGATCCCACTAAGCAATGCCGACACATTATCAGTAGCACGTAAAGAGGATGTGCCGACAGATAATTAGACAAGGAAGCTACGCCGACAGTTCCTTTGTTGGGAAGAGGTGAAGAGCAACGCCGACAGATAACTAGTTGCCCTATTTGACTATTGCCGACAGATAAAGTGTAGCAGAAAAGATAAACATTTACCAACAGATAATGAGCCAGTGATGAACCATCTTTCCCTACACTTCACTGTCGCCAAAAGTGTGTCATGGTGTAGTGTAAGAAATACCAAGCGGCGCGTCTTGGCTCGTGGCACGATACACCTCGGCTTCCTCTTCGAGCAGCTCATCGGTGACCACATGGTGTGTCTCTTCGAGGCTGCCCTCCTCCTTCTTCCCCCTTTCCCCTTCTCCTCCTTCCTATCCCCTCTGCCCCTCAGACCCGGGTGGCGGCGGCGAACAGGGGAAATCCCCAAGGGTGTTAGGGTTCAAGGGAGCGCCGCCTTGGGGTTTATATAGGCGGAGGCTAGGGTTTGGAGAACCTTGACATGCGGGCCATGGCCACACGATGTCCATCAGAGCCCTGTGCGGAGTGGCGTGAGGTGCGGCGCGTCGCGGTGTGGGCCCCAGCGGTCTCGAGGGAAGATTCTCTCTCGGTGCCTTTTGGGCGCGATGGCGAGGCCGTTGCGACCTCTTGTTGCGAGGCGGCGAGGCACGTCACATGAGCGGGTGGCGAAGCAGAGCGGGTGCGGCGTGCGGCAAGAGGCGGAGGGGAAAGCTGGCAGGCGGGCCACGGCTGCCAGTGATAGAGAAAGAGAGAAGGCGTGGGCGGCGTAGTGTCTGGCTGGTGGGCCGGTAGCTGGGCTGGCTCGGTTTGGTTTAGATCGGCTTGGCCTGGGTATGATTGGTGGGCCGGTCCATTTAGATACGTGGCCTTGGGTTAGGCTAGAGCCTGGTTAGTTTAAGTTTTCGAATTTGAATTCTCACTCAAAATTCAAACAAACTCCAAATAAAACCAAATGAACTTCCAAATATCACACTATCATATATTGGTCCTTAGCAAAGTAATTATTTACTTCTAGGAATTTAGAATGGGATGAGAAGACAATCTTATTACTTTTCAAATTGGTTTGCACAAATTCAATCAAAAAATTTAAATCCCTTTTCCAAAAATCAGGAATGCCATGGGAGTTTCATGGCATTAAATTTTATGCAATACATCACATTCGGGTCATTATGAGGAGAGAGGAGATAGGAGTTCTATTTACTATGAAACCCAACTGATACAGTTACCAAATCCATAAACTTACACCAAGGATGATATAGTTCCGTCTCATCACACATTTGACCATGAAGCTATGCCTAAATTAAATGTCGCAGCTCGTATATGAAATTGTACCATGAAACTATGCACTAAGAGAGACAGTTTCATTCCATTATATGGTTGACTAACACAATGCATTAGGCTAGTCTTAGTAGGAGTTTCATGAGCATTAATTGCCATGCCGCATCACCAATTTTGCTAATTTAACAAGATATTTAGGAGGAGAGAGAAGAAAGAGTTTCATCACATGTGAGAGGAGTTTCATCACATGAAACTCCTGTGGCACAGTTACCTAGTTTGCATACTAGTAACTGTTCACTAAGACTAGCCTTATATTGGACATGCCCCTTGTGTAAGAGGGTGTCAGTGGATTCATTAAAAAACAGATTAAGGCCAAAAACTATAGGGACTATGTCCCAACCTCCGGTTGGATTCTTCTAAATAAAAAGTACCGTACGGATATTTTTTTCCTCATCGAGTTTTTTGCTTCTAAACATGTCTTTGCTTGCATACCCAAGGGAATATTTGATTTTAGTATTCACGAATTGTCTTTAGGAAGAAGTAACTCAACACTCTCCTTTCGGTTTGTCATCTTTAAAATTTACTCTATAATTGAAAATAAGTTCAAGACATTAATATTATCTAGTACTAGCAAATACATGTATCTTACATCTAAGACAATTTCAGTATAAAAGTACTAATTCAATCCAGATAATTGATATGCTTCCAGTCTAAACTTAGTTGCAGGATGCCACAGCATTTTAACGTAACTTGCAAAAGAGTAATAAAGGCAGCCAAAGCTCCAAACAAGTCTTTACAGCAGCACCTTGTCACTACACGTATACAGTCCTATATAGGATATTTAACCTAAGATATGGATGAGTCAGCTCAAGGGTTCTTCTGTTCATCGGAGCGAGCTGCACACCTCAGAGCCTCAGTGGCCTCCCTGCAATTTTCAAGAATCAAAGGCCTAAAAATACCATCCATAGATAATAAAGTTGTATGGAAAGAGATAACTGGGAAATAGCATTAGATGGAGAAGATCAAACTAGTGCATTGCCTTAACGCTGCCTTGATCTCGTCACTTGCAGGGTCAAGCTTCAGTGCTTCCGCGAACGCATCAGCTGCTCCTTTGTAGTTCTGGGAATTGTAAGGATACAACAAGGGTGAGATACAATTGGAGAGATTAGATTAGATAGGCTTAATTTGATGCAGGTGCCAAACGGTCAAGTTTACCTTTAGCAGCATAGAGCTGCACCCTCACGGTACCATGCCTTCGACCAACGAGGACGGATCACCCTGCATTTTAGCATCTGACAGAGCATTATTTCCATCTCGCACCCGCAACCAACATAGGCTCCTGTTGGCAAACAAGGTAGCATCGAGGGGACATACGAACGTTGCCTGCATGAACAATAAACATGACTCAAATTCTCAGGACACATGGTGCCATGGTAAGTTGGTATATGTAACAGGAACTTTTTTGCTTTAATTTAACATCTGGTGTGAGAAAACTGCATGAAAGCTTACAATATTCCTTTTATGAAAAAAAAGTCCACTTCAAGAAAACCTATGTAATGGAACATATAATAAGTTCTCTACAACTTATACATGGGACATAGGCAAGCGAAAAACAACTAGCTCTCCAAAGCATGATGTTTTGGAACAACATAAAGTATGCAACACTTCATTCTTTCAAAAAAGTATATGCTTCAGATTGATTTAAGCATTTACCAAGCCATAGAAGTAGATTGCTCCAGAGTAATCTCCCTTTGCAAAGGCTTCATTTCCTTGTATCTTCATTTCAGCTCCAGCACCTGCTCCCTATAAACAAAATATCCAAATTTGAAAACATGGAACAATCATTAAGCTCCAGAAATATAAGTTATTGCGTTACACTGAAAGAAGAGACCAACAGAGATCTATACCATAGAAATGCCAGGTGCATGTTTCATAGTACAAATTATCCCATCAACACTCCAGTTGGGTACATATGTGGTTGGTTTTGTATGAGGAAAGAGAATTTCAACAAGATCGCGTCGCCCGGCACGTCCAGCGTAGATGATTGGATTTTCCCCAAACTGCATCTTACAGTCAAAAGGTAATACAATTGCGCGAAGCAATACATAATGAAGATCTCTCTTTTTTACTTTTTCTATAAAAAAAAAGAATTCCGAGAAACAAAGATATCCCCAAAATTCATCCTTATGGTGGTAATAACTTGTGAACCAAATAGATCAGATTTCTAGTAAGAGTGACCAAGTGCTGGAAATCATACTAGGTATGGTGTATCTAAACTAACATTTCAACAGCACTCTCTGTTCGAACATACATGATATTTCAACAGTTAAAACGTTGGACATTATTTTTACATGATACAAAGTTCAAAGGTGCAATGTAAAAGCTCTTAAATGTCCATTATTTTTTCATGATATAAAGTTTAAATCTGCAATGTGTCCGATCCAAAGAGATTGGAGGAGAAATACATAAGGATGAAATTCTGGTGGGGACCTTAGAAAACCTCTTTTAAAAAATGGATCTAGGTGTATACCTTTTATATAACATACTTGTATTGATCAATTGTTAGTCAAAATATATAATTATTTTACTTTTATTTTCACAGTAACAAATATGCCTTGTACTGAACTTTGGGCATATAATATATATCCAGGTCTGCACAAAATCCCGTGGCTACAGGTACCATGATTCTGACATGCCAAATCTATCCACGTGAATTACCAAAACATTGAAAATTCGAGATAATATTTAGTATTGAGCTGCAAACTAAATCTTGGAAGTTGGAACATCTAATTACCAGATCACTGCTGACTGAAACAAGATAATATGTACAGTACATTACTTGCTCCACATACCAACTATATTCCATATAATGCACTTGTGATGTCAAGAGACCTTGCTTTTTTAAAATACTGCTGCCCAGCCATAAGGTTTATCCAAGAGGCAAGCAACTAAAGAGAGCAATATACTTACATTGTCACAAATGTTAGGATCAGCTCCAGCCTCTAGCAAGAACTGGACAATGTCGGTTAAGCCTTGCTTGGTTGCCTCAATTAAGGGGCTTGATCCATAGGGCTTGATAAAGTTCAAATCAGCACCAGCCTATAGCATTGACAGGCAAAGCATAGGTAGTTTTAGAAAGAGATTTTCCAGGTGAAACCATGACCGCAAGTTCAACCAAACTAACAAAGCTGTTTGGTTAATAAGTAACTGTACCTCAACCAATAGCTTCACGCATTCCAAGGAAGAACCGGCTTCACATGCCATCAAGAGCGGTGAATAAACAGAAAGGAAAGCTCTGTTGGGCTGCAAAGGGAAACAAGACTATTCAAAATGCCTGCAGATCACTGAAAAATGTACCCAAAAAGGTTTGGCCACCAAATATCCTACTGAATGCCATACAACAAAATGAACTAATCTGATTTCAGGTGCACTGAAATCTTTCGCGGATGTCACATAACATCTACGCAATTCAGAGTTGCCAATGTAAGCAACAACTTACATCAGCACCGTGCTCCAGCAGGAGTTTCAGACACTGATAGTGGCTTTTCCGTGCAGCCGGGTGCAGTGGCGTCGCAAGACGACTGTTGAAAGGATCCACATCAACGCCCCTGGACAGCAGCAGTTCTACAGCCTCACGATGCCCTGAATTAGAAGGCACAAAGAGATTAAGAGAGACAGCACAGAATCACAGATACACTCCAATACTCCATATCAGACACGACAAGCTAGGGGGCTCCATAAAAGGGAGGAACACACCGTTCTCCGCCGCCATGTGGAGCGGCATGAAGCCCAAGGCGTCGGGGATCGCCGGGTCGCCGCCGTGGTCGAGGAGGTACCTCATGACGCTCACCTTTCCCTCGTTCGCGGCGCGGAAGATCGGCGTATAGCCTACAAGGCAACCATGTCGTCAGTGACGGCACACAGTAACCCTCGGCACAGCCCCCAAGATGCCAGATTGATTCACCATCGGCGTTGGTGGAGTTGACATCGAGCCCCGATTCCTCCACCAGGAACCTGCAGACCTCCAGGTGACCCCCGGCCGCGGCGAACTACAGCGCGTTGGTCCCATTGCTGTCCTTGGCTTCCCGCAGGTCCATCTCGTTCGCCACTTCTAATAACAAATTAAAGAAAGAGGGAGTTGGGGACCACGCGATCTTGAGGAGGAACAATGGCGAAGGCGGGGCCGGGCGGCGCTTACTCTTGAGGAGGCGGACGTTGCCCTCGAAGGCGGCCTTGATGGCGACGGCGGAGGGGTTGGTGGCCATGGCGGCGGCGGCGTTGGGTGTGCAGCGAGAGAAGAGAGTGTTGCTGGCTTGCTGCCTCTTGGTCTACTTTCGCCTTTCCACTGACCAGATGAGACTAGTGGGGGAGTTTGGCCGCGCTCCGGCTCCCGCTTCGCACGCAGCTTCGGCCAAAAAATCGCCAAACGAGGCGCTTCGTCAGGCGGCTGTCCGCAAATCACGGGAGAAGCACTTGGCGGAAACGCAGCGAAGCCCGGAGCTGCAAAACCGTAGCTTCGCCCGCTTCTCCTGTGGGCCCACCCAAAACCGACGCCAAAAATGACGCGCGTTGCCCCTAGCGTTTTCTCCCCCGGCGCACATCTCTCCTGACACCCGTTCCTCCACACGGCGGCGCTGGAGGCCCGGTGGCGTGGGACCCCGGAGGCGCTAGAGGCCCGGTGGTGCGGGAGGCCAGCGGCGCTTGAGGCCCGTGGCGCGGGAGACCGGCGGCGCTGCAGACGCGGTGGCGTGGGAGACTGGTGGCGTTGGAATCGATCGATCGTTATTTGTTAGAGGATGAGAGATGACCGGATGAGTGCTGGGCATGGGGCATGGGCAGAGAGATAAGATCGGTGAGTTGAGTGAAAAAAAAAATTAAAGATCGGTGGTGATAAGATCGGTGATGTTTTACTTGAGTATAGAAAAAAAAACAAATGGTAAATGAAAGCAACTAGTTTAACTCTAATTTTTCTTTTTATTATCCTTTTTATGACATAAATTAGAGATGAAACATACAATATATTTATAAAGCAAGTAATATGTCTAGGGGCAATATGAACAATTGCTTTTTGCATCCATTCATACAAAACAGAAGAAGCCGCAGGAGAAGCCGTTTTGCCAAACGTTTACAGACACAGCCACAGCCACAGCCAGCACAGCTGGTTTTTCAGATAAGCCACAGCCACAGCCGAAGCCAGCACAGCCAGAGCCGTGCCAAACAGGCCCTTATAATTTCTCACATGTTAGGACGAAAATACCCCTGACCGGTTTTCTTCCTTGACCGAAACCAATCGATTCCAAACCTGTTCCTTCTCTTCTCTTCTCATCTTCCTTGCTCGACGAACAGAGGCGACGGACGCCATGGAAGACGGCGGCACGCCCCTCCCCGACGAGCCGGGCCCGGCCTGCGCGGGCGCAAATGGGGGCGGCGAGCCCTCGCCCCAGGCCGCCCCCCGTCCTCCCGGCGCGAGCTCGCCCCAGGCAGCCGCCTCCCCTCCCGTCGCGACGGCGACCCAGGCCGCCTCCCCTCCCGGTGCGCCCATCATCGATTCGTTGGAGCAGCTGCAAGGTGTGCTCCGGTTTTGCTTGTATTCCCAATTTTACAGTCTATTTGGACTATTGTTTCGATTTGGCTTGAAATTTTTGTATTGGCTGAAACCCTAGGTGTAGAGGGTGGTCAGATTGTGGCAGTGGGCAGGTCAGATGTTACACGTGCATCGTAAGAATATCATTTGTTCTTTGTGTTGTCTAAAAATGAACTGAAATTTGAGAGTGAACTGAAATTGTTTAAATATTTGTGTTGTAGGATTGCAGAGCCTGTCATTGAAACAGTTCTTGATGGTGACATTGATGAGGTGGGTCTGCAAATTGATTGGGATTTTTTACAGATTATTGAACCAATTGACGAGGAAGGGAGGTTATAAGTTACTAGTGATGAGAACTTGTACGAAGTTTTGGGCTTGAAAGATGACGACGAGAGGGCAGAAAAGGCTAGTGACGCTGGTGCTTCTTCTTTGCGTAGTGCTTCTGCAGTTCCACATCTCGAAATTGATGATGATGGTGCAGCCATTCCTGTGGATGATCACATTCCAGCTGAGATGATGATCAATTATGACCCAGATAATCCTTAATTCAAATTAGGCACTTTGTTTCCTTCGATGGATGACCTTAGGATTGCTGTAAGGCAATATGCCATGAACAAAGAATTTGATCTGCTTGTAGGGAAAACTGATAAAAATAGATATGATGGATATTGTAAAGGTGCCAAGAATTGTACTTGGCATGTGCATGCAAAGCCAGTCCGCAAAGGGTCAAAGACTGTCATTGTAATGATTTTCTCACAAGCTTTTCATTTCGCCACATTATTTTCTACAATATTAAAGTCTCACTACTATAATTTACTGATAACCTTTTTCTTTTTGTAGGTAACTGTGTGGAAAGAAGGTCATACTTGTCCATCTAGTAGTCGAAGGAAGACAACTACTCCTAGTGCCAAATGGGTTGCTTCAAAGGCTGTTAGAATCCTTTACAAGACTCCTGATATGGCTGTTAGGGACATTCAAATCAAGCTGCAAGATGATTTCAAGTGTCTTATTGGTTATGACACAGTTTGGAATGGAGTGCAAAAGGCAATGGAGGAATTATATGGCAGTTGGGAAGAGAGTTTTGGTCTACTTTACAATTGGAAGGCTGAGGTAATGAGTAAGATGCCGGGGAGTGTGATTGAAATTGATGTAGAAGTGAAAGAAGGTCTTCCTTATTTTCGTAGATTCTTCTGTGCACTTGCTCCTTGCATTGCTGGTTTTCTTGAGGGATGTAGACCATACCTTAGCATTGATTCTACTGCACTTAATGGAAGATGGAGTGGTCATTTACCTGCAGCCTGTAGCATTGATGGACATAACTGGATGTATCCTGTAGCATATGGGTTGTTTGATTCAGAAACAGAAGATAATTGGATTTGGTTCATGACACAACTGCACAAGGCTGTAGGAGACCTTCCACTACTTGCTATTTGCACTGATGCTTGCAAAGAATTAGAAAATGCTGTGAAGTATGTATTCCCCATGGCTGAACAAAGAGAATGCTTCAAACACCTCATGGACAACTATTTGAAGAGACCTTTTGGTGATGAAGAACACATGTATCCTGCAGGAAGGGCATAGAGGAAAGATGTGCATGACCATCACATATCTATAGTCAAAGAAAATCCAGCGGCAAAGCTATATTTGGAGACATATCACAACCTCAAGTGGATGAGAAGTGCATTCAATCCAGCCATCAAATGTGATTATGTCACGAATAACATTGCTGAAGTTTTTAACAAGTGGATCAAAGGGATAAAGGGATTGCCTGTGACTGAGCTTGCTGATAAATTGAGAGAGATGCTAATGGTTTTATGGCACAAGAGGAGAAGAATTGGACGAAGGATACATGGTAAGATATTACCTGCTGTACTTCATGTCTTGACAGCACAAACTAGGGGCCTTGGTCACTTGATGGTTACACATTGTGATGATTATGCTGCACAAATAGTTGACATATCCAGTAATGTAAGACATGTTGTCAAAGCACAAACGCATGAATGTTCATGTGAAGAATGGCAACACACTGGTAAGCCTTGTCAGCATGCTTTGTGTCTAATTACAGCACAACCAACAAGGGATATCAATATGGAGAACTTTGTAGATGAGTACTACTCCATTGAAAGGTTCAGAAATGCATACAAGAGATTAATAGAACCACTTCCAGACAAATCACAATGGCCCAAAGTTGACCTATCAACTGAAATAGGTGCCCCTCTTGGTAAAAGAAGTGTTGGTCGTCAAAGGAAGAATAGAATCAAAGGGGCTCTTGAGGGTGGTGGTAGTAAGAAGGAGAGATCTAATGACCCAGGAATGAGGACAGAGAAAGAAAAGAAAAGGATTAAAGGCCCCACCACATGCCCAAATTGTGGCCTATTGGGACATAGGGCAAGTAGCTACAAATGTGCTTTGAATGGAACAAAGAAAAGGCAAGTGGTTATTCTACCTACTTTCTATTGCTTCTTGACATACTTAATCATTGACTTTGTGTTACTATTGCCTTCCAGGAAGAGACAACCAAGGAAGAACACTACTAAAAATTGGTTCCCCAAGGAAGTTTCAACACCAAACAGGGGATCCAATAACATCACAAGGGAAGCAATTCTACAAGAGAGTCCTGGCATTGTAACAAGGAGGTAAAAAACTCAAATTTTGTGAAACATACACTCTACTATTTCACTTGTCAATAGAAACTATGCTAAACATGCCATGATATGTAGGAGACTTGTTGCGTTGATGGAGGAAGGGAGTTCGTCTCAATCCATCACAAACACTTCAACACCTACCAAGCAACCAACTCGAAAAAAAAGGGCTGTACGCAAGTTGACACCCAAGAAGAAAAACAATGCTTAAATGCGACTTTTGTACTAAGTTCATGGCTAATCAATCAATTGTGTAATTTGTATTGGAGTTGAAATTACTTTTGTTTCAACTAAGTGAATGGCTGTTGGAACTAAGTGCTTGTGTTTGAATTAAGTGAATGGCTGGATCATGCTTCTTGTCTTCTTTTTTTTTTTTAAATCTGAACCATGTCGTATGGAGCTGGACCATGCAGATTTTTTTTATAATCTGAACCATGTTCGCATGCTGGACCGTGAGCATGATGTTTTTATTTTTTTTTCACCTGAAGAATGGTCGTTTGGTGCTGGACAATGGCGCTGGAACAGGGCAAAACGTTGCAGCAAGGAGGAGGGGCAGTTCTGTCTTTTCCCGTGCCTTTTAATCAAAAATGAGAAGAAAAAGAGCTAATATAGCTGCCATGTGCATTCTACCGGTGAGAGGAGTGGATTCGTGGGCATAACAACGAAGCCCATTCTCAGGTGGGCATTCCGTCGAAGCCCACCGGTTTCGTGGGTGAAATAACAAAAATCTCTTATCCACGGCGAGTCGACTTTAGTCCACTTTAGGGGGACCATTGAACTTTTGGATAGAGGGTTAGTTTTTCTTCTTTTTTTTTGCAAAAAAGAATTTCATTAAAAAGAATTTCATTGATATTAACGCGTATTACATCATCTGATTACAAAATCATCCCAAACAACTCCAGCTTTATTGACGGGAGACAAGAAATCTTGAAAAAGCTGCAAATTACACCGTCTAGGATCGACATTCGAGACGGATATGGCACGGACGAGAACTCAGATCTGAAAGAACACGGCCATCTCGCCATCCTTGTAGCACTTGCGGCTTAAAGATCGCTAAAAGCTCAGCCCACCACGGGGCGGACACGTATGCGTAGCACCTCCCTTGGGCTTTCCTCGCTTCGCTCAAAAGGGTTAACCTGGAGGTGCTACATCTTGAACCAACAAGACTTATAAGTTAGAGTAACTCTTGTAGGGTGTTACAATCCTCATCTCCAACGGGGGAGAATTGAAATCCATCCATTTCGCAAAAAAGACGTAGACTAATAACCATCCACACGCAACTATGATGAAGTTGCCGCCGTCGAGTACATCATCGAACTCATCACCGCCTCCATCACCAAATTCATCGTGGGAGAACACAAATCCAACCAACATCTAGATGGATGTCAGCGGAAACTAAACTCTCACAAGCCCACAGTCATGGTCAGGAGCAACCACGATAAGACAAGAAGGGGCCGGAGTACCTTATTCTCCTTTAATGATAGCGCCTTTGCCTCGCCACCACCGTCGAGACAGTCCTCCATTGCTTCATATTGACGAGCTTGGCGACGCCGCACCACCGCCTCCCTTCTCTTCGATTGGATCACCGGAGGAACCCTAACAATCGCCGTGACCGCCTCCAAGGACGTCTACCTTGAAAAGACCTAACTATCTAACCTAGGATGCAGGGCCTCTCTCCTCCACCGACAGCGCGACCATCGGAGATGAGGAGGCCGGCCAGATTCCTCTCGGAAGAGTCGGTGTGCGCCGCCGCCGCGAGAAGTCGCGAGGACGTAGTTGTCTAACTGTTTAAGTTCTGCTTTCACTTTAGTCCAACTGTCTGATTCAAATGGATTGAAATTTAGCCATCTAAATTTTAGTCCATAAATCTAAGCAGGACCTTAGTACTGCTTCCTCCTTCCTTAAATAACTATCGTTTAGGTGTCCGTACCATAAATTTGATTAGATTTATAAAAAATACGTGAATGTCTCCAAATAATTTTGTTAAAAAACTAGATTCAAATCTATCTAATGATATTAATATTGTACCATAAGTATTAATATATTTTTATATATATTTAGTCAAAGTTGTTTCTCGAGAAACAAAAACAACAGTTATTTAAGGACATAGGGAAAACCTCCCATCAAAAACTGAAAAAAAATAGTACTAGGAAATAAAAAGCGTGAAAAGTGCAATTATAACTTTTTATAAAAAAAGAATAGTACTCCTGTGATGCTAGTAACAAATATATTATGCTGGTTGATTTGTTTATATAAAAAAAAGGCAGAATAGTCCCTCAATTATGATCTTGTGCTCAGTTTCATCTTTGAACTATCACAATGTCCATTTAGTTCTTCAAATTTATTTTTACGCTCAATTCATCTCTAATTTAGGTCCTTTTAGTCTTAAAAGTCCAATTCTAGATTCACTTTCGTCCTTGGAATATCGAAACAGCTATTTCAACCCTCAATTTTTTTTTCTCATCCTCTCTTCTCATTAATTATAATGTCTTTTTGAACACTAGCACCACCACGAGCAAATGTAGACAATCGTCGTTGAACCACGGAGGCTAAGATATACGCGGGTGACATACTCCCTCCATGGTTTAGGTGGCGCACATAATCAATGTCCACACATGGTTGTCAACTACGTACTCCCTCCATCCATAAAAGAATGCAACTATGGGATCCGTGCCGGTCAAGGTATCTCATGTTTGACCAACTTTATATTAAATACTATTAGCATTTGTGTTTCTAAATAATTCAATTATACAACTATATTCTGAAAATAGTTTGATGATACTCATTTTATATCAAGAATGTTAATATTTTATATATATATTTAGTCAAAGTTCAATCTATTTGACTCTTCGAAACGCGAGAATTGCATTATTTTGTGGACAGAGGGCACGGTGCATGACAACTATGGATGGCAGATCACAGCAGGGCTGTGGCCTGTTGTGATCTAGGGTTACTGAGAGCTGCAACGTACTCCTTCTGTCCAGAAATATAGAGTACATCTAGTTTTGTCCTAAGTCAAATTTTTTGAACTTTGACCAACAATATCTAAAAATATATATTATTTCAAAGTAATATAGTTATATATATTATAAAAGTTCATTTCAAGATGAATCTAGTAAAAGCATTTTCTTGTTGTAAATCTTTACGGTTTTCTAAATATTATTGGTCAAAGTTCAAAAAGTTTGACTTAGGACAAAACTAGATGTACACTATATTTTTGGACGGAGGGAGTATATAATTATCGTTTGATGGAAAATGTGGTGTGCCACGTAGTATAATGAGCGGCGTCATAGCTGATGAGACATGAAAATGTAGGCATGTCATATAGGAGGAGTTAGGATGAGCCTCAAACAGCCACATACAGGACGAAGAGTGAGGATAAGTAAATTTTAAGGACTAAATGGATATTTTTTATAGTTTATGGATGAAATAGAACCTAATAGTTTAATACCTTAAGGACAAACATGATCAT
Organism: Eragrostis nindensis; assembly: GCA_012490785.1. Classification (NCBI taxonomy): domain Eukaryota; kingdom Viridiplantae; phylum Streptophyta; class Magnoliopsida; order Poales; family Poaceae; genus Eragrostis; species Eragrostis nindensis. Next base: position 4,268 of record JAAXCT010000119.1, on the reverse strand, counting down.
TTCCATCGAGACGATAGTTGATGGAAAAAATGGCTATAAAAACTAGCGTAACTCCTCTAATAAGAACTCCAGCAAAAAATGATACTATATACTATTGTTAGATGCACCAGACATAATATCCATGTGTCATTAAAGGGTTGAGAAAAACATAACGGGAAAATTAAAAAAAAGTTCGCTTTATAGCGACATGCATGCTCTCCGGTAGTTGTGAGAGAAACGGATTATTAATAGCTTTTCTTTATTTTTCTATTATTGAATTTTTTATTTATAAATCAATGGTCAAGGTTTAATTTTCATCTTACCTTGCAAGCATGTTGTTTGGTTGTGACACCAATTGACAGTCATCACTCAGCAGAATGAATATGCATTTGAGCGGTGACAAGCTCGCTAAACTGCCTCGATAGCTTGTTTTGAAATTGCGTTGATTACACTTATTTTTATTTTAAAATCAAAGTGAGTCGATTCAGAACAAAATAAATCAATTTTAGTTCTAGCATGTCAGAGCTTGCAGTTTCTCATCTGACTAGAATCCCGTAAGGCCATTTTTCCCAGCCTGATTCTTCAGAGCATCCATGGCTTCCCTGTAAGTTTCAGAATCAAAAGCGATATTGTTTATAGTACGTAACAGTGGTTGGAAAGAGTGGAATATAGATGTTCATATTCCGGCAGATAATCGAGTGGACATTAATTGATTGAAAGCAGAAATAGAAGGGAGCAAGAAGAACATTTGCCTTAGCGCCTTCCTGATCTCCTCGATGCTAGGTCAAGTTTCAGTGCTTGCACGAATGCATCAACTGCTCCTTTGTAGTCGGGGGGGGGGGGGGGGGGGGGGGGGGGGGGGGGGGTGCGGTGTTGAAATGTGGCAACACAAAATTAGATGCGGTCGCTAACTGCCTACTTTACTTTCAGCAAGCTAAGAGCGACGCCCTCACGGTACCATGCCTTGGACCAATGAGGACTCGTCATTCTGCACTGTTGAGCATCTAACAGAGCTTGGTCCCCTTCTCCCAGCCGGAGCCAGCAAAGCTCCGGTTGGCTAACAAGGTGGCATCAAGTGGGTCCTTCTCCATTGTCTGCATTCACAATCAGAAAGAGCTCACCATCTTTGGATTTGTTGGGTTCATCGGACTGAACTGATTCCATGGGGTTTCGACCAATGTTTTAAACAGCAGGCTAAAGCCTTTAGCGGTTAATGTCCGCAAAGGTTAAGAATGGCTATAGCAGGCTATAGCTACAGCTAAACTCATTTAACGGTTTGAAAATTTCATTAAAAATCAATGAATAATTAGACATACAACATGGAACCATGAAATTTTCATGGACTAAAATAAGTATTGGGCTTCATGCCTTTATTACATCATCATTGAAAGTTTTAAACATCTTGTGTTAACCAACTAAATCACCCTTAGAAGTTTCAAACCTCATCAAGAGCTTCATGCCTTCATCACACCACCATTTAGCCGGCTAAATCATTATATAATGGTGGCTATAGCGAGCTATGAAGCTTAGCGCTAAATGAGCTTAGCCCCTTCTCGTTCAGAGGCTATAGCGGGCTATAGATGCGGGCTATTTAGAACACTGGTTTAGACCCTCCAATCCTCTCCTGTGGTGTGTGCATAGGACGCAAACGCGTGTGTGCGTGTGTGTGGTGTGTGTTTGTGTGTGTCCTAAGTTGTACCTTCTAATAAAAAATATACACTGAGATTGGCATATTTTATTTTATTAAAACTCACATGGCAGCTTGAAGTGGCGCTGAATTCTATATTCTAAAATGCATAACATACAATCTCTAGATTTTATAAGCGAGCATATGGTTGCAAATGAGTCCATTGTTTCTCTATCATGAAAGGACGATCGAGTTCATGGTAAGAACGTGCAAACAGAATCAGTGCATATACATCACAAATTCACACTGATTGATTCCATAAATTTGCACAATATGGAAGGCAAGTAGGAAAAAAAATTTGGCCAAAATGACCTGGTGGACACAAACCCTCCAAGACAACGCATGAACCAAGCAACAAGCTTGCCTCCTTCTGAAGTCTACTAGTAAATGGAATGGCGAGACAAAACAACAATTCCATAGCTGAAGCCATTGGATGGCTTGAAATCAGTGATATCACAGCTTGGATCGTTCCTGAGATGGCCATTTTCTGGGAGGCATCTAGATTTTATACAATGCCAATTCAATCCAGTGTATTTGCATGGTTCCTACCTAAGCTTACGGCCCACAGAACATCTTACAGTTCGTCACAAAAGGGGCAGTATTCCAGTTACATACCGCTGCATTTAGTCTCTAGAGCGGTTTTGTGGCTACATATCAGATAAAGGCCTGCCAATAGTGTGATGGAGAATTGTTGTATGAACACGACGGATACAGAAGGTCAGGGTTTAACTGTTAGAGGTTTAACTCTTCTAACTGCTCCATAGCCTCCATGGACCATGACCTCCCTGCAAGTTTCAGGAACTAATTAAAACCTTAACGATACCATCCATGGATCATAAAGATGTATGGAATCAGTGAGATTTAGATGTCCATGTTCCCACGGGCAATGGACACAATTATGTCAATAACTCTATGTGGCAAGTATTAGGGTACAAGAGCATTTACCTTAATGCTTTGTAGATTTCATCACTCCTAGGGTCAAGATCTTGAGCTTGCATGAACGCAATGATTGCTCCTTTGTAATTCTGTGGAATAGTGAAACACCATGGGAGTGAGATACAGTGGTGTATTGGATCAAGTTGCAAGACTGAATTTGGCGCATCTGCTAACTGCCTAATGTACCTTCAGAAAGCTGAGAGCTGCGCCCTCACGGTACCATGCTTTCGACCAACCAGGACGCATCATCTTGCATTTTTGAGCATCTGACAGAGCATGCTCCCCTTCTCCCATCTGCAACCAGCATAGGCTCATGTTGGCAAACAAGGTAGCATCATGCGGTGCTTTGTCCGCTGCTGCATTAACAATCAGTGAGAACTCGGTTTCTTTGGATTTTCTAGGTTGGTATAACTGGCTCCTTGCATTAGTTTCAGTGAAAAACACATTTTTTTTTAATTCTATACTTCTTTAAAAGAGTGTGGTGGTGGTGGTGGTTGGTTGGTTCTACACAGGGGGTTTCTGTGAACCGAATTGTGTATGCAGTATATCCTCTAGACAGTAGTGCTCTCGTGGTTTCTACTTTCTCTGTCTTACTGATCAATTAAAAAATTGCAAATTTGTAGGCAGTGGCTTGGTTCAAGTTTATACTTTCATTTTGTTGTATTGAAGGCCTGCTGTATGCAACACACGTGCACATGGCTAGTAATCAAGTTAATCCAGTTTGCGCGTCTGTACCAAAATAACTAACCCCAGCCGTGGATTCGGCATGTAAATCGGACCGTTCTTCTACCTTTTAATACAATGACACGCAGATCTCCTAGTTCAGTTTATCCATACTTTAAAACAACTTATTTCAGTAACACTTCAAATCTGCCACGAACAGCCATAAGGTCGGTTTTAGGAACATGGCATGGAGTTATTGCATCTTAATATTTCAAAAATTCAGAAGCATTTCATTTTTTCATAATTTTCAATGTCGTTTGCTTGTTTTAGTAATAATAAATGAATTCAGCATTTTCCGAAAATATTAAGCTGGAGTAAATCCATGCCACATCAGCCAAAAGCCCAAACTGCACCAGGGCCTTTTTGAACTAGTGTTGAAGTACGATGATAAAAATAACCACTTTTACAGTATACATTAATCCACTAAATCAAAAGCACATGTACCAAAAGTGAATCCCTCATTTAACACTGATTTATGCACAAAGACAATCCAGGATAACCTATTCATCAATTACAAAAAATCTTTTTCTACGATAGGATGAACCCGAATTTCATTACCACAATGCAGGAACGAAATTACAAGGAACGAGTGTTTTTGGCAAAGTTCAGATTAACACCTCCTACCGACAGGGGTTACCACTAGACAGTACCCCCACAACCCCCAGCCTGCCCAGTCCAAAATCCCAGGATAACTTGCAGCTACTTCAGGACTACTATAAGCACTACACCACAGTGTGCCGACCTCGACACAAGAGCACGTTATGAAAAGTTTGATTTATGAATTGGTCCACCATCTGATGTAAAGGACAATAATATGTCACCGTAATCTGCTGGCTCCGTCATTCAAAAACAACTTCAAGGCTGCTCATTCTACAATACCATATTATCCCCCAAACAAGTATAGGTTCAAGCATTTACCAGACCGTAGTAGTGAATTGCCGCA